>CM071596.1:93790000-95040000 GCA_036435485.1 Saposhnikovia divaricata
CAAAACATCCTCCACTATACCTCTAGGATATGTGATTGATCGATCAGCCAACTGTAAAGAGATGTTAGTAGGCTTCGGATCCGGTAGGCCAAGTTGCATGAAAACCGACAATGGCATCAGATTGATGCTAGCTCCCAAGTCACACAAGCACTTTTCAAAAGACAGATTACCAATCGTGCATGGAATAGTGAAGCTACCAGGATCCTTTAGCTTTGGAGGCAATTTCTGTTGCAGAACAGCACTGCATTCTTCTGTCAATGCCACGGTTTCCAGATCCTCGAGTTTGAGCTTCCGAGATAGAATACCCTTCATGAATTTTGCATAGCTCGGCATCTGCTCAAGGGCTTCAGCAAAAGGTATGTTGATTTGCAACTTTTTGAACACCTCAAGGAATTTGGCAAACTGCTTGTCTAGCTTCTGCTTTTGGAGTCTTCTGGGATATGGTGGAGGTGGGTAAATATGATTGCTCATTATAGTAGATTTTTCAGTAGGACTTCTACTCTTCTCCGCATCATCGGCCAATAGGTTAGCTGCCATATCAGATTTTTCAACTTCCGGTACTATAGGTTCTTTAGCTTGCTGTTCATGACTTTCCTCTACAACTGCTGAATTCTGATTGCTTGTAACCTTTCCAGATCTCAAAGTGACTGCTTTCACCTGTTCTTTGACATCCCTCTTGCATGGATTGGCCTCAGTGTCACTAGGAAGCGTTCCTTGTGGCCTATTCAACAAAGCATTAGAAATCTGACCAATCTGGTTTTTTAATGTCTTGATAAAAATTGCTTGGCTTTTGCACATCATCCTCAACTCTTCCAATTCAGATTTTTCAGAAGAAGATTGCCCAACACCTCCATGAGACTGTTGTTGAAATCCCGGAGGTTGAAATTGTTGCCTTGGAGCAAACTGCTGCTGAAAACCGGAAGGATTGTATGGCTTCGATTCGTATTGTTGACCCTGAAACTGCTGATACGGCTGCTGTGGTTGTTGAATACCACCTTGATTGTTGCTCCAGCTGAAATTAGGATGGTTTCTGTTATTAGGATGATATGTGGCTGGAGCTGGTTGCTGTGATCTCTGAAAGTTGCTCACAAACTGCACTGATTCACTAGATATGGCACATTGATTTGTATCATGTGCACTTGCACAAAGCTCACAAACACTTGCCACTTGTTGAACTCCATAGTTAGTCAATGAGTCCACCTTCATAGTCAATGCCTTTAACTGAGCTGCTATAGCTGTAGCTGTATCAACTTCCAGCATTCGTGCTATTTTGCTGTGTGATAGTCTCTGGGTTGGATTTTGATATTCATTTGCCGCCATCATCTCAATAAGCTCATAAGCTTCATCATAGCTCTTAGCCCATAGAGCTCCGCCTGATGCTGCATCCAACATTGGTCTTGACTGTGCTCCTAACCCATTGTAGAAACCATTAATAACCATCCCATCAGGCATCCCATGATGAGGACACTTTCGCAGCATTTCCTTATATCGTTCCCAAGCCTCACACAAAGATTCACCAGATTGTTGTGCAAATTGAGTTAGCGCGTTCCTTATTGCTGCAGTTTTAGCCATGGGGAAGAATTTTGTAAGAAACTTCTGAGCAAGATCCTCCCAAGTAGTGATGGAACCGGCTGGTAGAGAATGTAACCAGCCCTTTGCCTTATCCCTTAAAGAGAATGGGAAAAGCCTCAATTTGATAGCCTCATCCGACACACCATTGAACTTGAAAGTATCACAAATACTAGATTGTGCTTGGCTTGATTTCAAAAGAATTAGCTGCAATGGCAGGCCTGACAATACTAGATTGAATGTCATTGATCTTTGGTTGAGAATAGTCCTTCAAAGCCTTAGTAGCTGCTGCTACTCTGTCGCCCATTGTTGCTTCTCCTGTTACTTCAAGCTCTTTTGTTGCTTGAAGCTCTTCTTCTTCCAGCTTAGCTCTCAAAGTTTGAGAACGTGTTCGCATAAACAACTTAAGATCCTTATACTGGCAGAGCAAGAAAACACGTCGTGAGAAAAACAACTATCCAAGTCAGTTAAGTTTAACCTCCGTTGATGTTAAACACAAATTCTGAAAATAACACCGAAGTCCCCGGCAGCGGCGCCAAAAACTTATTGGTTCGAAAACTAACTGCGCAAGTGTACGCGGTCACAAGTAATATAATAAATTCGTTCCTACAGAGACTTGGTGTTTTGTTCAGAAATAATATTTAAGCAACGACGTATGATTAAACAACAAACTGCTTGAATAAATATCAAAAGAGGGTATTTTTGTATTATTCTAATTGATTAATTAAATTATTAATATTAAATAATTCGAACAAATTAATTTAATTAAATGAAAATTTATATGTGAGAAAAACATGGGATTCTAATTTCATTATTTATTTCATTTAGAATTGATGCCTTAATTTCAAAGTAATTTTGATAATTTACGAAAGCTAGTCGGGAACACGAAAATAACATAAGCGCCTTTCAGTCTTAACTTATATCAAACCACACAAACATCCACTTAAAAAGATAGAAGTCGCGAGGACACCTTTTATGTTTAGACCCTATATGTCTATAAGACTTGAAAACATAATTGGTTTACGAATAAATTCCTTTATTATGACTACATAGGGTCATGTGAAAAAATCCTATCACTTATCGTAAATGTACATGACAATTACGAACCTATGCTAACATGGCAAATTCTAAATTCCTAAATCCACTTTCGCATTCATTAGGAATTAATAATTTAGACGTTAGCTACGCATCTAATAAATTAAGCGCAACCACATTAGGCAATCTGAATTTTTATCATAATACAAATTATTAAGGCATCAAATTACTAAATTACGTAAATAAATCCATTAGAATCCCATGACGGCGATTAGTTCATAATTAAACGAATCGTCATCATGGGATTAATTGAAATCATAATACTAACAATAATAATAATAATAATAATAATAATAATAATAACAACAACAACAACAACAACAACAACAATAATAAAACTAAATTAAAAATTACGATAAATTAAATATGAAAATTACAAGAGTTAGAAAGTAGAATCGAAATAGCTTCCAATGAAAGAAAAGAGCGCTCCTAATAATCCCCGTAAATTCTTCAACCAAAATAACAATTATACTAAAATTGCAAAAATTTAAAGTGTATAAAAATGAAACTTAAAATTACAAGAAAAAAGAGAGAATACAAGAGAGAATTTATTGCTCTCCAAAATGTTGTGTTTTACAAGCTTGAGAACTAGGCTATTTATTGCAAAAAATTAGCACACCACAATTAATAAAATAAAAATGAAAAGAAATAAAAAACACACTACTTGATTTAAAACAGCCGAAAGTGAACCACACCAACAGCAGCTAATATCATTCTGCATTCGGCCCTTCAGCAACTCCAGACGCGGGCAAAGCGCGTGCACTGCACGATCAGAATTTTCTTCCTTTCTCCAGCGCGTGCAAGACACGCGCGTCCGGGCGCGTCTACTTTTCTATCAAATTCAGCCGACACACAGCAGACTACACTTAATGCCTTCTTTTTTCTCTTTTTTTTGTTTGTTTATTCCCTTTTCACACAACTGGCGACCTGCAACATTTTTTTAACAAATCATGGCCTAATTTGTTTTATAGGCACGGTTCCGTAAACATATTTTTTTCACCCGCACAACTTATAATCTTTAATTAATAAATAATTGATTTAATCCAGAAATTATAAAAATAAATATCTAATATTATTAGATATTTAAAAATATAATTTCCTAATTAAATAAAATATTTATTAATATAAATATATCTTTAAGTCCTAAGATGTGGTCTATTGAGGGCCTGGAACCGGACTCCTTTTGCTTAACAAAAAATATATCAATTCAAACCGGGGTTTTCTCTTTAAGAATATATCACTTTCCATCTTTTTGTGATAATTCTATTTTCTCCTTACTCGTCCAGGTGTAAATTACGGTATCTTGAGGATCTGAAACCAGACTCTTTTTGCTTGGAAAAAAATATATCAATTCCATCCGGGATTTTCTCTTTAAGAATATATCACTCAGAATTTCTTTATGATAATTCTAATTTCTCCTTGCTCGTTCAGATGTAAATTACGGCCTGCTGAGGATCTGAAACTGGATTCCTTTTGCTTAACAGAAAATATATCAATTCCAACCGTGATTTCTGCTTTAAGAATATATCACTCAGAATTTCTTTATGATAATTCTTTTGGCAACTCTTAATTCCGAATTGGTGCAAAATTTCACCGTTTTTAGCCTTTTATCGCCACGATACCTAAAGTTGCGAGTTCTGCACAACAAATGCTGAAACACAACAAAAATGAATTAAAAGACACAACATACTTAAGGATAAACCATCAATCTAGGCCCTTTAGCGCATAATAAGTGGGTATGAAATCCACTTATCAATGGTCCCTAGAACAATTGGTCTAATTCACCATCAGTCTTGAGTAGAGGCGTTAAGGGAGCGCTCACTATAAACCATGCTAAAAAAATTGGACATTTGCCTTTTAACCACAAGTTCACAACCGGTGTTAAGTTTGCAAGAAGCTCCTTATCCATGGCAGACTCAGATCCATAAAAAACATGAAGTAGATGTTGAGCCCTCAAACTATCAAGTTCGTAAGAAGTCCCTTTCGAAAAAAGATTTAATATAATAGTAAACAACTTCATCATTAACCGAAAGAGGATCTTCGTTACCTAGAGAGGTAGGCAATGTCGGAGGATCGACCTATGGATGCTTGTCTTCAAGTAACATTCTAGTTTCAGGGGGCGTCAGGTGCAAAACCAGATGATGTCAAATCCTTTATTGTTGTATCGTATGAAGTGTTACTTGGTATCACGTGTTGTATTCTCTCATATTATATCGTGTTGGGTTACTTTCATCCCCAAAAGCTCCGATTTTTACATCGTTAGGGTGCAAAGTGGAGCGGGAAGAGCTTATTTGTTGAAACAGAAACGATCAGAGTGTGTTACGAAGACCCAAAAGCGCTTTGCTTCATTTGTTAAATGAGTAAAGTAAAAGAAACCATTTGTTGTCACTGTAATATCCCCCATTGGATCAACACAAAGGGCCTCCAACACAATATCAAAACCCATAGCTCCGATCGACATTCATTCCCTTCTCATCTGGGCATGAGTCTCCAATTGAGTGTAGCTGTCGTCCATTTCAAGAATTTTGAAATCAATTTCATTATGTATCTTGTTTAAAAGTTCTTAAAAAGTTCGAAGTAATTATATATTTTGTCCCTACTCAAACTAGAGGAGCATTTGCACGATTACTCATGTTTGTTAGTAGTGGTAAGACAAATTGTAAAAAAAACAATTTTTTTCTGTTGGTAGAGATCAAGAAATATTAGTCATCATCTGTATATTAAAAAAAATTAATGACGAAGTTGTTATGCAATTTATTTTCTAACATGTGAGAAGTGATTTTGATTATTTTGTTTTAGAATACATCTATCTGATTTCCCAAAACTTTTTTATTTCATATTTTTTTTAGTTAGTAAAACATAATAACATATGCTTTTAGTTTTTCGATAGGAGAACTATGTTTCATTGTTATTTTTTAGTTTTTTTGTATTGTTAATGACATAGTGTTTTTTTTAAAGTCTCCTTATTTTTTTTTTCCTTTTTCTTATTATCTAATTTGTGTAGTTTAGCGTGTAAATTATGAATGATTGTTGTTAAATGATTTTTAAGTAAGTCACGCTGTGACTATCTTGAGATTTTTTATATTTCAACCACAATTCACTGGAACTAGGTTTTCAGTTGCAATGTGGGGGATTCTATGATATGTAGTTATTTTGCATACACAAATTTCGTAAATTATGAAAATTTCATTATGGTATTGCATATCAGTGTTCAACATAGTAATTCACTCTCATGTGTTATGAATGAATTCGGTTAAATGAGAAGCGTGTCATAATAAATAATATTTTTTTGTGGTAAGTAATACTATTCAAAGTGAAGCTTTTAGAGTTTTTAATGTAACGTATTGTACTGATTTTTTCAAGAATGTGAAACTGATTACTTGTTGACAATTTTTATGCATTTTTTTTGTTCGAGACAAACTGACAAAGTAAAATCTGTTGTAAATTAAAAATGAGTCAAGTATCGATTTGACTGAGCTATGTTTTATTGTATTAAAATTAAATTTCATGAACTAGTAGGATGTTTAGTTTTGTGATTTTGTGAAAAACCATTATGTAATGTGTAGTATAATGTGAACTGACAATGCAATAAACTACGGTTCGATGTCATAGTGGGAAAGTAACTACAAATCCTCAGATTTATAATTGATCGGAAAAACATTCAGTTTATTTTGACTTAGATATAGGGTTGATCATTTAGAATGAGCAATGAGTAAAGGAGTAGCTGGAATGAGCTTAAAAATCATATTTGACTCGTATTTGATGGATCACAACTTAACATCAGTCACAGCAATAGGAGGACGAGTCTTGTTGGTTTATGTATATCTGCAGGACATGACATTAATGTGCTGGACAATTTAGATGTGATAACTGAAAGAACTAGGCATAAAAGGATGGGAATTCCTGAATTGAGTGATGAAGATGATAATTTCGTAACTCCTGGAGAAACAATATTCTTATTTTACCAAAACAAAATCAAGTGTCCTGCATCATTGATTGCATGGAACAAATATGTTGTTGTTCTTCTACATGTCAAACGGGTTATTTAGTTCTTTGTAAAAGTACATAAAATATAAAATTGAAGTATAAGAATTGAACATGCTTATTATATGGTGTATGTTGTGAACTATTAAACTCATGTGTACTACATAAGAGTATCTCCAATAAGAGTGCCATGAGGGGTGTCAAATCATATGTGTAATGGTACTCTTGGGTTATTCCTTAATGAGTTGCAAGGATGCCCAAAAAGTGCTAAGAGAAGTTTCCAACTTTTGGCACCTCCTTAATTTGAAAAAAACTCAAATCATTGTGTTGAAAGTATATTTAGCCCATACTTACTTTGTTTTATCCATTTATTCTTTAATTAATTTGTCACAAAATAGTGAGCATTTAATTTATGTGGAGGACCATTTAGGCTCTTTGTATAGGGTGCTAACTATTGAAACAAGGAGGGTGCCAAATGTGACATGGATTAAATGAAAATAAATTATTATTATTTTTTATGTGTTGGTAATAAGGATGGCTCTATTGGAGATGCTCTAAACATTGCGAATAACACAATAAATTTAATGCATAGTGTTCTATATCATTATTTTAATCAAACAAATAATTAATCTTTCATAATAGAATAAAATATAGCAAAGCGTATCTCTTCCAACAAGTAAAAAAGTTTTAGTATTATTAAATCAAAATCGATGTTGTAGCCATGTCGATGTTAAAGTGTAAAGCTATGAAAAAAACATACAGGTTGTTGCTAATATTTTCGTGAGATAAGGGTTGTGAATCTTAAATGATAGTACATGTAATGGTGTCCAACAATGCTGCGAGTAACTATTCCTTTGTTTGTTATTTCCGTTTATGCAGTATATAAATTGTCGCTATATACGTGGTTCATAGAATTAAGGTGATCATAGAATATGGTTTTATGATAATAAGAGTAAGCTAAATTTTATTGGTGATTTTGAATGACTCTAATATATATTTACAAAAGATCACTGCACAATTTTATATCGCATTTGTACAAATTATTGTACAATAGATCGAATCACAACCCCTTCTACGTTTTCTATCAAAAATAATATTGATATTAACGAATGTATTGATAAATGCAATATAAAATTGTCTAATGATCATTTAATTTATATTTTAAGATGGTACAAATATACATGGAATGTGAAGTCAGAGGTGCTTTACTCTATCATCTTTATAATGTAAAAAGTCTGAATTAACCTTTTTTGTAACGTAAGCTAAGTTTTAACTAGAGGGTATGGTTAGTCATTTGGAATGTGCGGTTAGTCATTTACCAAACCCGACCAAAAAAACCTCTCTCCATTTTGTAATTGACAACCCTAGTTAGTTCGTTCTACCATCTCGTCACTTAGAATGGAAACCGAGGTATCTGAATCTCAACTAAAGTATAGCTATTATGTAATCAGCTTTATCAATTTTGTTTATGTATTTTGCAGGACCTCCTAGAAAATCATGTACGACGCTGCTCCCAAGGTATCAGACAGTGAATTTGATACCTCTTACTACAAATCTGATGAAGTAAATTTTCAACTTATCGATGTCTCTAAGGTCTTAGCTACGACATTTGATAAGTATCGAAACCGCAAAACTGGCATAGTCAAGACGTTTACAATTGGTACAAATAATCACAATTTGTACCATTTGTAACTTATTTTCTCGTTCAATCACAGCAACTAAAAAAATATAAAGTAAACCCTATATGTTATTATCATGGATCAAAGTGCAAAAAAACCAATTGTAATTTGATCATATCCAAAAGAAAATTCACAAGTAATTTGATCACATCCTATATGTTTTTTGAAGTGTCATAAAATCATATCCTTATACACTATTGACACTAAATTTTCGGGCACGATTATTCCTGACATTAAAAATCATAAGTAATTTGATCTTAATCCAGAAGAAACTTATTCTTTGATTAGAGTATTCTTATCATAGTACCCATTTTGTCTTGTTCCTTTAATTTTTATGTGTATATTAAAGTGTATTGAACATATGAGTTTGTTTATCTATTTACCGATTCATTCTTTTGATAATACATATTCTCTTCTAAAAAATATTACGGCAATCATACGAAGTGGAATATTTTTTCTTTTAATAAATGAACTTCTCGATATATACAGATGTTAATCGAGATTTGTAATTGTCCACACCATCAAGTATTACGCAAACATCCATGTCAGATTGAGGTAGCGCTGTTCCTTGAGAATAAGAGCCATATGGTTTCAGTGAGACTTCATGCCATAGCTTCTTTAGTTTCTCCTTGAGGACAATTAAGAATCCTTGCCTCATTGCTTTGTTCTCAGCAGTTAAAATCGTCGACTGATAAGCAGCATCACAGTGCAGATTTATCTGAGCGAGACGATCTGGTTATAGTTTTTCCTTAATCAAGTATCTAACCATTTCTTGCGATGGAAATTGTGAATTTTGAGGAAATTAGAGAAATTAGGGTTTCGTAGTGCGCAAGATATATGTGTGTAGCGGTGTAAGTATATGTATGTAATGTCTGCTTGAATGTTATGTATGTTGTATATACTTGATATATATCCTAGGAGAATGTTCTGAGGTTACCACTTGTATCGTCTCCAAATATCCTCTCATAATAACAAGTCTATTATAATATAATGTCTTACATTATTTACATGCCCTCTTAACTTTACCACGTACCTAAAGTGGGACATCAATGTAACAACAAAACTCAAATTTTCTTTTCAAAATGTCATTCCGCAGCATACCCATGAGCTACAGTATGGATCACAACTCACGGTTATCGCTTGGAAGAACATAAACAAACATGCTTTTGTGATTGAAGACATATACCAACTTTTTAGTTGCCATCTATACACGTGTGAATAAAATTATATTTTCTTTACAAGAAACAAATAATGTTTTTTTGCATAAAATTGTATATTTTTTATAAGAAACAAATAGTGTTTTTTTTTGCTAAATAACAAATACTGTTTTGCTTCAAAAAATTACACCTCCATTGTTATGTATAATGCAGTATTGTACATTGTGCATATATATATATATATATATATAGGGTTGAGTTCTAGTAAAAAATTTCTTAAATACAAACTTAAAAACTTTTTTTGTTCAACATATATATAACTTCGGTTCAACATATATATAGGACAAACTTTTTTTGTCCTATATATATATATATATATATATATATATATATATATAGTAAGATTCTAGGGAGAACCTCTTATCAAGAGAACTAGAGAACCTCAATCTAGACCGTTCATTAATTAAATTTCATTTTAATTTCATTATTTAAGACACAATGACAGTATTGTAATAAAATAGATTGATGAAGGTCATTTAGAATCCACTATCAAGTATTATATGTACAATATTTCTTTTAGAAAATGGAAATAATCTTTAAATTAAGATTTGATTATAGAATACAATCTTTTTAAATTTTGGAAAGAATATCATGACACAAATATCACGTAATAGTTGTCTATATGATTTAGAAGCATAACCTAAGAAGAAAATGGAGGAATAAGACGATACATGTAATTCTTTTTTCATTTGTATAGAGTTAAACATTCAAACTACTATATTTGTTATAGGTGTGCTATGGAGTCGGCCATCAACGAAGTACTGGCCATAGAAGAAGAAGAAAAAGTTGTATTGTAAGGTTTCAATCACGGATCTTGACAGATGTGTTCTTGTAAGGTAAGAATCTTCTATGTGTTCTTCTTATGCGACTTTGTTTTCGATTCTACATACCCATAAAATATGTTATGTAATACAAGTGGTGTGTATAAAATCACAGATTCTTGTATGTGTTCTTACAGATATTCTCTATATACTAATACATTTTTTTTCCAGACAAGCTTTAATTGGATCAACGTAAGTTGCTAATTGAAATGTGGTTTGAATTTTTGTTGTTCCTTAACATTAAAGATTATGTGAAGGACTTTTACTTGTTTTTATCTTGGAGATATCTGAGTATAAATATTGAGAACGATGTATTCTGTTGAAGATTCATGTAGGTGTTCTGATCCAATCTAACATATTCTTGATTCTTGTAGGTGTTCTGTTCAGGATGAACCTTATTGAGAATGAACCCTAGACTTTTGATTGATTTGTTATCATCTACTTTGATGTCAAATCATATGATACTTTAAGTTCTGCTATGTGTTATTAGGAGTGCAATCATGGAAGGTTGTGGTTTGAATTTTCTTGCTCTGGAACATTTTTGAAATATGGAAGTAGCTAGTATAAGTTTCCAGACTCATCCAACCAAACTCAGCTCCTTGTGCCTGAAAGGATGATGGACCTCTAACAGTTAATTTCACACAACTGAGTATCTGGGCCAGTTACTCTGGTAGTAAAGGGTTCAACACGTACCTATAACAACGAAAATATGGAAGCAAGAAGAATTGACCAAATGAGACAATAGTTGGCATCTGGTTTTGGCATCCCATCATACCCTTCTAGGAACGGATAAAGATGAACAATCACCCAAAAAGAAAAGAATAGTTTTCCAAAGAGTGGACCCCAAGATTGATAGCCACTGTTGATTGCATATGAAATTCCTGCAACCGAACCAACTATGTTGATTAGCAGGAGAGTTGTGGGTACGATCAGTAAAGTTGTCCAATTTGAACATATAGAATTCAGCGGAAAATCTCCATCTTCATGTGATGCGTTAGAAGTGACTGTAAAATTTGTGTCAATTCCAGCAAGCACTTTCAGCAAACCTTGGAAAACAGAAAAAAAAATATGGGCAGAAACACCACCAATAACCTAAAATTGTTCATTTCTCCATCATTCGTCTATTCCTACCCCGCTCCACCTCATCTCCAGTATACCAGTAGCAATAAAGATGGAAACAAAGATGGATATAAACCAAATACTCGCATGGTTACTGATGTGCATCATTTATTCAAGTTATGTGATATATTAAAGTCATGAAATGAATCATGTAAAGGTCGTTTTTGTGTGAGTTATGATACAATCCAATGTGTCACTCAGTCCATCTGTGTTGGCATCCTGAACCCGTGCTCATCTAGTATTTTGCAAGCTATAATTAATGTATCTTGAGTCCATTCCATTTTCATTCAATTTACCAAATCATATTAATAATTAACTTTATAAAAATGACTACGCCAGAACAAGCTCCAAGAATATTGGTGGGATTAATTATTGAATGCACTGTAAAGGTGAACTTGAAGTACCAAGATCAATTAAAAATTGTACTTCTGTTATAATAGATTCCATTCTCAAATCTCAAAAGAATTCACTCAAATATTTTATTAAGTGTTTTAATACGAATAAATAATATTAATTTATATTTTATTAGGGGTTCTACTATAAATATGTTGGTTTTTTTTACATTTTCCAAATTGTCAGTCTCAAAAAAGTAAAATTTAAACATGTTCCTAAAAAATGACTAAATAAATCGGAAGGCATTTGAAAAATTATTCAAATTATTTTTGCGACTAGACGAGTAATACCAAAAATTCTCTTAAGTGGTTTAAGTCAATGTATCAATTTATTTCCTTTTATTATTTTTTTGAGATTCATTTGAGGAATGTATTAAAAGACATGCTATATTTTTTTTTAAAAATAACTATGCAATTTTTTTAAAGATTAAGTTACATATAAAAATATTATGTAATACATCAAAATCCGTGTTCCCAATCAATAAAATCTAAATATATCTAAAAAAACACCTAAGAGAATCTTGGTGTATTACACAATATATGTATATATTTATATTTTCAAAAGAAAATTTATACATTTTTTTTAAAATTAAGTTACATGTAGAAATATTATAAAAAAACACCAAGATTCTCTTATGTGTTTCAAATCAATATATCAATTTATTTACTATCTTTTTGAGATTTCTTTGAGAATTGTTTTAAAAGACGTGCTAGAAAAATTGAATTTCTTACGTGTTTCAAACCAATATATCAGTTTATTACTTTTATTATGTTTTTTAGATTCCTTCGAGAATTGTTTTAAAAGACATGCTATAAGAATTTAATTTTAATTTGAAAAAATATTATTTAAATTATTTAAATATTGGATAATTAATTTATAGTGCTATACTTGTACATAACTATACCGAAACTTATTTATACCAATAAAATATTTAGTAGTATCTAAATGAAAATATCTAATAAAATTACATTACAATTTTTAAATAATTAACAAAACACCTAAGAAAATCATGAGGGTGAAAAACAAAAATACCCACATTTTAATTCCATCTGCCCAAAATACCCACTAACGAAAAGAGGCGTCCAAAATACCCACGGACCACGCATTACACACATGCGTACAGGCTATACGCATGCTAGTCATGCGTGGAGTTGGACCACGCAAGTTACAGATGCGTAGAGTGTGTTAATTTCGATTATGTAGTCTGTGAACAGTACCCTGGGTTGCGCATGTTGAGCATGCGTATCTCGAGATGCGCATGTCCAACATGCGCAACCTAGGTACTACTCATCGTCTTCCAAGCTCGCGCTGGAACGATTTTTTGACGAAAAGTTTGACCACTTCGTTCACTCCTTTTCCGGCATCGAACACTAGCATATTATATACCAAAACTTTCGCCTTTTCACCCTCTACATGTCTATACCATTGGATTTTCATTTGTTTTGCCGGATTCGAAATACCCAATCTGTACCTTTTTCCCGAACTTGTTTTCCGATAAGCTAAAACACACTCCTGCGGGGCTAAACTCAATAAATCTACTTGGAAAAATGGAGAGGCAGGTCTGGGAAATATTTTGATGTCTTCAGATGTGGTGGAGGCAGCCGGAGGTGTACGAACGAAGGAGACGATCGGAGAGGCGATCGAGAGAGCGAGAGAGAAGCCAACTGTGTTTGTGAGAAAATGACGTGGGATGACGTCATTGCGCATCTGGGAAATGCGTTACCCCAGATGCGCAAGTGAGAAATGCGTATCTCTACCTACGCATGCCCATAATGCGTAGGTCGTGGGTAATTTGGGCGGACGATTTCGCATACAGGTATTTCGGGCACTTTGATTACAAAAGTAGTGTATTTTTAAATCTTGCTGTATTACATAATATTTTTATATATTTCATTTATTTTAAAAAAAACTAAACATTTCTTTTAAATTTAAGTTACATATAAAAATATCATCGAATATACCAAATTCCTTTTGCGTGTTTCAATGTATCATTTAAAATTTATTCTCCATTATCTCAAGTTCTAGAATTCGAAAAAATATTCTTAAATGTTCCATAAATTATTTATAACGTTGTACTTGCACACAACTATATCCAAAACTTATTTTAGATTAATAAACTATTTTTTTTGCTAAGTTGTATGTATATATAGAGGCTAAAAACAATAAACTATTTAAACGAATCTTAATATAAATACTTGATAAAGTAATATTATGATTTCAAGTAATTAAAAAAATACCTAAGAAAATCTCGGTATTACATAATAATTATATATATATATATATACATATATATATTTTAAAAAATATAATAATTATACAATTTTTTAAAAAATTAAGTTACATATAAAAATATTATGTAATATATCAAAATTCGTGTTCCCAATCAATAAAATCTAAATATATCTAAAAAAACACCTAAGAGAATCTTGGTGTATTACACAATATTTGTATATATTTATATTTTCAAAAGAAAATTTATACATTTCTTTTAAAATTAAGTTACATGTAGAAATATTATAAAATGCACAAAGATTCTATTATGTGTTTCAAATCAATATATCAATTTATTTACTATCTTTTTGAGATTCCTTTGAGAATTGTTTTAAAAGACGTGCTAGAAAAATTGAATTTCTTACGTGTTTTAAATCAATATATCAGTTTATTTACTTTTATTATGTTTTTTAGATTCCTTCGAGAATTGTTTTAAAAGACATGCTATAAAAATTTAATTTTAATTTTAAAAAATATTATTTAAATTTTCTTAAAAATTGGATAATTAATTTATAGTGCTCTACTTGTATATAACTATACCGAAACTTATTTTATACCTATAAAATATTTCGTAGAATCTAAATGTAAATATTTAATAAAATTTACAATTTTTAAATAATTAACAAAACACCTAAAAAAATCTTGGTGTATTACATAATATTTTTATATATTTCATTTTTTAAAAAAAATCTAAACATTTCTTTTAAAATTAAGTTACATATAAAAATATCATCGAATATACCAAGTTTCTATTGCTTGTTTCAATGTATCATTTAAAATTTATTCTCAATTATCTCAAGTTCTAGAATTCGAAAAAATATTCTTCAATGTTCCATAAATTATTTATAACGTTGTACTTGCACATAACTATATCGAAAACTTATTTTAGATCAATAAACTATTTAAACGAATCTTAATATAAATACTTGATAAAGTAATATTATGCTTTCAAGTAATTAAAAAAAAACCCTTAAGAGCATCTCGATATTACATAATAGTTATATATATATTTTTTAAAAAATAATAATTATGCAATTTTTTTAAAGATTAAGTTACATATAAAAATTTTATGTAATACATCAAAATTCATGTTCCCAATCAATAAAATCTAAA
Organism: Saposhnikovia divaricata; assembly: GCA_036435485.1. NCBI lineage: Eukaryota > Viridiplantae > Streptophyta > Magnoliopsida > Apiales > Apiaceae > Saposhnikovia > Saposhnikovia divaricata. The sequence continues at coordinate 93,805,262 of CM071596.1, forward strand.
AAGGCTTAATGACCTTTTGGCCTTTCAAGTTTGCACATTTATACCTGTTGTGAGGGAAAATTGGTACAACACTTCGATAAGAAAATTACAAGAACAAACCAAAATAATCCAATAATAATGATTAAACAAGCCGAATTACAAGCCAAAACCCTAGATTCATAAACCCTAATTCGGGAGGATGAATGATGGGTATCGGGACTGAGTTTGCAAGTACTCCCAGCTATCCTGATCGAATATATGAACTATTCAATCAATAACTAGCAGCTAGGAGCAAGTGTTAGAGGTGTAAAATGTGTGTCTAACCTTGCAAATTGCCTACATACTCTTATATATATAAGAGATCAAGTCCCATGTAGTTCTTGATAATTCCCATGATTTGATAAGCCCGATCCTCCATAACAGACCTCCCTCGATCGTTTATCCAACCTTCCATAATTATCCAGCAGTTATCCCATGATTTATCCATTTATTCTCATGATATATCCCCCGTATATACGTATATATACATATATACACGCATATATATATATATATATATATATATATATATATATATATATATATATATATATATATATATATATATATATATATATTCCATAAATACATGATGTTAATCCATGATAATCACTACTGATAAGCCGTTCCTATTGTTTAGGAGATATCCTGAAGTCTGTTACAACGTTCCCTATCTGATCCCCCGCGATTTAAGGAGTTCCGAGACTGCTGGTGTATTTTCTGGAAACCTTCGGGGTTCATGCACGTACCCCCCTGCCAAATGGCTTAGTGCCCAGCTGAACCCCTGTTAAGCCTTCTCGTAACCTTTCCTTTATCTTGGGTTCGTACGTTCGCACCCTAGTATGGACACACCCCACACTAAACGCCAGATTCTCATCCTCCATCCCATCTTTGATGCATATCAGCTTGTTGCGTTCACTCCTAAGCCCGGTCTGACCAATCATATTCAGGTAACCCGAGTCCATAACCTCAATGGGCCTCTAATTAATCCCAGGGCGGATTTTATGCACAACAACTACCCCCCGGTCCCTTGTAGCTTATAAATGCAAAAGGGACCTAATACTATTCGTACCCCAATCACACCTTCATCCCATGCGAACCCCTAAGCCTACGTGAGCGTACCCGTTGTAGGAAACAAGGGATTCGTCCATGAAACTCTTGTGTTAACCATCCTACCCCTAAACCTACACTCTGGGGTCCACATGCTTTTACATTGGGGTTGCAACCATTGAATCCCTCCTACCGTTTATTTCCGTATACACATCCACCCTCCTAGAAGTTAGAAATTAATTTCAAATAAATGTATTTATTATTTTTTAAAAACGATAAACTCCACCAACACCCAATGTCCTAGTAAAATTCCATTATTTTAAAATTTGATTTTCATGTAACTCCTCCATGTCCCTAGGAAACCCCATGTATTAAGCCTCCCACCTGTCCACATTCATTCTTCTGTGTTTTTCCAAGAAAAGAAAAAAAACTCTTAATGATTATCTCCCTTTTTTTATACAGGCCGGTTCAGATGAATACACGTGGCATGTCCGTCCATATCCCCAGGCGCCTATATATCTACACTCTCACACGCTTCCTCCCTTTTTACTTTCTTCTCAAAAGACTGATATCAAACCTGTCCTCCCCCATTCCAAGCGATTCGTCTTCCTGGACTTACTTCCGGCGAAAGCTCCTGTCCTCCAGTCATCGTCTTCAATTCAAAGGTACTTCTTTCTTCTCTTCCCGTACTAATCTCCATATTTTAACATGCTTTTCCGTTCATAATTATACCAATGTGCACAAATCCGTATCTGTACTTCATGTTTATGCCCCCCTTGCATTTGACTCCCTTTATATGGCATCATTTACATGATTGCTACCATTACTTGCAGATGAATGTTAAACCGAATAGTTCTCCCTAGCTTGCATAATATTTTCCAACTTTTGTCCGTTCATATTCTTGCACAAATATATATGTACCTTCCGTTTGCATGCTGATTTAATCTTTCCTTTTATACATCCTTCGTGCTTTGCCTTTAATTAATGTTCTTGTGACTTCTTTGCACTTACTGTTAATTGACCCCTGCATGCATTCTACCCAATTTAGGCCTTTACCCCGGACCCATTAGAATCGACCATAAACCTTTTGCCATAGGGGTTCTGCATTCGCAACTCTCACAAAGATAAGTATGGTCTCCATAGACTATGTTTGAGGTAATGCCCCACTCACCTTTTCCCCTACCTCCTGGTGACCCACGGGTTCCTACCACAATGGATTATGACATCATCAACCTTTCCCCCTTTTTGGTGAAATGCCAGGAACAAACAATAAACCTTCTTAAATTTGGGATTCTCATACTTGAACCCCTATGATTGATGACACCCCCACGCTCCTTTGTCTTAAGAACTCCTTTTTTATGGATTCAAGGCTCACTTCTGCTTTTCCTGTTGCAGATGTCGAGCCAGGCTACGTCTGTTGAGTCCCAAAATATGCCTACCATGATGGCCTCTCAATTACCATCCTTATCTGGAGCTGACTCCTTCACATCTCCAAAACCCTTGTCCACACTTCCTCTCACGACCTCTACTGTGAGTGGTCGTACCCGTTCCAAGGTCAAAGTCCTTGACCCCACTGGTGCCCAAATTTCACTCAGATCCTACTCTCTTGATCTTTCTTCTGTCGTACCTGCCACTGTTAGTTCTGATTCTCTTGGATCTGAGGAAGAAATTGACTCCCTGGGGCAATTATCTCCAAAAGATGAACCCTTCGATGACCCACATGAGGATAGTGAAAGCCAAGATAGGGTTACCCCGATCAACACTTCCAATGCCTCCACCCCCCCCATTTTCTTATGCCAACACCCAATCTTCCATGACTGCCCAAAAATTGGCAAACCTGTTGGAGGCATGTGTCCTAGGGTGTACACTGGTTGTACCCCAACCCGAGGAAAGATGTCATGATTTCTCTAACTTCGAGCCAGATCAGGTTATCCCCTGTGCTGTGTTATCTACCCAGTTTTTCAGACTGGGGCTGTCACTGCCTCTTCACCCTTTTATCACTGATATCCTTGACACTTACAAACTTGCTCCCTTGCAATTAACCCCAAATTCCTATCGCATGGCCATCTGTATGTACATTTTATATGACTCCATGTTCCAAATTAAACTGACTGCTCGTGAGTTGGGTTTCTTCTACCAACTCAAAGAGACTGGGAAGACTACTGGCTTCTTTTATCTCACCTCCTGGAACGTCCATCAGGGGAAGTGTATAAAAGGAAACAAAAAGGGAATGTCAGGATGGCATAAGCAGTTCTTATACTGCTACGACTGCCCAGAATACAGAAAAGAGTTTAATCCTTATCCAGACATGCCTGTTCAAACCATACTAGAAGGAGATGAGCTAAAAAGGGCTCGTAAAGCTTTAAGGATGAGTGCAGGGCTAGGAGATGGTGCTAGCCTGCTCACCAAGAAAAAGTTAATCCGTTTGGGGTTCAGCAAGAAACTCAGCTCCAGGCCTCTAGGGGATGCTCATACCCCTGTTGAGGAAAGTCATATGGACAGAAACCTTATTGAGACAGGTTTCATTCGTACCCTCGTTTTTAGTCGTACCCTCTTTTACTGCTTTTCTTTCATTATAAGTGTTTAATACCTCCTTTACATGTACGATTTATTTGATTTCTTTGTATGAAATGCTTCTATTGCCATCATAACCTGACTAGCATTTTATTTGCAATACAGATATGTCCTTTTCAGTGCCTTCGTTTGTTACCAAGAGGTCAGTCCAGAAAAAAGTTCCAAAAGATGAGCAGGGTTCAATGGTCCCAGTTTCAACTACCCCACCTCCATCTGTGAAAGCCAAATCCACCCCAACAGAGAAGTCTTCCTCCCTGCATAAGAGATCCTCTCAGCATACCCCCGAACCCTCTACTGCCTCTGGTTCGCGCAGCAATAAGCGTCCCAGGGCTGATCCAGGGAAAGATTCTCCTGAAGTTGTCCCTTCCTCACCCCTAACTGTCTTCATCGATGCCATAAAGGATAGGGTTCCCACTCGATCCATCTTGGAATGGGACAGCTTAAGCTTTGAAGAAGCTGCAAATAGAGCACTTGTGGCAAATGCCGAAAGCCTCTTCTTGTATTTGAAGCACAATAGGCAGATTGCAGCGGTTGCCAGGGGGAACTCAAAGATGCATGAAGAGATTATCAAGCTACGATCTGAGTTGAGGGCCTCCCAAGATGATAGGAAGAAGCTCTCGGATTCCAATAAGAAGCTTTATGAGAGTGAGGGTATATTGATCCAGGAGAAAGAGAGGTTGCTGAAGGAGAAAGAGACCATGGATGACACCATTCTGAAGATGAACAAGGAGAAAGAAGATGCCATCAATTTCAGCCAGAAAGAGAAGAGTAAACTGGAGTCGAGGGTCAGAACCCTCCAGGGTGCAATCGCCATGTATAAAGTCATTATCTCTAAGCAGGATGACAAAGAGTATAATGCTGGTTACAAGGCTGGGATCAAAGACTATATGGCTTCCACCTATGAAGCCTTCCCTGACTTGAATTGGGGGCTCTTGGGTCAAGATGCTGTGGATGCCATAGAGTTGATCAAGAAAGAACAAGCTGCTGCTGTCCCTGAGGTGACCATGACTGAAGCTCCTCAAGAAAGGATAGACGAGGTGCCTACAGGTGTCGCTGAAGAAGGAGGTGTGGAGCTGTGGACACTCAAGTGGTTGAAGTCCAGGATGCTACAGTGGAAACCCCAGTGGAGGTTCACCCAGCCGATCCTGATGCTGTCAAGACCTCTCTAGTCGGTGAAACTCCTCATGTCTCCTCAGACAAACCAATCCAGTAACTCTACTATGAATTCTCGTTTTTTAGTAAACTTTCACGAACTCTTTGGGCCTTGATTGCCATGAACTTGATATTTTGAGGGTGCGGGCTCCTCCGAAGGCCTCGGGAGTTGTAACCCTAATTCCTAAGTTGGTTTCCTTTGAACTCTAAATAAATGGTTTATGAATCATGCATGCTTTTTCTTTATATCTGTTTGATATATGTTCACCTTGCGCGCACACACATGTACATGCTGGTATGTGAATTGTTATGCCATGCCTTATAGAGAGTCTATGGTGTGCCTTGTAGAAAATCCATGCCATGCTCATCATTAAGATGAATAAACCCTAGTTAGCCTTCGGGGTACACCCCTCGTAGCCCGGGCTACGAATGGGAACAGATGTCCTCCATAGGCGTACACTACCCTATTAATGACATTGCCATCCCTTAGATTTGAACATAAGCCCTTCCTTCCTTAAGGATTACTGCCAAGTAGGTTACCAGGAGTGAACCACATACATTCCAAATCCTTGCCTTGAAGTTTATCTCCATATTCCATAGGGTCTTTTAACTCGGGGGATAGGTGTTCCACCTGTCGTACCCCTGGATGTGCCCAAATATCCTTTCCTTGTAGTCAATCTCTATTAACCAAAAGGCCTCGGCAAAGGGGTGATTGGTGTTCCACCAATCGTACCCCCAAATGTGTTACCATTGGAACGTGATAGGCTCCCACCATCCTTAGTTTCCATTTCCATGTGGTTTCCTTGTAAGACCAATTTCCTTAGTCATTCAATTATCCAAAATGTTAAGCCTCACTCACCCAGTTTCCCTAGAGTCGTAGCAAGGTTATTTTACCAACTTGCACACAGCTTCCATAGCTGTGTATAGATCCCATAGGGACGCTGGTTACCCACCAGACTGATTACACGGTATTTTGGGGGTTCAAACGATTAAACCTGTATATAAGAGAACCTCGTGGTTCCAGTTTTCCTAGAACCTTCCAGCCTTGGGGTACCACCCCATTTCATGTATTAGCCATACATGTCTGAATCCATGTGCACGTAACCCACGTGCGTTCCATTCCATGCATATATGTAGTTCGTATTTTTCCATATTACCCGTGTAATCCATACATATTCCATGTAACCCATGTAATCCATTAATATATATTCCATACATTTTCTATCCATAGGCATATTATCCATATGTTTCCATCCCATTACATATATTTTCTTTTAAAATTTGCGTATTTTTAAGCCAAGTTATCCTTCCATTAATCAATGTATATCTACTACCCCCCGAGTTCTTTAATATAATTAGACTTATAATGAAGAACTAGGTTCGACAGTCGTATCCGCTCTAAAACATAAATAAAGCAGGTTACACTTTGCATGCATTCATCCACATAAATCCACACATTTTTATACGTAAAATTAAGATAAGAGAAAAGCAAGTCGATTTCATATTTATTGAATCAAATCATAATCGGTGTTCAACAGGTAGGCGTACATTCACAACCCCCCAAGCACTTTATTAACATGAAAAGGGAAATTCCTAGCCGACTGATCCTAATAACATGGTAGCTACAACTAATAAGCCACTTTTATTTTCCTACACCTGAAAGAGGTCTATAAGAAATGTTACCTGGGTTCAACTACTGGTAATATTTCTTAAGGTGTTCGGCGTTCCACGCCCTTGGAATTAGCTTCCCGTCCAAATCCTCCAAATGATAAGTACCTTCCCATAGGATCGATTTGATCACATATGGGCCTTCCCAATTTGCCTCAAAGGCCCCATATCCTGGAGTCCTCATGTTAGGCATCATTTTCCTTAAAACCAGATCACCAACCTTTAAAGGTCGTGCTTGAACCTTGCCATCAAAGTACTTGCGAGTCCTTTGTTGATAAGCCACAAGCTCTAGCTGAGAGGCTGTACGAACCTCTTCCACCAAATCCCAGTACAAACGATGATTAACTTCATTTTCCATGGGATCAAAGTTATCCCTCCTAAATGAACCAGCACCAATCTCCACAGGTACCATTGCTTCGTACCCATACGCTAAAGTAAATGGGGATTTGCCAGTTGTAGTCCTGGGTGTTGTATTGTAAGACCATAACACCATGGGAAGCTCCTCCGGCCAACAGCCCTTCTTATCTTCCAACTTCGCCTTTAAAGTATGTTTAATGATCTTGTTGATGGCCTCCGTTTGGCCGTTGCTTTGTGGATGGCAAACTGCAGAGAAGCCCATCACAATCCAGAGGTCTTCACATAAACCCCTCATTTCCTTACTATCGAATTGTTTGCCATTATCCGATATTAGCTTGTAAGGAACTCCGTACCGGCATACAATTGCTCGAAATACAAACTCCTTTAATTTGGCTGCGGTGATCGTAGCCAGGGGTTCAGCCTCTGCCCATTTGGTGAAATAATCCACGGCTACCACTGCGTACTTTACTCCTCCTTTCCCCTTAGGGAGTTCTCCGATTAAATCAATCCCCCAGACTGCGAAAGGCCATGGACTTGAGAGTGGCTTTAAGGGTACAGCAGGGTTCCTATTCGAGTTAACATACCTTTGGCACCGGTCGCATGCCTTTGCGAATTTGTGGGCATCCTGCTGTAGCGTTGGTCAGAAGTACCCCTGTCGAAGTATCTTATGAGCCAACGAGGTTCCCCCAGAGTGGTTTCCACATATGCCTTCGTGTACCTCCCGCATTATATATGCACATTCACTGCCCGCTATACATCGTAAAAGTGGCTTGTTGAAACCCCTCTTGTATAGCTTTCCATCATACAAAGCATAACGCGTAGCCTTATACTTCATCCTTCGGGCCTCATCCTTGTCAGTTGGTAGAACCCCTTTTGTTATGTACTCCAGGATGGGAGTAATCCATGTATCTTTCAATTGAACCTCAACATCCATACAGTCAAACCTTGGGATGCTAGGTTGCTGCTGTATTTCCAAGGGTATCACCCCTAGCATGGTTGCTTCCCTAGTTGACCCCATTTTAGCTAGGGCATCTGCACTTGAGTTTTCTGCCCTTGGAATCTGTAAAAGGTTTATCTCCCCAAAATTTCTCATCAGCTCCTGAGCGTACCTCATGTATAGGTCTGTGCGTGGACCCCTAGCTTGAAAGTTGCTTTTGATATGTCCCACTACCAGCATGGAATCACTATAGATAGTCATGTTTACCACCTTCATCTCAAGAGCTAGCTTCAAACCCGCAATCAGGGCTTCATATTCAGCGTCGTTGTTTGTAGCCTTGAATGTAAAATGAATCGAACTTTGTAACTTGTGGCCTTCGGGGCTTATTAGGACTATGCCAGCACGTGCACTATTTCCATTCACAGCTCCATCTACATACAGGGTCCACCAAGGTGCACAATTTTCCGTTGTAGCCTCCTTTTCTAGGGGTTCCATCACCTTCTCCTTGACTTCAACCTCGGAGGATGGTGGGAACTCTAGTAAAAAATCAGCAAGTGCTTGACCTTTGATAGCTGTCCTTGGCTTGTATTCAACATCAAATTGACCCAATTCCACAGCCCATTTCATTAACCTTCCCGAGGCTTCAGGTTTGTGCAGGACTTGCCTTAGTGGGAATGAGGTTCGCACCTCTATGGTGTGCGCCTGGAAATATGGCCTCAACTTTCTTGATGCCAGAATTAGGGCGTAAGCCAATTTCTCCATATTCGTGTATCGAATTTTAGCATCAAGAAGCCTCTTGCTCACATAATATAAAGGATACTGGGTTTGATCCTCTTCACGGACCAGAACTGAACTAATTGAGTATTCAGAAACCGCCAAGTATAAATTCAGGGTTTCACCTTCCACTGGCTTCGCTAGCAATGGGGGGCTTCCCAGTTGCTCCTTTAACTTAGTGAAGGCAGCCTCACACTCGGGTGTCCACTCGAAGCCTTTCCTTCTCTTGATAACTGCGAAGAATTCTCGACATCTATCAGAGGATTTAGAGATGAACCTGTTCAAGGCTGCCACCCGTCCCGTAAGGCTTTGAACTTCCTTCACACTCCGAGGGGACCTCATTTCAACCAGTGCCTTGATTTTAGTAGGATTGGCTTCGATTCCTCGGTGATTCACAATGAAGCCCAAGAACTTTCCAGATTCAACCCCGAATACACATTTTTGGGGGTTCAGCTTCATTCTATACTTCCTTAGGATGCCAAACATTTCTTTGAGGTGGGTGACGTGGTCGCTTACTTCCTTGGATTTGACTAGCATGTCGTCCACATATACTTCCATAGTCCTTCCGATCTGCTCCTTGAACATCTTGTTCACCAATCTTTGGTAAGTTGCCCCAGCGTTCAACAATCCAAAAGGCATCCCAATGTAATAATAGAGGCCTCTGTCCGTTATGAAGGAAGTGTGATCCGGATCGGGCTCGTACATCGGGATTTGGTTGTAACCCGAGTATGCATCCATGAAGCTCAGCAGGGCATGGCCGGCTGTATCATCAACCAGTTGGTCAATGCGCGGAAGCGGAAAGCTATCCTTGGGGCATGCCTTGTTCAAATCAGTAAAATCCACACACGTACGCCACTTTCCATTGGGTTTCTTTACCAGAACTGGATTTGCCAACCACATGGGGTAGAAGGACTCCCTTACCAGTTTAGCCTTCAACAACCTATCTACCTCCTCTTCCAGAGCAATAGCTCTTTCTCCACTTATAGCTCTCCTTTTCTGCCTTACGGTCTTCATCTCTGGATCAATGTTTAGGTGATGGCACATCACCCTTGGATCTATCCCCACCATGTCCTCATGGATCCATAAAAATATATCCAGGTTGTCTTTCAAGAATGAGACCAATGTTTCCCTGATCACAGGGTTCAGCTGCTTGCCAACTTTCAACTCCTTGGTAGGATCAGCTGCATCTACCAGGATAGACAAAGTGTCTTCAGTCGCGCCGGCCTTTTCCTTTGCTTCCGGCATACGCGGGTCAAGATCGATTTCCACCGGGTTCGCCTTATTTACTCCTTGATGAGGTTTCACCAACTGACCGTTGGACCCCTTTACACCTTGCAGCTTATTTTTATCCTCCAAACTCTCAAAGTCACTGTCACTTACTTCTTCAACTATCCCTTCAATGAATGTATCTTCTATCTCTGAATTTTGAATTTTCGGGGCTTCCAGCATTAGCACCCTACTGGGGTATCCACCCCCCGAAAACTTGTAACATCTGTATAAGGCTCCTCGCCTGGATGTTGTACAATCATGATAACATTGCACATGTCTCTTGCTGGCTTTGCTTCCTTCCGACGTAGGGGTTCCTCCTCCTGCCCTACACCGGGTTCCAAGTAGCGATAACATTTCTCAGATGAGCCCCCATCCACCAGCAAAAGATGTTTGCAAGCCTGCTCAGCAGTGTGCAAGGCTTTACTGTAACATTCCCTTGAATCAGATTGGCATCCCTGAACGCATCCGATTCCTCCCGGGGTCGGGAATTTCATTGACATGTGGTAGATAGAAGTTACCACTAGCATATCTTTGAGTAACGGCCTTCCAAGTATCCCAATATAAGAGATGTCTTCATTGACTACCATGAATTCTACTACTTGTGTAGCAGTCCGGGGTTCATCTCCCAAAGTAACAGGGAGCTTTACTCGCCCCACAGTTTGTACGGGGTTTCCCGTAAAGCCATATAACTCATTATAAGAGGGAGCCATTTCTTTATCTAGTAACCCCATCTTCCGGTAGGTGCTGTAAGCCAGAATGTTAACCGAGCTTCCGTTGTCTACCAACACTCGATGTACGTTCATACCTCCAATCGTAGCCTTAATTACCAGGGCATCATTATGTGGATGGTGTACATGTCTGGCATCCTCCTCTGTGAATGTTATATCAGCCGCTTCGCCTTTGAAAAGTTTTGGTGGCCTTTCAGACAAGTTGTACACATTTGTGAGGGGTGCACCCCTCGCTTCCCGAGTGTAATTTTTGTGGGCATTCCTGCTTGTACCCCCAATGTAGGGTCCACCTATGATAATATGTATACTGTTGGCCCTTGTACGACGTTCGGGGTTCTCCTTCTCGGTTTCCTTATTGATCCTGTCATTCTTGTACCCCTTAGCTTCCTGGGCCACGAACTCAGTGAGGTAACCCCTCTTGATTAGATCTTCGATATGATCTTTCAAATGACGGCAATCCACCGTTTCGTGCCCATTGACATCATGGAAAGCACAGTATCGCCCTTCATTTTTGTTTCCCGGAGGCCCATTTCTTGTTGGCTTTCTGAACATTCCCACCTTGTTCCCTACCTCGTACACCTGCTCAACAGAAGCTATGAGCAGGGTGTACTCAGTATACTTGCCTGAACCCTGAGAATCCTTCCTCGAAGGATACTTATCACTTACTGTCCTCCCTGTATTATTTGTGTTCACAGTGATAGGAGCCGTTTTTTCATCACGATAGGTGGACCTGATAGAGGATCTTCCACCATAGGAGGTTCGTTTGTGGTACCCCCTATCCTTTGGGCTGTATGACCTACGCCTCTTGCTCCTGCTCCACTCCCTTGAGCTTCGACTTTTTTCAAGTTTAGCCATCGATTCCTCAATTATCTTGTGAGTTTCTGCCTTTACATAGAAATCTGCCAAAGTCTTAGGTTCCTCCCCTTGTAGCTCCTTCCAGAAATCAGTACCTGGGCGTACGCCCGCAATCAAGAAATTCTTGTAGGTTTCATCAGTGGTCTTCCTCACCTTAGGGACCTCTGCATTAAATCGTTTGAAATATTCAGTGAGGGTTTCATTCCTGTCCTGCTTGATGTTCGCCAGGGTTTTGGCTGGGGGTGCGAACGCAACCGAAGCCCGAAATTGGGTTACGAACATTTCACTCATTTGCCTCCAGGAGTGAATAGAGTTTGGACGTAGCCTCTTGAACCACCGATGAGCACTGTCCCTTAGTGTAGCAGCTAATAAGCGACACTTTGTTAGGTCTTTCACCTGGTATACTTCCATTTTCGTATCAAATCGACTAAAATATTCCACTGGATCGGTGGTTCCACTGAACTTTAAGTCTCCTACCCCCCGGTATTTTGATGGGAGAGGTGAATCTCTCACCTTTTTGGCAAAAGGTGAAGCCACTGTTAAGCCTTCCAACGACTGTTTCTCCAACCTTAGCTTTTTTAGCGCTTCGCGCAGGGCCTTTACCTTGTAGTGTTCGTTCTCACCATCTGTGAACTGGCTTCCGTCATCACTAGAGTCCTCATCTGAACCCTGATCATCACCATCGTACTCAGGGTTATGTCGAGAGCTGCAGCTTCGCTCATCTTCAGCCCCTTTAGAAAGCCTGCCAGATTTAGAGGCAGAATTATCCTTTCTATAACTCTGAGATCCTTTTGACTGAGACTTTGCATCATGAACCTTTTTGGTCTGCCTTTCCTTCTTTTCATCAAGCTTGTAACGCAAATCCTTAACATTTAGCTTGTTGCCCAGCCTGTCAAAGACACTCAGGCTGTGCACAGGTGAACCATGCGATCGGTGAACCTCTTCTTCTCCTTCTTTCCAGTTTGGGTTCGTCTGATCAATCTCCACATCAGAAAACCCCTTCTCCGAAGCCTCCTTCTCCGATTCCACTTCATCACTGTCAAAATCCAATCGAACAGGTGTAACTTTTTTCTTTTTCTCCTTTCGATCCATGGAACCATGCTTTAACTTCCATTTCTTCAACTTCTCGGACTTCCTTTCCAAAGAAATAATTTTCTTTTCCATCTTTTTAATCTTTTCTTTGAGCTCCTGGTTTGTGACTTCATCATCACGTCCCCCATCATCCTCACTGCGTTCATCCTTCGACGTATGAATATCACCCGAATTCCGAGACATCTCTTCCCTCAAGAGACAATACCAGTTCCCCTCCTTCTAGCGCCACAAATGTTATGAGGGAAAATTGGTACAACACTTCGATAAGAAATTACAAGAACAAACCAAAATAATCCAATAATAATGATTAAACAAGCCGAATTACAAGCCAAAACCCTAGTTTCATAAACCCTAATTCGGGAGGATGATGATGGGTATCGGGACTGAGTTTGCAAGTACTCCCAGCTATCCTGATCGAATATGACCTATTCAATCAATAACCAGCAGCTAGGAGCAAGTGTTAGAGGTGTAAAATGTGTGTCTAACCTTGCAAATTGCCTACACACTCTTATATATATAAGAGATCAAGTCCCATGTAGTTCTTGATAATTCCCATGATTTGATAAGCCCGATCCCCCATAACAGACCTCCCTCGATCGTTTATCCAACCTTCCATAATTATCCAGCCGTTATCCCATGATTTATCCATTTATTCTCATGATATATCCCCCGTATATATGTATATATACATATATACATGCATATATATATATATATTCCATATATACATGATGTTAATCCATGATAATCACTACTAATAAGCCGTTCCTATTGTTTAGGAGATATCCTGAAGTCTGTTACAAAGTTCCCTATCTGATCCCCCGCGATTTAAGGAGTTCCGAGACTGCTGGTGTATTTTCTGGAAACCTTTGGGGTTCATGCACGTATCCCCCTGCCAAATGGCTTACTGCCCAGCTGAACCCCTATTAAGCCTTCTCGTAACCTTTCCTTTATCTGAGGTTCGTACGTTCGCACCCTAGTATGGACACACCCCATACTAAACGCCAGAGTCTCATCCTCCAACCCATCTTTGATGCATATCAGCTTGTTGCGTTCACTCCTAAGCCCGGTCTGACCAATCATATTCAGGTAACCCGAGTACATAACCTCAATGGGCCTCTAATTAAGCCCAGGGCGGATTTTAGGCACAACAATACCCATAAAAGCCCTACTGTTTTAAAGCATTCCTTTTCGTCCCTCCAACTTCAGAAATGTACCTTTTTGCCACAAAACGTCGTCTATTCGTACTAAAAGACGACGATTTTGTGTCAAAAAGGCGACGATTTTGTGGCTAAAAGGTACATTTCTGAAGTTGGAGGGGCGAAAAGGAATGCTTTAAAACTATAGGGCTTTATGGGTATAAATGTGCAAACTTGAAGGGCCAAAAGGTCATTAAGCCATCTGAAAAATACCTAAGGAATCCTGGTGTATTACACAATATTTGTATATATTTATATTTTCAAAAGAAAATTTATACAATTTTTTTAAAATTAAGTTACATGTAGAAATATTATAAAATGCACCAAGATTCTCTTACGTGTTTCAAATCAATATATCAATTTATTTACTATCTTTTTTAGATTCCTTTGAGAATTGTTTTAAAAGACGTGCTAGAAAAAATGAATTTCTTACGCGTTTCAAATCCATATATCAGTTTATTTACTTTTATTATCTTTTTGAGATTCCTTCGGGATTTATTTTAAAAAACATGCTATAAAAATTGAATTTTAATTTGGGAAAATATTATTTAAATTTTCTTAAATGTTGGATAAATTATTTATAGTGCTCTACTTGTACATAACTATACCGAATCTTCAAAAATACTTTAAAAAAATCTCAAATCATGTTATAAAATCTCAAAAATGGTATATAATAAATTGATACTTATTCTTCTTAAAAACACCGTAAATAATCTTTAAAGAGGCATAATAATCTCTTAAAGAATATCCTTTACGAGATTCCTTATATCTTTTTTTCATTTAACTTTTTTAAGAATAAATAATATTTAAAATATTAAAATATTAACGATCACTTAATAATATTGCATTATATTTTTTCAATAAAATCCTAATATTTATTGAATTCTAGGATTCTTTTTTTTTTACCTTTTAGTGTATTTTTCAAATTAATTTTTATTTTTTTAGTATTTTATTCTACTAAGTGGTTTGTAACAACATATTAATTGTTCTACTTTCCCCTCCAATTTTCTCAAAAAAGTTGTAAATTACAAGATTTCATTACGTGTGACAAGATTCTCTTAGGTGTTGCCCATTTTGTTATATGCAACAACATTGCATAGAACACTCAATTTTGTTATATTATCGTAGTTGTACTTGTACAAAATAAAGAATCTGGTGTGGAACCTGCAATGAAAACAAATGATGGAAATAAAATCTTTTTATTTTGATTAAACTGTTCCATACGTTCATTATTTTGATTTGATATTTTGATTGATATGATTAACACTTTAAATAATCTATGATCTTAAACTTCTCATTTTACTGGGTAGCAGATGTTGATGTGTATTTTTAGATTTTCGTTCACAGGGAAGGACTGATATCAATACCAATTTCAAGTCTTTTATCTCTCACAATCTAGAAGTGTGGAAGAATTTGTGGATGTGTGATTATTTACTAATTAATCTATTAAACAAATAAAAACTATATATTAAGTATGAGAGAAAACAATCCAAGAATTAGGGTTCTCCAATTGGCTATCATGAATGTCTAATTTGTGGCTCTTGTTTTGTTAAAAACAATCCTTCTATTGTTTATAAAATCCTCTCCCAAGGTAAATTATAGTGCCTACAATTATCCCTTGAATGCCACTCCCATGGTCATACAAAGTACAACTATAGACTATTAAGAACCAAGAATTATCAGTTTCACAATTCGCATATCAATCTCCCGATCTAATACTTAAATTTTGCCTATCATATCATGTACTAGAATTACAACTCCTCTCCCGATTCGATATAATTCCTAGAGATGCAACTAAAAGTTCGCGACTCTTCTAATTGTATAAAGTACTCAATGACAAATTAACAATAACAATAAAACCACAATACAATCAAACAAACTCAATAAGCCAACAAATACTACCCAACTCTTGGATAAAGGGATTAGCTACACATGATAAGATAAAGAAAATATGAATTAAAAACGCAAACCATGAGTTTAAAGAATTGAAGTACGAAGAATACAACTTTAAAGGCTTCTCGAAATAAGGATGAATCCCTTCACTCCTTCTTCCAATCTCCCTCTCAAGGTGCTTCTCTCCCTTTTCTCTCCAAAGTACGGCTATCTCTATTCTATAATATAATACAATATGTTATGATATTCTGGTTATCTACAATATATAAGCCTAATATAAAAGCGTTTTTAATGCTTTCCAAGAAAATATAAGTAATTTCCCAAAACAAATTGAATTCTAAACATAAAATTCGTAGTCTATCTTCCAGGCCTGTTTCTGGGCTGCTCTAGTTGGAATATTGATGTTGGACCAGTTCTGAGTTGTAGATAATTTCTTTAGCTTCGCATGGACTGTAAGATCGCCCAATTCTGATGTCTGAAACTCAAGTTATGGCCCAAACAGTGATGTATGCACATGCAGTCCAATAAATCTGAATTTCCTTGTAATTTAAGTCCAAATAAGTCCAATTCCTTCCAAATTTGGGAATTCTTTATTTCCTATCAGAAAACATTAAACTCTAATTAATAATATCCAGTTATTTATAAAATACAATAAATATGAGAATAAAATCATGTAAAATACACGTAAATATATACTCTATCAAATATCCCCACACTTAGCACTTTGCACGTCCTCGTGCAAACTAATATAATATAACTTATTAACTACTAATTAGTATCACTTCCGTAGATGATCACGGTTGCATTTGGCATATGCAACAAGTCCTTTAAACCCCTAGGTAGTCTTAGTGGACGAGTGAGGTCTCGTGAGGGCCTATAGTGAATGTACCCACAAAATCCATCTAGCTCATGTAAAAGATTGAATGCCAACACCACACATACAAGTCCTCTCATGCCACATCAACTTGAGAATCAAAGTGAATAATGCAATGCCTTAGTGTCGAAGGTGCAAGTATTCACATAGTCTACTCAAAAAATATGCATAAGTTCTCAAAAGTCCATGTCAAGTGTAAGAATAAGTTAGTAACCATGCTAAGCCCATAAGAGTACATCTTTGAGTCAAAACTTGGGATCTTATATGCAAAAACAAGTAATTACTCACCTTTCACTCATAAAAGAATATTCACTCAAGAACAAGGGTAAGTGTATCACTCAATTCCAACAAAATCATAAGCATGCTTGACACTTGGTATCAATCTGACTTTAACACAACATACACCACTGATGATAATCAAAAGGTCTTTATTCGGGTTGTAACGGGGCTAGGGACAAGGTATGTCAAGTAAAGCTAAAGAAGACGAAGTGTCAAAAGCTAGTACCCAATAAGATAAATCATTCAACTCCCTATCTATCATCCCCACACTTTGAATTTTCTTTATTCTCTTTCAACAAATAACTTGATTAGTCGAATGATGAAGGATCATATAAATATAAGTATGCTCTCATATAAATAATATTTTTTCTTTCTTTTTTGTTTTTTTCTACTTTTTTTCGAGAGCTAAGAGACTAATATATAAATAGGTACAATGATCCATGATATTGTTACAAAATTTGACTAATAAATAAACCAAACCCAATATTTCCCCAAAGTAATGACCATCAATAAACCCCCCTTGCACACCTTTTTACTCCCTCAAACACTCTACTAGCCTTTGACAATTTGGGTTCAAGTTAAAGTAAGGTCAATACAAGAAAAAGTCTAGGCAGGTAATGTGGTGTGTCATCGATAAAATAGGATTAAGCTCAACGGGTTAACTAATTGATCATTTATAAATGGTGTGGTAATATAGAAAATATGACATTTTCTCTAAATGCCTTTATCATGTTATCATTAAATAATGTCATGCGTTTCAAGAAAGGTCTTAAACAAGTGCTAGCAATGCAAACAACATGTGGACACTCAAGCAAACGAATATAAATGCAAAAGATATGCATATAGGCTCAAAAGCTCAATTGGTGGAAAAACATAATCAATCCCAAGCAAAAAGTCTCTCTAATGTTCTTACTTGTACTCAAAGCATGCAAACCAAATCAACTTGCACATATCATGTCCTTTTAATTACTTACTACATTCAATACGTCTACTTGTTCCAACTTACTAGTGCATGTGTGTGCACAAGAACAAAGCATATCACTTCTCAATCAAAAGCGTCAATAACACAAGATTTCTATAGCATGCATAGGTGCATCAAGCTAACTTACAACAGGTAATCTTCACAAGGCTAGAATTATTTTTGTGATTTTTAAAATATTTATAAATTTTTTTTTTGTGTTTTTTCAAAATAAATATATATTATAACTTTTGAGAATACATCCCCACACTTAAATGAGTCAATGTCCTCATTGACACACTAAACAATTAATTCTACAATATAAAAGAATGAAAGAAATACTCCCCTATGCATTAGCATGAAGTGCCGCGATCCTTGATTAGGTCGATGTTGGCTATGCAAACACCACACCATGGGGAGCTTAATCCTCACCGTGGTGCAATAATCCCTACCCTTACCTCAATAAATTGACATTCTGGACCTCCAAATCCAATCGCCACCGTTCAGAATTTAGATAATGGAGTAAGGAAGATGCTGTCCAAAATTAAAGACGATCCGATCGTTGGAACTCTGGAACGCTCCAAGTGGATATAAAATCCACTTATCACTCTCTCTCTCTCTCTCTCTCTCTCTCTCTCTCTCTCTCTCTCTCTCTCTCTCTCTCTCTCTCTCTCTCTCTCTCCTTCCCTACCTCTCTCTTTTCTCTCCCCACGAAACTTTCCTTCCCCTGTATCTTATTCATCCTCCATCGAAAATTACACAGTCTCTGTCCCCCTTCCCCTTTCGATCCAATCAATCCCCTGTCCCCCATTTCTATTTCTTTACTTTGGTTTTTAAATTGTTAATTATTTTGTTTGTTGCCGAGTCTTCTTTGCTGAGTTCGTGACTGAATTGATATTTTTTTTCCTTTTATCTGTTTCGATTAGCTGTTTTTATCGAGTTGTAATCAGGTGCTTTCTTGAGCCACGTCGTTTATTAATTTTCAAAATCTGAGTTTGCTGCTTTGTGTTTGAATCGCCGAGTGTTTTTGCTGCAAGTTATGAGTCGGTTTGCGATTCTGAGTTTTGTTTTTGCGGAATCATCGAGTCGTTTCTGAGCTTCGTTTTTCTTCCTTTGCGTTGAGTCTCTGAGTCCTTTTCTGTTGTTTGTTTGAATTACGAGTTAAAGTCTGAGATGGCGAGTTTACTTTGCGATTTTCCGAATTCTAAACGGTGTTCTATGTTTAATTAACCGCTGTTGCGATTTTCTGCGTTTGGTGTTGTTTTTTTTACGAATGCTGCTGAGTTCATTGCTGTTGTTTGTGATTCGAATTGGTGTTGAATTGGTGTTTAATTTTTTTTGTTGAGGTTATGGCCGGTTTGAATTCGAGATGTAATGTGTGTACTGAGTATTGCTGTAGAGATCGAGTTGGTTTTGAGTAAAGAATAAAATCAGTTTGTTTTGTGGCTGAGTTTGGTGTCAGTTTTGTTAGCGTTTTGAGCCCTTATTCATCTTCTGGATTTGTTAAGTAATGGTTAAGTTTTGTTCCGTTCATTTTATTAGTTTTGCTGAGTGTTGTGTCACGTTTTCTTTCAATGTTGTGTTAGTTGTAGTGTTAGATTTATTAAGCTGTTGAGTTGTTTTATAATCGCTGAAGTTCGTAGGTTGTTTTTGTGATCTTGAGTTGAGTTTTGCTGTGAATTGCTAAGTCTGATTTTAGTTTTGTTCTGCTGAGTTAACGAGTTGTTTTCTGAATCAATTAATTTAGTTTTAAATAATTTAGAATAATTTAGTTAATTAGTTTCTTTTAGATAAAAAAATAAAAATAATAAGAATAATAATAAGAATTTTTCTAAAATTTTGTGTAAGATTATTTTAATTCAAAAGGAGTATTAGAATAAAATCTAATTTTAATTCACAATTTTCTTTTAAATAGAATAAATTTTCTTTTCGTAGTTAATAGTAAAATTAAAATTTTCGAAAATCCAAAATTGTCTTTTTCGATTAAATTAAAAGTTAAGGATCGCGAAATAAAATTATTCCCTGTGGATCGAATCTTAAAATACTAAAACGATGATCGTGCGCTTGCGATTTTAATTGTCATGTTTTTGGCACATCAAGTTTTTGGCGCCGCTGCCGGGGATCTAATTATCTTTCACGCCTTAATATTTAATTTTTCGAATTAGTTTTATTTCTTGCCTTAATTTTTTATTTCGTTTTTTTTCCAGGAAAGTGTGAAATTTCGGGACTCTTCTTTCGGAGCGTGGAAAAATTGGAATTTCTGGAAGCGTGCTTCGGTAACCCGTATCTCCCTCTTTTCATCTTTTTATTTTAGAAAAAAAAATCAAAAAATCAAAAAATTAGCTAGTAAATACATAATTGTTGTATCATACATTTAAGCACTTAGGGCACATCATTTAGATTTTTATTTTCTGGTTTTTAATTTTTCGTACCTTATAAATTGTGGTGATTGCTGGAGGACCCAAAGGTACGTTAAATTTCTTCTCTCTTTTAGTTAAAACACGTAGTGTAAGCATCCATAATTGTTTATAGTTATGTATATATATCGTTGTTTGTTGCATTAATTAGACGTTTGCCCCTAGGATTTCACGTTCAATTAGAAAGGTGCCTAAAAATAAACGTAATTAAGACTTATTCACGACCTTCAGTGTCTAAGGTTCGCCTGGCTGTTAAGATTCGGTGTCTAAGTGACGAGTTTGGCCTCTTGGCAATGCCTGCTCTAATCTGGCCGAATCGGTCTGAATAATTCTTAATTTATGGAATTTTTAGTGTGTCTTAACGTTATGAGCAATGTCTAGTTATTTTATTTAGGGAACCTAGGTTAGATCTTTCTTTTGATTTTTCACCCTTTATTTTGTGTGCTTAATTTTTCGCAAATTATTTGCTAAGTGTTTTCTTCCTGTTCATGCGCACTACTTGGGTTAGAGATAATTCGGCTAGGCTAGTGAGGCCAATTGAGTGTTCATCCTCTTCAGAATCCGAACCCGTAGAAATTCTTGACCCCGTAGTGACCATGGCCTTGTCTCTTAAGGACCGTTGCTATCCCACCCGCTCCGCTCAACCCTCGTGTATCACTCTTCCACCGGTTACTGGTAATAATTTTGAGATTAAACCCCACTTTATTACCATGTTACCTAAATTTACCGGGAGTGAGGGTGAGGATCCGTATCTTTTCCTTCATGAATTCGAGGAGGTTTGCGCATTGCAAAAACTCCAACAACTTTCCGAGGACTCCATTAGGCTTAGACTTATCAACTTCGCTTTGAAAGAAAACGCTAAGAAATGGTTGTATAGTCTTCCCGTTAATTCAATTTCCACGTGGGAGGGTTTCGTAGTCATTTTTCTAAAAAAATTCTTTCCAAGCCATAAGACTACGAAACTCACTAATGAGATTAATCAATTTCGTCAAAACCTCAATGAACCATTTTGGACGTGTTTTGACCGCTTTAAAAATCTTTTATCTCAATGTCCCCACCACGGAATCGAAAAATGGAGGCTCTGTAAGATTGTGTACGAGGCCTTAGATGGTTCAACAACTGCGTTGTTGGAATCTATGTGCCAAGGGAAATTCATGGATAAGGACGAGGACGAAGGGTGGAAATTTTTTGAAGAGTTAGCCGAGAAGACTATGTTGTGGGAGTCCACTAGGGAACCAAATAAGTCTACCGAATTGTCTAGTTCATCTTCTAGGGGTTTGCATTCAATTGGAAGTAACATCGCAACCGATGCCAAGTTAGCCACCCTTACTAGACGACTCGAAGCCCTAGAAACACATAGTGGTCCCTCACACATGTCTACTTACCCAAATCAAGGGATGCAAAGTCCCCACGATTTCCAACAAGTCAATGCAATGTTTCAAAGAAATGACCCTTTCTCTCCTACTTTCAATCCCGGGTGGAAGAACCACCCGAATTTCTCGTGGAACCAAGGCCAAAACTACCAATCCCCGACACCCTCTTTTCAAGGTCAAGGTCAACAATCTCAAGCTCCGCCTTATCAAAGGCCAAATCAAAACTCTTTCCCGCCTCAAAATCCTGGTCCTTATCCGACTCAACCAAATCAAGCTCCCGCCCACCCACCTGGTTTTCAAGAGTCGGATAAGAGAATTAATTCGTTGGAAAAGAGTCTTGATGCGCTTCTTAAATCCACCACTAATATGGCTCAATCCCAACAAACCTTCATTCAAACCATGACTCAAGATAGGCAGATTTTGAATGCTAGTACTCAAGCCATATCTAAGTTAGAGGTGCAAGTGAGCCAATTGGCCAATGCCTTGTATGAGCGAGAGAAGAATAAGTTGCCGAGTCAACCTGAGGTCAACCCTAAATTCCCTATCAATCAAAGACCTCACGAGAACGTGAATGCCATCATCTCTTTAAGGTCTGGAAATCAAGTTGATAATCACGTAGGTGTCGAGTCCCCCGAAGAGGAAGAAGAGTCCAATGTTGAACCAACACCTAGCGTTGATCACTCCACTCCCGAACCAACTCTCGAATCAACCACTAAGCCATCTTCTCCGAGTGAGCCTTCTTCATTTTCACCTAACAAATCTTCATCTTATACTCCACTTCAAAAATCCCTTCCCGATGTGTCTAATGAGCGAGTCTTTAAGCCAAAAGCTCCGTATCCTCAAAGACTCCTCCTTCCCAAGCAGTCGGCTCAAGTAGACAAAATTTTGGAAGTTTTTAAGCAAGTTGAGATAAACATTCCTCTTTTAGATGCCATTCAACAAATTCCTTCATATGCCAAGTGTCTAAAAGATTTGTGTACCCATAAACGAACTACCCAAGTCCCTAAGAAAGCCTTCTTGACGTCCCAAGTGAGCTCAATTCTTTCTAACCAAATTCCCGTGAAGTACAAGGACCCCGGTTGTCCAACTATTTCATGTGTCATAGGTAATACTTTCGTGGACAAGGCTTTACTTGACTTAGGCGCTAGTGTGAATCTCCTCCCATTTTCGGTCTATCAAGCCCTAGGTTTAGGCGAGCTCAAAAAGACCAATATGACACTTCAACTTGCCGATCGTTCTATAAAAATGCCCAAGGGATTAATTGAAGATGTCTTGATTAAAATTGGAGATTTTATCTTTCCGGTTGACTTTGTTGTCCTCGAGACTCAACCCGTCATGAATCCCAGGAACCAAATTCCTGTCATCTTAGGAAGACCTTTTCTTGCTACATCTAATGCCTTAATCAATTGTAGGAATGGTTCAATGAAACTCACTTTCGGTAACATGACCATAGACCTTAACATTTTCAATGTAGGGAAAGAACCCAATGAGCTTTATGAATCATCAATAGGGGTTAACGTGGTCAACAAGTTTGCCACATGGTCTAGATTTGAGGATAGTGAGATTGAGTCTCTTCTCGTTGAGGATTTCAAAGTCAAACAAGAGCCTACTCGAGAGTATGCTGACCCATTGAAAGATATGACTTCGGAAGAGATGCTGAGAGAATTAGATGCGATTTGTTCTCCGTGGGAGACCCCACCCGAGATTGTTAGTAGTGAGCCTGTCATTGAGAGTCCCGTTGCACCACATCCACCTGCATTTGACTTGGTTGTTTATCATCCCGAGTTTGATCAACAGCCTTTACGAGGAACCAGGCCCTCATCTTTTGTCATTCCTAGTGATTCGACCCCTAACCAGACTTTCATTATCCCTAATCTGCTTAAACAAAATAAAGAAGCCTCAAGTTGGTTTAGGGTGAACACTAGTGATTCTTGTTCTAATAGGTTGCATGATCCCACACTGATTGAGAAAGACTGTTCTAATAAAAATTTTCACATATGTCTTGATCTTTTCTCACAGCTTCACCCAAAGTTTCCCACCGGCATCGGCTAAGTAAGTTTTCTTCTTTTACCTCCCCTCGAGAAATTCAGGTATGAGGGAGGATTTTTGTATGTTTGTGTATATTGTTTTCTTTCTTGTTTTTCGAAGTTTGTCATTCTCCATCATCCCTTATCAGGTATTTCCTCCTCTCTCTTTTATTCTCGTTCATTTTGCATACATTGAGGACAATGCATGATTTAGGTATGGGGGAGGGTTTTAGTGTAAATACATAAAAATTGAAAAATTTTAAAAATCCAAAAATAGAGTTATTTTAGCTTAGTTGTCCTTCCCACTCTTTAAATTCTAGAACTAGTTGGTGTTGACTATTTTTCGAAAATTATATGTATAATGCCTTTAGATAATTTGAACGTAGTCAGGTAAGGTTTTTCCTCATGAAACTTGTGTCGAACAAATTTTTGCTTAAAAGACCAAGACGACACATTTGCACAAGACCTTTGATGGAAAAATTGTATAGGAATGTTATTCGATACCTGAGAGAGAACCCACATGTTAGAACAATGTCGAATCAAACCTTTGCGAGAATTGTCCCTATAGTGTCAAAAAAAGAAAAAGAAAAAGAGTCAATAAATGTTTGCAATTGTTGAGTGCTAGTGTAATTTTGTAATAATAAATTCTTAGTAGGGAAATCGGCTAGGTTGGGCTCATTGATAACCCGAGTAAGTAAGTCCGAGGGGACTTTGTGCCTAGCACCCTAAGGTCGTTAGTGATCTGGGATTGTTGACCTAAAACTCGCTAAATGGGTATCGATGCAAAAGTCTTTTGGGACCTCAACCATTGCACAGTCGGTCCAACTGCTAAGAACGTGAAGTTTGGCTAGATACTTGTTTTGATAGAGATTGGGTCAGTTCAATATTGGTTGAAAAAGAGAAAATGTTCGTATGCAGTTAATCCATCAAGGGCCTTAAATTCACTACACACCTTGGGATTTTTTGTAAATTTTTAGTCTAATCATGTGGATTGTGGGAACCTATAACTTGGCTATTATTAGAATAATTTTTAAGGCATATATTTTCCTACAAAATTGTTTTGTTGACACCAATGAAAGCTAGAGTAAAAGAGAAAAGTTGGATTCTTGCTGACTTATCTCAAAGATTTTATGGGTATATCTTCTGTAAACCCTTAGGAGACAACACTCCTCCTGTAGAGATCGTCTATAGGTTTAACGGGTTGGTAAACCTAAAATTACCCGTCACACCTACAAAAAGGAGTATAGGATTTTTTATCTAGATTTTCTTTTTGTTTTACTCGAGGACGAGCAAAAGATAGGTATGGGGGCATTTGATAAGTGCATAATTTTTTATATTTTTATTACCTATTTATTGCTTGGAATCGTATTTTAATAAATTATTTTGTTGCATTTCAGGAAATTTCGAGAAAACTGAAGAAATGGCAAAATAAAGAAATAAATGACAAAAGAAGAAAAAGAAGGACCAAAACAAGAAGAAAAGGAAAAGCAAGGGGGGGGGGTGGTCATATTTTCACCAAACAAAATGGATGGCCAAGATTTAGCCAACACTAAACTAAATCAAGGGCCAAGATTCACCCACACCTACCAAAAACCCTAATTTTTCCCTATAAATAGGCCTCATCTTCTCTTGAAAAAAAGACAACCATTACCTTACATCTTAGAATTAGGTTTTAGTAGTTCACTCCCAAATTTTAGTTGTAATTTTTTTTCTTTCCTTGTAAACACTTTTTACTTGTATGCAATTTCAAGTTTCATTTTAATTCTTGCATCCCTCTTTCATTTTATTTTCCTTATTCTTTATTTCGTTATTTTCGTAAATTCTCGGGTGGATAAAGTAGCAACGCTAACCACACGGGATTGAAAGTATCGATTTGAAGAATTTGTTTTCGTAGTTTTAATTTCCGTTTTAAATATTAGTTATGCCCCTTTAAACATCCATTTTATTGTGGGTTTAATTATTTCTTATTGTAAATCTAAATTTTTATGTTTCAGGTATTAATGTATTAAATAAAAAAAAACACCAAAAATATTTTTTTCAGTTTTTATGTACCTGTTTATAATCTGTGAATTCGAAGCCTTCCCCTGTTTTTACAAAACCAGTTTTAGACTCCCTTGTTTCGTTTTCTTCCTCTTTAGCATAAACCAACAGAACCCATTTCATAGTTTGTCTTGTTTTTTTTTCCTTTTTCCGATTAAAACCTGGACAATCCAATCCCTCTCCCTCTTTTGTCTCTCTCTCTGTTTGCACTAAATCACGCAAGCGTACGTGGTCACAAGTAATATAGATAGAAGTCATGTTCGTTCCCACAGAGATCTTAGGTTTCAATTCAGTTTTGTACCTATGCAACAATGTATGGTTATTATGCACTGCTAAGACAATTAAAAATATTAAGTTTTTACTAACTATAATTAACTAGGATACAAATTAACAAACTACAAATTACTAACTAATGAGAATTAAAATTGAATTACTTATATGCAAGAAAACATGAAATCCTAACTTCATTAAATACTTCGCTTAGATCTGACGCCTTTAATCTCTATATGCAATGGTTATGATATCTGATCGGACAACACAAAATAAGTACACGCTACCTCTCAGTATACGTATACCAAACTAAACATACATCCACAAAAGAGATAGAAGATGAATAGACACCAATTATGCTTAGACCCTATATGTCTATAGAATTTGAAAACATAACGGTTGAAGAACAAGTTATCCATAAAGATCACACAGGGCAGTATAAGTATTTTCATCTCACACCACAAATCATATTGATAAACAATTATGAACCTATGCTAGCATGGCAAGTTCTAAATCTCAAGATCCACTTTCACTTCACAATAGATTAACAAATTAGATGTTCATGACGCATCTATCATTTAAGCATAACCATACGAGGATATCAAATATACATCACACACAGATCTTTAAGCAATCAAGATACTAAGTTCCATAAGTAAATCCGTTACAATCCCATGACAACGATTAGTTCATAATTGAACCGCTCGTCATCATGGGATCTATTGAAACCATGATAGAAGACAAGATATGAAAGAAAGTAATAATATTAATAAAACAAGAGTTGAGAAAACAAATCTATGATACAAAAGATGAAGTAGATCTAGATCTGTTGCTTGTCACGAGCGTTGAATCCTTCTCTCCTTTTCTCCCTTGCAGATCTAAGCTATATTATGTACAAGATATCTAATTGTCTAATTGTCTAATTTACAAAGGGTTGGATGTGTTTAAATAGGCTCCAAAAGTCTTCCCCGGCAAGAAAATACAAAAACAGAATTATAATAGAATTTCTGCAAGATACGTTTCCTAAATTGATTCTGTTTTTAAGGAAAATTCGTGGCTGACTTTTCTTCAGATTTTCTGGAACGTTCCAAACATAATTGGACTTATGGACCACCTTAGAATGATAGAGAATCGCGTTATCTTCGCATGGACTGCTTACGGGCCTCAAATGGACTTCTAGAACTCAAGATATGGCCACAACAGTGTAGACTGCGCAACCCTTATCAGAAATCCGAATTTTAATCAATTAATTCCCCAAAAATTATAGAAGCATCCACCTTAGTCAACATTCTCGTGATTCTGCACAACTAAGCAAAACACATCAAAACTACAACAACTTGAGTCCAAGACAATCAATTTAAGCCGATATGGAACGCTCCAAGTGGATATAAAATCCACTTATCACTCACTCTCTCTCTCTCTCTCTCCCTCTCTCTCTCTCTCCCTCTCTCTCTCTCTCTCTCTCTCTCTCTCTCTCTCTCTCTCTCTCTCTCTCTCTCTCTCTCTCTCTCTCTCTCTCTCTCTCTCTCTCTCTCTCTCTCTCTCTCTCCTTCCCTACCTCTCTCTTTTCTCTCCCCACGAAACTTTCCTTCCCCTTTATCTTATTCATCCTCCATCGAAAATTACACAGTCTCTGTCCCCCTTCCCCTTTCGATCCAATCAATCCCCTGTCCCCCATTTCTATTTCTTTACTTTGGTTTTTAAATTGCTAATTATTTTGTTTGTTGCCGAGTCTTCTTTGCTGAGTTCGTTACTGAATTGCTATTTTTTTTCCTTTTATCTGTTTCGATTAGCTGTTTTTATCGAGTTGTAATCAGGTGCTTTCTTGAGCCACGTCGTTTATTAATTTTCAAAATCTGAGTTTGCTGCTTTGTGTTTGAATCGCCGAGTGTTTTTGCTGCAAGTTATGAGTCGGTTTGCGATTTTGAGTTTTGTTTTTGCGGAATCATCGAGTCGTTTCTGAGCTTCGTTTTTCTTCCTTTGCGTTGAGTCTCTGAGTCCTTTTCTGTTGTTTGTTTGAATTACGAGTTAAAGTCTGAGATGGCGAGTTTACTTTGCGATTTTCCGAATTCTAAACGGTGTTCTATGTTTAATTAACCGCTGCTGCGATTTTCTGCGTTTGGTGTTGTTTTTTTTACGAATGCTGCTGAGTTCATTGCTGTTGTTTGTGATTCGAATTGGTGTTGAATTGGTGTTTAATTTTTTTTGTTGAGGTTATGGCCGGTTTGAATTCGAGATGTAATGTGTGTACTGAGTATTGTTGTAGAGATCGAGTTGGTTTTGAGTAAAGAATAAAATCAGTTTGTTTTGTGGCTGAGTTTGGTGTCAGTTTTGTTAGCGTTTTGAGTCCTTATTCATCTTCTGGATTTGTTAAGTAATGGTTAAGTTTTGTTCCGTTCATTTTATTAGTTTTACTGAGTGTTGTGCCACGTTTTCTTTCAATGTTGTGTTAGTTGTAGTGTTAGATTTATTAAGCTGTTGAGTTGTTTTATAATCGCTGAAGTTCGTAGGTTGTTTTTGTGATCTTGAATTGAGTTTTGCTGTGAATTGCTAAGTCTGATTTTAGTTTTGTTATGCTGAGTTAACGAGTTGTTTTCTGAATCAATTAATTTAGTTTTAAATAATTTAGAATAATTTAGTTAATTAGTTTCTTTTAGATAAAAAAAATAAAATAAAAAAATAAGAATAATAAGAATAATAATAAGAATTTTTCTAAAATTTTGTGTAAGATTATTTTAATTCAAAAGGAGTATTAGAATAAAATCTAATTTTAATTCACAATTTTCTTTTAAATAGAATAAATTTTCTTTTCGTAGTTAATAGTAAAATTAAATTTTTCGAAAATCCAAAATTGACTTTTTCGATTAAATTAAAAGTTAAGGATCGCGAAATAAAATTATTCCCTGTGGATCGATCTTAAAATACTAAAACGATGATCGTGCGCTTGCGATTTTAATTGTCATGTTTTTGGCACATCACTGACTCAACCAGAAAATTTCCTGCGAATTTTTCAGTTTTGTACCTGTAACAACCACTTAAAACAAACACATCAAGGTAACTTGTGGGAGTAATAACAAAAATCCAAAATCTAATGAATAATATAGTCTTGTGTTGCCTCCCAAGCAGCGCTTGTTTATTGTCATTAGTTTGACTTATTTACACATAAAGTCTTCAATGAGGAGAAAAAGCAAATAGATGCACATATCTACGAATTTGTATTACAAGCATAATGTGCAATATACCTTTGATTCATTAAAATTTACGAAAACTTTCATGAATCTCATATGCTCAAGAGACGTAGAAACATTAAAGTAGCTAGAAAAGTCGTCAGAATAATCATAAGTACGACTCATAAACTCTTCACAAATTGGATCCCTATACTCCAAAACAAGATTTTCGATTTCATCAGTCTTTAATTCCTCCTCAATTATAATTGGACACTCGTCAATTTTTATCTCGTTACCATATATTAAGCTCAACAATATTTTCTAGATTAGGTAGAATTTCAATTGCATCTAAATTATCATTATCACGTATGGGACAATCATTAACTACACAAGTAGGACTCATCAAACACAAAATTATTATCAATTGTTAAACAAGAATCATGGATCATTGGAAAATTGACACAAGGAGGAACTTGAAGACAACCGTTATGCATCACAAGTTGAACTTCAATTATAAAACTATTTCTTTTAGCATTCTCCTCGTACCAACCTATTGATTCTGGTTCACATGGACTATTTTTCGTACTAGCAATCTCAAAAGTTAGGTCATTAAAGTGTTTAAAAATTTCCAAAGAATGTAAAGAAGGATTAGAATGAATTAAGCTCTCATCAACATCATTGCACATGTATGGATAAGGATCATCATAATGATTTGCAAAGGCACATGAAAAATCAGTGCTAGGTGGGTATGGAGCATAATATGAGTTCTCAGAATGGAACGAATTCACCTGATATGGATTAAAATCCTCATAAACATTGAATTGTTGGAAAGGATTGAAGTCTTGATATCGTTCTTGATTGCTATAGAAAATATGAGTGTTATTCCAACCAAAGTTGTAATCCATGTTGTCTCTCTACCTCAAAAACTTGTTCTAGGTTCCACAAAGAAACCTATAGACACACCAAAAAAAACAAAAGAAGGAAAAAAAATATGTACAAAGATAAAATCCAAACTACAAGAAACAATTAACTCAAAATCAATATTGTTGCCTTCTCCGGCAGCGGCGCCAATTTGTTGATGTGTATTTTTAGATTTTCGTTCACAAGGGAAGGACTGATATCAATACCAATTTCAAGTCTTTTATCTCTTACAATCTAGAAGTGTGGAAGAATTTGTGGGTGTGTGATTATTTACTAATTAATCTATTAACAAATAAAAACTATATATTAATTATGAGAGAAAACAATCCAAGAATTAGGGTTCGTCAATTGGCTATCCTGAATGTCTAATTTGTGCCTCTTGTTTTGTTAAAAACAATCCTTCTATTGTTTATAAATCCTCTCCCAAGGTAAATTATAGTGCCTACAATTATCCCTTGAATGCCACTCCCATAGTCATACAAAGTACAACTATAGACTACTAAGAACCAAGGATTATCAGTTTCATAATTCGCATATCAATCTCCCGATATAATACTTAAATTGTGTCTATCATATCATGTACTAGAATTACAACTCCTCTCCCGATTCGTTATAATTCTCTAGAGATGCAACTAAAAGTTCGCGACTCTTCTAATTGTATAAAGCACTCAATGACAAATTAACAATAACAAGAAAACCACAATACAATCAAACAAACTTAATAAGCAACGAATACTAAACCCAACTCTTGGATAAAGGGATTAGCTACTCATGATAAGATAAAGAAAATATGAATTAAAAATGCAAACAATGAGTTTAAAGAATTGAAGTACGAAGAATACAATTTTAAAGGCTTCTCGAAATCAGGATGAATCCAACCTGAGAGGTATTATGGCCTTGTCACTGAGAATGACAATGAATTGTCAATCATTGATGATGATGACCCTATGACCTATAATGAGGCTATAAGTAGTGTTGACTTAGAGAAATGGCAGAGTGCCATGAAATCCGAAATGGATTCTATGTATACCAACCAAGTATGAACTTTGGTTGAAGCACCAGAGGATGTGAAGCCTATTGGGTGCAAATGGGTATACAAAAGAAAGATTGGAGCAGATGGCCAGGTGGAGACCTATAAGCCAGGCTCGTGGCAAAAGGATTCAGACAAAGGCAAGGGATTGACTTGATGAAACTTTTTCGCCTGTAGCCCTGTTAAAATGAATTCGGATTTTGCTTGCGATTGCTGCTTACTACGACTGTGAAATCTGGCAAATGGACGTGAAAACGGCCTTCCTCAATGGAAACTTGAAGATGAAGTGTATATGACACAACCAGAGGGTTTTGTTTCCAAAGGAAATGAACAATTAGTGTGTAAGTTGCTACGAACCATATATGGGTTAAAGCAAGCTTCTCGTAGATGGAACATCCGTTTTGATGAGACAATCAAAGAGTTTGGTTTTATCAAAATCATAGATGAACCATGTGTCTACAAGAAGGTTAGTGGGAGCGTGGTAACATTCCTTGTATTGTATGTGGATGACATACTACTTATAGGAAATGATATACCGATGCTGCAATCAGTCAAAGTATGGCTATCGAAGAACTTCACCATGAAGGACTTGGGGGAAGCATCCTACATTCTCGGGATGAAGATCTATAGAGATAGATCTAGAAGAATGATAGGTCTTACCCAGGGTACATACATCGAAAAAAGTGCTTAAAAGGTTTAGCATGGAAAACTCCAAGAGAGGTCTCATACCGATGATGCTGACACCCCTAGATCCGGGGTCAAGGATCCAGGTCATCACGGTCCAATTTCCGATCAATATCCATATCTCTTGAGTCTTTTTTTTTTAAACTTAATACTTATGCAATTGACCCCACACTATACACACACACACACACACACCAGTCATATGCTCATAGAACAACATCCACAATATTAAAAGTTTGGAGTTAAACAGTTATTACAAACCCAGAATCTTGCTAAGTACATTGTTGAATAATACTTCTACAGGAAGCATTTCAACAACCAAAAGTTTATTACAAACTTACACACTTAATTTACATAAGTCTACTGAGCCCCTTTCGACTTGTCACTACCTCGGGGATGGTCGCCAGCACTCGCTCAAAAGGTCGCCTTTCCCTTACCCTCTTGCGGGGTGTAGTGCGTAGAATCGGCATGGGACCATAGCTGCTATATACATAAGTGGCAAGAGTGAGCTATAATAGCTCAGTAAGATAATATTGTAAACTAGAATTTAAAATGTGAACAGGTATACATATATATGCATATATAGGCAGAAATCAATTATAATCCTTAAGGAAGAATAAATCTCTATTTAATAATACATCATCACTTACTATTATAAGAAGGAAATCTAAAATAATATAATATCAGTTTCTCTTCATCTGTAACCATAATTCCATCATCTCATATCATTATTCTGTTTTCAGTATATAAATCTGAAAACCATTGTCAACACTTTCTTTTCAAAAACATTGGGGATATCTGCTGTCGCCTGATACGTTAGGACGATGATCAGTCGCCTAATCGTACCTGCTCTCTTTTTACTACCGGTAGAAGGAATGAAGATCATCCCATGGATTAACTCGAAACCTAGAAAACAAATGTGAGTCGGAGAATATTGGCGAAATAAATTGTAGGTTAGAACACAACAACATTTACTTGATTACATTGCCAGAGGGTAGTCAACTGTCTCGCAACAACCAGTGCAGACATAAACCCCATCCTTTGGTACGACCTTTTTGATGCACGATTTGTAGGAAACATAAAACCATCCATTGTGATTGTTTATGGCAGTTATTGTGGCCTTCAAGGTTACAACATCAACCTGCAATAATTTGGGATGTTAAGTATAATGAGGTAGCAAGGAGGTATGTTCACTGGCCCATGTTGTTTTATACGGGGTTTGGTATATACCTTCAGTTTGCCATCACATGTAGCATTCACCAGATCCTCGACAGTCATGCGATTGAAGAACATCGCCCTCCTTAGGGGAAGCTTCGCAGAAGCAGTTCCTTCAATAGATACGACTTTAGGGGGAAAGGCTGAAAACCGCTCCCTTATAGAAGAGACATGATCAGTATCTGGGTTGACATAGACCCTACTACCGCTAGTTGTAGTAAAGTTAAAGCACCTGCAAGGCATATTGGGACACAAGGGTTAGTTTATAACCAGGGGAGAAAACAGCCAGCCTAGGCACAATAAAAGCTTCCTTTTTTTGGTAAATTAATTAATGTATGTTGTACTACATAGGATAAGTGTTTTTACCTTAAAAGGTCTTCACGGTGACAGAAGAATTAACCATAACATAGGGGCCACCATCCTGGGTATATAGTGCAGGGTCAAACACTTCACCCAACTTTCCCCACAAAGTCACTGTGCTGGTGATGGTGCTAATGGAAGAGCAAGTTTTAACAACATATCAGGATAAATAATCTTCAAATATGTAGGCCAAAAATTAAAGTGTTTAAGTGTATAAAAAAAATTAGATACATCAAGTGAGCCGCAAATACAATATATTAGCATGAATAATTCGCAAATGCGTGGGCCAAAAATTAAGGTGGATGAAGAGAAAGTTTTAGCAACATATTAGGATAAATAATCTTCAAATATGTGGGCCAAAAATTAAGGTGTTGAAGTATATAAAAAAAAAATTAGGTGCATCAAGTGAGCCGTAAATATAATATATTAGCATGAATAATTCGCAAATGCGTGGACCAAAGATTAAGGTGGATCATGGAAGAAAAATTGAGGTGTGGTATGCATCAAGTTTGCCAATAATTCTACGGGTTAATGATCAATTGGGTGACTCAAGTCACCCAAATATATCAATTTGGTGACTGAATTCATTTTGGTATCAATTAGGTGACTAAAGTGGCATTTGGTATCAGTGGGTTGACTGGTCAATCATTGACTAACAGGAACCGTTAGAAACAATTAAAAAATCGGATTAATGATCAAATAGGTAACTCAACTCAGCTAAATATATCAAGTAGGTGACTAGTTTCAATTTTGATATCAATTAAATTATCTAAAATTATTTTGTTTTTTAAATACATAAAAATTGAAAAAACAAAATTAATATTTATAGAAAAAATATTTTTTGATGTACATACATATGACATTTTGTATCACACAACTAAAACGATCACCCCAAAATAATAATAATAATAATAATAATAATAATAATAATAATAATAATAATAATAATAATAATAATCGATCACCCCAAAATTATTTTGTATCACTCAAATAATAATAATAATCGAAAAATAATTTTTTGATGTGCATATAATAATAATAATAATAATAATAATAATAATAATAATAATAATAATAATACACGACCCCCAATGTATGCACATCAAAGAAATAAATTTTCGCCTTGCAACCCCTAAATGTTTTTCAATTATTATTATTTTTTTAAAAATACAGAAAAAATGAAAAATGAAATTTATATTTGTAGAAATATTATTCTTTTGGGGGGGGGGTTGATCGATTATTATTACTCGGAAATTTTTTTGGGGTTTCTAGCATCATTTTAGTTGAGTGGTACATAAAAATAATTTTTCTAAATATAAATTTTCGTTTTTCAAGTTTTATGTATTTTTTTTAATAAAAATAATTTCAGGTGATTTAATTGATACCAAAAGTAAAACCAGTCACGTACTTGATATATTTGGGTGACTTCAGTCACCCAATTGATCATTAAAGCTAACAGATCTGTTAGTCAATCCATTAGTTTTGAACGGAGTTAACGAAGTGATATTAAAATGAAAAAAGATGACTTAAATGATACCGAAATGAGTTCAGTCACCAAATTGATATATTTGGGTGACTTGAGTCACCCAATTGAATATCCTAATCTTATGATATTATCAGATCTACAATAAGGCCCAAAGCTTCTCTTTCAGCAGTCTGACCAACAAAGCTAACAGCTGTCTGGCTGTTCAATTGTCTAACAAATAAATAACTAAACGTTTCAAACTTTTACCGGACGAATAAGTTCAAAGTCGTATACACAACAACATCCCTTAAGTACACACAAAAATAGATATTAAAACCACATGATCACTTAAAACCATTTATTTTGTGACAAATTATATATCTCCTACAATCAATGTGATAATAAATCAAATTTTACTAGTGAGACCACAAAGAAATGACTGAGATGGTAAGTAGAGGTAGTTCTGATTTCTGAGGATTAAAGTACAAGTTGTCCTAATTTTTTATTTTGAGTGAGTTGATTCTACAAGTACACATTAAACATTGAAACTTTTGAAATGATATTCCTTAGGGCTACCAAGGTTCCCCAAACTGTAAGCAAAGGTAATTCCAACTTATCCAGATTTAGAAGATAATCTTACATATTGCCCTAATACGTTCTACAAATATCTATTAAACACGAAGTTCAAAAAACTTATTAAAATCTCAGCACATGTAATTAACATAAAGATAAAAAAGCTCAACAGTTATAAGTCACTAAATGCCTTACATGGTTTACAGGAAGTTTAGGCCTGCCACGTCAGGCTTCCGAGATTTTACTTTATATCGAGGTATACCCGGCAAAGGTCTCTGAATTTCAATATTAAATTAACTTTAGGGGAGGCAAGAAGACGTATAGAATTGTAGTAATATATCTATATACGGTTTGTGAGAGATGTAAAGCCCAATTCCGGAGTTCAATTGAATTTGAGAGCTCAAAAGTCCACACATCAATTGTTTTTTTTTTTTTAAAAAATTGCCCAAAATGATGGAAAGCTATAAAATGAGAGAACATGGTTTGGAGGAAGTCTAGGCTTGCCTAGTCAGGCTCCCATGATTTTACTTTATATTGAGGGATAGCCAGCAAAGGTCTCTGAATTTCCATATTAAATTAACTTTAGGGGAGGCAAGAAGGCGTATATATCGTAGTAATATATCTATATACGGTTTGTGAGAGATGTAAGGCCCAATTCCGGAGTTCAATTGAATTTGAGAGCTCAAAAGTCCACACATCGATTTTTTTTTTTTCAAAAAAAAATAGCCCAAAACGGGAGAAAGCTGTAAAATGAGAGAACATGGTTTGGAGGAAGTCTAGGCCTGCCACGTCAGGCTCCCGATATTTTACTTTATATAGAGGTATAACCAACAAAGGTCTCTGAATTTCCATATTAAATAAAATTTAGGGGAGGCAAGAAGGCGTATATATCGTAGTTATATATATATATATATATATACGATTTGTGAGAGATGTAATGCCCAATTCCGGAGTTCAATTGAATTTGAGAGCTCAAAAGTCCACACATCGATTGTTTTTTTTTTAAAAAAATATCCCAAAATGAGAGAAAGCTGTAAAATGAGAGAACATGATTTGGAGGAAGTCTAGGCCTGCCACGTCAGGCTCCCGAGATTTTCCTTTATATAGAGGTATAGCTGGCAAAGGTCTTTGAATTTCCATATTAAATTAACTTTAGGGGGGTAAGAAGGCGTATATAATTGTAGTAATATATCTATATACGATTTGTGAGAGATGTAAAGCCCAATTCCGGAGTTCAATTGAATTTGAGAGATCAAAAGTCCACACATAAATTGTTTTTTTTTTTAAAAAAAAAGCCCAAAATGAGGGAAAGCTATAAAATGAGAGAACATGGTTTGGAGGAAGTCTAGGCTTGCCCAGTCAGGCTCCCGAGATTTTACGTTATACTGAGGTATAGCCGGCAAAGGTCTCTGAATTTCCATATTAAATTAACTTTAGGGGAGGCAAGAAGGCGTATATATCGTAGTAATATATCTATATACGGTTTGTGAGAGATGTAAAGCCCAATTCCGGAGTTCAATTGAATTTGAGAGCTCAAAAGTCCACACATTGATTGTTTTTTTTTTTAAAAATAGCCCAAACGGGGAGAAAGCTGTAAAATGAGAGAACATGGTTTGGAGGAAGTCTAGGCCTGCCATGTCAGGCTCCCGAGATTTTACTTTATATAGAGGTATAGCTAGCAAAGGTCTCTGAATTTCCATATTAAATTAACTTTAGGGGTGGCAGGAAGGCGTATATAATCATAGTAATATATCTATATACGGTTTGTGAGAGATGTAAAGCCCAATTCGGGAGTTCAATTGAATTTGAGAGCTCAAAAGTCCACACATCGACTCTTTTTTTTTTTTTTTAAAAAAATTGCCCAAAATGGGAGAAAGCTGTAAAATGAGAGAACATGGTTTGGAGGAAGTCTAGGCCTGCCACGTCAGGCTCCCGAAATTTTACTTTATATAGAGGTATAGCCGGCAAAGGTCTCTGAATTTCTATATTAAATTAACTTTAGGGGAGGCAAGAAGGCGTATATAATCGTAGTAATATATCTATATACGGTTTGTGAGAGATATAAAGCTCAATTCCGGAGTTCAATTGAATTTGAGAGCCCAAAAGTCCACACATTGATTGTTTTTTTTTTTTTTTTAAAATAGCCCAAAATGGGAGATAGCTGTAAAATGAGAGAACATGGTTTGGAGGAAGTCTAGGCCTGCCACGTCAGGCTCCTGAGATTCTACTTTATATAGAGGTATAGCCAACAAAGGTCTCTGAATTTCCAAATTAAATTAACTTTAGGGGAGGCAAGAAGGCATATATATATATGTATATATATATATACGATTTGTGAGAGATGTAAAGCCCAATTCCGGAGTTCAATTGAATTTGAGAGCTCAAAAGTCCACACATCGATTGTTTTTTTTTTTTATAAAAAAATAGCCCAAAATGGGAGAAAGCTGTAAAATGAGAGGACATGATATGGAGGAAGTCTAGGCCTGCCACGTCAGGCTCCCGAGATTTTCCTTTATATAGAGGTATAGCTGGCAAAGGTCTCTGAATTTCCTTATTAAATTATCTTTAGGAGGGGCAAGAAGGCGTATAGAATTGTAGTAATATATCTATATACGGTTTGTGAGAGTTGTAAAGCCCAATTCCGGAGTTCAATTGAATTTGAGAGATCAAAAGTCCACACATCAATTGTTTTTTTTTTTTTTAAAAATAGCCCAAAATGGAGGAAAGCTATAAAATGAGAGAACATGGTTTGGAGGAAGTCTAGGCTTGCCTAGTCAGGCTTCCGAGATTTTACTTTATATTGAGGTATAGCCGGCAAAGGTCTCTGAATTTCCATATTAAATTAACTTTATGGTAGGCAAGAAGGCGTATATAATCATAGTCATATATCTATATACGGTATGTGAGAGATGTAAAGCCCAATTCGGGAGTTCAATTGAATTTGAGAGCTCAAAAGTCCACACATCGATTCTTTTTTTTTTTTTTTTAAAAAATTGCCCAAAATGGGAGAAAGTTGTAAAATGAGAAAACATGGTTTGGAGGAAGTCTAGGCCTGCCACGCCACGCTCCCGAGATTTTACTTTATATAGAGGTATAGCCGGCAAAGGTCTCTGAATTTCTGTATTAAATTAACTTTAGGGGAGGCAAGAAGGCGTATATATCGTAGTAATATATCTATATACGGTTTGTGAGAGATGTAAAGCCCAATTCCGGAGCTCAATTGAATTTGAGAGCTCAAAAGTCCACACAACAATTGTTTTTTTTTTTTTTTTAAAAATAGCCCAAAATGGGAGAATGATGTAAAATGAGAGAACATGGTTTGGAGGAAGTCTAGGCCTGCCACGTCAGGCTCCCGAGATTTTATTTATATAGAGGTATAGCCAGCAAAGGTCTCTGAATTTCCATATTAAATTAACTTTAGGGGAGGTAAGAAGGCGTATATAATCGTAGTAATATATCTATATACGGTTTGTGAGAGATGTAAAGCCCAATTCGGGAGTTCAATTGAATTTGAGAGCTCAAAAGTTCGCACATCGATTGTTTTTTTTTTTTTTAAAAATAGCCCAAAATGGGAGAAAGCTGTAAAATGAGAGAACATGGTTTGGAGGAAGTCTAGGCCTGCCACGTCAGGCTCCCGAGATTTTACTTTATAAAGAGGTATAGCAGGCAAAGGCCTCTGAATTTCCAAAGGTAAGAAGGCGTATATATATATATATATATATATATACGATTTGTGTGAGATGTAAAGCCTAATTTCGGAGTTCAATTATATTTGATAGCTCAAAAGTCCACACATCGATTGTTTTTTTTTAAAAAAATATCCCAAAATGGGAGAAAGCTGTAAAATGAGAGAACATGGTTTGGAGGAAGTCTAGGCCTGCCACGTCAGGCTTCCGAGATTTTACTTTATATGGAGGCCAGAAGGCGTATAGAATTGTAGTAATATATCTATATACGGTTTGTGAGAAATGTAAAGCCCAATTCCGGAGTTCAATTGAATTTGAGAGCTCAAAATTCCACACATCAATTGTTTTTTTTAAAAAATAGCCCAAAATGGGAGAAAGTTGTAAAATGAGAGAACGTGGTTTGGAGGAAGCTAGGCTTGCCTCGTAAAGCTCCTGAGATTTTACTTTATATTGAGGTATAGCCGAAAAAGGTCTCTGAATTTCCATATTAAATTAACTTTAGGGGAGGCAAGAAGGCGTATATATCGTTGTAATATATCTATATACGGTTTGTGAGAGACGAAAGCCCAATTCCGGAGTTCAATTGAATTTGAGAGCTCAAAATTCCACACATCGATTGTTTTTTTTAAAAAATAGCCCAAAATGGGAGAAAGCTGTAAAATGAGAGAACATGGTTTGGAGGAAGTCTAGGCCTGCCACATCAGGCTCCCGAGATTTTACTTTATATAGAGGTATAGCCAGCAAAAGTCTCTGAATTTCCATATTAATTTTAAATTTAGGGGAGGCAAGAAGGCATATATAATCGTAGTAATATATCCATATACGGTTTTTGAGAGATGTAAAGCCAAATTTCGGAGTTCAATTGAATTTGAGAAGTCAAAAGTCCACACATTGATTTTTTTTATAAAAAAAATAGCCCAAAGGGAGAAAGCTGTAAAATGAGAGAACATGGTTTGGAGGAAGTCTAGGCCTGCCACGTCAGGCTCCCGAGATTTTACTTTTTATAGAGGTATAACCAGCAAAGGTCTTTGAATTTCAAAATTAAATTAACTTTAGGGGAGGCAGGAAGGCGTATAGAATTGTAGTAATATATCTATATACGGTTTGTGAGAGAAATAAAGCCCAATTCGGTAGTTCAATTGAATTTGAGAGCTCAAAAGTCCACAAATCTATTCTTTTTTTTTAAAAAAATAGGCCAAAATGGGAGAAAGCTGTAAAATTAGAGAACATGGTTTGGAGAAAGCCTAGTCCCGCCAAGTCAGGCACCCACGATTTTACTTTATATTGAGATATAGCCGGCAAAGGTCTCTGAATTTCCATATTAAATTAACTTTAGGGGAGGCAAGAAGGCGTATAGAATTGTAGTAATATATCTATATACGGTTTGTGATAGATGTAAAGCCCAATTCGAGAGTTCAATTGAATTTCAGAGCTCAAAAGTCCACACATCGATTCTTTTTTTAAAAAAAAATATCCCAAAATGGGAGAAAGCTGTAAAATGAGAGAACATGGTTTGGAGGAAGTCTAGGCCTGCCACGTCAGGCTCCCGAGATTTTGCTTTATATAGAGGTATAGCCGGCAAACGTCTCTGAATATCCATATTAAATTAACTTTAGGGGAGGCAAGAAGGCGTGTATATATATATACGATTTGTGAGAGATGTAAAGCCCAATTCCGGAGTTCAATTGAATTTGAGAGCTTAAAAGTCCATACATTGATTATTTTTTTTTAAAAAAAATAATCCAAAATAGGAGAAAGCTGTAAAATGAGAGAACAAGGTCTGGAAGAAGTCTAGGCCTGCCACGTCAGGCTCCCGAGATTTTACGTTATATAGATGTATAGCCGGCAAAGGTCTCTGAATTTCCATATTAAATAAAATTTAGGGGAGGCAAGAAGGCGTATATAATCGTAGTAATATATCTATATACGGTTTTTGAGAGATGTAAAGCCCAATTCGGGAGTTCAATTGAATTTGAGAACTCAAAAGTCCACACTTCGATTGTTTTTTTTTTAAAAATTAGCACAAAAGTGGAGAAAGCTGTAAAATGAGAGAATATCGTTTAAAGGAAGTCTAGGCCTGCCACGTCAGGCTCCCGACATTTTACATTATATCGAGGTATAGCCGGCAAAGGTCTTTGAATTTCAATATTAAATTAACTTTAGGGGAGGCAAGAAGGCGTATAGAATTGTAGTAATATATCTATATACGGTTTGTGTGAGATGTAAAGCCCAATTCCAGAGTTCAATTGAATTTGAGAGCTCAAAAGTCCACACATCATTTTTTTTAAAAAAATAGCCAAAAATGGGAGAAAGCTATAAAATGAGAGAACATGGTTTGGAGGTAGTCTAGGCCTGCCACGTCAGGCTCCCGATATTTTACTTTATATTGGGGTATAGCCGGCAAAGGTCTCTGAATCCATATTAAATTAACTTTAGGGGAGGCAAGAAGGCGTATATATCGTAGTAATATATCTATATACGGTTTGTGAGAGATGTAAAGCCCAATTCGGGAGTTCAATTGAATTTGAGAGCTCAAAAGTCCACACATCGATTGTTTTTTTTTATAAAAAAAATAGCCCAAAATGGGAGAAAGCTGTAAAATGAGAGAACATGGTTTGGAGGAAGTCTAGGCCCGCCACGTCAGGCTCCCAAGATTTTACTTTATATAGAGGTATAGCCGGCAAAGGTCTCTGAATTTCCATATTAAATTAACTTTAGGTGAGGCAAGAAGGCGTATAGAATCGTAGTAATATATCCATATATGGTTTGTGAGAGATGTAAAGCCCAATTCCGGAGTTAAATTGAATTTGAGAGTTCAAAAGTCCACACATCGATTGTTTTTTTTTTTTAAAAAAAGCCCAAAATGGGAGAAAGCTGTAAAATGAAAGAACATGGTTAGGAGGAAGTCTAGGCCTGCCACGTCAGGCTCCCGAGGTTTTGATTTATATAGAGGT
Source organism: Saposhnikovia divaricata (assembly GCA_036435485.1). NCBI lineage: Eukaryota > Viridiplantae > Streptophyta > Magnoliopsida > Apiales > Apiaceae > Saposhnikovia > Saposhnikovia divaricata. Next base: position 93,847,121 of record CM071596.1, read on the forward strand.
ATAGCTGGCAAAGGTCTCTGAATATCCATATTATATTAACTTTAAGGGAGGCAAGAAGGCATATATATCGTAGTAATATATCTATATACGGTTTGTGAGAGATGTAAAGCCAAATTCCGGAGTTCAATTGAATTTGAGAAGTCAAAAGTCCACACATCGATTGTTTTTTTTATAAAAAAAAATAGCCTAAAATGGGAGAAAGCTGTAAAATGAGAGAAAATGGTTTGGAGGATGTCTAGGCCTGCCATGTCAGGCTCCCGAGATTTTACTTTTTATAGAGGTATAACCAGCAAAGGTCTCTGAATTTCAAAATTAAATTAACTTTAGGGGAGGCAAGAAGGCGTATAGAATTGTAGTAATATATCTATATACGGTTTGTGAGAGAAATAAAGCCCAATTCGGCAGTTCAATTGAATTTGAGAGCTCAAAAGTCCACAAATCTATTCTTTTTTTTTTTTAAAAAAGCCCAAAATGGGAGAAAGCTGTAAAATTAGAGAACATGGTTTGGAGAAAGTCTAGGCCCGCCACGTCAGGCTCCCAAGATTTTACTTTATATAGAGGTATAGCCGGCAAAGGTCTCTGAATTTCCATATTAAATTAACTTTAGGGGAGGCAAGAAGGCGTATAGAATCGTAGTAATATATCTATATACGGTTTGTGAGAGATGTAAAGCCCAATTCGGGAGTTCAATTGAATTTGAGAGCTGAAAAGTCCACACATCAATTCTTTTTTTTTTAAAAAAAATCCCAAAATGGGAGAAAGCTGTAAAATGAGAGAACATGGTTTGGAGGAAGTCTAGGCCTGCCACGTCAGGCTCCCGAGGTTTTGCTTTATATAGAGGTATAGCCGGCAAACGTCTCTGAATATCCATATTAAATTAACTTAAGGGGAGGAAAGAAGGCGTATATATATATATATATATATATATATATATATATATATATATATATATATATATATATATATATATATATACACGATTTGTGAGAGATGTAAAGCCCAATTCCGGAGTTCAATTGAATTTGAGAGCTCAAAAGTCCACACATCGATTATTTTTTTTAAAAAAATAATCCAAAACGGGAGAAATCTGTAAAATGAGAGAGCATGGTTTGGAAGAAGTCTAGGCCTGCCACGTTAGGCTCCCGAGATTTTACATTATATAGAGGTATAGCCGGCAAAGGTCTCTGAATTTCCATATTAAATTAAATTTAGGGGAGGCAAGAAGGCGTATATAATCGTAGTAATATATCTATATTTTGAGAGATGTAAAGCCCAATTCGGGAGTTCAATTGAATTTGAGAGCTCAAAAGTCCACACATCGATTGTTTTTTTTTTTAAAATTAGCACAAAAGTGGAGAAAGCTGTAAAATTAGAGAATATCGTTTAAAGGAAGTCTAGGCCTGCCACGTCAGGCTCCCGAGATTTTACTTTATATCGAGGTATAACCGGCAAAGATCTCTGAATTTCAATATTAAACTAACTTTAGGGGAGGCAAGAAGGCGTATAGAATTGTAGTAATATATCTATATACGGTTTGTGTGAGATGTAAAGCCCAATTCCGGAGTTCAATTGAATTTGAAAGCTCAAAAGTCCACAAATCAATTTTTTTTTTTAAAAAAAATAGCCCAAAATGGGAGAAAGCTACGAAATGGGAGAACATGGTTTGGAGGAAGTCTAGGCCTGCCACGTCAGGCTCCCCATATTTTACTTTATATTGGGGTATAGCCGGCAAAGGTCTCTGAATTTCCATATTAAATTAACTTTAGGGGAGGCAAGAAGGCGTATATATCGTAGTAATATATCTATATACGGTTTGTGAGAGATGTAAAGCCCAATTCGGGAGTTCAATTGAATTTGAGAGCTCAAAAGTCCACACATCGATTGTTTTTTTTTTAAAAAAAATACCCCAAAATGGGAGAAAGCTGTAAAATGAGAGAACATGGTTTGGAGGAAGTCTAGGCCTGCCACGTCAGGCTCCAAAGATTTTACTTTATATAGAGGTATAGCCGGCAAAGGTCTCTGAATTTCCATATTAAATTAACTTTAGGGGAGGCAAGAAGGCGTATAGAATCGTAGTAATATATCCATTTACGGTTTGTGAGAGATGTAAAGCCCAATTCGGGAGTTCAATTGAATTTGAGAGCTCAAAAGTCCACACATCGATTCTTTTTTAAAAAAAAATAGCCCAAAATGGGAGAAAGCTGTAAAATGAGAGAACATGGGTTGGAGGAAGTCTAGGCCTGCCACGTTAGGCTCCCGAGGTTTTGATTTATATAGAGGTATAGCCGGCAAAGGTCTCTGAATATCCATATTATATTAACTTTAGGGGAGGCAAGAAGGCATATATATCGTAGTAATATATTTATATACGGTTTGTGAGAGATGTAAAGCCCTATTCGGGAGTTCAATTGAATTTGAGAGCTCAAAAGTCCACACATCGATTGTTTTTTTTTTAAAAAAAATAGCCCAAAATTGGAGAAAGCTATAAAATGAGAGAACGTGGTTTGGAGGAAGTCTAGGCCTTCCACGTCAAGCTCCCGAGATTTTACTTTATATAGAGGTATAGCCGGCAAAGGTCTCTGAATTTCCATATTAAATTAACTTTAGGGGAGGCAAGAAGGCGTATAGAATCGTAGTAATATATCCATATACGGTTTGTGAGAGATGTAAATCCCAATTCCGGAGTTAAATTGAATTTGAGAGTTCAAAAGTCCACACATCGATTGTTTTTTTTTTTAAAAAAATGGCCCAAAATGGGAGAAAGAGTTAAAATGAAAGAACATGGTTTGGAGGAAGTCTAGGCCTGCCACGTCAGGCTCCAGAGATTTTACTTTATATAGAGGTATAGCCAGCAAAGGTCTCCGAATTTCCGTATTAAATTAACTTTAGGGGAGGCAAGAAGGCGTATATAATCGTAGTAATATATCTATATACGGTTTGTGAGAGATGTAAACCCCAATTCCGGAGTTCAATTGAATTTGAGAGCTCAAAAGTCCACACATCGATTGTTATTTTTAAAAAATATTCCAAAATGGGAGAAAACTGTAAAATGAGAGAACATGGTTTGGAAGAAGTCTAGGCCTGCCACGTCAGGCTCCCGAGATTTTACTTTATATAGAGGTATAGCCGGCAAAGATCTCTGAATTTCCATATTAAATTAAATTTAGGGGAGGCAAGAAGGCGTATAATCGTAGTAATATATCTATATACGGTTTGTGAGAGATGTAAAGCCCAATTCCGGAGTTCAATTGAATTTGAGAGCTCAAAAGTCCACACATCGATTGTTTTTTTTTAAAAAAATAGTCCAAAATGGGAGAAAGCTGTAAAATGAGAGAACATGGTTTGGAAGAAGTCTAGGCCTGCCACGTCAGGCTCCCAAGATTTTACTTTATATTGAGGTATAGCCGGCAAAGGTCTCTGAATTTCCATATTAAATTAAATTTAGGGTAGGCTAGAAGGCGTATGTAATCGTAGTAATATATCTATATACGGTTTGTGAGAGATGTAAAGCCCAATTCGAGAGTTAAATTGAATTTTAGAGCTCAAAAGTCCACACATCGACTGTTTTTTTTTTTAAAAATTAGCAAAAAAGTGGAGAAAGCTATAAAATGAGAGAACATCGTTTAAAGGAAGTCTAGGCCTACCACGTCAGGCTCCCGAGATTTTACTTTATATCGAGGTATAGCCAATAAAGGTATCTGAATTTCAATATTAAATTAACTTTAGGGGAGGCAAGAAGGCGTATAGAATTATAGTAATATATTTTATACGGTTTGTGAGAGATGTAAAGCCCAATTCCGGAGTTCAATTGAATTTGAGAGCTCAAAAGTCCATACATCAATTGTTTTTTTTTTTAAAAAAAAATAGCCCAAAATGGGAGAAAGCTGTAAAATGAGAGAACATGGTTTGGAGGAAGTCTAGGCCTGCCACGTCAGGCTCCCGATATTTTACTTTATATTGGGGTATAGCCGGCAAAGGTCTCAGAATTTCCATATTAAATTAACTTTAGGGGAGGCAAGAAGGCGTATATATCGTAGTAATATATTTATATACGGTTTGTGAGAGATGTAAAGCCCAATTCGGGGGTTCAATTGAATTTGAGAGCTCAAAAGTCCACACATAGATTGTTTTTTTTTTTAAAAAAATAGCCCAAAATGGGAGAAAGCTGTAAAATGAGAGAACATGGTTCGGAGGAAGTCTAGGCCTGCCACGTCAGGCTCCCGAGATTTTACTTTATATAGAGGTATAGCTAGCAAAGGTCTCTGAATTTCCATATTAAATTAACTTTAGGGGAAGCAAGAAGGCGTATATAATCGTAGTAATATATCTATATATGGTTTGTGAGAGAAGTAAAGCCCAATTCGGGAGTTCAATTGAATTTGAGAGCTCAAAACTCCACAAATCGATTCTTTTTTTTTTTTTAAAAAAATATCCCAAAATGGGAGAAAGCTGTAAAATGAGAGAACATGGTTTGGAGAAAGTCTAGGCCCGCCACGTCAGGCTCCCATGATTTTACTTTATATAGAGGTATAGCCGGTAAAGGTCTCTGAATTTCCATATTAAATTAACTTTAGGGGAGGCAAGAAGGCGTATAGAATCGTAGTAATATATCTATATACGGTTTGTGAGAGATGTAAAGCCCAATTCCGGAGTTAAATTGAATTTGAGAGTTCAAAAGTCAAGACTTCGATTGTTTTTTTTTTTAAAAAAAAGCCCAAAATGGGAGAAAGCTGTAAAATGAAAGAACATGGTTTGGAGGAAGTCTAGGCCTGCCACGTCAGGTTCCCGAGATTTTACTTTATATAGAGGTATAGCCGGCAAAGGTCTCTGAATTACCATATTAAATTAACTTTAGGGGAGGCAAGAAGGCGTATATAATCGTAGTAATATATCTATATACGGTTTGTGAGAGATGTAAAGCCCAATTCGGGAGTTCAATTGAATTTAAGAGCTCAAAAGTCCACACATCGATTGTTTTTTTTAAAAAATTAGCACAAAAGTGGAGAAAGCTGTAAAACGAGAGAACATCGTTTAAAGGAAGTCTACGCCTGTCACGTCAGGCTCCCGAGATTTTACTTTATATCGAGGTATAGCCGGCAAAGGTCTCTGAATTTCAATATTAAATTAACTTTAGGGGAGGCAAAAGGGCGTATAGAATTGTAGTAATATATCTATATACAGTTTGTGAGAGATGTAAAGCCCAATTCCGGAGTTCAATTGAATTTGAGAGCTCAAAAGTCCACACATCAATTGTTTTTTTTTTATAAAGAAAATAGCCCAAAATGGGAGAAAGCTGTAAAATGAGAGAACATGGTTTGGAGGAAGTCTAGGCCTGCCACGTCAGGCTACCGAGATTTTACTTTATATTGGGGTATAGCCGGCAAAGGTCTCTGAATTTCCATATTAAATTAACTTTAGGGGAGGCAAGAAGGCGTATATATCGTAGTAATATATCTATATACGGTTTGTGAGAGATGTAAAGCCCAATTCGGGAGTTCAATTGAATTTGAGAGCTCAAAAGTCCACACATCGATTTTTTTTTTTTTTTAAAAATAGCCCAAAATGGGAGAAAGCTGTAAAATGGGAGAACATGGTTTGGAGGAAGTCTAGGCCAGCCACGTCAGGCTCCCGAGATTTTACTTTATATAGAGGTATAGCCAGCAAAGGTCTCTGAATTTCAATATTAAATTAACTTTAGGGTAGGCAAGAAGGCGTATATAATCGTAGTAATATATCTATATACGGTTTGTGAGAGAAGTAAATCCCAATTCGGGAGTTCAATTGAATTTGAGAGCTCAAGAGTCCACAAATCGATTCTTTAAAAAAAAAAGCCCAAAATGGGAGAAAGCTGTAAAATGAGAGAACATGGTCTGGAGAAAGTCTAGGCCCGCCACGTCAGACTCCCAAGATTTTATTTTATATAGAGGTATAACCGGCAAAGGTCTCTGAATTTCCATATTAAATTAACTTTAGGGGAGGAAGAAGGCGTATATATCGTAGTAATATATTTATATACGATTTGTGAGAGATGTAAAGCCCAATTCGGGGGTTCAATTGAATTTGAGAGCTCAAAAGTCCACACATCGATTGTTATTTTTTTTTAAAAAAATAGCCCAAAATGGGAGAAAGCTGTAAAATGAGAGAACATGGTTTGGAGGAAGTCTAGGCCTGCCACATCAGGCTCCCGAGATTTTACTTTATATAGAGGTATAGCTAGCAAAGGTCTCTGAATTTCCATATTAAATTAACTTTAGGGGAAGCAAGAAGGCGTATATAATCGTAGTAATATATCTATATACGGTTTGTGAGAGAAGTAAAGCCCAATTCGGGAGTTCAATTGAATTTGAGAGCTCAAAACTCCACAAATCGATTCTTTTTTTTTTTTAAAAAATATCCCAAAATGGGAGAAGGCTGTAAAATGAGAGAACATGGTTTGGAGAAACTCTAGGCCCGCCACATCAGGCTCCCATGATTTTACTTTATATAGAGGTATAGCCGGTAAAGGTCTCTGAATTTCCATATTAAATTAACTTTAGGGGTGGCAAGAAGGCGTATAGAATCGTAGTAATATATCTATATACGGTTTGTGAGAGATGTAAAGCCCAATTCGGAAGTTAAATTGAATTTGAGAGTTCAAAAGTCAAGACATCGATTGTTTTTTTTTTTTTTTAAAAAGCCCAAAATGGGAGAAAGCTGTAAAATGAAAGAACATGGTTTGGAGGAAGTCTAGGCCTGCCACGTCAGGCTCCCGAGATTTTACTTTATATAGAGGTATGGCCGGCAAAGGTCTCTGAATTTCCATATTAAATTAACTTTAGGGGAGGCAAGAAGGCGTATATAATCGTAGTAATATATCTATATACGGTTTGTGAGAGATGTAAATCCCAATTCGGGAGTTCAATTGAATTTGAGAGCTCAAAAGTCCACACATCGATTGTTTTTTTAAAAAAATTAGCACAAAAGTGGAGAAAGCTGTAAAACGAGAGAACATCGTTTAAAGGAAGTCTACGCCTGTCACGTCAGGATCCCGAGATTTTACTTTATATCGAGGTATAGCCGGCAAAGGTCTCTGAATTTCAATATTAAATTAACTTTAGGGGAGGCAAGAAGGCGTATAGAATTGTAGTAATATATCTATACACAGTTTGTGAGAGATGTAAAGCCCAATTCCGGAGTTCAATTGAATTTGAGAGCTCAAAAGTCCACACATCAATTGTTTTTTTTTAATAAAAAAAATAGCCCAAAATGGGAGAAAGTTGTAAAATGAGAGAACATGGTTTGGAGGAAGTCTAGGCCTGCCACGTCAGGCTCCCGAGATTTTACTTTATATTGGGGTATAGCCGGCAAAGGTCTCTGAATTTCCATATTAAATTAACTTTAGGGGAGGCAAGAAGGCGTATATATCGTAGTAATATATCTATATACGGTTTGTGAGAGATGTAAAGCCCAATTCGGGAGTTCAATTGAATTTGAGAGCTCAAAAGTCCACACATCGATTGTTTTTTTTTTAAATATAGCCAAAAATGGGAGAAAGCTGTAAAATGGGAGAACATGGTTTGGAGGAAGTCTAGGCCTGCCACGTCAGGCTCCCGAGATTTTACTTTATATAGAGGTATAGCCAACAAAGGTCTCTGAATTTCCATATTAAATTAACTTTAGGGGAAGCAAGAAGGCGTATATAATCGTAGTAATATATCTATATACGGTTTGTGAGAGAAGTAAATCCCAATTCGGGAGTTCAATTGAATTTGAGAGCTCAAAAGTCCACAAATCGATTCTTTTAAAAAAAAAGCCCAAAATGGGAGAAAGCTGTAAAATGAGAGAACATGGTTTGGAGAAAGTCTAGGCCCACCACGTCAGACTCCCAAGATTTTACTTTATATAGAGGTATAGCCGGCAAAGGACTCTGAATTTCCATATTAAATTAACTTTAGGGGAGGCAGAAGGCGTATATATCGTAGTAATATATTTATATACGGTTTGTGAGAGATGTAAAGCCCAATTCGGGGGTTCAATTGAATTTGAGAGCTCAAAAGTCCACACATCGATTGTTTTTTTTTTAAAAAAAAATAGCCCAAAATGGGAGAAAGCTGTAAAATGAGAGAACATGGTTTGGAGGAAGTCTAGGCCTGCCACATCAGGCTCCCGAGATTTTACTTTATATAGAGGTATAGCTAGCAAAGGTCTCTGAATTTCCATATTAAATTAACTTTAGGGGAAGCAAGAAGGCGTATATAATTGTAGTAATATATCTATATACGGTTTGTGAGAGAAGTAAAGCGCAATTCGGGAGTTCAATTGAATTTGAGAGCTCAAAACTCCACAAACCGATTATTTTTTTTTTAAAAATATCCCAAAATGGGAGATAGCTGTAAAATGAGAGAACTTGGTTTGGAGAAACTCTAGGCCCGCCACGTCAGGCTCCCATGATTTTACTTTATATAGAGGTATAGCCGGTAAAGGTCTTTGAATTTCCATATTAAATTAACTTTAGGGGAGGCAAGAAGGCGTATAGAATCGTGGTAATATATCTATATACGGTTTGTGAGAGATGTAAAGCCCAATTCCGGAGTTAAATTGAATTTGAGAGTTCAAAAGTCAAGACATCGATTGTTTTTTTTTTTTAAAAAAGCCCAAAATGGGAGAAAGCTGTAAAATGAAAGAACATGGTTTGGAGGAAGTCTAGGCCTGCCACGTCAGGCTCCCGAGATTTTACTTTATATAGAGGTATAGCCGGCAAAGGTCTCTGAATTTCCATATTAAATTAACTTTAGGGGAGGCAAGAAGGCGTATATAATCGTAGTAATATATCTATATACGGTTTGTGAGAGATGTAAAGCCCAATTCGGGAGTTCAATTGAATTTGAGAGCTCAAAAGTCCACACATCGATTGTTTTTTTTAAAAAATTAGCACAAAAGTGGAGAAAGCTGTAAAACGAGAGAACATCGTTTAAAGGAAGTCTACGCCTGTCACGTCAGGCTCCCGAGATTTTACTTTATATCGAGGTATAGCCGGCAAAGGTCTCTAAATTTCAATATTAAATTAACTTTAGGGGAGGCAAGAAGGTGTATAGAATTGTAGTAATATATCTATATACAGTTTGTGAGAGATGTAAAGCCCAATTCCGGAGTTCAATTGAATTTGAGAGCTCAAAAGTCCACACATCAATTGTTTTTTTTTTATATAAAAAAATAGCCCAAAATGGGAGAAAGCTGTAAAATGAGAGAACATGGTTGGGAGGAAGTCTAGGCCTGCCACGTCAGGCTCCCGAGATTTTACTTTATATTGGGGTATAGCCAGCAAAGGTCTCTAAATTTCCATATTAAATTAACTTTAGGGGAGGTAAGAAGGCGTATATATCGTTGTAATATATCTATATATGGTTTGTGAGAGAAGTAAAGCCTAATTCGGGAGTTCAATTGAATTTGAGAGCTCAAAACTCCACAAATCGATTCTTTTTTTTTTTTTAAAAAAATATCCCAAAATGGGAGAAAGCTGTAAAATGAGAGAACATGGTTTGGAGAAAGTCTAGGCCCGCCACGTCAGGCTCCCATGATTTTACTTTATATAGAGGTATAGCCGGTAAAGGTCTCTGAATTTCCATATTAAATTAACTTTAGGGGAGGCAAGAAGGCGTATAGAATCGTAGTAATATATCTATATACGGTTTGTGAGAGATGTAAAGCCCAATTCCGGAGTTAAATTGAATTTGAGAGTTCAAAAGTCAAGACTTCGATTGTTTTTTTTTTTAAAAAAAAGCCCAAAATGGGAGAAAGCTGTAAAATGAAAGAACATGGTTTGGAGGAAGTCTAGGCCTGCCACGTCAGGTTCCCGAGATTTTACTTTATATAGAGGTATAGCCGGCAAAGGTCTCTGAATTACCATATTAAATTAACTTTAGGGGAGGCAAGAAGGCGTATATAATCGTAGTAATAAATCTATATACGGTTTGTGAGAGATGTAAAGCCCAATTCGGGAGTTCAATTGAATTTAAGAGCTCAAAAGTCCACACATCGATTGTTTTTTTTAAAAAATTAGCACAAAAGTGGAGAAAGCTGTAAAACGAGAGAACATCGTTTAAAGGAAGTCTACGCCTGTCACGTCAGGCTCCCGAGATTTTACTTTATATCGAGGTATAGCCGGCAAAGGTCTCTGAATTTCAATATTAAATTAACTTTAGGGGAGGCAAAAGGGCGTATAGAATTGTAGTAATATATCTATATACAGTTTGTGAGAGATGTAAAGCCCAATTCCGGAGTTCAATTGAATTTGAGAGCTCAAAAGTCCACACATCAATTGTTTTTTTTTTATAAAGAAAATAGCCCAAAATGGGAGAAAGCTGTAAAATGAGAGAACATGGTTTGGAGGAAGTCTAGGCCTGCCACGTCAGGCTACCGAGATTTTACTTTATATTGGGGTATAGCCGGCAAAGGTCTCTGAATTTCCATATTAAATTAACTTTAGGGGAGGCAAGAAGGCGTATATATCGTAGTAATATATCTATATACGGTTTGTGAGAGATGTAAAGCCCAATTCGGGAGTTCAATTGAATTTGAGAGCTCAAAAGTCCACACATCGATTGTTTTTTTTTTTTAAAAATAGCCCAAAATGGGAGAAAGCTGTAAAATGGGAGAACATGGTTTGGAGGAAGTCTAGGCCAGCCACGTCAGGCTCCCGAGATTTTACTTTATATAGAGGTATAGCCAGCAAAGGTCTCTGAATTTCAATATTAAATTAACTTTAGGGTAGGCAAGAAGGCGTATATAATCGTAGTAATATATCTATATACGGTTTGTGAGAGAAGTAAATCCCAATTCGGGAGTTCAATTGAATTTGAGAGCTCAAGAGTCCACAAATCGATTCTTTAAAAAAAAAAGCCCAAAATGGGAGAAAGCTGTAAAATGAGAGAACATGGTCTGGAGAAAGTCTAGGCCCGCCACGTCAGACTCCCAAGATTTTATTTTATATAGAGGTATAACCGGCAAAGGTCTCTGAATTTCCATATTAAATTAACTTTAGGGGAGGAAGAAGGCGTATATATCGTAGTAATATATTTATATACGATTTGTGAGAGATGTAAAGCCCAATTCGGGGGTTCAATTGAATTTGAGAGCTCAAAAGTCCACACATCGATTGTTATTTTTTTTTAAAAAAATAGCCCAAAATGGGAGAAAGCTGTAAAATGAGAGAACATGGTTTGGAGGAAGTCTAGGCCTGCCACATCAGGCTCCCGAGATTTTACTTTATATAGAGGTATAGCTAGCAAAGGTCTCTGAATTTCCATATTAAATTAACTTTAGGGGAAGCAAGAAGGCGTATATAATCGTAGTAATATATCTATATACGGTTTGTGAGAGAAGTAAAGCCCAATTCGGGAGTTCAATTGAATTTGAGAGCTCAAAACTCCACAAATCGATTCTTTTTTTTTTTTAAAAAATATCCCAAAATGGGAGAAGGCTGTAAAATGAGAGAACATGGTTTGGAGAAACTCTAGGCCCGCCACATCAGGCTCCCATGATTTTACTTTATATAGAGGTATAGCCGGTAAAGGTCTCTGAATTTCCATATTAAATTAACTTTAGGGGTGGCAAGAAGGCGTATAGAATCGTAGTAATATATCTATATACGGTTTGTGAGAGATGTAAAGCCCAATTCGGAAGTTAAATTGAATTTGAGAGTTCAAAAGTCAAGACATCGATTGTTTTTTTTTTTTTTAAAAAAGCCCAAAATGGGAGAAAGCTGTAAAATGAAAGAACATGGTTTGGAGGAAGTCTAGGCCTGCCACGTCAGGCTCCCGAGATTTTACTTTATATAGAGGTATGGCCGGCAAAGGTCTCTGAATTTCCATATTAAATTAACTTTAGGGGAGGCAAGAAGGCGTATATAATCGTAGTAATATATCTATATACGGTTTGTGAGAGATGTAAATCCCAATTCGGGAGTTCAATTGAATTTGAGAGCTCAAAAGTCCACACATCGATTGTTTTTTTAAAAAAATTAGCACAAAAGTGGAGAAAGCTGTAAAACGAGAGAACATCGTTTAAAGGAAGTCTACGCCTGTCACGTCAGGATCCCGAGATTTTACTTTATATCGAGGTATAGCCGGCAAAGGTCTCTGAATTTCAATATTAAATTAACTTTAGGGGAGGCAAGAAGGCGTATAGAATTGTAGTAATATATCTATACACAGTTTGTGAGAGATGTAAAGCCCAATTCCGGAGTTCAATTGAATTTGAGAGCTCAAAAGTCCACACATCAATTGTTTTTTTTTAATAAAAAAAATAGCCCAAAATGGGAGAAAGTTGTAAAATGAGAGAACATGGTTTGGAGGAAGTCTAGGCCTGCCACGTCAGGCTCCCGAGATTTTACTTTATATTGGGGTATAGCCGGCAAAGGTCTCTGAATTTCCATATTAAATTAACTTTAGGGGAGGCAAGAAGGCGTATATATCGTAGTAATATATCTATATACGGTTTGTGAGAGATGTAAAGCCCAATTCGGGAGTTCAATTGAATTTGAGAGCTCAAAAGTCCACACATCGATTGTTTTTTTTTTTTAAAAATAGCCCAAAATGGGAGAAAGCTGTAAAATGGGAGAACATGGTTTGGAGGAAGTCTAGGCCAGCCACGTCAGGCTCCCGAGATTTTACTTTATATAGAGGTATAGCCAGCAAAGGTCTCTGAATTTCAATATTAAATTAACTTTAGGGTAGGCAAGAAGGCGTATATAATCGTAGTAATATATCTATATACGGTTTGTGAGAGAATTAAATCCCAATTCGGGAGTTCAATTGAATTTGAGAGCTCAAGAGTCCACAAATCGATTCTTTAAAAAAAAAAGCCCAAAATGGGAGAAAGCTGTAAAATGAGAGAACATGGTCTGGAGAAAGTCTAGGCCCGCCACGTCAGACTCCCAAGATTTTATTTTATATAGAGGTATAACCGGCAAAGGTCTCTGAATTTCCATATTAAATTAACTTTAGGGGAGGAAGAAGGCGTATATATCGTAGTAATATATTTATATACGATTTGTGAGAGATGTAAAGCCCAATTCGGGGGTTCAATTGAATTTGAGAGCTCAAAAGTCCACACATCGATTGTTATTTTTTTTTAAAAAAATAGCCCAAAATGGGAGAAAGCTGTAAAATGAGAGAACATGGTTTGGAGGAAGTCTAGGCCTGCCACATCAGGCTCCCGAGATTTTACTTTATATAGAGGTATAGCTAGCAAAGGTCTCTGAATTTCCATATTAAATTAACTTTAGGGGAAGCAAGAAGGCGTATATAATCGTAGTAATATATCTATATACGGTTTGTGAGAGAAGTAAAGCCCAATTCGGGAGTTCAATTGAATTTGAGAGCTCAAAACTCCACAAATCGATTCTTTTTTTTTTTAAAAAATATCCCAAAATGGGAGAAGGCTGTAAAATGAGAGAACATGGTTTGGAGAAACTCTAGGCCCGCCACATCAGGCTCCCATGATTTTACTTTATATAGAGGTATAGCCGGTAAAGGTCTCTGAATTTCCATATTAAATTAACTTTAGGGGTGGCAAGAAGGCGTATAGAATCGTAGTAATATATCTATATACGGTTTGTGAGAGATGTAAAGCCCAATTCGGAAGTTAAATTGAATTTGAGAGTTCAAAAGTCAAGACATCGATTGTTTTTTTTTTTTTTTAAAAAGCCCAAAATGGGAGAAAGCTGTAAAATGAAAGAACATGGTTTGGAGGAAGTCTAGGCCTGCCACGTCAGGCTCCCGAGATTTTACTTTATATAGAGGTATGGCCGGCAAAGGTCTCTGAATTTCCATATTAAATTAACTTTAGGGGAGGCAAGAAGGCGTATATAATCGTAGTAATATATCTATATACGGTTTGTGAGAGATGTAAATCCCAATTCGGGAGTTCAATTGAATTTGAGAGCTCAAAAGTCCACACATCGATTGTTTTTTTAAAAAAATTAGCACAAAAGTGGAGAAAGCTGTAAAACGAGAGAACATCGTTTAAAGGAAGTCTACGCCTGTCACGTCAGGATCCCGAGATTTTACTTTATATCGAGGTATAGCCGGCAAAGGTCTCTGAATTTCAATATTAAATTAACTTTAGGGGAGGCAAGAAGGCGTATAGAATTGTAGTAATATATCTATACACAGTTTGTGAGAGATGTAAAGCCCAATTCCGGAGTTCAATTGAATTTGAGAGCTCAAAAGTCCACACATCAATTGTTTTTTTTTAATAAAAAAAATAGCCCAAAATGGGAGAAAGTTGTAAAATGAGAGAACATGGTTTGGAGGAAGTCTAGGCCTGCCACGTCAGGCTCCCGAGATTTTACTTTATATTGGGGTATAGCCGGCAAAGGTCTCTGAATTTCCATATTAAATTAACTTTAGGGGAGGCAAGAAGGCGTATATATCGTAGTAATATATCTATATACGGTTTGTGAGAGATGTAAAGCCCAATTCGGGAGTTCAATTGAATTTGAGAGCTCAAAAGTCCACACATCGATTGTTTTTTTTTTAAATATAGCCAAAAATGGGAGAAAGCTGTAAAATGGGAGAACATGGTTTGGAGGAAGTCTAGGCCTGCCACGTCAGGCTCCCGAGATTTTACTTTATATAGAGGTATAGCCAACAAAGGTCTCTGAATTTCCATATTAAATTAACTTTAGGGGAAGCAAGAAGGCGTATATAATCGTAGTAATATATCTATATACGGTTTGTGAGAGAAGTAAATCCCAATTCGGGAGTTCAATTGAATTTGAGAGCTCAAAAGTCCACAAATCGATTCTTTTAAAAAAAAAGCCCAAAATGGGAGAAAGCTGTAAAATGAGAGAACATGGTTTGGAGAAAGTCTAGGCCCACCACGTCAGACTCCCAAGATTTTACTTTATATAGAGGTATAGCCGGCAAAGGACTCTGAATTTCCATATTAAATTAACTTTAGGGGAGGCAGAAGGCGTATATATCGTAGTAATATATTTATATACGGTTTGTGAGAGATGTAAAGCCCAATTCGGGGGTTCAATTGAATTTGAGAGCTCAAAAGTCCACACATCGATTGTTTTTTTTTTAAAAAAAAATAGCCCAAAATGGGAGAAAGCTGTAAAATGAGAGAACATGGTTTGGAGGAAGTCTAGGCCTGCCACATCAGGCTCCCGAGATTTTACTTTATATAGAGGTATAGCTAGCAAAGGTCTCTGAATTTCCATATTAAATTAACTTTAGGGGAAGCAAGAAGGCGTATATAATTGTAGTAATATATCTATATACGGTTTGTGAGAGAAGTAAAGCGCAATTCGGGAGTTCAATTGAATTTGAGAGCTCAAAACTCCACAAACCGATTATTTTTTTTTTAAAAATATCCCAAAATGGGAGATAGCTGTAAAATGAGAGAACTTGGTTTGGAGAAACTCTAGGCCCGCCACGTCAGGCTCCCATGATTTTACTTTATATAGAGGTATAGCCGGTAAAGGTCTTTGAATTTCCATATTAAATTAACTTTAGGGGAGGCAAGAAGGCGTATAGAATCGTGGTAATATATCTATATACGGTTTGTGAGAGATGTAAAGCCCAATTCCGGAGTTAAATTGAATTTGAGAGTTCAAAAGTCAAGACATCGATTGTTTTTTTTTTTTTAAAAAAGCCCAAAATGGGAGAAAGCTGTAAAATGAAAGAACATGGTTTGGAGGAAGTCTAGGCCTGCCACGTCAGGCTCCCGAGATTTTACTTTATATAGAGGTATAGCCGGCAAAGGTCTCTGAATTTCCATATTAAATTAACTTTAGGGGAGGCAAGAAGGCGTATATAATCGTAGTAATATATCTATATACGGTTTGTGAGAGATGTAAAGCCCAATTCGGGAGTTCAATTGAATTTGAGAGCTCAAAAGTCCACACATCGATTGTTTTTTTTAAAAAATTAGCACAAAAGTGGAGAAAGCTGTAAAACGAGAGAACATCGTTTAAAGGAAGTCTACGCCTGTCACGTCAGGCTCCCGAGATTTTACTTTATATCGAGGTATAGCCGGCAAAGGTCTCTAAATTTCAATATTAAATTAACTTTAGGGGAGGCAAGAAGGTGTATAGAATTGTAGTAATATATCTATATACAGTTTGTGAGAGATGTAAAGCCCAATTCCGGAGTTCAATTGAATTTGAGAGCTCAAAAGTCCACACATCAATTGTTTTTTTTTTATATAAAAAAATAGCCCAAAATGGGAGAAAGCTGTAAAATGAGAGAACATGGTTTGGAGGAAGTCTAGGCCTGCCACGTCAGGCTCCCGAGATTTTACTTTATATTGGGGTATAGCCAGCAAAGGTCTCTAAATTTCCATATTAAATTAACTTTAGGGGAGGTAAGAAGGCGTATATATCGTTGTAATATATCTATATACGGTTTGTGAGAGATGTAAAGCCCAATTCGGGAGTTCAAAAGTCCACACATCGATTGTTTTTTTTTTTTTAAAAATAGCCCAAAATGGGAGAAAGATGTAAAATGGGAAAACATGGTTTGGAGGAAGTCTAGGCCTGCCACGTCAGACTCCCGAGATTTTACTTTATATAGAGGTATAGCCAGCAAAGGTCTCTAAATTTCCATATTAAATTAACTTTAGGGGAGGCAAGAAGGCGTATATAATCGTAGTAATATATCTATATACGGTTTGTGAGAGAAGTAAATCCCAATTCGGGAGGTCAATTGAATTTTAGAGCTCAAAAGTCCACAAATCGATTCTTTTTTTAAAAAAAGCCCAAAATGGGAGAAAGCTGTAAAATGAGAGAACATGGTTTGGAGAAAGTCTAGGCCCGCCACGTCAGACTCCCAAGATTTTAATTTATATAGAGTTATAGCCGGCAATGGTCTCTGAATTTCCATATTAAATTAACTTTAGGGGAGGTAGAAGGCGTATATATCGTAGTAATATATTTATATACGGTTTGTGAGAGATGTAAAGCCCAATTCGGGGGTTCAATTGAATTTGAGAGCTCAAAAGTCGACACATCGATTGTTTTTTTTTTAAAAAAAAATAGCCCAAAACGGGAGAAAGCTGTAAAATGAGAGAACATGGTATGGAGGAAGTCTAGGCCTGCCACGTCAGGCTCCCATGATTTTACTTTATATAGAGGTATAGCCGGTAAAGGTCTCTGAATTTCCATATTAAATTAACTTTATGGGAGGCAAGAAGGCGTATAGAATCGTAGTAATATATCTATATACGGTTTGTGAGAGATGTAAAGCCCAATTCCGGAGTTAAATTGAATTTGAGAGTTCAAAAGTCAAGAGATCGATTGTTTTTTTTTTTTTTAAAAAAGCCCAAAATGGGAGAAAGCTGTAAAATGAAAGAACAAGGTTTGGGGGAAGTCTAGGCCTGCCACGTCACGTTCCCGAGATTTTACTTTATATAGAGGTATAGCCGGCAAAGGACTCTGAATTTCCAAATTAAATTAACTTTAGGGGAGGCAAGAAGGCGTATATAATCGTAGTAATATATCTATATACGGTTTGTGAGAGATGTAAAGCCCAATTCGGGAGTTCAATTGAATTTGAGAGCTCAAAAGTCCACACATCGATTGTTTTTTTTTAAAAAAATTAGCACAAAATTGGAGAAAGCTGTAAAACGAGAGAACATCGTTTAAAGGAAGTCTAGGCCTGTCACGTCAGTCTCCCGAGATTTTACTTTATATCGAGGTATAGCCGGCAAAGGTCTCTGAATTTCAATATTAAATTAACTTTAGGGGAGGCAAGAAGGCGTATAGAATTGTGGTAATATATCTATATACAGTTTGTGAGAGATGTAAAGCCCAATTCCGGAGTTCAATTGAATTTGAGAGCTCAAAAGTCCACACATCAATTGTTTTTTTTATATAAAAAAATAGCCCAAAATGGGAGAAAGCTGTAAAATGAGAGAACATGGTTTGGAGGAAGTCTAGGCCTGCCACGTCAGGCTCCCGAGATTTTACTTTATATTGGGGTATAGCCGGCAAAGGTCTATAAATTTCCATATTAAATTAACTTTAGGGGAGGTAAGAAGGCGTATATATCGTTGTAATATATCTATATACGGTTTGTGAGAGATGTAAAGCCCAATTCGGGAGTTCAAAAGTCCACACATCGATTGTTTTTTTTTTTTTTAAAAATAGCCCATAATGGGAGAAAGATGTAAAATGGGAAAACATGGTTTGGAGGAAGTCTAGGCCTGCCACGTCAGACTCCCGAGATTTTACTTTATATAGAGGTATAGCCAGCAAAGGTCTCTAAATTTCCATATTAAATTAACTTTAGGGGAGGCAAGAAGGCGTATATAATCGTAGTAATATATCTATATACGGTTTGTGAGAGAAGTAAATCCCAATTCGGGAGGTCAATTGAATTTTAGAGCTCAAAAGTCCACAAATCGATTCTTTTTTAAAAAAAAAGCCCAAAATGGGAGAAAGCTGTAAAATGAGAGAACATGGTTTGGAGAAAGTCTAGGCCCGCCACGTCAGACTCCCAAGATTTTAATTTATATAGAGTTATAGCCGGAAAAGGTCTCTGAATTTCCATATTAAATTAACTTTAGGGGAGGCAGAAGGCGTATATATCGTAGTAATATATTTATATACGGTTTGTGAGAGATGTAAAGCCCAATTCGGGGGTTCAATTGAATTTGAGAGCTCAAAAGTCGACACATCGATTGTTTTTTTTTTTAAAAAAAATAGCCCAAAACGGGAGAAAGCTGTAAAATGAGAGAACATGGTATGGAGGAAGTCTAGGCCTGCCACGTCAGGCTCCCATGATTTTACTTTATATAGAGGTATAGCCGGTAAAGGTCTCTGAATTTCCATATTAAATTAACTTTATGGGAGGCACGAAGGCGTATAGAATCGTAGTAATATATCTATATACGGTTTGTGAGAGATGTAAAGCCCAATTCCGGAGTTAAATTGAATTTGAGAGTTCAAAAGTCAAGAGATCGATTGTTTTTTTTTTAAAAAAAAGCCCAAAATGGGAGAAAGCTGTAAAATGAAAGAACAAGGTTTGGGGGAAGTCTAGGCCTGCCACGTCAGGTTCCCGAGATTTTACTTTATATAGAGGTATAGCCGGCAAAGGACTCTGAATTTCCAAATTAAATTAACTTTAGGGGAGGCAAGAAGGCGTATATAATCGTAGTAATATATCTATATACGGTTTGTGAGAGATGTAAAGCCCAATTCGGGAGTTCAATTGAATTTGAGATCTCAAAAGTCCACACATCGATAGTTTTTTTTTAAAAAATTAGCACAAAATTGGAGAAAGCTGTAAAACGAGAGAACATCGTTTAAAGGAAGTCTAGGCCTGTCACGTCAGTCTCCCGAGATTTTACTTTATATCGAGGTATAGCCGGCAAAGGTCTCTGAATTTCAATATTAAATTAACTTTAGGGGAGGCAAGAAGGCGTATAGAATTGTAGTAATATATCTATATACAGTTTGTGAGAGATGTAAAGCCCAATTCCAGAGTTCAATTGAATTTGAGAGCTCAAAAGTCCACACATCAATTGTTTTTTTTTATAAAAAAAATAGCCCAAAATGGGAGAAAGCTGTAAAATGAGAGAACATGGTTTGGAGGAAGTCTAGGCCTGCCACGTCAGGCTCCCGAGATTTTACTTTATATTGGGGTATAACCGGCAAAGGTCTCTGAATTTCAATATTAAATTAACTTTAGGGGAGGCAAGAAGGCGTATATATCGTAGTAATATATCTATATACGGTTTGTGAGAGATGTAAAGCCCAATTCGGGAGTTCAATTGAATTTAAGAGCTCAAAAGTCCACACATCGATTGTTTTTTTTTTAAAAAAATAGTCCAAAATGGGACAAAGCTGTAAAATGAGAGAACATGGTTTGGAGGAAGTCTAGGCCTGCCACGTCAGGCTCCCGAGATTTTACTTTATATAGAGGTATAGCCAGCAAAGGTCTCTGAATTTTCATATTAAATTAACTTTAGGGGAGGCAAGAAGGCGTATATAATCGTAGTAATATATCTATATACGGTTTGTGAGAGAAGTAAATCCCAATTCGGGAGTTCAATTGAATTTGAGAGCTCAAAAGTCCACAAATCGATTCTTTAAAAAAAATAGCCCAAAATGGGAGAAAGCTGTAAAATGAGAGAACATAGTTTGGAGAAAGTCTAGGCCCGCCACGTCAGGCTCCCATGATTTTACTTTATATAGAGGTATAGCCGGTAAAGGTCTCTGAATTTCCATATTAAATTAACTTTAGGGGAGGCAAGAAGGCGTATAGAATCGTAGTAATATATCTATATACGGTTTGTGAGAGATGTAAAGACCAATTCCGGAGTTAAATTGAATTTGAGAGTTCAAAAGTCAAGACATCGATTGTTTTGTTTTTTTTTTAAAAAAGCCCAAAATGGGAGAAACCTATAAAATGAAAGAACATTGTTTGGAGGAAGTCTAGGCCTGCCACGTCAGGCTCCCGAGATTTTACTTTATATAGAGGTATATCCGGTAAAGGTCTCTGAATTTCCATATTAAATTAACTTTAGGGGAGGCAAGAAGGCGTATATAATCGTAGTAATATATCTATATACGGTTTGTGAGAGATGTAAAGCCCAATTCGGGAGTTCAATTGAATTTGAGAGCTCAAAAGTCCACACATCGATTGTTTTTTTTTTAAAAATTAGCACAAAAGTGGAGAAAGCTGTAAAACGAGAGAACATCGTTTAAAGGAAGTCTAGGCCTGTCACGTCAGGCTCCCAAGATTTTA
Organism: Saposhnikovia divaricata; assembly: GCA_036435485.1. Classification (NCBI taxonomy): domain Eukaryota; kingdom Viridiplantae; phylum Streptophyta; class Magnoliopsida; order Apiales; family Apiaceae; genus Saposhnikovia; species Saposhnikovia divaricata. The sequence continues at coordinate 93,867,859 of CM071596.1, forward strand.
CTTTATATCGAGGTATAGCCGGCAAAGGTCTCTGAATTTCAATATTAAATTAACTTTAGGGGAGGCAAGAAGGCGTATAGAATTGTAGTAATATATCTATATACAGTTTGTGAGAGATGTAAAGCCCAATTCCGGAGTTCAATTGAATTTGAGAGCTCAAAAGTCCACACATCAATTGTTTTTTTTCTATAAAAAAAATAGCCCAAAATGGGAGAAAGCTGTAAAATGAGAGAACATGGTTTGGAGGAAGTCTAGGCCTGCCACGTCAGGCTCCCGAGATTTTACTTTATATTGGGGTATAGCCGGCAAAGGTGTCTGAATTTCCATTTTAAATTAACTTTAAGGGAGGCAAGAAGGCGTATATATCGTAGTAATATATCTATATACGGTTTGTGAGAGATGTAAAGCCCAATTTGGGAGTTCAATTGAATTTGAGAGCTCAAAAGTCCACACATCGATTGTTTTTTTTTTTAAAATAGTCCAAAATGGGAGAAAGCTGTAAAATGAGAGAACATGATTTGGAGGAAGTCTAGGCCTGCCACGTCAGGCTCCCGAGATTTTACTTTATATAGAGGTATAGCCAGCAAAGGTCTCTGAATTTCCATATTAAATTAACTTTAGGGGAGGCAAGAAGGCGTATATAATCGTAGTAATATATCTATATACGGTTTATGAGAGAAGTAAATCCCAATTCGGGAGTTCAATTGAATTTGAGAGCTCAAAAGTCCACAAATCGATTCTTTTAAAAAAAAAAAAAGCCCAAAATGGGAGAAAGCTGTAAAATGAGAGAACATGGTTTGGAGAAAGTCTAGGCCCGCCACGTCAGACTCCAAAGATTTTACTTTATATAGATGTATAGCCGGCAAAGGTCTCTGAATTTCCATATTAAATTAACTTTAGGGGAGGGAAGAAGGCATATATATCGTAGTAATATATCTATATACGGTTTGTGAGAGATTAAAGCCCAATTCGGGAGTTCAACTGAATTTGAGAGCTCAAAAGTCCACACATCGATTGTTTTTTTTTTTTAAAAAAATAGCCCAAAATGGGAGAAAGCTGTAAAATGAGAGAAGATGGTTTGGAGGAAGTCTAGGCCTGCCACGTCAGGCTCCCGAGATTTTACTTTATATAGAGGTATAGCCAGCAAAGGTCTCTGAATTTCCATATTAAATTAACTTTGGGGGAGGCAAGAAGGCGTATATAATCATAGTAATATATCTATATACGGTTTGTGAGAGAAGTAAAGCCCAATTCGGGAGTTCAATTGAATTTGAGAGCTCAAAAGACCACAAACCGATTCTTTTTAAAAAAAAAATAGCTCAAAATGGGAGAAAGCTGTAAAATGAGAGAACATGGTTTGGAGAAAGTCTTGGCCCGCCACGTCAGGCTCCCAAGATTTTACTTTATATAGGGGTTAATTGGCTAATTCATCACTGAACTGAACCTCAACTTGTAAGTGGGTAATTGAACTCAAAAAGCTTGCAGTCAACTCATCATACTAATTAAAACTTGCAATCTCATAACTGTCATCAACTCATTTAACGGGACTAACGGAAAGCTGACGTGACAAGAATTTTAACGGGTAAAATGGTTAATTCATAACTGAACTGATCCTCAACTTGCAGCTGGGTAATTGAACTCAAAAAGGTTGCAATCAACTCATCAGTTAGTGTTATAAAAATATTCTAGACAATAATATATAAAATCATATGATGGAACGATATTTTTTACTTATATTTAGTGTTATAAAAATATTCTAAAGAACTAACTTATTAAACTAGCTCTTTAGCCCGTGCAAAGAACGTGCACCCTCCAAATTTCAATTATTTATTGATTTTCAAAAATATATCTAATATATGTATGTTGTACGAGATAGTTAATATTTGTAATATTCATCTTATGAAGCTAATCATTGTCCAATTCTTTAGATTTAATAAATTTATGTAAATATGAACTTATTTCTACTATGAAAATAATACTTTTAAAGTACGATTTAATACAACGCCAAATGTAAGAATCATTACATTGTGGCTATAATTATTTTTTGGAATATAATTTGGATATCAAGAAGTATGAACGACTACACCACAAGTTGAATATAGACGTATTATATGACAACTTTTCCTTGTGTATTTTAAAAATATTGCTCTAATTTAGTGGTGATGATCGTCTCATTTCACTTTATAATTGGGTCATATATAAATTTTATATATTTTTTACTTACTAAATATAATGTATAAAAAAATTTCAAATATTTGAGTTTAGATAATATGGCATGCAAGAGATGTACATATTATATATATATGTGTGTGTTTGTGATAATTTTCTAACAATTTTATACCACCTAAAATCTAATTTTGTAATCACCTTTTTTGCTTGTAATCAATTCGGTTAATTGCTATTAACTTTTTTCGTCTAAGACACAAGTAGACATATAAGTCATAAGAACATGTTTGTTCAAGTACAAATTGTAATATGAAAATATTGAAATAAAATTAAATAATGAGATATGTGCGTATTTTAATGTGTAATTTCAGTTATCCAGTTGCAAATTTTTTGAGTTCAATTATCCAGTTACAAGTTGAAGGTCAGTTCAGTTATGAATTAGCCCTTTTATCCCTTATCTGTACAAAATTAACGGACCTCCGTTAAAAGTCAATGAAAGTTAACGGTCGTGCAAACTTTTAATAGTTTAATTATGAGATTGCAAGGTTTAATTTGTTTAATGACGTTAATGAAAGTTTTTTGAGTTCGATTACCCAACTGCAAGTTGAGCACGAGTTCAGTAATGAAATAACCAATTAACCCCTTTATATAGAGGTATAGCCGGCAAAGGTCTCTGAATTTCCATATTAAATTAACTTTAGGGGAGGCAAGAAGGCGTATAGAATCGTAGTAATATATTTATATACGGTTTGTGAGAAATGTAAAGCCCAATTCGGGAGTCAAATTGCATTTGAGTGCTCAAAAGTCCACACATTGATTCTTTTTTTTAAAAAAAATAGCCCAAAGTGGGAGAAAGCTGTAAAATGAGAGAACATGGTTTGGAGGAAGTCCTGGCCTGCCACGTTAGGCTCCCGAGATTTTACTTTATATAGAGGTATAGTCGGCAAAGGTCTCTGAATTTCCATATTAAATTAGCTTTAGGGGAGGCAAGAAGGCGTATATAATCGTAGTAATATATCTATATACGGGTTGTGAGAGATGTAAAGCCAACTCGGGAGTTCAATTGAATTTGAGAGCTCAAAAGTCCACACATCGAATGTTTTTTTTAAAAAAATTAGCCCAAAATTGGAGAAAGCTATAAAATGAGATAACATGGTTTGGGGGAAGTCTAGGCCTGCAACGTCAGGCTCCCGAGATTTTACTTTATATCGAGGTATAGCGGGCAAAAGTCTCTCAATTTCCATATTAAATTAACTTTAAGGGAGGCAAGAAGGCGTATAGAATCGTAGTAATATATCTATATACGGTTTGTGAGAGATGTAAAGCCCAATTGCAGAGTTCAATTGAATTTGAGAGCTCAAAAGTCCACACATCAATTGTTTTTTTATAAAAAAAAATATCCCAAAATGTGAGAAGCTTTAAAATGAGAGAACATGGTTTGGAGGAAGTCTAGGCCTGCCACGTTAGGCTCCCGAGATTTTACTTTATATTGAGGTATAGCCGGCAAAGGTCTCTGAATTTCCATATTAAATTAACATTAAGGGAGGCAAGAAGGCGTATATATCGTAGTAATATATCTATATACGGTTTGTGAGAGATGTAAAGCCCAATTCCGGAGTTCAATTGAATTTGAGAGCTCAAAACTCCACACATCGATTGTTTTTTTTTAAAATAGCCCAAAATGGGAGAAAGCTGTAAAATGAGAGAACATGGTTTAGAAGAAGTCTAGGCCTGCCACGTCAGGCTCCCGAGATTTTATTTATATAGAGGTATAGCCAGCAAAGGTCTCTGAATTTCCATATTAAATTAACTGTAGGGGAGGCAAGCAGGCGTATATAATCGTAGTAATGTATCTATATACGGTTTGTGAGAGATGTAAAGCCTAATTCGGGAGTTCAGTTGAATTTGAGGGCTAAAAAGTCCACAAATCGATTCTTTTTTTAAAAAAAAAAAAATAGCCCAAAATGGGAGAAAGCTTTAAAATGAGAGAACATGGTTTGGAGAAAGTTTAGGCCCGCCACGTTAGGCTCCCAAGATTTTAATTTATATAGAGGTATAGTCGGCAAAGGTCTCTGAATTTCCATATTAAATTAACTTTAGGGGAGGCAAGAAGGCGTATAGAATCGTATTAATATATCTATATACGGTTTGTGAGAGATGTAAAGCCCAATTCAGGAGTTAAATTGAATTTGAGAGTTCAAAAGTCCACACATCGATTGTTTTTTTTTTTTAAAAAAAGCCCAAAATGGGAGAAAGCTGTAAAATGAGAGAACATGGTTTGGAGGAAGTCTAGGCCTGCCACTTCAGGCTCCCGAGATTTTGCTTTATATAGAGGTATAGCCGGCAAAGGTCCCTGAATTTCCTTATTAAATTAAATTTAGGGGAGGCAAGAAGGCGTATATAATCGTAGTAATATATCTATATACGGGTTGTGAGAGATGTAAAGCCAATTCGGGAGTTCAATTGAATTTGAGAGCTCAAAAGTCCACACATCGAATGTTTTTTTTTTATAAAAAAATTAGCCCAAAATTGGAGAAAGTTGTAAAATGAGATAACATGGTTTGGGGGAAGTCTAGGCCTGCCACGTCAAGCTCCCGAGATTTTGCTTTATATCGAGGTATAGCGGGCAAAAGTCTCTCAATTTCCATATTAAATTAACTTTAGGGGAGGCAAGAAGGCGTATATAATCGTAGTAATATATCTATATACGGTTTGTGAGACATATAAAGCCCAATTCGGGAGTTCAATTGAATTTGAGAGCTCAAAAGTCCACACATCGATTGTTTTTTTTTTTTAAAATAGTCCAAAATTGGAGAAAGCTGTAAAATAAGAGAACATGGTTTGGAGGAAGTCAAGGCCCGCCACGTCAGGCTCCCGAGATTTTACTTTATATAGAGGTATATCCGGCAAAGGTCTCTTAATTTCCATATTAAATTAACTTTAGGGGGGGCAAGAAGGCGTATATATCGTAGTAATATATCTATATACGGTTTGTGAGAGATGTAAAGCCTAATTCGGGAGTTCAGTTGAATTTGAGGGCTAAAAAGTCCACAAATCGATTCTTTTTTTTTTTTTAAAAAATAACCCAAAATGGGAGGAAGCTATAAAATAAGAGAACATGGTTTGGAGAAAGTCTAGGCTCGCCACGTCAGGCTCCCAAGATTTTAATTTATATAGAGGTATAGTCGGCAAAGGTCTCTGAATTTCCATATTAAATTAACTTTAGGGGAGGCAAGAAGGCGTATAGAATCGTATTAATATATCTATATACGGTTTGTGAGAGATGTAAAACCCAATTCAGGAGTTAAATTGAATTTGAGAGTTCAATAGTCCTCACATCGATTGTTTTTTTTTTTTAAAAATAGCCCAAAATGGGAAAAAGCTGTAAAATGAGAGAACATGGTTTGGAGGAAGTCTAGGCCTGCCACTTCAGGCTCCCGAGATTTTACTTTATATAGAGGTATAGCCGGCAAAGGTCCCTGAATTTCCTTATTAAATTAAATTTAGGGGAGGCAAGAAGGCGTATATAATCGTAGTAATATATCTATATACGGGTTGTGAGAGATGTAAAGCCAATTCGGGAGTTCAATTGAATTTGAGAGCTCAAAAGTCCACACATCGAATGTTTTTTTTTTTAAAAAAAATTAACCCAAAATTGGAGAAAGCTGTAAAATGAGATAACATGGTTTGGGGGAAGTCTAGGCCTTCCACGTCAAGCTCCCGAGATTTTACTTTATATCGAGGTATAGCGGGCAAAAGTCTCTCAATTTCCATATTTAATTAACTTTAGGGGAGGCAAGAAGGCGTATATAATCGTAGTAATATATCTATATACGGTTTGTGAGACATATAAAGCCCAATTCGGGAGTTCAATTGAATTTGAGAGCTCAAAAGTCCACACATCGATTGTTTTTTTTTTAAAAAAATAGTCCAAAATTGGAGAAAGCTGTAAAATAAGAGAACATGGTTTGGAGGAAGTCAAGGCCCGCCACGTCAGGCTCCCGAGATTTTACTTTATATAGAGGTATATCCGGCAAAGGTCTCTTAATTTCCATATTAAATTAACTTTAGGGGAGGCAAGAAGGCGTATATATCGTAGTAATATATCTATATACGGTTTGTGAGAGATGTAAAGCCTAATTCGGGAGTTCAGTTGAATTTGAGGGCTAAAAAGTCCACAAATCGATTCTTTTTTTTTTTTTATAAAAAAATAGCCCAAAATGGGAGAAAGCTATAAAATGAGAGAACATGGTTTGGAGAAAGTCTAGGCCCGCCACGTCAGGCTCCTAAGATTTTAATTTATATAGAGGTATAGTCGGCAAAGGTCTCTGAATTTCCATATTAAATTAACTTTTGGGGAGGCAAGAAGGCGTATAGAATCGTATTAATATATCTATATATGGTTTTTGAGAGATGTAAAGCCCAATTCAGGAGTTAAATTGAATTTGAGAGTTCAAAAGTCCACACATCGGTTTTTTTTTAAAAAAAAAATAGCCCAAAATGGGAGAAAGCTGTAAAATGAGAGAACATGGTTTGGAGGAAGTCTAGGCCAGCCACTTCAGGCTCCCGAGATTTTACTTTATATTGAGGTATAGCCGGCAAAGATCCCTGAATTTCCTTATTAAATTAAATTTAGGGGAGGCAAGAAGGCGTATATAATCGTAGTAATATATCTATATACGGGTTGTGAGAGATGTAAAGCCAATTCGGGAGTTCAATTGAATTTGAGAGCTCAAAAGTCCACACATCGAATGTTTTTTTTTTTTAAAAAATTAGCCCAAAATTGGAGAAAGCTGTAAAATGAGATAACATGGTTTGGGGGAAGTCTAGGCCTGCCACGTCAGGCTCCCGAGATTTTACTTTATATCGAGGTATAGCGGGCAAAAGTCTCTCAATTTCCATATTAAATTAACTTTAGGGGAGGCAAGAAGGCGTATATAATCGTAGTAATATATCTATATACGGTTTGTGAGACATATAAAGCCCAATTCGGGAGTTCAATTGAATTTGAGAGCTCAAAAGTCCACACATCGATTGTTTTTTTTTTTTAAAATAGTCCAAAATTGGAGAAAGCTGTAAAATAAGAGAACATGGTTTGGAGGAAGTCAAGGCCCGCCACGTCAGGCTCCCGAGATTTTACTTTATATAGAGGTATATCCGGCAAAGGTCTCTTAATTTCCGTATTAAATTAACTTTAGGGGAGGCAAGAAGGCGTATATATCGTAGTAATATATCTATATACGGTTTGTGAGAGATGTAAAGCCCAATTCCGGAGTTCAATTGAATTTGAGAGCTCAAAAGTCCACACATCGATTGTTTATTTTTTTTTTAAAAAAAAAGCCCAAAATGGGAGAAAGCTGTAAAATGAGAGAACATGGTTTGTAGGAAGTCTAGGCCTGCCACGTCAGGCTCCCGAGATTTTACTTTGTATAGAGGAATAGTCGGCAAAGGTCTCTGAATTTCCATATTAAAGTAAATTTGGGGGAGGCAAGAAGGTGTATATAATCGTAGTAATATATCTATATACGGTTTGTGAGAGATATAAAGCCCATTTCGGGAGTTCAATTGAATTTGAGAGCTCAAAAGTCCACACATCGATTGTTTTTTTTTTCTTTTTAAAATAGCACAAAATTGGAGAAAGCTGTAAAATGAGAGAACATGGTTTGGAGGAAGTCAAGGCCCGCCACGTCAGGCTCCCGAGATTTTACTTTATATAGAGGTATATCCGGCAAAGGTCTCTTAATTTCCATATTAAATTAACTTTAGGGGAGGCAAGAAGGCGTATATATCGTAGTAATATATCTATATACGGTTTGTGAGAGATATAAAGCGCAATTCCGGAGTTCAATTGAATTTGAAGCTCAAAAGTCCACACATCGATTGTTTTTTTTTTTAAAATAGCACAAAATGGGAGAAAATTGTAAAATGAGAGAACATGGTTTGTAGGAAGTCTAGGCCTGCCACGTCAGGCTCCCGAGATTTTACTTTATATAGAGGTATAGCGGACAAAGGTCTCTGAATTTCCATATTAAATCAACTTTAGGGGAGACAAGAAGGCGTATAGAATTGTAGTAATATATCCATATACGGTTTGTGAGAGATGTAAAGCCCAATTCTGGAGTTCAATTGAATTTGAGAGCTCAAAAGTCCACACATCAATTTTTTTTTTTTTAAAAAAAAGCCCAGAATGGGAGAAAGTTGTAAAATGGGAGAACAAGGTTTGGAGGAAGTCTAGGCCTGCCACGTCAGGCTCATGCTTTGGAGGAAGTCTAGGCCTGCCACGTCAGGCTCGCAAGATTTTACTTTATATAGAGGTATAGCCGGCAAATGTCTCTGAATTTCCATATTAAATTAACTTTAGGGGAGGCAAGAAGGCATATATAATCGTAATAATATATCTATATACGGGTTGTGAGAGATGTAAAGCCCAATTCCGGAGTTCAATTGAATTTGAAAGCTCAAAAGTCCACACATTGATTGTTTTTTTTTTAAAAAAATAGCCCAAAATGGGAGAAAGCTGTAAAATGAGAGAACATGGTTTGGAGGAAGTCTAGGCCTGCCACGTCAGGCTCCCGATATTTTACTTTATATAGAGGTATAGATGTAAGCTACTACCTAAGAAACATTCAAATCATATCAATTATATAAAGAAATTTTCAATAAAATATTATTATTATTATTATTTAATAGGATATAATAATTCAAAGAATTAAGAAAATTTAAACTTTAAATTATAAATCATATCAAATTAATAAATATACTAAATAGAATCATATTCATACTCTCTTCCTTTTATGATATTAAATCTGAAACTAAAAACAAACCCAACATCGAAAAGGAAAGGTAGTGCGTTATAGAAACAACGTAGGTTTGAATTCATACCCTCAAACTTCTCAAACTTCCACCATATATATACATGCATACGACATGATTAAAACAATAAAAAGAGAAGAAAAAGAATACACAGGTTATATAATGTATTTGAGAAAGCGAAAGGAGATATGTGGTAGCGAAGAGGAGAGATCTGATGAGAAGAGAGTTAGGGTTTTGGATGAGAAGAGAGAGAGGTTTGAGGATGGAGAGGAGAGAGGCAAGAGAGATGTGAGCAAGGAGAGGAGGAGGCTTGGGGATCATATGGTTAAGGAGGAGGATGTGGATGTTGATGGTCAAAGTAAGCGACGTAGTTTCGATGAGGTTTCTGTCAAGAGACAAGTGAAGAATGAGGAGCTTAATGGTGTTCGGACAGGTTTCGGTGGTTCTGCTACCAATGGTGTTGGTTCGAACATGGCATCAGGAACTCTGCCTGAGGCCTCTTTTGCTAGTGGCGACAATCCTAAGGTATCTTCAATTTATTCCACAAATAAAAATAAGGGACTTATTGTCAACATATCTTACGAGGTTCCTGGGAAATCTAGTGCAGATGGGACAACTTCAGCTGCTGCAGGGAAAAGTGGAGGCCTCCATTCTGTTGATGCTTTGACAAAACCCAGGATTACGTTACAGAAGCAAAAGGAAATCTCTGACAAGTTGAAGAAAATGCCATTATTGAACACGAGTGTTAGGTCCAAGGAGGGATCTAAAGCATCAGGCATACTTCCTCCTCCTGCATCTGCTGGAGTAACAATAAGCTCATCAACTCCTGAAAAACCACTTTTGAGTGGTGTGCCTCATCTAGAGAACCTTACAGCACCAAAGGTTGAAGCTATAAAACGTGCACAGGAGCATGTTGCTAAAATGGGATTCCGATAGGACCCACAATATGCTCCTCTAATAAACATGTATCCTAGACAGTTGCCATCTCAAGTTACTGTCCAGTCAAAGCCGGTAAAGGCTCCTATTTTTCGTTTGGATGCGTTGGGTAGGGAAATAGATGAATACGAAAATGTGGTGGATGTTCCAAATTTAAACAATCTCAGCAACCAAAAGGTTAACATTAAAGCAGAAAAAAAGATTCATTTCAAATTCTAAAGCCCGAATTGGAAGTGGATCAAGAAAAAAATCCTCATTTTGATCAGGACATGGGTATTGATAAGAATAAGCTTCTCAGGCCTAAGAGAATGAATTTTAAATTTGTAGAGGAGGGTAAATGGTCGAGAGATGCAAAGATTACCAAGTTAAAGAGTCAATTTGGAGAAGCACAAGCGAAAGAGTTGAAGGCCAAGCAAGCACATCTTGCAAAGGCGAAAGAAGAGCCGGATATAAATCCAAACCTGATTGAGGTATCAAAGAGAGTCATCGTGAAAGAGAAATCAAAGGAGCCAATTCCTGAAATTGAGTGGTGGGATGCACCTCTTTTGCTTGCTGGTAATTACTATGAGGTACATGATGGTAATATAGTGAAAAATAAGTTGAGGATGGAGAAAATCACCTTTTATGTTGAACATCCATAGCCCATTGAGCCACCTGCTGAGCCTGCTCCCCCGCCTCCTCAACCCTTAAAACTAACAAAGAAAGAACACAAGAAACTCCATACCAAGAAACGAATTGATAGGGAAAAGGATAAGCAAGAGATGATTAGGCAGGGCTTGATTGAACCTCCAAAACCCAAAGTTAAAATGAGCAATCTAATGAAAGTGCTTGGTTCTGAAGCAATGCAAGATCCTACTCGACTTGAAATGGAAATTAGAAGTGCTGCTTGTAAAGGAAATACACTAGTATTTTCTATTTTCTACAAGTTAACTTTCTATGTAATAATGTGCTGGAAATAGTCCGTTAGAATTTGTATGGTTGTTATTGTTATGGCAGGCCTGTCTGATAGCTAGACTTCATATAGCTGCTCATTATCTTGTAAGTCTTTAGTGCAACCATTATTGGGTTCTCACTTTTTCATGAATGAACTTTCACATATCCTGTCTTCTTCATTCTCTTTATTCCTCAATCATTTGAGCATTGTTATGCTTGTTATCATGGTATCAAAGCCATAAAGGCTTAACGATCCATTTAAACTTCATATCCCTTTCTTATATCTGTCCTTTTTTGGTGTTGTAGCCACGAGCTCTTTATCTCAGATCTACTTTTCTTTCTATCTTCTAAAACCCTTTTCTTGTTTATCTATCTCTCTCTTCAAACTCTTTCTTCTTCTTCATATCACATACAGATCTCACTCTCCAACCTTAAAACAAATTTTCTTTAGACCATCTCCATGGTTGCAAATCGTATTACATACCAAGAAATGATGACTCCGCTATTTCTACATCCTTCTGATAATCCCACCTCCATTCAGGTGGATAAACTCCAAGGTTCTTCAGACTACAGAAGCTAGAAAAGATCCATGGAAGTCAACTTGTCCTCGAAGCAAAAGCTTCGCTTCGTTACTGGTACTATCCCTCTTCCTACTGATGATTTAGCTAAGGCTGAAATGTGGGAAACACGTAATAATATGGTTATTGATTGGCTTACATCTAATGTCTCTCCTTCTATAAAAAAATCTATCATGTATATGTCCTCTGCTAAAGATATTTGGTTGAATCTGGAAACACGTTTCTCCTTGACTAATGGCAGTCAAAAGTATAAACTAAGTCGAGATTTGTATGAACTCAAACAAAATAATGACTCTGTTACTGAGTATTACACATGTATGAAAGCTGTTTGGGAAGAACTCGATTCTCTAAACATGTTGCCTGTCGTAGCTAACCCTGCTGCAGATGTGGTAAAATTGTTGGAGGCCATTAATGCACAAAGGGAGGAATCACGTTTGTTTCAATTTTTAAATGGACTGAGTGAACAGTATAACTCACAGAGAAGCCAACTCCTTTTACATTCACCACTTGCCACGGTTGAATCGGCATGTGCTTCTCTTGAGCAAGAAGAATCTCAACGCTAAATTCTTGGTGTTACTCCTTCTTCATCTGACTTGATGGCGATGTTCAACAAAAACAACAACGAAAAGGCCATTGTATGTACAGTGTGTGGAGTCAAAGGTCATTCTGGGAGCAGATGTTGGCAAGTGGTAGGCTATCCCAGCTGGCATTCAAGATACAACAACTCCACCTCCAAGTCCACTCCACCTCCAAGGCGACCTATACATGCCCCTTCTAGTTCAAGGTGGACTAAATCACCAGCTCAAGGTGGACCAACACAGAGAATGGCAGCCAATGCTCAAGCACAAGAATCTCTAGGAACCAGTTCTGGGTTGTGTTTCAGCCCACAACAACTCGAACAACTTGCTAAATTGGTTCCTCAATTAACAATGGGGGGGTGAGTAAGCTACCGGATACAGATGATGAACTTGATTGTCATTTCTCAGGAATGATCTCCTGTTTGAGTGCTCAGAGTCTACCCACAGAATGGATTGTCGACTCTGGAGCATCCGACCACATGACTTACAACTTGGATACTCTTCAGAATCTACACCATTCTCTACAAACAACAGAATAAACTTGCCAAATGGAGACACTGTGGTTATATCTCATATCGGTCAGGTAACTCTTGCTGCTGATCTTGTGCTTGATAAAGTCCTTTATGTACCAACATTTAAACATAATCTCCTCTCTGTGCAAAAATTACTTAAAGGACAGTAATTGTCACATTCAGTTTTATGCCACTCATTGCACTGTGATAGATTGTGATACACAACAGATAAAGGCTATAGGTAGTGCCAGGAATGGGCTATATTATATATCTGCTAACTCTCCTGTAGCATCTACATGTTTTTCTTCTAATACACACACTATCTATGACACTTTGGCACTATCGACTTGGTCATGCCTCTATCTCTGCTATTAAGAAAATCACCAATCTGAAACACTCCACTTCTGGGAAAAACGACCAGATATGCACCTCGTGTCCAATGGCCAAGTTTACTAAACTCCCATTCCCAACTAGTGTCTCGAAGGCCTCTGACATCTTTAAGCTCATACACATGGACATTTGGGGACCATACAAGGTTCCATATAAGTCCAAGTATAGATACTTTCTTACACTTGTAGATGATCACTCTCGAACTACTTGGATCTATTTAGTTCAACTTAAATCTGAAGCACTTGCTCACTTGAAATCCTTTCTTGAGTATGCTGGTACTCACTTTTATAAAAAGATAAAGCATATCAGGTTTGATAATGATTTAGAGTTTGACTCTTTCTCCTGTCAACAATTCTTCTCTGTTCATGGAATACTTCATCAAAAAACATGCCCTTACAGACCTCAGCAGAATGCTCGTACAGAGAGAAAGCACAGACATATTCTGGAAGTTGCAAGGGCACTGAGATTTCATTCTGGTCTACCATTGAAGCTCTGGGGAGTATGTACCTTGACTGCTATGTACTTGATAAACAGGACTCCTTCTGTCTTTTTAAACTATAAAACCCCTTATGAACTGCTATATAAGTCATCTCCAAACTATGAAGATCTGAAAGTGTTTGGCTGTTTAGCTTTTGCATCTAATCCCATTCAGTCCTCTGATAAATTTGATCATAGAGGTGTTCCTTGCATCTTTCTAGGATATCCTCCCCTCACTAAAGGATATAAACTGATGAACCTCCTCACTCAACAAGAATTCATTGCCAGAGATGTGATTTTCCATGAAGAAATCTTTCCTTATCATCCTAACACTTACTCAAAGTATATGAAACATGTACCTCCATCAATTCCAATAGTAACACCTCTTGATATTGTTGACTATTCTGTGACTGAAGAAGATGTGGATACTCCAGATGACTGCAGTGACATCTCATCTACTAGTCATGACATGACTGACTCTGAAGACACTACTACAGACTCTACTGTGTCTCCAGTTACACAGCCTCCTCCAGTGGTGAGAAGGTCCACTAGAACTCATGCTCCTCCTCCCTGGTTGAGGGACTTTGTTACTCTAACAAATCCCATCTCAAACTCTACTACAACTACTTTGAACTAAGACTTTCGATGCTTTATGTCAACACTGCAACAAAATGATGATCCTATCTTGTTCAAAGTTGCTGTTCATCTGATCATTGGGTAGCTGCTATGAATGATGAACTAGAAGCTTTAGAGCTTAATCAGACTTGGGATTTGCTACCTCTCCCACCTGGCAAACGAGCAATTCCAAGCAAATGGGTCTAAAGAACAAAATACAAGCCTGATGGCTCTATAGAGAAGCATAAGGCAAGACTGGTGATCCTAGGATGTAATCAAAGACCAGGTGAAGATTTTTCGGAGACATTTGCCCCAATTGCCAAGTTGACTACTGTGAGAACTTTGCTTGCAATTGTTGCTATGCAAAATTGGCACACGGTTCAAATGGATGTATGAAATGCCTTTTTGCACTGAGATCTTCAAGAAGATGTATACATGAAATTGCCCCTGGCTATACCTCTATTGGCTGCAGAATTTCTATAAACATGGTGCTATCACAGCCTCCTACAAATCTGGTTTGCAAGCTTAAAAAATCTTTGTACGGTCTGAAGCAGGCTCCTAGACAATGGTTCTCCAAACTGTCATGTACCTTGCTGTAAATGGACTACAAACAATCCAAAACTGATCCCAGCCTGTTCAATTTTCACACATCCTCATCCATCACTCTGATTCTTATATATGTTGATGATTTGTTGATTTATGGATCAAGCCTGGCATGTATTGACTCCCTCAAACAATTCTTGTCTCAGCATTTTCATATGAAGAATTTGGGACAACTTCGATACTTCTTAGGACTGGAAATTGCTAGGTCCTCAGATGGAATCTTCATTTCTCAAAAGAAATACACAACTGATATATTAAAGGAGCACAAACTTCTGAATGCCAAGCCCTTACAACTGCCTCTTGATTCTCACATTAAACTAAGTCCAGACATTGGCGATCCTCTTCCTAATCTTACTATCTACCAAAGGCTTCTAGGACAACTGATATATCTTACCATTACAAGACCAGATATATGCTTCACTATCCAGCTGCTTTCTCAATACATGAATCAACCTACTACTATCCATCTCCAATCAGCTCTAAGGCTTCTCAGATATCTATTAGGATCTGTATCTCAAGGCATTTTGCTGGCCTCCAACTCAGCTGCTAAACTCACTGCCTATTGTGATAGTGATTGGGCCTCTTGTCCTACTTCACGAAGATCTACAACTGGCTATTGCATATTTCTGGGCACATCTCCTATCTCTTGGAAGTTGAAAAAATAAAATGTTGTGGTTCAATCCTCAGTAAAAGCTGAGTACAGGGCTATGGCCCTTACTACATGTGAAGTCACATGGCTTTTCGCCCTTCTCAAAGAACTTGGCCTGCAAAAACTACCAGCTACAGTGCTTAACTATGACAACAAAGCTGCTTTGGCCATTGCTACAAACCCTGTCTTCCACGAAAGAACTAAGCATGTTGAATTGGACTGCCATTATGTTTGTGATCAACTCAAGGCTGGTACCATTACAACTCAGCATGTCACCTCTCAGAACCAAGTTCCAGACATCTTCACCAAGTTGCTTCCAGTCAAGCTCCACCAAATTCACTTGGACAAGCTGACAGCCTCTTCAAAGTCTGCAGCTTGAGCGGAAGTGTAAAGGAAATACACTAGTATTTTCTATTTTCTATAAGTTAACTTTCTATGTAATAATGTGCTGGAAATAGTCCGTTAGACTTTGTGTGGTTGTTATTGTTGTGGCAGGCCTGTCTGTCCTATCTTCCATCTATTTTTGTCTTATAGCTAGACTTCATATAGCTGCTCATTATCTTATAAGTCTTTAGTGCAACCATTATTGGGTTCTCACTCTTCCATGAATGAACTTTCACATCTGCTGCCTTCTTCATTCTCTTTATTCCTCAATCATTTAAGCATTGTTATGCTTGTTATCACTACTGCTGAGCGTGAACAAGCTCATGTTGACAAGAACATGGCACGTAAGCTCACCCCTAATGAACGCAGTGGAAAGAAGAAAAGGAAACTTTTTGATGACCCTAATACACTAGAGACACTAGTTTCTGTCTATAAAATAAATGATCTTTCACACCCCCAGACCCACTCTAAGGTTGGTCTGAATGCCCAGAAAAACCGTTTGACAGGATGTGCTATGATTTTCGATGTCATTACTATTGTGGTAGTTGAAGGTGGAAGCAAGTCTATCGAACGATATGGAAAGCTTATGCTTAAGCGAATAAACTGGGTCGCAGCCGTGAAAGATACAAACGAAGATGAGGATGAAGCATTTGTGAACAAATGTGTCTTAGCGTGGCAGGGAAGTGTTGCTTGGCCAAGTTTTAATAAGTTTTCTGTGCATGAGTACAAGAGCGAAGCAGCTGGCCGGAGAGTATTTTCTGATACTTGAGTCCCTCACTATTGGGACAACTTCAAATGAGTACAAGATTGATTTTTTGTTTTTATGTTGAAATATGTGTTGTAAATAAAATATCTAAGGTTAAATATTAAATAAAAATATTTGCATTCAAGGCATTCGTATGTCAACATTATTCATGAATTTGTAACCTGATATATTCTATTAAACATAATTTAAGTACTAACTAGCAATAGAATTGAATAAAACGAAAATTATCGTAACTCGTGATTCGTAAAGTTACTAGGAAACTAACAACTCGTAAGTCCTTAGAATATATGTAAGAACCCCAAATATTGGATATAATTAAAACTTTTTCTTATGTACTGAGGTAATGGTGAATAGTGATTACGACTACGATGTAACGATTGAGATAGTGAATGAAAGGAATAGATTTGGATTAAAATGTTTATATGCCACGAAGAATACTATTGGTTGACACTTTAGATAAGAATTATCTATCTCCTAGGGAATTGAGATTTGATAATTCTAAAGGAGAAGATTATTCTTATGTCATCCAAATCGATATCTGTTATCGGTCCAGTGGGTCCGTAAAAAGGTTAAGGAACGATCGAAAGAGATCAGGGACAATTGTACAACCCTAAGAGGATAAGTAAAGAAAAAAAGAATGAATAGTGTTTTTGGTGGAAATGAGAATATTATGAGACGACACTATATAGAAGTATTCAGAACGGATTTCCGAGTTCGTATTAGTGATCCAGGGGGAAAATAAGTGTATGTAAAAGCTGTCGGATTCTGAAAAACCGCACTTTTATTTTCTCCGAGGGTTCCCTGGACACTGATAGACTTAAGAATTTAATGAAGGGATTTAAGGAATATAAATTCGAAAGTTAGTAAGAAAGATGGAGAATGATAGTATTAATATTAAGAAGATTCCCGGTAAACCCTAATTAGAAATCCGTGAAATATTCCTACGAACGATCAATCGAAACGAGCAATAACCAGACAAAAGAAACAAGCAGAGGAAGCAAGAGTCATGCATAAGCTATTAGAAAATATCTAGCATCCAAGTGGTGACTCAAGTAACTAGGATACTTAGCAAGAAACTAGTACTTAGAAAACCAACCACTTAGTTAGCTTGTAACCATCCAAAACTTAACACTTGTCTTGCCAAATACATCACTCCATGCATCATCACTTTAATAAAGTGAACATAAGATGAGATATTATTCAAGACATCACTTTATGCATTATTTTTCAAAGACATCAAGCATGACAACTCCATTCTCTCCATTTTCTTAAACCTGCCCAGCAAGAACCACTATGAAAGAAAAATTCATATCTCCATTTCTATCCATGATAAAATCACCAAATAGCCTCTCCACTCCATGGGTAATATTCGCTTAAAATTTCATGGCCAACAAATTAGTATAGCCTAGTCAAATCCATGCTCAAAGTTGGGGAAACAAATCTGCCCAGTTTTTGTCCAGCAGAAAAAGAGGGCTCAAAACCCTAGCTATGAAGCTTCATATCTTATGATCTAGGACTCAAAACAAAGTTTATGAAGATCCAAAGATGTGGTAAAAATTTGAGAGCTAAATTCTTATTTTTCAATTTTCTATGATTTTTACAAATTTAGGGTGAATAATAACTTCCAAGAACTAATCTTTGATTTCTTGTTTTCTTTGGTTGATCCAAGCTTTGTTAAGGCTATACAAAGACTAGATCAAGCTTAGTAAGGCTAGTACATACTCCAAGGAAGGTAATCATCTCAAGAAACCCTAGCTCTTAGTTTAAGTTTTGATGATTATTGGATGATTTTGAGATTAGTTATGAAATGGTGTATTATAAGCATGATTATGTAATTAGCTTTATTGATCTAAGAGATATAATGAATATGATGGTGAATGTTAGGTCCAATAAGATTGTAGAAGGGGGGTTGAATACAATCTATATCATTTTCTCCAAATTTATTCGTTAAACAATTTTCACTTAAACGAATATTTTGTGCGGAATAATATAACACAAATTTCAAGTTGAATATAACAATATATTAACTTGATGGGTGTTACAAAATCAATACAAGTGATTATCAAGAAATTAATAACTAATTAGAAAATTCGACATGAACTTTTCTAATTTAGTTAATAAAAATCAAGATATCAACTCAAGAACTAGGAAACTTAATTCGCTAGTAATACACAAGTCACAAATAATCAAGTTCCAATGGATACAATTTTTGTTACAAGGAACTCAAGAATTTATGGCAATTTAATTGAGCTTGAAAGATGAGAGAGAGATATAATATGTTGGCTTTTCTTTCCTTCTTTTTTTCTTGCCCGTGTATGTCTGTGTGTGTTTTTGCTTCTGCTGGTTTCTGTCCATTTTATAGCAATGTTAGATATTTGATGCCACCATGACATAATTTGTTCCATGACATAACCTGTATATTTCGGTATGACAAAAACCTTGTCATGACATAACTTGTGTAGCTAGGTATGACAAAAACCTTGTCATGACATAACTTGTGTAGCTCGGTATGACAAAATATGTGTTATGACATATTCTCAGAATTCGGCATGACAAAATATGTGTTATGACATACTCTCAGAATTCGGTATGACATAATTTGATCATGACATAATCTGATCTTCAGCTCAGAATGACATAATCTATGCAGCTCTATTCCAATATGACATAATCTCAGCTTTTCACATTTATTCTTTTATGTCATGGAAACCTTATTAATTATTTAATGATTAATTAATTAATTCAGACTTAATTGACTCAATAAGTAATTTAATAAATAAATTAATTCTTTTAGAATTAATTCATTAATTAAATAAACTATAAGGATTTATATCAATTAAAGGTGAACTAATTAAAATCAATAAATACTTAATTTACCTCACTGAATCACTGTAAATAGTGAATAACTTCCACTGGATAATTGTTGACGTTCGATGTACTGTCTGGTTCATGAACGACTAACTCCAATTTCTATTCTTCACTTTGACTCTCAGTTGTGATCCATGTACTTTCTCAACACACTTTAATTCCTCTTGTACTGATGCTGTCTCCATAGTAATCTCTGTCACTTCGAATGAATCTAAATGCTTCAATGCTGAACTGGGGCATGATCAGTAAACTGAATCTTCTTCCAGTGTAAAACATCAAAACTATAGATTGACTTTCTTCTTTTCTTCTGACATATAGTACTTTGTGAGATTCCTGAGACAGTGAACATTAATTACTTATTACAATCTAATTTAAGTTGAGTTGTATCCTCGAACTACAAATAGGCTGTGTCATACGCCTTTCAATCTCCCCCTATTTGTTTGTTAAAAATTAACAAGCAAATTCCTAGAGGATAACTCAACTAACCCAACTTAAACTAGTAAAAGATAAAACTGTAATTGCAAAGTAAATAATGAAAAACGGTTCTGGTTTATATTTAACATTTCCAGATTCAAACTTAAAAGATAAATACAAGATAGATGATCCTCTAGACTGATCATATTTCACATTAACCTATCTTATTCTATTTAAGCTCTAAAGATATAACATGTAGAGCGGTTCTTCACTTCGGACTGTCTTCCCTTCTGAATTCTCCTTCTTCAGGTTCATCTGTGACTTGAAGTTTCTTGTGCAAATCAAAATCAACAAGACGCTCTCTTCTTGATGACAATCCTTGAGGTAAGATTAAAGGAATTCCAAACTTCTTTCTCAGTTCACCTTGAAATTTCTTATAATCTTTTATATTCGTTTGTGCATAGGATCGAATGTGATCTGCAGCTATTACCTTTTCTTAAGCAAGAATCCATGATTTCTGAGAGCATATTCAGCATATACTAATTGTTTTGCATGATGTTCATATAACTCATCTGTCTGAAGATTGATTGAATGAAGTATCTCTCCCTTAAGAAATTTTACTTGTGGAGGATCCTTAATCACTTCTGGTCCAGCTCTTTCAGCAAATTCTTTGAACTTTTCATGTAGCAAAACACCTAGCTCAGACGATGTTCTCAATTTAGGCCTAAGTACCCAAATCTCTGTCAGCGATCTGTCATAAAAGAACTGAATAGATACTCTGAAAGTTCCAACATTATGACAATCCACAAATATTACCAGCTCATCAGATTTGGGATCAAATGCAGTAGTTATCCTGATGACTTCTACCTTTAAGGCCCTTATATACATATCATGAATTGGATTTGCCAATTTAAATTCCTCGAGAATTTCTCTAAGACGACGATCTTCATAATCAGAACTCTGAGGTGAATGAATTGCTTTTTGAGCACGTACCCATTTGTCTCCACTCTTGAGTCTGATGTACATCTTTCTTGCTTCAAGCTTCTGAGCATGTTGCATTTGAAGAGCTTCCTTTTCAGCCTTTTGAAGCCTTTTATTATGAGCTATCTGTTCTAGTGTCTTTTTGAGCCTTTCATCTCTCATAGACAGATTGGCTTCATTCTGTTCAAGTTCTTGATTGGCTTCAAAATCCATTCTTTGGAGTTCAGCAGGATCATGAACTAGAATCTCTTCATCATCCCAGAAATTGAGATCCGGTTGACCAAACTCTTCACCATCATCTGAAAAGTCCAAATCAGCAAAAATATCAAGGTTATCAGGTTCACCTGAGTAGTAATAACCTTCTGTAGTGTCATCCTTCTGTGCTGTTTGAGCTTTCTTTCCCTTGTCACTTGTATCTTCAACTTGTTTATCAAATTTTGATTTACTTGCACTTGCTCCCCCTCTAGATTTCTCCCCCTTAGTTGAGGAATCCTCTACAGTTCTGTGGCTTGGGTCATCTTCACCATCACCTTCAAAGAATCTCACCTCTTCTGGTGTAGTAGAGTGAGTTCTGCTGATGATGTTATACAAGTGTCTTAACCCTTTAGCTTGATAAGCAGTTTGCCTTTCAATTTGACTTAGTCGATGGCCAGTGGATAAATGATTCTCATTTACTTCTTTCTGCAGATCTTCCATTTGACTTGATATAGAAGTGATAATGAGATCTTGAGCCACTGTGACATCTCCAGAATCTTCGATCACTTGTTGCTGCGAGAGTTTAAGTGCATTGATCTTGTTGTTGAAGATAGTTCTCATGTTATCCATGTCAAACCTTAAGTTTTTATTGTCTTCTTCAGCTTGAGCAAGACTTTCTTTCATTTGATTCAATTCTGCCATGAGAG
This sequence comes from Saposhnikovia divaricata, assembly GCA_036435485.1. Taxonomy (NCBI): domain Eukaryota; kingdom Viridiplantae; phylum Streptophyta; class Magnoliopsida; order Apiales; family Apiaceae; genus Saposhnikovia; species Saposhnikovia divaricata. The sequence goes on from CM071596.1 coordinate 93,889,424, forward strand.
AAAGAGTGTTTGTGTCATTGTGTGCGCTCACCTCACTATCTCTCTGAGTATCACTCATCTCACGTGCATGTGTTTCACTCAGTTTAGAGGTAGTCCTTACATCACTCCTCTCATGTTCCAAAGCTGCTTCCATTGTACCTGCATGAGAAATCACCCTAGCCTTCTCTTGGAAGGTCAGTGGTGGTGCAATGGGAGTTCACAAATCCCTAACCACAGTCATTTCTGTCATGTCAGTTGGAATTGAGGTCTGAATTGCTTCAGTGACAGAAAGACTGAGTTGCCTTCCACCTTTTCCAGTTGAAACTGCGAGTGGAAAATCCCTTGAGGGAGCCAGGAATGTTCCTCCTGGGAGGGGAGATGATGATTCTATTATCAGTGGCTCAGAATCAAGATTTCCCTCATTAGCCTATGAAGGCTCCTCTACCGTGACAATGGTAGGCACTGTTTCAGTTCCTATGTGCTGTCCTCGCTGAGTGTCCCTATCTTCGTTCATTTCTACATGTTCTCCCATTGTTAGTAATAACAGTGGGGTTGTGCTTGACACTTTATAGGATGCCATGGCCGACTGGCGAAATTCAATGGACTCATCCTGTTGAGAGAATGGTTCCAGTAACTGTTCATTCGCCATATCAAAATCCATATCCTGTTGGGAGGATATGGATGAGCTTACAGTTGCCTCAGGTTCATTTCTACTCTTCTTTAGTAGAGGCAGAGCTGTGGGTTCACTCACTTCATCACTACTTCTTGCACTTCTTTTAGGCTGCAATTTCCTTCTGTATTGGTAGAATTTAGTTGTTTTTGACTCAGTGTTTGGCTCTTTGACCTGGGATAGAGATTGTGGTGCTACAATCCCTTGGTCAGTCCTAACAACCACTTGGGTTCCAGAAGTAGATTGAGAATGAGAAGTAGTTAAAGGATCAGACGGCAGTACCTGGTCAGCAGATGGAGATTGAAATTCTGGTTCAGCTTGTTCTTGAACAACTGGTTCTTGTTCAGGTACTGGTTCAGTTGGCTCAGGAACTTGTTCTTCAAGAGGAGGTGCAAGTTGTTCAACTATTTGAGGTACTTGTTCAATTGCTACTTCAGGTTGATCAGGAACTGGAGCAAGTACATTCTGAATGATAGGAAGTTGAATGTAGGTGGACATGTATTGAGTAACAGCCATTTGCACATTTGGAAACTTTACTTCAGCACCGTATCCTGTGAATAGTTTGGTTGAAGGTTTACCAGACACCTTAGATTGACAATTCAGGAATGGAGCATGAAGTTCAATAGAAACCAAGTGGTTAAAAATCAATGTAAAGAATCTAGGGTAATTGATGTGCCGAAATTATGACAATTAAATATCGCAAGCGTACGATCTCGTTTTAGTATTTATGATTCGATCCACAGGGAATAATTTTATTTCGCGTTCCTTAATTTTTAACTTAGGCGAATTAGAAAAATTTGGTTTTGAAATATTTTGATTTTAAACTAAATTAGTTTCTAAAAGAAAACCACTATTTATAAAAACATTTTATTATTCTATTTTTAAACTAATTAATTGAAAGCTAAAATCTAAGGATTAAAACTAGAAAAACTATTTAATTTGTAAAAGAAAATTTACACAATTTTTAGGAAAATTTAATTAATCTATTTTAACAAACAAAACTGAATTTTGCATTTTACTATTTGAAGTTGAATTGATTTTTATTTTAAAGAAAATTTATCTATTTTTGTATTCCTAAATTAACTTAAGTAAAAGTGAAAAATAATCTCTCCAAAAATTCTAAAATCGAATCAAAATTGGGTTTTAAAAAAAGTGCAATTTTATACTATTTAATTTTTAAAAGTATTCTAAAATTAAAACTAGATTTTATTCCCAAACAATATTTTTTTTATTTAAAATTTATTTACAGAACCAACACAAGGAACTCGAAAATCGGAACATATCAAACAACAAAATAAGCGTTACATTCTACAACTCCGACCACACGAAACCAGTAATAACTTAGATGAACTCGGAAATTTTAACTCGCAAAAACGGAGTCAGCGAAGAACAGCAATTCACAGCACAAATCGATGACATCTGAACCTACGAACTCAGAAAATCAACACACAAATACAAGACAGACTCGATGAAACGACTCAGACACTCGAACGAGTCAAACAGAACAGCATAATTAACAAAACTACAACTAACTTAAACATCAAACCAAATTAAATCAACACAGTCGACTCACAACACGCAACTCGACTATCAGAGATTCGACTAAGAAAACTCAGCAAAAAATGGCATCGAAACCAGCAGCAACTCAGCGTTACAACAAAGCAGCGAACTCAAGAAATTAACAAAAAAACAGAAACAAGCGAAACCAGGAAATTGAGACAATGGCAACACCAAACAACTTAAAACAATCTCAGCCCACGATCAGCCACAATCTTAAGACCAATTTAACTATTCAGACTCGGCAATTAGAAACGGAACTCGTTAACAACAAACACGCAGCAACGATCGATAAAGAACTCGGAAAAAACGATTCGGCAAAAAACACAAAGTCAGAACTTAGTAACACAGTCACAATGAACAACTCCAGACAAATACTTCACAATATTCGTAGACCGCACAGTAAAACAATGCTTTGGCAACAAACAAGAACACAACGAATTAAATTAACAGCACAAAATCAGCAAAAAAAACCAGCAACGAATCCAACACCATTCTGTAAAAGTGAAATTCGGATTTACGAAAATAGAAGGAGATTGTGGAAGTGTCGTTTCAGGGAAGATAAAACAGAGGAAAAAAAAAGAAAAAAAGAAAACGGAATTAAAGAGGAAAACGAGAAACACGGGGAGGGGGGAGATGGTGAAATCGAAGTGGGAATGGGTGTGTTTATGCTTCGAATTAATGAGAACAAACGAGGAGGGTGGATCGGTTTGGTGGGTATGTATCATAGAGAGAGAGAGATGACAAGGGAGTAAGATTTATTTTGAAGAAGAGAGATGAGGGAAAGAGCAGGGGAGAGAGATCTGGGGAGGCTAGTCGAAGAAGGGGAAGAAAACAAGACAACTGGGTTTAATAACAAAACAGGGGATTTGTAATCGTGTATGTAAATTACAGAAGAAGAATATAGATGGTGCTTCGAATTTAACCAAAATAATGAAATAAAAAAATACAATCTGAAGATAAAACAAATTTTTTTTTTTATTAAAAAAAAAATTAAATACGAAATTATAGAACTTAACTGCAAAATTAAAATTATACTATAACAATGATTTAGAAATAAATGACCCACAATAAAATTGAGATTTAATGGGGCGTAACAATTATTTAAAACGAGAATTAAAATTACGAAAACAAATTCTTCAAATCGATACTTTCAATCCCGTGTGGTTAGCGTTTCTACTTTATCCACCCGAGAATTTACGAAAATAACGAAATAAAGAATAAGGAAAATAAAATAAAAGAGGGATGCAAGAATTAAAATGAAACTTGAAATTGCATAAAAAAAGTGTTTACAAGAAAAATAGAAAATTACAACTACAATTTTTGGAGTTGAACTACTACAACATAATTCTAGTATGTAAGGTATTGGTCTTTTTACAAGTGAAGAAATGAAGCCTATTTATAGGAAAATTTTAGGGTTTTAGGTAGGTGTGGGTGAATCTTGGCCCTTGATTTAGTTTAGTGTTGGTTAAATCTTGGCCATCCATTTTGTTTGGTGAAAATATGTACCACCCCTCCTTGCTTTTCATTTTCTTCTTGTTTTGGTCCTTTTTCTTCTTTTGTCATTCCTTGACATTTATTTCTTTATTTTGCCATTTCTTCATTTTTTCTCGAATTTTCCTGAAATGCAACAAAATAATTTATTAAAATACGAGTTCAAACAATAAATAGGTAATAAAAATATGCAAAAATATGCACTTATCAAATGCCCCCATACCTATCTTTTGCTCGTCCTCGAGTAAAACACAAAGAAAAATGCAGAATGAAAAACCTATACTCACTGTCGTAGGAATCACAGGTAATTTTAGGTTTACCAACCCGTTAAACCTATAGACGATCTCTACAGGAGGAGTGTTGTCTCCTAAGGGTTTACAGAAGATATACCCATAAAATCTTTGAGATAAGTCAGCAAGTATCCAACTTTCCTCTTTTACTCTAGCTTTCATTGGTGTCAACAAAAAATTTTGTAGGAAAATATATGCCTTAAAGATTATTCTAATAATAGCCAAGTTATAGGTTCCCACAATCCACATGATTAGACTAAAAATTTGCACAAAATCCCAAGGTGTGTAGTGAATTTAAGGCCTTTGATGGATTAACTGCATACGAATATTTTCTCTTTTTCAACCAATATTGAACTGACCCAATCTCTATCAAAACAAGTATCTAGCCAAACTTCACGTTCTTAGTAGTTAGACCGACCGTGCAATGGTTGAGGTCCCAAAAGACTTTTGCATCAATACCCATTTAGCGAGTTTTAGGTCAACAATCCCAGATCACAAGGGACCTTAGGTTGCTAGGCACAAAGTCCCCTCGGACTTACTTACTCGGGTTATAAATGAGCCCAACCTAGCCGATTTCCCTACTAAGAATTTATTATTACAAAAATTACAATAGCACTCAACAATTGCAAACATTTATTGACTCTTTTTTTTTTTGACACTATAGGGACAATTCTCGCAAAGGTTTGATTCGACATTGTTCTAACATGTGGGTTCTCTCTCAGGTATCGAATAACATTCCTATACAATTTTTCCATCAAAAGTCTTGTGCAAATGTGTCATCTTGGTCTTTTAAGCAAAAATTTGTTCGACACAAGTTTCATGAGAAAAAACCTTACCTGACTACGTTCAAATTATCTAAAGGCATTATACATATAATTTTTGAAAAATAGTCAACACCACCTAGTTTTAGAGTTTAAAGAGTGGGAAAGACAACTAAGTTAAAATATCTCTATTTTTGGATTTTTAAAATTTTTCAATTTTTTTTTGGATTTTTCAATTTTATGTATTTACACTAAAACCCTCCCCCATACCTAAATCATGCATTGTCCTCAATGTATGCAAAATGAACGAGAATAAAAGAGAGAGAGGAAATACCTGATAAGGGATGACGGAAAATGACAAACTTCAAAAAACAAGAAAGAAAACAACTCTCTCACACACACAAATCCTCCCCCATACCAGAATTTCACGAGGGGAGGTAAAAACCGACTTAGCCGATGCCGGTGGGAAACTTTGGGTGAAGCTGTGAGAAAAGATCAAGACATATTTGAAAATTTTGATTAGAACAGCCTTTCTCAATTAGCGTGGGATCATGCAACCTATTAGAACAAGAATCACTAGTGTTCACCCTAAACCAACTTGAGGCTTCTTTATTTTGTTTAAGCAGATTAGGAACAATGAAAGTCTGGTTATGGGTCGAATCACTAGGAATGACAAAAGATGAGGGTCCGGTTCCTCCTAAAGGCTGTTGATCAAACTCGGGATGATAAACAATCAAGTCAAATGCTGGTAGATGTGGTGCAACGGGACTCTCAATGACAGGCTCACAACTAACAATCTCGGGTGGATTCTCCCACTTGGAACAAATGGCATCCAACTCGCTCAACATATCTTCCGAGGTCATATCCCTTAATTAATCAGCATAGTCTCGATTAGGCTCATAGTTGACTTTGAAATCCTCTTTGAGAAGAGACTCAATCTCACTATCCTCAAAACTAGACCACGTGGCAAACTTGTTGACCACGTTAACCCCTATTGATGATTCATAAAGCTCATTGGGTTCTTTCCCTACATTGAAAATGTTAAGGTCTATGGTCATGTTACCGAAAGTGAGTTTCATTGAACCATTCCTACAATTGATTAAGGCATTAGATGTAGCAAGAAAAGGTCTTCCTAAGATGACAGGAATTTGGTTCTTGGGATTCATGACGGGTTGAGTCTCGAGGACAACAAAGTCAACCGGAAAGATAAAATCGCCAATTTTAATCAAGACATCTTCAATTAATCCTTTGGGCATTTTTATAGAACGATCGGCAAGTTGAAGTGTCATATTGGTCTTTTTGAGCTCGCTAAACCTAGGGCTTGATAGATCGAAAATGGGAGTAGATTCACACTAGCGCCTAAGTCAAGTAAAGCCTTGTCCATGAAAGTATTACCTATGACACATGAAATAGTTGGACAACCGGGGTCCTTGTACTTCACGGGGATTTGGTTAGAAAGAATTGAGCTCACTTGGGACGTCAGGAAGGCTTTCTTAGGTACTTGGGTGGTTCGCTTATGCGTACACAAATCTTTTAGACACTTGGCATATGAAGGAATTTGTTGAATGGCATCTAAAAGAGGAATGTTTATCTCGACCTGCTTGAAAACTTCCAGAATTTTGTATACTTGAGCCGATTGTTTGGGAAGGAGGAGTCTTTGAGGATACGGAGCTTTTGGCTTAAAGACTCGCTCATTGGACACATCGGGAAGGGATTTTGGAAGTGGAGTATCAGACGAAGATTTGGTAGGTGAAGAGGAAGAAGGTATTTGGGAAGATGAGGAAGGTTTATGAGAAGATTATGTTGAATCAGGAGTTGAGTGATTAATGTTATGGTCAGATTCAACATTTGACTCTTCCTCTTTTTCTGGAGACTCGCCACCTACTTGATTGTCAACTTGATTCCCCGACCTTAAAGAAATTATGGCATTAATACTTTCAGGAGGTCTTTGGTTAAGGGGGAATCTAGGGTTTACCTCAGGTTGACTTGGGAATTTATTCTTCTCACGCTCATTCATGGTGTTGGCTAACTGACTCACTTGAACTTCCAACTTAGATATGGCTTGAGTACTAGCGTTCAAAATTTGCCTATCTTGAGTCATGGTTTGCATGAAGGCTTGTTGAGATTGAGCCAAATTAGTTGTTGATTTTAAAAGCGCATCAAGGCTCTTTTCCAAGGAATTAAGTCACTTATCCGACTCATGAAAGCCGGGAGGGTGGGCGATTGTTTGAGTCGGAATAGGACCATGATTTTGAGTTGGGTTTGGAAAAGGTCCTTGGTTTGGAGGTGAGTAAGAATTCTGATTGGGCCTTTGAAAAGAAGGTTGAAAAGAAGGTGGCTGAGATTGAAAATTTTGGCCCTGGTTCCACGAGAAATTTGGGTGATTCTTCCAACCGGGATTGTATGTAGGTGAAAAAGGGTCATTCCTAGGGTTGGGTTGAAACACCTCATTGACTTGTTGAAAATCTGGTAAACTTTGCATCCCTTGATTTGGGTATGTAGACATGTGTGAGGGACCACTATGTGTTTCTAGGGCTTCGAGTCGTCTAGTAAGGGTGGCTAACTTGGCATCGGTTGCGATGTTACTTCCAATTGAATGCAAACCCCTAGAAGATGAACTAGACGATTCGGTAGACTTATTTGGTTCCCTAGTGGACTCCCACAACATAGTCTTCTCCGCTATCTCTTCAAAAAATTTCCACCCTTCGTTCTCGTCCTTATCCATGAATTTCCCTTGGCACATAGATTCCAACAATGCAGTTGTTGAACCATCTAAGGCCTCGTACACAATCTTACAGAGCCTCCATTTTTCGATTCCGTGGTGGGGACATTGGGATAAAAGATTTTTAAAGCGGTCAAAACACGTCCAAAATGGTTCATTGAGTTTTTGACGAAATTGATTAATCTCATTAGTGAGTTTCGTAGTCTTATAGCTTGGAAAGAATTTTTTTAGAAAAATGACAACGAAACCCTCCCACGTGGAAATTGAATTAACGGGAAGACTATACAACCATTTCTTAGCGTTTTCTTTCAAAGCGAAGTTGACAAGTCTAAGCCTAATGGAGTCCTCGGAAAGTTGTTGAAGTTTTTGCAATGCGCAAACCTCCTCGAATTCATGAAGGAAAAGATACGGATCCTCACCCTCACTCCCGGTAAATTTAGGTAACATGCTAATAAAGTGGGGTTTAATCTCAAAATTATTACCAGTAACCGGTGGAAGAGTGATACACGAGGGTTGAGCGGAGCGGGTGGGATAGAAACGGTCCTTAAGAGACAAGGCCATGGTCACTACGGGGTCAAGAATTTCTACGGGTTCGGATTCTGAAGAGGATGAACACTCAATTGGTCTCACTAACCTAGCAAAATCATCTCTAACCCAAGAAGTGCGCATGAACGGGAAGAAAACACTTAGCAAATAATTTGCGAAAAATTAAGCACACAAAATAAAGGGTGAAAAATCAAAAGAAAGATCTAACCTAGGTTCCCTAAATAACGTTAAGACACACTAAAAATTCCGTAAATTAAGAATTATTCAGACCGATTCGGCCAGATTAGAGCAGGCATTGCCAAGAGGCCAAACTCGTCACTTAGACACCAAATCTTAACAGCCAGGCGAACCTTAGACACTGAAGGTCGTGAATAAGTCTTAATTACGTTTATTTTTAGGCACCTTTCTAATTGAATGTGAAATCCTAGGAGCAAACGCCTAATTAATGCAACAAACAACGATATATACACAAAACTATAAACAATTATGGATGCTTACACTACGTGTTTTAACTAAAAGAAAGAAGAAATTTAACGTACCTTTGGGTCCTCCAGCAATCTCCACAATTTATAAGGTACGAAAAATTAAAAACAAGAAAATAAAAATCTAGATGATGTGCCCTAAGTGATTAAAATGCATGATGCAACGATTATGTATTTACTAGCTAATTTTTTTGTGATTTTCTAAAAAAAAAAATAAAAAGATGAAAAGAGTGAGATACGGGTTACCGAAGTACGCTTCCAGAAATTCCAATTTTTCCACGCTCCGAGAGAAGAGTTCCGAAATTTCACACTTTCTGAAAAAAAACGAAATAAAAAAATTAAGGCAAAAAATAAAACTAATCCGAAAAATTAAATATTAAGGCGTGAAAAATAATTAATTCCCCGGCAGCGGTGCCAAAAACTTGATGTGCCGAAATTATGACAATTAAATATCGCAAGCGCACGATCTCGTTTTAGTATTTATGATTCGATCCACAGGGAATAATTTTATTTCGCGTTCCTTAATTTTTAACTTAGGCGAATTAGGAAAAATTGGTTTTGAAATATTTTGATTTTAAACTAAATTAGTTTCTAAAAGAAAACCACTATTTACAAAAACATTTAATTATTGTATTTTTAAACTAATTAATTGAAAGCTAAAATTTAAGGATTAAAACTAGAAAAACTATTTAATTTGTAAAAGAAAATTTACACAATTTTTAGGAAAATTTAATTAATCTATTTTAACAAACAAAACTGAATTTTGCATTTTACTATTTGAAGTTGAATTGATTTTTATTTTAAAGAAAATTTATCTATTTTTGTATTCCTAAATTAACTTAAGTAAAAGTGAAAAATAAATCTCTCCAAAAATTCTAAAATCGAATCAAAATTGGGTTTTAAAAAAAGTGCAATTTTATACTATTTAATTTTTAAAAGTATTCTAAAATTAAAACTAGATTTTATTCCCAAACAATATTTTTTTATTTAAAATTTATTTACAGAACCAACACAAGGAACTCGAAAATCGAAACATATCAAACAACAAAATAAGCGTTACATTCTACAACTCCGACCACACGAATCCAGTAATAACTTAGATGAACTCGGAAATTTTAACTCGCAAAAACGGAGTCAGCGAAGAACAGCAATTCACAGCACAAGTCGATGACATCTGAACCTACGAACTCAGAAAATCAACACACAAATACAAGACAGACTCGATGAAACGACTCAGACACTCGAACGAGTCAAACAGAACAGCATAATTAACAAAACTACAACTAACTTAAACATCAAACCAAATTAAATCAACACAGTCGACTCACAACACGCAACTCGACTATCAGAGATTCGACTAAGAAAACTCAGCAAAAAATGGCATCGAAACCAGCAGCAACTCAGCGTTACAACAGAGCAGCGAACTCAAGAAATTGACAAAAAACAGAAACAAGCAAAACCAGGAAATTGAGACAATGGCAACACCAAACAACTTAAAACAATCTCAGCCCACGATCAGCCACAATCTTAAGAACAATTTAACTATCCAGACTCGGCAATTAGAAACGGAACTCGTTAACAACAAACACGCAGCAACGATCGATAAAGAACTCGGAAAAAACGATTCGGCAAAAAACACAAAGTCAGAACTTAGTAACACAGTCACAATGAACAACTCCAGACAAATACTTCACAATATTCGTAGACCGCACAGTAAAACAATGCTTTGGCAACAAACAAGAACACAGCGAATTAAATTAACAGCACAAAATCAGCAAAAAAACCAGCAACGAATCCAACACCATTCTGTAAAAGTGAAATTCGGATTTACGAAAACAGAAGGAGATTGTGGAAGTGTCGTTTCAGGGAAGATAAAACAGAGGAAAAAAAAGAAAAAAGAAAACGGAATTAAAGAGGAAAACGAGAAAACACGGGGAGGGGGGAGATGGTGAATTCGAAGTGGGAATGGGTGTGTTTATCCTTCGAATTAATGAGAAGAAACGAGGAGGGTGGATCGGTTTGGTGGGTATGTATCGTAGAGAGAGAGAGATGACAAGGGAGTAAGATTTATTTTGAAGAAGAGAGATGAGGGAAAGAGCAGGGGAGAGAGATCTGGGGAGGCTAGTCGAAGAAGGGGAAGAAAAGAAGACAACTGGGTTAATAACAAAACAGGGGATTTGTAATCGTGTATGTAAATTACAGAAGAAGAATATAGATGCTGCTTCGAATTTAACCAAAATAACGAAATAAAAAAATACAATTTGAAGATAAAACAAATTTATTTTTTTATTATTAAAAAAAATTAAATACGAAATTAAAGAACTTAACTGCAAAATTAAAATTATACTATAACAATGATTTAGAAATAAATGACCCACAATAAAATTGAGATTTAAAGGGGCGTAACAATTATTTAAAACGAGAATTAAAATTACGAAAACAAATTCTTCAAATCGATACTTTCAATCCTGTGTGGTTAGCGCTGCTACTTTATCCACCCGAGAATTTACGAAAATAACGAAATAAAGAATAAGGAAAATAAAATAAAAGAGGGATGCAAGAATTAAAATGAAACTTGAAATTGCATAAAAAAAAGTGTTTAAAAGAAAAATAGAAAATTACAACTACAATTTTTGGAGATGAACTACTACGACATAATTCTAGTATGTAAGGTATTGGTCTTTTTACAAGTGAAGAAATGAAGCCTATTTATAGGAAAATTTTAGGGTTTTAGGTAGGTGTGGGTGAATCTTGGCCCTTGATTTAGTTTAGTGTTGATGTGCCAAAATTATGACAATTAAATATCGCAAGCGCACGATCTCGTTTTAGTATTTATGATTCGATCCACAGGGAATAATTTTATTTCGCGTTCCTTAATTTTTAACTTAGGCGAATTAGGAAAATTTGGTTTTGAAATATTTTGATTTTAAACTAAATTAGTTTCTAAAAGAAAACCACTATTTATAAAAACATTTTATTATTCTATTTTTATTCAATTAATTGAAAGCTAAAATTTAAGGATTAAAACTAGAAAAACTATTTAATTTGTAAAAGAAAATTTACACAATTTTTAGGAAAATTTAATTAATCTATTTTAACAAACAAAACTGAATTTTGCATTTTACTATTTGAAGTTGAATTGATTTTTATTTTAAAGAAAATTTATCTATTTTTGTATTCCTAAATTAACTTAAGTAAAAGTGAAAAAAAATCTCTCCAAAAATTCTAAAATCGAATCAAAATTGGGTTTTAAAAAAAGTGCAATTTTATACTATTTAATTTTTTAAAAGTATTCTAAAATTAAAACTAGATTTTATTCCCAAACAATATTTTTTTATTTAAAATTTATTTACAGAACCAACACAAGGAACTCCAAAATCGAAACATATCAAACAACAAAATAAGCGTTACATTCTACAACTCCGACCACACGAAACCAGTAATAACTTAGATGAACTCGGAAATTTTAACTCGCAAAAACGGAGTCAGCGAAGAACAGCAATTCACAGCACAAATCGATGACATCTGAACCTACGAACTCAGAAAATCAACACACAAATACAAGACAGACTCGATGAAACGACTCAGACACTCGAACGAGTCAAACAGAACAGCATAATTAACAAAACTACAACTAACTTAAACATCAAACCAAATTAAATCAACACAGTCGACTCACAACACGCAATTCGACTATCAGAGATTCGACTAAGAAAACTCAGCAAAAAATGGCATCGAAACCAGCAGCAACTCAGCGTTACAACAGAGCAGCGAACTCAAGAAATTGACAAAAAACAGAAACAAGCAAAACCAGGAAATTGAGACAATGGCAACACCAAACAACTTAAAACAATCTCAGCCCACGATCAGCCACAATCTTAAGAACAATTTAACTATCCAGACTCGGCAATTAGAAACGGAACTCGTTAACAACAAACACGCAGCAACGATCGATAAAGAACTCGGAAAAAACGATTCGGCAAAAAACACAAAGTCAGAACTTAGTAACACAGTCACAATGAACAACTCCAGACAAATACTTCACAATATTCGTAGACCGCACAGTAAAACAATGCTTTGGCAACAAACAAGAACACAGCGAATTAAATTAACAGCACAAAATCAGCAAAAAAACCAGCAACGAATCCAACACCATTCTGTAAAAGTGAAATTCGGATTTACGAAAACAGAAGGAGATTGTGGAAGTGTCGTTTCAGGGAAGATAAAACAGAGGAAAAAAAAGAAAAAAGAAAACGGAATTAAAGAGGAAAACGAGAAAACACGGGGAGGGGGGAGATGGTGAATTCGAAGTGGGAATGGGTGTGTTTATCCTTCGAATTAATGAGAAGAAACGAGGAGGGTGGATCGGTTTGGTGGGTATGTATCGTAGAGAGAGAGAGATCACAAGGGAGTAAGATTTATTTTGAAGAAGAGAGATGAGGGAAAGAGCAGGGGAGAGAGATCTGGGGAGGCTAGTCGAAGAAGGGGAAGAAAAGAAGACAACTGGGTTAATAACAAAACAGGGGATTTGTAATCGTGTATGTAAATTACAGAAGAAGAATATAGATGCTGCTTCGAATTTAACCAAAATAACGAAATAAAAAAATACAATTTGAAGATAAAACAAATTTATTTTTTTATTATTAAAAAAAATTAAATACGAAATTAAAGAACTTAACTGCAAAATTAAAATTATACTATAACAATGATTTAGAAATAAATGACCCACAATAAAATTGAGATTTAAAGGGGCGTAACAATTATTTAAAACGAGAATTAAAATTACGAAAACAAATTCTTCAAATCGATACTTTCAATCCTGTGTGGTTAGCGCTGCTACTTTATCCACCCGAGAATTTACGAAAATAACGAAATAAAGAATAAGGAAAATAAAATAAAAGAGGGATGCAAGAATTAAAATGAAACTTGAAATTGCATAAAAAAAGTGTTTAAAAGAAAAATAGAAAATTACAACTACAATTTTTGGAGATGAACTACTACGACATAATTCTAGTATGTAAGGTATTGGTCTTTTTACAAGTGAAGAAATGAAGCCTATTTATAGGAAAATTTTAGGGTTTTAGGTAGGTGTGGGTGAATCTTGGCCCTTGATTTAGTTTAGTGTTGATGTGCCAAAATTATGACAATTAAATATCGCAAGCGCACGATCTCGTTTTAGTATTTATGATTCGATCCACAGGGAATAATTTTATTTCGCGTTCCTTAATTTTTAACTTAGGCGAATTAGGAAAATTTGGTTTTGAAATATTTTGATTTTAAACTAAATTAGTTTCTAAAAGAAAACCACTATTTATAAAAACATTTTATTATTCTATTTTTATTCAATTAATTGAAAGCTAAAATTTAAGGATTAAAACTAGAAAAACTATTTAATTTGTAAAAGAAAATTTACACAATTTTTAGGAAAATTTAATTAATCTATTTTAACAAACAAAACTGAATTTTGCATTTTACTATTTGAAGTTGAATTGATTTTTATTTTAAAGAAAATTTATCTATTTTTGTATTCCTAAATTAACTTAAGTAAAAGTGAAAAAAAATCTCTCCAAAAATTCTAAAATCGAATCAAAATTGGGTTTTAAAAAAAGTGCAATTTTATACTATTTAATTTTTTAAAAGTATTCTAAAATTAAAACTAGATTTTATTCCCAAACAATATTTTTTTATTTAAAATTTATTTACAGAACCAACACAAGGAACTCCAAAATCGAAACATATCAAACAACAAAATAAGCGTTACATTCTACAACTCCGACCACACGAAACCAGTAATAACTTAGATGAACTCGGAAATTTTAACTCGCAAAAACGGAGTCAGCGAAGAACAGCAATTCACAGCACAAATCGATGACATCTGAACCTACGAACTCAGAAAATCAACACACAAATACAAGACAGACTCGATGAAACGACTCAGACACTCGAACGAGTCAAACAGAACAGCATAATTAACAAAACTACAACTAACTTAAACATCAAACCAAATTAAATCAACACAGTCGACTCACAACACGCAATTCGACTATCAGAGATTCGACTAAGAAAACTCAGCAAAAAATGGCATCGAAACCAGCAGCAACTCAGCGTTACAACAGAGCAGCGAACTCAAGAAATTAACAAAAAACAGAAACAAGCGAAACCAGGAAATTGAGACAATGGCAACACCAAACAACTTAAAACAATCTCATCCCACGATCAGCCACAATCTTAAGACCAATTTAACTATCCAGACTCGGCAATTAGAAACGGAACTCGTTAACAACAAACACGCAGCAACGATCGATAAAGAACTCGGAAAAAACGATTCGGCAAAAAACACAAAGTCAGAACTTAGTAACACAGTCACAATGAACAACTCCATACAAATAATTCACAATATTCGTAGACCGCACAGTAAAACAATGCTTTGGCAACAAACATGAACACAGCGAATTAAATTAACAGCACAAAATCAGCAAAAAAAACCAGCAACGAATCCAACACCATTCTGTAAAAGTGAAATTCGGATTTACGAAAACAGAAGGAGATTGTGGAAGTGTCGTTTCAGGGAAGATAAAATAGAGGAAAAAAAAGAAAAAAGAAAACGGAATTAAAGAGGAAAACGAGAAAACACGGGGAGGGGGGAGATGGTGAATTCGAAGTGGGAATGGGTGTGTTTATGCTTCGAATTAATGAGAAGAAACGAGGAGGGTGGATCGGTTTGGTGGGTATGTATCGTAGAGAGAGAGATGACAAGGGAGTAAGATTTATTTTGAAGAAGAGAGATGAGGGAAAGAGCAGGGGAGAGAGATCTGGGGAGGCTAGTCGAAGAAGGGGAAGAAAAGAAGACAACTGGGTTTAATAACAAAACAGGGGATTTGTAATCGTGTATGTAAATTACAGAAGAAGAATATAGATGCTGCTTCGAATTCAACCAAAATAACGAAATAAAAAAATACAATTTGAAGATAAAACAAATTTGTTTTTTTATTATTAAAAAAAAATTAAATATATGAAATTAAAGAACTTAACTGCAAAATTAAAATTATACTATAACAATGATTTAGAAATAAATGACCCACAATAAAATTGAGATTTAAAGGGGCGTAACAATTATTTAAAACGAGAATTAAAATTACGAAAACGAATTCTTCAAATCGATACTTTCAATCCTGTGTGGTTAGCGCTGCTACTTTATCCACCCGAGAATTTACGAAAATAACGAAATAAAGAATAAGGAAAATAAAATAAAAGAGGGATGCAAGAATTAAAATGAAACTTGAAATTGCATAAAAAAAAGTGTTTACAAGAAAAATAGAAAATTACAATGTAACACCCCCAGATCCGGGGTCCGGGATCCGGTGGTTACGGTTTCCAATTCTGTCCACAACAATTGAACTTTCCTTAACATAAAATAAATTACGTCTCTATAACCCAACACAACAATATAAAACACACCCGTTATAGTCCCAGAGAGTAACAATCAATTTTTTTTTAATCACATTATGAGTTCTTACAATCCAAAAGAATTTTAATATAAATACATACTCTTTGCCATCCATTTACATAAGTCATACTAGACCATATTCTTGGTACTGAAGGAATAAATATACCCTACCAATAGCTTCTTCTTCAGCTCTGGTAGTCTCATCGTCCTCGCCCGCGTCGAGTGCGCCTTGTGCGAGTCATCTGGACTAGCTGTTGTTGTGATATAATAATAAAGCAAGGGTGAGCAATAGCCCACCAACAATAATATATAACTGAACGATAATGCATAACAGTTCAAAAGTATCTTTCAAACCATATGCCATGCATTTACGGAAATGATGCCAGTATAATATGAACGATGAAGTTACAAGGTAACTTAAAGTATTTGTTTGTAGAAATATCTGCTACATCAAAGTAAGCGAGATATTCTTATTGTTATTAAGAAGAGGAACTTGCAAGAAAAGGTTGCAATTCCAGTTATGACACTATTCCAACTCTGCCAACAGTAATCATGTTGCAGGAAATAAATAAATTTGGATGATGAACCAATGATGGAGTATTCACCGCGCCCGCTGTTCCAATCTTGATGATCAGTCGAGATCGTACAGCTCAATTTAGATTTACTACCGGTAGAAGGAAGAACTGACGGCTTTACTTGTATACCGCCTTACTAGCTCTCCCCGGCCAACGGTTGGGCCAAAGGGGATGGACCGGCGCTACTCGGCCTCTTACACGACTCCTAGTTCAAATAGAATTCATGATGCTGAATGTAACGTTCGTCCCCCTTTCCCCAAGTATAATACTTGTTGATAAGACTCCACAAAGTAGTCGTATCTAGTTGGAAAGGAAAATTTATCAATAACTCCCAAGATATTACTTGGTAACGGATATCAACTTGTTCCAGTAATCTTACCCCTCGAAAGATGAGAAGGTAAGCAACGACTTAATAAGTCAACAGCACCCGAGTTGCGGGTGAAGGGAATACTTTATGACCGGGAAGTCGACAAGATAAATAACATTTTCCAAGTAAGGTTCCCTTATTATTAAGGAGGTAGACTCAAAGAAAAATGATGTCTGAGAACCTTTCTTGATATAAGATTAATAATAATATGACTCCGAGATATTTTCTGTAGTAATCGAAGATGATAAACCTTATCGAGATTATTCTAAGTATGGAATAAATATTCAGAGAATATTTATTGAGTTAAAATATTTAAAGAATATTTGGGAATATGAAAGAATATCTTTAATCAGAGTATTTCTCAAAATAATCCCTGAAGAAATATCAAGAGAATATTTATTGAATAAATAAATATTTAAATGAATATTCAAAACAATATTCATTAATTAATAAGACCTGAAAAGAATATTTAAGGTAATGTTCATAATTAATTAGGAATTTAAATGAATATTCAAAAGTAATATTTATTTAATGAATAATATCCTAAATGAATATCAAGTAATATTCATTTAGTAATCCAAGCCTTAAGGAATATTCGAGATAATATTCGATAATTAAATCAAGCTTCAGATGAATACTAAAATAATATTCATCAAGTATTCAATATCTAAAATGAATATTCAAAAGTAATATTTATTTAATAAAATAATATTCTAAAAGAATATCCAAATAATATTCATTTAGTAGTCTCATCTTTAGAAGAATATTCGAAATAATAATCGATAATCAATTCGACTCTGAATGAATATTGAGAAATATTATTCGTTGAATAGTTACGTTCAAATAATTATTTGAAGTAAGGATCGTTAAAATAATTAGTCTCGAACGAATATTCAAATAATATTCGTCGCCCAAATAATAGAAAATATTTACTTAAATATTTTCCTCCGAGGTAATCTCGATATATCAAGGAATATTGACTCCCGGTCTATTTTTGATTAATAAGATGTATACGCCCTTCTATGAGGGTCTTACAATAACCGGCTTATAACTGATATATAACTATCTAGCTTATAAGCCAACAATAACATTCAGGGAACAAGTATATCAATTCAACTTGAAAGTAGGCATGCATGCAATGGCATATGTATATCAGCAATCATATATATATATTTATTCAATCACAACAACAGCCTAAAAGAAGGGAATTGAAACTTGCCTGGTAGTCGAGTACGGTAAGGGGTAGTGGTAGCGGGTCCCGGTTCAGCTTGGTGATCTATAAATAGCCAAGGCATTCGGGATTAATCACTTAACATATTAAAAGTTAAGTTATACTTAATTCGAAACACGTTCTCGAGTTATCTCGTTAAACCCCTTTTAGTGGATTACTTATTATCACTGATCCGACCCGACATTCGTTCGTTAATGCGACATGTCACTGCACTTATACTTGGGACATACTTAAGTCATATGAGTTCTAAGGTTGATCGTTACGAACCAATATTATACTCCGAGTTTTATCGCCCGTTTTCTAAGTGTTTTACCGAAGTTATAAAAGAGTCGTCTTTTAGGGGTTCGTTCGCGTTTAACCTTGACTCGAACATTTTTAATAAATCGAAAAATGCTCTTTTTGACATACGGTTTTCTTTCACACCTTCCTTCTTACCCCTAGTATTTATTTACCAAGATTCGCCATGACGTTACATAGCTTACGAGGGTTCAATTTCAGTTACGAACTTTCGTTTACGGATTCGAACTACTTTTAGTAATTTGGTCATAAATCCTAAACCGTAAGTCCGTTTCACGTGATCCTTATATCAAAACGAAGCTTAGAACATTACCTATCCTATCATGGCAGATAATGTCTCTGGACAGTAGGGGTTCGACATGGAAAATGGCATACAAAACATGGTATTGTAAAATCGGGCATTATAACGGCTGTAAATCGAATATCTACCAATTTCGAATCTTCCCATAAACATAGTATCCAACCCAAACAACATATACATGACTTATATACATGAACTGAGGCCAAGAAATTCCTTTCCGTTCATCTAGCTATTTACATCATTAATCCAAAATCCATACATAATCATGCTTATAATCTTTACATAACCATAACTAAGTTATAACTATCATAAACATGCTTAAATCTCAAACAAGGGTTAGGGTTTCAAGAGCTTTATACCTTCCTTAGATAGTGATATAGCCTTACTAAGCCTTGTATCGTCCTTAGGAGTGATTATGCTTGCTAGATCAACCATGAAAAATCAAGAAAACAAAGTTAGTACATGATGAACACTATTCACCCTCCTCTTGTTTGATTTTTTTGAAAATGGAAAAGGATGAGTTTGAAGCTAAGATTTTGAGGAGATAAGTTTTATGAAATGTAAGACTCACCTTAATTATTTCAAGAACAAACAATGGTGGGAAGGTGGAGTTTGTATTTGAAATTAATGGGGTTGCCGAATGGAATGGAAATGGAGGGGGGGGGAGAGTGTTCTTGCTCTTTTCTTTGTATTGGTTGATTGTAATAATGCATAAAGTGATTTTGTGAGATAATATCTCATCCAAGTGGTGTTAGTGGAGTGTGATGCATTGGATGAGGTAATTAGCACGGACAAGTGTTGTGTTTTCCATGGTTGAAAGCTTAACCAAGGGTTGTTGATTTCTAAGTACTAGTTATGCTCCAATTAATCTAGTTACTCTTGCCCACTTGGTTACTAGATATTTATTCTAGTAGCTTGCATAAGACTCTTGCTTCCTCTGCTTGTTTCTGTGTCCGGTTATTACCCGTTTCGATTGATCGTTCGTGAGAATATTTCACGGATTTCTAATTAGGGTTTACCGGGAATCCTCTTTAATATTAATACTTTCATTCTCCATCTTTCATTCTAACTTTCCAATTTATATTCCTTAAATCCATTCGTTAAATACTTAAGGCTATCAGTGTCCAGGGAACTCTCGGAGAAAATAAAAGTGCGGTTTTTCAGAATCCGACAGCTTTTACATACACTTATTTTCCCCCTCGATCACTAATACGAACTCGGAAATCCGTTCCGAATACTTCTATATAGTGTCGTCTCATATTATTATATACTCCCACCAAAACACTATTCATTCTGTATTCTTTACTTGTTCTCTTAGGGTGGTACAATTGTCCGTATTCTCTTTCGATCGTTCCTTATTCTTTTTACGGAACTACTGGATTAATCGTTACCGATCTGGATGACATGAGAATATTCTCCTGTTTGAAATTGCCATATCTTATTCCCTTAGAAGATAGATTATTCTTACCTATGTTGTTACCCTTTAGCATTCTTCAAGACATAGAAATAATAAAGTCGAATTCCATTCATTCTTTCCAAATATCAATTATTACATTGTAGCCATAACCACTCCTCAGTGGTTTCCTACCTTCATTTTTAAATCAAATATAATAACATCCCAAAATATCAAATCCTCAAAGTTAATATCTCAATTCTTGGATTATAATAATATTTAATCCACTGTCCGGTCAAATATTATACCGAAAAGAATTTGGAATTTCTGAATTCCGTTCGTCTCTGCATTCACTTATTTCCTCCGCGTATTACTAATATGACTTCGAAACATCCATATCACGTCCCGTACATAGGGTGGAGTGAAAAGTTTTCCAACTTACAAAATCACTATTCATCCACCAAATTACTATGCACGTACAGGAAACACTATGCACGTACTCATTTCCCTTCAAGGATCCATTAGCTCCTTCCTGGATGGTAGATTATTCTTATCTAGGTCCTCAACCATCGAATTACTCTATTCTGACAATATACCAATGCATCAGGATCATTGTCCAAAGCAATATCCATTCATTACAATCATTGTTCTTTGAAACCACCATTCTTTAGAGCTGGTGACCTTGTTCTCGGAATCATTGTTCCTCATTTTATCATTACTTAATAAAAAGTTTTAATTATATCCGAAATTTGGGGTTCTTACATACAACTACAATTTTTGGAGATGAACTACTACAACATAATTCTAGTATGTAAGGTATTGGTCTTTTTACAAGTGAAGAAATGAAGCCTATTTATAGGAAAATTTTAGGATTTTAGGTAGGTGTGGGTGAATCTTGGCCCTTGATTTAGTTTAGTGTTGATGTGCCAAAATTATGACAATTAAATATCGCAAGCGCACGATCTCGTTTTAGTATTTATGATTCGATCCACAGGGAATAATTTTATTTCGCGTTCCTTAATTTTTAACTTAGGCGAATTAGGAAAATTTGGTTTTGAAATATTTTGATTTTAAACTAAATTAGTTTCTAAAAGAAAACCACTATTTATAAAAACATTTTATTATTCTATTTTTATTCAATTAATTGAAAGCTAAAATTTAAGGATTAAAACTAGAAAAACTATTTAATTAGTAAAAGAAAATTTACACAATTTTTAGGAAAATTTAATTAATCTATTTTAACAAACAAAACTGAATTTTGCATTTTACTATTTGAAGTTGAATTGATTTTTATTTTAAAGAAAATTTATCTATTTTTGTATTCGTAAATTAACTTAAGCAAAAGTGAAAAATAGATCTCTCCAAAAATTCTAAAATCGAATCAAAATTGGGATTTAAAAAAATTGCAGTTTTATACTATTTAATTTTTAAAAGTATTCTAAAATTAAAACTAGATTTTTTTTCCCAAACAATATTTTTTTTTATTTAAAATTTATTTACAGAACCAACACAAGGAACTCGAAAATCGGAACATATCAAACAACAAAATAAGCGTTACATTCTACAACTCCGACCACACGAAACCAGTAATAACTTAGCGGCAATTTTAACTCGCAAAAACGGAGTCAGCGAAGAACAGCAATTCACAGCACAAATCGATGACATCTGAACCTACGAACTCAGAAAATCAACACACAAATACAAGACAGACTCGATGAAACGACTCAGATACTCGAACGAGTCAAACAGAACAGCATAATTAACAAAACTACAACTAACTTTAACATCAAACCAAATTAAATCAACAAAGTTGACTCACAACACGCAACTCGACTATCAGAGATTCGACTAAGAAAACTCAGCAAAAAATGGCATCGAAACCAGCAGCAACTCAGCGTTACAACAGAGCAGCGAACTCAAGAAATTAACAAAAAAACAGAAACAAGCGAAACCAGGAAATTGAGACAATGGCAACACCAAACAACTTAAAACAATCTCAGCCCACGATCAGCCACAATCTTAAGACCAATTTAACTATTCAGACTCGGCAATTAGAAACGAAACTCGTTAACAACAAACACGCAGCAACGATCGATAAAGAACTCGGAAAAAACGATTCGGCAAAAAACACAAAGTCAGAACTTAGTAACACAGTCACAATGAACAACTCCAGACAAATACTTCACAATATTCGTAGACCGCACAGTAAAACAATGCTTTGGCAACAAACAAGAACACAATGAATTAAATTAACAGCACAAAATCAGCAAAAAAAAACCAGCAACGAATCCAACACCATTTTGTAAAAGTGAAATTCGGATTTACGAAAACAGAAGGAGATTGTGGAAGTGTCGTTTCAGGGAAGATAAAACAGAGGAAAAAAAAGAAAACGGAATTAAAGAGGAAAACGAGAAAACACGGGGATGGGGGGGACGGTGAAATCGAAGTGGGAATGGGTGTGTTTATGCTTCGAATTAATGAGAACAAACGAGGAGGGTGGATCAGTTTGGTGGGTATGTATCGTAGAGAGAGAGAGATGACAAGGGAGTAAGATTTATTTTGAAGAAGAGAGATGAGGGAAAGAGCAGGGGAGAGAGATCTGGGGAGGCTAGTCGAAGAAGGGGAAGAAAAGAAGACAACTGGGTTTAATAACAAAACAGGGGATTTGTAATCGTGTATGTAAATTACAGAAGAAGAATATAGATGCTGCTTCGAATTTAACCAAAATAACGAAATAAAAAAATACAATCTGAAAATAAAACAAATTTATTTATTTTATTAAAAAAAATTAAATACGAAATTAAAGAACTTAACTGCAAAATTAAAATTATACTATAACAATGATTTAGAAATAAATGACCCACAATAAAATTGAGATTTAAAGGGGCGTAACAATTATTTAAAACGAGAATTAAAATTACGAAAACAAATTCTTCAAATCGATACTTTCAATCCCGTGTGGTTAGCGCTGCTACTTTATCCACCCGAGAATTTACGAAAATAACGAAATAAAGAATAAGGAAAATAAAATAAAAGAGGGATGCAAGAATTAAAATGAAACTTGAAATTGCATAAAAAAAAGTGTTTACAAGAAAAATAGAAAATTACAACTACAATTTTTGGAGATGAACTACTACAACATAATTCTAGTATGTAAGGTATTGGTCTTTTTACAAGTGAAGAAATGAAGCCTATTTATAGGAAAATTTTAGGGTTTTAGGTAGGTGTGGGTGAATCTTGGCCCTTGATTTAGTTTAGTGTTGGCTAAATCTTGGCCATCCATTTTGTTTGGTGAAAATATGCACCACCCCCCCTTGTTTTTCATTTTCTTCTTGTTTTGGTCATTCTTTTTCTTCTTTTGTCATTCCTTGACATTTATTTCTTTATTTTGCCATTTCTTCATTTTTTCTCGAATTTTCCTGAAATGCAACAAAATAATTTATTAAAATACGAGTTCAAACAATAAATAGGTAATAAAAATATGCAAAAATATGCACTTATCAGTAATAGAATAAGACTTTTTCACCCTTATCAATGTTCTTCTTAGCATTGATAATTCTTCTAACCATAGGAACACAAAGAAGTCTGCCAATATTGATTCTTAGATTATGAGCAATTGCAAATCCGATATGTTGCAAAAAAGAAGTTATTACACTGAAGTTTCTTCTTGTAGTATTTGCAAACACCTTTGCCAGCGTGTCAAATAGATAATCCCATTCTTGAACAAGATACTTTTTATTCAGAGAAGAGAGATCTATTTCATTTTGATAATTAATTCCATTGAAAAAATTAATCAACTCTTGATTGGACGGAAGATCTTGAAAATTTTCATTGGGAAAGCCCAGAACAGTGTTAATAACAGATTCATTCACTGTGTACTGATTTGGTCCAACGGTGAAAATAAAAGATCGATTATCCCTTGAAGCAACAGCAGTTGTACACATTATTCGTAAGGGTTCAATCTTCAAAGGAGCATCCAGTCTTAATGCAGTGCTAACCAGTGAATGATTATTCAAGAAATTAATCCAAGGTCGAAACCGTTCGATGGAACACCTTTCGGGAACAAAATATCCGACCAAATTATGATTTATTAGCTCAAAAGGTTCATCAATATAATCAGCCATTTTTTTAAACAATTTTTACCCTTTTAAAAATCCAGATTTTAACAAAATAAACAATTAAACTGAATTATTTCGAATTAATAATTAATTAAAAATTCGAAAATTTTCAAAGTTCTTCAAAAATTCTGGAAAAATCACACTATGATCTAGAATCAACCACGAGTACTCATGTATTTTTAGATTTCACAGAATCAAAATCAAAAGTCTCAAAATTCAGATCGAAAATTCGATTTTTCGAAACCAAGAAATGCAAAAGCTCGATTAAAACTCTCGATTTAACCGTCAATTGGATGTTTAAGAGAGATTAATCGATGTAATGAACTCAGTTAGAGCAAATCAGTGTTTAATCGAGAAGAAAATCGAGCAGAATTTCAACTTATCTATGTATGTATATGTGTGTATCGATGGATAGCCTCTATGACTTAACACGAGAGGTTTATGACAAAACAAGGGATATGACAAAACACACACACTCTACTGTTATATATACTAAGCCCTAAATATGACATAATTCTTACCACTACCCGAATATGACATAAATGTAATACTAATGTGAATATGACATAATTCTTACCATAATGCAAATATGACATAATTTACACTATCATACAATTATGACATACTGTACACTATACCAAGTATGACAAAATTTATACTACAGTCGAATATGACATAAAACTCGATTATGACAAAATTCTGACTAAGACTGTATTATGACATAATTCTATTATGACTTAAAATAAACAGAAATTAATATAAAAACAAACTACTACAATAAAAATAAAATAAAATAATAATTTACAGAAAATTAGAAATATTAATAAAATAATAATTTACAACAAATTAATTATTTACAACACAGAAATAAACATAGGTTAGCCTTTTTACGAAATCAAACAATAATAACAAAAGGACAAACACCACAAATCAAATAAAATAAAATAAAATAACATACTAAATATTTACATAATTATTTCTGATGAATTAATAAATCTATAAATTTTCTAATAAAATAATTTCCATATAGAAAATTATTCAAAAAGAAACTATGATTTATTTAAACAACAAAAAATAATTAAACTGAATTTAAGATAATAACATTTTCAAGAAAAATAGATTTCTCATAAATTACAGCTTGTAAAATTCGAGAAAAATATTTTTAAAGAAAATGAATTAATTTTTTTTTTTGACTCAGAAAATGAATTAATTTAAAAACACAAGAAGTAATTACAAAAAATATAGAGAAGATAATAACAATGATTTAAGAAGAAACAAGCAAGATTATAAGTTGATAAAATAAATATACAAGTGATTCAAATAACAAATATTAACACACCAATCACTTGTAAATTATTAAAGATCAAACCTCAGATATTAACCAGTTTAATTACTAAGACTATTTAACATACCCAATTCACCAACAATTCTGGTAAATGTGGATTCGTCAAGAGACTTAGTAAAAATATCTGCTGTTTGTTCTTCCGTAGGTACAAAAAATAACTCCACGGTACCATTCATGACATGCTCTCGAATAAAATGATACCTGATGTCAATATGCTTTGTCCTTGTGTGCTGCACAGGATTGTTAGAGATTGCTATGGCACTTGTATTGTCACATAAAATAGGAATTTTATCAAGTACAAACCCATAGTCTCTCAACTGATTCCTGATCCACAAAATCTGTGCGCAACAGCTTCCAGCAGCTATATATTCAGCTTCAGCTGTTGAGTTGGAAACTGTTTGTTGTTTCTTGCTGTACCAGGAAACTAGTCTACCACCTAGAAATTGACAACTCCCAGATGTGCTTTTTCTATCCACAACACTTCCTGCATAGTCTGAATCTGTATATCCAACAAGATTAAAACCAGAATCTTTAGGGTACCAGATGCCTAAGTTAGGCGTACCCTTAAGATATCTCAGAATTCGTTTAACAGCAATGAGATGAACATCTCTAGGATCCGATTGGAACCTTGCACACAAACACGTAGCATGCATAATATCTGGTCTACTCGCAGTAAGGTAAAGTAATGAGCCTATCATTCCTCTGTAGCTTGTGATATCTACCTTGGCAGAATTTTCACATGCTCCAAATTTGACAGCAGTAGATGATGGTGTTCTTGCTGAAGATGAGTCCTCCATTTGATACTTATTGAGAAGCTCTTTGACATACTTGGATTGACAGATAAATATTCCATCTGTCCTTTGATTTATTTGCAATCCAAGAAAGAATTTCAGCTCACCCATCATGCTCATTTCAAATTTACCCTGCATTAACTTTGCAAATTTCTTGCACAAAAGATCATTAGTAGACCCGAATATTATATCGTCCACATAGACTTGCACTATAATTGTATCATTCTTATGTTTCTTTGTGAAGAGAGTTTTGTCTATGACACCTCTAACAAAATCATTTTCAAGTAAAAATTGAGAAAGAGTGTCATACCATTTCCTTGGTGCTTGCTTAAGACCATAGACAACCTTGACAAGGAAGTAGACATAATCAATTAAATCTGGATCTTCAAAGCCAGGGGGTTGTTCTACATAAACCTCTTCATCTAGCTTTCCATTCAAGAAAGCACTCTTGACATCCATTTGATAAACTTTAAAGTTTGAAAATGCTGCGAATGCCAAGAATATTCTTATGGCCTCAAGTCTAACCACTGGAGCATAGGTCTCATCATAATCAATGCCTTCAGATTGGGAGTAATCCTTTGCTACCAGGCTTGCTTTATTTCTCGTCACTGCGCCATCTTCATCAAGTTTGTTTCTGAATACCCACCTTGTGCCAACTACTGGTCTGTCTGTAGGTCTGGGTACCAGCTTCCAAACTTCTTGTTGTTTAAATTGATTGAGTTCATCTTGCATAGCAATCACCCAATCAGGATCAGAAAGAGCTTCTTCAGTTTTCTTAGGTTCCATTTCAGATAGAAACCTTGAATAATTGCATTGATTTTGAAAAGATCTTCTAGTCTTTACACCAACAACTGGATCACCAATAATTAGCTCAAAAGGATGAGCTCTATTCCAAACAGTCTGTCTGGGAAGATTAGATCTTGATGATTCGCCTTGTTCTTCATTGTGATGTTGTGTGTGACCAGTTGACCCTTCATTGTCTCCCCCTGAGTTGTTGCCAGGTTGACTAGATGATGATTGTTTAGAAGAGTCAGGGGAATTTTGACTACTATCACTGTTTTCATCACCATTACCCTGATCATCATTGTTGTCATTAGCATCAGCAAAAATCTCAGGTGCATTGTCATCATCTGAATCTGTATCTGTCATGTCATCGAAAGATAGCTTCTGTTCGCAATTTTTTCTACGCAAGTATACGCAGTCCAAAAGCAATATAGGGAAATAAGGATCGTTCCCACGAAGACTTGGTGTATTTAAGTAAATATGTTTATTCAACAACGTTCGGTTAATTATAGAAGCCTGAACAACAAATGGTTGTTTGTTTAATTCACAATTAATTAATGAAAAATAATATGATAAAGATTATATGAGATAAACATGGGATTCTAATTTCATTATTTATTTCATTTAGAATTGATGCCTTAATTTAAAGTGATTCTGATAATTATGAAAGCTAGCCGGGAACACGGAACTAATATAAGCGCCTTTCAGCCTTAACTTATATCAAACCATACAAACATCCACTTAAAAAGATAGAAGTTGTGTGGACACCATTTATGTCTAGACCCTATATGTCTATAAGATTTGAAAACATAACTGGTTTACGAATAAATTCCTTATTTTTGGCTACACAGGGCGATGAGATCCAAAACCCTACCACTAATCGTAATTATATATGAAAATTACGAACCTGTGCTAACATGGCAAATTCTAAATTCTCAAATCCACTTTCGCATTCATTAAGAATTAATAATTTAGATGATAGCTACGCATCTAATAAATTAAGCACAACCACGTTAGGCAATCGGAAATTTTTATCATAACACAATTTATTAAGGCATCGAATTACTAAATTACGTAAATAAATCCATTAGAATCCCATGACGGCGATTAGTTCATAATTAAACGAATCGTCATCATGGGATTAATTGAAATAACAATAATAATAATAATAATAATAATAACAACAATAATAAAACTAAATTAAAAATTACGATAAATTAAATATGAAAATTATAAGAGTTTTAGAAACTAAAACCGAAATAATTTCCACTTGCAAGAAACGAGCACTCCGATAATTCCCTGTAAAATAAGAAATTAGAAAATAAAACCGAAATAGCTTCCACCGAAAGAGAAGAGCACTCCAAATAATTCCCGTAATTTCTTCAACCAAAATAACACTTATACTAAATTTGCTAAAAATTAAAGTGTTTAAAAACAAAGCTTAAAATTTACAAGAACAAGAGAGAATACAAGAGAGAAAATTTGCTCTCCAAAATGTTGTGTCTTCAAGCTTAGAATCTACACCTATTTATAGCAAAAAATTAGCACACCAAAATAATAAAATAAAAATAAAAAAAATAAAAAAAAATCAAAAGAAATAAAAACACGGCACATAATTTTAATTATTGAGCCGAAAGTTCTTCACACCAACTGCACTCCACAACTGCGTTTGGGTCTTCAGAATTTTTCCAGTCGCAGGTAGAGCGCGTGCAAGCCACGCGCGGCCTTTTCTCTAACAGCACGGGCGCGTGACTTTGCAGGAGATAGCTGATCCAATCAATTTGCTTTCTTTTTCAAATAACAACTCTTGCCACTTGCTTCATAAATTATTCCTCCTAGCCGACACAACCTGCAACACAATTCGTTTTATTCCTTTTTTTTTTTTCTTTTTTTACACTTCATTTGATTATTTAACAAACCCACCAGACCAACTTTTGCATTTTTCTTTTTTTTTTTTTATGCCGACCACACTACAAATGTTTTGACCACATTTTATTTATTTATTTTTTTTATTTTATTTTCTTTTTCTTTTGCTAATTCAACTTTCATAATAAAATATATTTAATTAATAAATAATTAATTTAATTCCGAATTTATAAAAATAAATATCTAATATTATTAGATATTTATAAATATAATTTTCTAATTAAATAAAGTATTTATTAATAAATATCTAATATTATTAAACAACAAAAACTAATTAAAAGACACAACATATTTAAGGATAAACCATCAATATAGGTCCATTTAGCGCATAATAAGTGGATATAAAATCCACTTATCACACCCCCAAACTTAAACTGAAGCTTGTCCTCAAGCGAAAACAGACTCGATTATCTCTAAATGTATGAATGCAACTGATGCAATGATCCCATAGGCAAAGCAATAACCAAAATAGCAGAGTGTCTCAGAGATTGTGAAAATTCCAAATAGAGATCGACTAAATACCCGCATATTAACATGTACAAGTACAGAAACGTGCGTGTGTGCAATACTCATCAGAATTACTCTTAGCACTAGATCAAAACCATACATATTCTTCGTCATAACAATCACAAGTTTATAAATAGAATGGACGCTAGACACTTCACAACCTAGAAACACCTCTATCATCATTTGAGTTTAGACAGGAATTCATGCTTTATTAACAACTATGACGCATAATACTTTACACAACACACATGCTTATTTGACCGTGCAATGGATGAGACCCCAAAAGGCTTATACAATAATACCCATGTAGCGAGCGTTAGGTCAGTGGATCCCAGACTATGAAAGCCTTAGGTCACTAGGCACAAAGTCCCCTCGTACTTAATTGCTCGAGTATTAAAGAGCTCACCCTGGCCAAATCTGCATATTCACATTCTCATAAACATTTTTTTTTTCTTTTTCTTTTTTTTTTGTTTTTTTGTTTTTTTTTTTTTTGCAATCTGGAATGAGAATTCTCAGTTCCAACCCTAGACTACTCATATAACTATGAGCTGGCTACTAGCCAATTGACACCTATCAATTATTAACAAATACACACAAACTAGCATGAACTCTGGCTTCCCCCAAACTTATATTTTAGTGATTCTACGCTATCAAGGGAATAAAGAAAATTCCAAATATAATCAGGTGATTAAATTTCAACAACCAAACAAGCATGACCTTAACCTAGCCCAAAAGTAACCGATGAGTTGTGTAAGATTGTGTTTCTGTAACATGCACGTCAATTCATCAGTATTTAAATCAGCCCTCTATCCATCATTATCACATTCAAATTCATCATTGACTACTAAACGGAACCGCCAAGCGCTACGGGACCAAGGAAAATATGATATGCAACTAATCATGATTATGCAATTTTTTTTTTTTTAAATATGAATTATATGAAATTATACTAGCATGGTATAATATGAACTATATGAAACTATATGCATACTGTGACTCGAGAAATCAATTATCCTAAATCACCCCCAAACTTAAAATATTCAATGTCCTCATTGAAGGTATAGATAAAGGATAAAAGAGAACTCCCCTAACTGTCGGCATTGTTACCCTCCTCGGGTGGTGAATCAGGTGGTGGAAATGAACTCCAAACTGAGGCAATGACCTGCACTTTCAACATAATACTAAAAAAATCACACCAAATCAAACCACACATAAAAATACCAAACCTATGGGTTGCCTCCCATGAAGCGCTTGTTTATTGTCGCTAGCTTGACAATTATACTGAGAATCATGTGGTGGCCAACTTGGTGGTATCAGCCTCACGGTTCACCGTGTCACCAAAATAGGGTTTCAATCTCTGCCCATTCACTTTGAACGATTGATCGGGTGATTTCTCAAAGATTTCCACCGCTCCGTGTGGAAACACAGTTTTGACAACAAATGGCCCTGACCATCTCAATTTGAGCTTCCCTGGAAACAATCGAAGACGAGAGTTATATAATAAGACCGACTGACCAGGAACGAATACCTTTTGAATAAGACGACGATCATGCCATCGTTTCACTTTCTCCTTATAGATCTTATTGTTCTCATATGCCTGCAATCGAAACTCGTCCATCTCATTGAGTTGCACCATCCTTTTCTCACCTGCGGCCTTAAGATTGAAATTTAGCTTCTTCAAAGCCCAATAAGCTTTGTGTTCTAGTTCTGCAGGCAGATGACAAGCTTTCCCATAGACAAGCTGATATGGTGACATGCCTAAGGGTGTTTTATATGCTGTACGATAAGCCCATGCGGCTTCATCGAGTTTTAAAGACCAATCCTTTCTCGAAGGGTTCACCACTTTTTCCAGAATGCGCTTAATCTCGCGATTAGATACCTCGGCTTGGCCATTGGTTTGCGGGTGGTATGCCGTAGCTACCCGGTGGTTGATGTTGTACCTTGCCATAAGATTAGTGAATTTGCGATTGCAAAAGTGAGTACCTTCATCGCTTATGATTACTCGAGGAGTGCCGAATCTTGTGAAGATGTTCTTGTGAAGGAAGTTGAGCACGACATTGGCATTATTGGTCGGAAGTGCCTTGACTTCAACCCACTTGGAGACATAATCAACGGCCAGCAAGATGTATTGGTTGTTACATGAGGAAATGAATGGTCCCATGAAATCGATGCCCCAAACATCGAAGATTTCCACCTCTAGCATTATATTGAGGGGCATCTCATTCCTCCTAGATATGTTACCAACACGCTGACAACGATCACACTTTAGCACAAACTGATGAGCATCCTTAAAAAGAGATGGCCAATAAAATCCCGCTTGAAGAATTCGAGTTGCGGTCTTTTCACTTCCATAATGGCCACCATATGTCGTGGCGTGATAATCCCTTAGAATAGCCTCTGTTTCACTGTATGGCACACATCTCCTAATCACCTGATCGGCTCCTTGTTTAAACAGATAAGGTTCGTCCCAACGATACCATTTGACTTCATGCAAGAATTTCTTTCTTTGTGCAAAAGAGAGCTCGGGAGGAATCACTCGACTCACCAGAAAGTTCACAATGTCTGCAAACCAAGGCTCTTCTTCTTGTATCCCAAACAACTGTTCATCAGGAAAGGATTCATTAATGACGGTTTTGTCTTGGGATGTCTTCCCAAGGTCTTCCAATCGTGAGAGATGGTCGGCTACTTGGTTTTCTGTCCCTTTTCTATCCTTGATCTCCACATCGAATTCTTGCAGCAGAAGAATCCATCGAATCAACCTAGGTTTGGAGTCCTTTTTAGAGAGCAGATATCTGATAGCCGCGTGATCAGTGTACACAGTCACCTTGGTGCCAAGCAAGTATGAACGGAATTTTTCAAAACCATAAACTATGGCTAACAGCTCCTTCTCAGTGGTGGTGTAATTTAATTGAGCATCGCTGAGGGTTTTGCTTGCATAGTAGATGACATGAAACATTTTATTTTTCTTTTGGCCAAGAACGGCCCCAACTGCGTAATCGCTAGCATCACACATCATAGCGAAAGGCTCACTCCAATCTGGAGCAATGATCACGGGTGCCGAAATCAATTTCTTCTTCAGAGTCTCGAAAGCTGTGAGACATTCTTCGTTAAATTTGAAATGAATATCTTTTTCCAGCAGCTGACACAAAGGTTTGGAAATTTTTGCGAAGTCCTTGATGAAACGCCTATAGAAACCTGCGTGCCCAAGGAAACTGCGAATCCCTCGCACTGAATTAGGTGGTGGCAGCTTTTCAATAGCTTCTATCTTTGCTCTGTCTACTTCTAGACCCTTCCTTGACACCTTGTGCCCGAGAATAGTTCCTTCTTGTACCATGAAGTGGCACTTCTCCCAATTGAGCACTAGGTTAGTTTCCACGCATCTTTTCAACACCGAGCCAAGATTTTGCAGGCATTCATCAAAAGATAGACCGAATACAGAGAAGTCATCCATGAAGACTTCTACGGTCTTGCCAATCATGTCTGAGAAGATGGCCATCATGCACCTTTGAAAAGTACCAGGTGCTCCACACAAGCCAAAAGAAACCCGCCGAAAGGCGAAAGTGCCGAACGGGCATGTAAATGTTGTTTTCTCCTGATCCTCAGGAGCAATGCAGATTTGGTTATATCCAGAATAACCATCCAGAAGGCAGTAATAATCATGGCCGGCTAGTCTATCTAGCATCTGATCAATGAAAGGAAGGGGAAAATGATCCTTCCTTGTGGCTTTATTCAACTTCCGATAGTCCATGCAGATTCGCCAACCGGTGACTGTGCGAGTAGAGATGAGTTCATTCTTTTCATTGGTAATCACAGTCATGCCTCCCTTCTTCGGTACACATTGCACTGGACTCACCCATGCACTGTCAGAAATGGGATAGATAATCCCTGCATCCAGCCACTTGATAATTTCTTTCTTCACTACCTCCTTCATAAGAGGATTTAGCCGCCTTTGATGCTCCACTGTTGGTTTACTGCCTTCTTCCAATGGAATTTTATGTTGACAATAAGCTGGGCTGATGCCTTTGATATCCGCTAGGGTCCAACCAATGGCTGTTTTGAATTCCCTCAGGACTCTTAAAAGCTTGTCTTCCTCAGAGTCTGAAAGGTTAGCAGATATAATCACAGGTAAGGTAGATGATTCACCAAGAGAAGCATACTTTAAGTGATTAGGAAGTGGTTTGAGCTCTAGAGTTGGAGCTTCCTCGATAGATGGTTTCATTTGCTGATGCGGCCCTTTTAGTTCTGGAAGATCCAATGATTCAACTGGTCTTTCAAATTTTCTTTGCCACGGCAAAGCATCCAGATATTGCAATTGTTCATCTATGTCATCTTCATCTAATGAATACCTTCCACTAAGGGCCTTTTCCAAAGTGTCATTCATGAACATGTGATCCAACTTTTCTTGTACCGTAGACTCAATCAAGTCTACCTTCAGACACTGTTCTTCTTCTGTTGGAAACTTCATGGCTTTAAAAACGTTGAAAGTGACATTTTGATCATGCACCCTCATTGTAAGTTCCCCCTTTTGGACGTCAATCAATGTTTGTCCCGTCGCCAAGAATGGTCTACCAAGAATGATCGGAATCTTCTTGTCCTCTTCGAAATCAAGTATGACAAAATCAGCTGGGAAGATAAGTTTGTCTACTTTCACTAGGATATCTTCAACAACTCCCCGAGGATAAGTGATAGAGCGATCAGCTAACTGAAGTGACATGTTCGTCGGGTTTGGCTCAGGAAGGCCAAGTTGTAAGAAAACTGAGTATGGCATGAGGTTGATGCTTGCTCCTAAATCACATAAACATTTGTCAAAAGACAAATTCCCAATGGTGCATGGTATGGTGAAACTTCCAGGATCTTTTAGCTTAGGCGGTAACTTTTGTTGCAATACCGCACTACACTCCTCTGTCAAAGCAACAGTTTCTAAGTCCTCAAGTTTTACTTTTCTCGATAGAATGCCCTTCATGAACTTGGCATAACTCGGCATTTGTTCCAAGGCTTCAGCAAATGGAATGTTGATATGTAATTTCTTAAAGACTTCAAGAAATTTGCCAAACTGCTTGTCCAGTTTCTGTTTTTGCAAACGTCGAGGAAATGGCGGAGGTGGATAGACATGCTCTTCTGCTTCTTTCTGTGCAAGGACTGATTGTTTAGGAGGTGGTACACTTTCTTCTACCTCCGTGCTTGAAATTGGAGCCTTACCCTTGTCCTCGGTATCTCCCACGTTCACTGTTTCATCATCAGGAAGAATTTTATTTGCTCTTTCCAATTCAATGCCTTCTATGACTTTCCCCGATCTTAGAGTGATGGCTTTAATGTGCTCTTGGTTGTTCTTTCTCCCCGGATTAGCTTCAGTATCACTTGGGAGTGTTCCTTGTGGTCGGCTCATCATGAAACTAGCGAGTTGTCCCAATTGAGTTTCCAGATTTTTAATAGAAGCCGCTTGGCTTTTTGACGCCAACCTCAATTCCTCCAATTCTGTCTTTTCACTAGAAGATGATTGCCCAGAATTCCCATAGGATTGTTGTTGAAATCCTGGGGGTTGAAATTGTCGTGGGGCATATTGTTGCTGATATTGGTGCCCCTGCTGTTGCTGGAATCCAGATGGATTATATGGCCTAGCTCCAAACTGCTGATTTTGAAATTGTTGGTAAGGCTGATTTGATTGTTGCGCTCCTCCTTGATTATTGCTCCAACTGAAATTTGGATGATTTCGGTTGTTCGGATGGTAGGAATTTGGAGCTGGTTGTTGCTGTCTTTGGAAATTGCTTACGAATTGAACCGACTCGTTTGAAATGGCACATTGGTTTGATTCATGTGCGCCCGCACACAACTCACAAACACTAGCAACTTGATGAAATCCTTGTGCTGTCAAAGAGTCTATTTTCAAGTTCAAAGCCTCTATCTGAGCTGCTAAGGAAGTGGCCTTGTCGACATTAAGAATTCCTGCTACCTTCTGTTGTGGCATCCTCTGAGTTGGATTTTGATATTCATTAGCTGCCATCATCTCGATAAGATCGTAGGCCTCCTCATAACTTTTAGCCCATAATGCTCCCCCTGAAGCTGCATCTACCATTGGCCTTGATTGTATTCCTAGTCCATTATAGAAGCAATTTATGACCATCCAATTTGGCATGCCATGATGAGGGCATTGTCGAAGCATTTCCTTGTATCTTTCCCACGCTTCACATAAAGATTCACCAGACTGTTGAGAAAATTGCGTGATAGCATTCCTTATAGCTGCAGTCTTTGCCATGGGGAAGAATTTGCTAAGAAACTTTTGAGCCAGATCGGCCCAAGTGGTGATAGATCCCGGTGGCAGAGAGTGTAACCAACTTTTGGCCTTGTCTCTTAAGGAAAACGGGAAGAGTCTCAACTTCACAGCATCATCTGACACATTGTTGAATCTAAATGTGTCGCATATTTCTATGAAGTTCCTAATGTGTAAGTTAGGATCTTCCGTTGCAGTTCCTCCGTACTGTACTTGATTCTGCACCATCTGAATAGTGCTGGATTTAATTTCAAATGTAGGAGCCGCAATTGCTGGACGAATGATACTTGACTGAATGTCATCAATCTTCGGTGGTGAGTAGTCCATTAAAGCCCTTGCTGCTGCAGGTGCAACTACTTCGGCTTCTCCGTCCATCTTGTGAGTATTTGCTAGTTTAAGTACTTGCTTGGCTTTTAATGCTTTAGCACGTGTTAGCATAAAAATCCAAGTATCTGAACACAAATAATCACTTCAAAATGTAAGATAAAATATTCAAGTCAAACAAATTAACTTCTTATTGTAGTAAAACACATAAACAAAATAACACCGAGTCCCCGGCAGCGGCGCCAAAAACTTGTTCGCAATTTTTTCTACGCAAGTATACGCAGTCCAAAAGCAATATAGGGAAATAAGGATCGTTCCCACGAAGACTTGGTGTATTTAAGTAAATATGTTTATTCAACAACGTTCGGTTAATTATAGAAGCCTGAACAACAAATGGTTGTTTGTTTAATTCACAATTAATTAATGAAAAATAATATGATAAAGATTATATGAGATAAACATGGGATTCTAATTTCATTATTTATTTCATTTAGAATTGATGCCTTAATTTAAAGTGATTCTGATAATTATGAAAGCTAGCCGGGAACACGGAACTAATATAAGCGCCTTTCAGCCTTAACTTATATCAAACCATACAAACATCCACTTAAAAAGATAGAAGTTGTGTGGACACCATTTATGTCTAGACCCTATATGTCTATAAGATTTGAAAACATAACTGGTTTACGAATAAATTCCTTATTTTTGGCTACACAGGGCGATGAGATCCAAAACCCTACCACTAATCGTAATTATATATGAAAATTACGAACCTGTGCTAACATGGCAAATTCTAAATTCTCAAATCCACTTTCGCATTCATTAAGAATTAATAATTTAGATGATAGCTACGCATCTAATAAATTAAGCACAACCACGTTAGGCAATCGGAAATTTTTATCATAACACAATTTATTAAGGCATCGAATTACTAAATTACGTAAATAAATCCATTAGAATCCCATGACGGCGATTAGTTCATAATTAAACGAATCGTCATCATGGGATTAATTGAAATAACAATAATAATAATAATAATAATAACAACAATAATAAAACTAAATTAAAAATTACGATAAATTAAATATGAAAATTATAAGAGTTTTAGAAACTAAAACCGAAATAATTTCCACTTGCAAGAAACGAGCACTCCGATAATTCCCTGTAAAATAAGAAATTAGAAAATAAAACCGAAATAGCTTCCACCGAAAGAGAAGAGCACTCCAAATAATTCCCGTAATTTCTTCAACCAAAATAACACTTATACTAAATTTGCTAAAAATTAAAGTGTTTAAAAACAAAGCTTAAAATTTACAAGAACAAGAGAGAATACAAGAGAGAAAATTTGCTCTCCAAAATGTTGTGTCTTCAAGCTTAGAATCTACACCTATTTATAGCAAAAAATTAGCACACCAAAATAATAAAATAAAAATAAAAAAAAATAAAAAAAATCAAAAGAAATAAAAACACGGCACATAATTTTAATTATTGAGCCGAAAGTTCTTCACACCAACTGCACTCCACAACTGCGTTTGGGTCTTCAGAATTTTTCCAGTCGCAGGTAGAGCGCGTGCAAGCCACGCGCGGCCTTTTCTCTAACAGCACGGGCGCGTGACTTTGCAGGAGATAGCTGATCCAATCAATTTGCTTTCTTTTTCAAATAACAACTCTTGCCACTTGCTTCATAAATTATTCCTCCTAGCCGACACAACCTGCAACACAATTCGTTTTATTCCTTTTTTTTTCTTTTTTTTTTTCTTTTTTTACACTTCATTTGATTATTTAACAAACCCACCAGACCAACTTTTGCATTTTTCTTTTTTTTTTTTATGCCGACCACACTACAAATGTTGTGACCACATTTTATTTATTTATTTATTTTTATTTTATTTTCTTTTTCTTTTGCTAATTCAACTTTCATAATAAAATATATTTAATTAATAAATAATTAATTTAATTCCGAATTTATAAAAATAAATATCTAATATTATTAGATATTTATAAATATAATTTTCTAATTAAATAAAGTATTTATTAATAAATATCTAATATTATTAAACAACAAAAACTAATTAAAAGACACAACATATTTAAGGATAAACCATCAATATAGGTCCATTTAGCGCATAATAAGTGGATATAAAATCCACTTATCAGCTTCTCAGATAGATTCTCAGTTTGGATACTAGGGAGTTTAGTGTCATCAAATGTTACATTGACACTTTCCATCATCTTCTGTTCATCAATCACATACACCATGTATGCTCTCATTGAATAACCAATAAAAATTGCTTCAAATGCTTTGGTATCGAATTTACCACCTTGATCATCACCTTCTTTAAGCACAAAGCACTTTGCCCCAAATACATGAAAGTATTTGAGTGATGGTTTCTTATCAGCCATAATTTCTTAGGGTGTCTTCATTTGATCTTTATTGATTAGAGTTCGATTCTGGGTATAGCACGCAGTATTGATAGCTTCAGCCCAAAAGTACAATGGAAGCCTTGATTCACTTAACATATTACGTGCAGCTTCAATCAAGGTTCTATTCTTTCTTTCCACTACCCCATTTTGCTGAGGAGTTCTTGGAGCTGATTATTGTCTGGTTATACCCTTCTCAGTGCAGAAGTCATTTAAAACTGCATTCTTTAATTTAGTTCCATTGTCTGATCTTATAGCTCTCACTAGATACGTAGAATCTCGCTCAATTAATTTGATGTGATCAATCACCAGTTGTGGAGTCTCATCTTTAGAATTCAAAAACAGGACCCATGTGTATTTTGAAAAATCATCAACAATCACTAGAGCATATCTCTTCCTTGACATAGACATCACCTTAACTGGACCAAACAAATCCATATAAAGTAGTTGTAATGGTTCGGTTATTGAAGATGTGTCAGTGCTCCTGTGACTTGCCCTTTTTAGCTTGATTTTTTGACATGCATCACAAAGTCCTTCTTGAGTGAATTCCATTGAAGGCAAACCTCTCACCAACTCTATTTTAACCAGAGAATTCATTGTCTTAAAATTAAGATGAGAAAGTTTCTTGTGCCATAGCCAACTCTCATCATTAGATGCTTTAGTGTAGAAGCAGGTAATTTCTTCAGTGCTTCCTGAGTTCATATTGGCTACGTACAGATTGCCTTTTCTAACTCCTGTCAGTTGTGGCTTTTCATGTCTCTTGTGTGAAATTAGACAATTCTTCTTGTTGAAATGAACTTCATAACCTTTGTCACAGAATTGACTGACACTGAGCAGATTGTGCTCAAGTCCTTTCACAAAAGAGACTTCATCAATGATAACATTTCCAGCTTCAAGTCTGCCATATCCATCAGTTCTACCTTTTCTGTTATCTCCAAAGGTAACTACTGGGCCGACCTTCTCCACCACATTTGTCAGCAGGGTTCTGTCACCAGTCATATGCCTTGAACATCCACTGTCCAAGATCCAGGTCACTCGTTCAACCTGCTCAACACCCTGCAATGACAAACAGATTAAACCTTCTTCCGAACCCAAATTTGATTGGGTCCAGAATACTTAAAGAATTGGCCTTTGTCAGGCAAAACAACATTTTTTACTTTAACAACAGCTTTACCATTATTCAACAAACATTTCACTTTATAAACAGATTTGACAAACTTCTGTTTTATTCTAGGTATCCACGTTTCTTTAGCAGCAATAACACTTGTTTCATTGACTGGACATTTGACCTTGTAAATAGCCTTAGTAGAACTTTGTTTAGGCTTAGGTACAAATGTTTCTCTCCTAACATAAGGAGGACTAGCAGTCATTGATCTGACATTTTTGTTTCTGTTCATATGTTGTCTAGGGGCAGTCTTATCAGTATATACATGATTACCAGAAAAGTAAGCAGGCATCATATTAAAAGCAAAAGACATACAATTGACAACACCACATGCTTTATGAGAAGAATCAATAATAGGCATAGCATGCATGTCAGACTTGTTATTGTTCTTTTTCAACTTGTTGTCACTTAACCCAATTTGAGAAGAACTAGTTAACTCAACAACCTTAACTTGTTCCTTAGCAGATTTGTCATTATCAAGGACTATGCCATTAGCACTATCCTCATTTTTCATTTCTTCCTGAATTATAATAGA
Source organism: Saposhnikovia divaricata (assembly GCA_036435485.1). NCBI lineage: Eukaryota > Viridiplantae > Streptophyta > Magnoliopsida > Apiales > Apiaceae > Saposhnikovia > Saposhnikovia divaricata. The sequence continues at coordinate 93,929,719 of CM071596.1, forward strand.
AAGCATATTGGGTGGTTCAGCAACAGATTTTTTAAACATTGGTTTTTCAACATTCTTGAGAATGTGTGGTATGCCTCTTTCTTTAGCTGAAATAGGATTAGGAGAATGATTGCTCAAAGAACCAACAGCTTGATTGTAATCAAACCCTATTCCTATAGTTCGTTCTACTGCTTGTTTGTTGAAGAACTCTTTAGAAACTTTAACAGTATTATAACAAGCTCTAATCTGTGTTTCAAGTTCTTTAATCCTGATGTCTTGTTCAGCAATCCTATCAACTTGTTTTACCATGTATTCTCCTAGCGACTTATCTCTGCAGTTAAGTCTAGCTATTTCTTCTATATTCTTATCTTGATTAATCTGCACCTTTTTTAAGTCTAACACTTCATTTTCAAGTTTAGTGTTTACAACACTTATTCTATCGTATCCTTTTTGAGCATTAGTCAAGCAATTACGTAAACTATGAATTAACTCATCATCAGTGAAAGTTACCGGTGTGGTGTAATAAGTTGATGATTCAGCATTTGTCACCAGCGCAAAGTTTCCATATTCTTCATCTTCGCTATCTGTGTCATCCCAGCTTTTACCAGCAGCTACATAAGCTCTTCCACTCTTCTTCTTTTCAGAAGCATAATCTTTCTTCTGTGCTTGCTTGGGTTTCTGACACTCAGTAGCAAAGTGTCCCAACTCATTACAATTGAAACAATGGATCTTGCTTCTGTCAACAGTTCCAGTTTTGTAACCTCCCCTGTTACTAGAGGATGAAGAACCTCCTCTCTGAAATCTGTTATTTGACTTAAACCTGAACTTTGGATTTCTTCTAAATCTGAATTTACTGAATTGTCTCACCATCTTCATCTTCCAATTGATCCAGCTCTTCAAGTCAGTAAAATTCTCCACCATCCTGAGTAGCTGGTGTTTGGCCATGTTCCACTTCAGTTTGTTCCTTGTTGAAGCTGTTAGGTTGAACAACTTTAGTTTCCACTTCCTTAGGAACCTCAACTACTAGAGCTGTAGAAGAATTTGCCATTCTGCCTTTGCCATAGAATTCCTTTTGCTGTACTTGTTCTAATTCATATGTTTTAAGAACACCAAACAGCCTTTCAAGAGCAATCTTAGTTAAATCTCTAGATTCTCTGATGGCGGTGATTCTATGCTCTAAGTGAGTAGGCATAGTCAGTAAAAACTTCATGTTGATCTCCTTCTGGGTATATTGCTTGCCATGAACTTGCAAGTTGTTGATTATTTTGTTATACCTTTCGAACACTTCCTGAATGCCTTCATTAGGGCCAGCTCTAAAGTGTTCATATTCAGAGGTCAAAATTTGAAGTCTATTTTCCTTGACTTCATCAGTCCCGTCATTAATGATCTCAATAATTTCCCATATGTGCTTAGCAGTTTTACAATTCCTTACATGGCTATACATTACAGCATCTAGGGAATCTAATAGAATGAGTCTCAAATTTTTATCCAATCCAGCTTCCTCTTTTTCTTCAGCGGTAAAGTTCTTAAGGTCCTTTGGATAGGATTTTGCAGGTATTGTCACAACTCCATTTGTAACCGTTTCAGCATCATTTTGGATAGGAATTACTGGTCCATTTTTCAAAACCCACAAGAATCTTGGATTTGCTACATCAAGAAATAACTCCATTTTGTTTTTCCACATGTCATAGTTATCTTTATTAAAGATAGGAATTTTAACATTGCCTTTGGCTGACATGATGAATTTTTAAGAGAGTTAAAAATTCGAGCTTGATTTTTGATTGAGTAAAATTAGGATCTTGATTTGTGTATCAATCAATAGGCTCTGATACCAATTGTTAGGTCCAATAAGATTGTAGAAGGGGGGGTTGAATACAATCTATATCATTTTCTCCAAATTTATTCGTTAAACAATTTTCACTTAAACGAATATTTTGTGCAGAATAATATAACACAAATTTCAAGTTGAATATAACAATATATTAACTTGATGGGTGTTACAAAATCAGTACAAGTGATTATCAAGAAATTAATAACTAATTAGAAAATTTGACATGAACTTTTCTAATTTAGTTAATAAAAATCAAGATATCAAGTCAAGAACTAGGAAACTTAATTCGCTAGTAATACACAAGTCACAAATAATCAAGTTCCAATGGATACAATTTTTGTTACAAAGAACTCAAGAATTTATGGCAATTTAATTGAGCTTGAAAGATGAGAGAGAGATATAATATGTTGGCTTTTCTTTCCTTCTTTTTTTCTTGCCCGTGTATGTCTGTGTGTGTTTTTGCTTCTGCTGGTTTCTGTCCATTTTATAGCAATGTTAGATATTTGCTGCCACCATGACATAATTTGTTCCATGACATAACCTGTATATTTCGGTATGACAAAAACCTTGTCATGACATAACTTGTGTAGCTCGGTATGACAAAAACCTTGTCATGACATAACTTGTGTAGCTCGGTATGACAAAATATGTGTTATGACATACTCTCAGAATTCGGTATGACAAAATATGTGTTATGACATACTCTCAGAATTCGGTATGACATAATTTGATCATGACATAATTTGATCTTCAGCTCAGAATGACATAATCTGTGCAGCTCTATTCCAATATGACATAATCTCAGCTTTTCACATTTATTCTTTTATGTCATAGAAACCTTATTAATTATTTAATGATTAATTAATTAATTCAGACTTAATTGACACAATAAGTAATTTAATAAATAAATTAATTCTTTTAGAATTAATTCATTAATTAAATAAACTATAAGGATTTATATCAATTAAAGGTGAACTAATTAAAATCAATAAATACTTAATTTACCTCACTGAATCACTGTAAATAGTGAATAACTTCCACTGGATAATTGTTGACGTTAGATGTACTGTCTGGTTCATGAACGACTAACTCAATTTCTATTCTTCACTTTGACTCTCAGTTGTGATCCATGTACTTTCTCAACACACTTTAATTCCTCTTGTACTGATGCTGTCTCCATAGTAATCTCTGTCACTTCGAATGAATCTAAATGCTTCAATGCTAAACTGGGGCATGATCAGTAAACTGAATCTTCTTCCAGTGTAAAACATCAAAACTATAGATTGACTTTCTTCTTTTCTTCTGACATATAGTACTTTGTGAGATTCCTGAGACAGTGAACATTAATTACTTATTACAATCTAATTTAAGTTGAGTTGTATCCTCGGACTACAAATAGGCTGTGTCATATGCCTTTCAGTGAAGTATGATATTTCTGGACTTGTTGAGATGAGAATTAGGTGTATAAGATGTATGTATGCCCGGTGTGGCTTGGTGATTGTTGTAACAATTTGGAAACGTCCGATTTATAGCCGTCGTAATGCCCGATTTTCGTTAACCTCTAGAAAACCGTGCATAACAGTTAGGATGAGTTTCAGGCCTTGATGAATAAATGACATGCCCTTGTAGATCTCGAGCCATTGATCGTTTTGGCACAAGAATTGAAACATTCCGACTTACGATTCAGGAGTTATGGTCAAATTACTAAAATTGGTTCGAACCCGTAAGTAAAAGTTCGTAACTTCAATTGAACCCTCGTAAAGCATCTTAATCAGTGGCAAATCTTGGTAAATAAATACTAGGGGTCATAAGGAAGGTATGAAAGAAAACCACATATCAAACGGATTGTTTTCCGATTTTATAAAAATGTTTGAATCAAAGTTAAACACGAACGAACCCCTAAAAATCCGCTTGGTTATAACTTTGGTAAAACACTTAGAAAACGAACGATAAAACTCGAGGTATAATCTCGGTTCGTAATCGATCGACTTTAGAACTTATACGACTTAAGTATATACCGAGTGTGGGTATGATGACATGTCGTAATAACGAACAAATGTCGGATCGTATCAATAATAAAAAGAGTTACACTAAAAGGTGTATAACGAGATATTTCGAAAACGTGTTTCGATTTAAGTGAAGTTTATACCTAGACTTTTAAAAGGTGTTAAGTGGTTAATCTCGAATGTTCTGATTGTTTATAGACCATCGAGCAGACCCAAGGCACGCTATCTACACCAACACCCGATTACCAGGCAAGTGTTCAAAACTTTGAACCTGTTGTTGTGGTAATATATATATATATATGTGATTGCCATCTTACATATGCCATAGCATGCATGCCTATTGTCAAATTATATTATGATACCTGTTCCCTGAATTGCCATTGGCTTATAGACTGGATACGAATTATCAGTTATAAGCCGGATTATTTTGGTAAGACCCTTAGCGAAGGGCATATGATATTCATTCTTAAATATAGACCGAGAGTCGGTATTTTGAGATATAGATAGTCGTGGAAACCCGGAGGGATTCCAACGACAGATTATTATTTATCCGAGGAATGTTATTATTAAACGTTATTTATATTTTCATAAAGTATCAATTACTTGGAAATCTTTCGAGGAATGTTATTCGAGTATTATCTCAGTCGAGAGATATTAAATGAATGTTAGTTTCGAATATTCATTTAGAGTTGATTAATTAATGAATATTATTTAGATATTCATTAGAATGTTATTTATTTAATGAATATTACTTTCGAATATTCATTTAAGGTTTATGTACTTAACGATTATTATTTTAAAATATTCATTGGAAGTTCTAATTACTTAAGGGATATTATTTCGAATATTCCTTTAAAGTTTTGATTAATAAATGAATATTATTTGGATATTCATTTAGAAGATTATTTATTAAATGAATATTATTTTCAAATATTCATTTAAAGTTTGACTCATTTATTGAATATTATTTTAAATACTTATTGGAGTCTAATTATTAATGAATATTATTTTGAATATTCATTTAAGGAGTGATTTATTTAGTAAATAATTCTATATATTCATTCGAGGATTACTTACGAGCACTATTATGATTTAATAATATTCCGTAATTATTATTGAGTTAATAAATATTCTTGGAATATTTTTTTAATTCTTTTAAATTCTTTTTAAAATGATTTATACTATTTGGAGATTATCTTTCACCTCCAAGCATTATGTAAAATATTTCGGAGTCTTTTTACGACTATTTTATCAAGGAAAGGTTCCCAACTCTTTATTTTTCATTTAAATCTATCTTAAAAGCATTTAAACGCTCGCTCAAACTTCCATATCATAGGGGAACCTACATGAGCAATGTTATTTATCTTGTTGACTTCCCGGTCATATATCTTGTAAAACTATTCGTTTCACTCGCAACTTGGTTGCTGTTTATCAATTGAATCCGTGAGTAACCTTCTCATCATTCGAGGGGTAAGATTATTGGAACAAGATGGTATCCTCTAACAAGCAGCAGCTTGAGAGATATGATGTAGTATTTTCCTTTCCAACTAGATACGACTACTTTGTGGAGTCTTATCAACAAGTATTATACTTGGGGAAAGGGGGACGAACTTTGCGTTCAGAGTCATGAATTTCTTTTCGAACTTGGAGTCGTGTAAGAGGCCGAGTAGTGCCGGTCCATCCGCTTTGGCCCAGTCGTTGGCCGGGGAGAGCTAGTAGGGTGGTAGACAAGTAAAGCCGTCAGTTGTTCCTTCTACCGGTAGTAAATCTAAATTGAGCTGTACAATTTGCGACTGATCATCGTAAGATTGGCAGTGGGCGCGGTGAATACTCCAGCATAAGTTCATCATTCAAATTCATTTATTTTCTGCAACATTATCATTGTTGGCAGTATTGGAAAAGTATTCATAATTGGAATTGCAATATTTTCCTGCAAGTTCCTCTTTTATGATAAATGGTAATATCTAGCTTATTTTCGACATAGCAGATATTCCCACATATATTTACATTTTGAGTTACCTTGTAACTTCATTGTTCATATTATACTGGCATCATTTCCGTAAATGCATGGCATATGGTTTGAAAGATACTTTTAAACTGTTATATATTATCGTTCAGTTAAATATTATTGTTGGTGGGCTATTGCTCACCCTTGCTTTATTATTATATCACAACAACAGCTAGACCAGATGACTCGCACAGGGCGCACTCGACGCGGGCGAGGACGATGAGACTACTAGAGCTGAAGAAGAAGCTATTGGTAGAATAGATTCATTCTTTCAGTACCAAGTATATGGTCTAGTATGACTGATGCAAATGGATGGCAAAGAGTATGTATTCATATTGTAACTCTTTTGGGTTGTAAGAACTCATAATGTGTTTAATAAAATTTGGTTATTACTCTGATTTCATCTCTGGGACTATAACGGTGTGTTTTATATTGTTGTGTTGGGTCATAAAGATGTAATTTATTTTATGTTGAGGTAAGTTCAAGTGTTGTGGACAGAATTGGAGACCGTAACGACTGGATCTCGGACCCCGGATCTGGGGGTGTTACAGAAATGGTATCAGAGCGTACGTTATAAACCTCAGATATGAGGCGACGTTAAAACAATAAATTCACTAAGATAATAAGAACTCTTGCCAAGTTCATAGTCGGACTACTTAATGTAGTGATGACATATAAAACCCTTATGGGAACTCTTAAGTATCATGATAGTAACTTAGCTCGATATTGTATCGACGAGTAAGGTGACAAACCTTGAGGCATACGAGCAGCAGCGCGATGATGCTTTATATGCTGAAGATCAGTGGGTAATTCGATGGAGTACCCTACTGGAGACCCGGAAGAGGTTCCAGCAGAGAAGGAAAAATCCTGTTAGGATAAGGAGCTTACACTTGGGGAATGAGGGCTGTAGCCAGAAAGACTGTGATGATTAAAGTATAGTGCTCAGAAAAGGGAGCATAAAGAACTGAGTTATTAGTAGGAGAACTGAAGATTCATGTTGGATTCGTAGCCGGACTACTGGAGGTAGTTCTAGCAAGTAAGACGGATTGAAAGGATCACTTGAGATCTTATACGGGAATAGACGAGAATCCCTAGAGACTTCGATATTAACGAAGAAAGAGCTAGAGGGATGTATGATTATCAAAGACATCAATTTAGGGCGAGGAGCAGAGTCCCTAGGAATAGTTGAGAAGGAGGCAGTAAGTGCCATATCATTTGATAAATGAATTAGTATGAATATGGTCAGTAATAATTCACCATGAGAAGGCAGGTGTCATCGGTTGTAAATTATGGAACCAAATTGAGGTTAATGAGGTGGTTTTATTAAGGGAAATGTTCATTTTATGAATGAATCAGTTAGAAAGTAAAGACATTGGGAAGTGACAGCATGATTGGATAAAGTTATATAAGGAAGTAGTAAGCAAGACAATGATCTCAGAACCTACCGGAAGATAAGACCAATGAGTCAAGATGAACTCGTAATGAGACTACTGCCAGAGATTGAGTATAGGTTTAATTTCAACTCAGTAAAATGATGAACCAGAAATGGATTATAGTAGTTACCTTAAGTTTACTCCGATGCGGAGTTATAATGGATCAAGTAATACGATCAGCAATTAAAGAGAAAAATGTGAGAAAATCTTCCTGGAGCTAAAATATGAAATTGGTAATGACCAAGAGTTGGCATTGCTTAATGGAAAAAGGAGACTTTATGCTTCCAACGATGCTTCGCATAAAGGATTAGGATGTGTGCTTGCGCAGCACGACAAAGTACTTGCGGAGGCATTCGGACAGCACGGTTCACCAGGTTCGGATGGCCCTAATAGTGCCAATTTTGTGGAACAACCAACTCCGACGGTAATGTTCCTTCTGAGATTAGTGGTCAGGTAGACTGACATTTGGTAATACTGAATCTCAGAACGTATAGGTATCAGGACGTTGTGACAAGTTTCAGTTTGAAACTGTTGATTCCCTTCTAAGCGATGTATAAAATTGATTCCTCTCCAGTGGTTAAACTTCCAATCTGATGACTATTATTTCGTAAATTAGGACTGCTTATGGTTCTACCTGCATGGAGGTTCATAGAACTATTCTTCAGGTTTCGAAACTGGTCTCCTTAATGTTACCAGTAGATGGATAGATTGACCAAAATTTCCCTAATTCTAGGAAGAACTTCAACGAATTTTGGCAAACCTTGTCTTTCTGATTATCAGAGAACATCATGGAAGAGAGTAGAAACTGGGGCGATCCCCGTGAATTTGGTAAAGTAGCCGCTATATGGGTTGGTGGACAGACCCCGGTTATCGCGATTGATTGTAGAAATACAATGATGAAGTGAGATTGGATGAAAACAGGAAATGTAAGTAAGAAACCAGCCAGACTGAGAAACTCCGGGATTGACTTAAGTGAAAAGGCTGTTATGCCAGGAATGGTATGCTTGCGTGGCACGTGGGATTGATAAGAATAGTTGAAAAGATAAAAGTAGAGGAAAGGTGGCCGGAGACGGGCCGAGTAGTCGATTAAAACTTATATGAAGTAAAGTTTTGGAAAGGTAGAAAGGTATCAAAGTAGAAGGCACTATACCGGCAATTGCTAGAAAAGTAATGCTATTAGCCAACCCCTAAAATCATATATTTTTTTTATTAGTGTGGCCAGTTGAGGCCAAGTCACAAAGGATTATCAAGTGACTAGACTAGCAATGAAAGGACAAAGCAGGGTTGCTTCTAAGAAAGCACCGACTGCAAGGGCTTCTGATATAAAGGAAACATTAATGAGATCATAGGAATCTTCTACTGAACAACCCATGTTTTGATTGGGAATTCAGTAGACCTTTTTGGGATGGGGTCACCCGTACTAAAGTGACTCATGTGTATATGGTTGTCCAAGATTACGAGTAAAATGGAAGTATAGTGACTTGAGATGTATGATGTTACGGTATCATGAATACCATGAATATATTATGACGGAGGAAAGTAAACAATGAAGGTATATGAAGAGAGTATAGAAATGGTCAGAAATTGAACAGTATGCTGTAGGAATTTTGTCTGAGGCAAGTACCTTTGCGAAGAACGATAAGCACTAAGAGATTCACGTTGAACTCGACCAATATCTTCCAAAAAATCCTTGCTACCATTACCAAGTTCTGTAAGAGAGCAGATAGGCATACGTTGCCTTTTGGAAGGCCAAATAGGCTGACAACTATCTGAAAGAAGAGGGTGGCATTAAGTTACCAATCGATTATCAAATGAGAACAGTTGAAAAGAGACCCTTATTAAGGATACATGATCTGATTGCCAATTATAGGATGCAAGAATTCCCTGGCAGTTGAATTAAGGATAGGATATCCATAAAGTAAGACAAACCCTGGGGAATGCACAAGGGATGGCATTAACCCTAATAAAGACATTGTGAATTCAGATGATATGAGTTGGATTTTCTAAGGCAACAATGACCTGTAAGGATTATTAAAAAGAGTTATGGAAAGAACATAGATAGAATTATTAGAGTATTGATCAATGACGTTCTGATATACCTTGTACCTAGAAAATACAGAAGGAATGATGAGGACGACCTAAGAAACCTTACATGGAAAAAAGTTAATATTCTGAGTTTCCAACTAGAAGTTTGGAAGAGAATGTAAGACACAATAACAATAATGCCAGATGAGGCATGTATGAAACCATGATGAGGTATGGATGGAACCAAAGAAGGTTGAGATTATCCTAGAACAAGAAAGAACTAAGAAAACAAATATCCTAGGTATGATTGAGGGTAACTTTGATAAAATTCACACGGGAAGTTGGAAGCAATGACTTATGGAAAAAGACTGATAGTTATATTTTTCTCCTTCAGCAGAGCATTAAGGGAAAATGCTTTCATCCAACAGTGATGAGAATGAGGTAGAAAAATTTGAATTGGAATGTATCCAGAGAACAAGGATTACCAGAAATTATTATTATCAGGAAAGGCCAATGAGGTGGCCGACAGTCTAAGTATAGAGGAATAATTAAAAATGTTCATACCGAAGAAATAGAATAATATTTGGAAGGACCTTGAAGGTCATATCAGAGTGGAGGAATTTACATTCCTTCTGATGATTGTGCAAGAACGACGGTAATAGTAGTTTAAGTAAAGATTCGATTCCTGATGGGTCTTAAGCATATTACATACCTTAGAAGGTCCCGTTTTAAGGTAAACCAGGACCATGATACAAAATTGACGAAGTAAACCATTAAGTTTCCAGTCTTTTATGGAAGATGCATGAGTGATAGTTTCATCAACCTGACTTAGCTGCGATGCTTGAAACTCTTCTGCAATTTTATCTACTTCATGTAATATCTACATTAAGTTCAGGAAGTGTTCCTTATGGATAAGGAATAGTGATTACTTTATCTCCCTAAAGGATTGAAACCCGTATGGTTAACTATTAACGCACTACGTAAGCAACAAGCGATGGTGATTCTTCTAAGAAAGTAGATGACAACGTAAAGATAAAGAGAGTGCTCCTATTGATAAGCTAAATGGCATGTTGATGAATGACAAGCAAGTTTGTGTTAGTGTACTTCTGCGCAAACAAGATAGAGAATATGAGGTTGATGATTCATGATGCTAAATGTATTCCCGTAGAAAGAATTAATGAGACTTAGAGAGAAGGGCAGTTGAGCCCGAGACTTATTAGGCCACCTGAGAGTTTAAAAGTGTTCGGAAGGTGGCATTCGATCCAGTTTTACCCCCAAAGCTTATAGCATGGTAGTAACGTGTTTCATGTGGCAAAGCTACACCAGTAAAATGCAGATGCTCAACAGATGATAAGAGTGCGAGCAGGTAGGTGTACGACCTAGTCTGACTTACGAAAGATAACCTGTGGAAAACCGCGGGTATCAAAGAATAAGTGATGAGAAACAAGTTGACAGAAGTAGATTATATTGGATCTAAGCCAAAGAAATCGGTCAGATTCATTTCAGAGGTTTTAAATTAGAATAATGTGATGATTATAGAGTAAATGTGACGGGATACCAATAAGGAGGTGCCAAGTGCAAAAGATGTCTCAATAAAGACATAAAGGTGGAAGTAAATAACAGAAGTAAATAAGAATCAGATAATAAGAAGGATGTGATTGATAAATAAAAGACTGGGAAAGCAACTATGGAATGTGAAGCAAGGAATGTTATGAATGGATTAATAAATGGGTTTTTTGATGAATTCTCGGGATGACAACCTGATAGTGTTAATATTATAGATATGAAAAAGCTAGTAGCGTGACATGGAATGCCAGTAACAAAGATGTCAAGCGAGAAACCTAAGATTTAACCTGAGAGGTTGAAAGATTTTCCAAAAGTGTTGCTAAGGTTAAACCAGAGTATAGTTCCATGGAATAATGGACAAAGCAGCAAGATATGTTGACACGTGAAATTGCGATCAAATGGTATTGGATATAATCATGATTATTTTCTTCTTTGATGAACCTCTATAGTTCAGAGGTAAATTCTGAGTATGATATTTTACAATCATGAAAACTTTCTATAATCCTTTAGAACTCTTTTCTTTTCTTCTCTCTTATTCATCTTCTTTATGAATTGAGAAGAACAACCCTTTAAGGAGGGGAGGTACTGCTACGTGACTATCTGTCTATGTGATAGAAGTCTAAGTGGAATACCATAACTTGTTTAATTGCTTGTCAAGTACTAAAGGTTGGCCCCCTTCTGTACTAGCTATGCAATATAACAAATGTTCAATTGATCATAGTGATATCTTAATAAATCTTTCCACTTCTCTATATTGATCGAGATTGCGAAGATTAAAGTGATCAGGAAATGCACAGTGCGAACGAGGTTACCTCCAAATTCGCAGTGGGATACTGATACCAATGTTACTGCAGGTATCAATAAGGATAAGACTGAGTAATAGCATAACCCGGATAGTGTATTTTACGAAAAGTGACAAAGTTGATGGAAAAAGGATAAAGTATGGATTGCAGCACTGGAAGATGTGCTGAGAAAGGGTAGAACGACTAAGAATTGACCGGGAAGCTAAAAAGTGAACGACAGACAAATGAGGTAATGGTGAATAGTGATTACGACTACGATGTAACGATTGAGATAATGAATGAAAGGAATAGATTTGGATTCAAATGTTTATATGCCATGAAGAATACTATTGGTTGACACTTTAGATAAGAATTATCTATCTCCTAGGGAATTGAGATTTGATAATTCTAAAGGAGAAGATTATTCTTATGTCATCCAAATCGATATCTGTTATTGGTCCAGTGGGTCCGTAAAAAGGTTAAGGAACGATCGAAAGAGATCAGGGACAATTGTACAACCCTAAGAGGATAAGTAAAGAAAAAAAGAATGAATAGTGTTTTTGGTGGAAATGAGAATATTATGAGACGACACTATATAGAAGTATTCAGAACGGATTTCCGAGTTCGTATTAGTGATCCAGGGGGAAAATAAGTGTATGTAAAAGCTGTCGGATTATGAAAAACCGCACTTTTATTTTCTCCGAGAGTTCCCTGGACATTGATAGACTTAAGAATTGAACGAAGGAATTTAAGGAATATAAATTCGAAAGTTAGTAAGAAAGATGGAGAATGATAGTATTAATATTAAGAAGATTCCCGGTAAACCATAATTAGAAATCCGTGAAATATTCCTACGAACGATCAATCGAAACAAGCAATAACCGGACAAAAGAAACAAGCAGAGGAAGCAAGAGTCATGCATAAGCTATTAGAAAATATCTAGCATCCAAGTGGTGACTCAAGTAACTAGGATACTTAGCAAGAAACTAGTACTTAGAAAACCAACCACTTAGTTAGCTTGTAACCATCCAAAACTCAACACTTGTCTACCCAAATACATCACTCCATGCATCATCACTTTAATAAAGTGAACATAAGATGAGATATTATTCAAGACATCACTTTATGCATTATTTTTCAAAGACATCAAGCAAGACAACTCCATTCTCTCCATTTTCTTAAACCTGCCCAGCAAGAACCACTATGAAAGAAAAATTCATATCTCCATTTCTATCCATGATAAAATCACCAAATTTTAACCATAGCCTCTCCACTCCATGGGTAATATTCGCTCAAAATTTCATGGCAAACAAATTAGTATAGCCTAGTCAAATTCATGCTCAAAGTTGGGGAAACAAATCTGCCCAGTTTCTGTCCAGCAGAAAAAGAGGGCTCAAAACCCTATCTAGGAAGCTTCATATCTGATGATCTAGGACTCAAAACAAAGCTTATGAAGAGCCCAAGATGTGGTAAAAATTTGAGAGCTAAATTCTTATTTGTCAATTTTCTATGATTTTTACAAGTTTAGGGTGAATAGTAACTTCCAAGAACTAATCTTTGATTTCTTGTTTTCTTTGGTTGATCCAAGCTTTGTTAAGGCTATACAAGAACTAGATCAAGCTTAGTAAGGCTAGTACATACTCCAAGGAAGGTAATCATCTCAAGAAACCCTAGCTCTTAGTTTAAGTTTTGAGGATTATTGGATGATTTTGAGATTAGTTATGAAATGGTGTATTATAAGCAAGATTATGTAATTAGCTTTATTGATCTAAGAGATATAGTGAATATGATGGTGAAGTATGATATTTCTGGACTTGTTGAGATGAGAATCAGGTGTATAAGATGTATGTATGCCCGGTGTGGCTTGGTGATTGTTGTAACAATTTGGAAACGTCCGATTTATAGCCGTCGTAATGCCCGATTTTCGTTAACCTCTAGAAAACCGTGTATAATAGATAGGATGAGTTTCTAGGCTTGATGAATAAATGACATGCCCTTGTAGATCTCGAGCCATAGATCGTTTTGACGTAAGAATCGAAGCATTCTGACTTACGGTTTAGGAGTTATGGTAAAATTACTAAAATTGGTTCGAACCCGTAAGTAAAAGTTCGTAACTTCAATTGAACCCTCGTAAAACATGTTACTCAGTGGCGAATCTTGGTAAATAAATACTAGGGGTCATAAGGAAGGTATGCAAGAAAACCACATATCAAACGGATTGTTTTCTGATTTTATAAAAATGTTTGAATCAAAGTTAAACGCGAATGAACCCCTAAAAACCCGCTTGGTTATAACTTTGGTAAAACACTTAGAAAACGAACGATAAAACTCGAGGTATAATCTCGGTTCGTAATCGATCGACTTTAGAACTTATACGACTTAAGTATATACCGAGTGTGGGTATGATGACATGTCGTAATAACGAACAAATGTCGGATCGTATGAGTAATAAAAAGAGTTACACTAAAAGGTGTATAACGAGATAATTCGAAAACGTGTTTCGATTTAAGTGAAGTTTATACCTAGACTTTTAAAAGGTGTCAAGTGGTTAATCTCGAATGTTCTGATTGTTTATAGATCATCGAGTAGACACAGGACACGCTATCTCCACCCACACCCGATTACCAGGCAAGTGTTCAAAACTTTGAACTTGTTGTTGTGATAATATATATATGTGATTGCCATCTTACATATGCCATAGCATGCATGCCTATTGTCAAATTATATTATGATACCTGTTCCCTGAATTGCCATTGGCTTATAGACTAGATACGAATTATCAGTTATAAGCCGGATTGTTTTGGTAAGACCTTTAGCGAAGGGCATATGATATTCATTCTTAAATATAGACCGGGAGTCGGTATTTTGAGATATAGATAGTCGTGGAAACCCGGAGGGATTCCAACGACAGATTATTATTTATCTGAGGAATGTTATTATTAAACGTTATTTATATTTCCATAAAGTATCAATTACTTGGAAATCTTTCGAGGAATGTTTTTCGAGTATTATCTCAGTCGAGAGATATTAAATGAATGTTAGTTTCAAATATTCATTTAGAGTTGATTATTTAATGAATATTATTTTGATATTCATTAGAATGTTATTTATTAAATGAATATTACTTTCGAATATTCATTTAAGGTTTATGTACTTAATAATTATTATTTTAAAATATTCATTGGAAGTTCTACTTACTTAAGGGATATTATTTCGAATATTCCTTTAAAGTTTTGATTACTAAATGAATATTATTTGGATATTCATTTAGAAGATTATTTATTAAATGAATATTATTTTCAAATATTCATTTAAAGTTTGACTCATTTATTGAATATTATTTTAAATACTTATTGGAGTCTAATTATTAATGAATATTATTTTGAATATTCATTTAAGGAGTGATTTATTTAGTAAATAATTCTATATATTCATTCGAGGATTACTTACGAGCAATATTATGGTTTAATAATATTCCGTAATTATTATTGAGTTAATAAATATTCTTGGAATATTTATTTAATTCTTTTAAATTCTTTTTAAAATGATTTATATTATTTGGAGATTATCTTTCACCTCCAAACATTATGTAAAATATTTCAGAGTCTTTTTACGACTATTTTATCAAGGAAAGGTTCCCAACTCTTTATTTTTCATTTAATCTATCTTAAAAGGATTTAAATGCTCGCTCAAACTTCCATATTATAGGGGAACCTACTTGAGCAATGTTATTTATCTTGTTGACTTCCCGGTCATAAATCTTGTAAAACTATTCGTTTCACTCGCAACTTGGTTGTTGTTTATCAATTCAATCCGTGAGTAACCTTCTCATCATTCGAGGGGTAAGATTATTGGAACAAAATGACATCCTCTAACAAGCAGCAGCTTGAGAGATATGATGTTGTATTTTCCTTACCAACTAGATACGACTACTTTGTGGAGTCTTATCAACAAGTAGTATACTTGAGGAAAGGGGGACGAACTTTGCGTTCAAAGTCATGAATTTCTTTTCGAACTTGGAGTCGTGTAAGAGGCCGAGTAGCGCCGGTCCATCCCCTTTGGCCCAACCGTTGGCCGGGGAGAGCTAGTAGGGCAGTAGACATGTAAAACCATCAGTTCTTCCTTCTACCGGTAGTAAATCTAAATTGAGCTGTACAATCTGCGACTGATCATCGTAAGATTGGCAGTGGGCGCGGTGAATACTCCAGCATAAGTTCATCATTCAAATTCATTTATTTTCTGCAAATTATCATTGTTGGCAGTATTGGAAAAATATTCATAATTGGAATTGCAATATTTTCCTGCAAGTTCCTCTTTTATGATAAATGGTCATATCTAGCTTATTTTCGACATAGCAGATATTCCCACATATATTTACATTTTGAGTTACCTTGTAACTTCATCGTTCATATTATACTGGCATCATTTCCGTAAATGCATAGCATATGGTTTGAAAGATACTTTTGAACTGTTATATATTATCGTTCAGTTAAATATTATTGTTGGTGGGCTATTGCTCACCCTTGCTTTATTATTATATCACAACAACAGCTAGACCAGATGACTCGCACAAGGCGCACTCGACGCGGGCGAGGACGATGAGACTACCAGAGCTGAAGAAGAAGCTATTGGTAGGATAGATTCATTCTTTCAGTACCAAGTATATGGTCTAGTATGACTTATACAAATGGATGGCAAAGAGTATGTATTCATATTGTAACTCTTTTGGGTTGTAAGAACTCATAATGTGTTTAATAAAATTTGGTTGTTACTCTGATTTCATATCTGGGACTATAACGGGTGTGTTTTATATTGTTGTGTTGGGTCATAAAGATGTAATTTATTTTATGTTGAGGTAAGTTCAAGTGTTGTGGACAGAATTGGAGACCGTAACGACCGGATCCCGGACCCCGGATCTGGGGGTGTTACAATATAGCCAATTCAAATGTCTGAAAACATAAAAAGTAGCAAGCAAAATGTGACACAACTGAAGTTCAAGTAGATGGTCAGCCAAGTAGTACAATCAAATAATCATCAACCACCAAATTAACTCCAACATCACTTCCAGGTCCCTTGTGGCTACCACTTTCGCTGGAGATGGATGGTGCTCGGTTATCACCTTCCACTTTTTTTATCATCTTTTGGGATGATTCTTTCTTTTGTTTTATCCGTGTCTGACTCATCTTGCAACCTCGACGATGAAGCATCTTTACGAAAGTCACACCGGGTATATGTTAGGTGCTGACGAGAAAATGCTTTAGGCTTTTATATTATCTGTAACACATAAACTGCAGCCTCAGCTTAATGGTTCGGTCCTTTTCTCATCTCATCTATGGCGATCATGGAGAATGCTGTAGTGCATTAATCTGAGGCGAGCTGGATGCCTTACCGTTTTTGTGCCATATGGTGAATTTGGAGTCCCGTGGCCGACACCAAAACAAACATATATTGAACTAGTCAAGAGATAAGAAGCGAACTATTTATTATTTTACAGAATTGAAACCATTCAACCTCTACTCTTTCCTGAAAAATGTCCCCATAGCATAAAATCAAAATGAAAATCTGCAGTTTCTTAAAAAAAAAAGATTAGCAAGCAACTCCTTGTAACAAATTTTACAAGACAGTGTGATATTTCATTCATTGAGATAATGGACCTTTACTAATTACTAGTGAACATATTTTCTGTTTGTAATTTTCATATTTTAGAAAAGTTTGCTAAAACTTCGAGCCTTTGTTTGGTTTAGTTATTGCAATTCGAAAGTTCAAGATTTAAATGTTTTACAGGTTCAAAAAATAAACAGGGACATCTCTTGAAAAGATCTTCAAGTTTGAAAGGACTGGAAGAGGCGTGTTTTCATTCTTGACGGTTATGGGGAGCTTTATTATCACAGACAAAATGAAACCAGACCAGGGGATGTGTTTTTTGTATCTCCATTTCTGCTCAGCTAATAGGACAATGATTACCAATATGTAAAGAATGTAGAGGTGCTAATTTTGTTCAAGAAACCATAGAAATTTGAGAAATCATTCTATTAGGTTTCTACATATGCTTTTTAGGAACTCTCTATTTAGAAGTTCATATTGTTCATCGAAGCAAGTGTTCAGATTTCTTGCAGGGGTATTAGCCATCAATAAATGTAAACAAGCAGTAGAGTATAAAGATTCCAAGGACAAGGTTGAAATATAGAATGAGTGTTAGGATTTGCATTGTAGTAATGGAGTTTTGTTGGTTTGTACGACCAACCAAGATACATACGACCATTAAAAGTATAGACCAAGGATTCAAGATATGTTGTGAGACTTTAAATGTTTGTCATGCAAACTTTATCTGTCTTCCTTTTCTGCAAGCGTTTTATACATCCAAGGACACATCACTTTATAAGAGTCTTTGAGATTAGCTCTATGACTTGAGCTCTGCAAAACCCAATAGGGAGGTCTGTGGTATTTAATCGGGATCCCACCTGTACTCATCTTTGTCCCATTTGTTCACAGAGTTCCCCATCATAACAGTTGCTCGGTTCGGTGGAACACCATGGGCGTGTATTTGGTAGGTTTTGAGCAAGACACCAGAGGTCATCGTCCATTGGTGAAGAAAGTTCGGGATAACACGTATTTCAACCATAAAGCTTGATGCTGATGATACTGATTCATGACTATGTTTCAGAACTATTTCCCACTTAAAAACTTACATACGATTCTTGGGTTCATTGAAAGCATCCCATGTGCAAAATGGACAACTCTGCCTTGCATGATTCTATTTTTATCGCAGAGAATTACAATCCTATTACAACTACATTCCTTATATGGTCTCTATTAGGAACCAAACAAGGGAACGTAGCGGAATAATACCCCAAAGAGAAGACTACGACCACAAGTTATAATCTATAACAAGACAATAATCAAAGTAAACACACAAAGAAGAAGGAATTTGTTGACCAAGTGAAAGAGCCCTTTTTCTTGTATATATTGATACGTTTCTGTTTTCTGTATACAATATCACAATCATTAAAACTTAGCTAATTCACTACTGTTTATATATCATAATAATTATGGGCCTAGTTTAAGAATTAACCAAAAAAATACTTTTGGGCCAAAAATACCCGCTCCAAGTCGCCTCACCACGGGGAGCTTAATCCACACCGTGGTGCAAAAACTTTTGCCCCTGCCTCAATAAACAGGCCTTCTGCACCTCCAAATCCGATCTCCACCGTTCAGAATTTAGATATATGAGTAAGGAAGATGCTATCCAAAATTCAGGGCGATCCGACCGTTGGAACTCCGGGAAACGCAACCTCAATAAACAGGCCTTCTGCACCTCCAAATCCGATCTCCACCATTCAGAATTTAGATATATGAGTAAGGAAGATGCTGTCCAAAATTTAGGGCGATCCGACCTTTGGAACTCCGGGAAACGCAAAAATAAAACAGCTAACGCAACCAGAAAAATTTCTTCGAATTTTTCACATTAGCACCAAAAAACTAGCCCAACCTTTTAATCTTACAATTCTCCACCTCGTACATCATTTGATCAACCTCAAATTTTGGACGAACACTGAGAATACCATGAAAGCCTTGATATGTAAACCCCAGCCGACTGTGCCATATTACCATGACTGCCTACGTACCCTTAACCGGGATCAAGCCACCGTAGTTCACACCATGGGGTTAAATCTCCACCACACCCCAACACCGCCCCGAAGGGTAATTAACACCGGATGATATTTAGAAAGTCCAAACAATGTTGAAACTTGCTCCCTCTCACCACCTTGGTTAACATGTCTGCCGGATTTTCATTTGTGTGCACCTTCAATAGAGAAACATCACCATCCTCTATGACATCTCGCATAAAGTGATACCTGACATCTATATGTTTGGCACACGCATGATGAACTTGATTCTTAGCCAAGTGAATCGCACTTTGACTATCACACCACAAGTCAACATGATCCTGCTCAATCCCCAAATCACATAGAAAACCCCATAACCACAATGCTTCCTTCACTCCCTCTGCAATAGCCGTGTACTCGGCCTCTGTAGTAGAAAGTTCCACTGTAGCTTGCAACATCGATCTCCAACTAACTGGAGCACCATGTATACTAAACACATAACCAGTAGTAGATCGTCTCCTGTCCAGATCATCTGCATAATCCGAGTCCACAAATCCGCTAACCTTACATGTATCACCACCAAAGCATAAACCTTTGTACATAGTACCCTTTAAATACCGCAGTATCCATTTCACTACTTGCCAATGTGCTTTCCCAGGATTCGCCATGAATCTACTGACCACACTAACTACCTGTGAAATATCCGGACGTGTACACACCATTGCATACATCAAACTACCAACTGCACTAGCATAAGGAATACGCTCCATATTTTTCTTCTCTGCCGTTGTACTAGGAGATTGTTTATTGGAGAGCCTAAAGTGTGGAACCAATGGAGTCACCACTGGTTTAGCACTTTGCATCCCGAACCTCGCAATAACCCGTTCAATGTAGCCTTTATGACTTTAGAACAATTTATGGTTCAACCTCTCTCTTTGAATCTCCATTCCCAAAATTTTCTTAGCAGTACCCATGTCTTTCATCTCAAACTCCTCACTAAGTCGAGATTTCAACCTATTTATCTCCACCGTGCTTTTTGAAGCAATGAGAATGTCATCCACATACAATAATAGATAGATATATTCACCTCCACGAAGCTTTCGAATATAAACACAACAATCATACTTACTTCTGGAGTACCCATGATTTTGAATGAATGAGTCAAATCGCTTGTACCATTGTCGAGGAGACTACTTTAGTCCATACAATGGCTTCCTCAAACGACATACATGACGTTCCTTACCCTCAACCTTGTATCCCTCAGGTTGACGCATATAAATTTCCTCGTCCAAGTTTCCGTGCAAGAAGGCTGTTTTTACATCAAGCTGTTCTAGCTCAAGATCACCATGAGCAACAATACTCAATAACGCCCGAATGGAAGTGTGCTTTACCACTAGAGAAAAAATCTCGTTATAGTCCACTCCCTCTTTCTGCGCATACCCCTTCGCTACTAACCTCGCCTTGTACCTTGTACCACCGAGTTCAGAAGGGTCTTCTTTCTTCTTGTACACTCACTTGCAACCAATAGCTTTTCTACCTGCAGGCAAATGGACTAAATCCCAAGTTTGGTTCTTTTTAAGATACTCCATCTCTTCTTCCATCGCTTCCAACCAACTCTCACTATTACTATTCTGAATAGCTTCTTTGAAGGAAATAGGCTCATCATCCTCCACCGAGAGTGCATACTCTACTGCATTAACCTGCCCGTAGTGTTTCAAAGGCTTATCCGACCCAAGATTTTGAACTTGTTTGTATGCCCGTTTTGGCCTAGCAGAAGCCAAACTTTCCTCGAACTATTGTCGTTCGTGTGCCTACACATTTTCTTGCTCAGTAGTCTCATATTCAAACTCATCATCCTCATCATCATGAGTGTCTCCATGATCTTCCTGTTGAACATGACTAGAACCTGGATGACTTACAGATTCTATCTCAACAACTTGAGACTTAGAAGTCTCAATGTCACCACCACTAGTCACCTTAGCTTTCGGAGAAGCTACCATAGTGTCCTCATCAAACGTAACATCCCTGCTGATTATAAACTTAGAATCATCAATAGACCAAAGACGATACCCTTTTGTACCTGTCGCATGCCCCAAGAATATAGCTTTCTTGGCGTTCGTATCAAGTTTTCCCTCGTCAACATGGTAGCAGGCTATGCACCCAAAAATTCTAAGTCTCCCATAATCTGCATGTTTTCCAGACCATACGTTATAAGGTACATTTCCATTTATAGATGCATGAGGTGACCGGTTGACAATATTGCGAGCTGTATTAATTGACTCTGCCCACCATTCTTTACCCAAACCAGCATAGGATCGCATACACATTGATTTTTCCCGCAACGTGTGATTGAGCCTTTCCGCAACCCCATTCTGCTGTGGTGTTTTTCTGACTGTCCAGTGTCTAACAATGCCTTCCTGATCACAAAACTCCTTGAAAGCACCATCGGTATACTCTGTACCGTTATCAGATCGCAGTGTCTTCAACTTTTTACCAGTTATGTTCTCAACCATTGTTTTCCACTTCTTGAATATGTTGGATACCTCATTCTTATGTTTCATGAAATACACCCAAACATACCTAGAATAATCATCCACAAAAGTGATAAAATACCTCGAGCCTCCCTTGGAAGTGACTGAAGCTGGACCCCAAACATCCGTATGCACATAGTCTAATATACCTCTGCTTCTATGTTTACTTGCCTTGAACTGAACCCGATGTGCTTTACCGTACACGTAATGCTCACAAAAATCCATGCAAGCCTTTTTCAAGTTCTTCAACAAACCCTCTTCACCTAGACCTTTCTCTGACATATGCCCAAGCCGCCTATGCCATAACCTAGTGCATTCATATTGGTCTCCACCACTACCAGTAGCTGCAACCGCCACACTATCAGTCACCGTTGTACCTAAAAGTGCATAAAGATTTCCTCGAGAAATACCTTTCATCATAACTAAAGAACCACGAACAACTTTCATCTCACCGTTTTGTGTAACAATTTTACACCCACCAGAATCCAAAGCACCAACAGAAATTAGGTTTTTCTTCAATTCAGGGACATGTCTCACATCTGTCAACGTTCTTACCACTCCATCATGCATCCTAATCCTTATAGAACCAAGTCCTACCGTTTTACAAGCATGATTGTTCCCCATCACTACAGTTCCACCTTCGACGCCTTTATAAGCTGTAAACCAATTTCGATTCGAACACATATGGTAAGAGAAACCAGAATCGAGAATCCACTTGTTTGTGATTTCTCCTTCACAGGTAACAGAATAACAATCATCACTGACCCCTTCCTCCGAAGCATAACCAACCTCTTGTTTCTCTTGTACTTTTCTGGTATCCTTGTTGTTCTTGTTCTTCTTCCATGCAACCCTTTTATTAGGACAATTTGCTTTATAATGTCCAGACTCACCACACTTGTAGCACTTTCTCTCCGCAGGTCTAGAATTTGACTTAGACTTGCCTCTCCCACCTTTTCCTCGATAATTGCCTCTACCCCTTACAAATAACCCTTGTGCCTACTCATTATTACCACTAGTATCCATACTACTAGTTGCAATCTTCCGAAGATCATCCGCTAGAAGTGAAGTTCTTGTATTATCCATCGTAAGAGTATCACCCACAAGAATCAATGTTTGTACAAGGTTCTCATATGACTTCGGCAACGAAAGAAGTAACAAAAATGCTTGATCTTCATCACCTACCTCCACATCAATATCCTTAAAATCTGATATGCACTTATCAAACTTGTTGATGTAATCCCGGATAGATGACCCTTCATCCATCTTGCAAGTATATAGTCTCGACTTTAAATAGATCCGATTTGTTAGAGTCTTCGTCATGAAGTTGGACTCCAACTTTATCCAAACAGCCGCAACCGTTTTCTCGCCTTCAACCAATAATACAACATCTCTCTCGAGGCATAACATGATTGAAGCTCGAGCATCGAGATCTAATTCTTCCCAGTCTTCATCCGACATATCCTTGCCCCCTTTTGCCTTACCCGAGAAAGCTTTGTGTAACTTTTGCAAGATAAGAAAATTCTTCATCTGCATCCTCCAATATGAAAAATCATTCTTCCCATTGAATTTCTCTATCTCGTACGTCCCAACTTTGACTACACCGCCTGTAAAAGCCATACCTAACTTGTTACACAACCAGTTTCTCTTAGGAATTTCACCAAATACCTTGTGTGCACCATACAAGACTCAACCCAGAAACACCTCAAATCGGAG
The DNA here is from genome assembly GCA_036435485.1 of Saposhnikovia divaricata. Lineage (NCBI taxonomy): Eukaryota > Viridiplantae > Streptophyta > Magnoliopsida > Apiales > Apiaceae > Saposhnikovia > Saposhnikovia divaricata. The sequence goes on from CM071596.1 coordinate 93,953,200, forward strand.
CTTTACCACCCAAATCTGATTCTGGCTCTGATGCCAATCGTTAGGACCCAAACAAGGTACAACACTTGACGCAGCGGAATAACACCCCAAAGAGAAGACTACGACCACAAGTTATAAGCTATAACAAGACAATAATCAAAGTAAACACACAAAGAAGAAGGAATTTGTTGGCCAAGTGAATGACCCTTTTTCTTGTATATATTGATACGTTTCTGTTTTCTGTATACAATATCACAATCATTAAAACCTAGCTAATTCACTACTGTTTACATATCATATTAATTATGGGCCTAGTTTAAGAATTAACCCAAAAAATACTTTTGGGCCAAAAATACCCGCTCCAAGTTGCCTCACCACGGGGAGCTTAATCCACACCGTGGTGCAAAAACTTCTGCCCCTACCTCAATAAACAGGCCCTCTGCACCTCCAAATCCGATCTCCACCATTCAGAATTTAGATATATGAGTAAGGAAGACGCTGTCCAAAATTCAGGGCGATCCGACCGTTGGAACTCCGGGAAACGCAAAAACAAAACAGCTAACGCAACCAGAAAAATTTCTTCGAATTTTTCACATTAGCACCAAAAAACTAGCCCAACCTTTCAATCTTACAGTATCCAAAATTGAAAAGACCAACTACGTGAATTGATTATATGCCTTTCATCTTTTTGAGAGTGTTAATATCTAGGAGTAAGGTGACTATAAGTGAAAGAAGTATTTGTACTAGCTAGCAGAGGATTATATTTTAATTTGAGTATTATGGAAATGCACCTTATATATCATATGCTTTGTTACTATTATTACTTATTAAGTAGCCTACTCTGTTATATATATATATATATATATATAGGGTCTTGTTCTAATAGAAACTAACTTAGAATAGAAACTAGAAACTAAACCTAAATTAAATATTTCAAGCTAATCTAATGACCAAATTAGGGGTACTCCAATACAAAAAACGTTTAAAATTATTGTCTCTATTCAACAAAAATATAAAAAAATTAAAAAAATTTAAAAAAAAAAGTTACTGTTCACGTGATGACGTGGCACGTGAACAGTAACTTTTTTTTAAATTTTTTTTAGTTTTTTTATATTTTTGAATAGAGCAAAGAATTTTAAACGTTTTTTGTGAAGGTGAGGGGCCATTAAAATAAATGAAATATAATTTATTTAGTGTAGGTTTCTAGTTTCTATTCTAAGGTTGGTTTCTATTTGAACGCTAGCATATATATATATATATATATATATATATGGTCTTATTCTAATAGAAACTAACTTAGAATATAAACTAGAAACTAAACCTAAATTAAATATTTCAAGCTAATCTAATGACCAAATTAGGGGTACTCCAATACAAAAAACGTTTAAAATTATTGTCTCTATTCAACAAAAATATAAAAAAAAAAAAAAAATTTAAAAAAAGTACTGTTCACGTGATGACGTGGCACGTGAACAGTAACTTGTTTTTTAAAATTTTTTTATTTTTTTTTATATTTTTGTTGAATAGAACCAAGAATTTTAAACGTTTTTTGTGAAGGTGCCCCTAGCGGGGCCATTAAAATAAATGAAATATAATTTATTTAGTAAAGGTTTCTAGTTTCTATTCTAACGTTGGTTTCTATTTGAACGCTAGCCTATATATATATATATATATATATATATATATATATATATATATATATATATATACTATATCTTCTAGTGGTATGCTTACTAATGCAGTTACGTTTTTATAGATTTTTTAATTTGAGCAGGATGAAAAAGAAGCAAATTGGATTGATTGGGTAAACAAAATACAATGGATTATTGCTTCCCTTGTGAACTTGCAGCTGCTACAGTTTTAATTGTCATGTCAGTTTCACATTATGCAATTCAGATTGGTATTCAATTTGTACGTATCTGACTAAGATGAGTTTTATTTATCTTTCTGCAGCTGAATCCTGGGTGTAATGAGTTTAAGAATACCTCTTCTGGATCACATTGTGGAAACGCACTAACTGATCGAAAAATGTGGCTAGGGTCCCTACGGCGATGTACAACTTTTGAGGAGACAATGTACAACTTTCTGTGTTTATCTCTTTTTAAAACTTGGGGACACACTGTGAGGCGGAACTGATTGCTTACATTTATTCTTTCTCAAAGAAGCTCCTTCAACGTGTTTGCTTTTAAGCTTATTGTCACCTGTCAGTGAGCTAAATGAGAACCGTACCCTATGTTGTGAAGATAGCATAACTCAGTAGCTAATGCTATTTTTACTCTTACTTGCCGATAACCTGTGCGAAGCACGGATCATGATAAATTATCTTAAATTTCTAATTCTTAATTTTTTTAAATAAAATAAAATCTTGAAGCACCAAGTTGTATATAATACTATATTATCGACTTTTATTTCGATTGCTAGTTAATAGACTACTCGTATATAACGTCACTACTAAATTAAATTATTATTTAATATTATTATTTTAATTAATTAAATTTACCTAACTTTACTCTGGTAATATAAGAATAGCTATATTATTAATTGTATTTAATATTAATCTATTATAGTTACTTTTTAAATATTAATTAAAGGAGCCTTAAGTTCTATGTAATACTATATTCCTGACTTTTATTTCAGTTTTTAGTTAATAAACTCATAGCATATAATTTCATTATTAAATTAAATTATTATATAACATTACAATTTTAATTAATTAAATTAATAATATTTGGTGGCATACTGCGCTATATACATGACATACCACGATATACATGGCATAGCATTAAGAGGGATTTCTGCTTTTAATAAAGAGTATATATTACTTGTACCTCATATTTCTTATTGATGTAGATAGACACGTGCTTCCACTGAAAGACACCAGGAATTTCGTCAAAAAAGAAGCAATTTTAATCTAATTAGTGAAGCATACTCAGAGTTGGTGTTTTGGTGATTTGTTTTTATGGTTTTCAGATTTGGATTATCAGTTTATCACACAGTTGCTTAGACATGAAATCTCTTGACTGACATGTCTGCTTCCTGACTCAAGTCTTTATTAATGAAGAAGTAACCTTTACAAGTGTGTTGCAGCTGATCACCTATGCAAGGAGGATCCGTTCCATCAGACTCATTCATTGTCTAAAACATCAATTACGCGATCTTCTGCGATGTTTTTGTCATATGGGCTAATGGCTACAGTCTTCCTTCCTTCCTTGGAAGCTCTTGCCTTTAAAGCTGCTTCTCCTCTTAAATCTATGCATCATTGAGTAACAATGAAAAAATTTTAACCACACTAATATAACTTTTTTTATGGTTCTAAACAAAATTGACAATAAAAAATTTTGACAAATGAAAAATCTTGTAAGTGTAAGTAAATCGATTGGACTTCCTGTCGATTAAAGATTTGACAACAGATCGCCACAGTATCATGAGCGGCACCGGCTGATTCTGCCATCTCGAATACAATATGAAGCCAAGAGTTCTGTAGCTGATGCCAGAGACATAATCATTTCGTGCCTGATTCTCTTGTATTTTACTGTTGTAGCAACAGCAGCTAACGCTGCAGCTACTCCAAAAACTGAGATAGCTGAGCGCAGATGAGTTTCTATCCGCTCTTTATCTTTCTTCATTATGTTATCTTTCTGTTGTCCCTGGTTTCGGAGGATTAATGACATTCGTAATCTTAGTGATAAGAAATTGTTTTTGAATATTTTTTCGTACTAGAGCTTTCGAGATCTCAATAGCAGCAAGACTCAAAGATGCTGACAGAAAATCCAAGGGCTCTTTTGGTGTTTCTTGAACTAATGGGAATGTTAGGTAGGTACTGGTACTTTCAGCTATTCAGGTTCTTCTCCCTCTGCATTATTCATCCGGTTAAGAGATCTTTTGTTCCACCACATAAAGTGATCACCCTCCATCCTCTGCATTATGTGTTTGAATTAATCTATTTTTATTAAAATAAGTAGTTCCTAGTCAGGCATGTTTTTGTTGACAGATTTTAAAATAAAAAGATCCGTTCAATAATTAAAATTCTAATCCGTATTTTGACTTCATAAAATAGTATAGATACGGAAAGCTCCTGTTTTCTAGAAAGCAAGTCCAAACCCCAGTTGAAATCAGGTTTATATTTCGTTTCTCCTATATTTTCTATAACGAATAGAATTTTGTGCAAGGTTATTTCCCTTCTTTCACCTATATATACATACGTACATGTCATAAATCTTTACTTCTCATTACTGCATATACGATATTTCTTTTGCTTACGGAAAAGAAATTAAAGGTTTGTATATTCTTTCCGGCACGAGTTCTTTAATCTTTACAAAAATCGGCATCAACAGTTGTTTGTATATCTATTTGTTAACCTTTATATAATGTATTTGAGTAAGCGAAAAGAGAGAGGTGGTAGCGAAGAGGAGAGGTTTGATGAGAAGAGATTTAGGGTTCTGGATGACGAGAGAGAGAGGTTTGAGGATGGAGAGGAGAGAGGCAAGAGAGATGTGAGCAAGGAGAGGAGGAGGTTTGGGGATAAGGTCAAGGAGGAGGATGTGGATGTTGATGGTCAAAGTACGCGAGGTGGTTTCGATGTGAAGAATGAGGAGGTTAATGGCGTTCGGACAGGTTTGGGTGCCAATGGTGCTGCTTCGAAACCACTCAACATGGCATCAGGAACTCTGCCTGAGGCCGCTTTTGCTACAGGCTACAATCCTATGGTATCTTCAATTTATTCCACAAATAAAAATAAGGGACTTATTGTCATCATATCTTATGAGGTTCCTGGGAAATCTAGTGCAGATGGGATAACTTCAGCTGCTGCAGGGAAAAGTGGAGGCCTCCATTATATTGATGCTTTGACAAAAGCCAGGATTACCTTGCAGAAGCACAAGGAAATCTCTGACAAGTTGAAGAAAATGCCATTATTGAACAAGAGTGTTAGGTCCAAGGAGGGATCTAAAGCATCAGGCATACTTCCTACTCCTGCATCTGCTGGAGTAACATTAAGCTCTTTAACTCCTGCAAAACCACTTTTGAGTGGTGTGCCTCATCTAGAGAACCTTACAGCACAAAAGGTTGAAGCTGTAAAACGTGCACAGGAGCTTGCTGCTAAAATGGGAATCCGACAGGACCCACAATATGCTCCTCTAATAAACATGTTTCCTGGACAGTTGCCACCTCAAGTTACTGTCTAGTCAAAGCCGGTAAACGCTCCTGTTCTTCATTTGGATGCACTGGGTAGGGAAATAGATGAATACGGAAATGTGGTGGATGTTCCAAAGTTAAACAATCTCAGCACCCTGAAGGTTAACATAACAAGCAGAAAAAAGATTCATTTCAAATTTTAAAGCCCGAATTGGCAGTGGATCCAGAAAAAAATCCTCATTTTGATCCGGACATGGGTATTGATAAGAATAAGCTTCTGAGGCCTAAGAGAATGAATTTTCAATTTTTAGAGGAGGGTAAATGGTCGAGAGATGCAGAGATTACCAAGTTAAAGAGTCAATTTGGAGAAGCACAAGCGATAGAGTTGAAGGCCAAGCAAGCACATCTTGCAAAGGCGAAAGCAGAGCCGGATATAAATTCAAACATGATTGAGGTATCAAAGAGTGTGATCGTGAAAGAGAAACCAAAGGAGCCAATTCCTGAAGTTGAGTGGTGGGATGCACCTCTTTTGCTTGCTGGTAATTACAATGATGTACGTGATGGTAATATAGTGAAAAATAAGCTGAGAATGGAGAAAATCACCTTTTATGTTGAACATCCAGAGCCCGTTGAGCCACCTGCTGAGCCTGCTCCCCCGCCTCCTCAACCCTTAAAACTAACAAAGAAAGAACACAAGAAACTCCGTACCCAGAGACGACTTGATAGGGAAAAGGATATGCAAGAGATGATTAGGCAGGGCTTGATTGAACCTCCAAAACCAAAAGTTAACATGAGCAATCTAATGAAAGTGCTTGGTTCTGAAGCAACGCAAGATCCTAATCGACTTGAAATGGAAAATAGAAGTGCTGTTGCTGAGCGTGAACAAGCTCATGTTGACATGAATATGGCACGTAAGCTCACCCCTAATGAACGCAGTGCAAAGAAGAAAAGGAAACTTTTTGATGACCCTAATACACTAGAGACACTAGTTTCTGTCCATAAAATAAATGATCTTTCACACCCCCAGACCCGCTCTAAGGTTGGTGTGAATGCCTAGAAAAACCGTTTGACAGGATGTGCTGTGATTTTCGATGACATTACTATTGTGGTAGTTGAAGGTGGAAGCAAGTCTATCAAACGATATGGAAAGCTTATGCTTAAGCGAATAGACTGGGCCGCAGCCGTGAAAGATACAGACGAAGATGAGGATGAAGCATTTGTGAACAAATGTGTCTTAGCGTGGCAGGGAAGTGTTGCTTGGCCGAGTTTTAATAAGTTTTCTGTCCATGAGTGCAAGAGCGAAGCAGCTGGCCGGAGAGTATTTTCTGATGCTGGAGTCCCTCACTATTGGGACAACTTCAAATGAGTACAAGATTGATTTTTTGTTTTCATGCTGAAATATTTGTGTTGTAAATAAAATATCTAAGGTTAAATACTAAATAAAAAATATTTGCGTTCAAGGCGTTCGTATGTCAACATTATTCGTGAATTTGTAACCTGATATATTCTATTAAACATAATTTTAAATACTAACTAGCAATAAAATTGAATAAAACGAAAATTATTGTAACTCGTGATTCGTGAAGTTACTAGGAACCTTGAAACTTGCAACTCGCAAGTCCTTAGAATATAGCCAATTCAAATGTCTGAAAACATAAAAAGTAGCATGTTGGAGCATTCACATCCCATCTCCATCCCCAACCCCAAAAACTTACTAAAAATAGTAAATTCCCAAATAAAAATAGTAAATCCCCAAAATTATCAAAAAGTTTCTACATCTCATTCCCCATTTTCCATTCCCCTATCCATATATTCTTTTTTATATTACTTTTTTCTCTCTCTTTCACTTACAATTTTAACTACCAAAACTCACCCACTACAATTAAATATATTTAAAAGAGGAGAGAGATGATTTGGGGTTCAAAATAGTAGTCCCCAAATATGGGGATTCAAAACTTGTCCCCAAAATTAATCCTTAAAATGGGGAATGGGATGGAGGAGTGTTTTAGAAGAAAAGTTGGACAAATCCTCAAATTATAAGGATGGGGTTGGGGATGGGGGATGGGATGTGAATGCTCTTAGGCAGCAGATTTTATGTTCTTATCAAACTCTTTCCACCAACCAAACACTTCACCTACCACCCCCTCCCCCACCTACTACATCTTTCCTTCTATAAATATTCCTCTCCTCCTTCATTCTCAAACACACCGTAAATTCTCTCTTCTCTCTCTATATAGCTGCTAGATAATCCATCTAGTAGGGGAGCCAGTTTAGCCAGCTTTCAGTAAGTGTATGGATAGAAGGTACTCGTGCCTAAACTATTCCTTAGGGTACTTGGGTCTGATTGCAGCCATCCGAGGTAGTCCCGCTGCAGGGGTCTTTCTATCAGGTTGTGTGGCACTGTCCGGATTGGGAGAGGGAGAGAAGGAAAGGTTGTCGGGAAATAGTGATAGGGGGAGGTTTTGAGATAAACACTTCAGTGAGTTGAGGATATACATAATAGGTATTGTAGGACTGAATTTGTGTATAAAATTCAGGGGCCGGATATCCGGATATTGTAATCTCTTTTATCTAGTGTGAAGTTGTTGCTCTTGTGGATGTAGGTTGAGCCGAACCACGTTAAATCTCTTGTCTCTTTTACTGTATTGTTGGTTTGTTGCTCCATTACTATCACGTATATTTATGGAATCTAACACACATATTTACCAAATCGCTTACGCATTCACCGGAAATCGGACAGATTCCTAACATAGCAAGCAAAATGTTACACAACTGAAGTTCAAGTACAAAGTAGTACAATCAAATAATCATCAAGCACCAAATTAACTCCAACATCACTTCCAACTCCCTCGTGGCTACCACTTTCGCTGGAGATGGATGGTGCTCGGTTATCACCTTCCACTTTTTTTTATCATCTTTTGGGATGATTGTTTCTTCTGTTTTATCCGGGTGTGACTCATCTTGCAACCTCAACGATGAAGCATCTTTACGAAAGTCACACCGGATATATGTTAGGTGCTGACGAGAAAATGCTTTAGGCTTTTATTTTACTGCAACACATAAACTGCGCTCTCTATTTTCCCCCGGGGAATCATTAGAGCTTGACGGTCATGGGGAGCTTTACTATCACAGACAAAATGAAACAGACCAGGGGATGTGTTTTTTGTATCTCTGTTTCTGCTCAGCTAATGGGACAATGACTAGCAATATGTAAAGAAGGTAGAGGTGCTAATTTTGTTCAGGAAACCATAGAAATTTGCGAAATCATTCTATTATGACCATAAAGATTCCAAGGACAAGGTTGAAAAAAAGAATGACTGTTAGGATTTGCATTGTAGTAATGGATTTTTGTTGGTTTGTTCTATAACTTGAGCTCCGCAAAACTCAACAGGGAGACCTGTTGTATTTAATCGGGTTCTCACCTATACTCATCTTTGTTCCATTTCTACTGTATTTGGTAGGTTTTGAGCAACACACCACGGTCGTCCATTGGTGAAGAAAGTTTGGGATAACACATATTTCAACCATAAAGCTTGATGCTGATGATCATCAAATAATTTGTTGCCGCATTTCAAGAATTTGATCAAATCTTGACAACAACTTTTTTGCTGAATATTAAAATCGATCCGACCGATCATAAAATTGATTGTTCAAATTGATTGTTTCTTAATTTTCAATGGTTAAGCAAGATTTTTCCTCCAATATTGACGAGCCCGGATCCTCTGTCCCCTTCTTCATCTCCCCTTTTGTGTCCCCTCTACAAAATGGTGCCCCTGGCGGGACCCATTGTAAGGAAAATAAAAATAAAATATTTTATTTCCATTTTCCTTACAATGGGTCCCGCCAGGGGCACCCATTTTGTATAGGAACACAAAAGGGGACATGAAGAAAGGGATAGAGGATCTCACCCTATATTGACAAGCTACAAAATTAAATAGTGTTAAAAAATTTAATCTTAAATATTCAAATGAGTTATTCTAATTCAAGTGAGAATGATGTTGTATTTTTTTTTTTTTTGCCCTTGTATCTAAGTTGTCATAGTCAAAATTATGTTATTAAATTTATATTTTTGTATGTAATTTGTACTATCTTTGTAACTAGTACACGTAGAAAAAGACGTTTGTTTAAAGGTTCCAATTATTATAATTTAAAATTAAAATGTCCTAATATCACATTCTGAAAATATGATTTCACATATCACAATAAAAGTTTGTGATCTCACCATTCAAATAGTTGATTTGTGTATTGGGCATTTGGGCCTGTTATGTGTGGGTTTGCAAAAACAAGATTATCTATGTTGCATTTTTTATTTTATTTTTAAAATTTTTATGGGAAATGCAAATTAAGCTTACGTTTTCAGAAAAAGTAAATTTTTTTATTTCTTTTGTAAAAACATTATACAAAGTTGCGTTTTCAAAACATCAAAACATCCAGCATTAAGTTGTGTTTTAAAATGATATTTGAGTTTTTGAATTTTGGTATTTGGGATCATCTTTCTTAAAATTGTGAAAGAAAGGCCACCACCAAAAAACAAAAGGATATTCATAATTTGTAAATTTTCTAAATTATATCTTTATATATCTATACTATACTATTATAAGTGAAATAGGGTATAATTGGTTGGTCGGTCGGTCGGTTAACACCTTCCCAAACAATTTGTTAACACCTTCCAAAAAAATAAAAAATAAATTAAAATGCATATAAAATTTTATTTTGCAAAAAATAAACTACATATTTTAGTTAATAACAAACTCATCTATACTATACTATTATAAGCGAAATAGGGTATAATTGGTTGGTCGGTCGGTCGGTTAACACCTTCCCAAAAAATTTGTTAACACCTTCCAAAAAAATAAATTAAAATGCATATAAAATTTTATTTTGCAAAAAATCAACTATATATTTTAGTTAATAACAAACTCATTTAATTATAATCCAACTAATATTCAATTACATACTCATTCAATTATATTTGAATTAAAATCACATAGTTATTAACAAATTTACAAAAAATTATAAATCAACAAAATGAAAACAATCTAAAATTATATAATAAACAATAAAATTTTCACATAATTACAAATTAATATTAAATTATGTTTTACAAATAAAACATTATGGATTATTATAGAATCATAATTTGAATATGATAATATCAACAAAAATTTGAATATAAGTATATACGATACTTCCATTTATATTTATATTATTATAATAATCTATACTATACTATTATAAGTGCAATAGGATATAACTGGTTGGTGGATCGGTCGGTTAACACCTTCCCAAAAAGTTTGTTAACACCTTCCAAAAATTTAAAAATAAATTAAAATGCATATAAAATTTTATTTTGCAAAAAATAAACTACATATTTTAGTTAATAACAAACTCATTTAATTATAATCCAACTAATATTCAATTACATACTCATTCAATTATATTTGAATTAAAATCACATAGTTATTAACAAATTTACAAAAAATTATAAATCAGCAAAATGAAAACAATCTAAAACTATACTAGCATTTTGCCCGTACTTTGTACACGGCATCTTATTTAATTTAAAATGACAATACCAAAAATTTAACAAATTTGATTGATTTCTTAAAAAGATATTGTATGCAATTATATAAATAATCAATTCTAAGAAAGATATTCTATATAGTTATATAAGTATTTAATAAAATAATGATATGCTAAAATTTATATAAAAAAGTAGCATACAATTTTATTTTAACAATGTTGAAAATTTATTTAATCCATCAAAATCTGCAATAAAAGTAATAAATATTTTTACAAATATTGCTCTCTAATGGAAAACAATAATAAATTGTCTTCATTATTCAAATGTGGAAATGATAATCCCTTCACCCCCAATGACTCCAAAACATTAAACCTCATATAATATCAAGAACATATTATATTAACTATGAGACCTCATAGTTAATATAATATGTAAATGTTTAAGAACAATGAGACCACATTTCAAGCAATTTTTTAATTTTTTTTGTTAATTTTTTTTAATAGATAGAGGGTAGAATTATAAGACTTTTTTGTGAAGATGCCCCTAGCGGGGCCCTTTAAAATAGCTTGAAATGTAGTGAACATGAGTGTTCTCACTATTCTCATTTTAATTTATTTTTTTTATGAATGGATAGAGGGTAGAATTATAAGACTTTGTTTGTGAAGATACCCCTAGAGGGGCCTTTTAAAATAACTTGAAATGTAGTGAATATGTGTGTTCTCACTGTTCTCATTCTCACCAGAGCGTATTAGTAAATTCATGTATGAAAACACAGTGTATATATATTATTAATATAGATTCTTTTATTAAAAATAAGTAAATTATACAATTAAATAAGCAAGTCAAAATATCAGATAAATATTCTAGTAGATTTATAGTTTATATTCAAATTAAGGTCTTTCACCATGGCTCTCGCTTTCTGAAATTGTTGAATTTTTATTTTATTGACTTTATTATATTAAAAGTATGTTCTTATTGAAACGAATATAATAATTTGAATTTGAATATATTTTTAAACTACTTATTTTGATGGGTTGTTAATTTTTTTGTGATCAACTTAGAGGGGTGACCAAAAATAAAATTAATGGGAATACATAAACCCATTACCCACGTTATGATAAACAGTACCAATAAAATGGAAGTTGCTTCTGTGGTTCAGGCTTGTTAATTACTTCAATACTTTATTAGCTTGATCATCATGTAGACCATCTTTCTTTTTATCACTTATGTTGCTACTATATAGTCTATCTGTAATTAACATCTTTCTTTTTATCACTTATGTTGTGGCTATGTAGTCTATCTGTAACTAAACATCTCTCTCTGCTTGTAATCTATATTTATAAATGCAAACTTCTTCTTCTTGTATTGTATTTTGTTTTCAATATTTAAAATTATGTAGCTGGAGGAGAAGAGAAAGGCTGGAGGTGCAATCGTAATACTACAGCATTACTGAAAATAAGTACAATATCATAATAGAATTTTTTGTTTCAATCTAAATTGGGTCGCTCCAAATGCCGTGTAATGACAAAAAGGGGCATTAAAGAAATAAAGAAGATTAAAAAAATGAAGGATAATACTGTTTACCAAAAACACAGGTCTCCGCAAGAAGCTCACTTATTCACTTTTATCTTCAAATAATGTATGATTACAAATTATAACAATCACATTTTCCACTACCTATTCTCTCTCAAAAAGCCAACTAAACTGAAAAATGGAAAAGTTAGTGCTTTTATATTTTAATGTGGAGCTCAAGTGAAAGTGCTAAATATGAGATCATATATGAAGTGAAATTGAACGCGAATAAGGAAGATATTTAGAGCATAAATAAGAGCAATGTTGCCTGACCTAGAGGGCGAGGCTTGTGCCGTGGGTCTGAGCTTTTAAGTATGCTATTCCATAGTCCCTTCGGAGACATCCGATAAAAAGTATGCTATTCCATAAGACCTTCTGGTACGTAGCATGTCTACCCCCATGAACCTTAAGTTGAACAAATCGATCCATAAAGAACATAAACTTGCTTGAAAACAAAATAATGTCTATAATGCTAGAATATCAAATTGAGTCCCAAGATTATTTACAAATAACATGGTGCAAGTAACGTGATATCATGATTGGTTGTAACTGATTGTCTACATATTTTTATTTAAATTTAAATATAAAGTGGTTCATTAAATTTAATTAAAATACATAACCAATTAAAATGTCACATGACATGTGGGATTCCGCCATTTAAATAAATTATTTGATCGATTTCTAGTATGCCCTTCATCCTTGCTACCTCTTGTATCGGTACTGTGCCAATGTTATTAACTGGTAATCTTTCCAACTACCTTCGTTATTATGACATGTAAATTCAAAAATCGAAAGGCCAAACAAATATTTTAAAGGTACCTTTCTGGTGTCCTGTATATTATTATAACATCGGGTAATTCATTAAAACTTTAATTCTTAAATGCCAAATCAAAATCAAAACCAAATAAATATTATCCTGTCTAATTTTTAATATTGTGAAATCAATAAAAACTTAACTTTTAAGGCCAAATTAAAAACCGGAACCAAACATATATGACCCGTCCCTATTTTAGGGGGTTGAGATGTTAATTTGGTGAAAAACCCAGCTTTCAAATCTGAAAAGTGCAAACATGCATCAAAATCCAGCAGTGTGAAGATTTGAGCGGCTTGGACTTGAAGGTGAAAAATGACATAGATAGATTTGGATAATGACAAAAATGAGCATCAAAGAAATAACGAAAGATAAAAAAAAATAAAGGATAATAGTAGAGATTTAGATTTGGGTCGATCCAATTGGGTTACTCCAAATGTTGTGTAATGACAAAAAATAGTATATGTTTAGATTTGGGTCGATCCAATCTAAATTGGGTCGCTCCAAATGCTGTGTAATGGTAAAAAGGGGCATCAAAGAAATAAAGAAGATTAAGAAAATGAAGGATAATGGTATCGCTGACGGAATTCGAATCTTGAAATTTTAGTAAATAAATTTAATCATGTAATATATTTAATCATTAGATCTAACAGTTCTAATTTTTAACTAAAAATCTAACGGATATTATTCGTTGTATACGAATTTTATTATATTTTGTTAGTGGTTAGAAGATATGATGTCATATTTTTGGGTATGTATTTAGTAAATAAATTTAATCATGTAATATATTTAATCATTAGATCTAACCGTTCTAATTTTTAACTAAAAATTTAACGGATATTATTCGTTGTATACGAATTTTTATTATATTTTGTTAGTGGTTAGAAGATATGTTGTCATATTTTTTGGGTATGTATTAATTATTGCAATGTTATGTTTTAAATTAAAAGTCAAAGTATTTTAATTAGAGAGAAAAAAATTACTGACTAAAATATATGATATTTTAGGTATTTATAAAAATCCGAACCTTGAAATTTTAGTAAATAAATTTAATCATGTAATATATTAATCATTAGATCTAACAGTTCTAATTTTTAACTAAAAATCTAACAGATATTATTCGGTGTATACAAATTTTTATTATATTTTGTTAGTGGTTAGAATATATGATGTCATATTTTTGGGTATGTATTTTGTAAATAAATTTAATCATGTAATATATTTAATCATTAGATATAACAGTTCTAATTTTTAACTAAAAATCTAACAGATATTATTCGTTGTAAACGAATTTTTATTATATTTTGTTAGTGGTTAGAAGATATGATGTCATATTTTTGTGTATGTATTAATTATTGCAATATTATGTTTTAAATTAAAAGTCAACGTGCTTTAATTAGAGAGAAAAAAATATTGATTGGAAGATATGATATTTTAGGTATATATAAAAATTCGAACCTTCAAATTTTAGTAAATAAATTTAATCATATAATATATTTAATCATTAGATCTAACAGTTCTAATTTTTAACTAAAAATCTAACTGATATTATTCGTTGTATACTAATTTTTATTATATTTTGTTAGTGATTAGAAGATATGAAGTCATATTTTTTGGTATGTATTTAGTAAATAAATTTAATCATGTAATATATTTAATCATTAGATCTAACAGTTCTAATTTTTAACTAAAAATCTAACGGATATTATTCGTTGTATATGAATTTTTATTATATTTTGTTAGTGGTTAGAAGATATGAAGTCATATTTTTGGGTATGTATTAATTATTGCAGTATTATGTTTTAAATTAAAAGTCAACGTGTTTTAATTAGAGAGAAAAAAAATTATTGATTGGAAGATATGATATTTTATGTATTTATAAAAGGTAATATCATCAATTATAACTAAACATCTTTTAATTGAAAAAGGCAATCGGCTAATTATCATTAATTATATTATTAATAGAAAAATGAAGGATAATTGTAGAGGTTTAGATTTGGATCGCTCCAAATGCTGATTAGAGAGAAAAAAATTTATTGATTGGAAGATATGATATTTTAAGTATTTATAATAGGTAATAACATATCATTTATAAGTAAACATCTTTTAATTGAAAAAGGCACTCGGCTGATTATCATTAATTATATTATTAGTAAAAAAATGAAGGATAATAGTAGAGCTTTAGATTTGGGTCGATCCAATTGGGTCGCTTTAAATGCTGTGTAATGATAAAAAATAGTATAGATTTAGATTTGGGTCGATCCAATCTAAATTGGGTCGCTCCAAATGCTGTGTAATGACAAAAAGGGACTTCAAAGAAATGAAAAAGATTAAAAAAATGAAGGATAAAAGCAGTAATTTTCCTGTGTAATGACAAAAAAGGGCATCAAAGAAATAAAGAAGATTAAAAAAATGAAGGATAAAAGCAGTAATTTTCGAAATGCAATACTAGCAGACATTAGGAATATATTGATATTGATAATAAACAATAAAATTTCCACACAATTACAAATTAATATTAAATTATGTTTTACAAATACAACATTATGGATTATTATAGAATCATAATTTGAATATGCTAATATCAACAAAAATTTGAATATAAGTATATACGATACTTCCATTTATATTTATATTATTATAATAAAATATAGTTTTAATTCCAATAATATATCATATAATTAAATGATTATTATTTAATAATATATATTATGCTAATATTTTTTTAAGTAATATATATGAGATATATAATTATTAAAATATAAATAAAATATTATTTGAATTTAAGAAAGCCATGCATCGCACGGGTTATAATCTATTATCTGTCTATACTATACTATTATAAGTAAAATAAGGTATATTTGGTTAGTTGGTTGGTTGGTTAACACCTTCCAAAAAAATTGTTAACACCTTACTAAAAATAATATATTAAAAAATTATATTAAAAATATTAATTTACTTATTATAAACAACAAAATTTATCAGTAAGATTATTAACACCTTCCTAAAAATAAAAAGTTAAAAATTATATTAAAAATATTAATTTACTTATTATAAACAACAAAATTTACCAATAAGGCACGAAAGTACATTTTTAAAAATTTTTTAAAAATGTGTAAAAAGTTCAAATTCAGTAAGTTATACTTACTCCATCCCGTTTATATTGATCATCAGTCAAAAAACACGTATTTAGTAATCAAGTGAAAACTGTCAAACTTACTCTCAACTTTTCATATATTTATAAAAACTTAACATAATTAACCCTTCATTTGTTTCATTAAAGAAACACAATCAATACTTTTGGGACATGCAAAAAAGAAATTATGGCCAATATAAATGGGATGGAGGGAGTATGTAATTTATTAAAAATAAAAAACAACATGTTTTATAGAATTATAAGTGTTTTCAGTTATATCCCGATTGGAATCATCGTTCTCACACACTTATTTCTACAATTCTTTCTTCTATTATTTTAGGTAACACTAAATAATTTTTTAAAAATATCCATTGAATTTTTAAGATATTTAACAATAAATTAAAATAACTTTAAATTAATAATATTTATTTATGTCATAAAATTAAGTATGAAACATATATAAATTTCAAAATTATTAATAAAAATTATTAAAATAAATTAAAATTTTCTATTAAATCAAATAATTAATATATTAATTAATTATATCCTTATATATAATAAGCATAAGAGGGATCTTATCCTTAGTTTTGGTTTGGTCACTGTATTTTGGTCACTGTAATATCAAACTAATCTCAATCGTCGAAACTAATATTTTAAAAAATTAACGATCAAGATTATATCATTTAGAAAGAAAATTATAATCTAAAAAAGATATAATTAAAAAATGTTGTATTGGAATTGAATTTTAAAAAGAAAAATTATAATATGAAGAAGATACAATTAAAAAATGATAAAATTGAATTTTACTTAATTGTTTTATTAATATTAAAAAAAGTTATATTTACTATTTGGGCTCTATCCCGAGATGTAGAAATCAGATTTTGATGATTTTACAGCCCACTCGAAACTCATAAAAATATCTTTAATTTAGTGTTGATTTAACAATTATTATCGAAATGGAAACACTCAGAATCTCAAGAGAAAATATAATTACGAATTTTTCATTAATTCTATTCAGTGTAGAATACCTACATTGATAATCCTATTCAATGTATATAACCAAATTATATATGATTTAAATCATTGACACACACGTTTTTGTATTTTAATATAAATACACTTTTTAGGTTACATGTTAAAAATTAAAATAATTTTTATGTTAGATCCATCGTTTTTCATCAATTTATTTTATGATCTAATGGTTCTTATTTATTATTAAAACTGTATTTGATTGTTAGTAGAACTATTTTCAAATAATAAGAAAGGTATTTTGATAATCAAATCGAAGCATAAGTAGATTTTATAAATCGAATAGAATTTTCAACGTAAAAATGGTTAATTTCTTCTCTACTTTGTTTCTGCGTAGTTTTAATTGGAAAATAATTATTAAGCCATCACTAAATTAAAGATTATTTTGCTAATTTCATGTGGCCTGCAAAATTGTTCAAATCAAATTTTTGGAATTCAAGATAGAGCACAAATATTAAATTGAACATGTAAGATCTAATATATATTAATTTTTTAACAACAATTTAGATTCCTACCAGCAACATATTAATTTAGATTTAATATTAAAAATTATTTATATACATAGGAACATATTAAAAGTAATGTTTATAATATTATATATACTAAATTATAAGTAAATTTAAAGAAAATTAAAAATAATCCGTGCTTTGCACGGGCTATAAGCTAGTAATAAGCTTAAGAGGGATTTTATCAATAATTTTGGTTTGGTCACTGTACCGTCAAAATAATCTCAACCGTTGAATATAATATTTTTAGAAATAGACGATCAAGATTATATCATATTAAAAGAAAATTATAATCTTAAAAGGATATAATTAAAAATGTTGTATTAAAATTGAATTTTAAAAACAAGTTATAATCTGAAAAGAATATAAAAGATAGTATGTATTAGAACTGAATTTTATTTATTTATTTATTAATATTAAAAAAGGTTCATATTTAGTATTTAGGCACTATCTCGATATAGAAATCAGATTTGGATGATTTTACAGTCCACACGAAACTCATAAAATTATCTTTAATTTAGTGATGATTTAACAATTATTATCCAAATGAAAACACTCAGAATCTTAAGAGAAAATATAATTACGAATTTTTATATTAATCCTATTTAGTGTAGAATAGCTACATCAATAATTCTATTCAATATAGAAAACCTAGTTATACACTGTTAAGCAAGTTGAGGTTGCTCAGTTGGTTGAGCTTACCTCTAGTCAACCCAGAAGTTCTGGGTTCGATACTCGCTTACCACGAGATTTGTTAATGAACAGATACTCATTGTAAAAGGCTATAAACCAAAATATTCAAAAAAAAAATAGATAATTTCAAATATTTAGCTCAACAACAATGATAAAGATTGTAAACTATCTATACAAGAATTGTAATCACAAGTAGTAATTCAAGATGTTCTCACAAAATAAATATTTTATTTATTTTGTAATGTGTTGCTACAACCTCGAGAAAAATGGTTTTCTCAAGTTTCGACTTCTTGAAAGAAATTCCTTACTGAAAGAATGAGAGATGTGTCTCTATATAGACTAATCTTTTCTCTAACATCTCAGTCATATGGGTCGCGGAGCTGTTGTCGTTTTCAAGTGGCAGCTCCTCACAAGTTGCCCACCCATGTGACCTTTCATAAAATGCTATACAAATAGAGTTATCATTAAGCATAAGGCATTCTGGGTTCTTTGCAAAATTAGCTATAACAATTCTAGTAGATGCAGACTTGTCATACTCTTGAATTGTCGAGCCTCGTCTTGTGATCTCTCAAGCTTCTGTCGTAGTCTTGCAGATCTGCTACAATCTTTGACGAATTGCATCAAATCTGTTTCTCGAACATCTAAACTGTCACGGGGGTTTGACTGAGATAAAATCCCCAAATCAAATAATTCAGTGAGACAGTAACCCTTGCTGCCAAGTTTGCTGTCATAGAAATATTCAGTAGTTGACAGTATGAGCTCCCGCCAATGTTGCTGTCGGAACTCCAAACTTGCTGTCAAGTGTGAGAATGTTGTTGTCCCCTACTTCAGCCAATGTTGCTATCAAATGAGACTTGCTGTCGTGACCTTGCAACATGCAGTCTTCTTGTAACGTTACCATCAATGTATTGACAGTAACTTTATTATTGTTGTCGAACTGATGTATTCTCTTGAGGCTTGAACATATCAATGAACTTCTTCCAAGATACATACTTATTACATTTCAGCAATTATTTGATTACAAGAACACACTCTGGTTGTGACTGTATGTTCTACTTAGCCTTTACAAATAAACTAACTACAAGTTAAGTTATCTCTACGCTATCACCGATAAATCCTAACATACACTTTTTAGTTTGCATGTTAAAATGTTAATATCGTACTGAGGACCAGACTACCAACTACCAAAGTTTTGGACAAAATCCCTCCTACACTTATTATTAAAACTGTATTTGGTTGTTAGTACAACTTTCTGTCAAATAAATAGAAGGTTAGTTTGATAATCAAAACAAAATATAAGTAAATTTCCTAAATAGAATAGAATTTTCAATATAAAAAATTGTCAATTTCATCTCTCTTTTGTTTCTTGGTAGTTTTAATTGGAGAAAATTGTTAAATCATCAATAAATTAAAGATTATTTTGTTAATTTCACGTATGTTGTAAAATCATCCAAATCAAGTTTTAAAAATTCATGATAAAACACATAATAAATTTAACGTGTAAAATCTTTTATATATTAATATATATATCAATTTCATAACAACAATTTGATATGTAAACTAATAACAAATAAATAAAAAAAAATATAATAAATATTAAAAAAAGAACATTGCACGAGTTATAAGCTAGTGTAAAATAAATAATGTATACCATCAATATATATATATATAAAGGAGGATAGCGGGAGTTTAGGTGGCGCTCTAAGATCGTTTCAATTTATTTTTCTAATTTTCTAGAATTTTAAACACTAATAAATATAAAAATATTTATTAACATATTAGAAGTAGAATAGGTGTTCGAATTTATAAAGGAGAAGAATTCGAATTTATAGGGAAGACATATGATTAGAATTTCTATTGGAAGTATAATAAGCATTTATAAGGCATACGATTAAAAGTTCTATTGGAAGTGGAATAGGAGTTCAAATTTATAGAGAATAAGAGTTCGAATTTATAGAAAAAATATATAAATAAAAGTTCTACTAGAAGTAGAATAGGTGTTTGAATATATAGAGCAGACATATAATTAAATATTTTATAGAAAGTACGATCTTCTTAAATTATATATTTTTTATATAAGTTAATTATAATTATATTAGGAAAATTTATTCATAAATCCAATACTATTGTCATAAAAAAAGTCACCGTATTTAAAAAGAAAAGAATTGATGTGTTAACATTATAAAAGAACAATCTCATGCAAGAATCCTAAATAAATACAGAAGTATCTATAATATAAAGAGAAAATAAGATGTGTTTTCATTTTCTAAAACTCCAAAACTTTTAGAAAATCTAGAGAAAGTATAAATTGGAATTCACTCTATTTTTTAGGTTTTGATTTTAAGGAAAAAAATTGATGTGTAAGATAAGTATAATCAATAACATGTAATGAAGTTGGAATTTCGATCCCAAGCGAGAGCGGCTCGAAACGTGTTTAATGGGAAGACGACTCACTATAAAAGATTGTACTAGCTATTAAAATATCATATTGATGTTATAAATTTTATTTTATTTTTAGAATTTGATTTTTATGGATAAACATTATCATACAAGTAATATATGTAAAAATTAGGTTTTTGGTCTTAACGAAAGAGCGGATCAATAGTAATAAAGTGTTTAACAAGAAAGTGGTTCATTAGATAAGATCATATAAAAAGTGTTTAAATATATAAGTAATACATAAAATAAAATGTTTTATTGGAAGTAGAATACGAAGTTGGTGGAGACGTCTTATACGATTTTTTAAAACTATACATCATTTTTCCTAGAAATCCTTTATTTTAACTTTTTTATACAAGTTTATCTATAATATACAGAAAATATAAGATGTATTTTCATCTTTTAGAACTCCATAAATATTAGAAAGTTTAAAGAATATAAAATTTGGAATTTACTCTCTTTATATAATGAAGTTAGAATTTCGATTTCAAATAAGAGCGGCTCGAAACGTATTTAACGGGAATACGGCTCGCTATAAAAGATTGTATTAGCCATTAGAAATTGATACCGAAGTCATTTTTTTTTTTACGGTTCGATTTTATGGATAAAAATATTATATAAGTCTTTATAATATATGTTAAAAAGTTGGGATTTCGGTTTTAAAGAGGGGAAAATGACCAAAATAATCATTTTTGGTGATATTTTGCCCAAAATACTGAAAAGCGGATTTATGGCCCTTTTTACTGACTTAATACGGAGTATCGTGTACCGTATCTTCCCTTAACACGGAGTACCGTGTTCCGTATCTTGCCTTAATACGGAGTATCATATACCGTATCTTGCCTTAATACGGGGTATTGTCTACCGTATCATCCTTTTCATATCTCTCCTCCGTATCTCTCTCTCATTGCTCCTCTCCTCCATCTCTTCCCCTTTTCATATGTTTTTTTTGGCCCCGCAGGGGCCATCGCCTCTCTATCTCAAGGGTTGCAGGAATTTAGAAGTGTATGTGCAATTCCTGTGAAACTAGCTAGGACAGCTTTGTGGATGTCAAGAATTGTGGAGAATGAGAGGACATTGAGAGTTATGTTCTGAATTTTGTTTCCCATATGAATTGAGAGTTCGGTTCATTACACACAAAACCCACTCCCCTGTTTCTTTGCCTTTTTCATCGAACCCAGCTAAGTTTACACCGTCCGTGACTTGAAGTCACTGACCTACGTATTATATGTATCACTCCATCTAAGCTTCTGAGTTTATTGTTTTGTCCTAGTATATATTTATTCACATACACACTGAATGGCAGCCATTTCATTGTTCTTGAACTTGGACCAGATGTAAAGTTCTCCTATGCATCTCATAAAGCAGTGCAAGAATACAAGGAAGCCAAGGCTGTAAGTTTTTTTTTTTGTCACTGGACACTGGCTCCTCCTATGCTACGTATTATATGTATCACGCCAGACGGTGTTCCGTATCTGGCCCTATCACGGTGGACGGTGTTCCGTATCTGGCACTATCACGGTGTACGGTGTTCCGTATTAAGCTAATACGGTGGACGGTGTTCCGTATTATGCTAATACGGTACACGAAACACCGTGACCAATCGGTATTTAGGGCCAAATATTTGGAGCTCAGTATTTTGGGCAAACAGTATTTATTTTTGATTATTTTGGGCCTTCACCCTTTAAAGAGAGAGCGACTCAATCGAAAGAATCGTATTTAACAAGAAATTGATTCATTAGAGAAGATTATTTATTAAAATTTAATATTAATATTATAATATAACGTAAATGTATTGATTTTTTTTAAAAATAAAAATTATAACGCCGCCGCGAAGCGCGGCATTATCAACTAGTCAATATATATATATAAAGGAGGATAGCGGGAGTTTATGTGGCGCTCTAAGATCGTCTCAATCTATTTTTCTAATTTTCTAGAATTTTAGAATTTTAAACACTAATAAATATAAAAATATCAATTAACATATTATAAGTAGAATAGGTGTTTTAATTTATAAAGGAGAAGAGTTCGAATTTATAGGGAAGACATATGATTAGAAGTTCTATTGGAAGTATAATAAATATTTATAAGGCATACGATTAAAAGTTCTACTGGAAGTAGAATAGGAGTTCGAATTTATAGAGAATAAGAGTTCGAATTTATAGAAAAAATATATAAATAAACGTTCTATTAGAAGTAGAATAGGTGTTTGAATATGTAGAGCAGAAATATAATTAAATATTTTATAGAAAGTACGATCTTCTTAAATTATATATTTTTTATATAAGTTAATTATACTTATATTAGGAAAATATATTCATAAATCCAATACTATTTTCATAAAAAAAGTAACTTTATTTAAAAAGAAAAGAATTGATGTGTTAACATAATTCACCGTATTTAAAAAGAAAATAATTGATGTGTTAACATATTAAAGGAACAATCTAATGCAAGAATCCTAAATAAATACAGGAGTATCTATAATATAAATAGAAAATAAGATGTGTTTTCATTTCTGAAACTCCAAAAATTTTAGAAAGTCTAGAGAAAGTATAAATTGGAATTCACTAAATTTTTTAGATTTTGATTTAAGGAAAAAAATTATTGTGTAAGATAAGTATCATCAATAATATGTAATGAAGTTGGAATTTCGATCCCAAACGAGAGCGGCTCGAAACATGTTTAACGGGAAGACGGCTCACTATAAAAGATTGTACTAGCTATTAAAATACCATGTTATAAATTTTATTTTATTTTTAGGATTAGATTTTTATGGATAAACATTATCATACAAGTAATATATATAAAAGTTAGGTTTTTGGTCTTAACGAGAGAGCGTCAATAGTAATAACCGTGTTTAACAAGAAAGCGGTTCAATAAATAAGACCGTATAAAAAGTGTTTAAATATATAATACATAAAATAAAATATTTTATTGGAAGTAGAATACGAGGACGGTGGAGACGTCATATACGATTTTTTTTAAAACTATACATCTTTTTTCCTAAAAATCCTTTATTTTAACTTTTTTATACAAGTTTATCTATAATATACAGAAAATATAAGAAGTATTTTCATCTTTTAAAACTCCATAAATATTAGAAAGTTTAAAGAATATAAAAATTGGAATTTACACTCTTTATATAGTGAATTTAGAATTTCGGTTTCAAATAAGAGCGGCTCGAAACTTATTTAACGGGAAGACGGCTCGCTATAAAAGATTGTATTAGCTATTAGAATTTGATACTGTAGTCATAAATTTTTATTATTTTTACGGTTCGATTTTATGGATAAAAAATATTATATAAGTCTTTATAATATATGTTAAAAAGTTGGGATTTCGGTTTTAACGAGAGATCGGCTCAATCGACAAAATCGTATTTAACAAGAAATTGATTCGTTAGAGAAAATTATTTAATTATTAAAATTTAATATTAATATTATAATATAACGTAAATGTATTAAATTTTTTTAAAAATAAAAATTGTAACACCGTCGCGAAGCGCGGCTTTATCAACTAGTTTAGTTATAAAGTATAATCGCATCCACGCTGTCGTTACCTATTTCGATATCAAATCGAAAACTATAAACAAACCTAACATCGAAAAGGAAAGGTCGTATAGTACATAATAAAAACCAAATAGGTTTAGAATTCCTAATGTATTTGGGATACTACTCTCAAACTCCCCCTATATATATATATATATATATATATATATACGCATAGGTGACGGGATTAAAGTTCATGGTTTCTCAGTTCATGATTTCTACATAGGTTATATAAACTAAACCCTATATGTTATTATTATGGATCAGGGTGCAAAAAAATCAGTTGTTATTCGTGAAGTGTGGGAGGGAAATCTTGAACATGAGTTTTTTCTTATTCGAAGTGTAGTAAAATCGCATCCATACATCTCTATTGACACTGAGTTTCCCGGCACTGTTGTTCCCGACATCAAAAATCGCAGATACTATGAGCTTAATCCAGATGAAACTTATTCTCTGATGAAAGCTAATGTAGATGCTTCGAAATTGATTCAACTTGGCATTACTCTGTCTGATCAGTATGGTAATCTTCCGGAGTTTGGTACCGGAGCAGGTTTCGTGTGGCAGTTCAACTTCCGAGAATTTGACGTAGAAAAAGATTTGCAGAATTTTAGTTCGATTGCATTGCTTAAGCAGCACGGAATTGATTTTTCGGCGAATAAGAAGTATGGTGTTCGTTCCAAAGATTTTGCAAGGATTTTTTGGGGTTGCTTTGGACCTAATTGCACTTGGGTTACTTTTCATGGTGGATATGATTTTGGGTACTTGATAAAAGTCTTGACAAACTCTGATTTGCCTAGAGATTTGGGAACATTCAGTAATTTGTTGAGGCACTACTTTGGAAATTCAATGTATGATGTGAAGGCGATGATGGAGCCTTTCCGTTTACGTGGTGGTTTGGAGTCGTTGGCTGCGTATTTTAACTTGGTTCGTGTGGCTGGAAAATCTCATCAGGCTGGTTCTGACAGTTTACTGACCATGCAGCTCTTCGTGAAGGTGAAACAATGGTGTCTTTATCGCCCTTGCATGCCCTATGGTTTGGATTTAGAAGTCATGAATAGGCCAGTTGAAGTCTGATTATTTGTGCTGGAAGTAAGTGCAACAAAAAAAGACAAATACAGTGCAGTTTTATAATGTATGATTAGCCCCTTTTAAATTTCCTTGTGAAACATTGTATTTAGGATTTATATATTGATTCTTGTGAATTATTTAAATTCAATCTAAGTTGGTGGTTTGTTGAGGTGTGTTCGAAAATATTAATAGTATATGCATTCTCAAATTCATCTTTACCTACCCTGTTTTGCACTCTCATGCTTGCAAGCACTTCCACTGTAGTCTGTGGCAGAGAACTTGTTAAAACATATGTAATCTGTTTGAGAGATAAATTAGATGACACCACTCCTCTGTAATCTTTTTCAGTAATTAATCATGATAATTAACATCTCCTGCTGTTTATATATCCAATTTTCTTGCTACGGTGGAATAATCATCAAAGAAATATTTTAAGTGTTGGCTGGTTGATGCCAAAAGATCTTTCCCTTCCCCCGAGTTTCCTTGGCCATAGGGGCACCAGAGTCCAGGTTCACCAATGAAACTGTTCAAATTTAGAGCACTTAATTTAGGGTGTTTAAACTAAGTGTTGGTTTGTTTCACCTGATAAAGGTACTTTCTTGACTAACTACTATTAAGTTTCTTACAAGGCACAACGAACACCCCAGCCAGCCCTCTGCATTATATTTAAGTCAATATGAAAAGCGAAGTGCCTGCTGAAGATCTTCCCTTTGTAATCTTAGTCCTTTGTTCTTGGAATGTTTGATCTTCACCTCATAATCTCATATTACTAGTACTAGTATAGTAAAAAAGCCATATAGGAAGGAAAAAAAGGGGAAGAACTTGTTAATATCTTTTTGTCTGCGTTCCCAGGTTTCTCCTAAGCAAGAAAGAAAGTGATGATATGGAAGAGTTCTGTAATGTTTTATGTTTAATTGTTTAGTTTGCAAGGAGTAGTTTGAATAGAAAGGTAACTGATCTTTTCTTCCCATTCGGTGGCTACGCTAGTGTAATAGATCAATGGTACCTCAAAGCCGTGTAAGGAAGCAACAAAGATTGTCAAAGTCTTCCACTCCTATTATTAGATGCATGTAATGTCCAGGTTTGGATCTTGCTAAACTTATATTTTTCTTCCCTATAAACTGTTGAAATTTAGTAAAAACTATAAATATATTAATATGCTATGTCCGAGTCCAGCTTGTGTAAATCCTATGTCCACCACCTGGACGTATGCATCTTGTCACAGGTGTTTAAGACATACATCTTGGGGATTTGGTGGACTAATTTCTCTATTTTGCAATGCCATCTTAAGTTGTTTTTCTTCTACGTTTGGGTAATTAGGTAACCAGTAGGTGCTTACTGGAATATTACAGACTGGTTATTTCAGAGTGCTGCTTGTGTTAATTAATCTTTGGCATGTCAAGACTAAACTCTGTTAGCAGAGTTGTGAAATTGTTACCCACTAGTAGTTGTGAATGAGTTAGGCTTCTTGCTGGTGACTAAGGGAGCCAAAGGGGGGAACCATTACGCAACTTAAGCATTCTAGAAAAGCAATATACACAATGAACTCAAACTTTCAGCAATAAAAGCAGAATACATAAAAGAACCAAGTAGCAGTCATTAATGAAAAACATAAACATTATATTCCACAATAGCATCCCCAGTATTCAAGTCAATATTATGAGTCTGTGCCTGAGCATATCCACGTGCAAACCGAAAAACTCCAGTTCCTCCGAGCACCGGCATTTCTCTCATAGCAGCAAATGGAGGATTCCGACCTAAAACACTTAATGTGCTCCCGTTATACTCTCCATCCGTAAATGCATAATTTAAAACCATTAAAAAAGCCAATTCACTTGACGAAGCAGAGGCGTAAATTCCTTGAGCTCTTCCCACTTGTTTAGAACTCGGTTCTGGGCCCTCGGTTAATGGATCATCCATCATCATAATGGCACCGAAATATGTTGATGAAGTGTTGGTTGTGGCCGCGGAAGCTACCCGGACGGCAGTGGGGTTACGACCACTGACTATGTCGTGGAAGTAGAAGTGTAGGTGGCTTTGTTTTTCCTTGTTGAGCCCAAGGGAATTTCGGAGTATTTTTTTGGACAAGTCTTGGGATTCTCTGGTGAGGAGTGCAAATATGAAACTTGTGAAGACTATGAAAAGGAAAATGTTAGACATTGCGAGTTGTAGAATGGAAAATAAGAGAGGGAGCAATTAATTTATAGAGGTGGAGAGTGTTGAGACGTGAAGCCATAGGTTGCTTTCTTCTAAGTTTAAGAAACCAGTTGCTTCAGAGTGCTGCTTGTGTTGCTTGTGTTTTTTAGCTTTATGCATCACTTGCTACTCATAGCCAGACCTTTTCTTTTTGCTGAGTAAGCGAAACTCTTCTGGCGGTAAGCCAGGAACTTAATCTTCTTTTGCAAATAGTTAGCTTAATTGCCAATGACCTGATCTGCATCAACCTCGCGTTTCTTCTATAGGATGTCGTGTCAAAGACAAAGATGGGTGTATGGGTGTGTACAACTGTAAAAGAAAAAAAAAGAATAACTATTTGGTTTTTTGTTAAAGCTATACAGAGAAAGTAAATAATTAAGCGGAAGGGGATGCAAGATAAGATGAGGGCCAAGAAGTGCTTCCTCACCATGCTGGTAATGGTTCCTTGGTGCTTGAGGACCTTGACAACAATACGGCGTTCAAGTTGTTTGTATGAAAAAACATTATCCGTGAAGTTATAAATTGATATATTTTAATAAACTTTGTTGTAAATACTAACTAGCAACAATGTGCATAGAATGAATTGAAATCATTGTTACTCATGATTCGTGAAGTTATTAGGAAACTAAGAAGTCTCAAGTCCTTGGAACATAGCCAATTCATATGTGTTAAAAACATAAAAAGTAGCATCAAACACAAAATTAACCCTAACATTACTTCCACCCCCTCGTGGGTACCACTTTTTCTGGAGATAGATGGTGCTCGGTCATAACCTTCAACTTTTTTTATCATCTTTTGGGATGATTCTATTGATTCTTTCTTTGATAAGTTTCCAAATTCGGGTCTGACTCATCTTACAACCTCGAAGAAGAAGCATCTTCTTCACGAAAGCGACACTGGGTAAATGTTGGGTGCTAAATGAGAGAATGCTTTAGGCTTTTTTTGTCTGCGACCCAAGAACTGCAGCGCCAGCTCAGTGGGTTGGTCCGTTTCTCTTCCCATCTATAGTGTCTGTGGCGAAAGCTGTAGTGCATGAATCCGAGGCGAGCTGGACGCCTTATGGGTTTTGTGCGCCACATAGTGAATTTGGCGTCCTGTGCTAACACCATAACAACCTTGGTACTCATTGGACTAGTAAAGAGATGAGAATTAAAGGGGAATGTTTATTGTTTTACAGAAGTGAAACCATTCAACCTCTACTTTTTCCTGATAAATGTCTCCATAGCATAAAATCAAAAGTAGGAAAATCTGCAGTTTCTTTAATAAAAACAAGCAACTCCTTGAAACAATTTTTACAAGACAGTGTGATATTTCATTTATTGAAATAATGGGATTAACATTTATATTTAGTAGGTTTCAAGCAAGACACAAGAGGTCATCGTCCATAAGTGAAGAAAGTTGGGATTACAGGCTGTTAATTTCATATTTCAACCACAGAGCTTGATGCAGATAATACTAATCTGCGAATATGTTTCAGAATTATTTCCCACTCAAAAACTGACATACTACTGTTGAGTTCATCAATAGCATCCCATGTGCAAAATGGACGACTCCGCCTTGCATTTTTTTTTTTTTGAAATTGCAGAAAATTGTAATCCTATTAAAACCGACTATGCGAAGTGATTATATGCTTTTCATCTTTTTGTAGTGTTAACATCTTGGTGTAAGGTGACTATAAATGAAAGAAGTATTTATACTAGCTAGTAGTAGAATATGTTTCAATTCGAGTATAATATGAATGCACCTTATATATCTTATGCTTTGTTATTATATAGCCTAATATGTTCAATATATTTATTCGTAATTATATATTCTTCCAGTGGTATGTTTGCTAATGCAGTTACATTTCTATAGAGTTATAACAGCACTTTTCCTGATTTGAGCAGGCTGAAACAGAAGCAGATATAGGATTGATTGTGTAAAAAAAGAGTACGAGGGGTTATTGCTTCCCTTTTGACTCGCAGCTGCGACAAGTCAAACTGTTCAAATCTTTTTAGATGCCTGTTTCACATTATGCAAATTAGATTGGCAATCAATTTGTACGTCTCTAACATGAATTTTATCCATCTTCTACAGCTGAATCCTGGGGGTAATGAGGAACAGTACCTCTTCTGGATCATATTACGGAAGCACACTAGCTGATCAGAATTTGAAACGGAGCAGAAAATGTGTCTAGGATCCTTAGAGAAATTCCTAGCAGTGACATATGTGCAGAATGTGGTGCTCCTGAGCTGATTGGGCGCCATTAAATCTTGGTGTTCTGATATGCATTGAATTCTCTGGTGTCATAGATCAAAGGTACACACAGCACAGGTGCTAAAACACAATTAGGTTGTTTCTGACGGACTAATCATTCATTCCTTTACCCTGTGCAAGTCGGGCTGCGGACAGTTAGATTGTATGACTCATCAGTTATTCGTTTACTTTCTGCTAGTTGGCTGGGGGTTATCGATCCTTGTTACCTAGGTTCCTATTAGGCAGCCTAATTTTTAAATTACCTTTGTATGGACTATATGCGCTCTTGGCTTGAATTGTTTGGGTTTATGGAGTTACAACTAGTTGTCCAATCCATCTAGTATTCTCTTCGCCAAACAAGCTACGCAATCACTAAAGTTTCAAAAAGCTGCAATGTGAACCTCAATTTCATCGAGTACTACAGTGAAATTTTTGGTTACAACCCTTAAGGACTGTTAGGTTGATTTTGTCATGTGCTTCGTTCAATTAGTCTTACTAAGAATGTGTATTAGGTTTTTGTCTTGTATGAGCTGAAAACATCACACCTGCACCTTTTTTCTCCCCTTGTCTAACACTGGAAGGTCTAATCTTGTATGAGCTGAATATGTCACCCACCCGCACCCTCTTTTTCCTCCTGGTCTAAAATTGGAAGGTCTAATTATTAAGCCTTGGAGTGATCCGTTTCAGAGGTGCACGAGCATCAACTAAAGATGATGGAGGTTTAGGTGCTCTGGAAAGAGCTATAATGGGAGCAATAAGTGATGAAGAGCTATTTGTGTTGCTTTCAGAGAGCATGTGAAGCTGAAATGTTCAATCTATTATATTTGTTTCGCTCCCATTTGATCGGCCAAACGTTTAAAATGGTACTGTTTGTGTTGAACCTTTTTCCAAAGTGATTTTATTCAGCTCAGTGTACTATCTTACCACTTAAATTTGAAAAATATAACAATCTCCATTTTGTGTTGAATTGTCCAATCTCTTGCACACGTCCCTTACATTTATGACCAGTGTTTAAGCAGCGTCCTGAAACTGGAGAGTAAGTCGAAGTTCTTTTTCTTCTTCTCTGGTGTTACTTCACAGGCTATCAGCTGATGATAAGCCTGTATTGCATACACTGATATTATATATATCTGCGCCATTTTCAACTTTCAATACAGTATTGAAACTGTAATAAATCCTGACTTGGAAAATTTGGTGAAAGGTTTGTGGCCCATTCCAGTACATTGTTCTGTCTTCTGTGACAAATTACTGATGAATAAGTTGGATTATATCATCTTGATTAACCTTTTTTTAACATGATTACTCAATTTTGACGAATTGGCACCGTCTTCTAAATAAAAGTTATATCATTTTCGAACTGTCTACATAGGATTATTTCCCAATATATACTACGTTATTTAAGCAGCGTGAATATATAAGTAGGCTGTTTCCAGACACGTCGAATTCATAATACTCTTTGTTCAAAGTTGAATTTGATCAACAGGTAGGCAACCCTATTCAAGTTAAGTGGTCCAAAAGGAAAATGTGTTAACACTTGTTCACTGTCTCCGTCCTTATGCATGATGTAACTCCTTTACCCATTGTGCCTCCTTTTATCATAACTAGCTTATAACCCGTGCAAAACACGGGTTATTTTTTAATTTTTCATAATTTGCTTATGGTATACTCCCTCTGTCCCATGTAATACTTTACATTTGCGGATCAATTTCCGGCACGGATTTTAAGGTACATTTTAAGGGTAGTTCTATAACTTATTTTTGATATTTTCTTTTTTTGTATAAAAATAGAACAATCCTATTTTTATACAAAAAAAGAAAATATCAAAAATAAGTTATAGAACTATCCTTAAAATGCACCTTAAAATGCGTGTCAGATACGCAATTTTTTATGTAAAGAAATGGATGGGACGGAGGGAGTAGTATAATATAATAAATATTAATTTTAATATGTTATTGGAAAAATTCGAACCTTACATTTTTGTAAATAATAATTTTTAGTATTAAATATAAATTAATATATTGTTGAAGGGAATCGAACCTTAGACCTCTGTATATAACAACTTTTAGTATTATTGCATCTAACGGTCATGATATATTTGAGTTGAAGATCTAACGATTGTGAATGAGGGATAACCAAAAATGAGGAATAACCAAAAAAAGGAGTAACCAACCACAAATTATACCCCATTTTACTTATTATAATATAGTATAGATGTCGTGGTTTTCTGACTTTAAACATCTGTGTATCTACGATGCATATACGTGGGGTAGGGTAATATTGAATTGAAGCTCTGCCAAAGTACACACACTTATCTGTTACTGCTATCTTCCCTCATTTGGAAGTATTCAAATCTAAATTTGGAAAAAATATAAAAATTTATAACATGAAATTAATTTATATTAGTAGATTTTGTTTTGCGCCTCGCGTTTTGTTGGAAAAACGCTATTTCAGCTTTTGTTTTGGGGAGACGCCGTTTCAGACTGTGTTTGGCGGGGGGAAACGCCACACAATGTGGCGTTTGGGTCTTCTTGCCTTTTTTTTTCTTTTTGTTTTTGTTTTTTTGTTCTTTTTTGTTTTCATAAATATATATTTGTACAAAAATATTAAAAATGTATTTATAAATAGTCAATTAAAATATGAACGTATATTTTTTGAAGTTAGTATACGGTTTGTTCGTTGTTCCGAATATTTCCAAACCCAAAATGAAACTATTGAACCCGAAAGGTTAACTGTTGAAACCCCAGTATATTGATAAAATTTAAAAAATTTAATTAAAAAATTGAATCCGGCCGCCTAATTTTTAAACGCTAACGCGTTTAAAAATCAGGATAAGTTAGGGTTTAGGGTTGTAAACAACCCTAAACCCTAACTTGACTTCCTATACGGTTTATTCGTCGTTCTGAATATTTTTAAAATCAAAAATGGAAATGTTGAACCCTCAAAAGTTAATTGTTGAACCCTAAATTTAATTAAAATTATTTTTTTAATTTTAAATTTTTAATTAAAAAATTGAATTCGGCGACCTGATTTTTAAACGCTAACGCGTTTAAATATAAGGTTTAGTTAGGGTTTAGGGTTTAGGGTTTAGGGTTGTAAACAACCCTAAATCCCAAACCCTAAACCCTAAGTTCGTATACGGTTTATTCATCGTTCCGAATATTTCTAAAACCCAAAATGGAAACATTGAACCCCAAAAATTAATTGTTAAACCCTAAATTTATTTAAATTGTACTTTTTAAATTAAAAAAATACAATTTTAATTGAACATTTGATTAAAAGTTTTTTAATATTATTTGCAAATATATATTTAGGAAAAAATAAAAAAAAACTAAAAAAAAACAAAATTGAAAAACACCCAACGCCACATGAAGTGACTGCCCCCTAAACGCCAATTAATCTGGCGTTCACTACCTCCCCCTTTCTCTCCCTTGAAAACGAGGAACGCATTAGCGTTTTAAAAAAAAATTGAAACGCTACTTAATATTGTGTTTTAAAGTGATATTTGGGACCAAGTTTTTGAGCTGTAATATTTGAGACCATTTGTTTTCAAATTGTGATATTGGTACCTTTATTCAAATGATGAGGGGGTACATTCATGCTTTAGTTAGTTATTGTTTTATAAAGGTCATGTTTGGTGTGTGTCTAAAGAAAATCTGGGTTTGAATTATTTGAATTAGCAATGCAGTGATTTTGGAAGCATTTTAAAGTTTAGCATTTCTGTTATACTTTGGTGAACCAACTCCAACTTGATTTGTTCAAGTGACTGGAGCTCAGCTTTTTCAAACTATGAGTTTCGACATACAGCTGTATTATACAAAAATCTCCATTTTTTGAACTCCCGCGACAAGAATATCCATTCTGAAACCAGTGCCCATCGGATAAACATTTGGAAATAAGAATATGATGCGCATTTGATAAGAAAGTATCCCATAATTTATTTATTTTTGAAATACCCGCATTTGATAAGAAAGTATCCCATAATTTATTTATTTTTGAAATACCCATAATTTTCTTATAATACAAATTTGCCAAAACAGTATTCTATGTGCAAATTAAATGTGCATCTCAGTGATCAAATATGTCCACTAAGACTAGAGATGTTCAAAAAGCCTGAAGCCCGAAGCCCGGCCCGATCCGGCCCGAAAAAAAGCCCGAAAAGCCCGGCCCGAAAAAAGCCCGGCCCGGTTCGGCCCGGCCCGGAGGCCTAAAATGGGCCCTCTATTTTCCACGAAGCCCGGCCCGGCCCGAAGCCCGAAAAGCCCGGTTAAAAGCCCGGGCTTTTAAAAAGCCCGGATAAAGCCCGGGCTTTTAAAAAGCCCGGATAAAGCCCGGTCCGAAGCCCGGATAAAGCCCGACCCGGATAAAGCCCGGCCCGAAGCCCGGATAAAGCCCGGATAAAGCCCGGATAAATCCCGGATAAAATTTTTATTTTATTAATTTAACTTATAATCTTCAACCAAATTAATTTTTTATTTTTTGAAAATATGGGAATATCATTTAATTAGATATATCTTGACATCCGTACGGTTGGATCGTCGAGAAATATTTTTAAAAATATAGAAACAATAATCTGGGATGAAGCACTAGTTAGGAGTACCTGACAATATAGTAATGTTCTATTAAGATCTCCAACCAAATTAATTTTTTATTTTTTGAAAATTTGGTTATATCATTTAATTAGATATATCTTATCATCCGTACGGTTGGATCGTCGAGAAATATTTTTAAAAATATAGAAACAATAATCTGGGATGAAGCACTAGTTACGAGTACTAGACAATATAGTAGTGTTCTATTAAGATCTTCAACCAAATTAATTTTTTATTTTTTGAAAATTTGGGAATATCATTTAATTAGATATATCTTGACATCCGTACGGTTGGATCGTCGAGAAATATTTTTAAAAATATAGAAACAATAATCTGGGATGAAGCACTAGTTACGAGTACTAGACAATATAGTAGTGTTCTATTAAGATCTCCAACCAGATTAATTTTTTATTTTTTGAAAATTTGGGAATATCATTTAATTAGATATATCTTGACATCCGTACGGTTGGATCGTCGAGAAATATTTTTAAAAATATAGAAACAATAATCTGGGATGAAGCACTAGTTACGAATACTAGACAATATAGTAGTGTTCTATTAAGATCTCCAACCAGATTAATTTTTTATTTTTTGAAAATTTGGGAATATCATTTAATTAGATATATCTTGACATCCGTACGGTTGGATCGTCGAGAAATATTTTTAAAAATATAGAAACAATAATCTGGGATGAGCATTAGTTACGAGTACTAGACAATATAGTAATGTTCTATTATGATCTCCAACCAAATTAATTTTTTATTTTTTGAAAATTTGGTTATATCATTTAATTAGATATATCTTATCATCCGTACGGTTGGATCATCGAGAAATATTTGTAAAAATATAGAAATTACATATATATAATTTTTTTTTAAAAAGCCCGAAAAAAGCCCGGCCCGAAGGCCTAAAATGGGCCTCATATTTTAGAGAAAGCCCGGCCCGGCCCGGCCCGATTTTTGAAAAAGCCCGGCCCGGCCCGGTTGTTAAAAAGCCCGGGCTTTTTAAAGCCCGGATAAAGCCCGGTCCGAAGGGCTTTTTGTGCACCTCTAACTAAGACCATCTCCAACCCAAGACACCAAAATAGTGTCCTAGGAACACTATTTTGGTGATAAAATTACACCATTCATAAAATGCACTCCAACCCATGATCACTATACTTGACACTAAAAAGAATCTTTCACCAATAAAATAGAATATTCTAACTTTGTTCAAATTTTACATTATTAATATCTATTATATTTTAAATTGTAATGTTATGGTCGCATAATATTAAATTTATTAATATAAAAAGTTATTTATAAAAAAAATCAATATTCAAATTTTGTTAAAATTTAGTCAAAAAATTAAAAAGGAATAAATCACAATTAACAAATATTCCCGGTTGCCACAATAATAAAAGTGGAAGAGACTTGACTTAATTATTTGAATTATCGTATTCTTCCCGAAGGTGCTCAATCAACGCAGCGAAGTTCAAAATGAGCTTCCTAACCTTTGATTTGTCGATATCTACTTAAAAAGTTTTGAAATTTGACATCTTCATTTCTTTATTATTTTTCACAAGATTAGCTACGTTAAAACTTGAGTTTCTTTATGTATATGTATTATAAGTTAGGTAAAATTATTATTTTGTAACTTCTTATTTATCATTATGATGTTATTTTTATAATTATATTTGGTTTGTTGTTTATAATTCATGATTAAGATTTTTTTAAGGTTTTGTGTGAAAGTTAAAAAAAATAATATTTTACAATTAACTAGAGTTGAGAAGAAAAGAAGTTTCAATTGATAAAAATTTAGAGTTAAAAATTACAAGAACAAATAAGTTTAAAAAAAATTACAAGAACAAATAGTAGGACATAGATGAAAAAAAAATTGTTTTGTTAACAAATATAGGGGCATTTTTGGAATTTTGAAAGTCACCAAATTTGGTGACCAAGGATCACCAAATGTACTTTTGTCACGAAATTTGGTGATCCAAAACTCATTTGGTGATCTTGGGTCACTATTTTAGTGTTGCATTGGAGTGGGTATGACACTATATCCATCACTATTATAGTGATTTAGTGATGGGTTGGAGTTGCTCTAATGCACCCGAAAAGATTACGTACAAATGTTAGAAACTAGAATAAAAATTGACTATGATAAATTATACTCCCTCCGTTTCTAAATAAGTTTCCTGTTTTGACTGAACACGTTTGCCAACGCACATTTTTTATCGTTAATATCTTGAATTTCGTATTAATATTAAATATAAAACTTCACTGTATTGAAG
Source organism: Saposhnikovia divaricata (assembly GCA_036435485.1). NCBI lineage: Eukaryota > Viridiplantae > Streptophyta > Magnoliopsida > Apiales > Apiaceae > Saposhnikovia > Saposhnikovia divaricata. The sequence goes on from CM071596.1 coordinate 93,989,933, forward strand.
TACTCATAAATACGAATCTAACAAGATCACTCATGACTATATTTGGTCATATAGATTAGACGTAAATTAGTAATTTGTCTCATGTTATGAACAGTCCCGACATTTCAAACGAGCAACATATTACGAAACAGAGGGAGTATATAGATGTAGATTGTTGTGCCCAAAATCCGCCTTGGGCATGATTTAAGGCCCATTAAGGTTACGGGTTCAAGTAATATGGATATGAAGGATAGGATGGACTAGGTATGGATGTTTTGGTCTAATATGCTTTGGAAATATACTGAAAGATGAAGATTCTTGCATCTGATTCGGAGTTCATTCATGTAGGGGTTCAGGTGTCTGAACCCCAGGTGGGGGTGCTGCTATGTGGAGGCCTTATAGGGGTGCATGCAGGTGAAGGGCTTCCAGGCAGGGGTTCATACTCGTACCCCGACAGTCCGCGGGATTTGGCCCAACAACCTCCTAAATTATAGGAGAACGGATATATATCGCTCTAATAATCTTATGGATAACTCCTAAACATCAGGAACAGGTCAACAACATCACTTATCACAGATAATCATTATATATACATGGATTATGTATATATATGTGGATATATGATGGAAAATCATATATTTATGAAGATAATCATGGATTTATGGATATAATAACCGGATAATCATGGTTGGTCGAATAACTACTGGATAATTATATCAAAACATGGCTTATCAATCAAGTAAGGAGTCCAAACCCTAAGAACTACATGGGACTTGATTCCTATAAATATAGGATATGTAGGCACTTTACAGGGGTTGGATGTTATACCTCACTTTACTCTACATGGATTATGTGGAGACCTTGCAAACTCAGTCCCCAAATACCACCACAAAAACCATCCCAAATCATCGGATAATTCGGGATCAATGGAAGACTCGGAACATGTGTTGTTACGAAATTCCTCCAACAACATTTGGCGCTAGAAGGATGATACATGTTAATTTTGTATATATTTTATAGCATGTTATCTCTCATTTGTCCTTAATTTTGTGCTTGGTTTGCATTGTTAGTAGCATTTTAATTTGAATTTGATGCTAAGATAATTTTTATGTTTATAGGATAATTTTTGAAGCAAAAGGAGCCTGATTTCACATCTTCAAGAGACCGTAGATTAGACCTGGATGAGCAATGAGGAAATAAGAATTGTCACAAAAATATGGAAAGTGATATATTCTTAAAGCAGGAATCCCGGTTGGAATTAATATAATTTTTGTGAAGCGAAAGGAGTCCGGTTCCAGGCCCTCAATTGTCCGCAGCTTAGGATTTAAGGATTCATTTATATTAATAAATATTTAATTTATTTAGAAAATTATATTTATAAATATCTAATAATATTAGATATTTATTTTTATAATTTCTGGATTTAATTACTTATTTATTAATTAAAGATTACAAGCTGTGCGGGTTAAAAAGCATTTCTACGGAACCCATTTCTAATAGGACGAAATAAGCCCATGTTTGTTGATTAAGTAGCCGCCCAGTTCATAAACAAGAGAATTCAAGAAAAAAAAATTGTTGTGGAGTTGTTTGCCGGCTACATTAATTATTGGAGATGGTGTGCTAAAATTTGCAATAAATAGTTGTGTAGTTCATAAGCAAAGACATGAACCACTCCTGTAAACAAAACTTCCTGTACCATATTTTAGTTAGTGTTTAGTTTAGTAGTTAGTTTAGGGGTAGATAATAAATGTAGAGGAGAAGAAAATACTTCAAGGAGAGCTTGGGCAAGGGTTGAAGGGATTCAATTCAGACTTACAGATTTCTTCAAAGTTGTATTTTTTTTAACTCTATACTCTTGTAAATACTGTTTTTATTTTATATATATTTGTGTTTTTTATATATCATGTCTAACTAATTTTATAATTTGAGAATTAGGTAGTATTCATTGGTAATATATAATTGTTTGATTGTGATGCTAATTCTCTACTTTTGCTAATTTATCATTGAGGGCTTAACCCAATTAAGGGAGTCATGAACCATTAATTGTATTTCTAGGAATTGTAATGAATTGGGAGAGGATTTACAATTCTAGTACATGATATGATAGACATAATTCTATTATTGAATCGGGAGATTAATAAGAGGACTATGAAACCTATAATTCTTGGGTCTTAATAATCTAAAATTATATTTCGATTGATCATGGGAGTGACTTTTGAGATATAATTATAGACACTATTTTGTATCTTGGGAGAGAACATTATAGAATTTAGAAGGATTGTTTTTAGCAAAGTACGAGAGATACGCATCACATCAATATTATTGAACCAATTGAAGAAACCTAGTTCTCGGGTTACTTTCCTCATCACTTAGTTTTAACTGCTTATTTTAGTTAAATTTAGTTAGAAACAAACACCAAATTATTCCTCCACACTTCTAGATTATAAGAAATTAAAACCTGAACTTGTATTAACAGTCCTTCCTTGCGAACGAATCACACAAAAATACTGTCAACAAATTGGCGCAGCTGCCGGGGAAGGCAGTAATATTAAGTTTAGGTTATTTATTTCTTATAATTTAGATTTTTTTTATTCAGAGTAATAAAAAAACAAAAAAAAACAAAAAAAATATTTGTCTTAATAATAGAAAATAAATTGATCTCTTTTTTGTGTGCTATTTCGAAGCCTTTATTCAAGTTATCTGCTTCATTTTCATATCAGTAAATCAAATAAATACTCCCCTGTTTTCCCCAGCTGAATCAAATAAGCCTTTCTCTTCGCACATACACAAGACCCAGCTGAATAAACCCATTTCTTTCTCCCCTTTCTTTCTCCTCCCTTCTCCTCTCTTTCAATTCCCAGCCATCTCATCCCTCTCCTACCTTCTATTTCTATTCCTTTCCACCTTCTTACCATACCTTCTTCACGCCCTTTCCCTTCAACACCTCCCCTCCCACTTCCGCCGCGCCACACGCCCCAAACCACATATCCTTCTTCGCACCTCCACCCCTCCCCTCCTTCGATCTCTTTCTCACCCTCTCTTTCTCACCCTCTCTTTCTTTCCCTTTTTCATCACAATCCCCTCCCTGTTCAATTTCCTGTCGAATTCAATTTCTGTGAATTGCTGTAGTTCCTGTCGAATTCCTTTTCCCGTGAATTGCTGTAGTGGGCTTATTTGCGAGTGGGCTTATTTACAGAATACAGCTGAATTTCCTGGCTTACACTTATTAAACACCAAATCCCAAGATTTGTGCTGTCCAGTATTTCGGCTCATTTAATTATTGTATTTTGAGTTTTCGGCTCATTTCCTGGCTTACGGTCGAGTGTTACTTTATGTGTTTTCATTAAGTCGTTGTTTCGTCGCTGTTTTGTTTTTTGTTTTTTTCTGTTCGTGTATTTCAATGATTTTGCTCTCAAGTTTGAGTTTTGTTGAATCAGTGTTATGTTTCGTTTAATTTTGTTGAACCGAGTTTGTATTGAATTAGCAGCTGAGTTCGATGATTTCGAGTTCGCGAGATTGAGCTTCTGTAGTGTTTAACTGTTAATCTATAATAGAGTTCAGAGTTGTTGTGTTCGAGCAGTGTAAAATTGAACTGCTTTGTATTGCGATTTTGTTAAAATTTGTTTCAAGAGTATTCGATATTCGTTCTTAAAAAAATATATAAAAAAATATATATATAAAAAAAATACATAAAATAAAAATAATAAAAAGTTTTAGAATAAAATCTAGTTGTTAATTTTTTGGTTTTTGATTATTTTCTGTTTTATTTGCGATTTTGTTGTATGTTGAAAAAATTAAAAAAAAAATTAAAAATTAAAAAATAATAATAATAATAAATAAATAAATAAATAAAAAATAGTAAAATAAAAATAAAATAAAAAGTGAGTAGGCAAAGAGACTACATGGAGTACAACTTTGGTTGGAACAACGCTCAGAATTTCTACAACAGTCAAGAACGATATCAAGACTTCAATCCTTACCCACAGTTCGATGCTTATGAGGATTGTAATGCATATCAGGTGAATTCGTTCTATTCTGAGAACTCATTTTATGCTCCATACCCTAGCAATGATTTTTCATTTGCCTTGGAAAATCAATATCATGATGATCTTAATCCATATATCTGCCATGATGTTGATACGAGTGTAATTCAATCTGATCCTTCTTTACTTTCGATGGGAGTTTTTAATCACTTTGAGGACCCACCATTAGAAATTGCTAGTGATAATGATATTCCATATGATTCAATAGCTTGGTACGAGGAGAATACTAAATTAAATAATTTTATTTGGGAAGTTCGAGCAGTGTGGCATGAGGGCCGTTCTCTAACTCCCCCTTGTGTCAATTTTCCTCTATGCCATGACTCTTGTTTAGCAATTGATGATAATGTGGTGTCTGACGAGTCTACTTGTGTAGTTGATAATTGTCCCATGCGCATTAATGATAATTTGGATGCAATTGAAATTCTACCAAATCTAGAAAATTTTGAGCTTAATACATTGGTAGACGAGATTAAAATTGATGAGTGTCCAATTATAAAAGAGAAGGAAGTTAAGATTGATGAAGTTGAAAATCTTGCTTTGGAATATAAGGATCCAATTTGGGAGGAGTTTATGAGTCGTATTTACGATGATGATTCTGACGACTTTTCTGGCTACTTTTGCAAGTCTCTTGAGCATGATAGGTTCTTGAAAGTTTTCGTACCTTTCAATGAATCTAAGGTTTATTTGCACATTATGGTTTTATTACTAATTCGTAGATATGTGCATCTATTTGCTTTTTCTCCTCACTAGTATTATTGTTTGTGCAAATAAGTCGAGCTAATGACAATAAACAAGCGCTATTTTGGAGGCAACCCAAGGAATTTTGTTGATTTGAATAATATTCTTGTGTGTTTGGACTATGCAGGGAAATGGAAGCATGTGGCAAGTGAAAAATTGATGGGGCATTGCAAAAGAATTCAAGGGCTTGAAATTAATTCCAAGGGCCTGAATCATGATTTCTTTGTTGCACACTACCACCTCGTCTATGACTCAGGGGAGTTCTTTCTTTTCTTCCTAGCATATTAGTCCATTGTGTTGTCATTTATATATATTGTTTGTTTCTTTAGGTTATATGTGGTTAGTGGTTGTTTCTTGTGGACAAGAAACGTGATAAGTTGGGGGGTGTGTTCATTGTGGTGTTATAAAAAAAAAATTGAAAAAAATCAAAAATAATTCTAGCATTGTAAAAAGATCAATTGTTATAATTTGCCTTAATGCGCCCATGCATGCTAAAAGAATCTTGTGTTATTGACGCTTTTGATTGAGAAGTTATATGCTTTGTTCTTGAGCAGACACATACACTAGCAAGTTGAAGCAAGTAAACTCATTGAATTTTGTAAGTGATTAAAAGGACATGAATATGTGTAAGATGATTTGGTTTACATGCTTTGAGTACAAGTAGGTGCATTGGAGAGACTTTTACCTGGGATTGATTATGCTTTGCCGCACCAAGTGAGTTTTGAGCCTATATGCATATCTTTTGCATTTCATATTCGTTTGCTTGAGTGTCCACATGTTGTTTGCATTGCTAGCACTTGTTTGAGGTCTTTCTTGAAATGCATGGCATTATTTGATGATAACATGATAAAGGCATTTAGGAATAAACCATATTTCCTATATTACCACACCATTTATACATGATCAATTAGTTACCCCATTGAGCTTTATCATATTTTTTTTCGGTGACACACCACATTACTTGCCTAGACCTTTTTCTTGTATTGGCCTTACATTAACTTGAACCCAAATTGTCAAAGGCTAGTACAGTGCTTGAGAACTTATACATATTCATTGAGTAAAACTATGTGAATACTTGCATCTTCGACACCAAGACATTGCATTATTCACTTTGATTCTTAAGTTGACATGGCATGAGAGAACTTGTATATGTGGTGTTGTAGTGGCATTCGATCTTTTACATGAGCTAGATGGATTTTGTGGGTACATTCACTACAGACCCTCACGAGACCTCACTCGTCCACTAGGGCTGCCTAGGGGTTTAAAGGGCTTGTTGCATATGCCAAATGCAACCGTGATCACCTACGGAAGTGGTATTAATAAGTAGTTAGTTTGGTTTACTCGAGGACGAGCAAAAGTTAAGTTGGGGGGTATTTGATACATGTTAATTTTGTATATATTTTATAGCATGTTATCTCTCATTTATCCTTAATTTTGTGCTTGGTTTGCATTGTTAGTAGCATTTTAATTTGAATTTGATGCTAAGATAATTTTTATGTTTATAGGATAATTTTTGAAGCAAAAGGAGCATGATTTCACATCTTCAAGAGACCGTAGATTAGACCTGGATGAGCAATGAGGAAATAATAATTGTCACAAAAATATGGAAAGTGATATATTCTTAAAGCAGGAATCCCGGTTGGAATTAATATAATTTTTGTGAAGCGAAAGGAGTCCGGTTCCAGGCCCTCAATTGTCCGCAGCTTAGGATTTAAGGATTCATTTATATTAATAAATATTTAATTTATTTAGAAAATTATATTTATAAATATCTAATAATATTAGATATTTATTTTTATAATTTCTGGATTTAATTACTTATTTATTAATTAAAGATTACAAGCTGTGCAGGTTAAAAAGCATTTCTACGGAACCCATTTCTAATAGGACGAAATAAGCCCATGTTTGTTGATTAAGTAGCCGCCCAGTTCATAAACAAGAGAATTCAAGAAAAAAATATTGTTGTGGAGTTGTTTGCCGGCTACATTAATTATTGGAGATGGTGTGCTAAAATTTGCTATAAATAGTTGTGTAGTTCATAAGCAAAGACATGAACCACTCCTGTAAACAAAACTTCCTGTAACATATTTTAGTTAGTGTTTAGTTTAGTAGTTAGTTTAGGGGTAGATAATAAATGTAGAGGAGAAGAAAATACTTCAAGGAGAGCTTGGGCAAGGGTTGAAGGGATTCATTTCAGACTTACAGATTTCTTCAAAGTTGTATTTTTCTTAACTCTATACTCTTGTAAATACTGTTTTTATTTTATATATATATATTTGTGTTTTTTATATATCATGTCTAACTAATTTTATAATTCGAGAATTAGGTAGTATTCATTGGTAATATATAATTGTTTGATTGTGATGCTAATTCTCTACTTTTGCTAATTTATCATTGAGGGCTTAACCCAATTAAGGGAGTCATGAACCATTAATTGTATTTCTAGGAATTGTAATGAATTGGGAGAGGATTTACAATTCTAGTACATGATATGATAGACATAATTCTATTATTGAATCGGGAGATTAATAAGAGGACTATGAAACCTATAATTCTTGGGTCTTAATAATCTAAAATTATATTTCGATTGATCATGGGAGTGACTTTTGAGATATAATTATAGACACTATTTTGTATCTTGGGAGAGAACATTATAGAATTTAGAAGGATTGTTTTTAGCAAAGTACGAGAGATACGCATCACATCAACATTATTGAACCAATTGAAGAAACCTAGTTCTCGGGTTACTTTCCTCATCACTTAGTTTTAACTGCTTATTTTAGTTAAATTTAGTTAGGAACAAACACCAAATTATTCCTCCACACTTCTAGATTATAAGAAATTAAAACCTGAACTTGTATTAACAGTCCTTCCCTGCGAACGAATCACACAAAAATACTGTCAACAAATTGGCGCAGCTGCCGGGGAAGGCAGTAATATTAAGTTTAGGTTATTTATTTCTTATAATTTAGATTTTTTTATTCAGAGTAATAAAAAAAAAAAAAAACAAAAAAAATATTTGTCTTAATAATAGAAAATAAATTGATCTCTTTTTTGTGTGTTATTTCGAAGCCTTTATTCAAGTTATCTGCTTCATTTTCATATCAGTAAATCAAATAAATACTCCCCTGTTTTCCCCAGCTGAATCAAATAAGCCTTTCTCTTCGCACATACACAAGACCCAGCTGAATAAACCCATTTCTTTCTCCCCTTTCTTTCTCCTCCCTTCTCCTCTCTTTCAATTCCCAGCCATCTCATCCCTCTCCTACCTTCTATTTCTATTCCTTTCCACCTTCTTACCATACCTTCTTCACGCCCTTTCCCTTCAACACCTCCCCTCCCACTTCCGCCGCGCCACACGCCCCAAACCACATATCCTTCTTCGCACCTCCACCCCTCCCCTCCTTCGATCTCTTTCTCACCCTCTCTTTCTCACCCTCTCTTTCTTTCCCTTTTTCATCACAATCCCCTCCCTGTTCAATTTCCTGTCGAATTCAATTTCTGTGAATTGCTGTAGTTCCTGTCGAATTCCTTTTCCCGTGAATTGCTGTAGTGGGCTTATTTGCGAGTGGGCTTATTTACAGAATACAGCTGAATTTCCTGGCTTACACTTATTAAACACCAAATCCCAAGATTTGTGCTGTCCAGTATTTCGGCTCATTTAATTATTGTATTTTGAGTTTTCGGCTCATTTCCTGGCTTACGGTCGAGTGTTGCTTTATGTGTTTTCATTAAGTCGTTGTTTCGTCGCTGTTTTGTTTTTTGTTTTTTTTTGTTCGTGTATTTCAATGATTTTGCTCTCAAGTTTGAGTTTTGTTGAATCAGTGTTATGTTTCGTTTAATTTTGTTGAACCGAGTTTGTATTGAATTAGCAGCTGAGTTCGATGATTTCGAGTTCGCGAGATTGAGCTTCTGTAGTGTTTAACTGTTAATCGATAATAGAGTTCAGAGTTGTTGTGTTCGAGCAGTGTAAAATTGAACTGCTTTGTATTGCGATTTTGTTAAAATTTGTTTCAAGAGTATTCGATATTCGTTCTTAAAAAAATATATAAAAAAAATATATATAAAAAAAATACATAAAATAAAAATAATAAAAAGTTTTAGAATAAAATCTAGTTGTTAATTTTTTGGTTTTTGATTATTTTCTGTTTTATTTGCGATTTTGTTGTATGTTGAAAAAATTAAAAAAAAATTTAAAAATTAAATAATAATAATAATAAATAAATAAATAAATAAAAAATAGTAAAATAAAAATAAAATAAAAAGTGAGTAGGCAAAGAGACTACATGGAGTACAACTTTGGTTGGAACAACGCTCAGAATTTCTACAACAGTCAAGAACGATATCAAGACTTCAATCCTTACCCACAGTTCGATGCTTATGAGGATTGTAATGCATATCAGGTGAATTCGTTCTATTCTGAGAACTCATTTTATGCTCCATACCCTAGCAATGATTTTTCATTTGCCTTGGAAAATCAATATCATGATGATCTTAATCCATATATCTGCCATGATGTTGATACGAGTGTAATTCAATCTGATCCTTCTTTACTTTCGATGGGAGTTTTTAATCACTTTGAGGACCCACCATTAGAAATTGCTAGTGATAATGATATTCCATATGATTCAATAGCTTGGTACGAGGAGAATGCTAAATTAAATAATTTTATTTGGGAAGTTCGAGCAGTGTGGCATGAGGGCCGTTCTCTAACTCCCCCTTGTGTCAATTTTCCTCTATGCCATGACTCTTGTTTAGCAATTGATGATAATGTGGTGTCTGACGAGTCTACTTGTGTAGTTGATAATTGTCCCATGCGCATTAATGATAATTTGGATGCAATTGAAATTCTACCAAATCTAGAAAATTTTGAGCTTAATACATTGGTAGACGAGATTAAAATTGATGAGTGTCCAATTATAAAAGAGAAGGAAGTTAAGATTGATGAAGTTGAAAATCTTGCTTTGGAATATAAGGATCCAATTTGGGAGGAGTTTATGAGTCGTATTTACGATGATGATTCTGACGACTTTTCTGGCTACTTTTGCAAGTCTCTTGAGCATGATAGGTTCTTGAAAGTTTTCGTACCTTTCAATGAATCTAAGGTTTATTTGCACATTATGGTTTTATTACTAATTCGTAGATATGTGTATCTATTTGCTTTTTCTCCTCACTAGTATTATTGTTTGTGCAAATAAGTCGAGCTAATGACAATAAACAAGCGCTATTTTGGAGGCAACCCAAGGAATTTTGTTGATTTGAATAATATTCTTGTGTGTTTGGACTATGCAGGGAAATGGAAGCATGTGGCAAGTGAAAAATTGATGGGGCATTGCAAAAGAATTCAAGGGCTTGAAATTAATTCCAAGGGCCTGAATCATGATTTCTTTGTTGCACACTACCACCTCGTCTATGACTCAGGGGAGTTCTTTCTTTTCTTCCTAGCATATTAGTCCATTGTGTTGTCATTTATATATATTGTTTGTTTCTTTAGGTTATATGTGGTTAGTGGTTGTTTCTTGTGGACAAGAAACGTGATAAGTTGGGGGGTGTGTTCATTGTGGTGTTATAAAAAAAAAAATTGAAAAAAATCAAAAATAATTCTAGCATTGTAAAAAGATCAATTGTTATAATTTGCCTTAATGCGCCCATGCATGCTAAAAGAATCTTGTGTTATTGACGCTTTTGATTGAGAAGTTATATGCTTTGTTCTTGAGCAGACACATACACTAGCAAGTTGAAGCAAGTAAACTCATTGAATTTTGTAAGTGATTAAAAGGACATGAATATGTGTAAGATGATTTGGTTTACATGCTTTGAGTACAAGTAGGTGCATTGGAGAGACTTTTACCTGGGATTGATTATGCTTTGCCGCACCAAGTGAGTTTTGAGCCTATATGCATATCTTTTGCATTTCATATTCGTTTGCTTGAGTGTCCACATGTTGTTTGCATTGCTAGCACTTGTTTGAGGTCTTTCTTGAAATGCATGGCATTATTTGATGATAACATGATAAAGGCATTTAGGAATAAACCATATTTCCTATATTACCACACCATTTATACATGATCAATTAGTTACCCCATTGAGCTTTATCATATTTTTTTTCGGTGACACACCACATTACTTGCCTAGACCTTGTTCTTGTATTGGCCTTACATTAACTTGAACCCAAATTGTCAAAGGCTAGTACAGTGCTTGAGAACTTATACATATTCATTGAGTAAAACTATGTGAATACTTGCATCTTCGACACCAAGACATTGCATTATTCACTTTGATTCTTAAGTTGACATGGCATGAGAGAACTTGTATATGTGGTGTTGTAGTGGCATTCGATCTTTTACATGAGCTAGATGGATTTTGTGGGTACATTCACTACAGACCCTCACGAGACCTCACTCGTCCACTAGGGCTGCCTAGGGGTTTAAAGGGCTTGTTGCATATGCCAAATGCAACCGTGATCACCTACGGAAGTGGTATTAATAAGTAGTTAGTTTGGTTTACTCGAGGACGAGCAAAAGTTAAGTTGGGGGGTATTTGATACATGTTAATTTTGTATATATTTTATAGCATGTTATCTCTCATTTATCCTTAATTTTGTGCTTGGTTTGCATTGTTAGTAGCATTTTAATTTGAATTTGATGCTAAGATAACTTTTATGTTTATAGGATAATTTTTGAAGCAAAAGGAGCATGATTTCACATCTTCAAGAGACCGTAGATTAGACCTGGATGAGCAATGAGGAAATAATAATTGTCACAAAAATATGGAAAGTGATATATTCTTAAAGCAGGAATCCCGGTTGGAATTAATATAATTTTTGTGAAGCGAAAGGAGTCCGGTTCCAGGCCCTCAATTGTCCGCAGCTTAGGATTTAAGGATTCATTTATATTAATAAATATTTAATTTATTTAGAAAATTATATTTATAAATATCTAATAATATTAGATATTTATTTTTATAATTTCTGGATTTAATTACTTATTTATTAATTAAAGATTACAAGCTGTGCAGGTTAAAAAGCATTTCTACGGAACCCATTTCTAATAGGACGAAATAAGCCCATGTTTGTTGATTAAGTAGCCGCCCAGTTCATAAACAAGAGAATTCAAGAAAAAAATATTGTTGTGGAGTTGTTTGCCGGCTACATTAATTATTGGAGATGGTGTGCTAAAATTTGCTATAAATAGTTGTGTAGTTCATAAGCAAAGACATGAACCACTCCTGTAAACAAAACTTCCTGTAACATATTTTAGTTAGTGTTTAGTTTAGTAGTTAGTTTAGGGGTAGATAATAAATGTAGAGGAGAAGAAAATACTTCAAGGAGAGCTTGGGCAAGGGTTGAAGGGATTCATTTCAGACTTACAGATTTCTTCAAAGTTGTATTTTTCTTAACTCTATACTCTTGTAAATACTGTTTTTATTTTATATATATATATTTGTGTTTTTTATATATCATGTCTAACTAATTTTATAATTCGAGAATTAGGTAGTATTCATTGGTAATATATAATTGTTTGATTGTGATGCTAATTCTCTACTTTTGCTAATTTATCATTGAGGGCTTAACCCAATTAAGGGAGTCATGAACCATTAATTGTATTTCTAGGAATTGTAATGAATTGGGAGAGGATTTACAATTCTAGTACATGATATGATAGACATAATTCTATTATTGAATCGGGAGATTAATAAGAGGACTATGAAACCTATAATTCTTGGGTCTTAATAATCTAAAATTATATTTCGATTGATCATGGGAGTGACTTTTGAGATATAATTATAGACACTATTTTATATCTTGGGAGAGAACATTATAGAATTTAGAAGGATTGTTTTTAGCAAAGTACGAGAGATACGCATCACATCAACATTATTGAACCAATTGAAGAAACCTAGTTCTCGGGTTACTTTCCTCATCACTTAGTTTTAACTGCTTATTTTAGTTAAATTTAGTTAGAAACAAACACCAAATTATTCCTCCACACTTCTAGATTATAAGAAATTAAAACCTGAACTTGTATTAACAGTCCTTCCCTGCTAACGAATCACACAAAAATACTGTCAACAAAGGAGGGGCATTCATTAACGTTTGTGGGGGACAAACGAATATCAATCTAACATATACAATCAGGGGGTGGTTGTACGTCAGTTTTAATGGAGAAACATGAACGGTTCTTCACTTTAAAACACAAACATGGAGGCGGGTAAAAAAAATGGAATTAGTGGAAGTGGGAGCTACGCGCCTTGGAAATTAAAAAGAAAAAGAAAAAAAGGAGATGGCAGCCAAGCAACAAAGAAACGTAATGAGTGGTTCGTCAACCAACAGGAAGAAAGAAAAAACCGCATGGAATCAGATTAGAAAAAGATGAAACAAAGGCAAAAGGCATTAGTGGAAGCATGGAGGTTAAAAAGAAGAACAAGGCCAAATAATCCCTGCGGTGTACAAAAAAAAATGGTGAAACTTGAGCAACAGTGGAGGACAGACGAAACCAATTTATGCGGTGGTTCTTGTTACTGTTATAGGTGGTGGCAGTCACGCCAACTAAGTCGATGAACAAAGAATGCATGGATGTGCTTTTATTGTGGTTATGATGATGGCGTTGACCATAACTTTAAGGTGAAGGCTGGCAAAAAATAAAAAAATAAAAAAATTGATGGGGATTTGAAAACAATGAGTGGTGATGTACCGTCAGTGATGTCTGCTCTTGAGACTTGTATTTTCATATATGTTTGCTGGCCTGAACTTGTTCGACTGGAAGTGGCGACGACCAGTTACCTAGGCGGAGATGACTATGGCAATCCGAATGCTGGAAACAATAAACAGTGACAACAAGGGCGATAACTACTGAAAATGGTGGCACTTTGACACTGGCAATGGAGGTTAATAGAGTTACGGGTCGAAAATAAAGTCCAGCTATGGCCAGATGATGCGTCAATATGAGCCATGAGACTTGTATTTTCATCTCTTTTGTTGCATTCTCGGCAGCAACGAAGGCTTTACATTATTAGAACGACATCAGCTGTAATAACGGACAAAAACGAACAGCGGCTGATGAAACCAGCATTGCAGAAATTAGTACAGTAGAAGATTTGGTGAAACTTAAAACAGAAGCGTGCAAAAAGAATAAAGGGTTATTTGTATATGTATATGCCCGTATGTAAAGACACAATGGTGATGTCATCGTGCCATGGCTGAGTATGTATACACCAGAAGCTAGGTTGTCACTGACTATGCAGAGGTATGTGCCATCGACGAGAAGCTTGCAGCATTGCGTTGATAATAATGTGGGCTTTAAAAAAAACACAGAGGTTACGGCACCGAGAAAGACGTCAAAAAGCTGAGAAGCTTGCTGAGGTATGGGATAAAGAACAGAAGCTGAGCTGCGTCCGAGAACTACATTAACAAGTGGTAATTCTTGTCAACGGCAATGGTGAAGGCAGTAAGGGTATATAAGACGCCAACGCACTGGTTTAGCAGCAACATGGGGCTGCATGAGATCACATGTATACACTATACATGTACATATATTTATATATTGCGGGGCTGTGTCAACAAGAAACAAAGGATGCAAAATGGTTCATGGCGGCAACTTGTAGCTTGACAGAGGAGGAGGCTATGGTGCCGTCATCCATGGCAAAAGATAAAGAAGAGATGGAGTTCTAAACCTACCCGGCAAAACACAAAATATAGATAAGTTTTCTTTTGTTATTTTTAATTGTAGTTTTATATGGTTATGAATCTTATGATATCATGCATGCATACATTCAGATATTTTATTATTTGAGAAATTAGCATATAAAAAAAAACTATTGAAATATTTGTGCTACTAAAGAGTTGTTATTTACATTAATATGCATGTCTTATATTAATTTAACACATGTCATTGCACTATATTTGTGTAAAAAGAGAGAATATATTATTTATATATTTTATTTTGTGGATGTTTTTGCGTTGTATAATAAAAAAAAGAGAAAATTGTAGGTAACTTAATGTTAAAGTAGAAAAGAAGAATATATGCATATCAACACATATGGTGGATTAATTACGTTAAGATTGAAGTAGTTTGACGGAAATCAAATTCATATACAGGGGCCCGCATGAAACCAAGTAGAAAAAGGCACAGGATATGCATTATGCTAATTGTGCTTGTGGGATCCGAGAAGAGAATAAATAAAAATAATAGTAATCGAATTATTTTAGGAGACTATAACTTCCAAACTGAAAAGAGATAAGGCTAGAAGTTGGTACATATCAATGGCACTTCCGGATTGATTGACTTATAAAAGAAATATAGAAGATCCTTGTCATTTTATTTGTAATGAAGCATATTTTTGTTTTCATGTATTTAAATTATCAACCATTAATATGCATACATACACATATACTGTAATATGACATCGGTAGGTATATGTGTACAAAAAGAATTATTTACTTTAACCTATAAACTTAAATTGTGCAGGAAGGTACACAAAAGCTATCAAAATGATGTGGCATCGGTGGGAACCTCGGGTAATCTCATAGATACCCTATTTTCGTAATACTCGTGTAGAAGTTCACAACAAACATTGATCAGAGAAGCTATATAATGAGGAAATAGATATATCAATCTAGAGGTCGTACCCATAGACAAGAGACAAGAGATACCTCCAAATTACTTAGTCTTGTATATGATGAGGAGGTTCTTAGAGTTAGAACAATGAAGAAACTCAGCCTGAAGGTTCCACCACCGAGAGGTTAAGTTGTGAACCTCCTAACTAGCAAGCAACATGTGAAGCTCACCCAATAAGTGAAGATGGAACCTCAGAATACCCAATAAAAAGAATTTTGGAAGAAGCTGATGATAATGCCAATGATAAGGTTCTAAAACATGGTGTACTGGAAGCTGGAAACCAGAGGTTCGCACATGGTGCTCGGGGGGTAGTGCAGTATATATCCCACATGAGATGATACAAAAGGAGTTACAGATATAGTTCTTCGCCAGAGAAGATCCTCTGCCAAAGAACCGGGGGGTAATTAATATACCACTGATGATGATGAAAGATGCTGCTTATAATGATTGAAAGTGCCAAGTTTCAAAATTTCGAAGCTCCTATAAAATCAGATTTGTAAGGAAATAAGAGCTAATGGAGGCTCCAGGCTTAGAAGCTAGCGGAGGATCAGGTATCCCCAAATGCTCAATTTTGAGATTCAACCAGTTGGAGGTTAAGGTCTATCAAAGCTCCACTTCAACAATTCTGGGGTTAAAAGGGTTCAGGGATTTCCATTAAAAATTCTGGAGCACAACTCTAATTCGCACCATACATCCATCCATGAAGGGAGTAAATAGGGGAACTTAAACGGAAATGGGGGTATGAACACCATGATTTATGAGCTGTGGGTGAACCCCAGTGCAGACAGGGTTGCGACCCTCTTGACTTAAGGGGTATGGGTAACCAAAATTGAATCAGGGATGCGAACCCCATGATTAATGATCAGTAGGTAAACCTGGAGGATGGTAAGGATATGAACTCCCTCATTGGTGAGATACCGGAAAAATTTTACATTATTCTCATAGATGCCTCTTGTTTCTTACAACGAGCTAGCTTAGGTAAGCTTAGAGGTGTCTCATTGATAATTATATATTCGGTATGAAGGTTTCCCATCAACATTTATCATGAGAACACGAATGAGCTGGAAGACTAAGCTTCCATGAAAAAGAGGTTTATTGGTGGGAGCGACCAGGACGGGGGTTCGATGATAACATGTTCAAGGAGATAAGTCCTAGAACCCTGCGGCTTCAGTTAACAGAAGCCCGAGTATGTTCAATAGACTGGGCAGGAAGCTTAATATGAAGCTTGTCAAATTAAAATATGGAAAAGATTGGTAAAAAGGACTCCCCCAGAAATGAGCTTCCTAGAAATGGGGTTCGTATACGATAGGTTCGATGATGGAAGGCCCCTTGATCATAAGCAAGAAGCTGAATAATAAAAAGGCCCGCAATAAGCAAGAAGAACCCGAGAAGCAACCTGGAAAAGGGTTTAAGCATGGAAAATCCCATTAAAAGGCTTTAAGCCAAAATGGAAAATATTGGAACTCAATGTAGGGGTTCCACCATGGTAGTTGTGTCACTCGACATGAGAACCCCAAAAGAATTAATTAGTTCCTAAAAGGGATTCATCAAGAAAAAATAATCTTGGCCATGTTTGGCCTCTTATGCAACAAATGGGCGTTGCACAACTGGTGTGGGATACTCAAATGGTTAAATCAAGGAAATGGTCAAAAGTGAACACCTCACTGTACGGGTATGATGGAAGCTCCATTCAAAATACTCGAGGAATCATGTCATCATTAGCCCTGGTGATAGAACCCCATAAAGTGGTTCCAGTTTTTTGGGGGGTAGTACCACTCATAGAGTTGATGTAAATGGTTGCTCTAATGGAGGATGATGAAGGCAGAACGCATCATATAGAAGCAATAGTTGAAAAGCTTTTCAAAAAATGGATCAATAAAGTCTAGAGATTTGACGTTGCCTCTCTGACAGAAAGTATGAAGGAACCTCTATAAATGAAAAATGAGGAGTTCTTGGTTGGACATGCGATGACACCAAATCAAAAAAGGTGAAAGCAACTTGTAAAGGTGCTCACGATGAAAACTTCACTAACAGTGGAAGGTGGAAGCTCAGAATATCAAGCTAAAAAATATTGAGCAAAAGGTCTTAAGTAGTGACCTAAATGAAGCTCTAGCAAAAAGGTTATCATGGAAGTTAAAGGTGGACTCGAACTTCTCACGAACTAAAAATGTCACTGGTAGTATTGAAGAATGAACCCCTCTTATCCACCCAATTGGAAGAAGTTATGGTTGATAGCGTATCCTACAACACTATGGTAGGATGACCCCTTCTAAAGAAGATGCAAATGATGGACTTAATTTATAATGTGGCTATGAAGGTTCTCATATTGTAAACCCCTCAAGCACAAAAAGCTGGAAGGTTCCCACAAAGGAATTGTGGAAGCTAGCGGTGGATTGTAATCTCGATGAAATTATGGGAAAGATGCCACTAGACAAGGAATCGGGTGTGAACGGCCTCTCGATCAACAAAGAGGTGGGTACGAGGTTTATACGTGAACCCCTTAAAGGAAAAACCAGAAGGTGCAAAAGTTAGGGAAAATAACTAAGCTAAGAATGGAATCTGGGTTGGAATAGACTTGGATCCTCATATGCTAGGGCAATGGAAAGGAATCAGGGGCAGCTTCAACCAAGACACTATTGCTAGCGGCTTCCCCACCTAAGGAAGAAATCTGAATACAGGTGAAAGGCATACTGGGGGGTACTGGTTGAAGCACCTAAGCGGAGGCCAAAGAAAGGAGGTTTTATCATCTAGACAAAGAAAATGGTTACATACCTCGCATTTATAAGGAGGAGCATGGCTTCCCACACGGATTAAAAAAGAGGTTGAAACTACTGTGAGACGTGTATAGCTAGCTTCACGGATGTCCATTTAGACTTATCCTCAAAGTGGATGAGAAGCTGAATATGATTCAATGTTGGCCATGGACAAACTACATCGAGGAATCGGGGGCTAGTGGATGCCAGGCTACATGGAAGATTTCTAAATGCACCTTATTTTTTAATGAGAAGATGTACAAAGGAGGTTCAGGTTCGTGAACCCTTGGCGGCCTTCAGCCTCAAAACTCCTTATTGGGTTACAGCGACAAAACTCGACATAAAACACAATCTCCAGCAATCAACATGATTGGATTTATAGATGGTCACAACTATATTCACGGCATACACCTAGAGTAAGGTCTTAAAGGTAGGCTTACCTGAATCCTATGGAGGGAGGTTTAGTCAATTGAACTCGGGGAAGCTTGATTCATGTGAATTTCTGGTACCAAGGAGGGTTGTGAAATGTGGTTTCGAACTGGAAACATGGAGGAGATCATTGGAAAACCATATCGGATGGCATGGATATAATCATCAAGATGTAGAAGTGTGTGAAGATGGTGAGTATGTATGGGCATACGCACATCAAACGTAAGCTACCGAAGGTTAGCTGAGGCAAACACAACGTAGGGTACGACATCGGAATCTTGGAGGGTCAAGAATGGAAATTATTGAATCATCATCGGGGAAAAGTAACATGGTCTTTCTTGGAAGGAATATTACAAGCAATAGCCGCTTCACCTATAATACCCATTGTTTCTTACAATGAGTACGCTCACGTAAGTTTAGAGGATTAGGGTGAAGGTTGATTGAACCTGGTTGCGAATTATATAAGGTTCCTCTTGCATGTAATGGCTGCAAGGAAGCGGGGGGTAGTGGATGGTATACTGCCCATGATGGTATCTTGAAAGTGGTAAATTTTTAAGCAAATGGAACTTTCACGCAATGAATGGGCCAGGACCATGAGATTCTTGAGGTTCTGGTATGCGAACCTTTAATGGAATCTAATTCGAGGTACCCTTGGAAGCTAGATCAAGGAGCATATGCGGATTGGATTTCACAAATTGGTTTAAAGAGGATTTTTCATGTATGGATTATGCATGAGCTGGATTTACCATGTATGGATTATGCATGGAAAGGATTTCTCATGTATGGATTATGCATGAGCTAGATTTATAGCATATGGATTATATGCTAAAGGAATGGAACATTTATGGATTATACAAGAATCGCATGTGGATTACGTGCGTAAGGCAGGATTGGAAGCACATGGATTATGTGCTAATTGATTACACGGACTATATGGAACATGTATGGATTATACATGAATCAAGGCAGGAACATGTATGGATTATACATGTATCAAGGCAGGGACATGTATGGATTATACATGTATCACATGTGGATTATATGTGTATGGATTGGGACCACAAAGGCAGGCTGGTCCTAGGGAAACTAGGGCCATAAGGTTCCTTAATATTGGAGGTTCACTCATTTGAACCCTGAAAACGCGTAACGCCGATAAACTTCCGTGTAATCATGTTGGTGGACAACCAACCCCGTTATGGGATTTATGTACAACTATGGAAGCTACGTACAAATTGGAAAACGGCTTCACCACGACCCCAGGGAAACTGGGTGAGTGAAGTCCAACCTTGGAAATTGGAACGCTAAGGATTTTAGCGGTGTGAGGAAATCACATGGGATTGGCAAACAGCTTCGCCACGATCCCAGGGAAACTGGGTGAATGAAATCCAATTCAATGATATTGGAATGCTAATGAAATTAGCATTGTGAGGAAATCACATGGAACCTCATTGAGGGAAGCTCCGAGGATGAAACCTGGTCGAGGGAAACTCCCAGGATGGAACCTCGTTAATTGGAATTCTTCATGCACTTTAGGTCTGATCCCGTAGACTAGTCTAGGATTAGGGGTTCAATCGGCGAGAGGTTCTATCTTATATCAGTGGAAGCCCGGGGGTTAAGGCATGAGCGCTTATCTGTGAAATAATTTTTATGACTTGGTTTAATGAGACTATGATCACTTTATCTTTACCTTTATTTTCTTAACTGCTGTGAATGTCTATGTGTACTTATGTGCTTTGTGTGCTACGTGTACTTATGTGCTTCATGTCTTATGTTCGCATGCCTTGTTTGCGTGTTCATGTGTTATTGTATACGTGAACCTAGTTCTTTACTATAAGATAGGTTATGCCAAAGAACTCTAGGGGAAGTACGTGTATGGACCTGTTAGGTAGGAACCTTTTAGGTATGAACCTCTTAGGGGGTTTCCTCTAGGAGTATAGATTGGATCTGGATTGGATTGGATTTGGACTTGGATTGAATTTGGACTTGGAATGGATCTGGATTGGATTGGATTTGGACTTGGAATGGATCTGGATTGGATTGGATCTGGATTGGATTGGATTTGGACTTGGATTGGATTTGGGCTTGGCTTGGATCTGGATTGTATTGGATATGGATTGGATTGGATTTGGACTTGTATTGGATCTGGATTTGGATTTGGATTTGGATTGGGTTTGGATTTGGATTGGATTTGGATTGGATTTCATCGATTGGATTGGATTTCATAGATTGGATTTCTCATGCATGGATTATGCATGAGCAGGTTTTAACATGTATGGATTATGCATGTCATGGGTTCGCGTCGATCCTAGGGACACTAGGCTAGCGAAACTCCCTTCAACTTAAAACCCACGTAAGCCCTCAGCAAGCAGTATGGCTAGGCCCACGTAAACCCTTAATAGGTAGTGTGGTCAGGCCCACGTGAACCCTTGACTGGTAGTTGTGTCCCCTAATCATACACGCCATGTGAGCAAATTAAGGCTATTGCGTGGAGCCTCGATGTTTATAAAACATTCAAGGGTACAACTGGGTGAACCCCCTATGGCTTGAACGTACCCCTAAGCAGTCTACTTTACACATGGCATACGCACGAACAAAGATTCAAGGATTCAAGCGAAAGAAGACTTGCATATCGTGCGGGAAGGAAATCTAATCCTCGGGGGGTAATTCAACATCCCACCATGGAAGGGCTTACATAATGGAATGAGGTCCTCATCTTAAACTCAAAGGGTGGCAACCCCAACCTTATTGGTTCAATGGTTGAACCCTTACTTGGATTGACGTGCTAAAAGAAAAGATAAGTTCTACTTTCATTCTTTTACATATGCTCTATCACACATGTTTTATATGCATACAAGGAAATTTATATAACATCTAGCCAAAAACTTCATTGCGATGTTCATCTTTTCAAATGGATCATTATCTTCTATCACACATTAATTCATGTTCACCTGGATGTGCGTATCACATGATTTCACACTTGCATGGATTTATACACAAAGGATCATCATGACATATATTTACTTACATTATGCATGAGTTTCAAAATTGTTTTCAAACTTGCTAGCTGAAGCTGTCAAGTAAGTACTTAGGCAAACTATATGCCTCATAACGTAACCACTTGGAAAGACATAGTTACAATTGAGGAGGTTTCTATAGCCTTACCTTGGTCCCTCCTGGGGTACACATATAAGTTCATCTACATCATATGGATTATAGGTTCACTTGGGAAAAGCCCCATAGTTTATGGGCATGGTTTGGCAAAGTCCCATTGTCTATGGGAACAGTTTGGAGAAGTCCCACAACACTGGGCATCATTGCAGAAGTCCTTAAAATACTTAGCAATATCTTGGGAGGTCCATTGTGATGGTTTCATGAAAATCTCTAAATATTGTGGCATATGTCTTGAAGAGTGCATTCGCCAGGGTTCTACTAGAGTGTGAAGGCAGTAATTGGTTTATATATACAAAGTCATATGCACTCGCATAATCATACTTGAATCTATGCATTATATATCTATGCGCTATGTGCATTATATATGTGAGCTACTTAGCTCATGTTACTAATCACTTTTTCTAGTTGTCCTGGTAGCCCAAGGTTCTGAAAGATTGAAGTTTATTTGCAACAGCGGAAGATTCATAGCTTCACCCACAAGGATTCACACGTGAAGACCAACCTCACAAAGAAAAGAAATATATCGAGAAGTCCGGCTATGATTTTCAAGGAAGGAGGCTGGAAGCTGGTAGGTTCAGGTGATAAGGATAAAAAGCTCATGATTGGAATTGGTACGCTATGCATGGTCTAAGGTATGTGAGAGGAGTTCATTTAAGGATTCAGATGGGGTACATAGGTGGAAACATTATGTTTCCTGTTTCTTACGCCGAGTTAGCTCATGTAAGCTTGGAAGCATGATGTGGAAGCTATGTATTTCTTTGAGGAGGATAAGGAAGGATTAGACCTCGTCAAATTTTGGTTCCTTTTGCATTCAAATGGCTACAAGGAACCGGGGGTAGTTGTTGTGCCCAAAATCCGTCTTGGGCATGATTTAATGCCCATTAAGGTTACGGGTTCAAGTAATATGGATATGAAGGATAGGATGGACTAGGTATGGATGTTTTGGTCTAATATGCTTTGGAAATATACGGAACGATAAAGATTCTTGCATCTGATTCGGAGTTCATTCATGTAGGGGTTCAGGTATCTGAACCCCAGGTGGGGGTGCTGCTATGTGGAGGCCTTATAGGGGTGCATGCAGGTGAAGGGCTTCCAGGCAGGGGTTCGTACTCGTACCCCGACAGTCCGCGGGATTTGGCCCAACAACCTCCTAAATTATAGGACAACGGATATATATCGCTCTATAATCTTATGGATAACTCCTAAACATCAGGAACAGGTCAACAACATCAGTTATCACAGATAATCATTATATATACATGGATTATGTATATATATGTGGATATATGATGGAAAATCATATATTTATGAAGATAATCATGGATTTATGGATATAATAACCGGATAATCATGGTTGGTGGAATAACTACTGGATAATTATATCAAAACATGGCTTATCAATCAAGTAAGGAGTCCAAACCCTAAGAACTACATGGGACTTGATTCCTATAAATATAGGATATGTAGGCACTTTGCAGGGGTTGGATGTTATACCTCACTTTACTCTACATGGATTATGTGGAGACCTTGCAAACTCAGTCCCCAAATACCACCACAAAAACCATCCCAAATCATCGGATAATTCGGGATCAACGGAAGACTCGGAACATGTGTTGTTACGAAATTCCTCCAACAACATTTGGCGCTAGAAGGATGATACATGTTAATTTTGTATATATTTTATAGCATGTTATCTCTCATTTATCCTTAATTCCTCCAACAACATAGATGGTACAAAGGTGTAAACTAATTTGCAGTAAAACCCTAAATCTATATCGATATCAATATGGGATGAGAAATGGTTAAATGAATGTGAAAGAGTCATAAATTTGTACATTGTGGGATGAGAATTTGGTGGGGCGCTAACAAAGCAGTCAACTGGTCGCACAGAAGCTATACGGTCTCGTAAATAAAAATTGTGCATGTTTCAGTCACATGCCCCTCAAGTATAATTCGACTAACTGGCCCGATTACACTTTAAAACTTTTAACGTTTCGGATTTAATATTGTGGCGTAGATAGATCTGGTTTATTTATGGAACACACTATAGTAAAAGTTGATACATATATAGAACTAGAAGTTTAGGTAGCTTAAGAAGACCATGTGCTTTCAAGTCTCCAGAGTTTTTGAAGAGGATGTTTCATAGCTTCAATGAACAAAATAGCCTTATTGTTTACATATGCGCATGTACTTGGTATATTTGGCATACGTACGACCTAAGATTAGTTTAATATCCTTCTTTTTTATCTACTAAATGATAAAGCCTGAAGGCTTTTTCCACGATCATTTACCGTACTACCCTCAATCTCTCATACATATTGCGTATCTACTATATTTTGCCATTACACATGTTCAAAAAACATTCCCCCCTATGATTTATACGATCCAACTCTCCCCCATAATTTTGAATCTCTTTCCCTTTTCCTCCTACACCTATATCTATCTATCTATCATCTCTTCACTCTCTCCTTCCCCAAACCCCCTTTTATATAAACCCTAAATCTTCACCCCCATTATGATTCTCTCCGACCCAGATTAATTCATCACCGACCCACTTGATAAAATCAAACCCATTTGCTAAATGGACTTAAATAAACCCAACCCATCTCTGAAACGAGTCTTAATTCGGCCCCCTTAACACCCCAATTTACCTATTTCTTTAAACCCTAATCCCCCTTTTGTTGGTCAATCAAACGGTGTCGTTGTGGTGGAGTTTATTGGTAGGCAAAACTGTGATGTGGGTCAGTTGATTAATAGGGTTCTTGATGCTAATGTGTTTGGTTCTTGGAATCTTGATAGGATTTTCGGGTTCGAGAGTGATGGGATTGTTAGTGAGAAGCTTAAAGATTGGTTGAATTTCCGAAAGATTAGTTTTTTTCATGAGAGTGATGTATTTGTTGGTCTTCAATCCAAACTTTTGAGAGATAAGCTTCTGTTTGTATCTTCACTTTAGTATAAATTTCCCCAATTGTTTGATGTAATGCTTAAAAGAGTTTATGTAGTTTAAACTCTGTGATGTTTGTGACAATTAAATTTATGAATTTGTATGTCCCATACCAAGTTTATGCAATTTCTTAACTTTATTTGAAACATATGATGCAGGAATGAATGAGTTTGCTATTTTATGATATTTATATCCGGTTTGATATAAATATATGTATATCACATGTTTGTTTATATTCCTGAGAGAGTTTTTATTTATTTTTTTAAGTTTTTAAACCGATGATAGATCATATGTTTTGTGTAAATAAGTTAGATGACATTATTTGATATTGATCTTACATTGTTCTTTTGATATTGATATCAAGTAGTTATAAATATGTTTGAATATTGATATCCAGAAGTTAATGTATTCGATATTTATCTTTTGCCATGGGATAGTAGCCTGAATCATGATTTTGTGTTGGAAGGTGGTCGCAGATTTGAGGAGGTTCGGTCATGCACAATTACACTTATGTCTTTGGCCTGGATGTTATGTACAGAGATCATTCTTCTTATGCATATTTCTCAAACTTTGTCAATGATTGTGTTTTGGTAAGAAGCTACTTCCTAATATATGTATTGGGATCTAATCTGTCATTAATTTAAATAGGAGTTTGCTACAGTATTTGGTGATGTAGCAGTTCTCAAATAAAGACGCAAGTACGCAGATTTTTCAAAGGCTTATACAGAATCGAGAATGGTGTTAGAAGTACCCATTTAGCCCAGATTAGCTATTTATATGCAGCAAACTACGAGAAGATGACGTATTTTCACAAGTAGATACAAACCCTGTTAGGGTAGGTATTCCAGTCCGTTCGATATGTTTGAGGAAGGATATAAGTAGAAGAAGTATCTTAAAGTCATGATATGTTTGATTGCTTCATTGCTTATTAAGTATGCAAGTCATATCCCTATACTAGACACAACTTAGTTTTGTGCGGACAATCCCCATACTTGAAGGTCCATTCTCAAACATAGTATATGTGTATATATATTTGTTATGAGCCCTTGCTGAGTTTTCAAACTTTTAAAAATTGTATTTAACAGTGTCATTGCCTCATTGGTAGTACGGTGGTTGATGCGACTACCATCTACCCAACAACCACAATACTTTGGTGTCCTTATAAAACAGTTAAATAGGCAGGACACAGTGCCAAGGGCTATTGGCTTGAAAACCCTTCCCTTAGTAATATTGTACTGAACTTTTCATATAATAAAGTTACATATTATTTATTTTGGTTTTAAATATTTCCTGATTGGTAATCAAGGTTTGTGGCTTCACCAATCACCATTTTTCTTATGCATGTGCAATTTGTATTTATATAGAATGCGTACACACTAGGATGGTACTTTGCAAGCTACATGACTTTGAGGCGTTGGTTGAGGTTATACTCTTGCTCATTTATTTTACCTTTATTCAAATAAGTCTTCTTTTCCAAAGTTGTAGTATAAATTGCAAGTACGCACATTTTGTGAATTGCAGTCACATGTCTAACTATGAAATTCTGTAGCAGTGAATCAAAAAGCAGGCAATGTCATAGAAATAAATGCCATGTGCACTTCTATGTATCAAGGTTTGGCCAAATTCAGATTGTACTGACCTGTAGCATGAAACATGATCCACCATCATCTCAAAAATGTAATTATCTCTATTCTATTGTGATTATAAGTTTTTAAATTTTATAAAGCAACAGTGTACTCATAAGATACAAAAATCAATAATTTGCTTATGAGTAAGTGCCTTGGTCCATGTGGAGAATTGTGGTGTGTTTATAAGCATATAGGCCCAATTCTGTTGTGTTGTAAATTCATAATGACAGAAAAGGGATTGTGAGAGAACTATTAATATAAAATGGTTGCCCCTGAACTATTAATGCATTGGGTCTAAATTTGACAACTGCTTGGCATCTTTTTTAGATTTAATGCCAAGATGTTTCTTTCAAATTTTGGCAGGGAGAAATTATACTTACCATCTACTATCTGTTAGAAATTTTCTTGGTTTGTTGGGTTTAAATTATGCAATCCTCTGCCACAAGCTACCATTTTGATGGTTATGTAGTTAATTGCTTATGTTTCTATCCGGAACCTGTGCACTATACATGTAATAGTATAGTGTAATAGTTAATGACTGTTATGGAATGATATCACTGAAAATTAAAAGCACCTGTAATAGGTAAGATGTACCAATAAACTGTGAGAAGTGCAGGACACCAGTAATAGGTTGTTATAATTTATATAGTTTTAACCTGGTTTCAAGAAGTTTTCTGAGAATCCCACACGCAGAGATTTTCTACCGGAAGTCTGAAATTAGATGATGTCCTATAACCACGGTGCTTCATTTTGGCAGGGCATCATTATAACCGTGATGATTAGCGAAAACTCAATCAATTTAAGGCATCACCATTTTTGATGTATTATGTTAGACATTTTAGTTTAGACACACCTATTTGATAGAATTCAGTAATTCCAACTTGAAAGATGTTTATAAACAGGTAAACCATTAATATACTCATATCCATTGGAAGTAATTGACGCTCATGCAATAAAAGATTAAAATTATTTGAAGTGCAATATTGATTTCTCACAGAGATAATGATCTCTTTATAGAGTTCTTTTTAAATTTTATTTAATATCTATTTCTATATATCATTGCCATTAACAGAAGAGGTAATTACTTACCTACATGTCACATATTAATATGTTCCATATGACTTTATTAAAATATTTTATTTTTTGAAACATTGTTCCTTAATTATAGCAAAAATGACACATTGAAATGTGGCGTAGAGTAATTATTTTATGATTACTATATTTTTACAATCATAATAATGTATCAGTTGTTATTAATATGTGCTCACAAATTCGTTCCCTTAAATTTTTGCACGTTATTTAATGTATTTAGAAATATATTTTTATTCAATAATTTTCAATTTTAATTTCAAAAGAATTATTAATTATAAAATATTATTCACAAAAAAATAGTAAAAAGATTATATGGAAATATCATTTTCATGCATTTTAAAATATGTATAAAAAATTTAAAAGAACAAGTTACTAAAATACAGTGTGTATATATATATATATATATATATATATATATATATATATATATATATATATATATATATATATATATATATATATATATATATATATATATATAGAGAGAGAGAGTAAGGAGCCTGAGATATATCTCAGGTAAGTTCCCTGAGATAATTGTTTTCTATATATAAAAATGAGGTGGGTATTTTAGTAATTTCAGAGATTTTTAATTAGCCCTGCGGGCCCAACAAGATTTAAAGATTATTTTATATGTATCTTAGGAAAAGTTCCCTTAGATATATCTCAGGGTCCTTTTTCTCATATATATATATATATATATATATATATATATATATATATATATATATATATTACTTTTATATTTTTTAATATAAAAACCGAGGTATCGCTGGAGGCGATGCCGAGGAATCTTTTGTAACAAAATATTTTATAGTTGTATTTGTTTTCATCATTTCAAAAAATTACAACCACATGACTAATCAAAAAATAATATAACTAATATTTTATTATTCCAAGGACACACACATACACACACACACACACACATACACACACACATATATATATATATATATATATTTGATTAAGAAGTTAGGTGAATTGTCATACCTTTGATAATACAATAAATATGATTTTAAAAACGGTTAGAAAGAATTAACTCTCCAAGAATTGAGAAGCATTACCCAATAGAAAATAGTACTTTTAAGAAAAAATAAAATCCCGTTAGTCAATTGAGTTAATTATACAAAATTAATATATAATGCAAACAAATTAATTTTTATATATAAATTTCTTTTACATAAGCAAACTGTAATATTTTAAAATAATTTTTATGATAAAAAATATATTCCACAAACCAAGCGGGCAAAATTCCTAGTATGCATATTGTCCTTTGTATCAGTTGCTTGTAAGCTAAAGTGAAAGGCATATGACATAGCCTATTTGTAGTTCGAGGACTCAACTCAACTTAAACTTAGTTTGTAATAAGTAAATAACTTTAACTGTCACAGGAATCTCAGGAGGTACTATCTGTCAGAAGAAAAACCCTAAAGTCAATCTATAGTTTTGATGTTTTACACTGGAAGAAGTTCAGATTGCTGATCAAGCCTCAGTATAGCATCAAAGAAGTGGATTTATTTCTAAGACAGAGATTTCTAGAGTGACAGGTTCAGACAGTATACAGTGAAGTACAAGAAGGAGAAAGAGATGAGAAGAAAAATGAATCACATTTTTAATGTGAAAATTAAAGGACAGTCATTGAGGTTAGTCGTTCATGAACCAGATAGTACATGGAACGTCAACAAAATATTCAGTGGTATTCCTTTATTACTTTCAGTGATTCAGAAAAGAATTAAGACAATCCAAGGATATATAATTAATCTTATTTAATTAATTTAAATCAAGTAGTCAATTTAATTAATTAATTAATTCATCTTGAATTAATTCTTTAATTAAATTAATTATTAGATTAATTAAATCAGATTAATTATTTAAGTAAGAATAAATTAAAATGATTATTTATTAATCAATTTTAATTTAATTCTGAAAAATGAACTAGCAAGATTGTCTTGGAGACTTAATTCAGAACAGCAAGACAATAGGAGATTGTCTTGCCGATTGTATTGGAGAAGAAATCACTAAAGCAAGACAATTCCTGATTGTCTTGCCGATTGTCTTGATAATGATAATGTCTGAATAGCTTTTGAAAAGTAGAATAAAAATCTAATTTGATTGTCTTGACGATTGTCTTGGCAGTTCAATTTGATTGTCTTGATAATGATCAAAAAGATAAAGCTTCAGACAGAATGATAATTTTGATAAAGCAAGACAAAGATATCTGAATTTGATTGTCTTGCCGATTGTCTTGGAAGAACCTGATTGTCTTGACGATTGTATTGCCTATTGTCTTGGCAGTACAAAACTGGTTGTCTTAGAAGAAGAAATTGTATTGAAGATTGTCTTGACAGTTATAATTGAAGATAAAGATGCAGGGATTAATATATATCAAGACATCTCGACAGAAGCAATCAGTAAGACAAGAACACAGAAAATATTACATTCAAGAACTGAATTCTCTCTTCTCTCTCATCAAGAACACACAGCACAAGAAGCAGAAAATTATTTAGAAAATCAAGTTCATCTTATTTTTAATATCTGATCCGATAGAACTGATTTACTTGATACTCTTGTACTATTAGCGAGTTTTTACTCCTAATCTATATCTTGATTTTTATTAACAAATCTAGAAAAATTCATGTCGAATTTTCTAATTTGTTTTTATTAACTAGATATAAATTCTGTACTGTATTTGTAACAAACCCCTCAAGTTAATATAATTTTATATTCAACTTGAATTTTGTTTCATTTAATTCCGCTCAAATTTGTCAAAATATAAATTAAATTATCCGGACAAATTTCGATAAAACAGTACTGTTTGTATTCAACCCCCCCTTCTACAAACATATTGGACCTAACAATTGGTATCCGAGCCGGTTGGTTGATACACAAACCAAAGATTCCATTTTACTCAATTAAAAATCATCCCCGAATTTTTTAACTCTCTTAAAAAAATTCATCATGTCTTCTAAAGTCGGAACTGTGAAAATTCCCATATATGACAAAAACAGTTATGATATGTGGAAGAACAAAATGTTAATGTTCCTCGAGGTTGCAAATCCTAAATACATGAAAGTCTTATCAGAAGGACCAATAATACCTTTTGGATTAACTCCTGAAGTTGTTACTGATGGAAAAGTTGTTGCTCCTGCAAAGTTTGTACAAAAAGATTCTTCTGAATTCACTCTTGCTGAAAGAGAGGAAGCTGGACTTGACATTAATTTAAGACTGATCTTAATAGACTCTCTAGACTCTGTAATGTACAGTCATGTGATTAACTGCAAAACTGCAAAGCAAATGTGGGAAACCATTGAAACTGTGAATGAAGGAACAGAGGAAGTTAGGGAGAATCGACTAGAAATTCTGACTTCTGAGTATGAACACTTTCGATCAGCATACAATGAAAGTATTCAAGATGTGTTTGAACGATATAACAAACTTGTCAACAATTTACAGATGAATGGCAAGTACTACACTCAGAAAGAGATCAACAGAAAATTTCTACTGTCAATGCCTGTTCATCTAGAACATAGAATTATAGCTATCAGAGAGTCGAGGAATCTAAGTGAAATAACTGTAGAAAGACTCTTTGGTGTTTTAAAAACCTATGAACTGGAACAATCTCAACAAAAGGAGATTTATGGAAAAGGAAGAGTTGCTAATACTTCTACAGCTCTTATTGTTGAGAACAAACAGGAAGTGGAAAATAAGGTTATTCAATCTTGTAATGTTGACAGTGGCAAGCTTGAAGTTGAAGTTGGTCAAACGAATGCTAGTCCAGATGAAGGAGACTTCTATTCATTAGAAGAGCTAGATCAGTTGGAAGATGAGTCCATGGCTTTGTTGGTAAGGAAATTCAGCAACTTCAGATTCAGGAAGAATCCCAAGTTCAGGTACAAATCTAACTATAACAGGTTCCAGAGAGGAGGTTCTTCATCCTCAAGTAATAGAGGAGGTTACAAAACTGGAACAGTTGAAAGAAGTAAAATTAGATGCTACAACTGTAATGAACTTGGACATTTCGCTACTGAATGTCAGAAGCCAAAACAAAACCAAAGAAAAGACTTTGGATCTGAGAAGAAGAAGACAGGTAGAGCCTATGTGGCTGCTGGAAAGAGTTGGGATGATACAGACTCTGAAGATGAAGAGTATGGCAATCTTGCCCTGATGGCAAAATCTTATAACTCCAGTGGTACTTCATCTGAGGTATCTTTTACTGAAAGTCAATATAGTTATCAACTTACTGATACACTGGGTAATGCTAATAGAGAGATTGAAAGGATCAATTTGTTAAATACAGATCTTAAAAATCAATTATCAGAATTACACGATGTACAAAATTGCCATGTTATACAAAAATCAGAAATAAGAATTCTAAAAGAACTTGAGAGGTCTCTAGCAGAGATGGTGGTTCAACAACGTGAAACAATAGCTGAGTTAGAAATAAGAGTCAGTGCTACTTCTAATTCATGTAAAGTAGCTAAAGAGTTGTTTAACCAACAAGCTATTAATCAAACTGTAGGAATTGGGTTTGATTATAATGAAGCTATTGGACGGAAAAGCATTATTACCCCTAATCGTGTCAGTGCTGTAGAAAGGGGTATACCATTAGTGCTTAAGAGTGTTAGTAATCCACTCTTTAAGACATCCATAGCAGAACCTTTGGATACAACATCTTTAATCATTAAGGAAGAGATGCGCATTGAGGATGTAGCTAATGGCGTAGTCTTAGAAAATAATCAAGTTGTTAAAAATGATAAAGATAGAAAGACTGTGTTTGTAAAAGCAGAAAGAGTTGGTGAGTCTACTAGTTCATTGAAAACTAGTAGCAGAAGTAACAACTTGAATAAATGCAACAACAAATCTACCATGCATGCTATTCCTGTTATTGATACTGCTCATAAGAAATGCAATGCTGTTAATTGCATGTCTTGTGTTTTTAATATAATGTCTGCTTACTTTAACGGTAATCATGCATGTATTGAGAAGAACGTTCCTAGACAGCAAATGAGCAGAAATAAACATGTTAGATCCAGGACTGAAAAATCACCTAATTCTAAGATTAGGACTCCAAGTCCTTCTCAGGATTTGGTAAAGACATGGTTACCCAAGCTGAAACCAAAACAAGTTAAAGCTGTTTACAGGGTTAAATGTCCAGTACCTGAAGAAAATGTTGTTAAAATAAAAAGTGTTGCTTTACCTGATAAAGGTCAATTCTTTAAGTACTCCGGACCCAATCAAATTTGGGTTCCGAAGAAAGTCTAACCAATTTGTCATTGCAGGGTTTGAAACAGGTTGAACGAGTCATGTGGATTCTGGATAGTGGATGTTCAAGGCATATGACCAGAGATAAAGCCCTGCTGACAAATGTGGTGGAGAAGGCTGGCCCAGCCGTTACCTTTGGAGATAACAGCAAAGGTAAAACTGATGGATATGGCAGATTAGAAGCTGGAAATGTTATCATTGAAGATGTCTCTTTTGTGAACGGCCTTGAGCATAATTTGCTCAGTATTAGTCAATTCTGTGACAGAGGTTATGAAGTTCATTTCAACAAGAAGAATTGTCTAATATCACACAAGAGAAATGAAAGGCCGCAGTGACTGGAGTAAGAAAAGGAAACTTGTACATAGCCAATATGAACTCTGGAAGCACAGAAGAAATTAGATGTTTTTATTCAAAGGCATCTACTGATGAAAGTTGGTTATGGCACAAGAAACTTTCTCACCTAAACTTCAAAACAATGAATTCTCTAGTGAAAAGAGAGTTGGTGAGAGGTTTACCTTCGATTGAATTTACTCAGGAAGGTCTATGTGATGCTTGTCAAAAAGGGAAGTTAAAAAGGGCAACTCACAGGAGCACTAACATATCATCAATAACTGAACCATTACAACTTCTCCATATGGATTTGTTTGGTCCAGTTAGTGTGATGTCCATGTCAAGAAAAAGATATGCTCTAGTGATTGTTGATGATTTCTCAAAATTCACATGGGTACTATTTCTGAACTCAAAAGATGAAACTCCACAACTGGTAGTTGATCACATTAAGTTAATTGAGCTGGATTCTAATCGTCTAGTAAGAGCTATAAGGTCAGACAACGGAACTGAATTCAAGAATGCAGTTCTGAATGACTTTTGCACTGAAAAGGGTATAACTAGACAGTACTCGGCTCCCAGAACTCCTCAGCAAAATGGGGTAGTTGAAAGAAAGAATAGAACCTTGATTGAAGCTGCACGTACTATGCTAAGTGAATCAAGGCTTCCATTGAGCTTTTGGGCTGAAGCTTTCAACACTGCATGCTATACCCAGAATCGGACACTTATCAATAAAGACTTAATGAAGACACCATATGAAGCTCTATATGACAAGAAACCAACTCTCAAGTACTTCCATGTATTTGGGACAAAATGCTTTGTGTTGAAAGAAGGAGAAGATCAAGGTGGTAAATTTGAAGAAAAAGCACATGAAGCAATATTTATTGGTTATACTAGAAGAGCCTACAAGGTGTATCTTATTGATCAACAGAAAACCATGGAAAGTGTCAATGTTACATTTGATGACACACAACTCCCAAGTATCCAAAATGAAGATCCATCTGAAAAGCTTAAGTTTGATGACATGTCAGACTCAGATTCAGATGATGACAATCAACCTGAAGTTGTTGCTGATAATAATAATCCAAATGTTGGTGGTAATGATCAAGGTGATGCTGGTGAAAACAATGATAACTTTCAAGACACCACTGATACTCTTGAACCATCAACAAGTCAAACTGGCAACAACTCAGGGGGAGATAATGAAGGGTCAACAAGTCATACTCAACATCATACTGAAGAACAAGGCGAATCGTCAAGATCAATTCTTCCCAGACAAACTGTTTGGAATAGAGCTCATCCTTTTAAGCTAATTCTTGGTGATCCAGTTGTTGGTGTGAAAACAAGAAGAGCTTATCAGAATCAATGTAACTATTCTGGGTTCCTGTCTGTCATGGAACCTAAGAAAGTAGAAGAAGCTCTATCTGATCCTGATTGGGTGATTGCTATGCAAGATGAACTCAATCAATTTAAGCAACTAGAAGTATGGAAGCTGGTACCCAGACCTAAAGATAGAAAAGTGGTGGACACAAGATGGGTATTCAGAAACAAACTAGATGAAGATGGCAATGTGATAAGAAACAAAGCAAGACTGGTAGCTAAAGGTTATTCTCAAGCTGAAGGCATTGATTATGACGAGACCTATGCTCCAGTGGCAAGACTTGAGGCCATCAGAATATTCTTGGCATATGCATCCTATTCAAGATTCAAAGTTTATCAAATGGATGTCAAGAGTGCCTTTCTGAATGGTAAGCTAGATGAAGAAGTGTATGTAGAACAGCCTCCTGGTTTTGAAGATCAAGATCATCTGGACTATGTTTACTTTCTTTACAAAGCTATCTATGGTCTTAAGCAAGCCCCAAGAAAATGGTATGACACTCTTTCTGAATTTCTAATAGAAAATGGTTTTATAAGAGGTGTCATAGACAAAACTCTCTTCACTAAAAGACATAAGAATAATATAATACTAGTCCAAGTCTATGTGGACGATATTATATTTGGGTCTACTAATGAGCTTCTATGCAAGAAGTTTTCTAAGTTAATGCAGGGTAGGTTTGAAATGAGCATGATGGGAGAACTGAAATTCTTTCTTGGATTACAAATAAGTCAGAGACAAGATGGAATATTTATTTGTCAATCCAAGTACATCAAGGAGCTCCTCAAGAAATATCACATGGAGGAGTGCTCATCAGCAAAGACACCATCAACTATAGCTGTCAAAATTGGTTTATGTGAAAGTTCTGCCAAAGTAGATATCACAGGCTATAGAGGTATGATTGGCTCATTACTTTACCTAACTGCTAGTAGACCAGATATAATGTTTGCCACATGCTTGTGTGCAAGGTTCCAAGCGAACCCTAAAGAAATCCATCTCATTGCTGTCAAAAGAATCTTAAGATATCTAAAGGGTACGCCTAATTTAGGCATCTGGTACCCTAATGAATCTGGTTTTACTTTAATTGGATATACAGATTCTGACTATGCAGGAAGTGTTGTAGACAGGAAAAGTACATCTGGGAGTTGTCAATACCTAGGTGGAAGATTGGTATCTTGGTTCAGTAAGAAACAGCAAACAGTTTCCAACTCTACAGCCGAAGCTGAATATATAGCTGCTGGAAGCTGTTGTGCTCAGATCTTATGGATTAGGAATCAATTAATGGACTATGGCATTGTATTGGAAAATATCCCTATTTTATGTGATAATACAAGTGCCATAGCAATCGCCATCAATCCTGTGCAGCACTCAAGGACAAAGCACATTGACATAAGGTATCATTTTATAAGAGAGCATGTAATGAATGGTACAGTGGAACTACTATTTGTAGGTTCTGGAGATCAAACTGCAGATATTTTTACTAAGTCGCTTAATGAATCCTCATTCACTAGAATTGTTAGTGAATAGGGTATGTTAAACAGTCCTAGTAATTAATACTGTTAATATCTGAAATTTGATCTTTAATAATTTTGCAAGTGATTATTATGTGAATATTTGTTGTATGAAATCACTTGTATAATTATTTTACCAACTAATTTTCTTGCTTGTTTAGTTATTTTTCATTCTGTTTATTCATATTATTTAATACTTCATATTTCTGTATTTTTAGAATATTTGTAGATATTTATTTCTATTTTAATAATTATTTTATTAAATGTTTTGTAATGTTTGTCCTTTTGTTATTTATATTTGTTCTCGTAAAAAGATTAATCCATGTTTCTATAAAATATTTATTTATAGTTTTTTTTAATAATATATTAGAGTGTATTTTAATTGGATTAATTATGTACATTAATTTGTATTTTATTAGCATTTAATTAGCTGTTTAATTAATTGTCATGATTGTGATTATCATATCAAGACAATCGCCAAGACAATCCACAAATTGTCTTGGTAGGTTATTTTGTTGATAATAAAATAGTTTTCAGATTTTTTATTCTGTTTTTTATTTTATTTTACTCAAAACAAACGATTGTCTTGATAGTTTTGAACTAACAAGACAATCGGCAAGACAATCAATTGATTGTCTTGGAGTGTTTTTTCTCTGTTTTAAAAATTAGAAAAATAAATAATAATAATATATGTGTGTTAATTTATTTTAATCAATTATATGCTTGATTGTCTTGATAGTATTTATACTAACAAGACAATCGGCAAGACAATCAAACCGATTGTCTTGTAATGTTGTTTGGTACTTAATAAAAAAAAACAGAAAATCAGATCACAACAACAATACAATTATTTCTCTCTCTCTCGTGTCTTTACACAGAGAACTCAGCATATATACATACAATACACGCAATCTTGTACTGAATCGCTGCTGAAATTTTCTCAACCAAACTGAAAAACAAGACCAGATTTAAGTAGATCGTTCAATTATCCTTCTTTTGAACCGATCATCTTTAAGTTTGGTTAAGTTTTTGAAAATCAAATTTTTCAAAAAGTAGAATCGGATTTTGACTGTTTTGAGAGTTCTAGATTTTTTCTGTGAATTCTAAAAATAGATTGAGACTCCCAGTGATCAAGAGAACATCATATAAATTTTTGAGATTTTTCTAACAACTTTGAATTAATTCGAATTTTTAATTAATTTTAATTAATTATTAATTCTGAAAATTTTCGAATTGTTTTAATTTTCTTAAAATTAAAGTGTGTTTTTGTATTCAGAATCAACCCTAACTACTGTTTTGGGTCTTCCGGCGGATAATTTTGATCCATTTCCAACCAGTGAACAACTCTATCAATTCTTCATTGATATTAATTATCATGGAGTAATTGATATGAACAACCTGAGCAAAAGGAATCTGGTTCAACCATGGGATGCATTCTTCGACACGATCTCCAAGGTATTTGCTAATTCAGTCAGAGGTAATTTTCACTTACTCACCTCTATGTTACAAACTATTGGTTACGCTGTTGCTAACAACCGTAGAATCAATATTGGTAATCTACTTTGGAGTACTATTATTAACAGGATTGTTAAGGCCAGAAAGGATTTTGATGAGGGTAAGAAAGTTCTATGTTATTATCCTAGATTTTTAACTCTGTTATTTAATCATCTTGTTCCTGTTGGTCAACAAACAGTTTTTAGGAATGACAACCCTATGGTATCAGGCAGGCAAACCAAGAAAATATTCACTAGCCTTGATACACATAGAAAGTTGATAAATGTGCCAGTGTATATTACACCATATTTGTCTAACTTCATAAATCTACCTGTCATTCCTCGACTTTTGAATGCACCTGAACCTGAACCTCAAGATGTACCTGTCCCTGAACATCAACATCAAATGGAACAATCTATTCCTTCAGGTACATCTACTGCATCAATGGAGCAGGTATTACCTTCTATCTCTCAAACTGTTTCTGGAGCCCAAGTGGCTGATAGGTCAGACCAAGAGGTTGTAGAACCTCAGCCTCTATCCCAGGTCTTAGAGCCAAACACTGTGTCTAACCAAATCTCTAAACCTAAAGCCAGAAGCAAGTTGTTGACAAAAAGAGCTGATAGAAGAAGTGATAATGTGAGTGATCCCATAGCTCTGCCTCCACCAAAGAAGAGAAGAAACCTATTACTTGATCCCATAGTGATAATGGCCGATGAACTGTTACTAATTTCATCCTCTCAACAGGATGCAATTATTGAAATTCGCCAAAGGGCCGTGGCACCTTGTACAGAGTCAAGCACACCTCTATTACTCACAATGGGGGAAAACATTAACTTAGAATCTGATGTTGCTAAGGACACTGAGCAAGGAGTGCACGATAGGATTGTTACTGTGCCTACCATTGTTACGGCAGAAGAGCCTTCACAGGCTTCAGAGGGAAATCTTGACTCTTTGCCAGTTATAATAGAGTCATCATCTCCCCTCCCAGGAGGAACATTCCTGCCTCCCTCAAGTGATTCTTCACTCGCAGATTTATCTGGTGAAAGTGAAAGGCAACTTGGTCATCCTATCACTGAAGAAATTCAGTTATCAAATCCAAATGAATTGATAGAGATGACTGAGGATTGGGAATTGCGAACTCCCATTGCACCACCACTGACCTCTCCAGAAGAGGCTAGGGTGATTTCTTATGCAGGTACAGCTCAAGGAAAGGAGCTAGTGTTGAGTGATGTGAGGACCACCTTAAATATGAGTGAAACACATGCACGAAAGGAGAGTGACATATCCTTGAGTGAACATCAGGTGAGCGCACACACTGACACAAACACTTTGTCTCTAATGGCTCAAATCAAAGAACTGCAAAAGAAATTGATGGAAACTGAGGCTGAAAAACAAGTTTTAAAAGCACAAGTGGATGAACGGTCTTCTTCTTCCACCTCTGTCAACAATCAGCTCATGATCATTCGTGACGATGTCCACAACATAAAGACTACACTCACTCCAGCAATCAATACATTGATACAATCCAACTCTCAGGCATCTACAGAAAGAACAGATATTCTAAATGCTATTGACAGACTCTCTAATAGGGTGGATGAACTTCAAGTGGAAATGCATGAAACTGCTCAATCATATGCTACAACCTTTGCAAATCTTGAAGAGAAGTATGATTACATGTTTGAAGGACTTGATCATCTATACAACATTGTTAAACCTACTCATAATATCACACCAGAACAAAGAGCATACTTTGAAGACTATGATGATGATAATGAGGGGGATAATGATGCAAATCGGGAGCTTGACAGTCAACGGAAGTCTGTAGAGGATTCCTCAACTAAGGGGGAGAAGTCTGGAGATGGAGATGGAGGAGCAGGTAAGTCTGGAGAAGCAGGAGGAGGTAGTAAGTCAGGAGGAGATCAAGGGAGGCATAAGGAGAAGTCTGAGAAGTCTACCAAGGGAAAAGAAAAAGCTGCTCAAGCTGCTCATGATCAGGATGCATTTGAGTTTGATTTTGATCTCAGGAATAGTAAGTTTGAAGTACAACAATTAAATGATATCGAAGAAGATCTTTCAAACTGGCAAGATGATCCTGGGAAAAGAAAAAGCTGCTCAAGCTGCTCATGATCAGGATGCATTTGAATATGATTTTGATCTCAGGAATAGTAAGTTTGAAGTACAACAATTAAATGATATCGAAGAAGATCTTTCAAACTGGCAAGATGATCCTGTGTTTGAGAAGGAACTGCAAGAGGAGAAAGCTGATCGTCTGATGAGACAAGCTAAGCTTGAGAAGACCAGACAGGTAGTGAATGAAAGATTGAAGCTGAAGCAAGCTGAAGATGCAGAGAAACAAAAGCTACATGCAATCAGTGTACAGGAAAGGAAAAGAGATATTCAGTTGAAGATTGGTTCAATGTGGGATAGAGCAAGAGAAATTTTTGATTCTATTCAGAACACTGCTAATGATGATGAACGTTTTCTCCAACTACTTCAACAGTTTCAAGAGACCAATCCAGATTACTTGCAATATATGGATGCACTGATGCTGGAAATTTCAAGGATAGTAGCTGGATTTGAAAAATGTGCAGATCAACTGATAATTCAGATTGACTCTCGTACAATGGGTTCTCTCTAGGTGTCACTTCAAATCTTTCAACAGAGAAGCTTGATGGAACTGTGGATTATGTCCATAAAGGTAAAAAGGTTTTCTGAACTGAATATTTTACTTCATGAAAGACTTTTGGAGTTTGCTCAAAGGAATAGTCCACAAGTTATTCAAACTCCACATCATGTTAAGTTTCTCAAGGGTAATACACTACACTCTTGTTTCCTTGATTCTAAGTCGATGAAGTTATACACTGCATCTCATCTGGTATGGTTAGAACATATGATGAGGACTACAGGATTCGAAGATAAAGAAAGTATCTTTGTTGCTGACATTATTCGATCATATGCTTTAACTGGATTTGAAAAGAAATATTACATTCTTCGGAATCGGCTTTGGGGTAACCTTGGAATCTTGCCTAAGAAACCTAAAGATCTTGTGTCAGATTATGAACGTGTACTTGACAAGGATTTGATCAAAACCTTGGATGATCAAGAACGATTTGACACAGAGAATATCAGAAGATTCCTAGAGTAAGAAGATGAAGTTGAACCTGGAGAGATAAGGGATGAAGAAACTTCAAAGTGAAGATCAGCTCTACATGTAATATCATTAGAGCTTAGATAGGTCAAGATAGAAAAATGTATTATATGATCAGTCTAGAGGATCATCTATCTTGTATTTATCTTTTATGTTTGAATCTGGAAAATGTTAAATATAAACCAGAACTTTTCTTTTATTTACTTTGTGTTTAAAGTTTTATCTTTTACTAAGTTAAGTTGAGTTAGTTGAGTAATCCTCTAGGAATTTGCTTGTTATCGTCTAACAAACAAATAGGGGGAGATTGAAAGGCATATGACATAGCCTATTTGTAGTTCGAGGACTCAACTCAACTTAAACTTAGTTTGTAATAAGTAAATAACTTTAACTGTCATAGGAATCTCAGGAGGTACTATCTGTCAGAAGAAAAACCCTGAAGTCAATCTATAGTTTTGATGTTTTACACTGGAAGAAGTTCAGATTGCTGATCAAGCCTCAGTATAGCATCAAAGAAGTGGATTTATTTCTAAGACAGAGATTTCTAGAGTGACAGGTTCAGACAGTATACAGTGAAGTACAAGAAGGAGAAAGAGATGAGAAGAAAAATGAATCACATTTTTAATGTGAAAATTAAAGGACAGTCATTGAGGTTAGTCGTTCATGAACCAGACAGTACATGGAACGTCAACAAAATATTCAGTGGTATTCCTTTATTACTTTCAGTGATTCAGAAAAGAATTAAGACAATCCAAGGATATATAATTAATCTTATTTAATTAATTTAAATCAAGTAGTCAATTTAATTAATTAATTAATTCATCTTGAATTAATTCTTTAATTAAATTAATTATTAGATTAATTAAATCAGATTAATTATTTAAGTAAGAATAAATTAAAATGATTATTTATTAATCAATTTTAATTTAATTCTGAAAAATGAACTAGCAAGACAATCCCTGATTGTCTTGCCGATTGTCTTGGAGACTTAATTCAGAACAGCAAGACAATAGGAGATTGTCTTGCCGATTGTATTGGAGAAGAAATCACTAAAGCAAGACAATTCCTGATTGTCTTGCCGATTGTCTTGATAATGATAATGTCTGAATAGCTTTTGAAAAGTAGAATAAAAATCTAATTTGATTGTCTTGACGATTGTCTTGGAAGTTCAATTTGATTGTCTTGATAATGATCAAAAAGATAAAGCTTCAGACAGAATGATAATTTTGATAAAGCAAGACAAAGATATCTGAATTTGATTGTCTTGCCGATTGTCTTGGAAGAACCTGATTGTCTTGACGATTGTATTGCCTATTATCTTGGCAGTACAAAACTGGTTGTCTTAGAAGAAGAAATTGTATTGAAGATTGTCTTGACAGTTATAATTGAAGATAAAGATGCAGGGATTAATATATATCAAGACATCTCGACAGAAGCAATCAGTAAGACAAGAACACAGAAAATATTACATTCAAGAACTGAATTCTCTCTTCTCTCTCATCAAGAACACACAGCACAAGAAGCAGAAAATTATTTAGAAAATCAAGTTCATCTTACTTTTAATATCTGATCCGATAGAACTGATTTACTTGATACTCTTATACTATTAGCGAGTTTTTACTCCTAATCTATATCTTGATTTTTATTAACAAATCTAGAAAAATTCATGTCGAATTTTCTAATTTGTTTTTATTAACTAGATATAAATTCTGTACTGCATTTGTAACAAACCCCTCAAGTTAATATAATTTTATATTCAACTTGAATTTTGTTTCATTTAATTCCGCTCAAATTTGTCAAAATATAAATTAAATTATCCGGACAAATTTCGATAAAACAGTACTGTTTGTATTCAACCCCCCCTTCTACAAACATATTGGACCTAACATAAAGTTATTACTCCTTTAATTTATGAATAGCAACTTTCTGTTAAGGAGTAGTACTTTGTATTAATATATAATTTTTTGCAATAACATATACAGTAATATTGCTATATTAGTAATTTAATTGCCATGGTTAACATAAATAGAGCTAGCAGTGATTATAGACAAAGGCAGCAACAGAACCAAGATTTATAGATCCCGGTGTGATAAAATTTTTGATATTCTTACTAATGAAATTCTGAAATATTTTATTCTTAAACTTTTCAAGATCAGCCGAGACATAATCAAATTTTATACACCAACTGACCAACATATATCCAAAGATCAACGGGCTTCAACCTCCATAGCCCCTCCTCTGGTTCCGACATTGCACATACGTATGTAGTATATATAGGAGGGTTTAATAGTAGGGACCTGGTACTTGATTTTGGGTTTGCTGCCTTTATATATAGCTAGATGGTTAATTGGTGGTTTTGACATCTTTAGCAAAGGTCATGTTGCAGATGTACGTGACCCTTGTGCAGTGTGGTCCTCTCCTTTGTTATCATCAAGTTTAAGTGAATTGGGAACACATAATCATCTAAATCTACAAAAAGACATCGATCAGGCCACCCTCACTTCGTAATGTTGCATTTGGGGTTGCAAAACAGGTTGCAAAGGTTGCACCGTATTTTTGAAAATAAATTCTGCAACTTAGGTATTTTTGATAAAAGCCCTTTTTGTAATTATGTGATAAATAGGGGTATATTGATAATTTCACGGGCATTATTTTGACAATTTTTACCCTTTTATTGTAAATTTCAAGGTGGTGGATAAACTTCATCCCAATTTTCAAAATATTGGCCTTGTTATCAAATTTTCAAAGTGTTGGTTGTTAAATCCCCCTAATGGCTCTAACGGAGCAGGGGTAAAGTTGGGTTTTCAAGAAAATACAATGGTTATATAAATATTGTATGTATATATAACTTGTACGGCCTGGACTGATGCTAATAAGTTATGTTCATGTTCTTCAAATAAATTCGACAAGCATAAATTCAATAAGCATGCTCTCAAAATTGCCAACTAATCTTCTTCCCCATTTAAGTCTCAAATTCATTGTCAGGACTCGATTTATGCCTCGGACAAACCTATCCTCGGTATGCCAAGAACAGGGTTCGGTAGCTCCTGCAAAGAGAAGAATGCGAGGGTGTTACCCCCCGATTCACCTCCGGTGTGAGAATCAGTAAAATGTAGTGGAAACGTGAACGTAAAGCTTATGTAAAATCAATGTATCTCAGTGTGTGTGATCGTGTCTATCACCTGATAATTGTCGTCTATTTATACAGTTTCCAGGAGTAATACCGTTTGAGGATCCTCTTGATTCTCAGTTATGGAGGGCGATAAATATGGTGAAGCATTACATTGACAACGGTCAACTATTTTTACCGACTCCAGCTAGATTGATCGGATAAGCCTGGTCCAATTGTATGGACCTAACGGTCATAAGCCCAAAGGTTTATTGGATTGGGCCCTCTAACATGTCCCCGGGCTTCGGTCGGTTTGGAGATAAGACCGAAGTCTATCTAGACCGAAGAATTTAATCGATCAGTATCTTTCCCTTGAAGGCGCGTCTTTTGAGGCGACAGTTATATTCTATTTATATCCCTTTTTGTTTAAATCGTCCTCCACATGTCATCATTTGGGACAAGGGTATTGAACCGTCTATGCATCTCATCCATTCATTTCTGTTTATATATTTACGTCCTTGTATCTTGCTCACTCTATTTGCTTTCTGGACTCTTTTTCCTTGTGCGAGCCCGCAGAGCAATCAACGGACTTTCAACCTCCAACGTCGATCACTCTCTTCAACGAGTAAGTTATACTCCGTCATTCCTTTATTGATTCTTCTTGCATATTTTTCGAGTTCTCATGAAGTACTTTTATGCACTTAATTT
Source organism: Saposhnikovia divaricata (assembly GCA_036435485.1). NCBI lineage: Eukaryota > Viridiplantae > Streptophyta > Magnoliopsida > Apiales > Apiaceae > Saposhnikovia > Saposhnikovia divaricata. Next base: position 94,034,257 of record CM071596.1, read on the forward strand.
TAGTCGTCAAATAGAGTCTCTTAGAGTTTCCCATTTGTTCCTCTGATTGTGGGTGTGGTCAAGAACTTCTTTCACTATAATCCGTTTTTTTCCTTCTCAATTCGATGTTGGTCCATTTGTGCTCGGGGATTTCCTTCGGCTATAATTTTATTAATTTGTTTTTTTCTTTCTGTCCCCGAGTATTGGACTAACAGCTCATTTTCCTTTTTCAGATTCGATGTTAATCCCTGAATCAGGTCCTTTGGGGCATGCCGTGGGCCATGTTCCTGCCTTGATCTTTGAGGATGGCACCGTGTATGCTGCCGCTAATTTATCTTCTTTCTTGAAACAAGAGGAATTAAATACTTTTATGGTCAAATACGATTTTCTCGAAGGTTATCGTTGTTTTTTACCCGACTCTACCGATCGTATATACGACACCCCATGTATATCAGTCAATTATCAACCCGAAGAAGTTGCCACAGGTGTATCGGAAACCGCTTTTGTATGTGGGCTCCGATTTCCTTTGTTTCCCCTTATAAAGGTTCTTCTAAGGGACATGGGTATAGCGATCGGTCAGCTAGACCCGAATTCTTTTATCCATATGAATGTTTTCCAATACCGATGTTTGCAGCACGAAGTGCCTCCTTTATCAGTTCTCTTTTGGCACTATTATGATTTCCGTAAAAATGCCAAGTTCCCGGGTTTTTATAACATTACCCGAAGAGTGGGCCATTCCGATTGGGCGGCCACTAACTCAAGTAACAAGAAGACGTACAACCATTGGTGTTATGTCACTGGGCCCTGCCTTCCTAGGTTTTCGGAGTGGAAGGAAGTTGAGACCGATAGGGTCAAGCTAAAAGCTCTTTCCGATGAAGAGAAGTTTCTTTATCGAAAACTGAACACTCCCTTAGTTCCCGAAGACAAACTCCCATTGTCTACTACTAGAGATGGGCCTTGGCTGAAGAGCATGATGGGTATTTTTAGTATCATTTTGTTTCTCTGGTTCATATTTTTTAATAACTGACCCTCCTTTATTTCTTTTCTTTCAGTGTCTGCAGCGGCCGACATGAGGAGGAGAGCGGCCGAAAGGAAGGCCTTGTTGGCTGGTGGATCCGGGAGCACTTCCCAAGCCAATGTCTCTCCGACTCCCCAAGAGGTAAAGACTTCTCTGGTGGTGCAGGAAGCTACGCCAATGCAGACCGAAGGGGTTGAGGTTCCTGCTGGTAACATTGTTACTGTGATCCCTTCGGGAACTCTTGTGGTGGACGAGAATAAATCCGAAAAGAAGAGGAGAAGCTGTTAACACAAAATTACGCAAGCGCACGTAGTCACAAGTAATATAATTAAAGTTCGTTCCACAGAGATCTGGTTAAGTTTAATCAGTAAATATGCCTATGCAACAATGTATGGTTTTCATCCACTGCTAAGACAAATAATAATTTTGGTATTGATTATCTAAATTAAACTAGGATGCAAATATTAAACTAAGAATTAAATTAACTAAGGAGATTGGAATCGAATTACTAATATGAGAATAAACATGGGATCCTAACTTCATTAAATACTTCCCTTAGATCTGACGCCTTTAATCTCTATATGCAATGGTTTTGATATCTGATCGGATAACACGAAACAAGTATACGCTACCTGTCAGCATACGCATACCAAACTAAACATACATCCACAAAAGAGATAGAAGATGAATAGACACCAATTATGCTTAGAACCTATATGTCTATAGAATTTAAAAACATAACGGTTGAAGAACAGGTTATCCATTAACATCACATAGGGTAGTATAAGTATTTTCATCTCACACCACGAATCATATTGATAAACAATTATGAACCTATGCTAGCATGGCAAGTTCTAAATCTCAAGATCCACTTTCACTTCACAAGAGATTAACAATTCAATTTAGATGTTAGCTACGCATCTAAAAGCAATAAGATTAACCATACGAGGATATCAATTTCACATCACACACAAATATTTACAGCATCAAGATACTAAGTTCCATAATTAAATCCGTTAGAAACCCATGACAACGATTAGCCCATAATTGAACTGTTCATCGTCATGGGAATTGATAAAAACATGATAATTAACAAGATATAAAGGAAAGAAACAATAATATTAATAAAAACAAGAGTTGAGAGAACAAATCTATAATCCAAAGTATACAAAAGATGAAGTAGATCTAGATCTTTGCTTGTCACCGAGCTTGAATCCTTCTCCACTTTTCTCTCTTGCAGTTCTACGTTACAATAATAAAAAGCTGATACAAATTACATGGTAAGATGTGTTTAAATAGACTCTAGAAGTCTTGCCCAATAAGCAATTACCTTCTATTACAATTAGAATTCGATTAAGGTACCAAAAGCTGCCAAAAATACAATTAGAATTAGAAAAAGGGCAAAACTGGAATTTTCTGCATGGCTTATCATAGACCACGTGCGCGATTTTATTCAGCACGTCCCCTGCACCTGAATTCTATCCCAAGTTGTAGAAAATCTCTCAAGCTTCGCGTGAGCTGTAAGATCGCTGAAAACGGACTTCTAGAACTCCAGATATGACCAAAACAGTGTAGACTGCGCAACTTCCCCGGAAAATCCGAATTTTAATCAATTAATCCTCCAAACACGATAGAAACATCTCCCATAATCGACATTCTAGTAAGTCTGCACCACTAAACAAAACACATCAAAACTACAATAAACTTGAGGCCAAGTCAATCAATTTAAGCCGAAATTAAGCGATCCAAGTGGATATAAAATCCACTTATCACACCCCCAAACTTAAACCGATGCTTGTCCTCAAGCATAAACAATTACAACTAACTAACTAGTACCACTTCCGTAGGTGATCACGGTTGCATTTGGCATATGCAACAAGCCCTTTAAACCCCTAGGTAGCCCTAGTGGACGAGTAAGGTCTCTTGAGGGCCTATAGTGAATGAACCCACAAAATCCATTTAACCTAATGCAATGCAATGCATGAATGCAACTAATATGAAAAATGCAACGATCCCCTTCAAACTAACCAAAACCAACTAGTAAGCAAATATCTTAGAGAATGCAACTAAATCCAAATAGAGCTCGACCAAGTTCCCGTATACTAACAATACATGAACAGAAACGTGCGTGTGTGCAATGCTCATCAGAAATACTCCCAAAACTAGGTCAAAGATCATACATGCTCTTCGTCAAGACAATCACATGTTTATAAATAGAATAGATTGTAGACACTTCATAACCTAGGAACACCTCCATCCTTATTCAAGTTAGACAGAAATTCATGCTTTATTACTAACTACTACGACACATATATACAAGCATGCTTATTTAACCGTGCAATGGATGAGACCCCGAAAGGCTTATACAATAATACCCATGTAGCGAGCGTTGGGTTAGTGGATCCCAGACTATAAAAGCCTTAGGTCACTAGGCACAAAGTCCCCACGAACTTAATAGCTCGAGTATTAAAGAGCTCACCCTAGTTAATTTTGCATATAAACAATTGACACTTTTGACTTTTTTTTTTCTTTTTTTTCTGTTTTTTTTATGCAATCTGGAATGAGAATTCTCAATTCCAACCCTAGACTACTCATATAAATATGAGCCGGCTACTAGCCATTTGACGCCTAACCATTATTGACAATTATTTACAATTTAGCATGAAATCCCTGTTTTCCCCCAAACTTAGACTTAAGTGTTCTAGGCCATCAAGGGAATAACGAAAATTCTAACTATAATCAAGTGATTAAATCTCAAAACATCTAAACAAGCATGACCTCAACCTAGCCCAAAAGCACCCAATGAGACTGTGTAATTAGTTTTGTTTCCGAAACACATAAGTCAATTTCATAGAAACTATAAGTCAACCCTCTATTCATCATTACCACACTCAATTAGACACCTACCTACCAATCAGAATTAGCTCGTTCTAAGGGATCATGAAATATGCATGCCATGAAATGCAACTAATATGAACTCACATGGTATACGAAAAATAAAAACAGAATGTCCTATATGAAACAGACATAATTAATACGAACATACATGCATGAATTACTACTACTAATATGCAAAGCATGAAATCCTACATGAACACATAATACAACAACTACTAATCTCTCAGACCACCCCCAAACTTAAAATATTCAATGTCCGCATTGAATGGAAGTAATTACAAGGGATAGTAGAACATACCTACTCGTCCTCGCTCTCGTCATCCTCGTCTAGAGCTGGCAAAATGTGTGATTAGTTTGGTTTTGGTTCGAATAATATGGTTTTGGATTGGTTCTCGATCCAAATCCATTTAAAAACCATATTTCTGTAAATTTGGTTTTGGATTTGGTTTGGTTTCTCTGGATTTGGATTGAAATATGGATTAACCACTTTTTTAAATGTTTATTTTTTTTAAAAAAATTTTCATACAGGAAATATGAAATTAATAAAGATAAATAAACTAGTTGGCAAATATAATATTCAAGAAGATAAGAAAATGATACCCCAAGGTAAATTAACTCCCGGGGGTGTGTCCACATTAGACTGGTTTGCAGGCTATAAATCACATGCATCTGTAATACTATATTCATAATGCATTTTCCTTAATAATTTTTATTTAAATGTATCAATAAAGTTCCCGGAAAGAAATCACAAAATTTTAAGCTTTAAATTAAAGAATGGAATTAGTTTATCACGGAACTGGACATTAATTTGAACAAATTTATCTTCCCAACAACGAAATGTCTACGCAGAAGGCTTCTTTCTGCTGAGCCAATGAGAAAGGTCTCGATGTACAAGCAACTAGAAAAATAAGGGATATGGAAATAGGGATATGGAAATATGGATATCACTTATTTGATCCAAATTAGATCCATATTTGAGCTAAAATATGTGACTTTAAACTAGTCCAAATCCATTTAAAATGTATGATTTTTTATTGGACCAAATTTTTAAAAATGGTTTGGTTTGGACTAGATATATGGTTTTCGGCCCATATTGCCAAGTCTATCCTCGTCGAATGAATCAGGTGGAGGATACGGAGTCCGAGCTCCATATAGAGGCCACTGAACAGCAGTACCTGGGGATTGAAAAGCTGCATCCAAAGCTACGGCCATGTCCTCGGAGTACTGGCGACTGCTAACATGCATAGCATCCATCCGCCTACTCAGTCAACGAAAATAGGTATCAAAAACTGACATATCCACCGTGCGCCGCGGAGGACCTGCCATAACAACTCCCGATGCCCTAGAAACATGTGGTGGAGCGCCCGCTCCCTGACCACCAGCACTATCAACAACAAATCCTAAACCCCGAGGATGAGGAATGCCACCCGGCCACTCCGTCAACCGGTCAATAGTAGCATCAGTAATGGAAGACATAGGTTTATGCACCGGCTCACCTTCGTACCATTTTACTTTCGAAGCATCACACAAGTACGCTATGATAGAAGCATAAGGAATACTTTAAGAATACCCCATAACAGAATAGCTCTATCAACAGTAACATCGGACACATGGCTTGACGGAATGATATTAGAACTTATGAACAAGAACCAAGCCCGTGCAAAACTCGACAATGATGCAGCCGGAAAAATCCTTTTCTCGGTGGTACCCGACCTACACTTCCACTCCGTACCCGGAACACATAGCTCACTAATGATAGCATCAAGATCAACATCATCCCTAGTCTTTTTCCCCCAATCCGTAGCACCTCTAGGTTTAGGCGGTTGCCTAATCAAAGTATGAATCGCACGAGGCGAATAATCCACCTTCTGGCCCCTAACAACCGTGGAGTTATTCCTTGCTATCGAAGCATTGGCATAAAACTCCCTAACCACATCCAATGGGCCATCATTAGCAAACTCACAAAATAAAGTCCATCCCCGCTCACTAATCATAGCCTTCATTTGCTCATAAGTACAAGACACAAGCCTCCTTTCCTGAATAACCCCCTTGGAAACTAACCTATCATACTCCACCTTGGCATCCTCATTCACAAACTTTTCCAATCCATCTCCCACAATAGCATTCTCATCCGAAGATGGATGATTACTACTACCACTACCTACTAATCGTTGTCTCTTAGGAGCCATTACAACAATTATCAAGCAAAGAACCACAATCTCCAACAATTCACCAAACAAAAGAACCCCCAATTTACACACTCCAAGAACCCTAGCTTTCAAAATTCACAAATTCAAATAAAAGATGAGATAGAATATTACCCAATTGAATCAAAGAGGTGAACTTGCTAGATTAATCTCCAAAAATTCAAATTTGATTCTCCCTTGCACTTTGAATGGATGGAAGTTGAGAAATTTGGGTTTATATAGATGGGTTTGTGTATGTATAGGTAAGGTGGGTGTATGTATATAGATAATGGAGATGAAAAAGGAATTGGGGATTGAATTAGATGTAGGATATGATTTAGAGATGTAGGATATGTAGGATATGATTTTGGGGATTAGGGTTTTGAATTGAATTTGATTTAGGATAGGAATTGTGTAAATAATAGGATAGGATATGAGAGAAAAAGAATTTTTTTTTTCATCTGAACAGTAGCTTTCTGCGCTTCCAGCGCCAATAGCGCCTGTGGCGCAACTGCTATCTGCGTTTCCTGGCGCTTGGGGCGCGTTCCGTGCTTCTGGAGCGGCTGCATCCTGCGTGACACAGCGCTGGAGGCGTGATTTGCGCCTGGGGCGCGGCTGTTTCCTGCAGAAAAATTTTGTTGTTGTATTATTTTTTATTTTTTTTTTCACAACAACTTTTTTTTTCACACTCTTCTCTCTCTCTCTCTTTTTTTTTTGAAAGAAAGAAATAAATACAACATAATACAAGAGCGTGGGTTGCCTCCCACGAAGCGCTCTTTTAATGTCAATAGCTTGACATTCTTTTCCGGATTCAAGTCGACGCAAAAATGGCGGAAACCTTCTCGCGTTGAAACGCTCCTCCATAATAATGCTTCAACCGCTATCCATTTACTTTGAAAGCATGATCCGGTGTTGTTTCATAAATTTCAATAGCTCCATGTGGATACACCGACTTAACAATAAATGGACCCGACCACCGTGACTTGAGTTTTCCCGGAAAAAGCTTGAGGCGAGAATTGAATAGCAACACTTGTTGACCCGGTACAAATGCCTTTGGTACCAACCTTTTATCATGCCACCTCTTAACCTTCTCCTTATACATCTTGTTATTTTCGTAAGCTTGCTCACGAAATTCCTCAAGTTCATTTAACTGAAGCAACCGTTTTGCACCCGCAGCCGTGACATCTAAATTCAGTTTCTTCAACGCCCAATATGCTTTATGTTCCAACTCTACAGGAAAATGACATGCTTTCCCATAGACTAACTGAAACGGAGACATACCTAAAGGAGTTTTGTAGGCAGTTCTGTACGCCCAAACAGCCTCATCCAACTTCAATGACCAATCCTTACGAGACGGATTCACCACTTTCTCTAGAATTCTCTTGATCTCCCTGTTAGAAACTTCAGCTTGGCCATTCGTTTGAGGGTGATAAGCAGTGGCAACACGATGCGTCACATTATATTTCGCCATCAACGTAGTAAACTGGCGATTGCAAAAGTGAGTTCCCTCATCACTTATTATAGCACGTGGAGTTCCGAAACGCGTAAAAATTTGCTTATGCAAGAAATTCAATACCACCTTTGCATCATTGGTCGGCAACGCCTTAACCTCGACCCATTTAGACACGTAATCCACAGCTAGCAAGATGTACTGATTATTGCATGAAGAAACAAAAGGTCCCATGAAGTCAATTCCCCAAACATCAAAGATCTCCACCTCAAGAAGCATGTTAAGAGGCATCTCGTTCCTTCTAGAAATATTGCCAACCTTTTGACAACGATCACATCTCAACACGAACTGATGAGCATCTTTAAACAAGGTAGGCATATAGAAGCCTGCTTGATGCACACGAGCCGCTGTCTTTTCTCCACCATAATGACCACCATAAACAGTTGAGTGGCAATCTCGCAACACACCCTCCGTCTCACTATACGGAATACATCGTCTGATCATCTGATCTGCTCCTTGTCTGAACAAAAATGGTTCATCCCAATGGTACCACTTCACATCATGTAGAAACTTCTTCCTTTGAGCACTCGAAAGATCTGGAGGAATAACATTGCTAACCAAATAGTTCACATAATCTGCAAACCATGGCTCTTCATCTTGCACTGCAAAAAGCTGATCATCTGGAAAAGATTCATTAATAAGAGATTTGTTATGCAATTCCTTACTGTGGTCCTCTAAGCGTGAGAGATGATCCGCTACTTGATTTTCTGTGCCTTCAAGAGCTGCAAGACTTGTTATGCAAGATTTGTTAGTCAACTTCTTCTTCAAGAGCTCAAAAGCTGCAAGACATTCATCATCAAACTTGAAAGGAACATCCTTCTCCAAGAGATTGCACAAGGGTTTAGAAATTTTTGAGAAGTCTTTGATGAATCGCCGATAGAAACCCGCATGACCAAGAAAACTCCGAATTCCTTTAACAGAGATAGGTGGAGAAAGATTTTCGATTGTTTCCACCTTAGCCCTATCCACCTCAAGTCCTCTACCAGATACCTTGTGCCCCAGAATAATTCCCTCTCGCACCATGAAGTGACACTTCTCCCAATTAAGCACAAAGTTAGTCTCCACACAACGTTTCAAAACCAAGCCAAGATTATGCAAGCACTTGTCATATGAAATACCAAAAACTGAGAAGTCATCCATAAAAACCTCCACATTCGAGCCAATCATGTCTGAGAAAATAGCCATCATGCACCTTTGAAAAGTGGCGGGAGCACCACAAAGTCCGAAAGAAACCCGTCGGAAAGCAAAGGTACCAAAAGGACATGTGAATGTGGTCTTCTCTTGATCTTCCGGAGCAATGCAAATCTGATTGTAGCCTGAATAACCATCAAGGAGGCAATAATACTCATGTCCCGCCAACCTGTCTAGCATCTGATCAATGAATGGCAGAGGAAAGTGATCTTTTCTCGTGGCTTTGTTGAGCTTCCTATAGTCCATGCAAACTCTCCACCCCGTGACTGTTCGAGTAGGGATGAGCTCATTCTTTTCATTAGCAACAACTGTCATGCCTCCTTTCTTTGGCACACATTGAACCGGGCTCACCCAAGAACTGTTTGAGATAGGATATATAATACCCGCATCAAGCCACTTTAGAATTTCCTTCTTCACCACCTCTTTCATAATCGGTTTAAGTCTCCGCTGATGCGGGATTCAAAAGGCAAATCAAATCTCCTTTTCCAAGGGGCTGAATTTAGCTGCTGAAGTTGCTCGGCTATTTCCTCATCTTCAAAATCAGAGTCACCAACTAAAACTTTTTCCAAAGAATCTGACTTAAGCAACTTCTCCATTTCCATAGTAACTGCAGAATCAACCCAATCCACCTTCAAACATTCTTCTTCATCTGAGGGTAATTTCATTGCATTAAAGACATTAAAAGTGACATTCTGGTCTTGCACCCTCATGGTGAGCTCCCCTTTTTGCACATCAATCAAAGTCTTACCCGTAGCCAAGAATGGTCTTCCCAAGATTATGGGAATCTTCTTATCTTCGTCGAAATCCAAGATAACAAAATCAGCAGGAAATATGAGTTTGTCAACTTTCACCAACACATCCTCCACTATGCCTCTAGGATATGTAACTGAACGATCAGCCAACTGCAAAGAGATGTTGGTAGGCTTTGGTTCCGGTAGACCAAGTTGCATATAGACTGACAAGGGCATGAGATTGATGGTAGCTCCCAAGTCACACAACACTTCGTAAAAGACAAATTACCAATAGTGCATGGAATAGTAAAGCTACCAGGATCCTTTAGTTTTGGAGGCAATTTCTGTTGCAGCACAGCACTGCACTCTTCCGTTAGAGCAACGGTCTCTAATTCCTCGAGCTTCAACTTACGAGAAAGAATCCCCTTCATGAACTTGGCATAGCTCGGCATCTGTTCAAGAGCTTCGGCAAAGGGAATGTTAATCTGCAGCTTCTTGAACACCTCTAAGAACTTAGCAAATTTCTTATCCAACTGCTGATTCTGGAGTCTTCTAGGATATGGAGAAGGAGGATAGATCTGAGTGTTCTTTGTAGACTCCTTCACAGAATTTTTAACAGGTTCATTGCTCTTCTCTACTTCACCACCTTGCTAATCCGCCACCAAATCAGATTGAGCAATTTCGGGCACTGCAGATTTTTCAACCTGCTGATTCTGAACATCTTCATCCTCTTCGACTGCTGCTTTAGGGCCTGCTATAACTTTTCCTGATCTCAAAGTCACAGCCTTCACCTGTTCTTTGCCATCCCTCCTACTTGGATTTGCTTCCGTATCACTAGGAAGAGTTCCTTGTTGCCTAACAAGTAAGGCACTTGCAATCTGTCCCACCTGGGTTTCCAAGACCTTTTGAGAAGCTTGCAGGTTCTTCACCATCATCCACAAATCATCCCTTTCTGGTTTTTCATTAGATGATTGCCCCGCATGAGCCTGGGGCTGTTGCTGCTGAAATCCCGGAGGCTGATATGATTGCCTTGGAGCATACTGCTGCTGATAACCTTGATTGAATGACCTTGCTTGCTGACCCTGAAACTACTGATAGGGCTGCTGAGGTTGTTGAGCACCTTGGTTGTTGCTCCAGCTGAAGTTAGGATGATTCCTGTTGTTTGGATGATAGGTGGCTGGTACTGGTGCAGCAGGTCTCTGAAAATTACATACGAACTGTGCTGATTCAGAAGAGATAGCACACTGATTCGTCTCATGTGCGCCCGCACATAGCTCACAGACACTAGCAACCTGCTGAACTCCATAATTAGCAAGAGAATCCACCTTCATCGTGAGAGCCTTCAACTGAGCTGCAATAGCTGAAGCTTTGTCAACTTCAAGAACACATGCTACCTTACCTTGAGAAAGCCTCTGTGTTGGATTCTGATATTCTTTAGCAGCCATCATCTCAATAAGATCATAAGCTTCCTCATAGCCCTTTGCCCACAGAGCTCCACCTGATGCTGCATCTAGCAAAGGCCTAGACTGTGCTCCCAACCCATTGTAGAAACCATTAATAACCATCCAATCAGGCATGCCATGATGAGGACACCTTCGTAGCATGTCCTTATAACGTTCCCAAGCCTCACATAGAGATTCGCCAGATTGCTGTTGAAATTGAGTTAACTGGTTCCTTATTGCTGCAGTTTTCGCCATAGGGAAGAATTTAGTAAGAAACTTCTGAGCAAGATCATCCCATGTAGTAATGGAACCAGCTGGTAGAGAGTGTAACCAGCCCTTAGCCTTATCCCTTAAGGAGAATGGGAAAAGCCTCAACTTGATAGCATCATCCGACACACCATTAAATTTGAAAGTGTCGCAGATCTCGATAAAGTCCCGGATGTGCATGTTAGGATCCTCTGTCGAAGCACCCCCAAACTGAACCGAATTCTGCACCATCTGAATTGTGCTCGGCTTGATCTCAAAGTTATTCGCTGCAATAGCTGGCCTGACAATACTAGACTGTATGTCAGTAATCTTCGGCTGCGAATAGTCCTTCAAAGCCTTGATTGCTGCTGGTAAATCTGCCATCTCGTTTACTGCTGCAAGTTCTTCTTCTGCCAGTTTTTCCTTACGAGCCTGCAAACATGTTCGCATACACGTTCAAGTACCTGAAAACACCACGAAACAAACAACTAAGTAAGAAATCCGAGTCAGTGAATGCTAACGACCACTGATGACAAGCACATAAACTAAACAAAACACCGATGATCCCCGGCAGCGGCGCCAAAAACTTGTTAACACAAAATTACGCAAGCGCACGTAGTCACAAGTAATATAATTAAAGTTCGTTCCACAGAGATCTGGTTAAGTTTAATCATTAAATATGCCTATGCAACAATGTTGGTTTTAATCCACTGCTAAGACAAATAACAATTTTGGTATTGATTATCTAAATTAAACTAGGATGCAAATATTAAACTAAGAATTAAATTAACTACCGACATTGGAATCGAATTACTAATATGAGAATAAACATGGGATCCTAACTTCATTAAATACTTCCCTTAGATCTGACGCCTTTAATCTCTATATGCAATGGTTTTGATATCTGATCGGATAACACGAAACAAGTATACGCTGCCTATCAGCATACGCATACCAAGCTAAACATACATCCACAAAAGAGATAGAAGATGAATAGACACCAATTATGCTTAGACTGTAACACCCCCAGATCGGGGGTCAGGGATCTGGTGGTTACGGTCTTACATCCATTCATAATACTTGAATTGAGTCCACAATAAATAAATCACATGCTGTGACCCCACAATAATTTCCACTCACACATACAACAGTTATAGTCCCAGAGATGAAATTGAAATAAGTCTTACATTAAAGGGTTACGAATAAAAGTTATTACAATCCCAAAAGGATAACATCATAAGTTTAAAAGTTTTGCTGTTAATTACATTAATTATACATATAGTTAAACAGGAAACAAAAGCTGTCTAACTATGCTACCTCAGCAATGGCGGCTAGCATCTCAGCGGGGAGTCCGGTGGGTCGGGTAACCTACTTGGGCCGAGTGCGCCTGACGCGAGCCATCTGTCCTAGCTGTTGTTGTGACATAATGTGAACAAAGCAAGGGTGAGCGAATGCCCACCAATAATAATATATAACTGAACGATAATATATAACAGTTCAAAAGTATCTTTCAAACCATATGCCATGCATTTACGGAAATGATGCCAGTATAATATGAACGATGAAGTTACAAGGTAACTTAAAGTATTTGTTTGTAGAAATATCTGCTACATCAAAAGTAAGCGAGATATTCTCATTGTTATTAAGAAGAGGAACTTGCATGAAAAGGTTGCAATTCCAGTTATGAACACTTTTCCAGCTCTGCCAACAGTAATCATGTTGCAGGAAATAAATAAGTTTGGATGATGAACCAATGATGGAGTATTCACCGCGCCCGCTGTTCCAATCTTGATGATCACTCGAGATCGTACAACTCAATTTAGATTTACTACCGGTAGAAGGAAGAACTGACGGCTTTACTTGTCTACCGCCTTACTAGCTCTCCCCGGCCAACGGTTGGGCCAAAGGGGATGGACCGGCGCTACTCGGCCTCTTACACGACTCCTAGTTCAAAAATAATTCATGATTCTGAATGTAACGTTTGTCCCCCTTTCCCCAAGTATAATACTTATTGATAAGACTCCACAAAGTAGTCGTATCTAGTTGGAAAGGAAAATTCACCAATAACTTCCAAGCTATTGCTTGGTAACGAATATCAACTTGTTCCAACCATCTTACCCCTCGAAAGATGAGAAGGTAAACAGCGACTTAATAAGTCAATAGCACCCGAGTTGCGAGTAAAGAGAATACTCTATGACCGGGAAGTCGACAAGATAAATAACATTTTCCAAGTAAGGTTCCCTTATTATTAGAGAGGTAGACTCAAAGAAGAATGATGTCTGAGAACCTTTCTTGATATAAGATTAATAATAATATGACTCCGAGATATTTTCTGTAATAATCGAAGAAGATAAACCTTATTGAGGTTATTCTAAATATGGAATAAATATTCAGAGAATATTTATTGAATTAAAAATATTTAAAGAATATTTAGGAATATGAAAGAATATCTTTAATCAGAGTATTTTTCAAAATAATCCCTGAAGAAATATCAGGAGAATATTTATTGAATAAATAAATATTTAAATGAATATTCAAAATAATATTCATTACTTAATAGGACCTGAAAGGAATATTTAAGACAATATTCATAATTAATTAGGAATTTAAATGAATATTCAAAAAGTAATATTCATTTAATGAATAATATTCTAAATGAACATCAAGTAATATTCATTTAGTAATCCAAGCTTTAAAGGAATATTCGAGATAATATTCGATAAATAAATCAAGCTTCAGATGAATATTAGAATAATATTCATCAAGTAATTAATATCTTAAATGAATTTTCAAAAGTAATATTTATTTAATAAAATAATATTCTAAATGAATATCCAAATAATATTCATTTAGTAGTCTCATCTTTAGAAGAATATTCGAAATAATAATCGATAAATAATTCGACTCTGAATGAATATAAAAAAAATAATATTATTCGTCGAATAGTTACGTTCAAATAATTATTTGAAGTAAGGATCGTTAAATAAATAATCTGGAACGAATGTTCAAATAATATTCGTCGCCCAAATAATAGAAAATATTCACTTAAATATTTTCATCCGAGGTAGTCTCGATATGTCAAGAAATATTGACTCCCGGTCTATATTTGATGAATAAGATGCATACACCCTTCTCTGAGGGCCTTACAATAACCGGCTTATAATTGATACGATAGCTATCTAATTTATAAGCCAATAACAATCAGGGAACAAGCATAATGATATAACTTGAAAGTAGGCATGCATGCTATGGCATATGTATAACAGAAAACATGTATATATATATATATATATATATATATATATATATATATATATATATATATATATATATATATATATATATATATATATATATATATTCAATCACAACAACAGCCTAAAAGAAGGGAATTGAAACTTGCCTGGTAGTCGAGTACGGTAAGGGGTAGTGGTAGCGGGTCCCGGTTCAGCTTGGTGATCTATAAATAGCCAAGGCACTCAGGATTAATCACTTAACATATTAAAAGTTAAGTTATACTTAAATCGAAACACGTTCTCGAGTTATCTCGTTATATCCCTTTTAGTGGATTCCTTTTTATCACTGATCCGACCCGACATTTGTTCGTTAATACGACATGTCACTGTACTTATACTTGGGACATACTTAAGGCATACGAGTTCTAAGGTCGATTGTTACGAACCAATATTATACTCCGAGTTTTATCGCCCGTTTTCTAAGTGTTTTACCGAAGTTATAAAAGAGTCATCTTTTAGGGGTTCGTTCGCGTTTAACCTCGACTCGAACATTTTTAATAAATCGAAAAATGATCCTTTTGACATACGGTTTTCTTTCACACCTTCCTTTTTACCTCTAGTATTTATTTACCAAGATTCGCCATGACGTTACATAGTTTACGAGGGTTCAATTTCAGCTACGAACTTTCGTTTACGGATTCGAACTACTTTTAGTAATTTGGTCATAAATCCTAAACCGTAAGTCTGTTTCACGTGATCTTTATATCAAAACGAATCTTAGAACATTATCTATCCTATCATGGCAGATAAAGTCTCTGGAAAGTAGGGTTTTGACACGGAAAATGGCATATAAAACATGGTATTGTAAAATCGGACATTATAACGGCTATAATACGAACGTTCCAAAAATCACAATCAACAACCCAAGCCACACCGGGCATCTAAACAACTTATATACATATTAAGCACCTCAACAAGTCCAGAAGCCACTGATCTTAGTATCAAAATCATCATGTTAATCAAATCACTAAATCACTAACTAAACATGCTTATAACATGAACATAATCATAACTAAGCTAGATCCATCAAGAACATGCTTAAAACTCAAAGTAGATCTAGGGTTTTCAAGTCTTATACCTTCCCTGTAGTATGTACTAGCCTCACAAAGCTTGGTATTGCCCTTGGATAGCATTAACTTAGCTAGGATCAACCATGAAAACAAGAAAAACAAGGATTAGTTCTTGAAAACACTATTCATCATCACATTTGATGATTTATTTGAAAATGAAAGAAAGTGAATTTGAGGCTGAAATTTCTAGGGGATCTAAGTTATAATATGCAGTACTTACCCTAAAAATTTGAAGATCAAACAATGGTGGGAACCTCCTTTTCTAGCTCCTTGGCCGAAAGTTTGAAGAAAAAAAAGGAATGGAGAGTGTTTGCTTGGTTTCTTGCTTTTCCTTGGTCAATTATGCATAAAGTGAATTTGGATAGATAATATCTCATCCTAGATGTGTTAGTGGAGTGTGATGTCATGGATGAGGCAATTTGGAGAGACAAGTGTTATGTTTTGGATGGTGGAAGGCTAAGTATTGGTTGGTTTTTCTAAGTACTACTTCCATCTCCAAGTATGCTAGTTACTTTAAGCCACTTGGTTGCTAGATATTTATTCTAGTAGCTTGCACAAGACTCTTGCTTCCTCTGCTTGTTTCTGTGTCCGGTTATTGCCCGTTTCGATTGATCGTTCGTAGGAATATTTCCCGGATTTCTAATTAAGGTTTACCAGGAATCCTTTTTAATAATAATACTATCATTCTCCATCTTTCATTCTAACTTTCCAATTTATATTCCTTAAATCCATTCGTTAAATACTTAAGGCTATCAGTGTCCAGGGAACTCTCGGAGAAAATAAAAGTGCGGTTTTTCAGAATCCGACAGCTTTTACATACACTTATTTTCCCCCTGGATCACTAATACGAACTCGGAAATCCGTTCCTAATACTTCTATATAGTGTCATCTCATATTATTCTATACTCCCACCAAAACACTATTCATTCTTTATTCTTTACTTATTCTCTTAGGGTTGTACAATTGTCCGTATTCTCTTTCGATCGTTCCTTAACCTTTTTACGGAACTACTGGATTAATCGTTATCGATCTGGATGACATGAGAATATTCTCCTGCTTGAAATTGCCATATCTTATTCCCTTAGAAGATAGATTATTCTTACCTATATTGTCACCCTTTAGCATTCTTCAAGACATAGAAATAATAAAGTCTAATTCCATTCATTCTTTCCAAATATCAATTATTACATTGTAGCCATAACCACTATTCATTCTTACATCATTAAATACATAAAAGTTTTAATTCCACCCAAAATCTGGGTTCTTACAGTCTCCCCTCCTTAAAAGGATTCCGTCCCGGAATCAGTTTGAAAACAAGTGGGGGGTACTTCTCTTGCATTGCGCTTTCAAGTTCCCAGGTTGATTCTTTTACATTGTGGTTCTGCCACAAAACTCTGACTAGCTGAATGACCTTGTTTCGGAGCACTTGTTCTTTCCGGTCTATGATTTCCACAGGTTGCTCTACATAGGTCAAGTCTGGTTGCATGTCCACTTGCTCATACTCCACAATATGCTTGGCATCCGGATTATACTTCCTCAGCATCGAAACATCAGCATCGAAACATGGAACACATTGTGCACCTGCTGTAGATTCGGGGGCAATGCGAGCTCATAAGCTAGTTCCCCAATCCGTCTCAAGATCTAAAATGGTCCAATGTATTTGGGACTCAGCTTTCCTTTCTTCCCAAATCTCATTAAACCTTTCCAAGGTGACACTTTCAAGAACACTAGGTCCCCTACTTCGTATTCCTTGCCTTTCCGAGCTAAGTCGGCATATTTCTTTTGTCGATCCTGGGCTGCTACCAACCATCCTCTGATTAGATCTACTGCATCTTTAGTTCGTTGGACCACTTCGGGCCCGAGCATCTTTCGCTCTCCAACTTCATCCCAATACAAGGGAGATCGACATTTTCTTCCATAAAGGGCCTCATAAGGTGGCATCCCAATGCTTGAATGATAACTGTTATTGTAGGAGAACTCAATCAATGGCAAGTGATCATCCCAATTTCCCTTGAAGTCTATCGCGCAGACTCTCAACATATCCTCTAGCGTTTGGATGGTCCTCTCGCTTTGCCCATCTGTCTGGGGGTGGTAGGCTGTGCTCATGTTCAGCCGGGTCCCTACGCATTCTTGAAAACTTCTCCAAAACCTGGAGTTAAATCTTGGATCTCGATCGGATACTATTGGGACTGGGACTCCATGTCGCGCCACTATCTCTTTTAAGTAGATGTCCACTAGTCTGTCGACCGTGTACCTTTCGTTGATCGGGAGAAAGTGAGCTGACTTCGTCAGTCGATCTACAATTACCCATATGGCGTCATGATTAGCCTTGGTCCTTGGTAAACCTACTACGAAATCCATGGCTATGTGTTCCCATTTCCATTCTGGAATCTCTAAGGGATGTAGAAGTTCGCTGGGTTTCTGGTGTTCAGCTTTCACTCGTTGGCAGGTCAAGCATCTGCTTACCCACTCTGCTACGTCCTTTTTCATATTGGGCCACCAGTAATACTCCTTCAAATCCCTATACATTTTGGTGCTACCGGGGTGCACTGAGTATCTTGAGTTGTGTGCCTCATTTAAAATCTCATCCTTGAGTTCCTGAACGTTTGGGATCCATATCCTGTATGTGTACCTCATGATCCCCTCCTTGTCTCTTTCACACTTAATTTCCTCCCCGGTCATTATCTCTTCCGTGGAGTTCTCTTCTTCCTCCATCATCCGCTCCTGGCACCGTCTAATCTTTTCTAACAATGGAGGTTGGATTCTAATTTCCATCAACTTTTCTTGGCCCTCTCCAGGTAACTTAATCTCAATTTCCAGCTTATCAAAACTTTTCACTAGCTCTTTCTCTAAAGTTATCATCTTGAGCTTCTCTTTCCTACTAAGGGCGTCAGCCACCACATTGGCTTTGCCCGGGTGATAGCGAATTTCACAATCGTAATCCTTGATTAACTCTAATCATCTCCTCTGGCGCATGTTAAGCTCTTTCTGAGTGAAAATGTACTTGAGGCTCTTATGGTCAGTGTAAATCTCGCACTTTTCCCCATACAGGTAGTGTCTCCAAATCTTTAAAGCGAAGACTATGGCTGCTAGTTCTAGATCATGCGTGGGATATCTGACCTCATAATCCTTCAATTGCCTAGACGCATACGCTATTACCTTGCCGTGCTGCATAAGCACGCATCCCAGTCCTTTATGCGAAGCATCACTGTAAATCACGAAATCTCCTTTTCCATCAGGTAATGCCAGCACTGGGGCTGTCACCAGCCTCTTCTTTAACTCTTGGAAACTCTTCTCGCATTTCTCAGTCCATTCAAATTTCTCGGTTTTACGGGTAAGTCGAGTTAATGGAGCTGCGATTTTCGCAAAGTCTTGGACAAATCTCCTGTAATATCCGGCCAATCCAATGAAACTCCTCACCTCGGTTGGAGTAGTTGGCCGTTCCCAGTTTGAAACTGCTTCTATCTTGGAGGGGTCAACCAACACTCCTTCTCTATTGATTACGTGCCCTAAGAATTGTACCTCATTTTTCCAAAACTCACACTTGGAGAACTTGGCATATAACTGCTCCTTCCTGAGTATTTCTAAGGTTATCCTTAAATGTTCAGCATGTTCTGCCTCTGTCTTTGAGTAGATGAGAATATCATCAATGAAGACTATCACGAATTTTTCCAAATATTCCTTGAACACTCTATTCATTAGGTCCATGAAGGCTGCTGGGGCGTTGGTCAATCCAAATGACATAACTAAGAACTCATAATGTCCATATTTGGTACGGAATGCAGTCTTCGGGATATCTTCAGGTTTGATCTTCAGTTGGTGATATCCCGTTCTCAGATCAATCTTTGAGAAGTATCCGGATCCTCTTAGCTGGTCAAACAAATCGTCTATCCTGGGCAATTGATACTTATTCTTTATGGTTAGCTTGTTCAATTCTCTGTAATCGATGAATAACCTCATACTCCCATCCTTTTTCTTAACAAACAACACTGGTGCGCCCCAAGGCGACACACTGGGCCTTATCATGCCCTTATCCAACAATTCTTGTAATTGTTTAGCTAGCTCCTTCATTTCTACTAGGGCTAATCGGTACGGGGCCTTCGAAACTGGCGCCGTCCCCGGGGCTAACTCGATGGCAAACTCAATTACCCTATCAGGTGGTAGTCCGGGAAGATCTTTGTGGGAACACGTCCTCGAACTCATTAACTACCAGAATGTCTTGCAATCTTGGCACTTCCTTCTGAGTGTCTACAACGTAGCTAAATAAGCCTCGGTCCCTTTTCGTAACAATCTCTTGGTTTGCGCCATGGTCAGAATTTTCTGGGTCTGTCGCATCCCCTTAAACACTATTTCTTTCTTCCCTGGGGTTTTCAACTTAACCTTTTTCCCTTTACAATCTATCCGCGCATCATTGCGAGACAACCAATCCATACCCAAAATGACATCGAATTCCCCTAGCTTAAAAGGAATTAAATCGACATAGAAGGATCGTCCTCCTATTTCTAGCTTACAATCGGGGTGAATTTGATTAACCGGTACGATTTCCTGATTAGCTATTTCTACTTGTAAGGAATCTCTTAGTTGCTGGGTTTTAAGTTTCAATTTATACGCAAAATCTCTAGATATAAAAGACTTAGTTGCTCCTGAATCAAATAAGACATTTGCACTGATTGAATTGAGAGAAAATGTACCTGCTATCACATCTGTGTCCCTCACGGCATCTTGTACTGACATATTAAAAGTCCTAGCAGTTGGTGGCCTATTTGAGGCAACCTTGCTTGCCCCTGATGCTGCTGGTTTGCTCCTTGGGAAATCCTTCCTCATGTGCCCTCGCTGTCCACACTGGAAACAGGTTGTGCTGTTAGGGATGACCGTGGTGCAAGAGGTAGCATAGTGCCCAGCTCGCCCACAGTTATAACAGTTTATCTGCTTCAGGTTGCACACCCTGGAGTGCCTCTTCCCACAAGTAGCACACAATGGCAATGGAGGTCGAGAAGGGTTGGAACGGGACATTACTGATTGATGGCCGCCCTGGCTCACACTTACACTCGCAGATGGTTTAAACCCTACATTCCTCCCAGGTAGGGAAACCGCCCCTCGATTAAACTTGGTTTGGGGTTTTCCTCCAGCGGATCTTCCGCCCATACTAACATGCTTTCTCTTTATCCCCCCTTTCTCTCTCTCTCTCTCTCTCTCTGCATCTGATCACTACCAGCCTCAACAATGGTTGCCTTCTGCACCAAGGTGGCATAATCTGTAATCTCTAAAACCGCCACCCTATTCTGGATCCACTGCTTCAGCCTTTGTTGAAACCTGTTAGCTTTCTTTTCTTCTGTGTCTACAAACTCTGGCACAAATCTCGACAGCTCAGTAAATTTGGCCTCATAGTCAGCCACTGACATATTGTTCTGTTTCAGTTCCAAAAACTTAAGTTCCATCTGGGTTTTCATGAACTTCGGGAAGTACTTCTCCAGGAATAACTGTTTGAACCTTTCCCAGGCTACGACAGCATCAGTCTCCATGTTCTTCTTGGCTTCCCACCAATAATTGGCCTCTCCCTTTAGTAGGTAAGTACCAAAAACAGTCTTTTGAGCCTCATTGATACTCAGAATCTCGAAAGATTTTTCCATTTCCTTGATCCAGGCCCTCGCCTCAACGGGATCAGCCGATCCGTGGAACTCGGGGGGCTTAAGGGACTTAAAGGCCCTAAAGGAATTTGCCACTGAAGTGTTGTTGCCTGGTGGTGGTTGGGGGTATTGGTTCAAATTCTGCCTAAGTAGATCCATAAACTGGCCCATGGGGTTTCTGCCCTGGTTCTCCCCTTCCTATTCTACTTCAGTTTCTCCACCCTCGATTTCCCCCTCAAATTCTTCAGAGTAAAGGGGTTCATCTTCTGCTCCATACTGGGAATCTTCTTGCTCATTATAATCCTGATCTTGTTCTTCACTACTTTCATGGTTTTCCTCGTGTTGGTTGTGACTCTCTTGGTCAGTAGATTCTCGGGGGTTAGCCCTAGTGCCCATTCGTCTTGGAGGCATTTTACTGAAAATTTGGAAAATTATACATTAGGTTCACTTACCTGTTTTAAAGGATTTTTCCTTGCATAATTCTTTACATGATTAGGTTTAAGATCCCACAGTTTTATATCTCATGACCACTTAATCAAAAAAATACATATGCTAATAAACTCGTGATCACATCCCAACAAAATTGTAATGACTGAAAGGGAAACAAATATATACCAGGTACCGAAAAGGTACAACATCCGAGTTACAACAATAGTTTAAAGTACAGCCATCCTAACAATAACAACAAGTCAAAAGTGAAATACGCTGTCTATCTGTCTAGTCTGTAAAAAAGGGAAAACAAGTACAAGAAAACCATCCCTACAAAGCAGGCACTACTACGTCCGTACATGACTAGACAACCAGACCACTGCATCACTACATCCGAAATCAGCCGCCACAACGAAACATCCTCCGAACCCTCCCCATGGCGATGCGGAAAATCTCCTCAGCCTCTGCTTTGTCTACCCTACCATGCCCATCAGTAGGCAACTGTCGCACCCTCACCCGAGCCCTCAGCTCGATGCGGGTCACAGCCCTATACCCAACCCTGTCACTGATAGTCCTCCTGCCCTGCAACCTCATCCGGGCGGCTCTATCTGCTGCTAACTCCCTCCTAGACTCTGCCAACCTGGCATCTGCCACAGACAACTCTCTATACAGCCAGTTCACAATCAAGTTGTGAACACATACTGGGACTCCTCCTATCGGGGCATGAGGTGGGGTGGATGGCTCAGCTGGAGCAGCAGTCTCTATCTGCGGGGGCTCTGGGGTAAGCTCCTCAAACTCATCGGGGTATGGGCTCACAGGTAGTGGTGGTGGGGTAGGGGCTCTCTCAACAGGGAGGGGTGGCACTCGTAGTCCGGAACTCCCTAGTGCATCCTCCACTGGCTCAACCTCATCCACAGCCTGTCCAACAACAGCAGCCATGACCTGCTCAGTGGTCATATCAGTATCCTCCTCCATGGTCCTAATCTCAGATACAACCCAATAATCCTCATCCTCAGCAACTAACTCAGCATCCTGTCCTGTCTGGATCCCCTCCGGGTCCTCCTGCCCCTCAGTCTCAACAACATCTGTGTCAACATCAACCTAAACCTCCTCAGGGTCCTCCTCCTCAGACTCGATCACATCAGTATCAGCATCAACCTGGACGTCCTCAGCATCCTCCTCCTCAGGCTCAGTATCCTCCTCAGGCAAGTGCTCATAGTATGGGTCCCTAGTCCGGAACATGTCCTCATCATGCTGTCTCGCAGCTACCTCCTGGGCCGACATGTCGCTCGCCTACACAAGATGAACTATTTTACTATCATGATACTTAAAAAGTTCCCGTAAGGGTTTTAGGTGAACCTGGCAAGGGTTCTTATTATATTATTGAATTTATCATTATATAACGCCGTATCATCTCTTGGGATATATAACTCTTGCTTTGATACCATCTCTGTAACACCCCCAGATCCGGGGTCAAGGATCTGGTGGTTACGGTCTTACATCCATTCATAATACTTGACTTGAGTCCACAATAAATAAATCACATGCTGTGACCCCAGAATAATTTCCACTCACACACACAACAGTTATAGTCCCAGAGATGAAATTGAAATAAGTCTTACATTAAAGGGTTACGAATAAAAGTTACTACAATCCCAAAAGGATAACATCATAAGTTTAAAAGTTTTGCCGTTAATTACATTAATTATACATATAGTTAAACAGGAAACAAAAGCTGTCTAACTATGCTACCTCAGCAATGGCGGCTAGCATCTCAGCGGGGAGTCCGGTGGGTCGGGTAACCTGCTTACGTCGAGTGCGCCTGACGCGAGCCATCTGTCCTAGCTGTTGTTGTGACATAATGTGAACAAAGCAAGGGTGAGCGAAAGCCCACCACCAATAATATATAACTGAACGATAATATATAACAGTTCAAAAGTATCTTTCAAACCATATGCCATGCATTTACAGAAATGATGCCAGTATTATATGAACGATGAAGTTACAAGGTAACTTAAAGTATTTGTTTGTAGAAATATCTGCTACATCAAAAGTAAGCGAGATATTCTCATTGTTATTAAAAGAGGAACTTGCATGAAAAGGTTGCAATTCCAGTTATGAACACTTTTCCAGCTCTGCCAACAGTAATCATGTTGCATGAAATAAATAAGTTTGGATGATGAACCAATGATGGAGTATTCACCGCGCCCGCTGTTCCAATCTTGATGATCAGTCGAGATTGTACAGCTCAATTTAGATTTACTACCGGTAGAAGGAAGAACTGACGGCTTTACTTGTCTACCGCCTTACTAGCTCTCCCCGGCCAACGGTTGGGCCAAAGGGGATGGACCGGCGCTACTCGGCCTCTTACACGACTCCTAGTTCAAAAAGAATTCATGATTCTGAATGTAACATTTGTCCCCCTTTCCCCAAGTATAATACTTGTTGATAAGACTCCACAAAGTAGTCGTATCTAGTTGGAAAGGAAAATTCACCAATAACTTCCAAGCTATTGCTTGGTAACGAATATCAACTTGTTCCAACCATCTTACCCCTCGAAAGATGAGAAGATAAACAACGACTTAATAAGTCAATAGCACCCGAGTTGCGAGTGAAGAGAATACTCTATGACCGGGAAGTCGACAAGATAAATTACATTTTCCAAGTAAGGTTCCCTTATTATTAGAGAGGTAGACTCAAAGAAGAATGATGTCTGAGAACCTTTCTTGATATAAGATTAATAATAATATGACTCCGAGATATTTTCTGTAATAATCGAAGAAGATAAACCTTATTGAGGTTATTCTAAATATGGAATAAATATTCAGAGAATATTTATTGAATTAAAAATATTTAAAGAATATTTAGGAATATGAAAGAATATCTTTAATCAGAGTATTTTTCAAAATAATCCCTGAAGAAATATCAGGAGAATATTTATTGAATAAATAAATATTTAAATGAATATTCAAAATAATATTCATTACTTAATAGGACCTGAAAGGAATATTTAAGACAATATTCATAATTAATTAGGAATTTAAATGAATATTCAAAAAGTAATATTCATTTAATGAATAATATTCTAAATGAACATCAAGTAATATTCATTTAGTAATCCAAGCTTTAAAGGAATATTCGAGATAATATTCGATAAATAAATCAAGCTTCAGATGAATATTAGAATAATATTCATCAAGTAATTAATATCTTAAATGAATTTTCAAAAGTAATATTTATTTAATAAAATAATATTCTAAATGAATATCCAAATAATATTCATTTAGTAGTCTCATCTTTAGAAGAATATTCGAAATAATAATCGATAAATAATTCGACTCTGAATGAATATAAAAAAATAATATTATTCGTCGAATAGTTACGTTCAAATAATTATTTGAAGTAAGGATCGTTAAATAAATAATCTGGAACGAATGTTCAAATAATATTCGTCGCCCAAATAATAGAAAATATTCACTTAAATATTTTCATCCGAGGTAGTCTCGATATGTCAAGAAATATTGACTCCCGGTCTATATTTGATGAATAAGATGCATACACCCTTCTCTGAGGGCCTTACAATAACCGGCTTATAATTGATACGATAGCTATCTAATTTATAAGCCAATAACAATCAGGGAACAAGCATAATGATATAACTTGAAAGTAGGCATGCATGCTATGGCATATGTATAACAGAAAACATATATATATATATATATATATATATATATATATATATATATATATATATATATATATATATATATATATATATATATATTCAATCACAACAACAGCCTAAAAGAAGGGAATTGAAACTTGCCTGGTAGTCGAGTACGGTAAGGGGTAGTGGTAGCGGGTCCCGGTTCAGCTTGGTGATCTATAAATAGCCAAGGCATTCGGGATTAATCACTTAACATATTGAAAGTTAAGTTATACTTAAATCGAAACACGTTCTTGAGTTATCTCGTTATATCCCTTTTAGTGGATTCCTTTTTATCACTGATCCGACCCGACATTCGTTCGTTAATACGACATGTCACTGTACTTATACTTGGGACATACTTAAGTCATACGAGTTCTAAGGTCGATCGTTACGAACCAATATTATACTCCGAGTTTTATCGCCCGTTTTCTAAGTGTTTTACCGAAGTTATAAAAGAGTCGTCTTTTAGGGGTTCGTTCGCGTTTAACCTCGACTCGAACATTTTTAATAAATCGAAAAATGATCCTTTTGACATACGATTTTCTTTCACACCTTCCTTTTTACCTCTAGTATTTATTTACCAAGATTCGCCATGACGTTACATAGTTACGAGGGTTCAATTTCAGCTACGAACTTTCGTTTACGGATTCGAACTACTTTTAGTAATTTGGTCATAAATCCTAAACCGTAAGTCTGTTTCACGTGATCTTTATATCAAAACGAAGCTTAGAACATTAACTATCATATCATGGCAGAAAAAGTCTCTGGACAGTAGGGTTTTGACATGGAAAATGGCATACAAAACATGGTATTGTAAAATCGGACATTATAACGGCTATAATACGAACGTTCCAAAAATCACAATCAACAACCCAAGCCACACCGGGCATCTAAACAACTTATACACATATTAAGCACCTAAACAAGTCCAGAAGCCACTGATCTTAGTATCAAAATAATCATGTTAATCAAATCACTAACTAAACATGCTTATAACATGAACATAATCATAACTAAGCTAGATCCATCAAGAACATGCTTAAACCTTAAAGTAGATCTAGGGTTTTCAAGTCTTATACCTTCCTTGTAGTATGTACTAGCCTCAAAAAGCTTGGTATTGCCCTTGGATAGCCTTAACTTAGCTAGGATCAACCATGAAAACAAGAAAAACAAGGATTAGTTCTTGAAAACACTATTCATCATCACCTTTGATGATTTATTTGAAAATGAAAGAAAGTGAATTTGAGGCTGAAATTTCTAGGGGATCTAAGTTATTATATTTAGTACTTACCCTAAAAATTTGAAGATCAAACAATGGTGGGAACCTCCTTTTCTAGCTCCTTGGCCGAAAGTTTGAAGAAAAAAAAGGAATGGAGAGTGTTTGCTTGGTTTCTTGCTTTTCCTTGGTCAATTATGCATAAAGTGAATTTGGATAGATAATATCTCATCCTAGTTGTGTTAGTGGAGTGTGATATCATGGATGAGGCAATTTGGAGAGACAAGTGTTATGTTTTGGATGGTGGAAGGCTAAGTATTGGTTGGTTTTTCTAAGTACTACTTCCATCTCCAAGTATGCTAGTTACTTTAAGCCACTTGGTTGCTAGATATTTATTCTAGTAGCTTGCACAAGACTCTTGCTTCCTCTGCTTGTTTCTGTGTCCGGTTATTGCCCGTTTCGATTGATCGTTCGTAGGAATATTTCCCGGATTTCTAATTAGGGTTTACCGGGAATCCTTTTTAATAATAATACTATCATTCTCCATCTTTCATTCTAACTTTCCAATTTATATTCCTTAAATCCATTCGTTAAATACTTAAGGCTATCAGTGTCCAGGGAACTCTCGGAGAAAATAAAAGTGCGGTTTTTCAGAATCCGACAGCTTTTACATACACTTATTTTCCCCTGGATCACTAATACGAACTCGGAAATCCGTTCCGAATACTTCTATATAGTGTCGTCTCATATTATTCTATAATCCCACCAAAACACTATTCACTCTTTATTCTTTACTTATTCTCTTAGGGTTGTACAATTGTCCGTATTCTCTTTCGATCGTTCCTTAACCTTTTTAAGGAACTACTAGATTAATCGTTATCGATCTGGATGACATGAGAATATTCTCCTGCTTGAAATTGCCATATCTTATTCCCTTAGAAGATAGATTATTCTTACCTATGTTGTCACCCTTTAGCATTCTTCAAGACATAGAAATAATAAAGTCGAATTCCATTCATTCTTTCGAAATATCAATTATTACATTGTAGCCATAACCACTATTCATTCTTACATCATTAAATACATAAAAGTTTTAATTTCACCCAAAATCTGGGTTCTTACATAGACCCTATATGTCTATAGAATTTGAAAACATAACGGTTGAAGAACAGGTTATCCATTAAGATCACATAGGGTAGTATAAGTATTTTCATCTCACACCACAAATCATATTGATAAACAATTATGAACCTATGCTAGCATGGCAAGTTCTAAATCTCAAGATCCACTTTCACTTCACAAGAGATTAACAATTCAATTTAGATGTTAGCTACGCATCTAAAAGCAATAAGATTAACCATACGAGGATATCAATTTCACATCACACACAAATCTTAACAGCATCAAGATACTAAGTTCCATAATTAAATCCATTAGAATCCTATGACAACGATTAGCCCATAATTGAACTGTTCATCGTCATGGGAATTGATGAAAACATGATAATTAACAAGATATAAAGGAAAGAAACAATAATATTAATAAAAACAAGAGTTGAGAGAACAAATCTATAATCCAAAGTATACAAAAGATGAAGTAGATCTAGATCTTTGCTTGTCACCGCGCTTGAATCCTTCTCCACTTTTCTCTCTTGCAGTTCTACGTTACAATAATAAAAAGCTGATACAAATTACATGGTAAGATGTGTTTAAATAGACTCTAGAAGTCTTGACCAATAAGAAATTACCTTCTATTACAATTAGAATTCGATTAAGGTACCAAAAGCTGCCCAAAATACAATTAGAATTAGAAAAAGGGCAAAACTGGAATTTTCTGCATGGCTTATCATAGACCACGTGCGCGATTTTATTCAGCACGTCCCCTGCACCTGAATTCTATCCCAAGTTGTAGAAAATCTCTCAAGCTTCGCGTGAGTTGTAAGATCGCTGAAAACGGACTTCTAGAACTCCAGATATGACCAAAACAGTGTAGACTGCGCAACCTCCCCGGAAAATCCGAATTTTAATCAATTAATCCTCCAAACACGATAGAAACATCTCCCATAATCGACATTCTAGTAGGTCTGCACCACTAAGCAAAACACATCAAAACTACAATAAACTTGAGGCCAAGTCAATCAATTTAAGGCGAAATTAAGCGATCCAAGTGGATATAAAATCCACTTATCAGAAGCAACGATTCAATTCCTGTCTTGAAGACTTATCGACCTTCCTGAGGTGTAGTGGATACTGATTCTTTCGGCGCTCCTGCCCCGAAGCCAGTTAAGGAATTAAGTCAAGACTTGTGCAGCTCCTTTATCCTCCCAGCCGATCGCTCAGTTTATGATGCAGCTCCTACTGTGGAGGCTTGTGAGAACATGCTAGGGCATCTTAGTTTCGTAAGTTCCCTTCAATATACTTTATATATCTTTTTTGATATCTCTCTCTGTTCTGATGCTTTTTTATAATGTACTTTCAGGTCGTTCCTTGGGCCGTAGCTGTGACCGAAAAGGTCAAAGATCAGGCCGCCATCATTCGGGGATTTAATGCAGAGATTGGTTCTCTAAAGGATAAGGTTAATCCTTTGGAAAATCAAGTAAAGAAGCTTGAGGATCTCCTGGCGGAGTCTCAACGGAAAGAAGGCCTTCTCCTGCAGGAGAAGAATGATCTTATTCTTCGGAATGACACCTTGGTTGGAGAGAAGCAGAAGCTGACTGAGGACAAGGAGGCCAATCGATTGGAATTGCGCCGTTTGAAGAAAGAACTGAAGAAGGCTAGGAAGACTATCTCCCGATCCGAAGATAGGGGTTTTGCTATGGGATATGATGATGTTGTCATTGCTACTCACAAAGCAGGTTTTGACTATAAGCAAATCCTTTTCAACCCTGAAGACGATCCAGTCCTTCGTCAGGAGGTTCTTGATGTGCCTCTAGTTGTTTCTTCTGATCCGGATTCGGAGTGACTTACTTTTGTAGTGATTTTTTGCCTTCTTGTAATGAACTTGTGCCTTCGAGCCTTTAATGTATTTCCGTGACTTTTCGGATGAACCAATTGTAATTGTCTTCGGGCGTCTTTTGTTAAATTCCCTTTGCTTTTTGTTTCATAATCATTTTGTTGCTTCTCAATAATCCTTTACAATAGTAGATTTTCCAAAATCTTCTGAGCAATTTTTCAGGCATTAATGGGTCATATTTGAAGTTCAAATTTGAAGTATCCTGTATGTACCTTTGGAAAATGTACTCAAAGTAACCTTTCAGAATTTGAGTTGCCTCCCTTGAAAAACGTTTCCCTTACTTGGAGTAATCTTCGGACATTGCCCTGTGTTGCCCCCAAGTCGCAGTTCGGCCGAAGGTTTCTTCTTTCGGTTTCGGGTGAATTCTGCCTCCCGAAGACCTTCGGGCTAACTGCGATCTGATCATTTAGGCCTTGATAAATACTTGAAATTTTTTTTTTAATGTTGAGACTTTTAGTATTTCCCCCCATTTAATGGCAGTTTGACCGCTCCTTCCTTTGGGAGACACGTGCCTTCATCTTAGGCAGGGGTTATTCAAGCGGCACTTCATCAGGGTCGTTGATTTTCATTATAAGTAGATACTTATAAGTTCAATCACAAATTACACAATCTTCAATTATGCTTAAGATTTCTCCATCCTCTTCATAACTTCCATCAATCTTTAGTTTCTTTGAACTCAACCCGTGGATAACCAGTAAGTTTTTTTAATCTTGATATGTTGTTTAATCCTTTCCTTATTATCTGTAGTGATTAACACCTCTTTTTCCCTTTGTTCCAGTGTCGAGTCGATCAGAAATGAGGAGAAGGGCAGCGGAGAGACGTGCTCAAAAGAAGAGTACATCTGCTATTGGTTCTTCTTCCGTTCCTCTTTCCCACCTGAAGAATGATCTTCCGAGCGTTTCGGAGAAGAAGGGCCGTGTTGAAGGCACGGGATTTAATGCAAACTCTTGTCGACCTTCATGGGCCGTGATGGAGTTAGATTCTTTTGGAGACCCTGCTTCTGCTGCTTCAAAGAAGGTGGCTGGGGATCTATGCCAGTCCTTCATTCTCCCGAAGGACCGCTCCCTTTATGATTCGGCTGACACGGCCGAAGCTACTGCCAATCTCCTAGGGCATCTTACCCAGGTAAGGAGTTTTTTTTTTTAAACCGAAGTTGTCTTTTTTTTTTTTTGCCTTATACATAGTTTTTTATTATCCCCCTTTTTTTTCAGGCTACCCCTTGGGTTGCTTCTGTATCCGATAAGGTGAAGAATCAGGATATTCTGCTTTATCACCAAGGAAAGCAGATTCGTCATACGATTCCTTTGTTGGAGAAGGAAATCGAGGAGTTGAAGTCCCAGCTTTCTTCTACTCGGGCCCAAAACGCTGAGCTCATCCATGAAAATAATGCTTTGTGGCAGCAGAACGACAAGATGATGGCCGATACAGAGGATCTGCTCGACTGGATGGAAAGCCGAAAAGTCGAGCTAAGCCAACTGAGGGAGTCTGAACCGGAGAGTGCAGCCCCTTGACTTATTGTATTTTTTTTTTCTTTTTACCTTTTTAGGCTATTTTGTAACTTTGATTAATGAAATCAAAGCCTTCGGGCAAGCTTGCTTCAAATTGTTTTTTGGGCAAATATTTGGATTTTTAAGTTACTTTTTTTTCCTATGCATACGCAATTTTCGGATTGTTAAGTCACTTGTATTTCCTTTTGCTCAAACAATTTTTGAGATTTTTTGGCTGTCCACTTAGAGGTCTTTAGGCTGGGTGTTTCCTATGCTCAAAGTAATTTTCGAAAAAATGTTTCCCTTACTTGGAGTAATCTTCGGAATTCCATGCTTTGGGCGAAGTCTCTTCGGACATTGCCTTGTGTTGCCCCCAAGTCACAGTTCGGTCGAAGGTTTCTTATTTCGGTTTCTGGCGAATTCTGCCTCCCGAAGGCCTTCGGGCTAACTGGACTTGTGTTTCGGGGGATTTTTTTTCTTTTTATTCTCGGCCAAGGAGTAATGTTTTGGCCATTCAGGTTATACTATCGATAAAAATATAAATGGGAAAAACAAAATCAAGCCTTTATTGATAATCGAAATTGAAATTTTTATTACAAAAAGCTTACTGATAAAACTTGCGTAATCGAGAAGCATGCAATGTGCTTTTGATCGGACTCCCATCTAACTCGGTTAGTTTGTAAGTCCCTAGTCGTACGACTTGAATAATCACATAAGGCCCTTCCCAGTTTGGCTGAAGTTTCCCTTGCTTGTTTGGCATAGAAGTAGCTAATTCCCGAAGAACTAGATCACCGACTTTAAAAAATCTTTTCTTTACACCCGAGTCATAGTATTGAGCAGTTTGCTGTTGATACTTGATATTTCTTAGGTATGCCACTTCCCTGGCTTCTTCTAACAAGTCCACATTAGCTCGGAGGCCCAATTCGTTTGTACCGAGATTAAATACTTTGCTTTGGTACGATTCTAGGCCAACTTCTACTGGTACCATTGCATCGGTCCCATATGTCAGATTGAAAGGGGTTTCTCCGGTTGAAGATCTCTGTGTGGTGCGATAAGCCCATAGCACATATGGTAACTCTTCAGCCCATAACCCTTTGGCTTCTCCGAGCCTCTTCTTTATCCAATCGAAGATGATTCTGTTTGCAACTTCTACTGCCCCATTTCCTTGTGGGTGACCAACTGAACTGAATTTCTGTTGAATTCCGAAGAAAGCTAGAAACTTCTTGAACTTCTTTCCAACAAACTGGGTCCCGTTATCTGATACACATAGTTTGGGGATCCTAAATCTGAGGATTACTTGCTCCAGCATAAATTTCTTGGCTGCCTCCTCGGTAATGGAGGACAAAGGGCGTGCTTCTACCCACTTGGTCATGTAATCGATTGCCACGATGCAATATTTGGCTTGTCTGGTGCTGGTAGGGAGAATTCCGACAATATCCATAGCCCACATGGCGAAGGGAATGGGGTTTAAAACAGAAGTTATCTCTTCGGGGGGTTGTTTCGGAACGTTGCTGAAAGGCTGACACTGTTTGCATTTCTTCGCATAACTCAGTGCATCGGCTCGTAGGGTCGGCCAAAAGAATTCCTGTCTTAGAATTTTGAAGGCCAGAGAACGGCCTGCCAAGTGCTCCCCACAAATTCCTTCGTGCACTGCTTCTAGAGCTGTTTTTTGTTTTTCGGGAGTCAGGCATCTCAGCAGCGGTTCGGTGGCCGATCTTCGGTACATTTTTCCTGCTATAATTGTGTACCTGGTGGCCCGATTTCTAATTTTTTGGGCCTCGGTTTTTTCCAATGGTAGTGTCCCCTTTTCTAGGAATAGTCGAATTGGAGTCATCCAGTCTATCCCCTGGTGAATCGCGAAGCATATCTTTTTATTGATGGAGGGCGCGTTAACTTCAGTGAGGTAGATTGAGCCTGTGAGATTCTGAGTTTCGGTCGAAGCCAGTCTAGATAATGCATCTGCTCGGCTGTTGTTTTCCCTGGCAACAGTGGTCAGTTCAAAAGATTCAAACAACAGAGAATTTGCTTTTACCTTGGCTGCATAGGCTTTGGTTCGGGCGTCCATTTGTTCATATTCCCCTGAGAAATGCTTTACTACTAGCATCGAATCACTGAATGCCCAAAGATGCCTGACTTCTAGGTTTCTCGCCAAATTCATCCCAGCCAGAAGTGCTTCATATTCAGCCTCGTTGTTGGTTAATGAAAAAGTGAACCGAATGGCCTGACATATCTCAAAACCTTCGGGGCTTGTAAGAATTAGACCGGCTCCGCACTTACTTCCAGCTACCGAACCATCAATAAACAACTTCCAATTGCCAGGAGCTTGTATCAATTTTTCTTCAACTTGCAATCCTTCCGAACCAGTGAACGAACACTCTACTATGAAATCTGCCAAGGCTTGTGCTTTTATTGCAGTCCTCGGCACATATTCTAAATCAAATTCATCCAACTCGATGGCCCAGGTAACAACTCTGCTTGAAGCCTCTGGTCTCTGTAATATATTTTTTAAAGGTTGATCGATCGTGACTTGTATCGTCCTCCCCTGGAAATAATGTCTCAGTTTTCTTGAGGCCATGACCAACCCATAAGCGAATTTCTCGGCATTTGGGTATCTGGTTTCTGCTTCTTTCAGCATGTGGCTAATGTAGAAAACTGGATATTCGTTTCCATTGTGTTGCTTGACTAAGACGGCCCCCAATGTCCGATCATTTACAGCCAAGTATAGTTGTAAAGTCTCTTGTGGATCCGGTCTCATTGGCAACGGAGCCTTCGTTAAATACTCCTTGATATCTTCGAAAGCTTTCTCACATTCTGGACCCCACGAAAAAGTCTTCGTACCTTTTAATACCTCAAAGAAGGGTAAAGCTTTGTCGGCCGATTTGGAGATGAATCTTCTTAGGGCAGCCAATCTTCCAGTCAATTTCTGAATGTCCCGAATTGTTTTCGGAGCTTCCATGTCGATTATCGCTCTCATCTTTTCTGGATTGGCTTCAATGCCTCGAGCACTCACCATATAACCAAGGAATTTACCGCTGAATACTCCGAACGTGCATTTGTTCGGGTTGATCCGCATGTTGTTTTTTCTTAGCATCTCGAAGCACTCTCTCAAATCATCGGCGTGATCCCGAAACAAAGATTTTACTATCATGTCATCCACGTTACATTCTATATTTCTCCCGATCTGGTTTTTAAAGACATTGTTGATCATCTTCTGAAAGGTGGCCCCCGCGTTCTTCAAGCTGAAAGGCATGACAATGAAAGCATATGTTCCTTTCGGGGTGATGAATGCTATTTTAGGGATGTCTTCAGATTTCATGGCGATTTGATGATAACCTGAGAATGCATCTAGGAAGCTTAGGATTTCATATCCTGATGTAGAATCAATGAGCTGATCGATGTTGGGAAGTGGATAATGGTCTTTCGGGCAGGCGAGATTGAGATCGGTGTAATCGACGCACATCCTCCATTTGCCATTTGCCTTTTTGACCACTACCACATTGGCTAACCATTCAGGGTATTTGATTTCTTTAATAAAATCTGCTTCTACGAGCTTTTCCACTTCTATTTGAATCACCTTTTGTCTTTCCATGGCGAAATTTCTCTTTTTCTATTTGACTGGCTTGGCCCCCTCTTTCATATTTAAGCTGTGTTGGGCAATGCTCGGGTCAAGTCCGGGCATGTCTTTAGGACCCCAGGCAAATATGTCGTGGTATTCCCAGATCACGGCAATCACTTTCGCTTTCAGATCATCGTTCATGTCTCTCCCGATACGGATAATTCGACCCGAAGTGCCTGCATATAATTCGACCTCTTCGGTTTCCACCGCTGGTTCGGCTATAGGGTTTGAGAGATTGTCCCCAAACTTTTCTATCTCAATGTTCATCGTGTGGTGAATGCTTCTGGCCTGATCGTTCATGCGCCTTTTCTTTTGACCTTCATCTTCGGTTTCTTCTTCGGATCTATCTAGATCTTCTAGCATAATGATCCTGGCTACTTTTTGATCTCCTTTCATTTCGCCGATGCCATGATCGGTAGGGAACTTCAACTTCAAATGGGGTATTGAGGCTATAGCTTGGAAAGCCGTTAAAGTAAGACGCCCGAAGATGCCATTATATGGGCTATCCACTCGGACAACATAGAATTTTACCTGTTTTTCCATAGTGCAGGGAGGTTTACCCAATACCAGGGACAATGTGATCGTTCCCTCGATCGGAATCGGTAAGTTACCAAAGCCGTAAAGTGGGGGTTCATTGCAAGATTCCAGCTGTTCTCCTCCCAGATTCATTTTTTCATAAGTCCGTTGATACAAATGTTGACCGAACTACCACCATCTATCAGTACCTTCCATACCTTATTCTGGCCGATGATTGGATTCACTACCAAAGGATCCTCGTGCGGCCAAATGACATCTTCATAATCTTCTTTAGTAAACATTATGGGCAATGGCTGTTTGCCCTGTTAGTATATTGATATAAATTGTAGACTTGACGAGCATACCTCTTTTTAGCCATTTTGCTACATCGATCCAGTATTGTACCCCCCATGATGGTTCTTACCTCCCCTCTATATCGAGGGGCTTCGTCTCTTTCCCTTTGCCTAGGGTTGTCATCCTCTTCGTTCCGATCTCTAGTTTCTTTCGGACCTGAGTCATTCCTTTTTGGTTCCAAACGATCCCTTAAATCTTTAACAAATTGATTTAGGTCACCTGTTTTTACCATTCTCTCTATCAATCTCTTCAGATGAAAACATTCGTCTGTGTTATGGCCATTGTCCTGATGGTAATCACAGTATTTATTCCCATTCTTCTTATGATCAGATACCCTCAGCTTCGCCGATCTCCGGAAATCAGACTTGCCTTTGATTTCGTTCAGTATCTTAGAGATGGGAGTGTTTAGTGGAGTAAACACCATGGGCTCCTTTCCCTTCTTTGAATCGTTTCTTCTATCATCCCTTCGGTCACCATCTCGATTATCATCTCGTCGGGAATCATCTTTCCTTCGGTCGTTCTTCCCCTGACTGCCCTTTCTTCGACTGTCTTTAGACGATTCTTTGTATCCATCGATAGACTCCATTTTTCTCCTGATACTTTCTCCTCGGATATAGATGTCGTTGAGTTACTTCGGGGGAACATCATATAAGGACGACCGAAGCTTTCTTCCTTTAACTGAGTCGAGACCAGCAGTCAGAAATCCTGCCACCTTGACCATATCCAGGTTAGTCACCATGCCAGCTTCTTCCTTAAAACAGGCTAGGTAATCACCC
Source organism: Saposhnikovia divaricata (assembly GCA_036435485.1). NCBI lineage: Eukaryota > Viridiplantae > Streptophyta > Magnoliopsida > Apiales > Apiaceae > Saposhnikovia > Saposhnikovia divaricata. The sequence goes on from CM071596.1 coordinate 94,070,566, forward strand.
AATTCTTCATCAGATCTTTGGCGACAATGAATAAGAGATTCGGTATCCTTCTCTCTCCGACACAGGTGGGAATAATGCCTCAAAAACTTGCTCTTCAGTCGATCGTAAGAAGGTATGGATCTAGGCCTCATCGATCGATACCACATGGAGGCCGAACCCTTCAAATAGGTTTTAAAAATTTTTCAAAACATGATATCGTCATGACCCATTCTTGTCATCAAACTTTCATATTTTTCACAATGATCTTCTGGGTCTTTCTTGCCGCTAAATTCGGTCATTTTCGGGAACTGACCACCTGGGGGTGGTCTATATTCTCCAATCTCTTCAGTTACAACGGGCTCCTGACGCATCCTCTTCTGGTCTCCAAACATACATTTCTCCATTCTTCGAAGCCTATCTTTCCATTGAGAGCCTGTTTCTTCTTCTTCTAAGTCCGAAGGATCTTGGGACGGGTGTGAGGAATGTGTTTCGGATTCTGAAGACCCCTCCTGGTGAGGTCGGGACCTTTTTTCTCTTCGGCCCTTAGAGATTATTTTCTGAGGTTCACTCACGGGATCCTCTTCTCCAGTTTGAAGGGCTTCTCGCGCTATGCTTTCTTCCAACTCAACCTCTTCGCGCCGGAGTTTTATGGCTTCCAATCTTAACTCGTCTGCCTTCTTCTGCAAGGCTCGTCTTTTTGCCCCTTGGGATCCTTCCGCTTCAGTGGCTTTTCCTTTGACATTTTGTTGCCTTATTTCTTCGGAAGTAGGAGTTTCTATATTGAGATTTTCAGAATCCTGAGGTAACATGATTCAAAAAAGAAGCTTATACGGTCCCACAGACGGCGCCAAATGTCAGGACTCGATTTATGCCTCGGACAAACATATCCCCGGTATGCCAAGAACAGGGATCGGTAGCTCCTACAAAGAGAAGAATGCGAGGGTGTTACCCCCCGATTCACCTCTGGTGTGAGAATCAGTAAAAGGTAGTGGAAACATGAACGTAAAGCTTATGTAAAATCAATGTATCCCAGTGTGTGTGATCGTGTCTATCACCTGATAATTGTCGTCTATTTATACCGTTTCCAGGAGTAATACCGTTTGAGGATCCTCTTGATTCTCAGTTATGGAGGGCGATAAATATGGTGAAGCGTTACATTGACAACGGTCGACTGTTTTTACAGACTCCAGCTAGATTGATCGGATGGGCCTGGTCCAATTGTATGGACCTAACGGTCATAAGCCCAAAGGTTTATTGGATTGGGCCCTCTTACATTCATAAAAAAAAATATTTTAAATTCAGGAGATTTACTACGTGCACGCAACCTGTTTGATAAAATTTCCCAACAAGACACATTCATGTATTGTTCTTATGCATTGATAAAGCTCAGTTGGTATTTGAGATTATGACCGGCAGCAATCGGGCAACAAACAAACCGCCCAGAACACATACCTTTCAATATTTTCAGCCCGAATTATCATTCAACCATTAGCAAAACATATCACAACCAAGAATGTTTCAAACAAACCAAAAAAAAAAAATTCTAGCAAAAAATCAAACCCGACGAAACCAAAAATTAAACTAATAATTACAAGAAAATTATAAACTACATAACATATACGCTTCGATCTATACATACACGCAAACTCAAATTACAAAACAATATCACATAAATTTATCCGATCTAAACCCGGTAACACCTCCAACTCCGACGAGGGTAAAATCGATTCAAAACTCATGAAACTAACATGAATCAAATCATACTCGAAACCATCTATATAGATACAATCATATTAACAACAAACCGGAACATAATTTCAAACCCCAATTCAAAAACGAATTGAAGTTTACCAAAATTCGGGCTTTTTGAATGATTAATGGTAGAGAGGCGGAGAGTAGGCTTTAATCGTTGATTTAAGCTTGAAAATCAGTTCGAAATAGGAGGAGGTGGGTGGTGGTGGAAAGGAGTAGCAGGAGATAGAAAATGGGGAGGGATTATACTAACAGCTTTTTTATATATATAATAAGTGAGTTTCCTGAAATGCCCTTAAAAAGTATGATTATTTAAAGTTAATGGCGCATATTTAATCGGACTTAACGGGAGACACTTTTTTGAAATGTGGAGGAAAACATGAGCCAACATTTTAAAAATCTAATAACACGGTCAACATTTTAAAATTGGGATAAAGTTTAGCCACCACCTTAAAATATACTCTCATTTAATATATAGTAATAGATTTTAATTGTGAATTTTGCTTTTTAAGGAAAACTTGAAAATGCCATCTTAATTCGTAGCCGCCGAGTATACAAAGTGTTGTTACTTCGGTGTCCACTCGATCATGACTTCTCTGGTTAATTAAGCCAACTCAACGTACAGATGAATCGTATATATAAAAACTCTTTTCACACATTAAATATTACCCAGATTTCTTCATCATGAATCGGCAGCTGTTGCAGATATAAGAAAATTTCACGGGACATGTTAACACACACAGATGAAGTAACTAATAAAACCTCGGTTTCCGCTTATACAAACTCGGTTTCTGCTTAAACTTTTCTTAATTATATGCAAACCGAAGTACTTTCAGTCCCAAAAATTTATTTAAAAGCTGTGCTCTGAAAATTAAGCAGACGCATGTAATGACATGTACGTAGTTTGCTAGTAGTAGTATATACTCCCTCTGTCCCAGCAAGTTCTTTACGCTGGGAACAGAGGACTCGGCACGCATTTTAAGGTTTCTATAAAGTATAGTTTCATAATTTATTTTTAAATTTTTTTTCTTCTGAATAAAAATTTAATGTGTAAATTTTTATTCAAAAAAAGAAAATTTTAAAAATAAGTTATAGAAGTATACTTAATATACACCTTAAAATGCGTGCCAAGCAATACTGAAAATATGTAAAGAAATGGGTGAGATGGAGGGAGTATGTAATTGTTTACGAACTGAGATTTCAGGGGGAAAAAAAAACAAAGTTGTTCGTATTGAACCACAATGATAAATAAGTAACATGAATTACGTACTAATCGTCTCTACTGAGAGCAAATATTATTCCATTTACATATCCACAGATGATGAATATTATTAGCAAAATTAATTAAGGTAGCAACTATGTATATATATCCGCTAAAATCTTTGCTCCTGACTAGGGTAAAATTAAATAAGAAAGATGTCCTAATTATGAAAGATGAATTTATTGAATTCTTAAAGAACTGGATCACTACAGATGTAGATCCAAACTCACATTGTCCTTGGCACGACTTGCCTTAGATTCGTAAAGGTAACGATTCTGCAAACTTGAGCTTCCAATATTCGATGACGCTTTCATTTCATTATTCGCAAACAATGGCGGTGGATGTAAGGCGCGCTCATAACTATAACCCGACGAGCTGTTCAGTGATGGAACTCGCCACAAAGCCAGGGGACTTCCAGTAATCGGTTGCGTTTGTTGAGAATTATAAAAGCCATGCCCTCCGTAGAACCTACTATTAATACTATCATTGCTAGAACTCCAAGAAGAAGACGAGTGATATGGCATGGCTGCTGGTGATTGAGCTGAGCCAAACCGGTTATAGTTGATGATCCCATACACGTGTGCCTCAGGATATCCACCATGAACCATAGCGGATTGTAGGTGCGCCCGCTTGGCTTGTTGGCGCTCTCGCTTGTGCGCGTTTTGATGACCTCCCAAGGCTTGTGATGTAGGGAAGTTTCGACAGCAATAATGACACTCGAATTTTCTATTAGTACTCTCCCCGTTTTCGTCTTCTTTGCTGGTAGTAGTACTGAACTCCCCTCGAGCGTTTATCTCTACGGATTCTGATTTGGCTTGGGCGACTTTTTGAATAACACCGCTACTGAATTGTTTGCCAAATAGGCGAATGCCTTTTTCTTTTACCGGTGGAGATGGTCGAAGAAAAGGCAACTCGGAGAAAGAATCTACATTCATGAAGTCATGAGTCTCGTTCTCCATGAGAGAAATAGTGTCGGAGGGGGAGGCTTAGACTGTGAAGGGTAGAAGAGTTGTGTGCCGTACACTTCCTTAATGGTGTCGGAGGGGGAGGCTTAGACTGTGAAGGGTATAAGAGTTGTGTGCAGTACACTTCCTTGGAAAAAGATTGGTGAGAAATTATGAGGAGGAAGAAATGGTTAGGAGAATGTGAAAGAGTCGTAATTTGTACAGTGTGGAATGAGAATTTGGTGTGGGTCTATAACAAAGCAGTTAACTGGTCGCATAGTATAGATGCATATAAATACGGTCTCGTAAATAAAAATTTGTGTATGTTTCAGTTTCACGCATGCCTCAAGTACAATTCAATTACAGATTGATTGACCGTTTTTAAATTTTTAGTTTTTTGATTTTAATATTATAATATGGGTCTTTACAAGGACACACATTAATCACTTATTTTTATGATATTGAGTAGTTTTATAAGATGTCTTCTTTTTATTAGTGAATATATGAGAATCCATCAATTAAAATTTGACAACGTATTTTTTATTATATATTTTTGGACTCATACTAGAAAAACCCTTATAATATAAGAAGACGAAAAAAACATTATTGTTTACATTTACAAATCCGCATGTACTTGGTATATTTGGCATACGTACGGCCGAAGAGTAGTTTAATTAAGTTGGGATAAGAGCTTGATTTACTTATTCAATTATGCCGCGCTATTGGTCGGCTTCAAAAAACCAATTTTTAGTAATTCATAAATATTAATGAAAAATAATGGAATCATACGTATAAATCATGCATGAACGTTAATCAAAAAAATTTTAAACATATAAAAAATAAAACTTTTATGGTATTAAAACAAATTTTAAATTAAAATTTGAAATAAAGCAAATATCTAAAAATATTTCAAGCATTATTTTTTGAATGGTAATATTATATTTTAATAATTTATAGAAGGAAGAAAAAAAATCAAGATACTAATTTTTATTTTTTAAAAAAACATTGATAGTTATTTTCAATTAAATCAAACAGTTCACATGAATAATTAGATGGAAAAATACTTTCATTGTATATCTAAAATTTTAATATGTTAAAAAATCATGAACATGAAAATTAGCGATCACAATATGAATATAATTTTTACGATAAAAAGTAATAAATATTAAATATAATTAAATAACGTTCTTAAAAGCCGATACCCTCCTCATAACATACATGCTTGGAAATATTATAATAATTTATTTAAATAGAATATTAATTTAATCCGCCACAATATATTGGAATAACGGATGTACAATTTTTTTATCGATTTAACTGTCCGAGAAAATGATCATGTTGATTTAATTTAATCCAGTTGATCACATCTCTTGTGTAATTCTATATATTTCTATAACTTATATGATTTACACGATTTACAGGACAACTAATAAAAAAAATTTCCTAAAAATTAACGTCGCATGTTCTCCAATCACCCGAAAAAACTTGTAGAAATCTTAAATGGAAAATTGTATGGCATGATATAAGTAATTTTAATTCGTCATCTTGTGGGATATGTTCTTATTTTTCTAAAGATAATAATATTTTATATTGAAATAATAACTATTATGCCATAATAATTTTTGCTAAATTTTTATATAAATAATAAAATAAAATTATATAGATATTCAATAGATGTAATTAATGATTAATTAAGATGCTATAAAAAATAAAGCTCTCTTTTGTTTCTTATTAGTTAGGCGCCTTCGTCCTTCCCCCTCCGACAGTGGATTCTCCACCGGCCGAGGGCCCTCTTTATTTCTTGCTTTGATCTTGTTTTTTTTCAATAATTTTCATTCTTGGGTGAGATGTGTTTTTTATACCTAATTTTGTAGGTTGTTTGATGTATCTCCTTGTGATAGCTTAATATGTTTTGGTATTTTTTGAGTTATTTTGTGTTGATTGTTTTGTTGAGAATGCATGATTAATATGGTGTATTGGAGGATCTGTAATGCTCGCATCGAGGTAGTGTGGAATTGAACGGTGGTGGAAATCGCAAGAGCTTACCTTTCACAACGGAAGATTGTTCATATCATGGGGGCATCTGTATCTCCGATCTCAGTTAATGCAATTGGAATATCTGAACAGTGGCCTACATCTAGATTTAATTGTGTGAAGATCAATTGTGATGCTACTATTTTCAGGATGAAATCAAAAGTTAATGTAGGTTGGATTACTCGGTAGACAATTGAATTCATTTTAAGTTTCAAGAATATTTGTATTCAATATGTTAAGCGATCCGGAAATAAATCGGTTAATTGTTTAGGTCGTTTATTTGTTTTTCAACCTGGTTGCATAGCCGGTTGGAGATTTGACCCGGTTGAGTTTCTTTAAAGTTAATGAAATTTATTTTAAACATGTAAAAAAAATGCTATCAGAAACCACAAAAAAGTTTATTAAAAAAATTCAATGAAGAGAAAAGGATTTTTTTTTCAATGATCTTAAATACGAAATAAAAAAATGACACAATATTAATAATTTTAAGTCGACTTTTATCTAAAAATAATCTTATTTTAGGCTTGAAAGTTTTAGTGGTAAATTTTAAGTCGTCATTTTAAATTGAAATATTTATTATATTGCTAAAATAAAGTTTCCTAAAGTTTTGTCTAAATAAAATAAAGTAAATTTAATAAATATTTAATATGTGTAAATAATGAATTATTATGGTGTTATTTAATGTAAGAAATTTTTTTTAATGAAAAAAAAAAAGAAAAATTAAGAAAACTATTTTGAACACTTCTAGTAACTTTTTGATTTCCTGGAATTATAATATATATATATATATATATATATATATATATATATAATTTTTAATTTACGCGGTTTATTAATTTTTAATTTAAAGTACTGGAAACAGATAAATTAATTTCTATTATTTTTACAAATTGATGGGTCGCTTATAAATTTCCTAATAAAAAAACAATTTACATGAAATATTAGTTGGAGAAATACTCACATTGTATATCTAAAGTATTGATAATCTTAAAAATATCACAAACATATAAAAATAAAATTACAATACGAACGTAATCTTTACGATCAAAAGTTACAAATTTTGAATATAACTTAATAATGTTTTTTAAAGCCGACACTCCTCCCATAATATACATGTTCAATAATAGTGTAAAAATATTTTTAATTAGAATATTAATTTATTTTGACACAATATAATAAAACAACTAGTGTATAAATTTTTTATCGATTTAATATTCCTATAAAATGGATTGGTTTGTTCAATTTAATTAGTTTGGTCATAGCACATGGTGCAATTTATTCATGTGCAAAAGTAAAAAATCTTTCTGTATTATTTGTATAGAAATTTCAGATATTAAGTGAGGATCTGTGTATTTATTACGACTTCCACGATCATTGATAATAAAGATTGCTAGAGAAGTTATGGTCAATAACGATTTTTAAAGCCGACACCCCTCTCATAACATACATATTCAATAATACTGTAAGAATTTATTTAATTAGAATATTAATTTATTTCGACACACTATAATGAAACAATGAATGTATAGTTTTTTTATCGATTTAATCTTTCGATAAAATGGTTGGGTTTGTGATATGGACTGAAAATAAGCCCTAAAGACACACTCAATATGGCATTAATTAGACTCAGCATGGTCCAAACGTGGGGCCCACTAGATGGACCCAAAACCCCAATTATAATATTAATTTCGTAATTAATATTGGGGAAAATAAACAGCTCAGCAATAAAAGTTGGATAAGGATATTATCTCCATCAGACTTAGCCACCAAGGCATCCAATTCGATATGGAAACTGATTCTACAAGGAATAGATCTGGAACCTTCCTCATGGAAGACTTGTCCACCAAGTCTCTGACTCCTACCATAATTCTGAGGCTCCTACAGCCTATATAAAGGGCCAGACCCCTCATCTCAGAACTACGTTGGCTTGATTCTCTAGCAATACAGAGATACGTAGGCATCTTGTGAGGACCGTTTAGTCTCGAACGCAAGAACAGCCATTAAAGCTCGAAGCTCAACCACCCTAGCATTAATTACAAATCGTAACCTAGTTTTTATTCCACAACATTTGGCACCGTCTGTGGGAAGACAACATCAACCATGGTTCAAACACGAAGAACAACATCGACTGAGGCCATACCCCTTAGCTCTGCTCCACCTGCTACCTCTGATCCGCTTATCGCCGCTGAAGAAGGACAATTACCCCCATCAACAGGGACGGTCATTCAACCTCTAGCCTCTCAACCATCAGGGACGACTCCCCACGTCGAGGGAACTTTACCTGTGATTATCCCTCAAAGCCAAGAAACTAACCCTCTTCAGATGGTGGTTTCTCCTCTTGATAACGTTGATCGTACGCTACCCCCGGGGGTACAGATCCACACTACGGATCTCCCCTTGAATACCAACCCGATGTATGGGCTGCGTAATTATCCCCCTCGACAAAGGGAACCTGGACCAAGCGGTCAGCCTTACAGATCCAAGATCGGGAGTACGATGATTACTCCGGCCCATATACTGATAATTCGACATCTGAGGATGACGATGATGATCGAGAAGAAGCCCCAAGGAGGCGACGTGCTAGTAGAGAACCTCGAAGGAGGTCCCAAAGAATCCATGATGGACCTCCACAAACGGCTGAGGAAAGGATTAAGGCTCATGAGGCTGAGATCCAAAGTCTGAAGGATGATATTGCTAGGGAGCAAGCAAGGCGAAGTCTGATTCGACCTTCTCCAGTTACAGGGAGGATTCCCATTATAAATCTGGAAAGGCCTTCAAGGAGACAGCGAAGGGCCGAAGCCCCAACTGAAAAGTTGACAAGGGTGGATACCCCCAGAAGTAACCCCAAGGATCTGATGCCACTTGAGGATTCTGATGATCCCACACCTCCGTTTACTGAAGAGGTAATGAATGCTCGCATCTCAAGGAAGTTCAAGATGCCGACGATTAAGGCTTATGATGGAAAGGGCGACCCCGCAAATCATGTTAGGACATTCTCAAACACACTGCTGTTGCAGCCTGCGAGCGACGCCTTAAAGTGTAGGGCGTTCCCTCAAACCCTGTTGGGCATGGCTCAAAATTGGTATAGCCGCCTACCTGCAAACTCAATTGGCTCTTTTAAGGATCTAAGTGCCGCCTTTGTCAGCCAGTTCATTAGTGGGAGAGTTCATGAAAAAAGTTCTGCATCCCTCATGTATGTGGTGCAGGGGAAGAACGAGAATTTGAGGGATTACCTCAAGCGATTCACCAAGGAGACTCTGAATATCACTGATTTAGAAAATAAGGTGGCCATGGTAGCCCTGGAACATGGAACCACTGATCTCTTCTTTAAAAGGTCTTTGGAAAAACATCCTCCTGAAAACATGGCCGAGCTCCAACGAAGGGCCGATAAGTATATCAAGGCTGAGGACAGCATGAAGAAGGAAACCGCAGGAGGCAATGGCAAGGGTTCTAATGACTCAAAGAAACGAAAGCAAGAGCAAGAGTACGATGCTAGGGACAAGTATCCCCGGACTAGCAAGGATTCCGAGTCACCACCAAAGAAGGGTTTGGGACCGAGGTTTTCTGATTATGCAAGGTTGAACGCTCCTAGGAGTCAGATCTTGTTAGACATTGAGAAGGATAAAGACTTCCGATGGCCGAAGCCACTTAGGGGTGATCCCGCGAAGAGAAACAAGGAGCAATATTGTAGGTACCACCGTGATGTGGGTCATGATACAGATGATTGTAGGCAGCTGAAAGATGAGATTGAGTTCTTGATCCGAAAAGGAAAGCTGAGCAGGTTCACGAAGAGTGATGATCGTGGAACCCAAAAAGGGACTATGACAGGAGAAACAATGACAAAAGAGATAACGATCGTGATCGTGATCATAATCCACAGCCCCGAGGGCCAGTTATTAATATGATTTGGGGAGGCCCGACAGCGGCCGGTACGACTCAAAACTCTCGAAAGGCGTATGCCAAAGAAGTGATGCACATCGTGGGAGAAGCCCCAAAACGTGCTAGGACTGAAATAGCTATTGGGTTTGACGATTCAGACCTCGAAGGGGTAAAGTTCCCCCATGACGACCCGTTGGTCATAACTCCTGTGATTGGAAACTCGGAGGTGAAACGAGTCTTGATAGATAATGGAGCTTCTGTTGATATCTTGTTTCATGATGCGTTTGTGAAGATGGGGTACACCGATTCTCAATTGACCCCGTCCAACATGCTGATCTACGGATTTAATGGAGTTGAGTCCAAGGTTGAAGGGACTATTCAGTTACTCATGACAATTGGACAGGAACCTAAAGAGGCCACCCAGATGCTGAATTTCCTCTTGATCAAGGCATCCTCGACTTATAACGCGATCCTAGGAAGGATTGGACTTCATGCATTCAAGGTTGTGGCCTCCACATATCACATGAAGATTAAGTTTCCAACCAGGAATGGTGTTGGAGAACAAAAGGGTGATCAGAAGATGGCGAGAAGTTGTTATGTGTCCGCATTAAGAGCTGATGGAGTCGGGGGGCAGGTACTTCCGATCGAAGACATGGATGTCCGTAGTGATGATGAACACCGAGGGAAGCCAGCAGAGGACTTAATTCCCATTCCTCTGGAGCTAGGCGACCCTGAGAAAGTAACTTATATAGGAGCCTCTTTGAAGGAACCCCTGAAGGGCAAGTTGATAACATTCTTACAAGAAAATAGTGATGTGTTTGCTTGGACAGCAGCTGATATGCCAGGGATCGATCCCCAACTAATAACTCACAAATTGAATGTCGATCCTAATCGGAAGATAATACAGCAGAAGAAGAGGAACTTTGCACCTGAAAGGAAAGAGACCATAAAGCAAGAAGTTGAAAAGCTCTTAGAAGCTGGGTTTATTGAAGAGATTCAGTTTCCAGAATGGTTGGCTAACCCTGTGATGGTCAAGAAAGCCAACGGTAAGTGGAGGATGTGTATAGACTTCACCGACTTGAATGACGCATGCCCTAAGGATTGCTTCCCTTTACCAAGGATAGACATGTTAATAGATGCCACAGCAGGACATGAGATGTTGAGCTTCATGGATGGGTTCAGCGGCTACAATCAGATTAAGATGCACAAGGATGACATCCCTAAGGTATCTTTCATAACTGACTTTGGTGTTTTCTGCTATCTTGTTATGGCATTTGGTCTAAAGAATGCAGGAGCTACTTACCAACGATTGGTGAATAAGATATTCGCCCATCTGATTGGAAAAACCATGGAGGTCTATATTGATGACATGCTAGTCAAGAGCCTGTTCAAGGCAGACCACATTAAGCACCTCAGAGAGGCATTCGAAGTGCTGAGGCACCACAAAATGATGTTGAATCCAGCCAAGTGTGCCTTTGGCGTTGGATCAAGCAAATTTTTGGGTCTGATGGTTTCCAAGAGAGGCATAGAGGCCAACCCTGACAAGATCAAGGCGATCTTAGATATGGAACCGCCACGCTCTATAAGAGATGTGCAGAAGTTGACAGGCCAGGTAGCGGCTTTAGGAAGATTCATCTCCAAGTCTGGTGACAAATGCTTGCCTTTCTTTCAAGCATTAAAGAAGGTGAAAAATTTTGAGTGGACCCCTGAGAGCCAAGAGGCCTTTAAACAACTGAAGAAGTACATGGTTGAAGCCCCGTTGCTGGCCAAACCTAGTCCCGGGGAGACTCTTTATCTATACCTGGCGGTATCTGAGCAAGCATTGAGCGTCGTTCTCATTGGAGAAGAGAAGAAGGTCCAGAAACCTATCTATTATGTGAGCAAGGTGTTGCACGGGGCTGAGTTGAATTACTCTCCCATTGAAAAGTTTGCTTTGACATTGATAACAGCCTCGAGAAAGCTACACCCGTACTTCCAGGCACATAAAATTGAAGTCCTGACGGACCAACAGTTGAGAAACATATTGCATAGCCCGAAGGCTAGTGGAAGACTAATCAAATGGGCGATTGAACTTGGAGAATTTGACATCACGTATAAGTCTCGAACAGCCATTAAGGCTCAGGCATTGGCTGACTTCGTGGTTGAATGCACCATTAACAACCAAGAAGTCGGGGGGCAGGAGATGATAACAACCCCTGAGAAGCAAGATAAAGATGAAGAACTTGTACTTGTACCTGATCAGAAGGAATATTGGGTGCTCTATTTTGATGGAGCATCAAAAACAAAATCTAGTGGCGCAGGCTTAGTGTTGCAAAGCCCCGATGGGTTCACAGTTGAGTATGCTTTGAAGTTGGACTTTCCGACAACTAACAATGAAGCTGAGTATGAGGCCTTGATAGCCGGTTTAGGCTTGGCCAGAATCATGAGAGTCAAGAATCTCAAAGTTTGTGGAGATTCAAGATTAGTGATCTCTCAAGTAAATGGTGAATTTGAGGCCAAGGATGAAACTATGGCAAGGTATCTGCGAGTTGTGAAAGCTGTCATGACTCAGTTTGACGAATGCTATGTAGAACACATTCCGAGAGAAGAGAACGTTAAGGCCGATGCCCTATTTAAGTTTGCTTCTTCTGAGATAGAAAATTATGCAGGAAGTGTTTACTTCCAGGTCTTGAAGGCCCCGACCATCAACTCTAAGTTGATTGCAGCGATTGATGTAGGAAGCTGTTGGATAGATCCTATCAAAGCACACCTCGAAACCGAATGGCTCCCTGACAATGCCTTAGAGGCACGAAAGCTGTCAGTGAGAGCGCTGAGATACGCCTTGATTGAAGGCGTCCTTTACAAAAGGTCTTTTGTCATCCCGTACTTGAAGTGTTTGAGGCCCCAAGAGGCAAGGGAAGCTTTGGAAGAAGTTCATGAAGGTATCTGTGGGCAGCACTTGGGGGGCAGAGCCCTAGCTCACAAAATAACTCGTTTGGGATTCTACTGGCCAGAGATGTTGGCCGATGCACAGAGCTATGTCAAGCGGTGCGATCGATGCTAGAAGCACGCTCCGATAGTAAGGCAGCCGCCTGAGATGTTAACATCGGTTAGCTCCCCTATTCCATTCGCAATGTGGGGAATGGATATACTTGGTCCTTTCCCCGTAGCTTTAGCACAAAGGAAGTTTCTGATAGTTTCCATCGACTACTTCACTAAGTGGATTGAGGCTAAGCCTTTGGCCAAAATAACCACCAAGAAAGTTTCCCAGTTCTTTTGGGAGAACATCATTTGCAGATATGGGATCCCTCGAGTCCTTGTGACGGATAATGGGACACAGTTTAACAATGAAGAATTTAAGAAGTATTGCGAGGAAAATGCAATTGAGCTTCGTTTTACCTTAGTGGCTCATCCACAAGCTAATGGGCAAGCTCAGGTAGCTAATCGAATTATCCTTGATGGACTAAAGAAGAGGGTCGAACGCTCTAGGAACACTTGGGTAGATGAGTTGGTGCCCATACTATGGGCATACCGTACCACTTGTAAAGTGACAACTGGAGCAACCCCATTCCTGCTGGCTTATGGAGCTGAGGCAGTTGTGCCTTTTGAGATCATGCAAGCGTCACCTCGGGTTGAGGCATTAGAACCAGAGACTAATGAAGAGGGCATGAGACTCGCCCTAGACCTCATTGATGAAGTCAGGGACGAGGCAAACGCTAGAAATGTGGAGCATCAGAAGAAAGCATCCTTTTATTACAACCACAGGGTTAAGGAAAGGTTCTTTCGACAAGGCGACCTGGTTCTAAGGAAGATCGAGGCTTCTGGAGTTGGCCAGAAGGGAAAGCTAGCCCCTAACTGGGAAGGGCCGTATCGAGTCAAGAAGACGTTGGGATAAGGATCATACAATTTGGATACCTTGGACGGGGTTGAGGTGCCCCGTACTTGGCATGCAATGAACCTCAAAGTTTATTATGTATAAGATATCCTTGTACGGATTCAGCTTTCTATCTAATTATTAGGAGAAGTAGAAATAAGGTTCGATGAAACCATTCCAGGGCTTAACGCCCCGAGTAGGACAATAATAAGTTATGTAAGGGTTGAACCCATTGCGAATTATTAATACAAGTTTGTTTTCCTTCAATGATTCTGCGATTTTGTTTATGTGCCAAGCACCTGTTGAGTGTAAGTCTAGAAAGACCAAGTACCGAAAACAAGTAAACAAACAAATGAGGAAACAAATGCATAAATAAAGACCCCGAAGGGCCAACAGTTAAGTTACATCACCGAGACAGATAAAAGTTTGGTCCCGAAGGACCTTGATTGGAATCTAGAAATATAAAGCCACATACGGCTAACAAGGCCATGCAAGGCCACAAACCAGCTCCAACTACTCCTCCCCAGACTCCTCTTCGCCACTCTCCTCTTCGCCACTCTCCTATTCCCCACTCTCCTCCTCCGAGTCTTCACCGGAGTCATCGCCGGGCTCGGCAATCACCATTGGCTAAACATTAGCAGCTTCGGCCCCTTCTTCCTCGGAAGATGAATCAGAAGTAGAACTGCCCTCGTTTCGGATCAGTCTCTTCCCAGCGATGGGTTGGCGAACTACTCCAACTTTCTTTGCAGGTGGGGGTTTCTTCCCACGAGAGCTAGAAGAAGATGAGTCTTGGCTAGCAACTTGAACAGCCCCCTTGGAGTTGGATCCAGAGCGTCGATGACTGCCTTTGGAGCCGGATCCTAATGTCTAAGGAGCAACTTTAGTCCCCGAACCAGAAGCTTGGTTAGCCGGGTTGACACCCCAATTTGGGCAAGGAAAATCAGCCGGGTTGACAACAGATGGATGCCTATGACTCACAACGTTAATGGCCTTATCCCAACCAACAGACATGTTGAAGGGACGCATCTCATCATCATGATCATCAATGAGCTTAAGAAAATCTTTAGACCTATGGTAGGCCTGGATCACCTTGTCAGCATCAGATGCCTTCTTTTTAGCTATAGAAGAAAGTTGTTTACGGGTAGATGCAACATTAGCTTCAGCACGAATGACTTGGGAGTGCAGATCGTCAATTTCTTCCTTGAACCTTGCTGAGTCATTCTTCAAGCTAATATTCTCATCCCTAAAAGCCCGGCCTTGAGTCGAAACAGTTTGAAAATAAGCATTGGCCTGCAACAAGGAAATGGGTGAGTTACGAGGAATATGCAAAGTTGAAATCAATAACAGTATCAAACTTAACAAAAGGAATTTCATACCTGATACAAGGACTGAGCGCCCATGAGCTGAGACTCATCCATTTTGTCGCCTGCATGCAGTGTCACTCGGTCAGGAGGAGTGATTGAAAGCTTGGACCAGTCTAGGGCTAGATAAGGACTCCCAAAGACCGAGTCCTGTTCACATATGCCCCAAGGAGGTATGAAAGGAGTCCTGACGTCCCCATCAGCGTTTCGGGATCGTTTACCGCCTTGAGAGCAGTGCTCCAAGAAGTTAGGGATATGAGGCTTAGTAGGATTCAGTTTCTCCTCAGCCTTCTTCTTCATCCTTTTAGTAACAGTTGGCCGGTTCTCAGGACGACTATCAATCTCCTCAACAGCTGAAATACAAAGAGAAAAATATCGGGATAAGAACAAACAGAGTTCATAATAAGCTCAAGTAAGAAAGTTACCCTCAATGGAAAGAAAGCTAAGGCCAGCCTCAATAAGATTCTTTTCATTCAGAAAAGTTTTATAGTGTGTACGGCCGTCATCAGCAAGAAGCATATCTCGATCCAACAATTCTGAATCAGTAAGGTCACACACGAAATGTGAACTATCCTCCACGGACCCAAATCTCTTCACAAAGAAGTTGCCCCAGTCACCACCCTTCCACTCAAGAACTACAAACTCCCTTTCCCAGAAATGCTGCGAATCTGGAAAGGAGAAGGGATTCACCATGTGTGGAAGTTTGGCTCGGTGTTTAAGGCTGACCCATCCTTTCTTGGAGTCGGAAGAGTTGCTGGCCCCAAAGATACTTCGAAACATTGTAGTTGTTGGATGAATCTCCAGTTGGCAACACCTTATTAAGAAAATAGAGATGCACCTCCAAGCATTGGGATACAACTGACAGGGGTGGATCTGATACTCCGCCAGCAATCTAATGATAAAATTGTCAACCGGGAATCTGAACCCAGCATCTAAGGCACCCAAGTAAACACAAATCCTCTCAGGATGCCAGTTGCATGTTCTATCTGATGGGTTTGGGAGACGAACCTTAATGGCACATGGGAAGTGATAGGACTCCCTTATCTTTTGGACATCTCGTTCCGACAACTTACTTGGACTGTTAAAAGAATCTAAGCTGGAACAGTTTGGGAATGCTTCCCTCATAATGTTCAAGAGATCTAGTAAGGATTTAAATCTATGTTCAACGTACGAAGGAGGTTTGATTTTTTCTTTACCTTTGGTGGTCCTCATCTTACTCCTCTTCGGCATGGCTTCCATCATGGAGACAGGGGGAGCCATTGGTTGATCACCTTCCGACATCTTGATCTTGAAGCTGAAACTTGATCTTGAATCTGAGACTTGATCTTGAAGCTTGAACTTGATATTGCAACTTGAAGGTAGAGAACTTAAGAATTTGAGAGCTCTGAAATGAAGAAGTGAATTGAAATAAAGGCTACTTCTCCTCTTTTATAGAAAATGCATGACCTGCTACATCAGGTTGAATCTCGGCTTGGTTCACGTTTACAGGTCATCTATCGTTTATAGACGAAAAAAGGACAGAAATTATCCGCGTTATATAGAAAGAATCGTTATAATTCATATATACCAGAAAAGAAATAGCTGAAATATTTGCTGCATGGATGTTTGCGCTTAAAAAGATAAGTAACGAGTTTAGTCTTAAGCACAAGGTTAGCAGTGCTAATCATGAATTAAGGATCACGGATGATTTTAGATCCTAGATCCCTGACGACTTGAGATCAAGATCAAGAATCTTAATCCTTAAGATGAAAGATGACATGAGATCAAGATCACGAAGGGGTTTCAGATTCAGGATTCCTAACCAACCACGAAGTGGCCGACCACGACACCAGAAGTAGCCGCAGCCGACCACCAAGCGGCCGACCACGGTGCACGAGGAGCCGCAGCCGACCACCGTGCAGCCGACCACGGCATTTTGAGGAGTCCCGGCCGACCACGAGCTGGAAGAGCACGAACCGACCACCATGAATCAAGGCCCTTCGGCCGATCAGGTGCTAGCCGACCACAAGCTAGCCCTTGATCCGGCCGATCGCGGGTTCGTTCGTGGTCCTGAATCTTGATTTTTTCAGCGAACCTCGGATAGTTTCTGATCCTGAATCTCGACTTTTTTAGTGAATCTCGGATGGTTTTCAGTACTAAAAAGAGGTCAAGATTAGCACCGTTTAGTGCCGTTTAGCGCTGTTTAGTGCCGTTTAGTGCCGTTTAGCATCGTTTAACATCGTTTAAACGTCATTTAAGGCTGTTTAGCACCGTTTAGTGTCGTTTAGCGCCGTTTAGTGCCGTTTAGCGTCGTTTAACATCGTTTAAACGTTGTTTAAGGATGTTTAGCACCGTTTAGTGTCATTTAGCGCCGTTTAGTGCCGTTTATTGCCATTTAGCGTCGTTTAAACATCATTTACACGTCGTTTAAGGCTGTTTAGCACCGTTTAGTGTCGTTTAGCGCCGTTTAGCACCGTTTAGCGTCGTTTAACATCGTTTAAACGTCGTTTAAGGCTGTTTATCACCGTTTAGTGCCGTCTAGTACAGTTTAATGCTGTTAGCATCATCTAACATCGTTGTAAACGCGTCGGTCGCTCCACGCTTTACATCAAAACGATATAAAAGATAAACCCTCACTTGAGTCTCGAATTAGACAAGTAAAACTTCAAGGAAAACCTGATCAGTTTTCCCAGAAGTTGGGGGGCAAATGATATGGACTGAAAATAAGCCCTAAAGACACACTCAATATGGCATTAATTAGACTCAGCATGGTCCAAACGTGGGGCCCACCAGATGGACCCAAAACCCCAATTATAATATTAATTTCGTAATTAATATTGGGGGAAATAAACAGCTCAGCAATAAAAGTTGGATAAGGATATTATCTCCATCAGACTTAGCCACCAAGGCATCCAATTCGATATGGAAACTGATTCCTACAAGGAATAGATCTGGAACCTTCCTCAAGGAAGACTTGTCCACCAAGTCTCTGACTCATACCATAATTCTGAGGCTCCTACAGCCTATATAAAGGGCCAGACCCCTCATCTCAGAACTACGTTGGCTTGATTCTCTAGCAATACAGAGATACGTAGGCATCTTGTGAGGACCGTTTAGTCTCGAACGCAAGAACAGCCATTAAAGCTCGAAGCTCAACCACCCTAGCATTAATTACAAATCGTAACCTAGTTTTTATTCCACAAGAGTTTGTTAGATTTAATCGATTTTTTTTTTGCTAAGCTAATCGATTTGATCATAACCCATGTGTAATTTATTCATGTGCAAAATTAAAAATCCGTTTGTATTGTTTGTATACAAATTCCAGATGTTAAACAAAGATCTTGTACTTCCATATTTTATTACGACTTTCACAATCATTGATAATAAAAATTGCTTGAAAAGTTAAAGTCGTCCGCCCTACAGTCATTCGAAAAGAAATTACAGTGATCTTGAATAGGGAATAGAAAAGAACGCAATATAAACAATTTTTAGTCGTCATTTTACAAAAAAATAAACTTAACTGTATATAATTAATATTCAATATTTAAATAATAACTATAACGTTCAAATAAAGTTTACTAATTTTTAAACAAATTAAATAGAATTAATTTAATATATGTTTAATCATTTATTAGGTGTAATAAATGACTAATTAAAATACCATTAATAGCTATTTAATGCAAGAGAAGAATTATAATAAAAAAATCAAAAAAAAGAAAAGTCAAGAAAAATACCTTGAACTCTTCTGGTACATTTCTGATTCCGGCCATTATAATATATATATATATATATATATATATATATATATATATATATATATATATATATATATATATATATATATATATATATATATATACTAGTATACTATTATTTATGCCCGTCATGCTGGGCCTTTAATTTTAAGTTAGATATATTATATTAACATGGTTTTTATTATTAAGATAAACTTTAATTTTTTTTTTTCTTGTTTAATATTCAGATTTGCTAATTGTTTATGTAACACGAATAGTTACCCTATTTCCTTCAAATTTCATATATTTCAAAATCAAAATTTGTATTTCTATATGACATAACAGCTTCTTATAGACCGTAACGTATCATCACAATTATTGTAATTAAATAGATTAAAAATATATATGTTGATATTTAAATAACAGAAATATATTTTTATAATTGAAAATTTAAGTATTTAATAAGCATCCTCCTCGGTCCCTGACGGCGCCTCGAATCCGATATATTAAAATTTTAGATTAAATTTAGAAAAATGATAAATCTTTAAATATTTATAATAAAAAAACAATGTATGCATTTAATATTCAATATTTAATAAGTAATTTAAAAATGAATTTTATTTATGAAATTTGGATATTCATAAAAATCTTATCGGTTCCATTTTTTCCGACATTTCGAACTCCATACATTAAATAACGATTAAAATTTAATTTTGAAATTAATTTTTTTATGGAATACAAAAGATTATCCTATTTTTCATGTTAAACGTCAAATTCCATATACTCCAAAATCAAAATTCATATTTCTCTATAAGATAACTACACCGTGTAGACTTTAACATATAATCTTAATTAATGTATTTAAATAAGCTAAAAATATTTATGTTGATATTATTATAAATAAAAATATAATATTTATGTTAAAATTTTAATATTTTTATAATATTTAATAGAAATGTATCAGTTGCTTGTAAGCAAAAGTTTTTACTATCCTTTTATCGATAGCAACTTTCTAAAGTACCAGTTCCTAACAGAAAGTTTGTATTAATGTATAATTCATTGCAACTAACATATACATTAACATTGCTATTTTAATGGGGTTGCTGCCTTTATATATAAGTAGTTAGCTGGTTAATTGGTGGTTTTTACATGTTTAGTGAGGTCATGTTACAGACGTCCCTTGTGCACACTACTAGAAACATGTCAATAGACATCGGCTAAAAACTGATGTCTGGCCATTTTCCAACCGATGTCTTTGTGGGTGTAGAGAAAGGTCCAACACTTTTCACATCGGTTTTAAACCGATGTCAAAGAGTATCTATCACATTGTTCACTGGTACCTAACTGATGTTAAATACTATATGGAACATCGGTTACTGGAAACTAACCGATGTAAAATAATGTTTTACACATCGTTTAGTGTAATATAACCGATGTGTATCATAAAATTAACATCAATTATACACCGATGTGAAAAGCATCAACAATGTGACACAATTGTGATTGAATTACATCAGTTTGGTTTGTGTTAATGATGTTATTGTGTGTAAATTACATCAGTTTCTTATGTAATAATGATGTTTAAACTTATTATAAACATCAGTTTCATTGATGCAACTTATCAATCCAAAACTCAAGCACTTAAGAAAATAACAAAAACTTCATTATCATTATAAAAATAATTCAGTATATACATCAATGACTATCTGCAAAACTAACAAACTAGCTACATTTCAAGTCAAAATGCCTCTTCAAAACCAGAAACATAATTGACATACTACTCCATGTAAAAACAAACTATAACTATCATAGTTAAAACAACCTAACTAAAACTAACAAACCTAAGTTGTACATTTTCATTAGAAATATCAATCCGAGACTGATTATGATCACCTGCAGGTTTGCATGCCTCCCATTCATTCTTCAGCTCTCCCCAAAATTTGGGTGCCTTCTTACTTTTCCCTTTATATTCAAACCCTGCCTCCTTCTCTGCATCAAAATCAACAACCCTAAGTCTATTAACATACAACAGTTAACCATTTATAAATATACATAAACTTATTTCAGTTCTTACCATAACTTCTTGAGCAATGATTAATGATGTTTCATACAAGAGAAGGAGCAAGAAAGTCGAAAATAGGGTGATGCTACATTTAATCTTCATCTTTAATTAGCTAGTAAATGAGATCAGAGCTATATTAAGAACATTATGGGACTTAAAATCATATGGAACATACATATCCTCCGTATAATACATTTAATTATTAAATGTAATAGCTACCTCTGCAACTTCCTCATTACTAGGCCAAATTTCCTTGAAATAAACCTCCTTGCCATCCTTTCCTATACTAGTTAGCTCCTCAAAGTCAATGTCAACCTGAAAATAAATGATAAAGAATGCATGACTAACAGAGTATAATGTCTGCAAGCATACATATGAAATTTGGGTGAATTGGGAACACATAATCATCCTCTCCTCCGTTATCATCAAGTTTAGGTGAATTGGGAACACATAATCATCCTCTCCCCTCTCTAAATCTAAAAAGGACATCGGGCCACCTCTTTCTCTCTAACTCATTGTAGTATACTTAGATCACTACAAGATATTGGGGTCTTTTTCGACCAAATAAATTCGACTACGGCTAATTTCGATCATATTTGGTCGAATTCACTATGTCCGGTTAATTTCGATCAAATATGGTCGAATTAGGAGCGGTCAAAAATAATCGGTCGAATTTAGCAATTTTTCGACCAAATATGGTCGAATTGAGGAGCGGTCGAAAATAATCGGTCGAATTTAGCAATTTAGTACCCAGCAAAGGTAGGGGGAAAGTTCCCGCCAATTGAAAAATTAACTTCGACCATATTAGGTCAAATTTAGCAATTAGGGTGAGCGGGAAAATTTATTTAAAACTTAGTAAAAAGCGGAACCTTGCTGTCCAAAAAATTTTATACTGTTCAAAATTTTTTTTAACCATATTTGGTCGAATTTAGCTAATTTCGACCATATTCGGTTGAATTTATTATTTTCAGAAATTGAAAAAATGTTATTAAAAATTTAAATATTTGTACACATCACTAAAAAAATTATAAATGGGGTACATTCCACGTAGTCATACCACCAAATTTTATTTTCAAAAACTGGCATTTTTCCTAATTTAATTAAATGTTTTAATTTTTTTACAAACTACTTAAAAATGGGAAAAAAATAAAAAAAATGGAAAATTAGTGAAACTAGGGTAAGATTCATAACAAAAATAGTGAGTATTACTAATTTAGTGTGTACAAATTTAGGTTCAAAAATTGGCATTTTTCCTATTTTTATTTAATTTTTTAATTTATTTTAATTGAAAATTTCACTAAAATTTAAAATTTTCAAAATTTTGAAATTTGGCACTTGAAGTGCTAATTTCGACCAATTTCAATCAAATTTAGCACTTCAGGCACCAAATTGAAAATTTTGAAATTTTCGCCAAAATTTAAAATTTTCAAAACTTTAAAACCCCCATTTTCACTCTTTAATCTCATCCCAAATACAACATCTCTCTCTTCTCTCTCTCATCTCTCTCTTGTTCTTCTCTCTTCATCTCATCCCAAACACAACATCCCAAACCACCATTTTCGAATTTCTTTTTCTTTTTATTAACATCTTGAGTTTTCAAGAATTAAACCAACATTTGGAGACATTATTGGTGGCCGATTTCAACGCTCTTATAGTTGAATCGAAGCCCTCATCATACTCTATCCAAAAACATCATCAAGGATTTTGTGGGGGTATAATTTCTGAATTTCTCCTATTTTGTTTTATTAAATTTGAATTATGTATTAAAATTATGAATTTTTGTAAACGTGATTGGTTGCTGATTTTGATGTTACCATCGTGTAGAGTATATTTTTCTAGTCAATTTCAGATATTATATGTTGAATTTCGAGTTCAATAACGTATAGAAATCGAAGTTTGATTGTTGTGTTTTTCGTGTTCTTGAGGATCGAAGCTATTTTGGAGATGTTATTGACCTCCAAATCATGAGTTTGAGTAACCAAACTAAATCCTATATGCTATGCTACACAAAACCCCCGTCAGATTCAAAGAGCAGCAGATTCTGCTGCAAATTTTTTTTTAATTGTTGTTCCTTAATTCAACCATATTTGGTCGAATTTAATGCACTTTAGGCGCCAAAATTTGAAATTTCCAAAATTCAAAATTTTCAATATGTTTTACCAAGTTTATAATTTCTACCAAATTCGTTCGAATTTAGTTGGTCGAATTTAGACGATCGAATTTAATTGGCCGAATTTAGCTATTTTCGATCGTTTGTGTATTTTCGACTTCACTATAATTGACCAGCTTATTTTCGGTCGAAAATATCTATTTTCGATCATATACGGTCGAAAACAGCTAAATTCGACCATTTCATAGCTAAATTCGACCATTTCATGTTTGTCGAATTTAGCCGCATTGTGTTGTACATAGTGGATCCTTTGGGGTTTCCTAGCAAGTAACTAGCTAGTAATGTGTGTTTTATATCTCAAAATGAGTAGTGCTAGAGGTACCAAATTGGGTATCAAAATTTGTTACCAAATGACATGTCACTAATTACTTGACATTTTGGGATGTTTTAATTGGATGACCCTGGCGGGTGCATTACAATTATAACCAATCAAAACAATGCCACGTCGTAACAATTTTTGGTATCCAATTTGGTACCTCTAGCATTTTTCCTTCAAAATAAAATAAATTTATTCTCAAGGGATTGAGTTGAGTTTCCATAAATTTTTCATCTAAATTGATGGAGAAAAGAGAGCTAAATGTCAGTCCTTTGATTTTTTTTTTTATCAGGACTGCAGTACTGGTGCTTCGCTTTCTCGGATTCCTCAATCGAAGTCTACTTTTTACTGTCGGTTAAACTCAAAAACTATTCTTTTCTACTTCGACATCAGGGAGAGATCATTGACTTTGCATAGAGGGAGGGAGAGAGGGAGAGAGAGATTTGTCTTCTTTGGGGTATATAATCAGTTGATAGTCATAACATAAGGGGTTGCATGTGTTCCGAATTTCTGCTAGGTCTGAATAGAGTTTCCATCTAATATGGTAATTTAATGATACACACACATTGATGTCCATAGTGTAATATGTCTGCATATACAGTGTGTCCTTTATATACAATTTACAAATATGTGCATGCTTCACCTTTATACCAAAATATTCCTCCCCACAAGGCCACAACTGTTCCAAAATCTACTTCGATACACATGTATAATTCTTCCTTTTCTTCTCCATCATACACGACAAGTTCCTCCCCTGTCTTTCTTCCTCAGCTACCCCTTTTACTGTCTTCATCGTTGCACCATTTCAAGCCACTGCCTTTTCTTTTTATTTTTCTTGTTTTGATCCACTTATTTTATTTAATATACACAGTATGTTTATCTAAAATTCGAACTCTGCACACACACATGAACACACATATATATAAAATGGCCCCGCTTGGATTGTACCCGACATTGCTTTAATTTCCACATCAGGGAACCCTAACAACAACGACCCTTCATTGACTGGAGTACTCCACTTGCTATTAGAATCAAAGTGGTTTAAATAGATGAAGAGAGCAAGCTAGATTTTGAGGGGACCATTCATGATGGCCTAGTTTCAACTTTTAAGTTCAACTGCACCACTTGTGCTTCATTCCGTTACATCAGTATAAAACTATATATAAATGACGCTTTACTTGATCTTTGGTTAATGATTTCCTTTTTAATATACTTCTGGAATATTGTCATCTTGTGGTAACATCTAATGCTGCTTCACCGCTATATCTAAATAAGGTTTTTCAATAAAGAGATTCATGTTTCCGATATCATCCTCAAGTAACTTACTAGAGATTATAATGAAATCTTTTATATATATATATATATATATAATTGCACTCCATGAAAAACACCTTTATAATACTCATATTTAATCGAATCTAAGAGTTCCGTCATGGCACCCAATACAAAAAGTTCTTATTTTTTACCTTCTATCCATTTAGCAAAAAAAATTAAAAATTCATTATTCACTGACGACGTCAGCAATGATGTCATCATGAACAGTGAATTTTTTTTTTGCTGAATAGATAGAGGGTACAAAAATAAGAATTTTTTTTTTTTGAGTGTTATAATGATGTTTTTTTTTATTCTTCATATAAGGTGTTATTCATGGAGTGCAACTTTATATATATATATATATATTATGAGTTGCACTCCATAGCAAACATCTTATATAATAAACAATAAAAAACACCTCATATCTAATATAATTTAAGAGTTCCGTCATAGCATCCAATACAAAAAGTTGTTATGAACAGTAATTTTAAAATTTCTTTTTTTTTTTTTTGCAAACTTGATAGAGAGTAAAAAAATAACAACTTTTTGTATTGGGTGCCCCTGGCGAGGCCAAAGGATCTAACAGATCTAAGGTGTTCTTTGTTGTTTGTTATATAAGAGTGTTCTGTATGGAGCAAAGGCATATATATATATATATATATATATATATATATATAAAAGTATATTTTACTGCATGCAGCATGTAAATATATTTATCACAAATAAATCACTTATTAATGTTAAGGTTTAGTTCATCCGTTTATGAAAGATATATATTCCAGGGTTTTAAGTATTTAATCAAAATAAACAAATGGAGCTTCGATCTTGGCTCTTAATCGATCGATATACTATACAATATACATGTTACATTTGAACGCACACCAAACATATATATCAAGTTTGAAGACAATTGCATTCATCGATCCTATGTCGCGCGTATAATGATGATAGATTGCAACTAGTCTCTCCACTTGTGACTTATGGACATGAAATAATTGTAAAATATCATAATGTTTGGTACCCAATCAATCTGCAGGCCACCAACATTGATGCGTCAACATCCTCAGAATAATCACACACACTCTTTATTCTTGAGATAGCTTCTTAATTTGGTAGCATGCATAAATACAAATAATCATAATTATTATGTAAATATGGCTTTTCTCTGATCTCTGGCTTGCTGAAGCTGCAGGAAGTCGCGAGGGAGGGGCGAGCGAGTGTAAAATTGTGTCGTGTGTGTGGGTTCCGGGCGAGATGTTGCTTTCTTGTGTTTAATTATTCCTCTCGAAATGATTTCCCCCAGCTTTCGCAAAAGTTGTCGCGAAAATGACATTGCCTATGAACAACTCCTGTCTTGGGTCCTCCCAACCCTTTTTTTCCTTCCCTGCAAAATGTATTTGTTCTAATCACTGGTTGACATGCCATGAATCATGATCTATATCTACATGTTGTTGGGTTTTAGTTTCTATCTATGAGATTAAAAGCCCAATTGGATTATCCTTGTTTTGGCCCACAAGGAGATAAAAATAAAGGAGCCCTATATATATAAATATAGGAGGATTATAATTAAAAATAAGAGAGAAGAAAAATAGACACAAGAAAGATATAGAGAGAAAATTCGTAGGAATTTTTCAGGTTGTACAAGCTGCCTTGTTTTTGCGATTCCAGGAGTTCTACCGGTCGGATCGTCCTGAATTTTGGACAGCATCTTCCTTACACCGATATCTAAATTCTAAACGGTGGAGATCGGATTCGGAGGTCAAGAAGGTCAGTTATTAAGGGGCTGAACAGCAGTTTTTGCACCACGGTGAGTGTTAGTCTCCCCACGGTTAGTTTCTCATTGTTGTCTTATTTGATTCCATACTTCTTGACGATTCATTCCAAGAGTGTGAAGGTGATTGTATTCCTCTAGTTTAATCTAGAGAAGACTTGGTGTATTCCCATATAATTTGTGATAGTGAATTGTTTGGGTGGACTACGGTCCCGTGGTTTTTACTCCTTATCTTTGAGGGGATTTTCCACGTATAATTTTGGTGTCTTGTTTTTCGCGTATTATTACTTTACTTGTTTGTTTCATCGAAGGTTCATACGAGTAGGGATAAGTATTGTCCAACGAAGTTTAATTCCGCACTTAGTTGTTACCGTTGTGGTCACTTTTTCCCATCAAATTGGTATCAGAGCTTGGTTATTATTGAACTTGTTTGAACGATGGAAACGAATACAAGTAGAATGGTTAATTTGAATGGTTCTAATTATCATGTTTGGAAGGGGAAGATGGAAGATCTTCTTTATGTGAAGGAATATTATCTACCTGTCTACGGAGAAGCCTGCAAATAAAACAGAGGCAGAATGGACTATTTTGCATCGACAGGTTTGTGGGTATATACGGAAATGGGTGGAGGATAACTTGTTGAACCATATTAGTGGGTAGACACATGCACGTACTTTGTGGAACAAGCTTGAGCAACTCTATGCTCGAAAGACTGGAAATAATAAATTGTATTTGATTAAACAATTGATGTCTCTAAAATATCAGGATGGCACTGCAATTTCTGATCACTTGAATGCATTCCAAGGAATTATGAATCAGCTTGCTGGAATTGGTATCAAGTTTGAAGATGAGATACAGGGATTGTGTCTTTTGGGTACTTTACCAGATTCATGGGAGACATTCAGGATGACTTTGTCGAACTCAGCTCCGGAAGGTATTATCAGTATGGAATTAGCTAAGAGCAGTATTCTGAATTAAGAGATGAGAAGAAAGTCACAAGGTTCCTCTTCACAGTCAGAAGTCCTAGTCACTGAAAGGAAGGGGAGAGCTCAAAACAGAGGTCCAACCAACAGAGGTAATCAACGGAGTAGTTCTAGAGGTAAGTATTCTAATGTTGAGTGTTATCACTGTGGTAAAAAGGGGCATACAAAGAAGTTCTGCAGAAAGTTGAAGCGAGAAAATAAAAACGGTTCAGAGAATGATCAGATGAAAACAGACAGTGGTAATGATAATTCTGCGGTGATTGCTATTACTGATGAGCACCTGATCTGTTGTGATGGAGATATTGTTAACCTTGCACAAGATGATCTGAGTTAGGCAATTAATAGTGGTGCTTCGTGTCATGTTGCGTCACGAAGGGACTTCTTTACATCTTATACTTCTGGTGATTTTGGAGATGTTAAGATTGGTAACACTAACATATCAAAAGTTGTTGGCGTTGGAGATTTGTGTCTGAAGTTTGATACAGGCATGGAGTTATTTCTTCGTGATGTTAAGCACGTTCCAGACATGAGAATGAATTTAATTTCTACTGGCCTTCTTGATGATGAAGGGTATGTTAGCAGCTTTGGAAATGGTCAATGGAAGCTCACTCGGGGTTCTTTAATTGTTGCAAGAGGGAAGATGTCTCCGAAATTATATATGACACAACTGCAAATCTCCAAGGGCATTGTTAATGCAGTTGAGAATGTTGATATGATTGATTTATGGCATAAGAGACTTGCTCACATGACTGAAAAAGGAATGAATATGCTGTCGAAGAAAAAGGTATTATCTAGTTTGGCTGATATACACTTGAAAAGGTGTTCTCACTGTGTCGCAGGTAAACAGAACAGAGTTTCTTTTAAGAGTCGTCCTCCCTCTCGTAGAGAGCATATACTTGACTTGGTGCATTCCGATGTTTGTGGTCCTATGAAAATCAAAACTAATGGTAGTTCATTATATTTTGTTACATTCATCGATGATCATTCAAGGAAGTTGTGGGTTTATACCTTGAAGACGAAAGACCAAGAGTTAGATATGTTTAAGCATTTTCAGAATTTAGTTGAGAGACAGACTGGGAAGAAACTGAAGTGTATCCGGACAGATAATGGAGGGGA
The DNA here is from genome assembly GCA_036435485.1 of Saposhnikovia divaricata. NCBI lineage: Eukaryota > Viridiplantae > Streptophyta > Magnoliopsida > Apiales > Apiaceae > Saposhnikovia > Saposhnikovia divaricata. The sequence goes on from CM071596.1 coordinate 94,099,074, forward strand.
GTATACAGGTCCCTTTGATGTGTATTGCAGATAGCAGGGTATTCGGCACCAAAGGACTCCACCAAAGACACCTCAGCTTAATGGTTTAGCAGAGAGGATGAACATAACATTGGTGGAGCGAGTAAGATGTTTACTTTCACATGCTGAGTTTCCAATGTCTTTTTGGGGTGAGGCACTAAATACTACGGTAAATGTGTTAAATCTCTCACTTTGTTTTCCTTTATAGTTTGATATTCCAGATAGACTTTGGAGTGGTAAAGATGTTTCTTATGATCATTTACGTGTCTTTAGATATAAGGCTTTTGTGCATATTCCCAAAGATGAGAGGTCTAAACTTGATGTGAAGACTAAAGAATGTATATTCCTTGGTTACATCCAAGATGAGTTCGACTATAGGCTCTACGATCCAGTTTCAAAGAAGATTGTGAGAAGCTGAGATGTTATCTTTATTGAAGATCAGACTTTGAAAGATATTTGGAAGGCAGAGACAGTTCCTCAATATAATAATGATCTAGTTGATTTGGATCCAGTTCCTCCAAGACATGTGGAGTCACGGTTTGGAGATGATGTTCATGATGATGACCAACATGGTACTAATACTGATACTCCAGAAAATAGTGACATGGATGATGATGCCCATGAGGAGTCACTAGTACACAATACTCCACCATTCGTTCCACTCATGCGGTCTACCAGAGATCGACATCCTTCCAACAGGTATTCTACTGATTAGTATGTTTTATTAACTGATAGTGGTGAACCTGAATCTTATGCAGAAGCTATGAAGGATGAGCACAAATAGGAGTGGGTCTATGCCATGCAAGATGAGATGAAATCCTTGTATGAGAATAATACTTTTGAGTTGGTGAAGCTACCTAAGGGAAAACGAGCTTCGAAAAACAGGTGGGTTTACAGAGTGAAGCAAGATGAACATAATTCACAACCACGGTACAAAGCTAGGTTGGTCGTCAAGGGATTCAGTGAGAGAAAAGGTATTGATTTTGATGAGATCTTTTCTCCAGTTGTTAAGATGACATCAATTCGTGTGGTGCTTGGTTTAGCAGCTAGTCTTGATCTGGAGGTTGAACAAATGGATGTCAAGACAGCTTTTCTACATGGCGACTTGGACAAAGAAATTTACATGGAGCAACCTGAAGGTTTTCAGGTAAAAGGTAAAAAGGATTATGTTTGTAGACTTCTTAAGAGTCTATATGGTTTGAAGCAGGCACCTCGGCGATGGTATAAAAAGTGTGAGTCATTTATGAAGGAGCAAGGCTACCGTAGGACTATTTCTGACCATTGTGTTTTTATTCAGAAATTTTTAGATGATGATTTTATTATATTATTGCTTTATGTGGATGACATGCTTATTGTTGGCAAAAATACAGGAAGAATTTCCCAGTTGAAGCAACAGTTGAGTAAGTCCTTTGCTATGCAGGACTTGGGGCCATCGAAACAGATTCTTAGCGTTCGTATTCATCGAGATAGAGCGGCCAAGAAGTTGCATATATCACAGGAGCAGTATATTGAGAAGGTGCTTTGCAGGTTCAACATGGATAAATCTAAAGTTTCTAGTTCTCCTCTTACTACCAACTTTAAGTTAACTGAAAAGGATTCTCTTTCTACAAAGGAAGAAATTATAAAGATGGATGGTGTTCCATATGCCTTAGCAGTAGGAAGTTTGATGTATGCTATGGTATCTACGAGACCTGATATAGCCTTTGCAGTTGGTGTTGTCAGTCGCTATCTAACAAATCCAGGTAAGAAGCATTGGGAAGCAGTTAAGTGGATTATGAGATATCTTAGAGGTACTTCCAAATTGGGTTTGACATTTGGGAATGGTAAACCAGTGCTTGTTGGATATAAAGATTCTGACTTGGCAGGTGATAAGGATTCATTGAAATCTACTTCTGGATATTTAATGACTTTTGCAGGGGGAGTGGTCTCATGGCAATCTAGGTTGCAAAAGGGTGTTTCACTTTCTACGGGTGAGGCAGAGTATGTAGAAACAACTGAAGCTTGTAAGGAGTTGTTGTGGTTGAAACGGTTAATACAGGAGCTTGGCTTCCCGCAACAACGGTATGTGGTTCTTTTTTATAATCAAGCAGCTATTGACATAGCTAAACATCCTACTTTTCATGCAAGAACGAAGCATATCGATATGAGATATCATTGGATTAGAGACGCTCTCGAAGAAGGGTTGTTTGAAGTGGAAAAGGTACACACCGATGATAATGGTTCCGATATGTTGACAAAGTCTTTAGCTAAAGGGAGTTGAACGTATGTTGTTCAATCGCCGGAATGGCGAAGTCTTTCTCATAGTTAAAAAGGGGGAGATTTGTTGGGTTTTAGTTTCTATCTATGAGATTAAAAGCCCAATTGGATTACCCTTGTTTTGGCCCACAAGGAGATAAAAATAAAGGAACTCTATATAAATATAGGAGGATTATAATTAAAAATAAGAGAGAAGAAAAATAGACACAAGAGAGATATAGAGAGAAAATTCGTAGGAATTTTTTAGGTTGTATAAGCTTCCTTGTTTATGCGATTCCCGGAGTTCTACCGGTCAGATCGTCCTGAATTTTGGACATCATCTTCCTTACACCAATATCTAAATTCTGAACGGTGGAGATCGGATTCGGAGGTCCAGAAGGTCAGTTATTAAGGGGATGAACAGCAGTTTTTGCACCACGGTGAGGGTTAGTCTCCCCGCGGTTAGTTTCTCATTGTTGTCTTATTTGATTCCATACTTCTTGACGATTCATTCCAAGAGTGTGAAGGTGATTGTATTCCTCTATTTTATCTAGAGAAGACTTGGTGTATTCCCATATAATTTGTGATAGTGAATTGTTTGGGTGGACTACAGTCCTGTGGTTTTTACTCCTTATCTTTGAGGGGGTTTTCCACGTATAATTTTGGTGTCTTGTTTTTCATTTATTATTACTTTACTTGTTTGTTTCATCGAAGGTTCATACGAGTAGGGATAAGTATTGTCCAACGAAGTTTAATTCTGCACTTAGTTGTTACCGTTGTGGTCACTTTTTCCCATCACATGTATCTGTCTTGTATGATGGAATTCTTTATCCAGTACTGCTTTTGAAGAATAAAAACAACGTTTGACTATTATATTGCAAATTTGACACTTCAACCACATACATTTTTTTTGACTGACTGCAAATATATTACTCAAACTTATCGGCCAAAAAAATAGAAATCATTTCAATAGGAACAGAACTCCTATCGAATACTCGACCTGGGAAAGAACATGACTCTCTCGCTATAAAGTGAGCGGCAATATTAGCAGATCGTCTAATAAAAAACAATTCGATGTTTAAAACACGAAGCATCCTACAGCACTCCGTAATAATGCTACCAAAAGGAGAGTTCAATTGAACATTACTCCTAATGGCCTGCACCACTGCAAGACAGTCCGTTTCAATCACTGCCTCCTTCCATTCCATTGCCTGCACCCAGCTTAAGGCTTCTTTAACTGAAATAGCCTCTGGCCTAACAGCTCCAGTATACAAGGCTGAGTGACCCTGAATAACCTCCCCTTCATGATCTCTAGCTAACATACCGATCCCATGTTTAGATGATTCAGCAAAAATTGCAGCATCGACTGTTATCTTGACTACATTCTGTTTTGGTTTTACCCAAGAAGCTGCTCCATCACCATGAATTACATCATGGTACAGGGCCTTTGTCGAAAGTACTTGGGCATTTCTCCATTCTGCAAGATACTGCCTTGTCGAGTAAACCACAAAGTTTACCTCACTCTTCTGCGAGTTCCAGACCATGTTGTTCCTAGCCTCCCAGATCTTCCAACATAATGTAACAATCTCTCCGTGTTCTTCCTTCCCTGTTTGGTTCAACATTTGTTTCAACCACCCATCAAAGCTAGTATGGTAAGTATTTCGATATTTGCTACTCCTCTTTTTCCAACAGAGGTCTACAAACGGACATTGCACTAAAACATGCAAGATTGTCTCCTCACCCCCATTGCAAACTGGACACATTACCATTACTGGGACTCTCTTTGCATAGAGGATTGTTCTCGTAGGTAAGCACTAAGTTAATCCTCTCCACACCATGTTTATCACCTTGGGTGGAGCTTTGATTCTCCATATATATTTCCACAAATTACTGTTCGCTGGAGTATGCCATGATCTTTTTTGAGACTGCAACATCCTATAGGCACTCTTCACTGTGTATTCTTGCGTAAAATCCTCATCCCAATACAACAAGTCGTCCTCACCACCAACTCTTATCGGCGTATTGAGAATACACCTTTGGTCTCTTTGGTTGAACAGGTCCCTTATAATTTCCCTATCCCACTGTCTACCATCCATAGTCATTATAGAAGAAACCATATCTTGGTTCAATCCCTGCAATTCACTTGTGACACACGGGTTTATTTTATCATGAAGCCATGGATGTCCTATGATTTTGATCTGATTTCCGTTACCTATTCTCCATCTAGCTCCTGCAATCAACACTGCCTTAGCCTCCCATATACTTCTCCATATAAAACTAGGATTATTACTTAATTTCGAATAGAAGAAGTGACAATCTGGGAAATAACGTGCCTTGTATATCTTGGTTGATAACCGATCTGGCTGCGTGATTAATCTCCACCCCTGCTTCCCAGGAGGGCTAAATTAAAGTCACGAAAGTTCCTAAAACCAATCCCTCCTTTCGTCTTATGCTTGCTTAAGTTTTCCCAATTCATCTAGAAAATACCCGACCTTGCGTCCTCCTTAACACCCCACCAGTACCTTGACAAACTTCTTTCGAAATCTTTTATAATTTCAGTCAGAAGCAAGAACATACTCATAGCATAAGTTGGCACCGCTTGTGCTACATTCTTAACTAAAACCTCCCTACCTGCCTGCGAAATCCAGTTGTCTTTCCACGTTATAACTCTTTGCTTCATTCTATCTTTTAAGAAACCCAACACTTTTGATTTGTTTCAACCTACCATATTTGGCAGTCCCAAGTATGTTGTTGAGTCATTTGCCTCATTCATCTGCAGAGTCTCACAGATCCTCTCCTTACATTCCTTCTCCACATTCATACTGAAAACTACTGAAGACTTTGAAAGATTTACCTATTGTCCCGATGCTTCCTCAAATGTCTGAAGAAGGTTCATCAAATTCGAATTATATAAGATTCATTTCCACCACAACCATGCAATTGATTCTTATATATTAAGCCGAATTTCCCACCTAAAGAGTAAAAAAGGTTTTGAAATTGAATGGAAACTTGTCACAATAAAATGAGTGGCAACAAATTGGACTAATTAATAGAACATATATACACCGTACACAAATCACATATAGTGAGTGACGCACTAATGGTATTATGGTAATGGTATTATGGTAACTTAGGAGTATGGCTCAGTTCAATTTGACCCTTCTTCTTACCGGATCCATTTAAATCAAAAATTTATACAATATAAATAAGAATAAACTAGACATGCAGAAGGCCAATTAAGCAGTATGTATATATTATCACACTGACTAAAGATTTATATGTAAAAGACATATACATATCGTTAGTAATTGATAATTACTACTACATATTAGTAATTGATAATTTTATGACATTGTTTATTATAGCAAATGGGACATATCGTTATAGAATCATGATTAGCTTCTGGAAATCGCTAATTTTGATTAGAGGAACACTCTGGTACTCTGCAAATGAATTACTTACTTTTTGATGTTGGATCGTACATGAACTCTGGAATAAAATTATAGGTATGCCATTTCAGAATTTTAAGATTAAATATGTTATTGTTATTCTCATTATCATATCTTCACTTGTGCTGCGTTAAGACCTGTTTGTAGATTGTAGAGATTGTTGCTCTGCTACAGAAATTACTGGATATAATCGATGTTCCAAAATTCTGGAAGCTAATAAAAGCTCCACTGTCTAATTTAAAGTGAACCTTGGAGCTGGCTCCATAAAGGAGTTTCTTGAGCCAAATTTTAATAAAGCACTGCAGAGTACGAGTTATGCTCCTTTGTTTCTTCAATCTTCATAGTCAATTATACTTTTTTGGAGTATAACATACTACAATAAGAACTTAAAAAGTTACTCCATATTACAGTAAGAACAAAAGGCCTAATATTTTCTGTGCTTTCTTGTAAACATATTTAGAGTCTAATTTTTTCTCTACCTTTGCTAAATTGGGTATTATCTGCTTATGCATCGATCAGTCGTGGGTCGTGATTTTAGTTTGGCCAGTAACCTTTCAAGTTTTTACTCTTTTTTTTTAAACGTAAAATCAATTTCATTAATATGAATCATTGCTTATGAATATAGGCATAAACATAGCAGGAACATCACTCCCGCTGAAATTACATTCTGGTAAAGAACAAGAAGCCCTAGATAATTTATGAGCCATCCTGTTAGCAGAACGATACGCAAACACAAATGAGATATCACTCATAGATTCAAGCATCTTTCGACAGTCATCGACCACTATGCCAAACGGAGAACACATAGTCATTTTACTTTGAATAACATTAACTGCAACCAAGCAATCTGTTTCCAGCGTTGCTGTCCACCACCTCTTATGCTTGATCCAACTTAAAGCCTCTCGAATGCCCATTATCTCAGCTAGTTCTTGTGCAGCAATCAATCTAGTTGCAGAAAATATAAGAAGAATTTATGCAGGTGTTCCTCGATCATGCTTATCTTGCCAGCAGATAATATACATTTTTGTCAAGAGTACTGTTCATACATACGGTACTGTTCATACGAAGTACTGTTCATACGGAACTGTTCATACATATGGTACAGCTCATACGAAGTACTGTTCATACGGAACTGTTCATACATACGGTACTGTTCACTTATACTGTGAAAGGATTTTTTGGGGAAAAAAATGGCGAATATGGTGCAACAAAATATTCCAAAGTTGACGGCTACAAATTATGGAAACTGGAGTATCCAAATGAAGGTGTTACTCGGTTCGTACGATAATTGGGATATCGTTGAAAGCGGCTATAGCGAGCCCGAAGATGCTACTGTTGAAACAGCACTTTCTAATGCCGAGAAGACGACGTTAAAAGAATTTTGAAAAAAAGACAACAAGGCGTTATACATAATTTTTCAAGATGTCGACGAATCCACCTTCGAAAAAATTTCAAATGCAAAGACATCAAAAGAGTCGTGGGAGATTTTACAAAAATCATTCCAAGGTGTCGAGAAAGTGAAAAAGGTACGGCTCCAAGTTCTTCGTGATGAATTTGAAAATATCAAAATAAAGACTTCAGAGAATATTGGTGAATATGTTACGCGTTTGAAAACGATGTCAAACGAAATGAAAAGAAATGGCGAAAGTCTCGATGATGTTCAGGTCATGGAAAAGCTCCTCCGCTCGCTAACAAGAAAATTTGATTATGTTGTTACTGCTATCGAGGAGTCGAAAGATTTGTCCACGATTTCTATTGATGAGCTACTTGGTTCACTTCAAGCGCATGAGCAACGGATGAACCAATATGATGATGCAAGCCATTTGGAACAGGCGTTGCAAAGTAAAGTATCCATCGGTGACAGTTCTGGTAGTAGCAATTCTTCACATGGCAGAGGTGGCTACCGAGGTGGACAAGGACGTGGAAGACAGACGTTCAGTAGAGGCCAGAGTAATGAAGACTATCAACCATCTGGTCGTGGTAAAAATTTTAGAGGTCGAGGTAGAGGCGGATTTCAACAAAGAGGTGACAAATCTCACTTTCAATGTTAAAACTATAATAAATACGGTCATTTTAGTTATGAGTGTAGATCTCCAAAAGTGAAAGAAAGAAGTCATTTTGCCGCAGCAAAAGAAGACAAAGATGTGGGTTCTGCTATGTTTCTCACATACAAAGGAGATGAAGAAGGCAAGAAAATATTTGGTATCTTGATTCAGGCGCTAGCAATCACATGTGTGGCCATAAAGAATTATTTACGGAGATAAATGACACCATCAGCGGAGAAGTTACTTTTGGTGACTCGTCAAAAATTCCAGTCAAAGGGAAAGGTACTATTACGATTGTGACAAAGAGAGGTGATAAAAAGTATATAAATGATGTTTATTATATACCTGTTTTGAAAAATAATTTCATCAGTCTTGGCCAACTTGTGGAGAAGGGATATAATATTCAGATGCATAAATAATTATCTTATCATTAGAAATCATGTTCGAGAATTAATTGCAAATGTGGAGATGTCAAAGAATCGTCTATGCACTCTGGATATGCAAACTAAGGTGCAGAAGTGTTTGAAGTCAGTCATTAAAAATGACTCGTGGTTATGGCACTTGAGATTTGGTCATCTTGGATTTACTGGCTTGAAATTATTGTCAAGGACAAAGATGGTAGATGGTTTGCCAGAAATCAATGAACCAAATCAGTTGTGCGAAGCATGTGTTAAAGGGAAGCAACACCGACAAAGCTTTCCAGTTGGAAAATCATGGCGACCTAGATGGCCGTTGGAGATTGTTCATACGGATATTGCTGGTACATTTGATATTCCATCACTTGGAGGTAACAGGTATTACCTAACATTTATTGATGATTTTAGTAGGAAAAGTTGGGTATATATCCTCAAAGAAAAAGTGGAGGCTCTTGATAAATTCAAGGAGTTCAAAGCATTGGCAGAAAAACAAAGTGGTCATTATTTGAAGGTACTTAGATCGGACAGAGGAGGCGAGTATACTTCAAATCTGTTCAAAAGCTTATGCAGAGCACATGGAATAAATCATCAGTTGACAACGGCATATACTCCACAATAAAATGGCGTTTCAAAACGAAAGAATCGTACCATTCTAGACATGGCAAGGAGCATGGTGAAAGCAAAGCACATGCCAAGAACTTTCTGGGCTGAAGCCGTTCTTTGTGCAGTTTATTTGTTGAATCGTTGTCCAACTAAAAGTGTCAGAAACAAAACTCCAAATGAAGCATGGAGTGGTAGCAAATCATCAGTGGGACATCTCAGAATTTTCGGATGTATTGCTTATGCACATGTTCCCGATCAGAAAAGGAAGAAGCTGGATGATAAAGGAAAAAAATGCATCTTTACCGGATATGATAAAAGGAGCAAGGCATACAGACTCTATAATCCCCTGACGAAGAAATTAATCATTTCTCGAGATGTTGAGTTCGATGAATCTGTTTACTGGAGATGGAGTGAGGAAGAAAGAAAAGCTGTAGGCTTATTCTTTAATGATGATGATAATGATGGTGATGACTCCAACATAGAAGATGGTGGAGATGATGATCCAACTCCTCCCCAAAGTCCAAATCAGCAAACTCCTGCCTCGACACCATCAAGTTCAGGAAGCAGCAGTAATAGCAGTTCAGGGGGAGCACCCAGAAAAATGCAGAGTCTGGATAGTATTTATGAGGCAACAAGTCCGGTACAAACTACCTTTGATTATTCACTATTTTGTTTGATGACTTAATGTGATCCAGTTACATTTGAGGAAGCTTCTGAAGAAAGCAAATGGAATAAAGCCATGGATGAAGAAATTGGTGCAATCAAGAAGAATGATACTTGGGAGCTTACAAGTCTTCCAGAAGGACACAAAACAATTGTTGTCAAATGGGTCTACAAGACAAAGACAAATCAGGATGGTGAAGTGGAAAAATACAAGGCGAGGCTATTGGCTAAAGGCTACAAGCAGAGACATGGCATTGATTATGATGAGGTATTTGCTCCAGTTGCAAGAGTTGATACCATCAGACTTCTTACAGCAATTGCAGCTCAGAATCAATGGAAGATTTATCGGATGGATGTGAAGTCAGCATTCCTGAATGGATATCTCGAAGAAGAGGTCTATATTGATCAGCCTCCTGGATATGTTCAGAAAGGCAAGGAAGATAAAGTCTACTGGATAAAGAAAGCACTGTACGGGTTGAAACAAGCCCCGCGAGCATGGAATACAAGGGTTAATGAATACTTTCAGAAGAATGGTTTTGTGAAAAGTCCATACGAGCATGCACTCTACACCAAAACAAATTCAGGGGGAGATATTATGATCGTGTGCGTGTACGTGGATGACATGATCTTTACCGGAACCTGGTATGTTCGATGTTTTTAAGAAGGTTATGACTAATGAATTTGAGATGATAGATATTAGTAAAATGTCTTACTTTCTTGGAGTTGAGGTGAAGCAAAGCAAAGACGGGATTTTTATGTCTCAGAAAAAATATGCCGAACAGATTTTAAGCAAGTTCAGAATGGAAGATTGCAAGCCAATAAGCACGCCAGCAGAAGGAAGCATAAAGTTGAGAATTGATTCAACAAGGGAGTCGGTAAATCCGACATTGTTCAAAATTTTGGTTGGAAGTCTGAGGTACCTAACTTTCACTCGTCCTGATATTATGTATGCAGTTGGACTGGTTAGTAGGTACATGGAGAAGCCGAAGCAAGATCACTTCATGGCAGCTAAAAGAATTTTCAGATACATAAAAAGTACACTTAATCATGGTACGCATTCTCAAAATTCAAAATTAGTTGGCTACTCAGACAGTGATTATGGTGGAGACTTGGATGACGGGAAAAGCACTTCAGGTTATGCTTTCATATCGGTTCAGGAATATTTTCGTGGTCATCAAAGAAGCAACAGACAGTTGCTCTATTAACATGTGAGGCAGAATACATCGCAGCAGCAGCATGCGCATGTCAAGCTATGTGGCTAGGCTACATACTGAGCGAGTTAAAACTTGCAAAAGAGGATCCGATTACTATTTATGTGGATAATAAATCTGCTATTTCACTTGCAAAAATCCAGTGTCACGCAGTCGAAGGAAGCACATCAACATCAAATATCATTTCATATGAGAGCAGGTGAATGACAAAATTGTGGAGTTGGTGCACTGCAGAACTGAAGAAAATTTAGCGGATATATTTACGAAGCCGTTGAAGTCGGATACGTTTCAGAAAATGAAAGAGAAGCTCGGAATGTTAAGTCGAGTTTGAGGGGGAGTGTTAGATTTTCAAACTCTTCCAGATGCATTAGTCAATGAAAATATGGTAGGCTAGCTTGTGTTCACAAATGAAGTCAAATAAGGTAGGCTAATTAAATGAAATGTGAAGTAAGCCATGATGTAACTTAGCATATTTGAGGCCTATAAATAGGCTGATCCTTTGTAGCTTGTTTAACACACCAAGAAAAATACACTAAAGTGTAAGAGAGAAAGAAAGAGCTGAAGCTCTTGTGTGAGAGAAAAAAAAGAAATTGTAATTTCTTCTTATCTATACATACACGTTTCCAACAGTTTCATGTGCTTACATGTCTAAGCTTAGCTAATATCAGTCCCTGAAGTCATACTAAACCTACTAATATTGTTAAAATATTCAAACTCTTCATTCAACAAAAGAAGCTATGGTATAGGTAAAGCTTTGCCCATGTGTTCAAATAAACTTAGTCAAATATATCAACCAGGTGATGTATGCAATGATGTTTTTATTGTAATCTGAAGCCTATAAATAAGGATTGTTGTTAGTATTTTAAATATACAAAGTGAAGTGAAATAAAAGAGAGAAACACAAGAGTTGTTTCCAACATTTGGTAGAGAAACACAAGAGTTGTTTCCAACATTTAGTATCAGAGCTAAGGTCGATACATACACAATTATATATCAAATCGAAGGTCTCTCGGAGAGGAATCCAACGCCGCTAAAATCAGCCAAATCGGAGCTCGCGCGCGCCCTCATGCGCCTCAAGAAGTAGGTTGCAAAAGGAGAAAAATTTGCAGAAAATTGCAGAATTTTTTGGAGAAGACGAAGTATTGTTCATCCATACGCACTATTCACTGTTCATACAAACAACATTGTTCATATAGAGGACACTGTTCACATGGACAACACTGTTCATACAGACGATACTGTTCATATAGACGACACTGTTCACACCATAGAAGACGAAGTACTGTTCACTGTAAAAATCATGGGAGATTTTACAAACTCTATTGAAAAACTCAACAACAATAATTATGGGTCATGGAGTAACCGTATAAAGATTTTTCTGCTTGGACAGGATTTATGGGATGTTGTAAATGGCAATGATACAACACCACCAAAGGGAGGCCAGAAGTATAGACACAAGTTCCGACGATTCAACCTCAACACCGGCACGACCAGAGGCTACACCTCAAAGACTAGTAGTTGATCTTGACATTTTAAAGAAATGGAAGGTTAAGGCGGGAAAAGCCATGTACGCTTTAACCGTGGCTGTGGAGGATGAATTTCTACAGCGAATCAAAGATGCCCAAACGCCGAAAGAAGCGTGGGACATATTAATAGGAGTTTTCGCTAAGAAGAATGACGCAAAATTACAAAGGCTCAAAAATGAGCTTTTGTCCATCTCCCAGCAAAATATGATCGTGAGTTAATATTTCTCAAAGGTAAAATCTCTCTGTGACGAGATTTCCAAACTAGATCCATAAAATGGTATTACACCAACCAGGATGAAAAGAATTATCAGATATGGAGTACAAGAGTATTATCAGGGCAACTCGGGGCTGGGCCACCGAGCAAACTTTAGCAGATATGGAGAATTTGCTAATTAACGAAAAGGATCTAGATAAACCCATGTCTAGTCAACCAACCATTCGTGAAGAGACGGCTCTTTTCACCAACAGGAGAGAAGGCCGAGGACGTGGTCGTGGTCGTGGTAGAGGTCGAGGACAAGGACGTGGTGCAGGGAGTTCGAGGAAATCAATATAGAGGTTTCCAATCATGGGGAGCTCGAGGAGCTCAAAATAATCAGGGTGGTCAGAACCGGTGGCAACAAAAAGATCATTAAAGTGATGAATGTTTTAATTGTGGTAAGAAGGGACATTACACAAGAAATTGTTGGTCCAAGAAAATTGAAGGAAATATCGCAACATCTTCTAAGAATGATCACGCTGGAGAAGAAGATTGGAACTTTGACACTTCTTTCTTTGTGGAAGAGAAAGACATTGTTGATGCACGAGGGAAAGGCCCAACAGAAGAACATGTACTTACTGTTGTATGTGAGAAGTCAGCCGACAACAAGAATGATTGGATCATTGATTCAGGCTGTTCCAATCATATGACCGGAGATGAGTCAAAATTGTCGAGCATAACAAAATACATAGGAGATCGTGTTATCGTAACAGTAGATAACACACATTTGCCAATATCCTATGTTGGCAAGTCGCAGTTGTCAGAAAAATATAGACATGAAGGCATACAGCTCGAAAATGTTTATCATGTCCCAGGGATGAAGAAGAACCTGCTATCAGTACCCCAACTAACAACTTCAGGTAACTACGTATTATTCGGCCCAGATGATGTGAAGGTGTATCGAGAATTAAAAGTGATAGGTACATCGTTCATAGAAGGACCAAAAATGAAAACTATCTATGTGATGTCAGCTGAAGAGGCCTATGTAGACAAGGCCAGAAGGAGTGACACGGGTGACTTGTGGCATGCTCGACTTGGGCATGTCAACTACAGCAAATTAAAGATTATGATGCAAAAGTCAATGTTGAAATGACTCCCATAACTTGAGATCCGCCATGACATTGTATGTGCTGGATGTCAATATGGTAAGGCGCATCAATTGCCTTACAAAGATTCAAAGTTTAGAGCTAAGGAGACGTTGGAGTTGGTGCACTCAGATGTTCTTGGGAAGATCAAAGAACCGTCAACTCGTGGTTATCAATATTTGATAACTTTCATTGATGACTTTTCGAGGTATGTGTGGATATACTTCTTAAAACATAAAGATGTGGCCTTTGAAAAATTCATGGAATTCAAGGACACGGTAGAACGCGAGCTCAGGAGAAAAATCAAGTGCCTTCGCACTGATAATGGATGAGAATACATTTCAAATGAGTTCAACAACTACCTTAAGGAGTTCAACATTCGAAGACAACTCACTTGTGCAAAAACTCCGCAACAGAATGGAGTAGCGGAGAGAAAGAACCACCAACTAGCAGAGACGTGTAGAAGTCTTCTACATGCCAAGAATGTTGATACAAGATTTTGGGCAGGATGCATGAAGACGGTGGTCTATATCACTAACAGGTTACCACAACCAAGGTTGGAATTTGTTTCACCATTTCAGAAGGTGCATAATGTAAAACCAACGGTCAATTATTTTCGGGTATTTGGTTGTGTATGTTATGTGTTTATTGCAGATGAAGACCTTAGTAAGTTTGATAAGAAAGCTATCCGTTGCATTTTTGTGAGATACGATGAACAGAAGAAAGGTTGGAGATGTTGTGATCTAAATATAAACAAGATATATGTCTCACAAAATGTTGTATTCGATGAGGCATCTTCATGGTGGGTAAATAAAATGGTGTTACCAGATTCACAGGAGCTGCAAGAAAAGTTACAAATCAAGTTTCAGCTAGATTCCTTTCAAAATAATGATGGTATAGAGGACCAAAATCCCCGACGGATCAACTGGAGGTACGATCCAAGTCAAGAATCCCTTGGAGTATAGGTGTTCATGAAACACCAGATGAATTACAGACTAATCAACCGGAAGAGCAACAACAAGAGCCTTCACAACCTCAGGTGCGAAGGTCTAACAGAGATAGACGGCCAAATCCAAAGTATATAGATGCTGCCTATACTGAGGTCAAAGAGCCAACTAACTTTGATGAAGCATCAAAGAGTCCAGATGTAGCATCCCATAATCCGGGGTACAGATTTGGGGCCATTAAGCACCATCAATTTCTTACAACTCTGATAATAAACATTATATGACAATATAAAACAATAAAACCCCTTAACCAAGATCGCATACAGGTTATGGTATGAAACAACTATCAAATTACTATTACAATCCAACCTTAGAATAAAATGTTATACAATTTCTATGAATAAATAAAATCATTGTCTAACTGAATATCCAACCTTGACGAATTCCCAACCACTAACCAATGAGAATCCGTAACCCGATCGTCTCCTCTCGCTGCTGGAAAGCAACACCACTGACCATTACTAGGTTCACTAACCTTCTCTATTAGCTCGATTCGCGAAGTTCCTGATTTTCACATCGATACTCAACTTAGCTTCTCGTCAATCTCTTTCCTTACATATGGGTTTCTTACTTGGCCCTATTTTCATCTTTACTTCATCATCCGCTAAACTTAACGTCACTTCACCAATCGGCTTTGATACTTGTCCTTCCATTCATCCTTCAGATTGCTCGCGCACTGTCCTTGGCCAGGTTTCCTATTTGAACCTTTTCCTTTCCGGTGACCACCACCATCTCCACCATCTCTCTCCCTTCTCTCTCTCTCTCTCTCTCTCTCTCTCTCTCTCTCTCTCTCTCTCTCTCTCTCTCTCTCTCTCTCTCTCTCTCTCTCTCTCTCTTTCTCTCTATCTCTCTCTCTCTCTCTCTCTCTCTCTCTCTCTCTCTCTCTCTCTCTCTCTTAACTGTTGCTGCTGCCAGGCTAGCCACCTCCACGCCACGAGTCCCTCGCCGACGACCCCCTCCGAACGCGATTGCTCCACCGCGCCTCCTCCCCCTTCGCGCGACCTTCCTCCTCCCTCTGATGCACACCACTCGCGTGTATACACACACATATACATACATACACACACTCATCCCCTCTTCTTCTCCTTCAATTACAACCCCAATTTGATTTCCCCCAAATATTTTTTCTAAATCCCTAATTTCCTCCTCCCCCCAATTCACTTTCTCTCCCCGATTCCAGAATTCTCTCGGTGTTGTGTTTTTTCCTAAATGGGCTTGGCCCATTACTTATAAATTAACTACTAACCATTTATTCCGGCCTAATTAAAATATCACCCATTCTCTTTTAAAACTAATAAACGATTCTTATAAATCGAAATCAAATAAAATATTCGAAAAATTAAACTCTTCATTTTTAAAATAAAGAATATAAAATTACGAGCACACTCATATTTTTAAAATATTTTTCGGATCAAAAATGAATTAAATATGGATTTTACAAGTTTTGATCCTTTAAATACAATAAAACTCTTAAAATCATTTAAAAATTCTAAAACATCTGAATTAATCCACCAATTTTTTTTTAAAAACTCAATAAATATATAGAGATTATATTTCAAGAAATTTCATGATTTTTAATTCCTCCGATAATTTTATAAAATTGACAGAGGATCAAAAATGCATGATTTAGCTTTATTTAAATCCACAAAAATACAAATAAAATACACCAACCTTCACAACTTACCCAAATCATCATATAAACACATAAGCACAATTTCACATGCATTTCACATTTACAACAATATTCACATAATATAATTCATAACAAATAATTTTAAATTCGAAATTTTCTAGGGCGTTATATCATTCCCCCCTTAATAGGATTCTGTCCTCAGAATCAACGCTAAGGACACAATTAACAATTTTCCTCAAACATCTTACTTCCACTTCCCAAGTTGCATCTTTCAACTCTAGGATTTTCCCCCATACCAACTCATAAATTTAAAACCACATTCCATGAGCCCTCAATTTCCGAAATAACCTTAAGCTTTGGTTTCCGAGTCTTTTTAACTCTAAGCGTTTATCACACGTGAACGACTATCTTTCCCCGAAAATCAATATGATTTTTTTTCGCATAATGAACTATGCCCTGCGTCAAAATTATATTACCACGCCAATCCTTCGCAATAATACCACCGTATAATTTGCCTTAATTTACAACGACCTACACTTGGCACCATTCTCCAGCTCTTACTCGTAATCACACGGTTTCAGATAGAACTTCGAAAAAGAAATCTCAAGAAATCCTTCAATCGTTTCTACTCCATTTTCACAGACAATTTCGACCGAGAAGGAAATAATTAAGAAATTCCTATCTGACTTTAGTCCCATCATTCTACCGAGTACCTAATCTGGAAACTTAACATCATACTGTCCATTCTCAGTCGCATCCTTGCAATCGGATACTACAATCAACACACACGCCCTTAGATGCAAATCAAGCATAATTCAATTAACAACTCGATCCTCACCCTAATAAAATATTCTGGTTTGCTAAATCTTTGTGAAACTTAGCCTCGATTATTTACAGCTTCTGATATGTTAAATATAATTGATATGGTTAATATCAGTGTTTAAGTTTTACAGGGAAAAACAGAGTTTAACTTGAAACAGGAAGCAGTCAGAGTTTAGTTAAACTCTGACAGTAAGAAGCTGAATAGAGTTTGCTATACGTTGACATTGGAAGCTCAACAGAGTTTGTTAAACTCTGTCTGGAGGAAGAGTCTACTTGTCAACAGTGTTTGAAGAATTATTGAAGATAATTATGGAAGCAATATCTTTGAAGATTGGATAGCTGTCAAAGAGATTGAGTTAACTAAGGAGACGAGTAGCAATCATAATTGATATCAATTGTATAGCTAATTTATAGGAGTTTCAATTATCGATTGTATAGCAGCTGTATATCTTATAAATACTTAGTTGATTATAAGTGTGTATTCGGCCTAACAATTGTTAGGCCGAATACACACTTATAATCAACTAAGTATGAGAGAATAACAATAAGTTCTTTAAAAGCTTTAAAAACTGTTTGAATTAACTTCTCTCTCAGTGATGTAAATTATCATAGAGAGCTGCTTAGGTTACAATGAAAGATATTGTATTACACGATCGATACCCTTCTAGGGTTAACCTAACTGTATTTATAAGATATACAGCTGCTATACAATCGATAATTGAAACTCCTATAAATTAGCTATACAATTAATATCAATTATGATTGCTACTCGTCTCCTTAGTCAACTCAATCTCTTTGACAGCTATCCAATCTTCAAAGATATTGCTTCCATAATTATCTTCAATAATTCCTCAAACACTGTTGACAAGTAGACGCTTCCTCCAGACAGAGTTTAACAAACTCTGTCGAGCTTCCAATGTCAGCGTATAGCAAACTCTGTTCAGCTTCTAACTGTCAGAGTTTAACTAAACTCTGACTGCTTCCTGTTTCAAGTTAAACTCTGTTTTTCCCTGTAAAACTTAAACACTGATATTAACCATATCAATTATATTTAACAATCTCCCCCAACTTGTTCATTAGTAAAAATGCACAAGTTAACAATAATTGATGATGTCAAAACAATTTCATACAAACACAGTGTTTATTAAAATAAGCAGAGTTTAAACTTGACTTAAAAAAAACTACAGATAACAAGAAAATTCTTACAGACTTTAATCTCTAATCTCCTCAAGATCTGGTGTTGTTCTGAGATAATCTATAAGAAATCTTCTCTCTGCATTTTCAAGCTCAATCTTCATAGCTTCCTTGATCTCTCTCAGCTGAGGATCACTCTCATCTGTCTGATAGATAGCAGATTTAAGATCATAGATTTTGTTTCTCCTCATCTCATTTCCCAGCCTAATAAATTTGACTTCCTCTGACTGTGAATTGAAGTCAAGTACTGTGATTCCCAAATCAGCTTTTAACTTTGCAGTACCCTTCTTCATTTCAATAAGATTTCCATTCCAGTCTCTATACTTAGGAACATATCTGCTATTGCACTTCATCCCTCTGATTGCCAAATTCTGGAGCATTTTCTGTCTGAGCACATTTGCAACTGATTGAGTCCTTTGACTATTCACCTTGAAAAGATATAGAACATATTCTAATTCTTCCCAATATTTCAAGCCAATATCATTCTCACCAATTCTAAATACTGTCCCATCAGCCATGAAGTACAAGAGAAAATCCTTCTTTAAACTCTTCTGATAAACTAGCTGTACTGATTCCAGTCTGTCCAAACTCTCTTGAGTGACACCACGACCTGGAACAGCCAGTGAAGAAAAATCTCTGGGACCAGTACATTGCCTTCTGTCTTTGTGTGAGCCTAGACCAGCCTTATTGTTTCCAACCTTACCAGACAAAGCTCTTCCATCAGAAAAATCCATAGAAGCTCTAGATAATAGATTTGGATCATGAAGTGTTCCTTTACCAAAAACTGATTGCAACTGAGAAGATAGAGGTCTAGACACAACTTGTGTAGCAACAGAGGTTGTGTTTTTCTTCTTTGAAACTTCTCCTTCAATGCCTTTCAACTTGAGTTTAGCCTCTGCTTCTGTTGATTTCTTTGATAAATGTGATCTTTGATCAGCATCAACATTTTCCTTGATCACAATGCCTTTAAGAACAGGCCTAGGAGATTTTCCTTTCTTTAACTTTCCAGACTTTAAAGCTTTAAGATGTTGTTCTTGTAAACTCTTTTCTTCAGCTTTAATATCTTCGATAGTAGCTCCTTCTTCATTTTCTTCAATAAACAATTTAGCAGCCAACTCCTCATCAGTCTATGGATTAGAAGAGAATACCAAACTCTTGGTCTTTGAAGTACCTTGAGTATCAGTGTTTATCCCAGCAAACTGTGATTTAGAAGACTTGCTAGATTTCAGAGTTTGAAGTTCTTCAGTTTTGCCCCTGCCTTTATTACTTGCTCCTCCATCTCCAGCATTATCCTTTCTGATCAGAGTTTGAGATTGCTTGCATTTGTCTTTAGCAACTCTCTCCCCCTTTTTGACATCATCAGGCATAAGAATAGATGTGATTAACTCCAGGGAGGTAGCAATAGAATCAATATTTAAAGACATAGCATTCTGGTTTGCTTCAACTTTGCTCAGCCTGTGAGACAAAGTTTCTTGATTCTGAGAAAGATATTGAAATTTGTTCTTGTTGTCAAGTTTAATCATATCATCTCCTCTAACAACATCACCTCGAACATCAGAAATTGCCTTTTGACAAAGATCAAACCTAGAATTGAGAGTCTTCACATGAACAACTATAGCCTTGAGACAAGATAAAATCTCTGGATTTGTAATTGTTCTGGATTTTCTCTTGACAAATTCAGCTGCTCTTGCAACAGGAAAGATATAAGTTTCCTTGTACCAGTCATTTGAAAATTGTTCATAGTGTTCTTCTTCAGCATCTGCTTGATGTGAAGGACCAGCAAAATCTTTAACTTTAGCATCAGTCTGTACTGGTAAACTCTGAGAAGAGCTTGACACAGTATTCCCTTCAGTTTCAACTTCAATTTCAACTTCAACATGAACAGTTCATTCAGGAATTGGAATAGATTCATCAGCAGTTTCAACATTCTCAACAACATCCTCTGCAACAGTTTCAGCAGTAGGTTCAATATTCTCTGCAACAAGTTTTACAACATCCTATTCAGGTTGTACAATAGGCTCAGAGTTTGTCTCCATGGGTGGTTGATCAATTTTCAACAGATTGATGAGCATCAGAGATTAACTCAGTATGAGAAGCCACTGTTTCTTCATGTACCACAGTGGTTTGATTTACTGCATCAGTTGCCTCAGAGAATACAGCAGGTGAAGAGATTGGAATGTCCATGTTCTCAGAGAATGGGAACAATGGTTCAAGAATTTCATCCATTTGAGCATTAGCATTTCCATCTCTATCTATCTCAACAGCAAGTATTTCCTTAGAAATATCCTCTGGAGCTTCAACATTTAGTTCTTCATCAGAGTCTTCAAGAATTACTCTCCTTCTCTTAGCTGGAGGATTCACTTCTGCTCTCTCTTCTTCTGAGACATAATCATCAAGTATAGATGGAGATTTAGGTTTGTTAGCCCTTTCCTTTCTAGCCCTTTTTGGCTTAGAAGCTTCAGCAATCCTTTGTTTTCTTGATGGCCTTATAGCCTTGCTTTTCTTTGATTTCTTTGGTTTGGATTGTGGTTGAGGTTGAGGGTGTGATGAAGATTGTGGTTATGAAGTAGTAGTAATCGTGGGTGGAGATGTAGGTTTAGTGATTGGTTCAGTGTTTATGGTTTGAGGTGGGTCAGTGTTTGTGGGTTGAGGAGGTTCAGTGTTTGTGGGTTGAGGTGGTGACTGTGGAGGTTCAATGATTGGTTCAGGTTGTGGTTCTTGTGGTTCGTTGAGAAAGTTTCTGAGGGCAAGAGGATAGATAAACTCTGGTACTTGCTCTTTGTTAGCATCCTTATTTGTCAAATCAGAAAACATTCTCTTATGGCATTGAAAAGGTTGTATAACATCCTCATCAGAACTTGCCAAATTAGGTAAACAAGCAGAGAATAAACATTGACAGAAACGTGAGAAATAAACAGTTGTATTAGACTCTGCAAGTTTTTCACCTAAATTCATAAGTACTAGACGACCAAAATCAAAGTTACTCCCATTAAGAAGAGAATACCCAATTTGAAGACTTTCACCAGGAATTGCATCCCAGTTGGTGACCTTCTTGCCAAACGCTCGAGTAATGCAATCAAAGAAAAAGCTCCACTCCTTCCTTAGCCCTGGCCTTTTGACATTCCCAATCTTATCCAAGGGAGCAGAAAACCTTAGTTGCTGAAACATTTCTTTTAATTGACTCTCAACAGCCACAGAGTATGAAGTGTGAGTATCAAAATCCAAAACCTCACGAACAGTTGCAGGAGTTATGACAAACTCTTGATCTTCATAAGTAAACACAATAGATGGAGTCCCATTCTCTCCACCATCATCATAAACAGAGTTTCTCCAGAAGGTAGAGATTTGTGTGGCCGAGAGTTTTTCTGGTTGGACAAGAGCTTGTCCAATTTCAGAGTCTCTAAAGAAGTTTTGAATCAGATGAAATGATTCTGGGGCTTTAGCAGTGTCTAGTATTGCAGCATAGTTGTTTGTAACAAAAGTTAATCCCTGAGCCACAAAATTCTTGGTTGCCATTAGAACAGTGTAATAGAGAACAGAGTGTGTGGAAAAGTGTTTGTGAAAATGCGTAAATGAAAGTAACAGAGAAATTGTGTGTGATGTTGTGTGTTCGTGGATGTAAAAATGAAAAAGTGAATAATGAAATGATTTTGATTAGATCTGTAATTGAAAATCAAAACCCAATCGTTTTAGACATTAAACACACAACCAATTTCTTGTTAAGTGTGTGAGTGGGACATGTGTCACATAAACAGTGGAACAGTTATTTACACGCGCAGTAATAATGCCTATTATTACTGCTATTCTCTCTCCTATTTCCAATAAGCTTTAACTGTCTGACACCATTAAACAACTGGCACATATTACATGCAAATTTCAAAAACTCTTTGTGTACTCCAAGTATATGTTTTGTCTGAAATAAAATATTACCTTAGAGTACTCAACAAAATCCAACAGTGTTTATCAATTCTCCAACTTAATTACTGTTATCCTTTCAAACACTGCACAGTTGTGAATATGAGTGTGTGTAGAGCAGAGTTTACTGAATCAGTATTTAGAGCATCTAGTATTTCATAAAATCCATAAAGTAAATCAGTAAACACTGGATGCACAAACTCTCATAGTAAACACTGAATATATGATGAATGCTAAACTCTGTAGTAAACAGTTTATATACAGTAATATTTAATTAATCTATAACCCCCAATTTTTTTTTTTTTTTGGTTTTCTCCAGTAATCAGAGGTTGAAACTAGTCACCAAAAATCCTATAATCTTAGCCCTTATCAATTTGATAAGTTCTTGGCATCTTCCTAGCTTTCGACTAGTCACCAAAAATTAGAGAATTTTAGCCCTTACTATATACCAGTAAGTTCCTGGGTCGTCCTAGTTACAAACATGATCTCAAAGGAGTTCTAACAGTCTATATATTTTAGCTTTGGGGTTATTCTAATAACAGAATTTAATTTAACAGTGTATAACTAACAGAGTTTAGAGCTCATCAACATCAGAAATTATTTATGAGAGGCAATGCATACAGTATTTACAGACTCAGAGTTTAAGATAAATAAACTAAGAGATGCTATAAATATAGAACAGTATCATGCTGTGTTAACTTCCTGCACAGTTTAAGATTAGATCACAGATAACTTAGAAGGATTCATGACTAATTACTGAGAATAATGTTTCATACATGTATCTTCATTGGTGTTTATGTTCGGAAAGAAACATTATCAGAGTTTCTCAGAGTTTATTCAACAGTTAACAGTGTATAACTTAAACAGTCATTGAGCAGAGTTTGCATATCAGAGTTTAACATACCATAGAAATATGAGCAACACAATACATAAGTAGAGTTTTGAGTCTAACCAATATCTCTAGTCAAAGCCAGAGACCATTCCTAGTTCATTTACCAGCCTTGTAAATACAGCTTCACTTAATGGTTTGGTGAAGATATCTGCAAGCTGTTGTTCTGTAGACACAAAATGAAGCTCAATATTCCCTTCTTCTACATGTTCTCTGATAAAGTGATACCATATGCTGATGTGCTTGGTCATTGAATGTTGTACTGGATTACCTGTCATAGCAATAGCACTTTGATTATCACAGTAAATAGGTATTTTACTGTACCTCAATCCCTAATCCAGTAATTGATTCTTCATCCACAGAATCTGTGCACAACAGCTACCAGCAGCAATATACTCTGCTTCAGCTGTAGATGTAGAGATAGATTTCTGTTTCTTGCTGTACCAAGAAACAATTCTATTACCAAGAAAATGACAACTTCCACTAGTACTTTTTCTGTCTATCTTACAGCCTACAAAGTCTGCATCAGAGTAACCAAGAAGCTTGAAGTCTGATTCTCTTGGATACCACAAACCTAAAGTTATGGTTCCCTTAAGATATTTGAAGATTCTCTTCACGGCTGTTAGATGTGGTTCCCTTGGATCTGCCTGAAATCTTGCACAAAGACATGTTGCATACATGATGTCAGGTCTGCTAGCTGTTAGATAAAGAAGTGACCCAATTATTCCTCAATAGTTTGTCATATCCACTGGCGAGCCTGTGTCTCTATCCAACTTTGTTGCTGTTGCCATGGGAGTTGTTGCAGATGAGCAGTCAAGCATGCAAAATTTCTTGAGAAGATTTTTGGTATATTTTGCTTGATTGATAAAAATTCCATCATCTATTTGCTTCACCTGTAGCCCTAGAAAATAACTGAGCTCTCCCATCATGCTCATTTGGTACGTAGACTGCATGAGCTTGGCAAACTTCTTACAGAGTTTATCATTAGTATATCCAAAGAAACTTTCAAAGTTTGAGAGTTTCTTTGATGGTAAAGACTTTCAAGAAGATGGGATTCAAGAACTTCAAGAAAGGAAAGAGATTCTCCAAGAATGATTCAAAGTTTGACATGAAGAATTTCAGAAAATCTGAGAGAAAGGATACCAAATCTGGGAAAAGAGATAAGTCTGAGATTCAGTGCTACAAGTGTAAGGAGATGGGTCATTATGCTCCTGAGTGAAAGAAGGGTAAAACTGAGAAGGCACTCTTCACTAAAGGCAGAGATTGGGCAGACACCTCTGACTCAGATGAGGATGTAAACTATGCTCTCATGGCTACTAATGTTGATGAAGCTGAGGATTCTGAAAACAAGGTACCTCTAACTACCTATGCTTATAATACTGATGATATAACTGAATTAAGAATATATCTTAAGGCTTTGCATATCAGTTATAGGGATCAGACTTTAGAGAATGAGAGAATTAAAACTGAGAATTCTGAACTCAAAGAGAGAAATAAGGTTGTAGAAGAGAAACTTGCTAACATGCAGCAAGTTCAAAAGGAGAGAGATGATGTTGTCTATCTTGAACAAGAGTTGTTAAGTCAGTATAAACAACTAGAATCTGAGTTGGAAAAGGCAAATCACATTATTAAAACTTGGACTCACTCAGGAAAAGACACTCAAGAAGTTTTTCAATCTGACAATGTAGGTCTAGGTTATTCTGAGAAAGATGAACATAGGTTTCAGATTACAGTCAAGATTAGACCACCTCTTCCACCTAAGAAATTTGGAACATTTGTTAATGGAATAAATGAACCTAGATTTGAAGGTGGAAAAGAAGCTGTTAAGAAAGAACTAGTAAAAACTAGTGTTAAACAGGTTAATATTGGTTTAATGACAGATAAACAACTTAAGCATAAGCTTAAGGAGTTAAAATCTGTTAAGAAACAGAAAGTGTCTAGAAAGAACAGAAATGGTAAAGTAGGCATTACTCAAGGCAATTATCCAATGCTTGCTACTCTAGCTCCAAGAAAGACATGTCATAACTGTGGTAGTACTAACCATCTTGCTAGTTTTTGCAGGAAGAACAAAGACATTAATTCTTTACCTCCCAAGTCTGAAGTAAAGAAAGATAATGTTAGAACTAAGCCACAGACCTTATGCAAACACTGTGGAAGCACTTGGCATTCTATTTATACTTGCAGAAATTATCATGCTATTTATCATAATTACTATGAACTGAAACCTAATCTGAAATGGGTTAGAGTTAATTCTGCAAGTGTAAACTCTGATAAAGTTATCTTAAACTCTGATAGTGAAAATTCCGCTGCTAAAGCTAACAAAATTAAGAAAGCCAAAGGATCCAAGCAAGTCTGGATCCTTAAATCTAATCCTCAATAATTGTTTGTGATTGCAGGGCATCAGGGAAAGCATCCTAGTAGTGGACAGTGGATGTTCAGGACACATGACTGGAAATAAATCCCTGCTATCAGAGTATGTGGAGAAGGCTGGCCCAAAAGTTTCCTATGGAGATGGCAACATTGGACATACTCTGGGATATGGCAATATTAATCTTGGAAGTGTCATCATCACAAATGTAGCTCTAGTTCCAGGACTCAAGCATGATCTGTTATCTGTGAGTCAAATCTGTGACAGAGGTTTTCATGTAGATTTTCAACCTGAATACTGTGAGGTTATCAGCAAAACCACAGGGAAAGTTGTTTTAGTTGGACAAAGGCACAACAATATCTATGAAGCAAGCTTGTTGACAAACTCTGATGGAAAAACAATGTGCCTGTCAACAAGAATGTCCAATGAGGAGAGTTGGAAGTGGCATAAGAAACTCTCTCATTTGAATCTGAACAACAACAATGAGCTGATAAGAAAGGATCTTGTTAGAGGACTTCCAAAGTCTTTGTTAAATGTTGATGGTCGTAAATGTACAAGAAAATTACGAACCTATGCTAACATGGCAAATTCTAAATTCCTAAATCCACTTTCGCATTCATTAGGAATTAATAACGTGGCTCTATTTCGTCCCACTATAACAGCTCGTAAAAATGATTTTTAACCCGCATAGCGTATAATCTTTAATTAATAAATAATTAATGTAATCCAGAAATTATAAAAATAAATATCTAATATTATTAGATATTTAAAAATATAATTTCCTAATTAAATAAAATATTTATTAATATAAATATATCTTGTCCTAAGATGCGGTCTATTGAGGGCCTAGAACCGGACTCCTTTTGCTTAACAAAAAATATATCAATTCAAACCGGGGTTTTCTCTTTAAGAATATATCACTTTCCATCTTTTTGTGATAATTCTATTTTCTCATTGCTCGTCCAGGTGTAAATTATGGTCTTTTGAGGATCTGAAACCAGACTCTTTTTGCTTGGAAAAAAATATATCAATTCCAACCGGGATTTTCTCTTTAAGAATATATCACTTTCCATCTTTTTGTGATAATTCTATTTTCTCGTAGCCAGTCCACTTGATAAAATTGAGACAGAAATCCACCGTTTTTAGCCTTTTATCGCCTAGATACCTAAAGTTGCGAGTTCTGCACAACAAATGCTAAAACACAACAAAAATGAATTAAAAGACACAACATACTTAAGGACAAACCACCAATTTAGGCCAAAATAGCGCATAATAAGTGGATATAAAATCCACTTATCACAAACCACTGTGGTACATGAAGAAACAGTGGCTTCTCATACGGAGTTAATCTCTGATGCTCATCAATATGTTGAACAGGGTGAGGAAATTGATCAACCACCCATGGAGACAAACTCTGAGCCTATTGTACAACCTGCATAGGATGTTGTAAAACTTGTTGCAGAGAATGTTGAACCTACTGCTGAAACTGTTGCAGAGGATGTTGTTGAGAATGTTGAAACTGCTGATGAATCTATTCCAATTCTTGAATCAACTGTTCATGTTGAAGCTGAAATTGAAGTTGAAACTGAAGGGAATACTGAGTCAAGCTCTTCTCAGAGTTTACCAGGACAGAATGATGCTAAAGTTAAAGATTTTGCTGGTCCTTCACATCAAGCAGATGCTGAAGAAGAACACTATGAACAATTTTCAAATGACTGGTACAAGGAAACTTATATCTTTCCTGTTGCAAGAGCAGCTGAATTTGTCAAGAGAACATCCAGAACAATTACAAATCCAGAGATTTTATCTTGTCTCAAGGCAACAGTTGTTCATGTGAAGACTCTCAATTCTAGGTTTGATCTTTGTCAAAAGGCAATTTCTGATGTTCGAGGTGATGTTGTTAGAGGAGATGATATGATTAAACTTGACAACAAGAACAAATTTCAATATCTTTCTCAGAATCAAGAAACTTTGTCTCACAGGCTGAGCAAAGTTGAAGCAAACCAGAATGCTATGTCTTTAAATATTGATTCTATTGCTACCTCCCTGGAGTTAATCACATCTATTCTTATGCCTGATGATGTCAAAAAGGGGGAGAGAGCTGCTAAAGACAAATGCAAGCAATCTCAAACTCTGATCAGAAAGGATAATGCTGGAGATGGAGGAGCAAGTATTAAAGGCAGGGGCAAAACTGAAGAACTTCAAACTCTGAAATCTAGCAAGTCTTCTAAATCACAGTTTGCTGGGATAAAGACTGATACTCAAGGTACTTCAAAGACCAAGAGTTTGGTATTCTCTTCTAATCCACAGACTGATGAGGAGTTGGCTGCTAAATTGTTTATTGAAGAAAATGAAGAAGGAGCTACTATCGAAGATATTAAAGCTGAAGAAAAGAGTTTAAAAGAACAACATCTTAAAGCTTTAAAGTCTGGAAAGTTAAAGAAAGGAAAAGCTCCTAGGCCTGTTCTTAAAGGCATTGTGATCAAGGAAAATGTTGATGCTGATCAAAGATCACATTTATCAAAGAAATCAACAGAAGCAGAGGCTAAACTCAAGTTGAAAGGCATTGAAGGAGAAGTTTCAAAGAAGAAAAACACAACCTCTGTTGCTACACAAGTTGTGTCTAGACCTCTATCTTCTCAGTTGCAATCAGTTTTTGGTAAAGGAACACTTCATGATCCAAATCTATTATCTGGAGCTTCTATGGATTTTTCTGATGGAATAGCTTTGTCTGGTAAGGTTGGAAACAATAAGGCTGGTCTAGTCTCACACAAAGACAGAAGGCAATATACTGGCCCCAGAGATCCTTCTTCACTGGCTATTCCAGGTCGTGGTGTCACTCAAGAGAGTTTGGACATACTGGAATCAGTACAGCTAGTTTATCAGAAGAGTTTAAAGAAGGATTTTCTCTTGTACTTCATGGCTGATGGGACAGTATTTAGAATTGGTGAGAATGATATTGGCTTGAAATATTGGGAAGAATTAGAATATGTTTTATATCTTTTCAAGGTGAATAGTCAAAGGACTCAATCAGTTGCAAATGTGCTCAGACAGAAAATGCTCCAGAATTTGGCAATCAGAGGGATGAAGTGCAATAGCAGATATGTTCCTAAGTATAGAGACTGGAATGGAAATCTTATTGAAATGAAGAAGGGTACTGCAAAGTTAAAGACTGATATGGGAATCACAGTACTTGACTTCTATTCACAGTCAGAAGAAGTCAAATTTATTAGACTGGGAAATGAGATGAGGAGAAACAAAATCTATGATCTTAGATCTGCTATCTATCAGACAGATGAGAGTGATCCTCAGCTAAGAGAGATTAAAGAAGCTATGATGAAAGAAGATTACTCATAGATTATCTCAGAACAACGCCAGATCTTGAAGAGATTAGAGATTAAAGTCTGTAAGAATTTTCTTGTTATTTGTAGACTTTTGTTAAGTCGAGTTCAAACTCTGCTTATTTTAATAAACACCGTGTTTGTATGAAATTGTTTTGACATCATCTATTATTGTTAACTTGTGCATTTTTACTAATGAACAAGTTGAGGGAGATTGTTAAATATAATTGATATGGTTAATATCAGTGTTTAAGTTTTGCAGGGAAAAACAGAGTTTAAACAGGAAGCAGTCCGGGTTTAGTTAAACTCTCACAGTTAGAGGCTGAACAGAGTTTGCTATACGCTGACCGTTGGAAGCTCGACAGAGTTTGTTAAACTCTGTCTAGAGGCAGCGTCTACTTGTCAACAGTGTTTGAAGAATTATTGAAGATAATTATGGAAGCAATATCTTTGAAGATTGGATAGTTGTCAAAGAGATTGAGTTGACTAAGGAGACGAGTAGCAATCGTAATTGATATCAATTGTATAGCTAATTTATAGGAGTATCAATTATCGATTGTATAGCAGCTGTATACTTTATAAATACAGTTAGGTTAACCCTAGAAGGGTATCGATCGTGTAATATCATATCATTCATTGTAACCTAAGCAGCTCTCTGTGATAATTTACATCACTGAGAGAGAAGTTAATTCAAACAGTTTTTAAAGCTTTTAAAGAAATTATTGGTATTCTCTCATACTTAGTTGATTATAAGTGTGTATTCGGTCTAACATGATAGCTAAAACTTGTCACCTTGACTGTGACTTCACTCAATACAAGAACAAATTTAAGTTAACCAATCTGTAATATTAATTCTTCTGAGGTCAAAACCTCACTTCATACTAACCATGAAGCAATTCTTACTCCAACAATTCCCAACAAGCTCCTGCTTTTATCAACATGCATATTCAACTTATAACGCTTCACCATTTATTTACATATCCTAAACGAAACCTTCCTCAATAAAACTTTGAGAAAAGAATATTAAGAAATTCCAAATCATCTTACTCCTCTTTCACGTGCAATGTTACTCGAGAAGGAAATAATCAGAAAACTGCAATCCATCCTTAATCTCATTGTTTTACTGAGTAACCATTTCGAACTGATGACCATTTTCCTTAAATCGTATATATATCTTATTCAAATTACACTACCCTGCGTCCTCTGGAGTCAACTTCCGAATCGTAAATCTGCATACTTGACGAGTCCTCGAATTTGACTCTACACATTACAACTTCAACATTTACACCATTCACATTAACCATAAAATCATGACTTTCGAAATTCACATTAAAATCCTTGTGCCAAATTTTCTCCTTTTCTTGGAAACTCTTAAAATTGCTCTCGATTGATTTACATACGCTTTATGAGTCTTCGATCATCTTGATATGTGATCTACGGGCATAATTGAATTCTTCATTCAAATGCTATTTGAAATCTTATTCATTGAAATATGCTTTGACCTAATCGCTCCTTTCCAATACCTCCTTCTGGTACAAAACAATTTCATTTCCTTGTTTAACAACTTCTTGACTTGCTTAATCGTTAAGTCCTCAATGTTGTTTCCGACCTCAAAATACCGCCTTTACCTTCCTCAAAAATCAAGATCTCATTTCCTTGTCCTCACAATTTTCTCGCATTTTGTTGTTAGGAAATAAATCTAAATCTGGATCGTATTTAACTCTTTTTCTAGTTATTACAAACACTTCCTACTAACTTCCTTCTTTACCGTTTTGAATTTTTAGATTCTTAATAGTTATAAAAGCAGCCCTGCCACCCTCTTCATAATTCCCTAAGATTGATATGATATTATTCTTCACAAAACTCTCATCTTTCCAAACTCATAACACATAGCTTTAATTTCTGATGCTGCTTCTTGTTACCACACTACCCTTCTGGTTACAGCCACAACTTCCCACATTTATCTTAATAAAATCTCTAGGGATTATACTCCCGAAATCTTATTTTCTGATCATGGAATCTCATTAATTTCTGCTAATTCTCATTCTATAGGTAACTATTTTGCCCTTATTCTTCTAACTCCAAATCCTCGGGATTCTACATTCTTCCCTTAACTAATTTATATGTCTTCTGCTTAATCGCTTCCGGGAACTTCCTGGTTTCCCCTTTTTTCTCCTCTTGTCATTTTATTTCATTTTGGTCAACTTTCCTCCATCCTTGATAATCATGACTTTCTACCCTGGCTTGCATAAGTTATTTACTCCACATAATCACCTTACTCCTTATTCAATTCTGATTCTTCTTGATAATTCTTACAAACCATTCTGTTTCACTTCACTTTGCTTTATCCAAGTCATCCTTCTTGTTTTTAACATCTTATGTCCAACAACGGCTCAAACATTCAAAATCTTGTGATATTCTATCTACTATCTTTGCCCTTCAATTGATGTCCAAAACAATCTTTCTTCAACATTGAACATCTCATACCCAACATCTTTGTCACCATTCTCTTTTCATCCTTTAACCGAATCTGTAATCATGTGCTTTTCTTTGCTGCCCCTTTTTCCTTTATTCAATTCTCATTAGCCACAAATCATGTCCATGATTTATTGGTCCAACAAATATTCCAATCTGGCATGGCATATCTGCCTTAATCACTATATTCTTAAACTTGCACAACCAATTCTTCATCATTGCATTTGCAGTTTCTATCATTTAAGACATCGTCACGCCTAGCTTCGCATCCCTTCAGTATTAGAAATTTTGAAATCATCAAATTTCAGATAAAGGAGGTCAATAAAATGAATGGGCATCAAGTATTCATATACACTGAGTTATTTGATAAATCTTTTATAGAGGAATTTAACCGAGAGATCAATATGATCTTTTGAACTATTATCAAGTTGTATTTGTCACTTGGTTAACCACCACAGTACATAAAGATGGCCAGTCTTTAGTACCTTCATGATAAACACAATCAGTGGCATCCCACTGGACTTCTATCACAAAGATAAGATGTCCCTGAATCCCTATCTACATAGGTTGTTCATCTCAGCTGGAATAGAGAAATTCAAGCATTCATGATAATGGAAGGGATCCAAGAGTTTCAAAAATCTTCATGTAAAATTGAATTAAGTACTCTCTGAAAATTCAAATATTTCCGAAAGGATGAGATTGAAGTTTACTAAATCTGAATACGAAACTCAACATCGATGGATGAATAGAGAACTTTTCAATAGATGCATCAATGATTGATCAAACAAACATTCAAGAAATTCCTAATTATTCATAACTTCACTCTTGTCAACTAAGCACTAATACACTTAGCTGCCAAAACTGGCCTGACAATAATGAGTTGAATAAATAAGAAGATCTCAATTCATTCTCGATTTTGGACCGTTATTACGTAACGAATGCCTCAACAACGATAGCAACCGGGAATTAATTTACGACAATTCAAAAGAAGACTAAAAAATTTCTTTAAGCAATGAATTCGAATGAATCAACGATTAAGGGTGCACAATTACGCTCAACTTCTAATTCTTGCTAGTAATCGCTTCCCACTTCGCATTCTTAATCTTGTCGTACCATCTCCGAAACGTTCACATCGAAACTAATATTATAGAAAGTTCTAGACTTTACGTAAAAATCTCGAGATAACGTCCCCCCGGACTGATAGCTCCAGCTGTCCACTTAGCTTATGCCGCTTCGGGTTTGCTGTTTTGCTAATAGCCCAATCCTTAAACGATTCAAACTTCTGCTCGCGCGATAAGTCGAAAGACCGATTAACGTCGCAACGCTTGCCGAAGTATCCTAACGCGATCCTTATCCTAAACCGTTCTACCCGACGTCTATCTTATACACGTACCCTAACCCTCCTAATCTGTTTTAGTGACCATAACTTGTAGCTCTGATACCAACTTGTAGCATCCCATAATTCGGGGTACAGATTTGGGGCCATTAAGCACCATCAATTTCTTACAACTCTGATTATAAACATTATATGACAATAGAAAACAATAAAACCCCTTAACCAAGATCGCATACAGGTTATGGTATGAAACAACTGTCATATTACTATTACAATCCAACCTCAGAATAAAATGTTATACAATTTCTATGAATAAATAAAATCATTGTCTAACTGAATATCCAATCTTGACGAATTCCCAACCACTAACCAATGAGAATCCGTAACCTGATCGTCTCCTCTCGCTGCTGAAAAGCAACACTACTGACCATTACTAGGTTCAATAACCTTCTCTATTAGCTCGATTCGTGAAGTTCCTGATTTTCACATCGATACTCAACTTAGATTCTCGTCAATCTCTTTCCTTACATGTGAGTTTCTTACTTGACCCTATTTTCATCTTTACTTCATCATCCGCTAAACTTAACCTCACTTCACCAATCGGCTTTGATACTTGTCCTTCTATTCATCTTTCAGATTGCTCGCGCACTGTCCTTGGCCAGGTTTCCTATTTGAACCTTTTCCTTTCCGGTGACCACCACCATCTCCACCATCTCTCTCCCTTCTCTCTCTCTCTCTCTCTCTCTCTCTCTCTTAACTGCTACTGCTGCAGCGCCAGCCACCTCCACGCCGCCACGAGCCCGGCACCAGTCCCTCGCCGACGACCCACTCCGGACGCGGCTGCTCCACCGCGCCTCCTCCCCCTTCGCGCGACCTTCCTCCTCCCTCTGCTGCACACCACTCGCGTGTATACACACGCATATACATACATACACACACTCATCCCCTCTTCTTCTCCTTCAATTACAACCACAATTTGATTTCCCCCAATTTTTTTTCTAAATCCCTAATTTCCTCCTCCCCCCAATTCACTTTCTCTCCCCGATTCTAGAATTCTCTCGGTGTTGTATTTTTTTCTAAATGGGCTTGGCCCATTACTTATAAATTAACTATTAACCATTTATTCCGGCCGAATTAAAATACCACTCATTCGCTTTTAAAACTAATAAATGACTCTTATAAATCAAAATCAAATAAAATATTCGAAAAATTAAACTCTTCATTTTTAAAATAAAGAATATAAAATTACGAGCACACATATATTTTTAAAATATTTTTCGGATCAAAAATTAATTAAATATGGATTTTACTAGTTTTGATCCTTTAAATACAATAAAACTCTTAAAATCATTTAAAATTCTAAAACATCCGAATTAATCCACCCAAAAATTTTTAAAAACTCAATAAATATATAGAGATAATATTTCAAGAAATTTCATGATTTTTAATTCCTCCGAAAATTTTATAAAATTGACAGAGGATCAAAAATGCATGATTTAGCTTTATTTAAATCCTCAAAAATACAAATAAAATACACCAACCTTCACAACTTACCCAAATCATCATATAAACACATAAGCACAATTTCACATGCATTTCACATTTACAACAATATTCACCTAATATAATTCATAATAATTAATTTTAAATTCGAAATTTTCTAGGGCGTTATACCAGAGTGGATAAAGGCCATGGAAGAAGAGATTTTGGCACTTAAACAAAATCAAACATGGAATTTAGTGCCAAAACCTGAATGTGTTAAACCCATATCTTGCGAATGGGTTTACAAGTTAAAGATTCGCCCAGATGGTACGATCGAGCGATACAAGGCTCGATTAGTTGTTCGCGGGTTTGCTCAGGAATATGGCATAGATTATGACGAGACATTCAGTCCAGTAGCAAAGATTTATGAGTTTCGGAAATCACTCGGAATGGAAAGTCGAGTTTGAGGGGGGGTGTTAGAATATTCAAACTCTTCATTCAACAAAAGAAGCTATGGTAGGTAAAGCTTTGCCCATGTGTTCAAATAAACTTAGTCAAATATATCAACTAGGTGATGTATGCAATGATGTTTTTATTGTAATCTCAAGCCTATAAATAAGGCTTGTACTTAGTATTTTAAATATACCAAGTGAAGTGAAATAAAAGAGAGAAACACAAGAGTTGTTTCCAACATTTGGTAGAGAAACACAAGAGTAATTTCCAACAAATATATCTTTAATCTTTTGTCAGTGCATGTGTAAAACTAATATTTCATACTAGTTTGTTATAGTAATCGTTATTTTTCTTCATTTCTAACTAGCAAGATTAATAATATTTATACGTTTTATTAGCCCCCGAAAATTTGTTGTACATCGATCCTTTCTCGTTTCTTGTGCAAGATTTTGTGGTAACACTACAATATCAAATAAATTTTTCCAATCTAATGAATGAACAATTTGGGATACCCAATTCTTAAAATAACATCCATAAAATACTAAATATATATGTAAAAATAGTAAAGATAAATTTTGTTGCAGTGACTTTCTTATACAATAACTGTAGTAAGATGGAAGATATAGTTGTAGAAGAAGGAAGGGTATAATATCGAATAAGATTTTATGTTTTTCATTGTGAAACGAGATTTTCTGTGTTTTAATTCCCTTCACTTTCAATTTATAAGATACAAATGTAATAAATGAAAAAGATAATTATGTAATTAAGGAAATATAAAGGGAAAAAAATTGGAGTAATGTTAGGTACCCCAAATTGGTACCCAAAAAATGCTCCCAAATGATGTGGCATGGATGAGTTGGCTGTATGGAAGATTTTAATTGGTGAGATTGATATGACCCTGGCGGGTCCATTATAGTTATAACCAATCAGATAGTGACACGTGTAATTTGGGAAAAAATTTGGGGTCCAATTCGGGGTACCTAGCATTATTCAAAAAATTGTTATTCATGAGTTATTGTTTTTTTATTGTCCAAATCCCAGAATAAAAGATTTTGTATTTAGGATAATGTAACTTTTGATTTTTTCTATATTAATTATTAAGTATATCTATCCTTTTGTTATTTTGAAGAATTAAAATTACTCCATTTGTTCCATTCATTTGTTTACAATAAATTAATTTTGCATAGAGGTTAAAAAATATATATATAATAGTGGATAAGTGTAAAAAAAGTGGGTAATGTGATGAGACCTATCAATATTTCATGTATAAAGTGAGTATAGTGGAGCAAAGTAGTAGATGTAATTAATTTTAATATTATAAAACTTTACTATTTTTGAAAATTTTTGAGATGTAAAGAACTGAGAGTGACATCCATAAAAGGTAAATGGAAAGAAATGATAGGGACAGAGAGAGTATATTTTAATATTCCAAATGTAGTTTTGAATGATATATCTTTTATATTTTTTTTCAATTATATAACATATGTAAATTTTAGTCAAAATTTGGTCAATTTTATCATCCAAAAGTCAATTAGACAACTAGCGAGATGAATATCAAACAGAGAAGATCAATTCTCTCTCTCTCTCTGTCTCTCTCTCTCTCTCACCCTAGTTTGTAAAATCAATTTTCCGTCCAAACTACTCATCGTTTACAAAAACTGATCATAGAATCGTGATCCTCTTTTCTTTCTCTATCGATTCTATTATCTAGTTTTTTGATTTTCTTTTTTAGTCGAAAGTTTTGTATTTTACTATTAAATTCCGATCAAAATTCTTATTGGTCTTGTCAAAAGAGTATTTTCTATGGTTAATTTTGATGTTTCATTCTCGAATGGGAAAAGCCTCGGTTTGTAAATCCTAGGATTCTTACTTATCACTGTTTTGCTAAGATTGTATGTATCTGTCTGCATTGCTAAAGAAATTCGACGAAATCATGTGTATGACCACCATGATCAAGGTGATAAGTTTCTTAAGTCTAATTCATTGTCTCTACTAGATATGTGATTGAATGAGTGAATTTGCTTAGTGTATGGTCTGTATGAGATTGATGAATGAACATTATTTAGTAGTTAGCTTGATATGGCCTTAATCTCTGTCTAGACCCTTGATGTTTTTGGCTTTTGCTTGATATTTACATATAGTGTATTAGAGTCCATTAAAGTTGATCTTTTTAATGTTCAGTGTTTGGCCCGCAATTTATCAGTTTTAAAAACGAGACCTTATCTTACTTTGGAAAGGCATCACATTGCATTTAGTTTTTATGTGTAAAATGATTTCTCTGTGTATGCACTATGTGACCTGTCTAAGCTATATGCTATGTGTCTTATGAGTACTGTCTGAAGTGTGTATGAGATACTCTTTTAATCTAAGTTTGGCAAGTTGTTTAGAGTGATTAATATCTTGATTTATAGTGATTTTGATTTTAGCATTTAGGTGATAAACAAATATTGTGGATATAAATTAATACTTGCCAATAATAGTGGTAATTGATTTAATTTGATTCACTAATTTTTATCACCGGTAATTAATTTTTTAGGTTTAGTCAAAGGAATATTTAAGTGATTATTGTTTTTCGTATGATTTAAGTAATTTTCATTTAAATACTTTATTAGTGCCTTTTACTTTTATGTAATTAGAGTTCCAATAATTTAGCATTTAGTTTCAGTGGACTAATTGATTGTGTTTTCTTTTTTGTTTGATTTCTTATTTTGAAAAGTCTTAAATAGTATGATTGTACCATTATATATGGTTGTTGTACCTCTAAGGGTGTGTCTTTTATTGTGGCTTTTTGAACCAATTTTGGGTTATTTTGATGTCATCTTTTGACGAGTTGGATCATTATTGATGATTATTGTTTTGTCGTATTTGTAATCGACTCTAGGAGGCCGGTATAGTAAACTACTTATTGTGAATTGTGACTATTAGTGTGTCCACTTAAATTTTATAGGTCTGGATGTATGTTATTGTGTCTAATCAAAGGGTTTCCCTTTGATTAGATTTTAATTTTACAGTTGATTAGATTTTACTTTATTTTTCATTGAATGAAATAATGTTTTTAATATCACTAGGATTTAGGAATAATTTTTGCTGTGTTATTTACTTTAATATTAATTATAAATATTATTTTTTTAATTAGTTTTCTTGTTGTTTTTCATGTGAGAAGACTTTGGGAAGTCTCTTTTCGGACTTTAAAGTCTTATTATCTAAATTTCCGAGGACATCTATGCATGCCCTTCGGTTAGATGATAAACTTTATTAAATGAAAGAAACTAAACCCCTTTCTCCGATTTTGCCGGTATTGTATTTCGATACAATTCATATACGAGAATGTATATTCTTGACCAAAAAAAAGTCAATTAGACAACTAATTAGGGTGGAGAGATTAATTTGTTCAGAATCATCTTTTGATACATCTTTTAAATTTCTTTCTGTTTTAAAATTTGAAAGTAATTCTCATTCTATTTCTCCTCTTTTCTATACAATCTTCACATATTTCTTGTTCTTCTTCATCATTTCTTATATTGTATTGAACGAAGATTTGGAGTATGATGATTTGAAGGATTTCTACGACTCCACTACAAGCCAGATCACTAACCCTTTGCCTTTTAACCCATTTAGGAATGAAGTTTGGAGAATCTGAAAGTTTAGCAAGTTTCTTCTAAACATTGATAGAAAAGAAAAAGTCCTTGTAACTTTAATGTTTCTACCAATTATTGAAGCTGGGAATATACCTAATGTGATTTTGCAAGCTGATAACTTCTACAAGATTAGCTACGAGTTTAATGCACATTGTCATATTATCCATTTTAATCATCCTAAGGACGATATGATGTAGTGTAAGAGGTTTTGGATGATGTAATGCTAGAGGTTTTTGGAAAAATTAGGTTACAAACAAAAATAAAACTTTTGATGTGATGATGTCCAAATTTGTTACCTTGTTCTCAAGTTCCTAGTGAACAAGACGAAAGGGGAGTTCATGTTAGGCCGAATAAATTTACTGAAATATTTCAGATTGTTATTTAGTATAGACCTGTATGAAATAGTTTTCTTAGTTTCGAAGGTTGTACTCTTCTTCATATTATCTGTGAAGCTCTAAGGATCATAATATGAGAGATCACGTTCTCCAAAAATTTTCAAATGACCAAGATAACCTAGGTGTTGCCACGCCTCTAAATCTTGGGATCATGCAACATGGTATGGCACTGAGCCACTCCAAAAATCACAATATATTTAAATAATAAAAAAAATAAGTGAAAAATAAATTTAAATAAGTTTTAGAAATATAATTTATTTAATTTTTTGCCATAATTTCATATCTTATATTAATTAAATAATTTTATTTTAAGAAATCATTTTTTAACAAGAAATGATAACATCTAACACATCTCCACCTATTTATACCTTAACCTCAAACCCTTTCAGACCATGGCTTTCCTTTGAAAAAGGTTGGAAGCTATGCCCCAACTGTGCTACATGATTACAAAAGGTAGAGGAGTGGAAACACCTAGGCTGTCTTTGTCATCCAAAAAATGTTGAAGAATGCGGTTTCTCATAGAATGGATCATCAAACATTCACAAATAATCTATGTGAAAAAGAGTACAACCTCCGAAACTAAAAAAACAACTTGTATGCAAATCTGAAGTGCATAGCAATCTGAAATACTTCAAGAGGTTTGTTCGGTCTAATATGAGCTCCACTCTCGCCTTGTCGTCCAGGGCCTCAAGGTTAACGTAATCAACTAAGACTTCATCCACATCAGGAGTTTGTTCTTTATCGTAACCTAATCTTTTCAAAGGCTCTAGCACCTCATCACCCTTCAAAGGATTTTTAAATTGGAGAACATAACAATATCCATCAATCTCATACCCAACCTTGTAGAGGTTATCAGCTTGAACATACACGTAATCACCCTTCTTAGCCGGGTCAAATTGGAGAACATACAGTGTCCATTTTCTTAGACCTTATAAAGATTATCAGCTTTCAAAATCAAATTAACGGTTTCATTACCTTGAATAAGAGGTAGAAATAATAATTTTCTTTTCTTTGTATCAAAGTTTCGAAAAAACGTATGAACTTTTAGGATTCTCAAAAATTTGGATGGGCTAAAACACAGAGGCTTAGTGATTTTTATTGTAGCAGAGTCATAGAACTTATCCAAGACATATATTCCATTTCCTCATTCAATTCAATAGATGGAAGGGTTATCTTGAAAGGGGGAAAAAATAAGAAGAAGAAACGTGTGAAGAATCTACACACACAATACGTACATACCTTCTCAAATTTTGCTTTAGGAACATAGATGTTCAACTTTTTGTAGTTTTGTCTAAGTTCTTTTTCTCCCAAATCTTCCATTGAATAAACATCATCATACTTGGTGAGATAAGTTTCATCCTCCCACATTTACCATATTAATAGTATCTAGTAGTCATTCCTCTTTGCCGTTTGGCCATTCATATTCATATGTTGACATTTTAATTCTTAATATAATATATGAATGCAACGGTAATGTAACACCCCCAGATCCGGGGTCCGGGATCCGGTCGTTACGGTCTCCATTACTGTTCACAATACTTGAACTTACTTCAACTCAAAATAAATTACATCTTTATGACCCAACACAACAATATAAAACACACCCGTTATAGTCCCAGAGATGAAATCAGAGTAACTACCCAATTTTATTAAGCACAATATGAGTTTTTACAATCCAAAAGAATTTCAATATGAATACATACTCTTTGCCATCCATTTGCATAAGTCATACTAGACCATATACTTGGTACTCAAAGAATAAATCTATCCTACCAACAGCTTTCTCTTCGGCTCTGGTAGTCTCATCGTCCTTGCCAGCATCGAGTGCGCCTTGTGCGAGTCATCTGGTCTAGCTGTTGTTGTGATATAATAATAAAGCAAGGGTGAGCAATAGCCCACCAACAATAATATTTAACTGAACGATAATATATAACAGTTCAAAAGTATCTTTCAAACCATATGCCATGTATTTACGGAAATGATGCCAGTATAATATGAACGATGAAGTTACAAGGTATCTCAAAATGTAAATATATGTGGGAATATCTGCTATGTCGAAAATAAGCAAGATATTATCATTTATCATATACAGAGGAACTTGCAAGGAAAATATTGCAATTCCAGTTATTAACATTTTTCGAAGTCCTACAACCTGAAAGAAGTCTCTTCGATACGTGTTGCGGAAGACACCGTCAACCTGAAAGAAGTCTCTTCGATACGTGTTGCAGGGAATTCCCAATTTGGGAGATGACCCAATACTGGAGTTATCACGCGCCAGCTATCCCACTCCCTGATGATCAGTCGGGGATGGTACAGCCCAATATAGTTTACTACCGATAGAAGGAAGAACTGACGGCTCCACTTGTTGATTGCCTTTAATAGTAACTCCCAGGCCAATGGTTAGGCCTTGTGATGGACCGCACGACTCGGCCTCTTACACACGACTCCTAGTTCGAATAAATCCATAGCATTGAAATGTAGAGTTTGTCCTCCCTTCCCCAAGTGAAATACTTGTTGATAAGACTCCACAAAGTAGTCGTATCTAGTTGGAAAGGAAAATTCACCAACATTTCCCAAGCTTTTGCTTGTTAATGGATATCAACTTGTTCCAAAAATCTTACCCCTCGAATGATGAGAAGGTACACACAGACTTAATGAGTCCATAGCAACCAAGTTGCGAGTGAAAAGGATAAATTATGACCGGGAAGTCAACAAGATAAATAACCTTTCTCAAGTAAGGTTCCCTTATAATTTAAGAGATAGATTCGAGTGAAGAATGGAATCTTGAGGACCTTTCTTAATATAATATAAATCGTAGGACTCCGAAATATTTTACATAATATTTGGAGGTGAAAGATAATCTCCAAATAATATAAATCATTTAAAAAAAAAGAATTTAAAAGAATTAAATAAATATTCCAAGAATATTTATTAACTCAAAATAATTACGGAATATTATTAAATCATAATATTGCTCGTAAGTAATCCTCGAATGAATATATAGAATTATTTACTAAATAAATCACTCCTTAAATGAATATTCAAAATAATATTCATTAATAATTAGACTCCAATAAGTATTTAAAATAATATTCAATAAATGAGTCAAACTTTAAATGAATATTTAAAAATAATATTCATCTAATAAATAATCTTCTAAATGAATATCCAAATAATATTCATTTAGTAATCAAAACTTTAAAGGAGTATTCGAAATAATATCCCTTAAGTAATCAGAACTTCCAATAAATATTTTAAAATAATATTCCTTAGGTACATAAACCTTAAATAAATATTCGAAAGTAATATTCATTTAATAAATAACATTCTAATGAATATCAAAAAAATATTCATTAAATAATCAACTCTAAATGAATATTCGAAACTAACATTCATTTAATATCTCTCGACTGAGATAATACTCGAATAACATTCCTCGAAATATTTCCAAGTAATTGATACTTTATGGAATATAAATAACGTTTAACAATAACATTCCTCAGATAAATAATAATCTGTCGTTGGAATCCCTCCGGGTTTCCACGACTATCTATATCCCAAAATACCGACTCTCGGTCTATATTTAGAATGAATATCATATGCCCTTCGCTAAGGGTCTTACCAAAACAATCCGGATTATCACTGATAATTCGTATCTAGTCTATAAGCCAATATGAATTCAGGGAACAAGTATCACAAAAACCAGAGTCAAGATATAATTGGAAACAGGCATGCATGCGATGGCATATGTAAAACAGAAATCATATACATATATTATCACACCAACAGGTTCAAAGGTTTGAACACTTGCCTGGTAATCGGGTGTGGGTGGAGATAGCGTGTCCTGGGTCTGCTCGATGATCTATAAACAATCAGAACATTCGAGATTAACCACTTAACACCTTTTAAAAGTCTAGGTATAACTTCACTTCAATCGGAACACGTTTTCGAATTATCTCGTTATACACCTTTTAGTGTAACTCTTTTTTATCACCGATACGATCCGATATTTGTTCGTTATTAAGACATGTCATCATAC
Source organism: Saposhnikovia divaricata (assembly GCA_036435485.1). Lineage (NCBI taxonomy): Eukaryota > Viridiplantae > Streptophyta > Magnoliopsida > Apiales > Apiaceae > Saposhnikovia > Saposhnikovia divaricata. The sequence goes on from CM071596.1 coordinate 94,141,568, forward strand.
CCACAGTTGGTATATACTTAAGTCGTAAAAGTTCTAAAGTCGATCGACTACGAACCGGGATTATACCTAGAGTTTTATCGTTCGTTTTCTAAGTTATAACCAAAGTTATACTTTTAAGGGGTTCGTTCGCGTTTAACTTCGATTCAAACATTTTTATAAAATCGGAAAACGATCCGTTTGACATGTGGTTTTCTTTCATATCTTCCTTATGACCTCTAGTATTTATTTACCAAGGTTCTCCACTAAGTAACATGCTTTACGAGGGTTCAATTGAAGTTACGAACTTTTACTTACGGTTCCGAACCAATTTTAGTAATTTGACCATAACTCCTAAACCGTAAGTCGGAAAGTTTCGATTCTTTCGCCAAAACGATCTATGACTCGAGATCTACGAGGACATGTCATGTTCATAACCAGTTAAGACAATTCACCCTTCTGTGATGCACGAATTCTTTAAGGTTATCGAAAATTGGGCATTACGACGGCTATAAATCGAATATTTCCAAATTCCAAACTTTCCAATAATCATAGTTTCCACTCCAAACAACATATACATGTTATTTAACCATGAACTAAGGCCAATCAATGCCTTTCCGTTCATCTAAACTATTTATCCTCTTATATCAACAAATCAATACATAAGCATGCTTTAATTATCACCATAATCATACTAATCTAAAAACTCATCAAGAACATCATTAAACTCAAAGTAAGGCCTAGGGTTTCAAGAGTGTTATACCTTCCTTGGGGTGTGTATGCACTTAGTAAGCCTTGTATAGTCCTTGTATAGCCTCCATGAAGCTTGTATCATCAACCAAAATCAAGATCCAAGAATTTTGTTCTTGAGGTTACTATTCATCTTCCACTTTCTTGATTTTTTTGAAAATGGAAACAAAGGAGTTTGAAGCTAAGATTTTGAGGAGGTTACTTTCTTGAAATATAGGACTCAATCTAAAAATTACAAGATCAAACAATGGTTGGAAGTGGGATTTTGGTTTTTGAATTTAAGGGGAAGTCGAATGCTTTCTTTGGAGAGGAAAAGGAGTTGGTTGCTTGTTTGCTTGCTAGTATCTTGTTCTCATCTTGTGTCTTTGAGATATTATCTCATAAAGTAGCTTTATTAAAGCTATGATGTCATGGATGATGAATTTTGATGGACAAATGTTGTTGTTTAAGTGGTAAGATGAGAAAGAGATGCTAAGTACTTGGTTGCTTCCTAATCTTGCTAGTTACTCTTGTAACTACTTAGTTACTTGATCTCATCCACTTGCACATACTTGCATCTTGGTTCTCTACTCGTTTCTTTGTCCGTTTATTGCTCAATTCATTGATCGTTCGGACGAATAACTCAATCGTTTCTAGTTAGGGTTTTACCGGAAACCGTCTTAATATTTATACTACCATTCTCCATCATTCTTAATAAGTCTCGAATCCATTTTCCTTAAATCCCTTCAATAATCCCTTAAGTCTTTCAGTGTCCAGGAAAATCTCGGGGAAAATAAAAGCGCTATTTTTCAGAATCCGACAGCTTTTACATACACTCTTTTTCCCCCTGGATCACTAATACAAACTCAGAATTTCGTTCCGGGTACTTCTATATAGCGTCGTCTAATAATATTCCTAAATCCACCAAAATCACTATTCATCCATTTTTCTTTACTCATCCTCTTAGGGTTGTACAATTGTCCCTGATCTCTTTCGATCGTTCTTTAACCTTTTTACGGACCCACTGAACCAATAACAGATATCGATCTGGATGACATAAGAATAATCTTCTCCTTTCGAATTATCAAATGTCAATCCCCTAGGAGATAGATAATTCTTATCTAAAGCGTCAACCAATAGTATTCTTCATGGCACCTAAACATTTGAATCCAAATCTATTCTTTTCATTCGTTATCTCAATCGTTACATCATAGTTGTAATCACTATTCACCATTACCTCAGTACATAATAAAAAGTTTTAATTATATCCAAAATTTGGGGTTCTTACAGGTAACGTTTAAATATTTTTATTTTTCATTTATAAACAATATAATATAAAGATACAATAGTTTAAATTAAAATTTATCCTTGCTCATGAGTAAAAAAAAGTCATGGATCTTTGAGGATTCGAGGTTAAGACACTACATCATCCATATCTTTATCCACCTCAATCATTATGATAGAAACAAACTCAATATTCTTCATCTACTGAATCGTCTTCTAATGAACTTCGAAGTGGTGGTTCATAAAATGAAAATAAGGACTCTGGATCAACCATCCAGTTCACGATTACTTTAATCTCATTTCCATCATGTAAAATAGGAGTACAACGAACATACTAACCTGTTGCTTGAGAACGAAATTTCACAATGTCTTTGTGAAGTATAGTCCCAGATGAATAGAAATGTCTATGAACAGATAAGAGTCCATAGGATCACTACGCCCAATTTTGAGAGCTGTCCTATAGTTATTTCGTCATCAAGATTCTTAAGAAATTGCAAACTAGTGTAGGCTTTAATGTTAAGCTTGCTGTTACTCGCAGTAATAAAACATCCCAACCTTCACTTGGGCTACGGCCCCATTAGCAAACATCCCATAAACAACATAGATATCACTCATCCCATCTTTTGACTTTATCTTGAATTCTTTAAAAGACACTTTATCATCCATATCTTTATCCACCTCGATTTTTGCATCATGATAGTAATCAAATTCAATGCCCTCATGACCAATTTGAGTTAACCATAATCAAAGAGATAAGACATCAACACAACTTCATAAATGAGGAGGTTGGTCCTCGTACATTCACCAAAAGCTCATCCTGGTATTTAAAACATGTATATACTTATGGTGGTGTATCACTAGACAGCTCGGCTTTGTATAAAATGTGGTAGCCTTTCTGATCTTTAAAAATGATCTTGCCTATATGTTGCAAGAGCTCTAATATCTCGTCGACGTTGAGGTAAACAATGCTAAATATCTCAATTAATGAGACTCCGCTATTTACCTTTAGATAAATTTTTCACAAAACATGTGTAAGTCAATAATGAAAAATGGATACAAATATTTGACTTTTTTGTGAAGTCTACAAAATACAAATATTAGACCTAAAGTTTTCAAAGCATATACAAAGCAAGGGAATGGAATAATCAATGAAGGATGAACCGGAAATAATGACTTATAACTATCAAAATGGAAATAAATTAATTTCCATAAAAATGTGATACATATCATAATTCAATAAAAGCCACACACAATCAAAAAATACCCAAACACACAATTGCACGAATTTAACACAAATCAACAACATCAACAACATATACAGATGAATTAGTATAAAATATTGAAATAATAATACCTCTTTTTTGTTATATTCATCAACGGCAAAACGAGCAAGACTATCCAACTCTACACTATCCTCCGAAAATGATGAAGAATCTTTGACTCCACCAAGGATTGCCATTGTTGTCAGATCTTGATCTTCTTGTTATTGTTCATTATAAAACCCTACTTCTTGTATTTCCGTCTCTTTGGTACTTAAGTTTATATGGAAATATTGTTTATAAATTGTGAACATATACGGCGTGTCTCTTCAATCTTTTCACTTTATTTTATATCTATTATCTATCTATTATCGTGACATTTTATTGAAGGGAAATAAAAGAAAAAACAGGAAAAAAGGGCCTCCGGTCGGTGGAGAAGCCACCGCCGGAGGGTGACTATCAGAACTACCGGACAACAATAAAAGAGGCGCTAGAAAGCAGATTTGGAGAGAGGCGCCTTTTTTGGTGTTTATCATATTACTACGTCATCATCTCTCTCTGATCATCAAATTGATGCCGATTAGGTTCTGTTAACATCGATTATTTACGCATACCCATCCGCTGTGTTCGAATTTATTCGCTATATAACTCTGTAAATCAAATATTATGATTTAAGATTCAGTAATTTTAATATAATAACTATAGAGTTGATTTGGTTTGGGATAATTAGGGTTTGTAGGTTACGGAATGATTGTAGTTTTCTGGATTCTTTGATTCTTGATTGGAATAAATTGTGCTTTTCGGAATGTCTTGTTAGTTTCGTATTTGTCAATTTATTTATATGTTAGCTGGAGGTTTATGTTTCGGTTTTTGAATTCTAGCAAATGCTTAAATATTTACGTTTACATTTGAGTAATCGAATGTATGTTAGGTTTATTTCCAGGGTAACTTTTTCCTTTTGCAAAGAAGATAGATAGTTTGTACTTGTTGATACGGTGGGTTTGTATGAAGCTATTATATTGAATGAGGGTTTTTACATAATTTAATTGTTTAATTATGGCTTCTAGTTCAAATGCCTTGTTAGATGAAGGGGCTTAAACTAGTGAGCATTTTAATCAACTTAAATAGTGAGATATTTTATTCTATTTAAATTATCTAAATTGCCCTTATTTTTTCATTTTTTTAAAAATGTGGTAGGTGGGAATCGAACTCAAGTCTTACCATTGATTTTCACACCATCCTACCACTACACCACTCAATCATATGTGTTATGAATCATACACATACTATGTTTTCGTGTGTGTTCGTGAATTAAGAATATTTAGTTAAGAATATTTAGTTATATGACTACTAAAATTTTTTAATCATTTTTTTCGTGTTACATTTACAAATTTGTATCATATTATTTTATAGTATAATATATTGATTTATAATATGTTGTCAACTTATACATTTCCAAATCATTCAATTCAATAAAATAATATTAATAGTGTTACCCAGTAAAGAACAATTGTAGAAGGGGGGTTGAATACAATTGTATAAGATTTTCGACTTAAAACAGAAATGATAACACAAGTATGAATAAATAACAGCTTTATTAACTCTGATATAAAACTGTTACAAACTCTCTCAAGAAATTCTTGTGTTCTTGAGAGCTGCTAGGTTACAAGATAACTCGTGTAAGCGATTACGTTAATGTAAAACCTAAACTGTGTTTATATATATCACACAGCTACCCTATCAATTACAAGATATACTAAATCAATTACATACGACTCTTAATACATATTTTGAATGATAGCTGCGTTCCTATAAATCAGGAACCGACATGTCAATCTCCCTTAATCTCTGGACTGATGTATATCTTTATGTAATCCTGATCAGCTTCTAATCCTGATACAACCTAATACTGACATCGTATTACTGATGACGTCAGCATCAGTATCTGATCAGTAGTCCAGATCCTGACCATCACTTGAATCAATATCTAACAATCTCCCCCAATTTGTACTTTGTAAAATAAAGCACATTCCTTGATTCAGTGATGTCAAAAACTCTAAACAAAACATTACAAGAAATCCTCAGGCTTAGTCTCAGAAATTCTCACAAAGAAATTACTCATCTGCAAGAAACTTGATAATAATTCTTCTTCTTTACTTTCGAGAATTTGAATGAGTCTTTTCTTCAGATTCCTAAGTTCTTCATCTTCCTCATTAATCTGATAAATACTTGCCCTGAGATTTTGAATTGAGCTTCTTTGTAAATCTAAATCTCCCAACAGTAAATATGCAAGTTCTTTCCCACCAGGATTCAGAGATAATTGTTCTTGATAAAATATCATTTCTTTAACAGCTGAACCCCTTTACATTTCAACTTCTTGTCCTACTGTATTCAAGTACATGGGAGTATAATTACCATCATATCTTGATCCTCCATCTAAATGTCTGCATCTGATAGTTTTGAGAATCATGGTACACCAATTATTGTAAACATTAGCTTCCTTATCATGAATTCTTTTATTCTTGAGCAGATAAAGAACGTATTTCAGCTCTTTTAATGATTTGCACAACACCTCCTGAATAGTCAGCTTCTTGACACTCTTGTGTTAGGCCGAATACACACTTATAATCAACTAAGTATGAGAGAATACCAATAATTTCTTTAAAAGCTTTAAAAACTGTTTGAAATTAACTTCTCTCTCAGTGATGTAAATTATCACAGAGAGCTGCTTAGGTTACAATGAATGATATGATATTACACAATCGATACCCTTCTAGGGTTAACCTAACTGTATTTATAAAGTATACAGCTGCTATACAATCGATAATTGATACTCCTATAAATTATCTATACAATTGATATCAATTACGATTGCTACTCGTCTCCTTAGTCAACTCAATCTCTTTGATAGCTATCCAATCTTTAAAGATATTGCTTCCATAATTATCTTCAATAATTCTTCAAACACTGTTGACAAGTAGACGCTGCCTCCAGACAGAGTTTAACAAACTCTGTCGAGCTTCCAACAGTTAGCGTATAGCAAACTCTGTTCAGCCTCTAACTGTCAGAGTTTAACTAAACTGGACTACTTCCTGTTTAAACTCTGTTTTTCCCTGCAAAACTTAAACACTGATATTAACCATATCAATTATATTTAACAATCTCCCCCAACTTGTTCATTAGTAAAAATGCACAAGTTAACAATAATTGATGATGTCAAAACAATTTCATACAAACACGGTGTTTATTAAAATAAGCAGAGTTTAAACTCGACTTAACAAAAGTCTACAAATAACAAGAAAAATCTTACAGACTTTAATCTCTAATCTCTTCAAGATCTGGCGTTGTTCTGAGATAATCTATGAGTAATCTTCTTTCAGCATTTTTAAGCTCAATCTCCATAGCTTCTTTAATCTCTCTTAGCTGAGGATCACTCTCATCTGTCTGATAGATAGCAGATCTAAGATCATAGATTTTGTTTCTCCTCATCTCATTTCCCAGTCTAATAAATTTGACTTCTTCAGACTGTGAATTGAAGTCAAGTACTGTGATTCCCAAATCAGTCTTTAATTTCGCAGTACCCTTCTTCATTTCAATAAGATTTCCATTCCAATCTTTGTACTTAGGAACATATCTGCTATTGCACTTCATCCCTCTGATTGATAAATTTTGGAGCATTTTTTTTCTGAGCACATTTGCAACTGATTGAGTCCTTTGACTATTCACCTTGAAAAGATATAGAACATATTCTAATTATTCCCAATATTTCAAGCCAATATCATTCTCACCAATTCTAAATACTGTCCCATCAGCCATGAAGTACAAGAGAAAGTCCTTCTTTAAACTCTTCTGATAAACTAACTGTACTGATTCCAGTCTGTCCAAACTCTCTTGAGTGACACCACGACCTGGAACAGCCAGTGAAGAAGGATCTCTAGGACCAGTATATTGCCTTTTGTCCTTGTGTGAGCCTAGACCACCCTTATTGTTTCCAACCTTACCAGACAAGGCTCTTCCATCAGAAAAATCCATATAAACTCCAGATAATAGATTTGGATCATGAAGTGGTCCTTTCCCAAAAACTGATTGCAACTGAGAAGATAAAGGTCTAGACACAACTTGTGTAGCAACAGAGGTTGTGTTTTCTTTCTTCTGTACAACTTGTGTAGAAACAGAGGTTGTAACTTTCTTCTGTGAACTTTCTCCTTCAATGCCTTTCAGCTTGAGTTTAGCTTCTGCTGCCATTGTTTCCTTTGATAACTATGATTTTTGACTAACATCAGCACTTTCCTTGATCACAATGCCTTTAAGAACAGGCCTAGGATCTTTTCCTTTCTTTAACTTACCAGACTTTAAAGCCTTGAGATGTTCTTCTTGTAAACTCTTTTCTTCAGCTTTAATGTCCTCAATTGTAACTCCTTCCTCATTTTCTTCAATAAACAACTTAGCAGCCAATTCTTCATCAGTCTGTGGATTAGAAGATAATAGCAAACTCTTGGTCTTTGAAGTACCTTGAGTATCAGTGTTTATCCCAACAAACTATGATTTAGAGGACTTGCTAGTTTTCAGAGTTTGAAATTCTTCAGTTTTGCCCCTTCCTTTATTACTTGCTCCTCCATCTCCAGCATTATCCTTTCTGATCAGAGTTTGAGATTGCTTGCATTTGTCTTTAGCAACTCTCTCCCCCTTTTTGACATCATCAGGAATCAAGATAGAAGTGATCAGCTCCAAGGAGGTAGCAATGGAATCAATTTTCCCAGACAATATATTCTGATTTTGTTCAACTTGACCCAGCCTCTGAAACAGAGTTCCTTGAGCTGTAGAAATGGTCTTAAACTTTGTCTGATTATCCCTCTGCATAGTCATATCTCTAGCAACAACATCAGCTCTCAGTTCATTAATAGCTTTTTGAGACTCATCAAATCTTCCATTCAGAGTTTTGACTTGAACAATGGTTGCTTGCAGACTTGAGATAATATCAGGATTTGAGATCTTCGTGGCAGATTGATGAACAAATTTAGTTGCTCTTTCAACAGGAAAAATACAGTCTGACTTATACCAATCCCTTGAATTCTTGGCAATGTGCTCAGCTTCAATGTTATGTTGATCTGAAGGTTTAGAGAAAGGTGTGTGTTTAGCATCAGTTTGAACCGGTATACTCTGAGAAGAGTTTGACTCTGCACTTGCTTCATCTTCAACATCAACAGCTGTATTGTCAACTTGATCAGTATGCACTGCAACATTTTCTTCAACAATCTCTGCAGTTTCAGTAACATTCACTACAGTTGTGTCCCTAGCCTCAATAGAATTTGGAACTTCAACTTGTTCAACCTCTTCACCTTGTTCAAGAACCTGGTGAGCATCAGAGAATAACTCAGTGTGTGATGCCACTATTTCATCAAGTACTACAGTTGGCTGATCAGCTGCGCCAGTTTCTTCAGAATTTGCAAGGATAGGTGAAAGAGGAACAGTAATGTGATCAGAGAATGGTATAAATGTTTCAACAAAATCATCCGTAGCAGGAAAACATTCTTTGTTGTCCTCATCCATTTGTACATTGACAGGTGTTTTGACAGCTTCTTCTGCAGTATATGTCTCAACAGTAGGTATATCCTTGGAAATCACCTCTGGAGCTTCAAGATTAACATCTTCATCAGATTCATCAAGAATTAATCTCCTTCTCTTAGCTGGAGGATTCACTTATGCTCTCTCTTCTGCTGAAACAGAATCATCAGGTATAGAAGGAGATTTAGGTTTGTTTGCCCGTTCCTTATACTTCTTTGGCTTAGAAGCTTCAGCCATCCTCTATTTTCTTGATGGCTTTATAGCCTTGCTTTTCTTTGGCTTCTTAGGTTTTGATTGTGGTTGAGGTTGAGGTTGTGATGAAGATTGTGGTTGTGGAGATGTAGTTGCAGTGATTGGCTCAGTGTTTATGGTTTGAGGTGGGTCAGTGTTTGTGGGTTGAGGTGGTGACTGTGGAGGTTCAGTGACTGGTTCATTTTGTGGTTCTTGTTGTTCTTGTGGTTGGTTGAGGAAGTTTCTGAGAGCAAGAGGATAGATAAACTCTGGTATTTGCTCTTTGTTAGCATCCTTATTTGTCAGATCAGAGAACATTCTCTTATGACATTGGAAAGGTTGTATAACATCCTCATCAGCAATTGTTAAATTTGGTAAACAGGCAGAGAATAAACATTTATAGAAACGAGAGAAATAAACAGTTGTACTAGACTCTGCAAGTTTTTCACCTAAATTCATAAGTACAAGATGACCAAAATCAAAATTGCTCCCATTAAGAAGAGAATACCCGATTTGAAGACTTTCACCAGGAATTGCATCCCAGTTGGTGACCTTCTTGCCAAATGCACGAGTAATGCAATCAAAGAAGAAGCTCCACTCCTTCCTGAGCCCTGGCCGTTTGACATCCCCAATCTTATCCAATGAACCAGAAAACCGTATTTGTTGTAACATTTCTTTCAATTGACCCACAACAGCCACAGAGTATGAAGTGTGAGTGTCAAAATCCAAAACCTCACGAACAGTTGCAGGAGTTATGACAAACTCTTGGTCTTCATAGGTAAACACAATTGATGGAGTCCCATTCTCTCCACCATCATCATAAACAGAGTTTTTCCAGAAGATTGAGATTTGTGTGGCTGATAGTGTCTCTGGTTGAACAAGAGCCTTACCAATCTCAGAGTCTCTTAAAAAGTTTTGGATCAGATGAAATGATGCTGGAGCTTTAGTAGTGTCTAGAATTGCAGCATAATTGTTGGTAACAAAAGTTAATCCCTGAGCCACAAAGTTCTTGGTTGCCATTAGAACAGTATAAGACAGAAGAGAGTATATGGAAAAGTGTTTGTGAAAATGTTTAAGTGAAAGTAACAGAGAAATTGTGTGTGATGTTGTGTGTTTGTGGTTGTAAAGATGAAAAAGTGAATAATGAAATGATTTTGATTAGATCTGTAATTGAAAAACAAAACCCAATCGTTTTAGACATTAAACACGCAACCAATTTCTTGTTAAGTGTGTGAGTGGGACACGTGTCACATAAACAGTGGAACAGTTATTTACACGCACAGTAATAATGCCTATTATTACTGCTGTTCTCTCTCCTATTTCCAATAAGCTTTAACTGTCTGACACAATTAAACAACTGGCAAATATTACATGCAAATGTCAAAAACTCTTTGTGTAATCCAAGTATATATTCTGTCTGAAATAAAATATTACCTTAGAGTATTCAACAAAATCCATCAGTGTTTATCAATTCTCCAACTTAATTACTGTTATCCTTCCAAACACTGCACAGTTGTGAATATACGTGTGTGTAGAGCAGAGTTTACTAGATCAGTATTTAGAGCATCTAGTATTTCATAAAATCCATAAAATAAATCAGTAAACACTGGATGCACAAACTCTCATAGTAAACACTGAATATATGATGAATGTTAAACTCTGTAGTAAACAGTTTATATAGAGTAATAATTAACATATAACCCCCAAAAAAATTTTATTATTATTATATTTTTTTTACTTTCTCCAGTAATCAGAGGTTGAAACTAGTCACCAAAAATCCTATAATTTTAGCCCTTATCAATTTGATAAGTTCTTGGGTCTTCCTAGCTTTCGACTAGTCACCAAAAATTATAGAATTTTAGCCCTTACTATGTACCAGTAAGTTCCTGGATCGTCCTAGTTACAAACATGATCTCAAAGGAGTTCTAAAAATTTATATAGTTTAGCTTTGGGGTTATTCTAATAACAGAATCAAATTTAACATAAGAAACGAACAGAGTTTAGAGCTCATCAACATCAGAAATTATTTATGAGAGGCAATGCACACAGTGTTTACAGACTCAGAGTTTAGGATAAATAAAGTAAGAGATGCTATAAATAAAGAACAGTATCATGCTGTGTTAACTTTCTACACAGTTTAAGATTAGATCACAGATAACTTAGAAAGATTCATGACTAATTACTTAGAATAATATTTCATACATGTATCTTCATCGGTGTTTATGTTCAGAAAGAAACATTATCAGAGTTTCTCAGAGTTTATTCAACAGTTGACAGTGTATGACTTAAAAGCATGCTACCAGAGTTTAACATTCATTGAGCAGAGTTTGCATATCAGAGATTAACATACCACAGAAATATGAGCAACACAGTACATAAGTAGAGTTTTGAGTCTAACCAATATCTCTAGTCAAAACTAGAGATCATTCCTAGTTCATTTACCAGCCTTGTAAATACTGCTTCACTCAATGGCTTGGTGAAGATATCTGCAAGCTGTTGTTCTGTAGACACAAAATGAAGCTCAATGTTTCCTTCTTCTACATGTTCTCTGATAAAATGGTACCTTATGCTGATGTGCTTGGTCATTGAATGCTGTACTGGATTACCTTTCATGGCAATAGCACTTTGATTATCACAGTAAATAGGTATTTTACTGTACCTCAATCCATAATCCAGTAACTGATTCTTCATACACAGAATCTGTGCACAACAGCTACCAGCAGCAATATACTATGCTTCAGCTGTAGATGTAGAGATTGATTTCTATTTCTTGCTGTACCAAGAAATAATTCTATCACCAAGAAATTGACAACTTCCACTAGTACTTTTTCTGTCTATCTTACAGCCTGCAAAGTCTGCATCCGAGTAACCAAGAAGCTGGAAGTCTGATTCTCTTGGATACCACAAGCCTAAAGTTATGGTTCCCTTAAGATATTTGAAGATTCTCTTCACAGCTGTTAGATGTGGTTCTCTTGGATCTGCCTGAAATCTTGCACAAAGACATGTTGCATACATTATGTCAGGTCTGCTAGCTGTTAGATAAAGAAGTGTCCCAATCATTCCTCTATAGTTTGTCATATCCACTTATGAGCCTGTGTCTCTATCCAACTTTGTTGCTGTTGCCATAGGAGTTGTGGCATATGTGCAGTCAAGCATGCCAAATTTCTTTAGAAGATTTCTGGAATATTTTGCTTGATTGATAAAAATTCCATCATTTGTTTGCTTCACCTGTAGCCCTAGAAAATAACTAAGCTCTCCCATCATGCTCATTTGATACCTAGACTGCATGAGCTTGGCAAACTTCTTACAGAGTTTATCATTAGTAGATCCAAAGATTATGTCATCAACATATATTTGAACTAATAACAGATCACTACCAAGATTGAAATAGAACAAGGTTTTATCAATTGTACCTCTATGGAACCCACTTTCTAAAAGAAATTGAGCCAGAGTTTCATACCATGCTCTTGGTGCCTATTTAAGTCCATAGAGTGCCTTGTCAAGCCTGTAGACATAATCTGGATACTTGGAATCTACAAATCCTGGTGGTTGTTCAACAAACACTTCTTCTTCAAGTTTTCCATTCAGAAAAGCACTCTTCACATCCATCTGAAAAACCTTGAATTTCTTGTGAGAAGCATATGCTAGAAAGATTCTTATTGCCTCCAATCTTGCAACTGGAACAAAAGTTTCATCATAGTCTATTCCTTCTTGCTGTGAATAGCCTTTGGCCACAAGTCTGGCTTTGTTTCTTGTAACAACCCCATCACTATCAGTTTTGTTTCTTAAAACCCATCTAGTACCAACAACAGATCTATTCTTTGGTCTAGGTACAAGGGTCCATACTTCATTTCTCTCAAATTCATTTAAATCCTCCTGCATTGTTGTTATCCAGTCAGCATCTTGAAGAGCTTCTTCCACTTTCTTTGGTTCAGATTTGGACAGAAATGCATGGAACAGACATTCATTTGTTGTAGCACTTCTTGTCCTAACTTTTGCATCTGGATCTCCAATGATTAAATCATGTGTATGTGATTTTGTCCATTTCCTAGCTGTAGGTAAATGACTTCTATCAACAGTTGATCCTCCCCCTTGATCAATGTTCTCCTGATTATCTTGATGCCTTTCTTCATTCTCTGAGGCTCCCCCTGAATTTGATCTCTCAGAGTTTGAATTGTCAGAATTTGGACTTTCAGAGTTTGAGTCATCAGAGTTTGAATTTGATCCAGAATTTTCAGTTGACTCACTATCAGAATTTGAGTCATCACTATGATCATGCTCCCCCTCAACTGGTTCTCCTCTTTGTTCAGACTGTACTATTTCTTCTATGTGTACCAGTAGAGGTTCAGAGTTTGCATTAACAGAGTTTGTTGGACTAGTGTCATCAGAGTTTATTTCATCAGAGATTAGATCTTCATTTTCGAAATGCAACTGATCATGTTCATCAACATCTTCAAGTCCAGTGATTTTCCTGTCATCAAATGACACATGAATAGATTCCATAATCACCCTTGTTCTCAGATTATAAACTCTGAATGCCTTGGTTGACACTGGATAGCCAACAAAAATTCCTTCATCTAGTTTCAACTCAAATTTGGTCAACTGTTCAGGATGAGTTTTCAATACAAAGCATTTGCACCCAAAAATATGAAAATATTTCAGGTTTGGCTTCTTTTCCCTCACCATCTCATATGGTGTTTTTCCATGCTTGTTGATCAGTGTTGCATTTTGAGTAAAACAAGCAGTTTGAACTGCTTCTGCCCAGAAATAGGTTGGCAATTTTGCTTCATCAAGCATAGTTCTTGCAGCTTCTATCAAGGTTCTGTTCTTCCTCTCAACTACACCATTTTGCTCTGGTGTACCAGGTGCTAAAAATTCTTGCTTAACTTATAACGACCTAGAAAATCGCGTATTTAAAGATTTCTTATTTAATATTAAATGTGGATTATATGATGTGATTATTTGTGTAGGTCAGTACATGTGATATTGTTTTCATGTGTTTACATGATGATTGTGTGTGACGTGTAAGTCTGTGTATTTTTATTTGTATTTTTGAGGATTTAAATATGCTTAAATCATGCATTATTAATGTTCTGGAATTTTTATATAATCACTGGAGTCGTTTAGAATCATAAAATCTTTTGCATTATCATCTTTGCGATATTATTTAATTTTAAAAATTATGGGGAGAATTATTTTGGGCGTTCGAGTATTTTAAAATAATTTTAAGAATTGTGTGGCATTTAAAGGATCTTTATTTGTAAAATTCATATTTAATTCATTTTTTTTATCCTAAAAATATTTTAAAAATATGGGGATGTTCGTAATTTCATAAAATTTATTTTGGGAATTGTTTTTAATTTATTTTTACACAAATTTTCTGTTTAATTTCGATTTAAAAAAAATGAATGATGGCGATTTAAATTAGTTTTATTTGATTTTTAGCTTGTAGAATTTTTATTCACCGTTGGTTTATCTGTTAGAAGGCAGAGTATCTCCCCCATTTTCTTTTTCAGCTCTGTTCTTGCAACTCTCGAACCTTCTCTCAATCTCTCGAGATCTCTCCCTCATTCTCTCACAATCTCCCTCTATCTCTGATCTCTCTCTCTATATTCCGTCTTCCCCTCCTCTCCTGTGAACTGTACAAACAGTCGTGTGTGTATCTACTGGGTGAGGTGTTTGTGTGCGTATTGTTGCGAGTGGTGGGGGAAAGTATAGAGATGGTGTGTGTACATATGTATATGGGCTGTGTGTATGTTATCATGTGTTGATTCGTGGTGCCATGATTGTGTCTTGCGGCCGTTTGTATTGCTGGGTCTGTGCGTCGATTGTGTATGGGATTCTCTTTTTATTACCCCTGTGAATTGTGTGTGAGTTAAAGGAAGTGTTTGTATAGCCTGAAATCAGTGTGGCTGTGTGTGCGTGTTAAATGGCAGCGGTGTGTGTGTACAGTTGTGTGTGGCGGCGCGGTGCTGCGAATTGAAGTGCAGCCGAGGGTGTATACGGGTATATCCGTATGGGAATTACAAGAATGGTGAAGGTGTTAAGATAAAATGATGTGTGGAGGATAGTTTATGTATGTGATGTAGCTGGTTGGGGTGATGTAGGGGCGTATGGAGTCTGTTGTATCCTTGGGTATGTACGCGTATGTGTCTTCGTGCGTGTGGGTGGCCTTGTGTTGTTGCCGGGTGTTCGAATTCAACTGGGTGGTACTGGGATGGTTCGAATGAGTTGAAGTGTGTGTCTATCGATTGGGGGTTTCGGTTATACTGTGGTTTTGTTATGGTTTTGGTGGTGTAGGTTCGGCAGGAGAGACTCTCGGTGAAAATCGAGAGGTTTTTGGTGGGTATATTATGGTAGTCAGTTGAAGAAAGAAGAAGGCAGGAGTGTGGGGTGAATATGTCGTGATATGGTTTAAGGAGGGATAGATGTTGACAGATTGGAAAAGAGTAAAGGAGGAAAAGAGTGGTAATGGTGTCAGTGTGATGCAAATTAAGCATGAGAAGGGTGTGGTGTGCCCTGTGTTTATAAATGTGGGTGTACTGGAGCAAGCTAATAATTATTGGAAAGTAATACTTGTAAGTGGTTTTGTTTCATTAGAATAATTTTTGGATTCTAAACCAGAAATTAGGGATTTTTGGATTTTGGTGATCAAAGTTTGAGATATTAAAGGAATGAGTAAATTTGAAAGTTGTAGTCGAATTATGTGTTTTGTTTTGCAAAATAACGGTCATAGATTTTACTCGAAATTATAGTGAATTAAGAATTTTATCTTGGATTGATTTAAGTACTTCATGGCGTTACTTGGTATGTATATGTATAAAGAGGTATAAGACGCGTATCGGTATAATAGAGCAATCAGTAAAGTTTTGGTTGGTTTTGGCACTAAAGTAGTACTTTACATTGGTATAGGTACGAGTAGGAGACCCGGGCAAGAACAGTGCACGAGTAAATGGAATCACGAATTGTAGTGAATTGGCGAATTAGGAAGGAAAGATGGAAGTAGGGCCGAGTAAGGGGTCAACGTGAAGAGAAGAAGAGATTGATGTGAAGTTGAATCACGCATCGATGTTGTAGGATCGAGAACTTTGTGTATCGAGGCAAGTGTCTTGCTCTTCACTTATCATTCAAGTGATGCAATTCATTGCATTGTTGTATGGATTGATCAAGTATGTTTAGAAGATGAGATACTTTTTCAGTTAGTGTGAAAATGTTTATGTTCCCCATCCTTTGTTCAAATACCAAATTTTCAAAGGACATTACCAATAACCTTTTTCGCAAAATACCTAAATTATGGCAGGTTATCGGATTTGCTTAGTGGAAGGCCATTCCTTTTATTTTGTTTCTTCTAAAATGTCTAAAGAATATTCCCAAAAAAAAACCGAGGATTTAAACTTTATGAAAAGATGTTGACCTAATTCCTGATTTTTAACATATTTTCACCAAAGGACCCCCTTTTTGGGAAATGTTTTCTTTAAACTGAATTACTACTAATTACCCTGAAAATATTTTACAAATAATTGTTCCTAAACTACTTTATTCACTTATATTGATCCAAACCCTTCAACGTATTGTAAAATTTTATTAGATGTGCTATGTCTGATTATGTCCCTGCTTTAACCTTGAAATTCAGTTGTTGATAATCTTGTCGCAATTTATATCTATTATTCTTGCTCAAGTGAATTTTCTCTTCAGTCAAGCTAATGATGTTATGACCCCAATTACTAATATATATATATATATATATATATATATATATATATATATATATATATCTTGTCGATACTTATTCGAATTATCGTTCTTTATACTCTCCACCCCAATTATCACCGAACTTGTCGGTGTTTATCGAAGATCTTGATTAATCGGTTATCACCCTAGATATTTGTATCGAACTTGTCGATACCTTTTCAGATTGTTATTATTTATTTATCACCCCTGTATCGTGTCGAACTCGTCGTCACCTATTGATGTATTATTCTTTATTTACCTCGGATGTTGGGTTGGTCTGGTTGACACCAGTTGATGTTGTTATTCATCAGTGATTCTTAATTATGAATTGTTAATTTGGAACGTGAGTTTTCCCAGTCATTGGTTGGCAGAGGTTGTCGATTGTTCCGACACCTTGTACAATTAATATAGAATTGGATTGTTTTTAAAATGTGGACCGTAAAGGGTCGGACCAGATTCGTGGTCGGAAGTTATTAAGGCCAATGTGTGCCGTGGATCCATTAAAGGACATTGCTGTGTGCGTTTGTCCGGGGTTAGTGCGTGACTGATCAGCAGCCTAACCTTAATGTTTTTTTTAAAATAAATAAAAAAAATCCAATTCTAATATATTCATTGAGATTGGGTTGTTTTGATACCCGAGTCTATTCAAGCTTATTCGATTAGTTCTTGCTATCATAATTTTTATCAGTTCTAGTTTCTGTTGCACATTATAAATGGTGAGTTTTTAACTCCTTTTGTTTATCAGAGTTGTCAACATTTATTTTAAAATTGCTATCACTATTGCACTTGCTGAGCATCGTTGGCTCACTCTTGTTTCTGTTTATTTCTCCATTGTAGAGATGATCAGAGGAACTAGTGATCAGTTGGTATTGCTCTATAGACAGCGAGAGGAGACGTTCAGGTTACAGATTCTCATTGGTTAGTGGTTGGGAACTAGTCAAGGTTGAATATCTAGTTGGACGGTGACCATATTTATTCGCAGAAATTGTATATTATTTTATTCGGATTCGGGTTGTAATAGTTAATTAGTAGTTGTTTCATACTGTGACCTGTGAGCGGTCTTGGTTAGTAGAATTTATATTTCTTTATAATTTTGTCAATATTATGTGGTGAGCAGATTTGGATTAGTTTTGTTGATTTGGACTGGTGGTTAGTCATATTTATGAATACATCATGTCAAAATTTTCTGAAATTTCCCTGTAAAAATAATTATTTACTTATAAAAAGCCTGTATATTAATATAGTAAAGTGAGGGTGTTACAAGTTGGTATCAGAGCTACAGGTCACAGTCACTGAAACAATTAGGTGGGAAATTTGGGATAGAGTAATAGAAAGGTTAGGGTGTGTGCATAAGATAGATGTCGGGTAGAACGACTTAGGATAAGGATCGCGAAAGGATACTTCGGCAAGCGTTGTGACGTTGAACGGTCTTTCGGCATATCGCGTAAGTAGAAGTTCAAATCGTTTAAGAATTGGGTTATGAGCGAGACAGATAATCCAGAGCCGCCTGGGCTAAGTGAGCAATTGAAGTTACCAGTTTGAAGAACATTATCTTGAGACTTTCGTGTACCTTCTAGAATATTTCTACGACTTTAGCTACGATATGAATGTTATAGAGAGAATACGAGAACACTAGGAATAAGATGTGGGAAGCGATTGTTGGCATGAATTGGAAGTGTGGGCATAGCTGTACGCTATTAGCCGTTGATCTCGGTTGAATTCTTAATTGATTCCCAATTTGGGCAGTTGAATTGATTCTTGTTCTTGCTATGAATCGTTGTAAACGAATTCACGGTTTATATTGTCGTTGAAGCATCTGTTGTGCAGTGGCGGTTAAAATCAAGAATGAATAGAGATCTTCTTATTTATTCAACTCATTATTGTCAGGCCGATTTTGGCAGCTAAGTATATGAATGCTTAGCCGACAAGAGTGAGATTATGAATAACTATGAGTTTCTTGAACGTTTGTTTAATCGACTACACTTCCACTGATGATGAGTTTGTATATCAGATTCACTTGAATTCAATCATATTTCTTTAGAAAATATCCTTATTTTTTTCAGAGGACACTTGGTCCAACTCTATACATGAGAATTTTTGAGACTTTTGGAATTCTTTCTATTTTTCCCTGAATACTTGATCTTCTTTATCTAAACTGAGATGAACAACCTATGTATATAGGGGATCCAGGGACATTTTATCTATGTGATAGAAGTCTGGTGGGACGCCACTGATTGTGTTTGTCATGAAAGTACTAAAGACTGGCCATCTTTTTTGTACGAGGGCGGTTGACCTAAGTGACAAATACAACCTGAAACTAGTTCAATGATCATATTGATCTCTCGGTTAAATCCTTTCACAAAAAGTTTTTTTCAAACAAAATCCAGTGTACATTCATACCTGATACCTATTCATTCTATTGACTTCCTTTGTCAGAAACCCTGATTATTTTGGATTACCAGTGATGAAGAGCCACGAAGATAGACGCGACGACATCCTAAGTGGTCAAACTGCGATTACGTGACGAAGAATTGATTAAGCAAGATTGGGAAATTGATGTTAAAACAGAGATTAAGTATCGAATTGGATTAATTATTGGATTGAGAACCCATGTATAAGATTCGAGATTACTAAGAATTAATAAATAAAAAAAAGGAGCATGTATCAAGGGCACAAGATTACAAATTTTGTTGAAGGTTGAAAAGAGAATGATGATGAAGATGTTTGGTAGGTGACAATTAGTGTTAATGAAAGGGTATTTGGACACCTGTTTAATTTGGGAGGTAGTAAATGGAATATTATAAGATTTTGAATATTTTGAAACTTGTTGTTGGATATAAGATTTTTGAACCCAGGAAAGATAATTTGAGTAAAGCAGAATGAAGCAGGACATATTTGTTCGTAAGAACTATAGGAAGGAAATGAAATTTGAACAAAAAAATAAGATGATTGTGTTGAAGTTAATGACTGGTGTGAACTCAATGTGAAGAGTTGTGATTATTAAGAGTAGAATAGAGTCGACTAAGATGTAACAAGATGAGAAGAAGAGGAAGACAACGAACCATGGAGTTTCAGAAGCGTTTCAACGGAAGACATGTGATTCAGTTAAGGGGAGAATGTGGAATTCCAAGGTTTTGGAGTTGTAAGAGTGAGGGCACTGTAGTTGCCTATAGAATGAGAATTAGCAAAGATTAATGAGACCCCATGGTCAGAAGATAAGATTTCGAGAGAGAAGCATATGGAGATTTTGCTGACATAAATGCAGAGAGTTATGGCTGTAACCAGAAAGAATAGGGTGGTAGCAGGTAACAAACTTTTTTCTATAAATCACTCGAAAGTTGGAAATTCAACATGATTACGAAGGACGTTATCAAGAATTCGAATGAGGTAGCAGTGAAAAGAGTTAAATGTAATTCAGAATTGGATTGATGAACCAAATATGAAGAATGTGGGAGCTAACAAATTGATTAAATGATTTTCGCAAGAAAATGAGTAGTGTTACTCAGTGTATCTTGGAAGGATGCACCAGTACTGTTTATAAGAATGAAGAAAGTAGTTTGAAGTTATAAATTGATTGTAGGATGGACTAAGTGGACCAGTAGTTATGAGAATTCTTTTACCCAAGGTGTATGTTTTGCCTAAAGTTGATTTTATAAGGGGACTAAGACCATTTGGAGATAGGAACTATAAGATATTCCTGAAGCAACATTTTGAGTCAATATGGACATGATGAGTTGTCAGTGATGATGTTTTGTTAAGCGAGAGCACTTACTGTTTAATGGATATAATTAATAAGATTGCAAGACGTATTTGGTTGAATTTAATTGTGTTTATAGATAATATTCTAGATCTTCAAGATTTGTGAAGATGAAGCAGTAATGAGATGGGAGGGAACCAAAATGCCAGCAGAGGTCAAAAATTTCGTGAGATTAACCAGAGACTACTGGAAGTTGAGCAATATTTAAATAAATAGGGAAGGATGAAGAGAGTTTCTAAGAGTAAGGAGGGATAATGAACACTCCTATGATAATAAAATCAGATGAGCAAGGAGATTTTGTAAATGATGGTGATAGTTCGTAACAAGGGATGAATGTATACTTGTTTGGTAACATTCAAAATACAAGTGATGGATAGAGGTCATAATTTCTATAGTTAATTTTAGCAGTATAAAACGTTGGAGTTATAATACGCAGAGTCAAAATTGAGGACTTGTTGAGTATGCAGAGCTATATTTCGGAAGTTGATCTCAGAGGACGCGGGATAGTGAGGTTTAGACGATTTTCGAGGATGACGAATTAATTGTTAAAGACTTATGACTGATGTGATGTATGTCAGGTCAAATTTTTCTTGTTAATGAAAGTCAGAGTTTGTTGAAAAGTGTTGAATTGAAAGTTGTTTTGTGGTCGATATCAAGGGGGCTGTGACCCTGGGATGGTTGGTATTACGAACCGAGTATTCCAATATTTTGTTTTTGTAGTAGATTATGTCGAAGCCTAGATTATGGAGTTTATTAGTTTTCAAGGACTGCAGATATCGAGGATAAAATGATTTTTGATTTGTTTTAAACCAATAAAATATTTGAGATTATGAATGAGTGGAGTATAGAGATGAATTGGTTATGGATGATTGGGTTGATATTTGAAATGATTACGCAGGGCATAGTTCATTATTCGAAAAGGCCATGCTCGATTTTCTGTAGATCATGCATTTGTTTAAGAGTAATAAAAGTTTAGAATTGACGAAATTTGTAAGGGTAGGGTTTAAGTTTATTGTGGAGTTTGAGGGCTTATAGGATAAGCCTATCGATGTATGAGTTATTATGAGGAGTCCTAGGGTTGAAGGTACAACCTGGGAAATTGAGAGCGAATGTTTGAGAAGAACCGTTACTTGTGTTCTTAGGATTGATTCTAAGGACAGAATCCTTTTAAGGGGGGAAGGATATAACGACCTAGAAAATCGCGTATTTAAAGATTTCTTATTTAATATTAAATGTGGATTATATGATGTGATTATTTGTGTAGGTCAATACATGTGATATTGTTTTCATGTGTTTACATGATGATTGTGTGTGACGTGTAAGTCTGTGTATTTTTATTTGTATTTTTGAGGATTTAAATATGCTTAAATCATGCATTATTAATGTTCTGGAATTTTTATATAATCACTGGAGTCGTTTAAAATCATAAAATCTTTTGCATTATCATCTTTGCGATATTATTTAATTTTAAAAATTATGGGGAGAATTATTTTGGGCGTTCGAGTATTTTAAAATAATTTTAAGAATTGTGTGGCATTTAAAGGATCTTTATTTGTAAAATTCATATTTAATTCATTTTTTTATCCTAAAAATATTTTAAAAATATGGGGATGTTCGTAATTTCATAAAATTTATTTTGGGAATTGTTTTTAATTTATTTTTACACAAATTTTCTATTTAATTTCGATTTAAAAAAAAATGAATGATGGCGATTTAAATTAGTTTTATTTGATTTTTAGCTTGTAGAATTTTTATTCACCGTTGGTTTATCTGTTAGAAGGCAGAGTATCTCCCCCATTTTCTTTTTCAGCTCTGTTCTTGCAACTCTCGAACCTTCTCTCAATCTCTCGAGATCTCTCCCTCATTCTCTCACAATCTCCCTCTATCTCTGATCTCTCTCTCTATATTCCGTCTTCCTCTCCTCTCCTGTGAACTGTACAAACAGTCGTGTGTGTATCTACTGGGTGAGGTGTTTGTGTGCGTATTGTTGCGAGTGGTGGGGGAAAGTATAGAGATGGTGTGTGTACATATGTATATGGGCTGTGTGTATGTTATCATGTGTTGATTCGTGGTGCCATGATTGTGTCTTGCGGCCGTTTGTATTGCTGGGTCTGTGCGTCGATTGTGTATGGGATTCTCTTTTTATTACCCCTGTGAATTGTGTGTGAGTTAAAGGAAGTGTTTGTATAGCCTGAAATCAGTGTGGCTGTGTGTGCGTGTTAAATGCCAGCGGTGTGTGTGTACAGTTGTGTGTGGCGGCGCGGTGCTGCGAATTGAAGTGCAGCCGAGGGTGTATACGGGTATATCCGTATGGGAATTACAAGAATGGTGAAGGTGTTAAGATAAAATGATGTGTGGAGGATAGTTTATGTATGTGATGTAGCTGGTTGGGGTGATGTAGGGGCGTATGGAGTCTGTTGTATCCTTGGGTATGTACGCGTATGTGTCTTCGTGCGTGTGGGTGGCCTTGTGTTGTTGCCGGGTGTTCGAATTCAACTGGGTGGTACTGGGATGGTTCGAATGAGTTGAAGTGTGTGTCTATCGATTGGGGGTTTCGGTTATACTGTGGTTTTGTTATGGTTTTGGTGGTGTAGGTTCGGCAGGAGAGACTCTCGGTGAAAATCGAGAGGTTTTTGGTGGGTATATTATGGTAGTCAGTTGAAGAAAGAAGAAGGCAGGAGTGTGGGGTGAATATGTCGTGATATGGTTTAAGGAGGGATAGATGTTGACAGATTGGAAAAGAGTAAAGGAGGAAAAGAGTGGTAATGGTGTCAGTGTGATGCAAATTAAGCATGAGAAGGGTGTGGTGTGCCCTGTGTTTATAAATGTGGGTGTACTGGAGCAAGCTAATAATTATTGGAAAGTAATACTTGTAAGTGGTTTTGTTTCATTAGAATAATTTTTGGATTCTAAACCAGAAATTAGGGATTTTTGGATTTTGGTGATCAAAGTTTGAGATATTAAAGGAATGAGTAAATTTGAAAGTTGTAGTCGAATTATGTGTTTTGTTTTGCAAAATAACGGTCATAGATTTTACTCGAAATTATAGTGAATTAAGAATTTTATCTTGGATTGATTTAAGTACTTCATGGCGTTACTTGGTATGTATATGTATAAAGAGGTATAAGACGCGTATCGGTATAATAGAGCAATCAGTAAAGTTTTGGTTGGTTTTGGCACTAAAGTAGTACTTTACATTGGTATAGGTACGAGTAGGAGACCCGGGCAAGAACAGTGCACGAGTAAATGGAATCACGAATTGTAGTGAATTGGCGAATTAGGAAGGAAAGATGGAAGTAGGGCCGAGTAAGGGGTCAACGTGAAGAGAAGAAGAGATTGATGTGAAGTTGAATCACGGATCGATGTTGTAGGATCGAGAACTTTGTGTATCGAGGCAAGTGTCTTGCTCTTCAATTATCATTCAAGTGATGCAATTCATTGCATTGTTGTATGGATTGATCAAGTATGTTTAGAAGATGAGATACTTTTTCAGTTAGTGTGAAAATGTTTATGTTCCCCATCCTTTGTTCAAATACCAAATTTTCAAAGGAGCTTACCAATAACCTTTTTCGCAAAATACCTAAATTATGGCAGGTTATCGGATTTCCTTAGTGGAAGGCCATTCCTTTTATTTTGTTTCTTCTAAAATGTCTAAAGAATATTCCAAAAAAAAAAACCCCGAGGATTTAAACTTTATGAAAAGATGTTGACCTAATTCCTGATTTTTAACATATTTTCACCAAAGGACCCCCTTTTTGGGAAATGTTTTCTTTAAACTGAATTACTACTAATTACCCTGAAAATATTTTACAAATAATTGTTCCTAAACTACTTTATTCACTTATATTGATCCAAACCCTTCAACGTATTGTAAAATTTTATTAGATGTGCTATGTCTGATTATGTCCCTGCTTTAACCTTGAAATTCAGTTGTTGATAATCTTGTCGCAATTTATATCTATTATTCTTGCTCAAGTGAATTTTCTCTTCAGTCAAGTTAATGATGTTATGACCCCAATTACTAATATATATATATATATATATATATATATATATCTTGTCGATACTTATTCGAATTATCGTTCTTTATACTCTCCACCCCAATTATCACCGAACTTGTCGGTGTTTATCGAAGATCTTGATTAATCGGTTATCACCCTAGATATTTGTATCGAACTTGTCGATACCTTTTCAGATTGTTATTATTTATTTATCACCCCTGTATCGTGTCGAACTCGTCGTCACCTATTGATGTATTATTCTTTATTTACCTCGGATGTTGGGTTGGTCTGGTTGACACCAGTTGATGTTGTTATTCATCAGTGATTCTTAATTATGAATTGTTAATTTGGAACGTGAGTTTTCCCAGTCATTGGTTGGCAGAGGTTGTCGATTGTTCCGACACCTAGTACAATTAATATAGAATTGGATTGTTTTTAAAATGTGGACCGTAAAGGGTCGGACCAGATTCGTGGTCGGAAGTTATTAATGCCAATGTGTGCCGTGGATCCATTAAAGGACATTGCTGTGTGCGTTTGTCCGGGGTTAGTGCGTGACTGATCAGCAGCCTAACCTTAATGTTTTTTTTTAAATAAATAAAAAAAAATCCAATTCTAATATATTCATTAAGATTGAGTTGTTTTGATACCCGAGTCTATTCAAGCTTATTCGATTAGTTCTTGCTATCATAATTTTTATCAGTTCTAGTTTCTGTTGCACATTATAAATGGTGAGTTGTTAACTCCTTTTGTTTATCAGAGTTGTCAACATTTATTTTAAAATTGCTATCACTATTGCACTTGCTGAGCATCGTTGGCTCACTCTTGTTTCTGTTTATTTCTCCATTGTAGAGATGATCAGAGGAACTAGTGATCAGTTGGTATTGCTCTATAGACAGCGAGAGGAGACGTTCAGGTTACAGATTCTCATTGGTTAGTGGTTGGGAACTAGTCAAGGTTGAATATCTAGTCGGACGGTGACCTTATTTATTCGCAGAAATTGTATATTATTTTATTCGGATTCGGGTTGTAATAGTTAATTAGTAGTTGTTTCATACTGTGACCTGTGAGCGGTCTTGGTTAGTAGAATTTATATTTCTTTATAATTTTGTCAATATTATGTGGTGAGCAGATTTGGATTAGTTTTGTTGATTTGGACAGGTGGTTAGTCATATTTATGAATACATCATGTCAAAATTTTCTGAAATTTCCCTGTAAAAATAATTATTTACTTATAAAAAGCCTGTATATTAATATAGTAAAGTGAGGGTGTTACATAACTCCTCTGTTCTTGCAGAATTCTTCCATTGTTGTATTTCTGAATTCAGTTCCATTATCACTTCTGATTATTTTGACTTTGTGTTTTGATCCTTTGTCCAGTAGCTTTACATGCTCCATCAGTGTTTATGCAGTTTCATCCTTCTTTGCTAGAAAATACACCCAAGTGTATCTGGTATATTCATCAACAATAACTAGAGCATATTTCTTTCTTCCAATTGACAAGACATTTACTGGTCCAAAAAGATCAACATGTAACAGATGATATGGATCAACAATTGAAGATTCAGACTTGCTCTTGAAAGAGGTCTTCCTCTGTTTGGCCTTTTGACATGAATCACACAGACCATCGACATTTAGTAAAGACTTTGGAAGTCCTCTAACAAGATCCTTTCTTATCAGCTCATTGATGTTGTTCAGATTCAAATGAGAAAGTTTCTTATGCCAATTCCAACTCTCTTCATTTAACATTCTTGTTGACAGGCACATTGTTTTTCCATCAGAGTTTGTCAACAAGCTTGCTTCATAGATATTGTTGCGCCTTTGTCCAACTAAAACAACTTTCCCTGTGGTTTTGCTGATAACCTCACAGTATTCAGGTTGAAAATCTACATGAAAACCTCTGTCACAGATTTGACTCACAGATAGCAGATCATGCTTGAGTCCTGAAACCAGAGCTACATTTGTGATGATGACACTTCCAAGATTAATATAGCCATATCCCAGAGTATGTCCTATGTTGCCATCTCCATAAGAAACTTTTGGGCCAGCCTTCTCCACATACTCTGATAGGAGGGCTTTATTTCCAGTCATGTGTCCTGAACATCCACTGTCCACTACTAGGATTCTTTCCCTGATGCCCTGAAATCACAAACAATTACTGAGGATTAGATTTAAGGATCCAGACTTGCTTGGATCCTTTGGCTTTCTTAATTCTGTTAGCTTTAGCAGCGGAATTTTCATTATCAGAGTTTTAGCTAACTTTATCAAAGTTTACACTTGCAGAATTAACTCTAACCCATTTCAGATTAGGTTTTAGTTCATAGTAATTATGATAAATAGCATGATAATTTCTGCAAGTATAAATAGAATGCCAAGTGCTTCCACAGTGTTTGCATAAAGTCTGTGGTTTAGTTCTAACATTATCTTTCTTTACTTCAGACTTGGAAGGTAAAGAATTAATGTCTTTGTTCTTCCTGCAAAAACTAGCAAGATGGTTAGTACAACCACAGTTATGACATGTCTTTCTTGGAGCTAAAGTAGCAAGCATTGGATAGTTGCCTTGAGTAATGCCTACTTTACCATTTCTGTTCTTTCTAGACACTTTCTATTTCTTAACAGATTTTAACTCCTTAAGCTTATGCTTAAGTTGTTTATCTGTCATTAAACCAATATTAACCTGTTTAACATTAGTTTTTACTGGTTCATTCTTAACAACTTCTTTTCCACCTTCAAATCTAGGTTCATTTATTCCATTAACAAATGTTCCAAATTTCTTAGGTGGAAGAGGTGGTCTAATCTTAACTGTATTCTGAAATCTAAGTTCATCTTTCTCAGAATAACATAGACCTACAGTGTCAGATTGAAAAACTTCTTGAGTGTCTTTTCCTGAGTGAGTCCAAGTTTTAATAATGTGATTTGCCTTTTCCAACTCAGATTCTAGTTGTTTATACTGACTTAACAACTCTTGTTCAAGATAGACAGCATCATCTCTCTCCTTTTGAACTTGCTGCATCTTAACAAGTTTCTCTTCTACAACCTTATTTCTCTCTTTGAGTTCAGAATTCTCAGTTTTGATTTTCTCATTCTCTAAAGTCTGATCTCTATAACTGATATGCAAGGACTTAAGATAAATTCTTAATTCAGTTATATCATCAATGTTATAAGCATAGGTAGTTAGAGGTACCTTGTTTTCAGAATCTACAGCTTCATCAAAAGTAGTAGCCATGAGAGCATAGTTTACATCCTCATCTGAGTCAGAGGTATCTACCCAATCTCTGCCTTTAGTGAAGAGTTCCTTCTCAGTTTTACCCTTCTTGCACTCAGGAGCATAATGACCCATCTCCTTACACTTGTAGCATTGAATCTCAGACTTGTCTCTTTTCCCAGATTTGGTATCCTTTCTCTCAGATTTTCTGAAATTCTTCTTGTCAAACTTTGAATCATTCTTTGACAATTTCTTTCCTTCCTTGAAGTTCTTGAAACCTATCTTCTTTAAAGTCTTTACCATCAAAGCAGCCATTTCCATCATTTCCTCATCATCTTCAGAATCAGATGAT
The DNA here is from genome assembly GCA_036435485.1 of Saposhnikovia divaricata. Taxonomy (NCBI): domain Eukaryota; kingdom Viridiplantae; phylum Streptophyta; class Magnoliopsida; order Apiales; family Apiaceae; genus Saposhnikovia; species Saposhnikovia divaricata. Next base: position 94,169,655 of record CM071596.1, read on the forward strand.
TCATCTGCATTTGAGTCAACATCAGAGTTTGATGACTCACTTTCAGAATGAATGACCAAGGCTTTTCCTTTTGCCTTCTTCCTGAATGCTTCCTTGTTTGAGGGTCTTTCTTCAACTCTTAGAGCAACAGATTTTGACTTTCTACCTGATCTTCTGCTTCTCTGTTCCATTTCTAGTTCATGAGTTTTGAGCAGCCCATAGATCTCATCAATATCAGTATCAGCCAGATCATAATTGTCTCTAATAGTGGTTGTTTTGACATCCCACTTTTCAGGTAGAGAAAGAAGAAACTTGAGATTTGATTCTTGTAGATCATATTCTTTATTAACCAGTGACAGATCATTAAGTAGCTTACAGAATCTGTCAAAGGTTTCTGTCATTGATTCTTCAGATTTACCCTCAAAGTGTTCATACTCCTGTGTGAGTATGTTCCTTCTATTCTTCTTAGTTGCAGCAGTTCCCTGACATCTAACCTCTAGAGCATCCCAAATCTCTTTTTCAGTTTTACAATTGATCACTTTGTTAGACATAACATTATCCAAAGAACTATGAAGGAGATGTCTAACCTTTGCATCCTTTCCAATGGATGAAATATCCTCAGGAGTCAAATCTTTCTTCTCCTTTGGAATAGATTTAGCTTCCTGTCCAGCAGCAACAACAGATAATTTTGTAGGCTTATGAGGGCCTTCATAAATTCTGTCAAGATATTCTGGATCTGTAGCTTCCAGAAACATAGCCATTTTCACCTTCTAGGTTGAGTATTCTGCTGGCTTAAGAATAGGAACCCTGATTGTTTCATATCGACTCACAGTTGCAGGTTGAGTCTTCTCAGTACTAGAGCCTGATGTAGGAGGAGGAATTTCTGCCATTGATTATAGTTGTGTGTGTGTGTGGATCTTAAACTGTATTAAATTAACAGATCAAGCTCTGATACCAATTGTTAGGCCGAATACACACTTATAATCAACTAAGTATGAGAGAATACCAATAATTTCTTGAAAAGCTTTAAAAACTGTTTGAAATTAACTTCTCTCTCAGTGATGTAAATTATCACAGAGAGCTGCTTAGGTTACAATGAATGATATGATATTACACGATCGATAACCTTCTAGGGTTAACCTAACTGTATTTATAAAGTATACAGCTGCTATACAATCGATAATTGATACTCCTATAAATTAGCTATAAAATTAATATCAATTACGATTGCTACTCGTCTCCTTAGTCAACTCAATCTCTTTGACAGCTATCCAATCTTCAAAGATATTGCTTCCATAATTATCTTCAATAATTCTTCAAACACTGTTGACAAGTAGATGCTGCCTCCAGACAGAGTTTAACAAACTCTGTCGAGCTTCCAACAGTCAGCGTATAGCAAACTCTGTTCAGCCTCTAACTGTCAGAGTTTAACTAAACTCGGACTGCTTCCTGTTTAAACTCTGTTTTTCCCTGCAAAACTTAAACATTGATATTAACCATATCAATTATATTTAACATCTTGTCTTTCATGAAATACAACAACTTTTCTACCTTCTTAGAATCAACATTGCAAGCAACAATTGCAACAGCTTCAAGTTCCCAAAGATCATCAACTATTAGTTCATCACCAATTCTTTTCACTAGAATATGTTGATCTGATTGAGCTGTAAACACAAATTCTGATTCTCTAGAACCAATACATCCTCTTGTGTTAGGTTCTAGTCCTTTCGACTCAGAAGGCATTTTAGTCCATCTTGGTGAAAATTTGTCAGATCTAGAAACTTTATCTGCAATATTCAGTGGAGGAATAAGAAGTTTTTCTTTAGCAACTTGTGGAGGTTCAGTTATTACACCACCAGATTGAAACAGGTCCAGTGTATTTTATGTCATCAATCTTCTTCCACCTGTTTCCCTTCGTTTTGAAATGAGATTCATTAGTTTCTTCCTCCTTGGCTTGCTTTATGATATCATACCACAACTTTTTGTCAGATCTGAAAACATTTCTCAAATACCTTTCACTTTCCCCGTCAGCAACAGTTCTTCCTTTTTCCCTGATAACCTTTGCTTCTTCAAGTTTTCTGAATCTTTCTTGATCAATCTTCAAGTTCATTTCATCAACTTCCAGATTATGAGATTCAATTAAAACAATAAGAATCATCACTTCAAGATCTTTCAAGATTTCAGCTTCATCAAAATCAGGAATAGCAGGTTGAGTAGTTCCAGCAGCAACATTCTGTGCTCTCATAGTAACTTTACCTCTTCTAGCTAACTGTGGTCTTTCATCAGCAACTTCTTCAGGTACATTGAATTCGTTATCTGGATTCATTGTGAGAAGTAGTGGAGTTTTCTTCTTCTTTACTTTCTGAGGATCTTCAGTTATCTCCTCAATTGTGATTCCACTAGACCTTGTCTGTCTTGCATTTGTCTGAACAGGCTTTCTTCCTCTTCCTCTGCTTCTACCTCCCCTGCCTCTTCCTCTACTTGCAGTAGGAGCTTCTTTCTGTTTAGAAATTCCCTCAAGAATCTTCTTTTGTTCTTTTAAGATCTCTTGAGTACTCATGTCAGAATTCTCTGCAGAGATCAAAGCCAGTGCCTCTCTAGCATGATGTTGTTGAACTTTAATATCATTGTGATATACAATTTCACTCTCACCTGACTTGGAAGTAATCTTCTTAAAGAGATGTGGAGCATCTTCTATCTAAGTAATAAACAAATCCTCATCTTCTTCAGGAATTGTTGGAAGTGTTTGGTTTAACCAGGTGCTAGAAATTGTTCTTCTGTCAAGACTTGAGATTGTACCATTGTCCTCACTGTCCTTCTTCCAAATTTAGAAACATGAGTTGACTGCCTGGTTTGTGTTTCAGATTGACTTTTCCTTTTCACCAGCACATCATCAGAGGTTTCTGTTCCATGTATCTGAGCATCACCACCATCATTTCCAGAAGTATCATCATCCTTTCTTACAACTGGATCAGGTGTACATTAGCTCGAATTGTAGCATTATCAGTTTTGAGAGAGTCAATCTCATCCTTCAAACCTTTTGCCAGAATAGTAGTCATCTTCAAATGATCTTTGAAATCAGAACTAGAGAGAATAGAAGCTATATGTTGAGAATGAAATAGAGCATTGTTTAAATTTATGACTGCAGTTGGTTTATTCCATTCAGTATCCCATTCGTATCTTCTCAGAGCTTGAATGTGTTCAGGAATAGTATGGCTGTATTCACCCCTGGTCTCAGAATGAACTAAGTTATGTTTATGTGCAACCGTACCTTCTGTAATTTTACTAACAGATTCCATGAACTTTGTTGATGATCCACCAGCAGAGCCTTGACTCGCTTTTGGGACTGCTCGAAGCTGAGCATTTTCAGAAGTGTCATCAGCATCATCATCTTCGTCATCTGAGCTATCAATAGCATTAGGAATGTGATCATCCAAATTATCATCAGGTTTCAGTACACCTTTCAGCTTTAAATTACTGGCAGATGGAGCTGGTGTACCTTGAGAACCTGCATTGAGAATAGAAACAATTCCTAAATCTCCCTTTTCTTTTAAAGTGATCTCATCACTTCTCACTATTTCACCTAAGTTACTGTCAATAGTAACTGCTACCTGACTAGAAGTAATTAACTTCTCACTCTTATCTACCTCTCCTTTTTCCAGTTCAGGAGACTGCCTCTCATCACTCTTTATTTTCTATGATTGTTCACTCTCAATCTCACAAGAAAGGTTCTGGCTAAACAAAGGCAAAGAAATAAGAGGTGGCTGAGAAGAGTGGACTGAAGTCATACAAATAGAGGTATCCCTTGTCTCAGGTCTATCTGTAATCATGCTATCAGTAGTAAAAAGAAGTAGAGATAGAAGTGTTACCTGATGAAGTAGTAAAAGACTCCATTGGTCTTGATGAGAGTGGTTGTACCAGAATAGGTTGAGTATCGTCAGGAATGGTATCAACAGTCTCATCAGGAACTATGATTTCATCAGGAAGAGGGCTTGCATCAGTATTTGCTACTAATGGTTCTTGTGGAGCTAGAGGTTTAGAAGCTTTTTCAACACATTGAGCTAAAGGTTCTTGTGTGCTTCCCTCAAAAGCAGTTTCTATGTGTACATCATCCAGTTAAGCAATATGAAGAGCATGTTTAGCTTTATCTGAAACACTTTGAACTAAGTCAAACTGAATATCAAGAATCTCTGGAGCAATGTCAGAAAACCCTGTGATGTAGAATCTATGCCTGCATCTTCACTTTGAGAAGATGGTTCTTGTGGGGCAGGAATGTTCTTGTCTGCACCTTCCCTTTGAAAAGGTGGTTCTTGTGGGACCATTCCTTCAACAATGTCTGCACCCACACTTTGAGTGAGTGGTTCTTGTGGGACTGGATCTGCAATAGCTTCTGAACTGCTTTGAAGTTCAGGTTCTTGTGTGCTGGATCCTTTCAGAGGGGAATCAGTCCTCTGTTTCTTCTGTCTTTGAAAAACCTTTGCTACATCCTGTCTCTTCACAAGAAGTGGTGATGGTGCAAGACCAAGCTGAGCAGCAATATCATTTACTTTCTCCATGGACATTTCAACAATTCTCCTCTTTGGAGATTCAGAAGCTGGAGAATCAGAAATTTCAACAATCTTCATAGGTGATGTATCAGGAGTAGAGATATCAGGAATGAGAGATGTGTCAGGAACTGATGATTCATCAAGATTGATATCATCATTAAGATTCTGCATTTCTTCAGGAATGTAATACTTGCTCTTGTTGACTATCTTTCTTCTTTTCTTTGGCTTTACTGGCTTAGCCAATTCATCAGTAGCAGGAGCAGCAACTTCCTTTTTCTTCATAATTATTGAGATGGTCTTATCATCATCACTATCAGAATCAGAATCCTGTTGCAAAAACTTTTTCTTATCACCTGTTTCTTTATATACTCCAGACTTAATCAAAGAATCATCAATCAGAACCCCTTGTTCACCTCCTTGTGACTTCTTTTGAGTGAGGGTTGTAGTGGAGAAGTGCTTTGATCCTGATTGTCTTCCAGACACATCAGATCTAGCTGACTTCTTTTCTTTTACAACTGATGTCTTTTGAGAGACACCAGAGGTGGTTGACTGTTTAGATACCTGTATGTGGTATGTGCTTGTGTCAGGAATAGAATGTGTTTGGTCCTGTCCCATAGCACTTGTTGTTGGGCCATAAAGAACAGGCAATCTCTTTTTCAAGAGAAGCCAGACCTCATCAGGAATATAAGGATTTCCCTCAAAACCATTTGTCGTATCAGATTTAACCAAGGATTTGATGTTATTTTCAGAAATATTAAAGATAGGCAAAACTGTATCATCTTCATAATTAGCATTTGGACATAAGTGAGAAAATATCAATTGAAAAAATCTAATAAAACAGACATAACCACATTTATATGTTTTTCTAGCACTTAATGCTTTCAAGATAAACACTCCATAATCAAATAAAGTGTCATAGATTAGAGAGTACCCAATTTGAACCGAAGCAGAGGGTAGTGCATCAAAGTTTGAGACTTTGTTTAGGAAGCATCTACTTATAGTGTCAAAGAAGAAATTCCATTCTTTCTTCAGCTTGGTTCTGTACAAGTCTCCAAACTTCTGTGGGTCTCCTTTGCATCCAAGACTCTTAGCAAATTCAAGAAGAGTAGTATCAGTAGTCTTTGATGGATTTTTGCCATTTAGAGAAGGTAATTTAAGAGCTTCAACCACAATGCTAGGAGTCACATTGTATTTGACATCATTATACATGAATGTCATAAATGGCGTTCCTGATGCTCCTTCACTAAAGACCACAGTATCCCATACCTGCATAACACACTTGAAAGATACTTTGATAGGTTGTGTTAAAGCATAATTGATTGGACTAGAAGCCAAAAAGTCCTGAATGATATGACAATCATTTGGCAATTCCTGATGATTAAGAACAGCAATATAGTTATTAGGAGCAAAAGTGATTCCATTGATAACAACCTTGCTGTTTATGAACGAAGAATTATCTGTTGACATTGTGAATGAGAGATTTTGGGAGATTTTAGAAATTAGGGTTTGAAAGCACACAGAGATAGGAGGTTGATGAATTACTATTGTAATCAGAACAATGATTAGCTGAAACGTTTGTATTTTGTTTTAAACAAACAAAATTTCCTTAATTACAAGTGTTAGCAACTGATTTGTGCAGATAATTGATGGGCAATAATCGTGGGTTCGTGATGATAACTGTACGCCACTCTATGTGTCTCTATATTGATATATTGACAAGTGAGATACACGCGCATGAACAGTTGGCAAGTATTTAACATTTATTTGTGATATTGATTAAAAAGATAAACATTAAATTATTTAATTGAAAAATTAAATAAATCAATTATCACAATGTCATTTGTTAAAGTACCTGTTCCCTTAGAAGAAGAATACGAACCGTTCATGTCTTCACTTCTATTTATTCCCAATAGAACACAGTCATTTTCATCATTCTTGCAAAACCTCTCGTATTCTCTTGATAAAAGCCTCTCCAAAACCCTACATCAAATACAGCAAAATAATGTCGAACCTTACCATTAAAGATAACAACCTCCATCTCGTAGAGAAACAAGATATCTTTAGTTATTCTCGTGAAGAGTTCGAAGCCTTTGATTAGGAAAGACAGCTTGAAACTTTGTGGTTGCAGATAAATGCTTGTCTCGAGGAGATCGAGAAGAAAAAACCTGCAAAAGTGATCGACATCGATGCTGCTCTCCAAGCAACATTCGAATGGCTTTCCTCTAAAGCATCCTCATCCAAAACCTCCAACCATTGTTAATGAATATGTCAGCAAAAATAACCTTATCCCTTTCAACTTCCACCCAAACAAAGTGGCAAAGATGGGATCTGGGATAGCTGCTGACTATGGGGAGATTTGGACTCTTTTTGTTCTTTTGTTGTTTGATAGATTAGAAGATAGAGAAAACAATATATATGATGTATGCATGTAATCTCTTTTATTATCAATGAAAAGATCTGTTTCTCTAATCTCTGTTTTATGATTTTCTGCACTTTTGAATTGTGAACTGATCTGAGTAGCATATAAACTAGAAAATAGATATGAAAAACTAATTAAAGTAATCATTTTCTCATAAGTTCAAAAATATTAATCACATAAGTCAGAAAAATAGAGCATAAAGTACACTTAGATCCTGAAAATTTTACTGAAAAACGAACCGTCGCATCAGGATTCGACGTTTGACCAATGTCAGTATTGACTTTTCATCAGGATTTGAGATTCATCAGGATCTGAGATCTTCTTTTTCTCAGAAATGCTCATAGTTCACCATTCCTAGTTCATTCACCAACTTTGTAAAAGTAGCCTCAAAAAGTGGCTTGGTGAATATATCATCTAGTTGTCGATCAGTAGGAACAAAGTGGAGTTCGATTGTCCCTTCCAGTACTTGTTCTCTTATGAAATGATATCTGATATTGATATGCTTAGTAAGAGAATACTGGACTGGATTTCCTGTCATAGCAATAGCACTTTGGTTATCACAATAAATAGGTATTTTTGAAAATGATAAACCATAGTCTATTAGCTGATTTCTCATCCACATGATCTGAGCACAACAGCTTCCAGCAGCAATGTACTCAGCTTCTGCAGTCGATGTGGAGATAGACTTTTGCTTTTTACTGAACCAAGAAACTAGTCTTTCTCCAAGAAACTGACAACTGCCTGAAGTACTTTTCCTGTCTATTTTGCAGCCTACAAAATCAGCATCTGAGTATCCACATAAACTAAAATCAGACTCTCTAGCATACCAAAGACCAAGAGACGGAGTGCCTTTCAAGTATCTGAAAATCCTTTTCACAGCTATAAGATGTGGTTCTCTGGGGTTTACTTGAAATCTTGCACATAGACAGGTTGCATACATGATATCTGGTCTACTTGCAGTTAGATACAAGAGTGAGCCAATCATACCTCTGTAGTTAGTTACATCTACCTCAATACCTTGATCAGGATCAAGCTTAGTAACTGTAGCTATGGGAGTTGTAGCAGTAGCACTGTCTTGCATATTAAACTTTTTCAATAGATCTTTGTGTACTTTGACTTATTGATAAAAATCCCATCATCAGTCTGTTTAACTTGCAGACCTAAGAAATAGCTCATTTCTCCCATCATGCTCATTTGATATCTAGACTGTATTAGCTTTGAAAACTTCTCACATAATTTGGAGTTAGTTGACCCAAAAATGATATCATCAACATAAATCTGAACTAACAGAAATTCCTTACCATGATTCAAGTAAAACAAGGTTTTGTCAATTGTACCTCTTTTGAACCCCTTTCCAGTAAGAATTGAGCCTGAGTTTCATACCAGGCTCTCGGAGCTTGTTTTAGTCCATAAAGTGCTTTATCCAGTCTATAGACATGACCTGGATATCTAGGATCTATGAAGCCAAGAGGTTGTTCAACATATACCTCCCCTTCCAATTCTCCATTCAGAAAAGCACTTTTAACATCCATCTGGAACACTTTGAATTTCTTGTGGGCTGCATATGCTAGAAAAATCCTGATAGCTTCAAGCCTTGCAACAGGAGCAAAAGTTTCATCATAGTCTATTCCCTCTTGTTGAGAATACCCCTTTGCAACTAGCCTTGCTTTGTTCCTTACAATTGTGCCATCTGAATCAGTTTTATTTCTGAACATCAACTTTGTACCTACAATAGACCTATCCTTTGGCCTTGTACTAGTTTCCAGACTTCATTTCTCTCAAATTCATTCAGTTCTTCTTGCATTGTTGTAACCCAATCAGCATCCTTGAGTGCATATTCAATTTTCTTAGGCTCCTCCTTTGACATAAAGTTATTGTAGAGGCATTCATTTTGTGTTGCACGTCTAGTTTTAACACCTGCATCAGGATTCCCAATAATTAAATCAGGAGTATGACTTTTGGTCCATTTCCTTGCTGATGGTAAATCATTTCTTGAGTTGGATGCTCCCCCTAGATTGGTGTTATCTTCAAAAGAACTAGAGTTATTAGAAGCTCCCCCTGAGATAGTGCTATCTCCTCCTGAAGTACTGTCAGAATTATCACTTGAAATCATTTCTGATGAACTCTCTCCTGATGTTTGAGTTGAGTCAGTATTGATGGTGTCTTCATGTTGCTCCCCCTCAGCATTTGCATTGTTAGTTTCACCATTAGTAATTGGTACTTCATCAGGAATGTGTGAATCATCAGGATCTGATGAGATATCAATATCTGACACAGAGTTATCAGGATTCTTGGTAGCTTCATTTGCAAAAATTAAAATGTCATGAGAGTCTTCAAGAATTCCTTTTATCTTTTTATCATCAAAAGATACATTGACAGACTCCATGACTGTCTTTATCCTTAGATTGTAGACTTTAAAGGCTCTTGAAGTTGGATAACAAATAAAGATGCCCTCATCAGCTTTAGTTTCAAATTTTCCTAGCTGTTCAGGATGAGGTCTAAGAACAAAGCACTTGCAGCCAAACATATGTAGATGTTTCAGACTTAGCTTCTTTTCCTTTATCATTTGATAAGGAGTCACACCATGTCTGTTGATTAATGAAATGTTCTGAGTGTAACAAGCTGTGTTGACTGCTTCTGCCCAGAAGTATGTAGGTAGTTTAGCTTCCTCCAACATAGTTATGCCGGATTCAATAAGAGTTCTATTCTTTCTTTCAACTACTCCATTTTGCTGGGGTGTGCCAGGAGCAGAGAATTGTTGTGCTATTCCTTTGTATTTGTAGAACTCTTCCATTACTGAATTCTTGAATTCAGTTCCATTATCACTTCTTAGAATCTTGACTTTGTACTTTGTGCCAGTTTCAATGAGTCTTACATGGTCCAAAAGTATCTCAGAAATTTCATCTTTTCTATGAAGAAAATACACCCAAGTGAATCTAGTAAATTCATCAACAATAACTAGACTGTATCTCTTCTTACTGATGGACAAGATGTTTACTGGTCCAAATAAGTCAAGATGAAGCATGTGATATGGTTCATCAATTGAGGATTCAGTTTTTCTCTTAAATGATGTCCTTCTCTGTTTGGCCTTCTGACAAGCATCACAGAGTCCATCGGGAGTATACAATGCTTTAGGTAATCCTCTCACCAAGTCTTTCTTAACCAACTCATTGATGTTGTTGAAGTTGAGATGAGAAAGCTTCTTGTGCCAATTCCAACTTTCATCTACTGTTGCTTTACTGATGAGACATGTTGAGGGACCATTAGTATTGGTGTAGACGTTGGCTTCATAAATGTTACCACGTCTTTGACCAGTCAAGACAATCCTTCCAGATGTTTTACTGATCACTTCAAAGTGAGTATCATTGAAGTGGACATGATAACCTCTGTCTGTGATTTGACTAACACTAAGCAGATTGTGTTTGAGTCCTCTCACCAGAGCTACTTTTTCAATGATGACATTTCTAATGATTATATTGCCATATCCCAAAGTTTGTCCAATGTTGCCATCTCCATAAGACACTGTTGGGCCAGCTTTCTCCTCAAATTCTGATAGCAAGGTTTTGTTTCCAGTCATGTGCACAGAGCATCCACTATCCATGACTAACACATTTGTCTTTTTACCCTGCAATCAGAAACACAAAGAGCTCAGTTAGAATTTTTAAGAATCCACACTTGTTGGGTTCTTTTTGCATGCAATTTAACATTTTTAGCAGCAGAAGTCTTCTTAACAAAAGCAGTTCTGTCAGATTTGAATCCATCAGAATTTGCTTTGTCATTATCAGAATTTACAGATGCATGCTTAGTATTCACACTCTTTGTTTTACCAGAATTTGTACTTTTATTAAACTTTGGCAACGGATCATAATGGTTGTAGTACAAACTATGGTATTCTTTACATGTATAAATAGAATACCATTTACTGCCACAGTGAAAACAAGGATTCTGTGGTTTATAAAATACTGATCTATTCCTAATGTCAGACTTAGGAACTACAGTAGCATTCTTTTTACTTCTTCTGCAATCAATAGCAAGATGATTAGAGTTACCACAGTTGAAACACACTTTTCTTGGTGCATTTGGAATATACTTATAATTATTTTCTTTGTTTATTCCAATTTTACCATTCCTGTTCTTCTTAGCAGTAGTTGTTTTCTCTCTATCTGTCACTTCACAGATTCTGTCTCTTAGTTGTTTCTTAGACAACAGACCTATATTTTTGTTTTTGACAGTTTTAGACTCAGAATTTTGTGTAGAAGTAGATCCCTTTTCTAAAGTAGATTTGGGATTTTCTAGATACACATAATTAACAGGTTTTAATTTAGTTTTTGTTCTGCCTGTAACATATCTATAGGTTTTTGGATTTGTTGACTCATTCACAACAACTCTTCCTGGTTCTGTTGTTTCGGCAGTAACAACTTTACCTTTATTCTTTTTCTTGTCCTCTGGTTTATAACCTAGACACTCTTTCCAGTTCTTATCTGTGATAATATCATGTGTTTTCTTTCCAGAGTGTGTCCAGGTTCTGAGTTTCTCATTAGCATCACTAATTTCCTTTTCAAGTGCAGTACATTTAAACTCCATTTCTAGCTTCATGTGCTTAGCCTTATCACATTCATTTTCTACTTCTTGCATAAAGAGTAACTCAGCTTCTAGATGATCATTTCTTTTAGACAATTCTGACATCTTAGATATTATTCTAGCATTTTCAAGAGATTGACTTTTAAAGCTAATATGCAGAGACTTTAAGAAAGATCTTAACTCAGAAACATTATCGGTATCAAAATCAAAAACAGTTTCAGGTACCTTATTTTCAGAAGCAGCAATCTCATCCACATTTGCCATGCATAGTTCACCTTTTCCTCTTCAGATTCTGAGGAAGAGTCCATCCAATCCTTGCTTGATGAGATAAGAGCTTTGGTCTTAGCCTTTTTGCATTCAGTTGCAAAGTGACTTATTCCATCACAGTTGTAGCATTTGACTTTTGACTTGTCAAACTTGCTGCCTTTGCTTTCATTCTTCTTGTACCTGTTCTTGTCAGTATTGAAAGGTTTCTTCTGAAAGTTACCTTGTCTTCTAGCCTTTCTGAACTTCATCTTCTTGAAGCCTTTGACTATTATAACAACCATTTCCATCATGTCAAAATCAGTAGAGTCATCATCAGTATCAGTATCAGGATTGGCATGGGGATCTGATGATGAGTCATCAGTATTGGACTCAGCTACTCTACTTCTCCTCCTTGAAACCTCGACAGCTTTTCCTTTTGATTTTGATTCAACATTTAAAGCAACAGCCTTTTCTTTGTTGGTTTTCTTATTCTTCCTTTGTTGAACCTCAAGATCATGGGTTCTTAGCATCCCATAGACTTCATCAAGAGACACAGCATTAAGATCATACTGATGCCTAATGATAGAGGTTTGAGTATCCCACTCCTCAGGCAAAGCTCTAAGAAACTTGGTGTTCGAGTCCTCTGGTTCATACTCTTTACCCACCAGAGATAGATTATTCAATAATGTCAGAAATCTATCATACAGATCAGTGAGGCTCTCATCAGATTTTGCATCAAACTGTTCATACTCTTGAATCAACAGAGCCCTTCTGTTCCTTTTGATAGATTCAGTACCCTGGCATTGAGTTTCCAAAGTTTCCCAGATCTCCCTAGCAGTTTTACATGCTATCACTATGTTTGACATGACAACATCAAGGCTATTATGAAGAATATTCTTCACCTTTGCATCTCTGAGTACTTCAGCCTTTTCCTCAGGAGTCCATTCAGCCTTTGTCTTCTGAACATGGTGCTCAGGTACAGTATCTGTTCTAGCAACCAGTCTTTTAGGGATATATGGACCATCATATATTCGATTGAGATAGTTAGGATCAGTTGCCTCCAGATACATCAACATCTTTACCCTCCATGTGGGCTATTCAGCCTTTTTGAGAACTGGGATTTTAATACTTTCATACTTGCTTGTCGACATCTTAAGATCGTTTCTGATTGTAATTAATCAGTTTTCTCTGATACCAATTGTTACCCAGTAAAGAACAATTGTAGAAGGGGGGTTGAATACAATTGTATAAGATTTTCGACTTAAAACAGAAATGATAACAAAAGTATGAATAAATAACAGCTTTATTAACTCTGATATAAAACTGTTACAAACTCTCTCAAGAAATTCTTGTGTTCTTGAGAGCTGCTAGGTTACAAGATAACTCGTGTAAGCGATTACGTTAATGTAAAACCTAAACTGTATTTATATATATCACACAGCTACCCTATCAATTACAAGATATACTAAATCAATTACATCCGACTCTTAATACATATCTTGAATGATAGCTGCATTCCTATAAATCAGGAACTGACATGTCAATCTCCCTTGATCTCTGGACTGATGTATATCTTTATGTAATCCTGATCAGCTTCTAATCCTGATAGCAACCTAATATTGACATCGTATTACTGATGACGTCAGCATCAGTATCTGATCGGTAGTCCAGATCTTGACCATCACTTGAATCAATATCTAACAAATAGTAAGCATTCACAAAATATATAGATAAATATAAGATATCTATTATATATTTAAAAAATTTCATTACATTTAAATGCATATTATTTTGAAAAATGGTTAATGAAAACGTAATAATCAGAACATTTAAATACAAGTCAGTGAACCAATGTAGTTCGACATATTTCAGATTCAAAATCGGAGCATGACTTGATGTTTTAAAAGTATCATCATTTTATACATATACTATTAACCTTATCTGGCAGAAATTGCATCGTCATTTGTAAGATTTAGTATGTTTGTTTGTTCATTCGTGGGATAGATGAGATCATCGTCCAACTACGACGATAGGGGTTGTAACATTCCACATCGATACGAATTAGTGTATTTGACGCCTCTATAAGAGCAAGTTAATATAATGCATATCAAAATTACAATCTTAGTATGTGGTGGGTTTTTAGATCAAGAACTTGACATGATTTTAAAAAATTCGAATTTGACCATGATTGTTGCAATTAAACTTAATCAACTCATTTATCACATTTCACAGTTTTATAAAAAGTTTGAATTAATATCATAGTTTAAAATATTAGCTTATGACAATTTTAATAATGGTGATTCTTTTAAAAAAAGGTCATTTATTGTCTTGATTTAATATTTGATGCGAATTTAGAATAAAAATTAAACTATTTGTTATTAATTAAAAAGATTTTTCACCGATAAATAAAATTTGACAATCGCATATAAATTCATTAATTTCAAATATCACCTGTATTAAAAATATATAGGTTGTAGATTACATACAATGTTATTGAATTAATATATGAAACTCGTTCATGATCAAAATAATGCTCGAACGACATTAGTACTAATATTTAAGTTTGATACTAGAAAATAGCTTGTCACTCGCATAGGTTCTAAAATATATAAAATTTCATTTTAAGAAAAAATAAGAATTCTCCATTTTCCGCGAGATCCCCGTATCCCATATATGACGGGGATTACTTAGCAAAATAATTTTTATTAATGGATCGGGACGGATTCAAGATCGGGATACATAATTTGTACTCATTCAATACATGCAGATTACATGTCACAAACGAAATGTATCATTCACTTTATGAGTTAAATTACCAACGTAGCACAAATTTGTAATGTCTTATGTACAAATCAAAAGCATTGATACTTCGTCAACTTATATATAATATATCTAAAACATTATACATATTCTCAATAAACGAATAATTAAGAATGTTATTATTACTTGTTAAAAAAAATTATTTAGAAATTGACCCGTGCCTCACACGGGTTATTATACTAGTTCTATTTATGTATTGTCCTTCTAAATATTATCACTTGTCAATTAAATTTTCTTAATTAACGAGGTCGCTTTGCCCTAGGGGTGATCGTGGCGTGAACATTGTGATTTTTTATTAAATGTTTGTTCTTCTTCTTCGAGATTTTCACTAACTGGCTTCCATGCACTTTGAGAGTCTGTCAACCCATGTAATTTGTCAACACTGTCAAGTCACCATAAACTGCTGGAATCAAGACATTATTTGTTGAAGTGATTATCCATTGAGGGCTGATATCCGTTGAGGGTTGATTGCTATCTGTTGGTGAGTATCATCTGTTGGTGTAGATTGTTCATCCGTTGAAGTATCATTTTCACTTATACAGAATTACAAAGCACATCCTATTTACAATTAGCTAACTTATTCTGCATATCCGTTGATAGTCAACATAACTTATAAGATCTATCAACTACACTCTCAACTGATAATTTATCCGTTGATACTCTTAGTACATGTTAGAAGACTTATCCGTTGATAAGTTTCCTCTTCAACAGATGCTGATTATCATGCCATCCGTTGATGAGCTACAAAGTTACTTATACCAAAATATGTTTTAGGTATTTTGTAATATCATCAAGAACAACATAATTCCTAACACGTTCACATTTAGGTTCATTGTCATGGAGAGTACAATAGGCGTTCAGGCCATGTATCTCTTTGGAGTTACATTTATTTACAGAAAATTCCCATACAATAGATGTGTTGTATCCTTTCTTATCCAAATTCAACGAATACAGTGGAAGGACACCATCTAGATCAATTTTTAGGTAAACTTTTTGTTTTTAATTTGGATTAGATTTTTTTCAAAATAATGACTAAATTATAAAGCAAATAAAGGTGCCCATTAGGATCAAGATTTAGTGTTCATGGGTCCTAAACCAGGGATGCAACGGAATAAAACCCGAAGAGAAGTTCTACCACCACAAGTTATTAGCTTCAACACAAGACAGTAATCAAAGTAAACACATAAAAAATAAGGAATTTGTTGGCCAAGTGAAAGAGATTTTTTTCTTATATATATTGATATGTATATATTTTATGTATACAATATATCACAGTCATAAAAACCTAGCTAATTCACTACTATTTACATAATATATTAACCATCGACCTATTTTAAGAATTAACCCAAAAACATTTTTGGACCAAAAATATCTATAATTTTTGTTCCATTTGATTTTTCAAAGTTCAACTTAATAAATTTTGATCAATAAATTACTTATAGCATATGACTAACACAATTTTTAAAATTATCGTGAAAAGATTAATTTAATTCCATTTAATAAATAATTTACAAATTGAAAACTTATGTAAATAGTTTAGAAATATTGATCAAATTTAAGTTAATTTAACTTCTAAAAGTCCATATGATATTAAAAATACTAGCATATAACCCGTACAATGCACGGTTCCTTTTTAATACTCATAATTATCTAATTTTTTTAATATCTATATATTATTAATTTACATATCAAATTGTTGTTAAAAAAATGATATATATATATATATATATAAGATTTTACACGTTCAATTTAATATTTGTCTTCTATTTTTAATACTTAAAATTTGATTTGGATTAATAATTTAGTTTTCTATATTAAATATGATTATCAATGTAGGTGTTGTCACTACAAGAAAACAGCGAAATTGTGACGGAAATTTGTGACGGATTTTTTCCGTCACAAATTAGTGACGGATTTGTGACGAATTTTTCTGTCACAAAATTTGCGACGGATTTTGTGACGGAAAAAATCCGTCACAAATTTCCGTCACAAAACTATATTAGTGACGGATTTGTGATGGATTATTCCGTCACAAATTAGTGACGGATGTTGTGACGGAAAAATCCGTCACAAAATGTATAAATAAAAAAATTTACACTTTTGTGACGGATTTGTGACGGGAAAAATCTGTCACAAATTTCCGTCACAAAACTATATTAGTGACGGACTTGTAACGGAATATTTCTGTCACTAAATTAGTGACGGAAAAAATCCGTCACAAAAAATCTGAATAAAAAAATTTCAAAAAAATTTTGTTCCAGTGACGGAAATATTCCGTCACAAAAATATAATTAAAATAAAATCGAAGATATTTTCTTTCGGTGACGGATTTTCTGACGGTTTGATTTTGTGACGGATATGTGACGGAAATTTTCCGTTACAAAAAAATAATAAAAAATAAAATCAAAAAAATTGTTTCTGTGACGGATTTTGTGACGAATTTGAACTTGTGACGAATTTTGTGACGGATTTATGACGGAAAATTCCGTCACAAAAAGTCAATAATCAAAAAATTGTACTTTGACCGTTAAAAAAAGACATCAAATAAGCTTGTAATTTTTTGATTTTTTGGGTATATCACTAAAATCATTAGATATTAACATCCGTACGGTTGGATCGTCGAAAAAAGATTTTAAAAATATCATTTTGTGCAATCGAGACAATACTAGTTATCGCGAGTATTGTTTTTTTGGAGATTTATAGTATAAAATCACATCAAATAAGTTTGTAATTTTTTGATTTTTTGTGTATATCACTAAAATCATTAGATATTAACATCCGTACGGTTGGATCGTCGAAAAAAGATTTTAAAAATATTGTTTTGTGCAATGGAGACGATACTAGTTATCGCGAGTATTGTTTTTTGGAGATTTATAGTATAAAATCACATCAAATAAGCTTGTAATTTTTTGATTTTTTGTGTATATCACTAAAATCATTAGATATTAACATCCGTACGGTTGGATCGTCGAAAAAAGATTTTAAAAATATCTTTTTGTGCAATCCAGACGATACTAGTTATCGCGAGTATTGTTTTTTGGAGATTTATAGTATAAAATCACATCAAATAAGCTTGTAATTTTTTTATTTTTTGTGTATATCACTAAAATCATTAGATATTAACATCCGTACGGTTGGATCGTCGAAAAAAGATTTTAAAATATCAATTTGTGCAATCGAGACGATACTAGTTATCGCGAGTATTATTTTTTGGAGATTTATAGTATAAAATCACATCAAATAACTTGTAATTTTTTAATTTTTTGTGTATATCACTAAAATCATTAGATATTAACATCCGTACGGTTGGAACGTCGAAAAAAGATTTTAAAAATATTGTTTTGTGCAATCGAGACGATACTAGTTATCGCGAGTATTGTTTTTTTGGAGATTTATAGTATGAAATCACATCAAATAACTTGTAATTTTTTAATTTTTTGTGTATATCACTAAAATCATTAGATATTAACATCTGTATGGTTGGATCGTCGAAAAGATTTTAAAAATATCGTTTTTGCAATCGAGACGATACTAGTTATCGCGAGTATTGTTTTTTGGAGATTTATAATATAAAATCACATCAAATAACTTGAATTTTTTTAATTTTTTGTGTATATCACTAAAATCATTAAATATTAACATCCGTACGGTTGGTTGGTCGAAAAAAGATTTTAAAAATATCATTTTGTGCAATCGGGAAATATCATTTTAAAAATATCATTTTTAAAAAATAAAAATTTTTGACTTTTTTTTAAAAAATTCTGGGAAATTCGAACTTAAAAATTTTTTTTAATTTTTTTTTATTTTTTTTAAAAAATCTAAGAAATTCGAATTTAAAAAAAAAATTAAAAAATTTCGACTTTTTTTAAAAAAAATTCTTGGAAATTCGAATTTAAAAAAAATTGACTTTTTTAAAAAAAAACTGGGAAATTCCATTTTTTAAAAAAAATTTAATTTTTTTTTACTTTTTAAAAAAAATCTGGGATATTTCGAATTAAAAAATTAATTTTTTTTAAAATTAAAAAATTAAATTTTGAATTTAAAAAGTATGTAAAATTAATTACTTTCGAATTTTTAAAAAAATAATTAATTTTAAAGGCATTTTTTAATTAAATATAAAATGTAAGAATTTTCATAATGTAAGGATTGTATTTTGAATACATAACACAATGTGCATGTAGCTCGGTTGGTTGAGGTAGTGTTGTGGGGAGTTGGAGGTCGGGGGTTCGAGTCCCCCCATCTACGTTTCTTAAATTCGAGGGTGTTGACTGTGGTGAGGTGGGTTTGATTGGGTGCTGAGGTGAGCTGACTGGGCGGCTCAGTCAGCAAGAATTTTTTTTTTTTAATTTTTTTTTTTCGAATTTTTAAAAATAATTTTTAAAAATTTTAGTTTTGTGACGGAATAAATCCGTCACAAACTGTCACAATTTTTTTCTGTGACAAAAAAAATATACAAATTTTGTGACGGCTTTTTTTTGACGGAAAATTCCGTCACAAATCCCGTCATAAACGTGTACCGGTACAAAAAATGACAAAATTTGTGACGGATTTGTGACGAAATATTTCCGTCACTGATTTTGTGACGGAAAAATTCGTCACAAAATCCGTCACAAAAGTTTGTGACGGATTTTTCCGTCACAAAATCGATTTGTGACAATGGTTTCAGTGACAGCAAAAATCCGTCACAAATCCGTCACAAAGGCGTTTGTGACGGAATTTCAGCCTGTTTGTGACGGATTTTTCCGTCACAAAAACCAGTTTTTCTTGTAGTGTGTACAGCGAATAGGATTAATGTAAAATTCGTAAATATATTTTCTATTAAGATTTTGAGTGTTTCCATTTCGATAATAATTATTAAATCCTCACTAAATTAAAGATAATTTTATGACCTTCGCGTGGGCTGTAAAATCATCAAAATCTGATTTTTAGATCTCGAGATAGAGGCCAAATAGTAAATATGAATTTTTTGTAATATTAATAAAAAATAAATAAAATTCAATTATTTCCTTTTTTAATTATATCTTTTTCATATTATAATTGTATTTTTAAAATTCAATTCTAGTACAACCTTTTTAATTATATCCTTTTTATATAATAATTTTTTGTTTGATATGATATAACTTTTTTTAATTATAACCTTTTTAGATTTTAATTTTTTTATATGATATAATCTTGATCGTCTATTTTTAAAAATATTAGATTCAACGGTTGAGATTAATTTGGTAGTATAGTGACCAAAATTATGGATAGATCACTTTTATGCTTATTATATCTATATTATACTATTATAAGCGAAATAGGGTATATTTAGTTATTGGTTTGGTACTCTTTTTTTGGTCATACAACACACACCAAAACACTACTATTAGTCATAGTCGAATTAGGCCTGTTAAATCAGAGTCCGATTAGATGTCCAAGACCTTCAAGGCCCAATTATATCTTTTGATTTTCCAATCTCAGTTCTTTTAATTTTTTTTATGTGGTTTATCTAACAAAATTTTTGAATCTTAAACCCCATCTTCTTTTTTATTTTTAAACCCACGTATAATTCATGCAATATGAAGTACGCCAAGTTTTCTAGCCATATTCACAAAATTATTAACATTCTGATAAAACTTGCATTTATAATAAAAGTTTGTCGGTTTTGTTTTCGGTTTAGTTATTCTAATTATTAAAATAAATAATAACATAATATAATTAATGGTAATTAACTAATTGTCATTAATATATATTACAAAAATATCACACCACATCTTTCAATCATTAATAAAATATATTAAAAATCAGTATACATTATTTATAGTAAGAAAACATGAGTATAATCTTTAAATATAAATATATCAAATTATATTAAATTAAAATTAAAAAAAATATTGTAAATAATTTTTATATAAAAAAATAATATAAATTTCAATAAAATTATTTTAAATTAAAAAAATTATATTATCTATTTTTAATATAGAAGAAAAACACTACCATTTTTTGTCACTCTTTTTTTGGTGATACAACACACACCAAAAAGACGACTGTTGGTCATAGTCGAATTAGGCCTGCTAAATCAGAGTCCGACTAGATGTCCAAGACCTTCATGGCCCAATTATATCTTTTCATTTTCCAAGCCCAGTTCTTTTAATTTTTTTAAGTGGTTTATTTAAAATTATATTAAATTTAAAAAGTTGTTATGAAATATGAATAGGTGGATGACTTTCTACATTTCTATTATTAATGTAAGTCATTTAGTTTACCAACCTTTGGCTTTTCAATCCTTTGTAACTTATTTTCTATGACCTATATATAGGGCTTGTGCAAGGTTGTTGGATATATGAATAAAAGATGGTCTCTTACCTCTATTCTCTCTATATATTATATATATATATATATATATATATATATATATATATATATATATATATATAATCTATTATATTCTTATTACGTTATCAGCACGATAAAGAAGAAAGAAGGTACAAGGATTTTTTTTTTTCAACACTCTGCAAGCTTTTTCCGGTCAATTACAGCAACTCAAATCTTAGAAGTGTGTTTGCAAGCCATCTGCCCTATTTTGATAAGTTTTGTTATATCTCACCTAAAAGGTATGACTTATAAATTTTTTTCCTGATCACTTATTCTAATCATTACTTTCCTATGTAATTATGTGTAATTCCGAAGCACTATATGTAAGAACTGAGAATATTAAATTCATATAATTGCTATTTTGTATATTGGAATAAAAATATTTTGGATTATTTTATTCTAGTTTGACGAGTCAAGGTGAAGATATTTTATTTATTTTAGCTTATTTTGAATATATATGAATATTTTGATTCGGTTTGGCGAATATTTAAAATCGCGAATATGAGATGGTATCGTTAGATATGAATAAAGGGATCGGGAATAACTATTTGGGGACCCTATATGTGTTAGTTTGTTCTTATCCGTTAAACGCAGCATTTAGTTTGTTCTTATCCGTTACACCCCGTTTTCGAAATCCTTGGGGCTTTGATTTAAATTCATTTTCGTATCAATATTCATTAGATAAATATCAAAATATTCGAAACTCGTATTTTATTCGTTCTATAAGTCTTATAAATTTTCAGTGTTTAATTCGTTATTTTTCGTAAAAATATTTTCGTTCGTATCGGACCCATAATTGACTTAATTGGTACGTTTCAGATCGATTAAAAGTTAATTAGGGTTCCGAGCATTATGAGAACGAAATATTATACGTAATCTTATCTTGACCAATCCAGACAAATTTTTATCAACCAATACAACATCTGGCCAATCAGAAATCAAAAACAAAAATCTCAAAAATCAAATTATTTTCAAAACTATTTTTTTAAAAATTGTTCTTGAAGATCAAAGCTACTTTTGAAGATGATCCTGATGTCCGATTTTGGAGTTCAAGTACTCGAATCGAAGCTCTTGGAACCTACTTTCCAAATCCTTCAACAAATCTTAGTTTCGGTAAATTTTCGATTTTATATTAATTTTTAAAGAAATCTGCGTTCTTGTATTTCTAGGGTTCTTGAATGGAAATTGGGGATTTTTGTTTGGTTGATTGTTTGGTGATGCTGATGCCTCCTTTAGCTTTATTGAGTTGTTTAGAGTCGATTTATGTGTTTAATTGCTTCGATTGAGTCCGATTTGATGTTGTTCAAATTTGTTAGTTTATGCCCAATTTTTTAAATCATTCATTCATATCTTGTGTTGATTGTTTGTATGTAAGGTGTTAGTGGTTAAATTGTACGAGTTATGGGCTTTGTTTTGTGATATAGAACACACGATTTGGTTTAGAAATAAGCGAAAACGAATTTTTGGCCGGATTTTGTTGAAGCTCGCCGACGACGAGCCTTTTCTTAAATTTTCGGTCATTTTGGTTGCGTTTTTGATTGCTTTGGTCGCATAATTGTTTTCCTCGTGCAAAATCTTTCGGATCCATATAGTTTAGATGTGATTTGCTTGAGTTTTTAGGTTGGCCGGAATTATTGATGGTCACCGGACCTCCATTAATGGTGGTTGAAGGTTCTTGGTGATGAATGTGTGGAGATGGTGATGAATAGTGCAGTTTTATCCAAAAAATTTCTAAACTTTTCACAAAACAGTTTTTAGATCAAATTTTTATGAAATTTTTATAAAATTCTTTTATGAATAACTATTTTATCTTTTAAAAAAAATTATATTTAATTATTTAATTATTTTTAAATAAAAATTAATTAATTTAGTTAATTGATTAATTCATTTTAATTGATTAATTATATTAATTAATTATTATTTAAATTTATAATTGACTTAATTAAAATATAAATCTTTTATGATAAAAGATTTTTTATTTTTATGAGTTGATTAATAAATAATTAATTTGAATATTCAATTAATTTAATTATTAATTGAATTATTCTTATTAATTATGTATTAATTCAACCGTTAGTCCGTTTTTAACGAGAAAAATATTTTTGGAATCAGAGAAACGATCCGGTTCTTATAAAAATGGTTTTAAGTTAAAATTCAACTTTTAAATTCTGGTCAACTTTTTATCGAATCTTTTTAATAAGTCGATTATATCCGATGATTAGGATTTTGACCTGTTTTTTGTTTTAAAAACACCGGATAAAATCTTTTCATGATCTGATCTACGTGCTAGATGATTTGTGTGAATTATTGGGTGCACTTTAAATGAATACGTGCGATGTGAATTATGTGAATTAGTCGTTTGCGAGTTATAAAGGGAATTAGTTGTTTAACTAGTTGTCTAAATGCTCTGTTTGAGTCTGATGTGTTTATGAGAGATGTTTAAAGTCGAATAATGACATTCAGATGTATTGATGTGAGTTAATGGTTATAGAATCGAGTAGACGGGATGAAGGATAGTCTAGAGTCGAGTCAGAGGGTTGAAGTGAAGGTGAAAGTAGAGTGAGGCGATCAAATGTGAGACAAGTTTAGCATGGTTTGACAGGCAAGTATTTCCTTTCACTTCTTGTTCAAGTGAAATTATTCTTTAATTATATTGATGATGAAATCTACCACCCCAATTATTTCTATCGAACTTGTCGATACCTGTTGTTATTATTGTTTATATATTTATTACCCAATTATCGTGTCGAACTCGTCGACACCTGTTGATCTTGAATTCTTCAATGATTCTTGGATTATGAGTTGTTGTTCTGGAACGTGAGTTTTCCAGTTGTTTGGTTGGCAAAGGTTGTCGATTGTCCCGACACCTAGTGCGTTTGATATAGAATTGGAATGTTTTTAAAATGTGGACCGTAAGGGGTCGGACCAGATTCGTGGTCGGAAGTTAATAAGGCCAATGTGTGTCGTGGATCCATTATAGGACATTGTTGTGTGCGTTTGTCCGGGGTTAGTGCGTGACTGATCAGCAGCCTAACCTTATTATTTTTTAAAAAAATATAAAAATCCAATTCTAATCTATACATTGAGATTGAGTTGCTTTAAAGCCTGATTCCTTTGAAGACCATGACGATTATATTTCGTTATTAGAACTTTATCGGTTTTCATCGCTGATGCATTTTATTCTAGCGAAGCACTGTTGGCTCATCTTACTGATACGATATTTAATTTGTTCAGCTGTTTCCTTTCGCAGCATATGATAATTCTTCTTGTTTTTCAGAACTTATAATTGTTCTTGATATTGTTATAGCTATTTACGCTTGCTGAGCATTGTTGGCTCACTCTTGATTTGTTGTTTATTTGTTAACTCGAATAACTTGTAGAAGGGGGGGGGGGTTGAATACAAGTTATATAATCGTGTCTGATTTTTGCTTGATTATATGAACAAGAATAAACG
Source organism: Saposhnikovia divaricata (assembly GCA_036435485.1). Taxonomy (NCBI): domain Eukaryota; kingdom Viridiplantae; phylum Streptophyta; class Magnoliopsida; order Apiales; family Apiaceae; genus Saposhnikovia; species Saposhnikovia divaricata. Next base: position 94,194,055 of record CM071596.1, read on the forward strand.
AATGAATCAAACTTTGTTTGTATTAAAATAATCAAATACAAACTCTACCAAAGGTGTACAATACCTTTAGCAGCTGCTGACAATATAAATCTCTCTCTCTGTTTGTTTCGAACTCTCGAATACAAATCTTACGAATTCACTTGCTCACTTACGCACGCTATTTACAATGATATAGAGAGAGTATTTATAATGCTACCTATCAACTAATAACAGAATTATAATCTATCTATGACAATGTTCTGCCGTCCAGTTGATAGTTTCCATCAATAGAGAATTCGTTTCCTTCACGATATCTTCTTGCTTGTTTTCCAAAACAAATATCCTGTTTTATAGCACTTGCCAGTTTCTGTAGCATCCATAATGACATCATCAGTAACACAACTGATATCATCAGTAACATGACTGATATCAGGATTTCCCATTGCATCAGGATCTGATTATCCCATCAGTATTTGATCAGGATCTGACTTAATGTATCAGGATCTGCTCCTCTGTTCCTGACATGTAGTCCCCGATACACTGTTCCTGACATGTAGTCTCTGACGCACTGTTCCTGACTAAATTCTACAGATTACTGTTTAACACATATATCCTAAACAAAGTGCTAAATCCTTTATAAGATCAGGATATACAAGAAGTATTAGCAAAATTCTATTCTTAACACCACAACTTATGAATTATTCCTAACAATCTCCCCCTATTTATGCTTTAGAATCTGAAGCATAAATCTAAGTTGTAGATGTCAAAACATATAACAATACAACCAGAATAGAATTTATGAATTCAAGATCATGAAGTTAAGTACCTCCTTCTTCAGATGTAGACATGTATCTAGTACTTAGAAGAAAGAATTCAACTATTTGATGCTTCTTTTCCTTTACCACTCCCATGATGAAATTTACCAACTCTGTCACCCTTAGTTCTGCTCCCAGTCTGTTTATCTCCCCCAGTCTGTTGTTGTTGTTGTCTCTGAATTGTCTTTATCTCCCCCTTTTTGACATCAGCAACATTAATTCCAAGAGATTCAATAACAGAACAAATGAGATTCATTAGAACTGCTTGATTTTCCATAATAGTGACTTGGTTATTTTCAAGAATTTGAAGTCTCGATTGAATATCACTTTGAGATTTCTAAATGTCCTTAAGAATTTCAGAATTGACTTCAATGTCGGAAGTGCTTGTTGTATCTTCAGATCAGAAAGAACATTATCTTCAAGTATTGTAGAAGAAGTTGCCTGTTGAGAATGATATTCAAGTAATAATACTTGAGTAGAAGTACAAACATCTTCATCTTTCTGATCTGGAGCTGAAATATGATCATCCTGTCCTTCACCAGTATTTTGTGTATTAACATCTACAAATCCTGACTCCTCCTTAGATTGATCAGATATTGTTGATGTTTCAATTCTAGCTGAAATTGGAAGTACAAACAAAGGAATACTAGGATCATTAGGAATTTCTTCTGGTACTGGTTGAGTAGAAGTTTGTCTTAGCCTTTCACCTCTTCTGTTAATGATCTCTGCAAGCCTTTCTTTCTGTTTCTGAGCTTTAACTTCTGGCTTTGCATTGTGATGTGCTAAGTCATGCTTCTCATACATCTTGATAAAAGAATAAGTACCAGCATCCATACCAAGATTTTCAGACCAAGATTCAGGAAAAACTTGATCCCAGAAATCAAACGATGGTGGTTTCCTAATTTTCTCTCCCTCACTATGGAGTTGATCATCCATACCCTCATTCTCACTTTGACTATCTAAAGTCAACACTCTTTCTACCTGACCTTTTGCCTGGTCAGGAGCCAGCCTCTCTGTGTGTGGATAAGTGCTCTCATGACCTACAGAAAAATAGGGGTTAGAAGAAGTTTTTATACCTGAACTCACATGGAGAGAGGGTTCCTCATATAGCATGGGGCTTGAGGTTTTCTCCAAGGAGTGAGCTGCTATAGTTTCTGAATCCTTACAAACATCTACTTTCTTTCCAGAGACTACAGGCTCCAGTATACCACTTTTAGGTTTTACACTAGACTCTGATGTCTTCAGTAATACTTCATTAGACACCATAGCTAATATGCCACCGTCTTTAAGTGTTGGTTGCTGAGACACACCCTCAAGGTGGATAGACTCTGAAAGAAAATATTGGTTTGATCTTCAGAAAAATCAATCAAAGTCATTCCTCCCATATCATAGGGTTTCTCACTTGCAATTTCAGTCATCACAGAAGACCTTTCAGCATCATCAATCACAGTTCCTGAGTCATCCAACCTCTGACTAGATGGTTCTTGTGTTGCAGTGACTGTGATATGATCTATTCTACTATTCACCACTGGCGTAATAGTATCTTCTGATGACTGCTTCCCTCTATCAACTACCTCCTCTTGTTCACCTTGAGCTAAAGCATCTTCAACAATGACATCCTCATCAAATAAATATGCATGAAGTGATTGAAGTGCAACATGCTTAGGAAGTCCAAATTTCTTGTGTAACTCCTTTCTGACTGATACATAGAAGTATGTCTTCATTAATTCAAGCCTTTGATGTAACAGTCCATATTCTTCAGGAAATGAAAGTTTGGGAACTCTTTCAATCAAAAAATCTAGAACAGGCCTGGGAAGATTCACTTTCAGAGAAATAAGTTCCATAGCCAGTCTGTATGTCAATAAAGTTTCCCATGAAGAATCAAGATCCAGATCTCTCTTGCCAGATACTGACATGGATATAGCATTATTTGTAGAGACCTGCATAATGTTAGTTGGACTTGACACTGTGTGTATAGGTGACAAATGAATCTTTCTCCTTGTTCTCCTAGTATAGTGAGCAACAGATTTGTCTTGAGAAGACTCAAGAGGTGTAGACACAGAAGTGATCTTGGGATGAGATCCTTTTTCAATAGACACAGTCTTTTGAGAGACAGTATCCAGTATCTGTTTTCCATTTTTAAGAACTACAGCCTTTTGAGAGACTGCAGCCTGGCTATGACTAGGTGTTCCATCTCTTTGTCCTAGCTTAGAAAGTTGAATTGCAACCTTCAATTCTGCTCTCTCAGCAAGAGATATATTATCATCATCTTCACTAGAACTACTACTTGAAATGACAAATCTTCTCTTCCTTACAACTGATGTCTTTTGAGAAACACCAGAGGTTGGCTTCTTTGAAATAATAGGCTGTGGATCAAAATTTGGTTCTAGAATTGTTTTAGAGACTGTAATGTTTTTGGCTACTTGGGTAGACACAGGGGGGTTCTCCTCCAATTGAGATTCCTGAGTCATTTCACCACCAAAGAAAGAAGAATTATAGATAGTAGGAAGATGAGTTCTTAGAAGTACCTGAACATGATTTGGATAGTGTAAAGCAGGTATTTCATCTAGATTCTTTTCACTGTCCTTCTTTGTAATGTCAGAGAAAATTCTATTTTGCTGTACATAAGAAGAAACACAATACTCTCTACCAAATCTCGCTTCAACATCAGGAATGAAATGGTTAATAAACAGTTGCATGAATCTGTGATAATAAACCATATTCCTGTCATGATCTCTTGACCCAAGTTTTATACACATCTGACTTAAGATAATGTGACCAAAATTAATTACTCTGCTATAAAGCAAAGCATATGCAATATGTGATGTAACAGCTGTAATTTGTTGAAAAGAACTACATTTACCAGTAAAGCATTTGGCAATTTGATCAAAGAAGAAAGACCATTCTTTTCTAAGAAAAGATCTATTTAACTGGCTCATGTTATCTAGAGGTCCATCATAACCTAATTTAGATAACATAGTTCTCACATCATCATCAGATGGTACATTCTCAAAATTTGTAACAACAGGTAAACGAAGTACTGAATTAATAACAGATTCAGTAAGATCAAATGAGTCTTGTCCTAAGTGTAGAACAATCTTACCTGATTGACTCTGAGTAGAATCAATTACCTGATCAGCATTCTCCCAAGCTTGTGAAACAGCTACTTGATTAATTTGTGGAGATGCTGTCAAGGCATAACTTAATGGTCCTTTCGCCATAAAGTCCATTATCGGGTGAAAATCAGTTGACACCCCTTCCTTGTTGGTGATAGCTGCAACATGATTGTTCATCATAAAATCAAAGTCACCAAACTTGAAACCTACTGATTTGGGCAGTCTTCTTTGAGTTGCCATTTTGATCTGAAAAGAACTTAAGAAATCTTTGAAATTGATTAGTGATTTTGAGAACTCGAGAGTGTTTTTGCTTTAGAGAATGAAATTAGAGAAAGCAATTACACGATTAGAGTGTCAAAATAATTATATTTCAAAAATTCTTTAGACCCATTATCCCACGTTGACACGTAGGTTGACAGGTGTCAGTCCCTGAAAAATGCAGTTACTCATGACTTTTGGAAAATAAAATCTAAAAATGATTTTAAGTAAATAAGTCAAGGTAAAAACAAGATAAAAATCAATACTGATCAGTTTCCTCTTCCTGATGTGATCTACTCATCAGAATAATCACACAATTTAATGTGATTTTTGAATAAAAAGAATTACTAATCCTGATGTGAACACATTCGTATTCCTGATCAATATCATCCTGATTCCAGAGACTAAATAGAGTTTCCACATGGCATTTTCTTTTACCTGAAGAAGAAATAACAAAATCAATTGGTTAAATTCATTCAATATTTCTTGAAAATACAAGAAATACAGTCACACATAATTATGACTGAATGCATTGATATCTCCAAATGACTGTTCAGCTTCCCACTTCTTTCTATAAAAGAAACCGACGTCTTATGCCATTCTCCAAAACCTTTTCATTCTTTTCTCTTTCCATCATGGCATTCAACCCAAATCTTCATATGAACCCTAGTTTTTGGTTCATTACCACTGAGAAGTTCTTTACTCTTGATGATCTGGAGCAAGTGAACTATCTCTTAGAAGAGATAACTTTTCTCATCAATTCAAATATGGTTAATCTTAACCCAGATGATTTCCACAAATCTCCTCTAAAACATCTACCATTTGGATACAATCCTCCTCTAATCTCTTCATTCCTTGAGGATGAAGAATTTGGTGAAGAGTCTGAGGTTGATCTTGATGGAGATGCTATTCATCTTTTTCAGTAAGCATGAAGATGAGTCAGCTGCTCTTATTCAAGTCGCCTAGACAAGGAATTCATTCTTGAGATGCTCATTGTCCTGAAGTCGATCGTTGAGGATTGAAGCAGCAACAACTTTAGACAAAAATAGAATTATCAGTAGTAGTTAGACAAAAAGAAGAATTGTATTTCATTTTCATGTATGTAATGCTTTTGATTAATGAAAATACAAGTTTTCTTAATATCTACTTGTCTATCGTTGTTTATTAATTATCATGAATAATGATATAAATTATCAGTATGCATGTAATAACACTTGCTAAGATAGACTTAACAAAACTCATAATTGAACCACTAAATAACATGAACTTCAGAATTTGAAACAGTAAGACACACAAATTTCACAATCCTGATACTGACAATACAATCCTGATGTTAATACTGATGACATCAGCATACTGATAGCAATCCTGATGTTTATTAACAAGTCTATCATACTGTAATTTATCAAGGTAAAGTGTTACAGCTTAAGCATTTAACAATCAAGTATAGATCCTGACAAAATATCAAGTCTATAAGCTGAAACAACATACCTTGCTACTTGTGTAGATGTTAAAGATCTAAAAATTTAACATTCCTAACTCACAAACCAATCTAATGAATGTGGCCTCATCAAGTGGTTTGGTTAGAATATCTGCAAGCTGTTTGTCAGTATGAACAAAATGAAGTTCCACAGTACCATTTTCAATATGTTCTCTAATAAAATGATACCTGACATCAATGTGCTTAGTCCTTGAATGTTGAACTGGATTTTCTGCAATTTTGATAGCACTAGTATTATCACAAAACATAGGAATATTACTAAGTGTCATATCATAATCCATCAACTGATTTCTTATCAAAAGGAGTTGAGCACAACAACTGCCTGCTGCAATGTATTCAGCTTCTGCAGTTGAGGTTGAAACTGATTGCTGCTTCTTGCTTGCCCAAGAAATCAATCTGTTTCCCAAGAATTGACATGTACCTGTAGTGCTTTTCCTGTCTATTTTACACCCTACATAATCAGAGTCTGAATAGCCAATTAGGGAGAAATCAGATTCTCTTGGATACCACAAACTAAGATTTGGAGTTCCCTTGAGATATCTAAAAATTCTCTTCACAGCAATTAAATGAGATTCCTTAGGATCACTTTGGAATCTAGCACATAAACAGGTAGAGAACATTATATCTGGTCTACTTGCAGTTAAATATAACAGTGAACCTATCATGCCTCTATAGCTAGTTTTATCAACACTCTTTCCCTTAGGATCAGAGTCTAGCTTAGTGGCTGTTGCCATGGGTGTCTTTGCAACTGCACAATTTTGAAAGTCAAACCTTTTTAAAAGATCTTTGATATACTTTGACTGATTAATGAAAATACCAGTCTCAATATGTTTGACCTGCAAGCCTAAAAAGTAATTTAGTTCACCCATCATGCTCATCTGATATTTAGACTGCATAAGCTTGCTAAACTTAGCACATAACTTTTCATTAGTAGAACCAAATATAATATCATCAACATAAACTTGAACTAAAAGCAAATCACCTTTTATCTTTCTAAAGAATAGAGTTTTGTCAATTGTACCTCTTGTGAAGCCATTTTCAAGAAGAAATTTAGACAAAGTCTCATACCATGCTCTTGGTGCCTGCTTCAGTCCATAGAGTGCCTTGTCAAGTTTGTAGACATGATTTGGAAACTTTGGATCAACAAAACCAGGTGGTTGTTCCACATACACTTCCTCATCAAGCTTGCCATTTAGAAAAGCACTCTTTACATCCATCTGGTATACCTTGAATTTTGAATGAGCAGTAAATGCAATAAACATTCTGATTACTTCCAATCTTGCTACAGGTGCAAAGGTTTCATCATAGTCAATTCCTTTTTCCTGAGAATAACCCTTGGCTACCAGTCTTGCTTTGTTTCTTACAATCATACCAGATTCATCTAGCTTGTTTCTAAAAACCCATTTAGCACCAACAATAGATCTATCTTTAGGTCTTGGTACCAGTTTCCAAACTTTGTTCCTCTCAAATTCATTCAATTCTTCCTACATTGCTATTACCCAATCAGGATCCTGTAAGGCTTCTTCAACCTTCTTAGGTTCATTCTTTGAGAGAAAACAATTGTACAAGCATTCATTTTGAATTGATCTTCTAGTTCGAACACCACTATTTGGATCACCAATTATCAAATCCTCAGTATGATCCCTTGTCCATTTTTTAACAGGTGGTAGATTGCTCCTGCCAGACTCTCCCCCTAAGTTAGTGGTATCTCTTGTAGAAGAACTTTCTCTGCCTTCAAAAGCTCCACCTTGATCAGTAGATTCCATACTGCTGCTAGTTTCTGATCTTCCTTCATTAGACTCTGAAGAATCAGTTCCTGATGAAGTAGACTTTGAATGACCAGTCTGATCCTGATCGGTCCTATGTTCTCCTTGATTGAATTGCTCCCCCTCAACATTAGCATTACTTTGAGAAGCAATAGAGATTTCCTCTAGAGAACCTTCATCATCACTGGAGAGAATCTCAGAATACTTAAGATTTTCAAATTCCAGATTGTCATGGCTTTCATCAGTTTGCAAAATTCCAAACTTCTTATCATCAAATGCAACATGAATTGATTCCATAACAATGTGGGTTCTGAGATTGTATACTTTGAAGGCTTTTGATGCTGAATACCCTAGAAAGATTGCTTCATCCGATTTGGCTTCAAATTTCCCAAGTTGTTCTGGATGAACTTTCAGGACATAGCATTTGCATCCAAAGATGTGAAAGTATTTCACACTTGGTTTCTTTCCTTTGATCATCTCATAGGGAGTCTTGCCATGAGCATTTACCAAGGTTCAGTTTTGAGTGAAACATGCAATGTTGATAGCTTCTGCCCAGAAATAGGTTGGAAGCTTTGCATCTGCAAGCATGGTTCTTGCTGCCTCTATGAGAGTTCAGTTCTTTCTTTCTACTACACCATTCTGTTGAGGTGTTCCAGGTGTAGAAAACTGTTGAGTAATTCCACTGTCTACACAATACTCCTCCATTGTAGAATTCTTGAATTTTGTACCATTGTCACTTATGAACACTTTGACCTTGTACTCAGAGCTATTTTGAATATTCTTGACAAATTCAATGATTTGCTGAGGAGCTTCATCCTTGTTGTGTAGAAAGAATACCCATGTGAACCTTGTGTAATCATCCACTATAACTAGAGCATATCTTTTCTTGTTGATAGGCATAATGTTTACTGGACCAAATAAATCAAGATGCAGCATGTGAAATGGTTCAGTAATGGAATTTTCTGTCTTGCTCTTGAAAGTGGTTCTTCTTTGTTTTCCAAGCTGACAAGCATCACAAAGTCCATCTTGTACATAGTTTGCCTGAGGTAGGCCTCTCACCAGATGATGCTTAACAAGTTGATTAAGCTTCTTGAAATTGAGATGTGAGAGTTTCTTGTGCCAATTCCAGCTTTCATCATTTGATGCCTTGCTGTAAAGACATCTGACAGTTCCTTTAGATGTGTCACTCAAGCTGGCTTCATATATGTTACCATGTCTCTGACCAGTCAGAACAATGTCTCCATTCTTCATATTCAAGATTTTGCATCCTTTACTGTCAAAGATTGATTGGTAACCCTTATCACCCAGTTGACTTATGCTTAAAAGTGTGTGTTTCAAGCCTTCAACCAGTGCTACATTTTCTATGATGACATTCCCCAAAATAATTGAGCCATATCCCAGAGTTTCTCCTTTGTTGCCATCTCCAAAGGATATTACTGGGCCAGCTTTCCTCTCAAACTTTGTAAGCAGGGACTTCTTTCCAGTCATATGTCCAGAGCATCCACCGTCCAAGATAATTGAATGCTTCTTTCCAATGCCCTGCAAACAAAAAGTAGTTAGTTAGAATTTTTTAGGACCCAACTTTGATTGGATCCTTTCTTACTAACTTTTGAACCAACAGGCTTTGAAGATTTTGCTTTTGATTTACCTGTTGCGGAGTCAACCTTAGACTTAGATTTCACAAACTGTTTGTGACTAGGAGTTTCAGATTTCAGAGAATAATAGTCATAATACAGTTCATGATATTCCTTACACATATAAATGGAATGAAGTAAACTACCACAATGATAACAGGGTTCTTGTGATTGGTATTGAATTCTCTGAGTCTTGGGAAATCTGGACTCAGTTTTCCAAGAAGGTTTTTGATTGCAGTCTAGGGCCAAATGATTATGATTTCCACATTTATAGCATTTCTTCCTAGGTGCATCAGGTACATTCTTGTAATTATTCTCTTTGTTAATACCTTCTTTTCCATTCCTATTTCTTCTAATCTTGCTAGACTCTGAAATACTTTCTAGTCTCTGTTTCAACTAAGACTTAGACAGAAAACCTATGTTTACATTCTTAGGTTTTTCTAACACTCTTTCATCTGAATTGCTATTGTTGATTCTTTTGTGCACAACTGGGGTACCTTTAGAATCAACAAATTTAACATGTTTAGGTTCAGAAACTATCTTCTTACCTTCAGACTTAGATGTGCTAGCTTCAGTTTTACTATCATCACTGACAATAGCTACAGTATCTTCTTGCCTAGCCTTATCAAAACCTAAACCATTAACTTTACCCAAAATTTGATTTTCAATGATTTCTTGAATCTTTTTACCAGAATTGTTAATGGTTTTAATCACATCTCTCTCTTCCTCTAGTTCTTTTCTGACATAGTCATAAGCCTCAAGAATAACACCATAATCATGCTTAGCTTTATCAGAACTTAACTTATATTCTTCCATTTGAATTAACTCAGATTCAAGAAAATTATTTCTACTAACTAATTCATCATTCTTAGCCTTGAGTTCATCTTTTTCACTAGCAAGAATTTTGAAATTAGTCATAAGATTCTTAAACTCAACATGAATAGATCTAATATCATCAGAATCTAAGCTATCAAATGAATCAAGAGAGTGAAGTGATACCTTAACAGAAGATGAAGAAGTTTTCTTTGGAGATCCAGGCTTGTCTGAAGCACTTGCCATCAATGCAATGTTGTCATAATCCAATTCATCTTCAGAATCACTGGAGTCTGCCCAATCCTTCTGTGTCACCATGAGTGCATTACTCTTTCCTGAATTCCTAGGCTTCTTGCACTCACTAGCAAAGTGTCCAAGCTCACTGCAGTTAAAGCACTTGATCTTGGCTTTATCAAGCTTGATAATTGTACTCTTGCCTTTGTCATTCTTCTTCTCCTCTTTCTTCTGAAAAGTGCCTTTGCTAAATCTTCTCCTGTTGAATCTTCCTTTCTTGAAAGCTTTAGCAAACATAGCAAAGAGTTCTTGCATCTCTGATTCAGAATCATTATCTTCAGAGTCTATATCTGTAGTCTCTGACTCAGAACTTTATTTGCTCTTCTTCTTCCTCAAGTCTCTTTCAGTAGATTCAGACTTTTCTTCTGGAAGCTTCTTTGATTCAGACTGAGCAGTGAGTGCAACAGTTTTCATCTTTCCTTCACTCTCGCTCTTTTTCTGCTGCCTGTCAAGTTCATAAGCTCTCAATTTTCCATAAACTGCTTCTAATGATATCTCATCAAGATCATTAGCTTCCTCAATTGCAGATATCTTCTCATTGTAGAAATCAGGAAGAGCTTTCATGAACTTCGTATTCATATCCTCCAAGTCATAATATTTACCATGCATGGCCATCTCATTGATGAGTTTAGTAAACCTATCAAAGGTGTCAGTAAGTGACTCACCAGACTTGGATTCAAAGTACTCATACTGTTGTATGAGAAGTGTCCTCATATTCTTCCTGATAGGTTTAGTTCCTTCACAGTGAACCTTTAGATTGTCCCATATCTCCTTAGCAGTTTTACACGAGAGAACATAGTTAGTGAGAACAGAATCAAGACTGTTGAATAGTATGTTTCTCACTTTAGCATCCGTAAGAACGTTCTCCTTTTCCTTATCTGTCCATTCAGATTTAGGCTTCTCTGCTGTATGTTCTGGAACAACTTTTCCTTCCATAGTTGCTTGAGGAACAAGCCTTGTTGGAACAAAAGGCCCATCTCTGATTCTGTCAAGATAATCAGGATCTGTTGCTTCCAAGTGATGCAACATCTTCACTTCCCATAGAGTATATTCGTTTCTCTTGAGCATAGGGATCTTAGTATTACCATCCTTGTAACCAGACATGATTGCAGATCTTTATGATTATTCGAAATCAACCTGCTCTGATACCAATTGTTAACTCGAATAACTTGTAGAAGGGGGGGTTAAATAAAAGTTATATAATCGTGTCTGATTTTTGCTTGATTATATGAACAAGAATAAACGAATGAATCAAACTTTGTTTGTATTAAAATAATCAAATACAAACTCTACCAAAGGTGTACAATACCTTTAGCAGATGCTGACAATATAAATCTTTCTCTCTGTTTGTTTCGAACTCTCGAATACAAATCTTACGAATTCACTTGCTCACTTACGCACGCTATTTACAATGATATAGAGAGAGTATTTATAATGCTACCTATCAACTAATAACAGAATTATAATCTATCTATGACAATGTTCTACCGTCCAGTTGATAGTTTCCATCAATAGAGAATTCGTTTCCTTCACGATATCTTCTTGCTTGTTTTCCAAAACAAAGATCCTATTTTATAGCACTTGCCAGTTTCTGTAGCATCCATAATGACATCATCAGTAACACGACTGATATCATCAGTAACATGACTGATATCAGGATTTCCCATTGCATCAGGATCTGATTATCCCATCAGTATTTGATCAGGATCTGACTTAATGTATCAGGATCTGCTCCTCTATTCCTGACATGTAGTCCCCGATACACTGTTCCTGACATGTAGCCTCTGACGCACTGTTCCTGACTAAATTCTACAGATTACTGTTTAACACATATATCCTAAACAAAGTGCTAAATCCTTTATAAGATCAGGATATACAAGAAGTATTAGCAAAATTCTATTCTTAACATCACAACTTATGAATTATTCCTAACATTATTTTCTCCAGTTAATAGAGAAGATTAGTTGACCTTGTGGTCAGTTGGTATTACTGTTCCAGCAGCGAGAGGTGACGTTCGAGTTATTGATTTCGTCGGGTAGTGGTTTTGGAATTTGTCAAGGTTGGTTAACTAGTTCGATAGTGGACTTAGTTTGTTATAAAATTGTATAACAATTTTATTCTGAGGTTGGATTGTAATAATGTAATTTGATAGTTTGTTTCATACCATAACCTGTATGCGGTCTTGGATTAGGGGTGTTGTATTATTTATATTTTGCTTATGTCCAGGTTTGTATGGTGTTTAATGAGGTTCGTGATCCCAAATTTGTACCCCGGATTATGGGATGTCACACTATATCTTAATAGATCTAAGATTAGACTCGTCACGGGCTGATGCCAGTACTACTTTCCGGACTAAATATTATAGTGTTTTTAATAGTGATCTTATTTATTTTGATAGTGTACATGTTTACTTAATTTACCTAATATGATTATAACTTGCTTTGATTTGATTGGAACTCCCTAACATGCACATGTATAAAAAAAAGAAAAATTTTTTAGTCCTTATTTATCATCCTGGTCGACATGTTTTTCTCTTATAAATATTTGTTGTTTTGTCAATATATAAAACATTGTACATTTTATGTATTTACCCCACTTGGAATTTAATCTTTTAACCCTAACATGTTTTATGATAGTTTAATGATGATTAGAATTAGTCAAGATATAAGTTGATGCATAATACATACTTTCTGTCGCAAAATATTATTATGTATAATTAGATGCACTATTATGACCTGCTTGGTTTCTCTATATTAATGCTAAAATATACATCTAAATCACATGCACTTTTATCCGAGTATTTAAAAAAAGGAGGAGGAAGAGAAAACTTGTTAAAGTTTGTTTCTGTAGTGAAAATAAAATAGATTAAGAGTTATGTTGATATATACCACTTGTGAGGTGAATATTTTCTTGACTTTCATGTTTTTATAAATGGTGATAATTTTGTATTTTGTTCATTTAGTTACAATGTCAAATCTTACAAAGCTTGAATTCAACGCACTTGATGTCACCGGGAAGAATTATTTGACATGGATATTAGATGCTGAAATTCATCTTAGCGCTATGGGTCTTGGTGACACCATAAAAGAAGGGAATAAATCCTTAGAACAAGACAAGGCGAGGGATATGATATTTCTCCGCCACCACCTTGATGAGGGATTAAAAACTGAATACTTAATTGTAAAAGATCCCTTAACCCTTTGGAACAGTTTGAAAGAAAAATATGACCACCAGAAAACTATCATACTTCCTAAGGCTCGCTATGCTTGGTTACACTTGCGCTTACAAGATTTTAAAAGTGTAAGCGAGTATAATTCTGCAATGTTTAGGATTACTTCACAATTGAAATTATGTGGTGAAAATATCTCTGATAATGATATGTTGGAAAAAACCTACTCCACTTTACATGCCAATAATATGCTCCTGCAGCAGCAATATCGTAAAAGGGGATACACAAATATTCTGAACTTATATCAATTTTGCTCCATGCAGAGCAAAACAACGAACTCTTACTGAAAAATCATCAAGCACGTCCAACTGGTTCAACACCATTCCCTGAAGCGAATGTTGTGACTAGTAATGAATATGGACAAAATAAGCATTTTGGACGTGGGCATGGACGTGGATTTGAACGTGGGCGAGCCCGTGGACGTGGGTGTGGTTTTGGACGTGGTCGAGGCCATGATCACCAAAAATTCTCAAATTTTAAGAAACCTCACCACCAGAAGTGGACAAAAAGTGAGGAGAAGCCCAAGGCAAGTATGATGGATAAAAGGGTTGAAAGCACTTGTCATCGCTATGGAATGAAAGGTCATTAGAGCCGTGCCTGTCGTACCTCCAAGCACCTTGTTGATCTTTATCAAGCTTCTTTGAAGGGTATAGAGACTAACTTTACTGAACAAAGTGATCCTTTGGGCATTGCCCACGTTGAAGCACATCTTGGAGGGGGAAATCAAATTAATCCAATCAGTTCTACTCATATGGAAGTAGCAGATTTTTTTGAAGATGGCAATATGGAATTGGTCAAATTTAGTGGTGATGATGCCAATATTAATTAAATAATATGTTCTTGTCTTCTTGTTAAGATTTATGTTTGAACTATGAATATTTATGTTTGGGCCATAAGGCTTTATGTTTGAACTTTATATGTTGCTTATCTTATCATCAAAAGAAATGTTAATTACATCTAATTAATGTGTTATTTATTTTTGTGAAGAAATATGGCTAGCAGTCTCTTTTCATGCGATGATGAATCACTTTGCTTAGCGGATAGTGCAACAACACACACAATATTGAAAAATCAAAAATACTTTTCGCATCTAACTCTAGCTAAAGCTAATGTTAACACTATATCTGGTGCATCAGATCTTATTGAGGGCTCCGGAAGAGCAAATATAATGTTACCTAATGGTACACAGTTTAGCATCGATGATGCAATGTTTTCCACCAGATCACAAAGAAACCTTTTAAGTTTCAAAAATATACGTAAAAATGGTTATCACATTGAGACAATAAATGAAAATGATGAAGAATTTTTATATATCACATCAGTTGTTTTAAGGATGAAAAAAATCATGGAAAAGCTCCCCTCATATAAATCTGGATTGTATTATACCTTTATAAATCCAGTTGAATCAAATATGGTGATAAACCAAAAATCAAAGGACCCGACTAATTTTATCATAAGGCATAATCGTTTAGGTCATCCGGGTTCAACAATGATGCGAAGGATTATAGAAAATACAAATGGACATCCCCTTAAGAATAAAATTGTTCCTTTATCTAAAGATTTTTCATGTGTTTCTTGTTATCAAGGAAAATTAATAACAAGACCATCTCCAGTAAAAGTTGCAATTGAATGTCCAAATTTTTTGGAACGTATTCAGGGAGATATATGTGGACCTATCACCCCATGAATTGGGCCATTCTAGTACTTTATGGTACTTATTGATGCTTCAACACGATGGTCGCATGTCAGTTTATTGTCCACTCGAAATGTTGCATTTGCGCGACTACTTGCTCAAATAATTCGATTGAGAGCACAATTCCCTGATCACAATATAAAGAAAATTAGATTGGACAATGCGGGGGAATTTTTATCCCAATGTTTTAATGATTATTGTATGTCGATTGGGATTGAAGTGGAACATTCTGTTGCTCATGTGCACACTCAAAATGGTCTAGCAGAATCTTTCATTAAGAGGCTACAACTGATTGCTAGACCTTTACTCATGAAAACAAATTTACCAAGTTCTGCATTGGGACATGCAATATTACACGCAGCTTCTTTAGTTCGGTTAAGACCGACTTCTTATCATCAATATTCCCCTATGCAAATTGTAAATGGTAAAGA
Organism: Saposhnikovia divaricata; assembly: GCA_036435485.1. Classification (NCBI taxonomy): domain Eukaryota; kingdom Viridiplantae; phylum Streptophyta; class Magnoliopsida; order Apiales; family Apiaceae; genus Saposhnikovia; species Saposhnikovia divaricata. Next base: position 94,209,584 of record CM071596.1, read on the forward strand.
ACCAAATATCTCACATTTAAGAGTTTTTGGTTGTGCAGTTTATGTTCCGATCTCTCCTCCCCAACGAACAAAAATGGGACCCCATAGAAGATTAGGGGTATATGTTGGATTTGATTCTCCCTCAATAATTAAATATTTGGATCCCATGACTGGTTATTTATTTAAGGCAAGGTTTGCTGACTACAAATTTGATGAGACAGTTTTTCCTGCATTAGGGGGAGATAAGAAAAAATCTGATAAAGAAAGACAAGAAATTTTGTGGAATGCAGTCCCTATGTCTCATTATGATCCTCGAACAAATCAAAGTGAACTTGAAGTTCAAAAGATTATCCACCTACAAGAAGTGGCAAATAGACTGCCTGAAAAATTCACCGATATCAAGACAGTGACAAAGTCACATATTCCAACTGTTAATGTTCCTTGTAAAATTAAACTTCCTGATGAAGAGAATAAAAACATGCTAGCAAATGAGTCTAAATCACGCCAGAAGCGTGGTAGACCTGTTGGATCCAAGGATAAAAATCCAAGAAAGACAAGGAAGCTAAACAAAGAAGCTGGCACATCAAATGACATTAGCGTAAAAGAAATAGAATTGATCAATGAAGATACGTCTTCAAAAGATGATCAAACACCTGAAATCGTTGACAACGAAGAGATCTCTATAAATTATGTGATTTCAGGGAAGAGGTAGAACAGAAAAGAAATTGTCATGGATGAAATATTTGCATATGCAGCTGCTCTTGACATTTCTGAAGAAATCGAGGATCATGAACCTAGATTGATCTATGAATGTAAAAGAAGAAATGATTGGCCAAAGTGGAAAGATGCTATTGAGGCAGAATTAAAATCACTTGAAAAATGTCAAGTTTTTGGACCTATTGTCCAAACACCTGCAGGTGTGAAACCAGTTGTCTTTAGATGGGTATTTGTGCGTAAAAGAAATGAGAAAAATGAAGTTGTGAGATACATGGCACGCCTTGTTGCACAAGGCTTCTCACAAAGACCGGGAATCGATTATGAAGAGACTTATTCACCGGTAATGGATGCAACAACATTCAGATTCTTACTAAGTTTATCAATTCTAGAAGAGCTCCAAATGAATTTGATGGATGTTGTGACTGCCTATTTATATGGAATCTTTGTCCACCAGTCAGCTTATATCGGAAAAATCCTTAAACGTTTTATAATGGACAAAGCATATCCTGTTAGTACACCTATGGTGGTACGTTCACTAGAAAAGCATAAGGATCCATTTCGCCCAAGAGAAAAGGGAGAAGAGCTTCTTGGTCCAGAAGTACCATATCTTAGTGCCATTGGAGCACTAATGTACCTTGTTAATTGTACATGTCCTGACATTGCATTTTCTGTTAACTTATTGGCAAGACATAGTTCTGCTCCAACTCGAAGGCATTGGACTGGAGTGAAACAAATATTTAGATATCTTCGAGGAACAATGGATATGGGTTTATATTATTCTAGAGACTCGAAAGTGGAATTAGTTGGTTATGCAGATGCTGGATACCGGTCTGATCCCCACAAAGGAAGATCACAAACAGGTTACATATTCACATATGGTGATACTGCAATATCTTGGCGATCAACAAAGCAGACTCTTACAGCAACCTCTTCGAACCATGCTGAACTATTGGCACTTCATGAAACAAGTCGGGAATGTGTATGGCTCAGGTCCCTGGTCCACAACATCTGAAAATCATGTGGTCTTTCAGTCAATAAAGGAAGTCCTACTGTTTTATTCGAAGATAATGAAGCATGTATTACCCAAACTAGAGAAGGCTACATCAAAGGAGACAGGACAAAGCACATTGATCCAAAATTCTTCTTCACCCATGAACTACAGCAAAGGGGAGAAGATATCTGTCAGATCCGCTCATGTGATAATCCAGCTGATTTATTCACAAAGGCACTTCCTACATCTCCCTTCGAGAAGTTGGTACACAAGATTGGAATGCGTAAAATTCGAGATTTATGGTGATTTCTCTAGTCATGCTAAAATGAGGGGGAGACACTTCACTTTAATATATGTACAACACATGTACTCTTTTTCCTTCACTAGGGTTTTTCCCACAGGGTTTTTCTTAGCAAGGTTTTAACGAGGCATGATGTTTGTACGAGTCATTCAAGGGGGAGTGTTATGAAATATGAATAGTTGGATGACTTTCTACATTTCTATTATTAATGTAAGTCATTTAGTTTACCAACCTTTGGCTTTTCAGTCCTTTGTAACTTATTTTCTATGACCTATATATAGGGCTTGTGCAAGGTTGTTGGATATATGAATAAAAGATTGTCTCTTACCTCTATTCTCTCTATATTATTTATATATATATATATATATATATATATATATATATATATATATATATATATATATATATATAGTCTATTATATTCTTATTAAAAGTTATATTATTTGTTTTTAATATAGAAAAAACACCATCATTTAGAATACTATAAAATATGTATTATTATATTTTAGTATCTTCTATAATTTATTTTTCTACTAATTGAAAAATATATATTAAAATTATGAATAATAATATAAAAATATTAAAAAAATAAGATAAAAATATTAAAAATCATCCGTGCATCGCACATGTAAAAATAATCTATATCTATACTATTATATAATATGCAAACAGGGATATAATTTGGTTATTTGGTTCAACTTGGTTCAACCATCTAAAATAATAGTGACCGTTAGATATTTAGTAAATAGATGATAGCCGTTAGATCTAATAAAATAATATTCTATATTTAAATCCTTCTTCTAAAGATCCAAGGTTCGAATCCCGTCAACAACAAATTTACACTAAGATTTTATATTATTAGTTCTAGTCAATATATATCATATATTAAATAACTATAATTACTAATAATAATTTTATTAATTAATTACAAAGTTAAATTATATCCATAATAAATTATTATACTCTGTTTTATTTAATCATATAATTTTAAAAGTATTTAAAAGTAACCCGTGCTTTGCACGGGCTATAAGCTAGTATATTATAATGAATGGAGATCGGAAATGCACCAGAAGAGTTTAAGGTATTTATCTTTAATTTTCATTTTTTGATTTTTTTTATTAAAATTCTTTTCTTGCATTAAATAGTTATTAATGACATTTTAATTAGTCATTAATTACACCTATTAAACATATATTAAATTTACTTTATTTGTTTAAAAATTAGAAAACTTTATTTGAACATTATAGTTATTATTTTAATATTAAATATTAATTATATATATTTAAGTTTATTTTTAGGTAAAATGACAACTAACAATTATTTATATTATGTTCTTTTTTATTCCTTGTTTAAGATCACTATAATTTCTTTTCGGATGACTATAGAGTAGACGACCTAAACTTCTCAAGCAATTTTTATTATCAATGATTGTGAAAGTCGTAATAAAATATGGAAGTACAAGATCTTTAATTAATATCTGGAATTATGTACAAACAATACAGACAGATTTTTAATTTTGCACATGAATAAATTATACATGGGCTATATGTTCAAATCGATTAAATTTAACAAACCTAGACATTTATCTGAAGATAAAAATCGATAAAAAACTATACACCCATTGTTTCATTATATTGTGTCGAAATAAATTTAAATTCTAATTAAACAAATTCTTATACTATTATTGAATATGTATATTATTAGAGGGGTGTCGGCTTTAAAAAACGTTATTAACCTAACTTCTCGATCAATCTTTACTAGGAGTCTTAATAAATTATGGAAGTACACAAATCTTTACTTAATATCTGAAATTTGTATACAAATAATACAAACTGATTTTTACAAATGAATAAATTATATATGGGTTATGACCAAACTAATTAAATTGAACAAACCGAACCAATTTATCGGAAGATTAAATCGATAAAAAATTTATACACCTGTTGTTTCATTATATTGTGTCAAAATAAATTAATATTCAAAATAAATAAATTTTTACACTATTATTGAACATGTATATTATGAAAGGGATGTCAGCTTTAAAAACGTTATTATTTTATATTCAATAATTGTAACTTTTGATCATAAAAATTACGTTCATATTGTAATTTTTATTTTTAAATGTTTGTGTTAGGTCCGTTAAGATTGTAGAAGGGGGGGTTGAATACAATCTATACCATTTTCTCAAAATTTATTCGTTAAATAATTTTGCCTTAAACGAATATTTTTGTGCGGAATAATATAACACAAATTTCAAGTTGAATATAACAATATATTAACTTGAGGGGTGTTACAAAATCAGTCCAAATGATTATCAAGGGATTAATAACTAATTAGAAAATTCAACATGAACTTTGCTAATTTAGTTAATAAAATCAAGATATCAATTTGTGAACTAGGAAACTTAATTCGCTAGTAGTACAAGAATCACAAGTAAACAAGTTCCAACGGATAGGATATTACAACTGAGATGAACTTGAATTTACAGAATTAAATTTGAAGGTGTTCTTGAGCTTGAGAGAGAGAGAAATAGGCTGCTGTGAATTTTCTTCTTGTTTGGCTCGACTTATTCTTATCATTCTGCACTCTTCTGCCTTATATACACAGCCATAGTCATACTACTTGATTTAAACTGATATGACAATCATTTTATATTAATATGACAATCGGTATGACTATCAAATCAATGTAATATGATTGTCCAGCTTAAATATAACTTTCGGTATAACTTAACTAGTCAATATAACATTCGGTATGACTTACCAAATGAATATAACATTCGGTATAACTTACCAATGGAATGAAATATGACTATCTCCATTTAACTGAATATGACTATCTTCATTTAACTGAATATGACTATCTCCATTTAACTGAATATGACTCTCGGTATAACTATCAGTTTGATAGTTATATCATCATATTTTTCAGCTTATAATTAATTAAATGACTTATAAAAAATCATTTAACTAATTAATTCTTTTTCATATTAATTCTTATTTAATTAATCTAATAATCACTTTAACAAATATATTAATTCTGATAGAATTAATTTATTTATTAACTTAATTACTTGACTTAATTAATTAAAATAGAATTAATATAAATTCTTTAATAGTCAATACTCCGCTGAAAACCACGTAATTATAATAAGGAACATACACTGGCATGATGTTGACGTTCGATGTACTGTCTGGTTCATGAACGACTAACTCCAATCTCTGTTCTTCATCGTGACTTTTAACACTGTGGTCTTTTATACTCTTCACTCTCATCAATCATTCGGTACTGAAATTGTTTCTTGTCACTAATAGAAATCTCTGTCTTCAAAAATGAATCCACTTGTTTCAATGCTACCTTGAGGCCTGATCAGACATCTGAATCTTCTTCCAGTGTAAAACATCAAAACTATAGATTGACTTGTTGATTTTTCTTCTGACGGTTATCATCTTTTGAGATTCCTGTGACAGTTGATATTATTTACTTATTACAATCTAGTTTAATTGGATTAGGATCCTCGAACTACAAATAGGCTGAGTCATATGCCTTTCAATCTCCCCCTATTTGTTTGTTATACAATAACAAGCAAATACCTAGAGGATTCTTCAACTAATCCCAATTAAACAAGTAAAAGAAAACACTTTAAATGCTAAGTAAATAATGTAAAAGTTCTAGTTTATATTAACATTATCCAGATTCAAACAGAAAAGATAAATACAAGATAGATGATCCTCTAGACTGATCATATAAGATAATTATCCTATCTTGTTCTATCAAAGCTCTAATGATATAACTTGTAGAGCTAATCTTCATTTACCACTTTCTTTCTCATTGATTTCTCCTTCTTCTTGTTCATCCATGTCCGGTAGATTCTTGATCATTTCTGAATCAACAAGTAAATCCCTTCTGGATGCCACATCTGTAGGATAGACCAGTGGTATTCCAAGTTTCTTTCTTAACTCACCTTGATACTGCTTGTACTTCTTCAGGTTGGTCTGAGCATAGGATCGAATATGATTTGCAGCTTCATTCTTTTCCTGTGATGCAAAACCATGATTCCGAAGAGCATATGCAACATATACCAAGTGTCTGGCAAGATGTGTATACAATTCGTCTGTCTGAAGATTAACAGTATGAATGACTTCTCCCTTGAGAATTTTAACTTGTGGAGGGTCATTTATAACTTCAGGACCAGCTCTTTCAGCAAACTCTTGAAACTTTTCATGAAGCAGTATGCCTAGTTCAGAAGATGTTCTTACTTTTGGTCTCAACACCCAAAGCTCTGACAAGGATCTATCATAGAAGAACTGAAGCGATACTTTGTGAGATCCGAGCTTATGACATTCAACGAAGATAAGTAGCTCACCATTCTTAGGATCAGATGCAGTGGTTATTCTCACAATTTCTGTCTTTAAAGCTTTCAAATACATATCATGTATAGGGTTCTTCTGTTTGAAGCTTTCAAAAATAGCAATCATCCGACGATCATCATAGTCAGAAGTTTGTGTGAGTCAATTACCTTTTGAGCACGTTCCCACTTATCACCATTATTGTACTTGATGTACATTTTCCTAGCTTCCAGCTTCTGAGCATGTTGCTTTTGAAGTGCTTCCTGTTCTGCCTTTTGAAGTCTCTCATTATGAGCTAACTGTTCAAGTGTCTTCTTGAGTCTTTCTTCTCTCATAGTCAGATTAGCTTCATTCTGTTCGAGTTCTTTGTTTGCTTCAAAATTCATTTGTTGTGTTTCAACAGAATCAGGAATTATTTGCTCTTCATCATCCCAAAAACTGAGATCTGGTTCATCAAATTCTTCACCAACATCAGGAAACTGTAAGTCAGCAAACAGGTCAATATCAGGTTCACCTGTATAGTAAAAACCTTCTACATCATCATCTTCCTGTTCTGCTGCTTGATGAGTTGTCTTCTTCCCTTCACTCCTATCTTCAAATTTTTCTTTACTTGCACTTGCTCCCCCTTTAGATTTCTCCCCCTTAGTTGAGGAATCCTCTACAGTCTTGTGACTTGTACCAGCTCCAGGGTCACTTCCATCACTACCTTCAAAGAATTTCTTCTCTTCTACTGTAAGTGAGTGAGTTCTGCTGATGATATTATATAAATGTCTTAACCCCTTTGCTTGATGATCACTTTGCTTTTCAATCTGACTGAGACGATGTTCAGTGGTTAAATGATTTTCATTTATGTTGTTCTGAAGATCTTCAATCTGATTAGCCATAGATGATATAATAAGATCTTGAGCCACTGTGACATCTCCAGAGTCTTCAACTGCTTGTTGTTGAGAGAGTTTAAGTGCATTGATTTTGTTGTTGAAGATAGTTCTCATGTTGTCCATATCAAACCTCAAGTTTTTGTTGTCCTCTTCAGCTTGAGCAAGACTTTCTTTCATCTGATTGAGTTGAGTAATGAGAGATAAAGTGTATGTGTCATTGTGTGCTCTCACTTCAATAGCTCTCTGAGTATCACTCACCTCACGTGCTTGTGTTTCACTCAGATTTGAAGTAATTCTCACATCACTCCTCTCATTATCCTTAGCTGCATCCATTGTACCTGCACTGGAGATCACCCTAGCCTCCTCTTGGAAGGTCAGTGGTGGTGCAATGGGATTTCGCAAATCCCGATCAACCTTTGAAGGTTCTTCTGCCGTAACAATGGCAGGCACTGTAACTTGCTCCACTTGCATAACAATATTTTCAGCTTCACTTGCAAAAATATCTTCCCCCATTGTGAGTAACAGGGGTGAGCTTGAAGGAATGAATGGGTTTAAGATTGCCTTTGATATGGTTTTACTTTTCTTTTGTGATGGCAAATCTGTTTCACTCACACTATCACTACTGGGAATAGCTCTTTTGAATGACAATTTCTTTCTACGATAGTGTTTGGAGAATTTAGGATCAGTGTTTGGTGCATTGACCTGGGATAAAGGTTGTGGATCTACAACCCCTTGGTCACTTCTCACAATCATTTGACTACCAGAAAGATATTGAGATTGTAGTGGAGTTGAGTCAAATACCTGATCATTGACATGTACATCATCTTCATTCTGAGTGTGTTGATCCACTGGAAGTTGATGTTCAAGAACATTCAAGGGTTCAGAATCAGGTTGAGGTACTGGAACTTGTTCTGCTTCAGGCTGTGGAGCTTGTTGAACTAAAGGTACCACAGCATCTGGCTGTGGCATGACATTTGGCAAATGTATGTATGTAGACATATAAGGTGTTATGACTACAGGAACATGCAACAAGACCTTAGAAGTGTCCAGCCTGGTGTAGAACTTCTTGTTTGGTTTACCAGACCATTGAATTCGATCATTTGGAAACGGAGCAGGTTGATCCTTAGGCATTAGATGATTAAAAATTATTGTCAAAAATCGAGGATAATGACACTTAACCGGTTTACCTTTTCCAAAGTTCTTTGTAGCCTTCGTCAATCGATTCAGCAGAATAGGCCATATCAAGCTACCAAAATTGATTCTTCTATTGTGAGCAATCGAGAAACCAATTGACTGTAACATACCTGTGATGACAGTATTGTTGCTCTTTGTAGAATTAGCAAACACCTTTGCTATGATCTCGAAGAAGATATTCCATTCTTGAACAAGATTGCTTTTGAGTGGTTGTTTCAGATTCAGTTGACCATGATAGTTGATATTTGTGAAAAATTGAGTCAACTCATCATTTGAAGGTAATTCAGCAAATCGTTCAGTAGGAAGTCCCAGAGCAGCATTGAAGACAGATTCATCCACTGTATATGTCTGGTCATTAAAGTCGAATGAAAACGATCTTTCATCTGAGACAGCTGTAGTACACATTAATTTGAGTGGACCAAATTTCATTGGAACATTTGCAGTTATAGAGTGACTACAGAGATTTTGCTCATTTAGAAACTTTATCCAGGACTTGAACCGATCCACTGGGCAATCCTCGGGATTAAAGTATCCAATATAATTGTGATTCACAAGTTCAAAATTATTATAAGCACCAGCCATTGCAAATCAGGGATTAAAATTAGTAAATCTGCAAAATTCAACAATTTAACCCAATTAAATTACAAAATTCGAATTAATAAATAATTTAAAAATTCGAAAAATCAAAATCTCTATCAAAAATTCTGAAAAATTCAGACAAGGATCTTGATTGTAATACAAACACACATGTAATTTTAGTTTTTACAAAATCACAACCAATTGTTCGGATTTTTAGATCAAAATTTTGAATTTTTTTTTTCAATCTCAAAAACTCAAAACTCGATCAAATCTTACATTTTCAACCTTGATTAGGAATGTTATAGACTGGGTAATCACAAATGATCCTTAGAAACGTGTTTTGAGTAAGATTTGAGGCAGAAATTGGACAGCACTTCTGTGTGTATATGTGTGTATATCGTTCGAAAAAAAAAATTGAGTGACTTAACACGTCAATATGACAACCACAGATGATATGACTATCGGGTGATAGTCATACCGATAGTTATATTACGTATAAAACGTAATATGACTACCCTAGGCACTGTAAGTTATATTGCTGTTAATATCTAATATAACTACCGAAAAAACACTCAATATAACAATCAAATCTTAGTTATACCGATAGTTATATTACTGTTAAAACACTCAATATAACTATAAACTATTTTAACAGTTATATTTAAACAAAAACAAAAACAAAGTTATATCTAATTTATTTCTAAGTTATGTTACATTATTTAAAACTAATATAACTAATCAAACGTTCGAATATAACAATCAAGGAGACTGTTATACTGATAGTTATATTCTAACAAATCAGTTAATATAACTTAACTAAAAACAGAATATCAACAGAATTTAAATCAAGAAAATTACATTAATAATTTACATAAACAAAAAATAGCAAATTAATTTATACTAAAATTATAAAACCTAATAAAAATTATAAAAACGATTATATGTAGTCCTTTTTACGAAATCAAACATTAATAACAGAAGGACAAACATTACAAATTAAAATAAAATAAAATAAAATAAAACTAAATAATTATACTACATATATACATAATTATTTCTGATGAGTTAATAAATCTATAAATTTTCTAATAAAACAATTTCCATATAGAAAATTATTCAAAAAGAAACTATGATTTATTTAAACAACAAAAATAATCAAACTGAATTAAACACAATAACATTTTCAAGAAAAATAGATTTCTCATAAATTACAGCTTGTAAAATTCGAGAAAAATATTTTCAAAGAAAATGAATTAATCTAAAAATATAATAAGTAATTAAAAATATGTACAGAAGATAATAACAATGATTTTAAGATGAAATAAGCAAGGGTATAAGTTGATAAAATAATTATACAAGTGATTTAATAAGAAATATTAACACAATAATCACTTGTAAATTATTAAAGATCAAACCTCAGATATTAACCAGTTTAATTACTAGGACTATTTAACATACCCAATTCACCAACAATTCTGATAAATGTGGATTCGTCAAGAGACTTAGTAAAAATATCTGCTGTTTGTTCTTCCGTGGGTACAAAAAATAACTCCACGGTACCATTCATGACATGCTCTCGAATAAAATGATACCTGATGTCAATATGCTTTGTCCTTGTGTGCTGCACAGGATTGTTAGAGATTGCTATGGCACTTGTATTATCACATAAAATTGGAATTTTATCAAGCACAAAGCCATAGTCTCTCAGCTGATTCCTGATCCACAAAATCTGTGCGCAACAGCTTCCAGCAGCTATATATTCAGCTTCAGCCGTTGAGTTGGAAACTGTCTGTTGTTTCTTGCTGTACCAGGAAACTAGTCTACCACCTAGGAATTGACAACTCCCAGATGTGCTTTTTCTATCCACAACACTTCCTGCATAGTCAGAATCTGTATATCCAACAAGATTAAAACCAGAATCTTTAGGGTACCAGATGCCTAGGTTAGGCGTACCCTTAAGATATCTCAGAATTCTTTTAACAGCAATGAGATGAACATCTCTAGGATCCGATTGGAACCTTGTACACAAACACGTAGCATGCATAATATCAGGTCTACTCGCAGTAAGATAAAGTAATGAGCCTATCATACCTCTGTAGCTTGTGATATCTACCTTGGCAGAATTTTCACATGCTCCAAATTTGACAGCTGTGGATGATGGTGTCTTTGCTGAAGAAGAGTCCTCCATTTGATACTTCTTGAGAAGCTCTTTGACATACTTGGATTGACAGATAAATATTCCATCTGTCCTTTGACTTATTTGCAATCCAAGAAAGAACTTCAACTCACCCATCATGCTCATTTCAAATCTACCCTGCATTAACTTCGCAAATTTCTTGCATAAAAGATCATTAGTAGACCCAAATATTATATCGTCCACATAGACTTGGACTATAATTGTATCATTCTTATGTTTTTTTGTAAAGAGAGTTTTGTCTATGACACCTCTAACAAAATCATTTTCAAGTAAAAATTCAGAGAGAGTGTCATACCATTTCCTTGGTGCTTGCTTAAGACTATAGACAGCCTTGAAAAGGAAGTAAACATAGTCAATTAAATCCTGATCTTCAAAGCCAGGGGGCTGTTCTACATAAACCTCTTCATCTAGCTTGCCATTCAAGAAAGCACTCTTGACATCCATTTGATAAACTTTAAAGTTTGAAAATGCTGCGAATGCCAAGAATATTCTTATGGCCTCAAGTCTAGCCACTAGAGCATAGGTCTCATCATAGTCAATGCCTTCAGATTGGGAGTAACCCTTTGCTACCAGTCTTGCTTTATTTCTCGTCACTGTGCCATCTTCATCAAGTTTGTTTCTGAATACCCACCTTGTGCCAACTACTGGTCTGTCTGTAGGTCTGGGTACCAGCTTCCAAACTTCTTGTTGTTTAAATTGATTGAGTTCATCTTGCATAGCAATCACCCAATCAGGATCAGAAAGAGCTTCTTCAGTTTTCTTAGGTTCCATTTCAGATAGAAACCCTGAATAATTGCATTGATTCTGAAGAGCTCTTCTAGTCTTTACACCAACAACTGGATCACCAATGATTAACTCAAAAGGATGAGCTCTATTCCAAACAGTCTGTCTGGGAAGATTAGATCTTGATGATTCTCCTTGACCTTCATTGGGATGTTGTGTGTGACCAGTTGACCCTTCATTTTCTCCCCCTGAGTTGTTGCCAGGTTGACTAGATGATGATTGATTATTAGAGTCAGGGGAATTTTGACTACTATCATTGATTTCATCACCATTACCCTGATCATCATTGTTGTCATTAGCATCAGCAAAAATCTCAGGTGCATTGTCATCATCTGAATCTGTATCTGTCATGTCATCGAAAGATAGCTTCTCAGATGGATTCTCAGTTTAGATACTAGGGAGTTTAGTGTCATCGAATGTTACATTGACACTTTCCATCATCTTCTGTTCATCAATCACATACACCCTGTATGCTCTCATTGAATAACCAATAAAAATTGCTTCAAATGCTTTGGTATCGAATTTACCACCTTGATCATCACCTTCTTTAAGCACAAAGCACTTTGCCCCAAATACATGAAAGTATTTGAGTGAAGGTTTCTTATCAGCCATAATTTCATATGGTGTCTTCATTTGATCTTTATTGATTAGAGTTCGATTCTGGGTATAGCACGCAGTATTGACGGCTTCAGCCCAAAAGTACAATGGAAGCCTTGATTCACTTAGCATAGTACGTGCAGCTTCAATCAAGGTTCTATTCTTTCTTTCCACTACCCCATTTTGCTGAGGAGTTCTTGGAGTTGAATATTGTCTGGTTATACCCTTCTCAGTGCAAAAGTCATTTAGAACTGCATTCTTGAATTCAGTTCCATTGTCTGATCTTATAGCTCTCACTGGATACGTAGAATCTCGCTCAATTAACTTGATGTGATCAATCACCAGTTGTGGAGTCTCATCTTTAGAATTCAAAAACAGAACCCATGTGTATTTTGAAAAATCATCAACAATCACTAGAGCATATCTCTTCCTTGACATAGACATCACATTAACTGGACCAAACAAATCCATATGAAGTAATTGTAATGGTTCAGTTATTGAAGATGTATCAGTGCTCCTGTGACTTGCCCTTTTTAGCTTGCCCTTTTGACATGCATCACACAGTCCTTCTTGAGTGAATTCCATTGAAGGCAAACCTCTCACCAATTCTCTTTTGACCAGAGAATTCATTGTCTTAAAATTAAGATGAGAAAGTTTCTTGTGCCAAAGCCAACTCTCATCATTAGATGCTTTAGTGTAGAAGCAAGTAACTTCTTCAGTGCTTCCTGAGTTCATATTGGCTACGTACAGATTGCCTTTTCTAACTCCTGTCAGTTGTGGCTTTTCATGTCTCTTGTGTGAAATTAGACAATTCTTCTTGTTAAAATGAACTTCATAACCTTTATCACAGAATTGACTGACACTGAGCAAATTGTGCTCAAGTCCTTTCACAAAAGAAACTTCATCAATGATAACATTTCCAGCTTCAAGTCTGCCATATCCATCAGTTCTACCTTTGCTGTTATCTCCAAAGGTAACTACTGGGCCGGCCTTCTCCACCACATTTGTCAGCAGGGTTCTATCTCCAGTCATATGCCTTGAACATCCACTGTCCAAGATCCAGGTCACTCGATCAACCTGTTCAATACCCTGCAATGACAAATGAGTTAAACCTTCTTCGGGACCCAAATTTGATTGGGTCCTGCGTACTTAAAGTATTGACCTTTGTCAGGCAAAACAACATTTTTAAGTTTAACCTCTTTAGTCAATAAACATTTAACCTTATAAACAGATTTGAAAATCTTTTGTTTACTCTTGGGTATCCATGTTTCTCTCGCAGCAGTAACACTTGTGTCATTGACTGGACATTTGACCTGGTAGACATTCTTGGTAATCTTTTGTTTAGTCTTAGGTACAAATGTCTCTCTCCTAACTTGAGGAGGAAAAGCAGTCTTAGATCGAACATTATTGTTCCTGTTCATGTGCTGTCGAGGAGCATTCTGTTTAACACATGCATAATTACCATTAAAATAAGCACGCATATTGTTAAACGCACAAGACATACAATTGATAATACCACATGCTTTATGATTAGAGTTAATAGTAGGCATGGTATTTTCCTGCTTTGACTTGTTACTACCTAATCCAGTCTTAGAAGTACTAGCTGATTCAACAACTTTGACTGGTACTTTAGGTACATCTTTCTTGGGTGACACATTTGTTGTGTTAACGTCCTCAACTGATTTAGCCTTAACAAATACTGTGACATTTTTCTTGGATGACACATTCTTTGTATTATAGTTTTTAGCAGTTTTATTCTTAACACATTTATTCTCAACAAGAACTGTGCCATTTGCAGCATCCTCATTTCTCATTTCTTCATGTATAACCATAGAACGAATATCTGGTGGACCAGCATCAGATTTAGTAAACATTGGTTTTTCAACATTCTTGAGAATATGTGGTATACCTCTTTCTTTAGCTGGTATAGAATTAGGGGAATGATTACTCAAAGAACCAACAGCTTGACTGTAATCAAATCCTATTCCTACAGTTTGTTCTAATGCTTGTTTGTTGAAGAAATCTTTAGAAACTTTAACAGTATTATAACACGCTCTAACCTGTGTTTCAAGTTCTCTAATCTTGGTTTCTTGTTCAGCAATTTTATCAACTTGTTTTGTCATGTAATCTCCTAGACCTTTTTCTCTGCAGTTAAGTCGAGCTATTTCTTCTATATTCTTATCTTGATTAACCTGCACCTTTTTTAAATCTAACATTTGATTTTCAAGGTTAGTGTTAACAAGACTTATTCTCTCGTACCCTCTTTCTGCATTATTCAAGGAACTATGTAAACTATCAATTAACTGAGCATCAGTAAGAATTACCGGAGTGGTATAATAAGTTGAAGATTCAGCATTTGCCACCAACGCAAAGTTTCCATATTCTTCATCTTCGCTATCTGTATCATCCCAGCTTTTACCAGCTGCCACATAAGCTCTTCCACTTTTCTTCTTTTCAGAAGCATAATCTTTCTTCTGTGCTTGCTTGGGTTTCTGACACTCAGTAGCAAAATGTCCCAACTCATTACAATTGAAACAACGAATTTTGCTTCTGTCAACAGTTCCAGTTTTATAACCTCCCCTGTTACTAGAGGATGAAGAACCTCCTCTTTGAAACCTGTTATTTGACTTAAACCTGAACTTTGGATTTCTTCTGAATCTGAAGTTACTAAATTGTCTCACCATCATTTCCATAGATTCATCTTCCAATTGATCCAGCTCTTCAAGTGAATAAAATTCTCCACCATCCTGAGTAGCTGGTGTTTGGCCAAGTTCTACTTCAGTTTGTTCCTTGTTGAAACTGATAGGTTGAACAACTTTAGTTTCCACTTCCTTAGGAACATCAACCACTAGAGCTGTAGAAGAATTTGCCATTCTGCCTTTGCCATAGAATTCCTTTTGCTGTACTTGTTCTAATTCATATGTTTTCAGAACACCAAACAGCCTTTCAAGAGCAACCTGAGTTAAGTCTCTAGATTCTCTGATGGCAGTGATTCTATGCTCTAAGTGAGTAGGCATAGTTAGTAAAAACTTCATGTTGATCTCCTTCTGAGTATAATGCTTGCCATGAACTTGCAAGTTGTTGATTATCTTGTTATACCTTTCGAACACTTCCTGAATGCCTTCATTAGGGCCAGCTCTAAAGTGTTCATATTCAGAAGTTAGAATTTGCAGTCTATTTTCCTTGACTTCATCAGTCCCTTCATTAATGACCTCAATAGTTTCCCAGATGTGCTTAGCAGTTTTACAATTTCTCACATGGCTATACATTACAGCATCTAGGGAATCCAACAGAATGAGTCTCAAATTTTTATCCAATCCAGCTGCCTCCTTATCTTCAGAGGTATAGTTCTTAGGGTCCTTTGGATAGGATCTGGCAGGGACTGTTACAGTTCCATTTACAACTGTTTCAGTATCATGTTGCATGGGAGTTACTGGTCCATTTTCCAAAACCCACAAAAAACTTGGGTTTGCTACATCAAGAAATAACTCCATTTTGTTTTTCCACATATCATAATTATCTTTATTAAAGATAGGAATTTTGACATTGCCTTTGGCCGACATGATGAATTTTTAAGAGAGTTAAAAATTCGAGCTTAATTTTTTTGATTGAGTAAAAATAGGATCTTGATTTGTGTATCAATCAATAGGCTCTGATACCAATTGTTAGGTCCGTTAAGATTGTAGAAGGGGGGGTTGAATACAATCTATACCATTTTCTCAAAATTTATTCGTTAAATAATTTTGCCTTAAACGAATATTTTTGTGCGGAATAATATAACACAAATTTCAAGTTGAATATAACAATATATTAACTTGAGGGGTGTTACAAAATCAGTCCAAATGATTATCAAGGGATTAATAACTAATTAGAAAATTCAACATGAACTTTGCTAATTTAGTTAATAAAATCAAGATATCAATTTGTGAACTAGGAAACTTAATTCGCTAGTAGTACAAGAATCACAAGTAAACAAGTTCCAACGGATAGGATATTACAACTGAGATGAACTTGAATTTACAGAATTAAATTTGAAGGTGTTCTTGAGCTTGAGAGAGAGAGAAATAGGCTGCTGTGAATTTTCTTCTTGTTTGGCTCGACTTATTCTTATCATTCTGCACTCTTCTGCCTTATATACACAGCCATAGTCATACTACTTGATTTAAACTGATATGACAATCATTTTACATTAATATGACAATCGGTATGACTATCAAATCAATGTAATATGACTGTCCAGCTTAAATATAACTTTCGGTATAACTTAACTAGTCAATATAACATTCGGTATGACTTACCAAATGAATATAACATTCGGTATAACTTACCAATTGAATGAAATATGACTATCTCCATTTAACTGAATATGACTATCTTCATTTAACTGAATATGACTATCTCCATTTAACTGAATATGACTCTCGGTATAACTATCAGTTTGATAGTTATATCATCATATTTTTCAGCTTATAATTAATTAAATGACTTATAAAAAATCATTTAACTAATTAATTCTTTTTCATATTAATTCTTATTTAATTAATCTAATAATCACTTTAACAAATATATTAATTCTGATAAAATTAATTTATTTATTAACTTAATTACTTGACTTAATTAATTAAAATAGAATTAATATAAATTCTTTAATAGTCAATACTCCGCTGAAAACCACGTAATTATAATAAGGAACATACACTGGCATGATGTTGACGTTCGATGTACTGTCTGGTTCATGAACGACTAACTCCAATCTCTGTTCTTCATCGTGACTTTTAACACTGTGGTCTTTTATACTCTTCACTCTCATCAATCATTCGGTACTGAAATTGTTTCTTGTCACTAATAGAAATCTCTATCTTCGAAAATGAATCCACTTGTTTCAATGCTACCTTGAGGCCTGATCAGATATCTGAATCTTCTTCCAGTGTAAAACATCAAAACTATAGATTGACTTGTTGATTTTTCTTCTGACGGTTATCATCTTTTGAGATTCCTGTGACAGTTGATATTATTTACTTATTACAATCTAGTTTAATTGGATTAGGATCCTCGAACTACAAATAGGCTGAGTCATATGCCTTTCAGTTTGTGATATTTTTAAGATTATCAATACTTTAGATATATAATGAGGGTATTTTTTCAATTAATAATTCATGTAAATTATTTTAAATTATTTTTTTAGAAAATTCATAAGAAACCAATCAATTTTTAAGAGTAATGAAAATTAATTTATCTATTTTTAGTATTTTAAAATAAAAGTTTATAAATCGCGCGAAGCGTGGACAAATTTTCTAGTAATAAGGATATAATTGAACGAAGGTGAAGCACTAGGGATGTTTGGGGTAACTTTTTTTCAGAATAAGTCAACTTATGTTAAGACAAAATTAGAGATTTCTAACTTTCCAACTTATTTTCCAACTTATTCTTTTAACTTATTGAATTTCAAACATACATTAAATACTTGTATAAAAAAAATTATCAAAATATAAAATTTTTACTCGAAAATAAGTCAATAAGTCCTTAAAATAAGTTTTACCAAACACGCACACTATCTTATTTTTAATCTTTTTGGTATCAATTTAACCGCACGGTTGTTCTAGCTTTGAAGCCACAAAATATAAGCTCTTTTTTTCCCTTCTCAATATAAAAAATAATTGTTAAAAACACACGTCCGTCACACAGAAACAAATCTCATCAGCGAAAACCCCTACGTCGTCTGCCTCTATGAATCCTATAAATAATAAACACATCAAATTATTGGAATCAAATTCACCCCTCACTTTTCAATCTGCACTCAATCGATCTAAATTAAATAAATCCACTCGATTTTTATTTTCGATCCGCGGTTAATTATTTTATTTATTTATATATATTGAACCAGGTAGGATTTAAATTACTAGTGGTTTGAGATTGTAATGGAAGGATTGTTAAATCAATTGAAAACAGTTTAAAAAAAGATGCCAGGATTAGCGCAGAGAAATGATCAATTCACTA
The DNA here is from genome assembly GCA_036435485.1 of Saposhnikovia divaricata. Classification (NCBI taxonomy): domain Eukaryota; kingdom Viridiplantae; phylum Streptophyta; class Magnoliopsida; order Apiales; family Apiaceae; genus Saposhnikovia; species Saposhnikovia divaricata. The sequence goes on from CM071596.1 coordinate 94,228,146, forward strand.
GTACCATTACGACGTCGTTGAGTGGATCACTTAATGGATTCTGGTCAAAACACCGTGCCGGAGGCGGTGATATTAGCTATAATCAGCTCCATAAGGTACCTGCTTTTTCTTTAATCCGTTTCGATATTTTTCGCAATTTGGAATTATTAGTCTAGTGCTGATTTTGCTGTTTTCGAGATTTTTCGTAATCTGGAATCATAAGTGTAGTGCTGTTTTCGATTAGGAATTATTAGTCTAGTGCTGATTTTGCTGTTTTCGAGATTTTTCGTAATCTGGAATCATAAGTGTAGTGCTGTTTTCGATTAGGAATTATTAGTCTAGTGCTGATTTTGCTGTTTTAGTATCGAGATTTGGAATTATTAGTGTAGTAGTGCTGCTGTGTTTGTAGTTAATAATGATTTGTTAATTTTGTTGTGGTGACATTGGAGTATTTTCGATTGAATTGTTTGGAGTTTGAATTTTGATCTAAAATTGAATTTTAGGTGTTTGATGTTGTGCCTGATTGAATTTCGAGTGTGTGATTGGATCTAATTTAGTTTTAGTATGTAGGGTATAGTGTGAGATTAGAATTTATCCTAGTGTCTATTGTTGTATTTGAAATTTTGAATTGTGTATGGGCATAAGTCAGTATGCTTGTTTTTAACTAATTGCAGTGTCTGGAACCATTAATTTGATTTTGCATATGACGTTATTTGCCATCCATCCGAATTTCCACAACGCATTTGCTACATCTCTTTCTTACAAATAAGTAGCAAACTGTACTTTCCAAGTATTTGTCGGTGCAACTGGGGTAGAATAGAAGCGGTTGTCTAGAGTTAGGATTGAACCAGAATTTTTGATTTGCGATTTTTGATTAACACTACTTTAGATTATGTGTGAAAAACTGACTAGGATTATATTTTGTGCTGTAGTTTTGGAGCGAGCTCTCGCCGCAGGCTCGTCAACAGCTCTTGAAAATTGACAAGCAAACCCTCTTTGAGCAAACGCGCAAGAATATGTACTGTTCAAGATGTAACGGTTTGCTTCTCGAAGGCTTTTTGCAGATTGTCATGTATGGGAAGTCTTTGCTGCAGGATGGAGCTGTTTTACCTCTCCCTTGTAATAGAGTTGTGACTCTGAAAAGTAAAAGCGATGGTGATTTGTGCGTTGCCAATGGGTGTCAAGATGATTTGCAAGATCCATCTGTCCATCCTTGGGGAGGTCTGACCACTTCTAGAGATGGCACAGTTACCCTTTTGGATTGCTATTTGTATTCAAAATCCCTTAAGGGGCTCCAAATTGTAATTACCTATCTGTTTTTGTTTATCAACTGTCTTCCTCTTCATCATATTTTCTTTTTAACTTGTTGAAACTTTTCTAAATCAGGTCTTCGACAGTGCCCGAGCAAGAGAAAGAGAAAGGGAGCTTCTTTATCCAGATGCTTGTGGTGGTGGAGGTCGAGGATGGATAAGTCAAGCAATGACTAGTTATGGTAGAGGGCATGGGACGAGGGAAACGTGTGCACTGCATACTGCCAGGCTTTCTGTTGACACATTGGTTGATTTCTGGTCAGCGCTAGGAGACGAGACTCGAGAATCTCTCCTAAGAATGAAAGAAGAGGATTTCATTGAAAGGCTAATGTACAGGTTTGTGCCTTGCTTTCTCTACTCTGCTGTCTTTTGAAAAGCATCCTGTGACTAATTGGACCATCTTCTGCTCTTTTTTTTTTAATTCTTGCTAGCCCTATAGAGGGCAGCCTCCAATCTCAGCAGCTCTAGAAAGGGTAATTATTTGAAGGATTTCTTACATAAATTAGTAAGACCAAGGGACATCATGCGATTCATTTACCTATCTAATCTGTCTGCACATCGACCTGCAAATATATCATTATTTTATGTAATGTAATATTGTATGTCAATATTGGCCTAAAGTACAACTAAGATTCGTTCTATAGGTAACACCTATTTAAGTACTGTTATTTGGTATAATATTGCGACTGGTCAGCGTTGCATCAGCAGTTCTCTTCATCTTCCTACTTGAGGTTGAATATCCCTCTTTGTACTTTATCTTCTATCAAACAGAAGCCTTCTATACAAGTAATGATGATGAAAAAGTGGGGCATTGTTCAGGGAATTTACTATTGACTGGATAGTGATAAAAATCTGAATAAAGAGTAGAATTACTGTGGGCTCTGCTGCTTTAAGAGTGGCAGGGGATGTAACATATGCAATGTGACTTTTAGAAGGGTAAAACCCTATCAAGGAGGTAGTGCTGATCAAATGTCAAGGAATGCCCTAGGCCTACTGCCTAGAGTCTGGATTGATAAGAGAGTATGATTTAGCCACAAGATATGGTAACTGACTTAGTGATTACTTATCACCTAGTAGATTATTCCAGATTACACATAGAAAGATGCCCACAAAGCAACATATCAACTGTCTACCGTGTATTGGATAAAGATATATGTTGAGTTCATTTTTGTACTTAACAGGAATCTTGCATTTTAGTCTGTGAGTCCTGTCAATACTTATTTAGTAGTAGTATTGGAAAGCTAAGCATCTTAAGCGTTTTGTGTCAAGTATAGTTGCTGAAGAGTTGCTTCCTAGATCTCTGACATCCTTAGTATAGGGAAGCTCGTTGTGGGATTATCCTAGAATTTGAGGCTTCATAGGATTATTATGGGGAACAGGTAAAGGAAAGGGCTTTTGGAAGAACTCCCACTTCCCTAGGAATTCCAAGTATTAAACGAGGACTACAGTATAATTCTCGATGAAATTTATATTGATACAAACCCTTGATAATTGATCCCTGTATATATATATATACATATATATATATATATATATATATATATATATATATATATATGTATATATACTGAAAGCTAAACAGCCTAGTATCCTACATGAGATAAATCCAGAAGATAATAATAAGTTATACAGCAACAAGATAAATACTAATTACCTAAAGAATGGGCTTGCTAAGCCTGTAAAATTGTTAAATCCAAGTTTCCTTGGGTCTTTTTGGAGGCTTTGCTGTATCAGATATGAGCTGTTCATTATAAAAATATTTAGCTTCGTGTGCTGTCATTAACTTTTATAAAGAAAGAAGAGGCCGGCCTTGATGAAGCATATTTATATTATTAAGTACAGCATCCTGTGTAGTTATGTAGGTGATCAAGTTGCTAATGAACCTTATGGTTGTGTTGGAGAAGTATTTGAGTGGTACAATTCTATAAACTATGAGACTTCTATCTTATAAAAGTGTAAAAAAGAGATTAAAATGAGAGATGCCAAGGTAAGTTAAAAGATTAAAATACTATGCATTAATATCTTGTCAAGTAAATGACCAGTCTTATATGACAGGTTTGACAGCAAGAGGTTTTGTAGAGATTGCAGAAGGAATGTTATTCGTGAGTTTAAAGAATTGAAGGAGCTGAAGCGCATACGAAGAGAACCTCGCTGCACTAGTTGGTTTTGCGGAGCAGATACAAGCTTCCAATACGAGGTGTGTTCTACTGATCTGGTAGAAAAATAGGCACACATCTCACACGCCTGGATTTGCAACTTTTGTCGTGCTTGGTGTTTTTTTTCAATGTTCAATGAATATATTCAGATGTTTACATGTTTCAGTCTTTTTACGTTAATTTGTTTTAGTTTTTTAAGTGTGACATATCTGGACTCTTGGTTTATAGGTGTCACACGATACAGTCCAAGCTGATTGGCATCAAACTTTCTTAGAAAGCTTTGCAACATACCATCACTTTGAATGGGCAGTTGGAACCGGAGAAGGAAAGTCTGACATTTTAGAGTTTGAAAATGTTGGCTTAAGTGGAAGGGTGCAAGTAAATGGTCTGGATCTTTGTGGTTTGAATGCATGCTATATTACTTTAAGGGCATGGAAAATGGATGGACGTTGCACTGAACTTTCTGTCAAAGCTCATGCATTAAAAGGGCAACAATGTGTTCATTGTAGGCTTGTGGTTGGTGATGGTTTTGTCACAATTACTAGAGGAGAAAGCATTAGGAGGTTTTTTGAACATGCTGAAGAGGCTGAGGAAGAAGAGGCAAGTCTTGTAAGCCTAATTACTCTGTTGTGTGTTCAAATTTTTTTGGTGCTGCTGCTTTATTTCTCCATTATATATAACACTTTATTTACAGGATGATGATTCCATGGATAAGGATGGAAATGACCTAGATGGAGACTGCTCCCGTCCCCAAAAACATGCGAAGAGTCCTGAACTTGCACGAGAATTTCTTCTAGATGCTGCAACTGTTATTTTCAAAGAACAGGTATGTACAGTCTATTGAGAATGTTCTACTGCCGTTTTGCTTCAAGATTTTTTTTCAATAATAGTGGATGCATATAACTTTGTATGTGCTTAAAGGTGGAAGCCATGCAACCAACTTTTGTGACCGATAAATAAATAGGTAGAATTATTGAGAGTGCATAATAAGAATTAAAACTTGTAGAATAAACTGGAAGTAGTTATGGCGGTGTTTATACCATATCAATAACTTTGTTTACCATGCCCATGTCTGTATCGATTCAACAATATGGAGTGCTAAATTATTGGTTCTCTTATGTTTGTGCTAATGAGTGCATCAATTTGGATTTTTCCTCTCATATCCATGTACTAGTCAAAATTGCTAGTTGCGTTCCCAATATAATGGATTAAATGTTGCTAATTTTAGCTACCTGATATTATTTTGCAGGTTGAAAAGGCTTTCAGGGAAGGTACTGCACGTCAAAATGCACACAGCATTTTTGTTTCTCTTGCATTAAAATTGCTGGAAGAAAGAATCCATGTTGCTTGCAAGGAAATCGTCACTTTAGAAAAACAGGTAAAAATGGTTATTTGAAGGCGGATAATTCCCCATGGAACCATCCTGATTTTTAGTTTAATATTTGTTTATAGACAAAACTTCTAGAAGAAGAGGAGAAGGAAAAGCGTGAAGAGGAGGAGCGAAAGGAAAGGAGGAGAATGAAAGAAAAGGAAAAAAAACTCCGAAGAAAAGAGAGAATAAGGGAGAAGGAAAAGGACAAAGGGAAAAATAATTCTGAAACTGACCAGCATGTAGCTCCTGATGTTACAATTGAAGAATTAACACCGAGTGTTGAGGAGGAGCCTAATGTCACCGGAAATGAGGATCTAATAAATAGTGAAACTGGTGATGTAGTGTCATCCAGGCTTGCATCACCAGATATTGAAGATGAGCACGTCTTAGATGGGTATCATCTTTCAAGCATGCAGAACAACTCTGATGGCTGTCCTGATGACCGGTTTGCCACTTTAAAAGACGAGAGTGCTTCATTTGGACTTGAGCACTCTAATTATTCTCATCAGAAACTGAAGCATCGGAAAGACTTTCAACTGGAGCCAAAACGGTTTGACAGAAGACGGTTTCCATCTATGTCCGAAAATGGGGGCATGCATAGCAAATTGGACCAGAATTACCAGGGAAATCATGTTGACACTTCAAGGACTATCATTGGACCGAGTAAGCAATCAAGGTGTAATTCTGCGAAAACCATTCCCAGGATCAGTGGGTCCAAATTCACTGAGAGGTTGCACGGTTTCAACAGGATGAGCGAGAGAGATGACTTTCATAGTTGTAGTTACCAGCACAATGATTACAGAACGAAGATAGAGTCACATCGTTCTGCCCGAACAGGTCGGGATGGAAAATTAGTTTGCAAGTCTGAATCTTCTTCAGATGTTTCGAAGCCATATAATCGTGGTATCAAGTATGCTCAAGTAGATCACACACGGGAGGGTGTGGGGAGACCCAAAACTAAATTTGTTGTAGGGAGCAATTCTTATTCAAGAGATTCACCTCATACCAAGCAAGTATGGGAACCTATGGAGTCGCAGAAGAAGTACGTTTGAAGCATTTCATACTCTGATGTTACCAAGAGATCTACTTTTGAGGCTGAAACAACGGAACCCAATAAACAACTTGAATCATCTGGTGCCATTAGTTGTGGTGCAGCTAATGTGAATACTGCTTCAGACAAATATGATGACAATGAGAAAAACTGTCAAGGTGGATTCCACTTTGAAACGAAATCCTCTCCGTACTTTAAAAAGGAAGTGCCTGATGAAGAAACCGATTCAAGCCCCATGACATCATCTTTAACCGGTACTTCTGACCCTTCTATGAGCAGCACATCTAACTCCGACAGCTGCTCATCATGCCTTAGCGAGGGAGACAGCAACGGGTCATCTTCGAACCCCCCAAATCCTGAAACCTCTTCTGCATCCGATTCAGATGATGCCAGCCAACACTCAGAAAGCAGAGAACAGTCAAGAAGCCTTCAAAACTCCTTTCATGAGCATCAAGATGTTGTGATGGAAAATAAGCAAAGTGCAGATGGCGGTCAGCATTTTAAAAGCAAAGTTATGGATAATGGAGGAAACAGTGAGCCAGGGAGTTTCTCAATGAAAATTGCCCAAGAGTACAAAAATGGAATGCCAAATGTTAGTAATATGAATCCCCAGCCTCATGGTGTGCTTCCCCCATTGCATTCCCAAAGCATACACTATCCTTTGTTTCAGCCTGCTTCGATTGGTTATTATCATCAAACTCCAGTTTCTTGGCCAGCAGCTTCGAACGGGTTGGTGGCTTTGCCCCACCGTAATCACTATGTATTCCCTAGCCCTTTCAGATATGATATTAATGGGAACTCCCATTTTGTGCCATATAGTAGCCTACCACATATGCCTCCTCCCATCCTTAACACCGCCAGTGTGCCAGTGTACCAGCCAGTTTCCCATATCAATGACGTAAACTCCAAGGTGTGTGTCAACAAATTCGATTTTGGTGGGGTTAAAGAAGCTCATCAAGAAGTTAATATTGAAGCAGTCACCAAAACAGAACAGGATCCAGTGGAACCACAGAAAAATGCAGAATTCGAGCCAGATAAAAAATCTGGAAGAGATTCAGAAGCTGGCAATGCAGGCTTCTCGCTTTTCCATTGTGGCGGTCCAGTTGCTCTTGCTAATGGGTATAAGTCAGCTCCTTTGCCACCAAAGGAAGCAGTTGGCCATCTTTCATTCAGCAAGTCATCTGATCATATCGCTGGTGATCAGAACTCAAACAAGGACAATGCTGTTGAAGAATACAATCTATTTGCTGCTAGTAATGGAATAAGCTTCTCCATTTTCTAAATTAGTGTGACGGAAATGTGAGGAGGCTGCCAGATATACCAGTCCCTACTATCTTAATATCTAAGTAACTAGGGTTTGATCGTGCTTGGTTACATGGTACACAATAATCTTCCCCCAAAGAACTAAGTTGGCATCTGTTTGTGCTTTAGTTTCGCTTGATTTCATCTCATTATTTTTTCTTTCTATATAGAGAGAATTTGAAAAAGACATCATGTTATTATGCCTTTGGCAATTGCTGTAGCTGGCTTTGATTTCATTTTTTATAGATGAATTTAAAATTTGATTTTCTTTTTTCATACAAATATTATGCAGAGTTTGCTGATGCAATTCCTTGAAATAATCAACTAGATATGTTTTCAGTGTTCACATTGCGTTTTGCTATATTTAAAAAAAAAAAATTGTAAATGTACTTTTTTACCCGCAACATAGTATAGTAATGTCCTGTCGTTGCATAAGAATTGAAGAAAGAATAATTGATATGTTTTGTAGACATTGAATCTTAAAGTTCATCAATTTATTAATAGAACCCAGTTTACATGTATTACAAATTTAATAATGAAATGAAATCACGGGGCTTAGATTTGAGAGTTGCAACAGTTTGGAGGGTACATTTTGTGGATGTTAGCTTGCACACATTTTGTTGTTTGTACGTTTATTGTGTACGAATCTCATTTTTGTACCATTACAATTCTCTCTAAGAAGGGGAAAAAATCAGAACTTTTACTAGAATAAGCAAGATTATGAACAGGTTGATTATAAGTTTAACTCATTTATCCCATAAGGTTGAACTTAGAGAGCTACCGTTCTATATTATCGAGGAAACAGCAAACCCTCTACATTCTCTGAGGAAACCAATTAACAAAGACAAAGGATTTTACTAGAATAAGCAAAATTTCTATTCAATGTTTATCTTGAAACTCATCTATTTTAGAAGTCACCAGTTCCAGAAACTAATTTACTAACTTATCAACACTTTGGATTTTAGGACCGCCAAGTAAAAACCTGGTTCGTCAACAAACTCGATCACCTCAAATAAATTACTAGCTGCAGCATTTTCCAAAGACATCTTATCAGGCAAGTTGGAGACTATAACCTCAGGATACTGTTGGCGCTGTCTTTCAAGCTCTTCCCTCCCGCCAGGATGACTGATTACAAGTCTCGCACCTGTAGAAGTTAAAGAGTTTCAGTAACAGAAAACAGTACTAAAGCAAATGACCAGCAATGTTTCATGGACTTGGATGGAATTAGGTGGAATGCCTATAGATTGAAGAGTACAATATGAATGCTCCCAAGTTTTCCAAATTCGTATACTAAAATCAAGGGTACAAAAACAGCATTTCGCCTACCTGTGAATGTCCTGCTAATAAAGGACAAGGAGAACAAGCATAATAAACTTTTTGCTGCTCAGCAAGAAGCTACTACATTTGATGCCAATAAGTTACTACTCATAATAGAAGTACTCCACTATAGCATCTCACTATACTTATCTTTCTTTAAATTTTAATTTGGGAAAACATGTTTGTTTGCACAATCTTGTGGTACGAAAGGTTCTTTTTTCCAAACCAAAAAAAAAGTAAAAAATGGAACTTGTGAACTTCAATTTTTGATCTACAAGTAAGAAAGAAAAAACGGATCGCTGCATCCCTCCACATCATTCTATGCACTAACAGTTTTACATAAGTCATAAACTTAAAACATCCAAATGAATCCCAGAATCAGCTGGGAGATTGTACAAGCTTCAACTTTATAGAAAAGACAATGTATATCAAGTTTAAGATTACCTGGCAAACAGCAACTTGCAAGTGATTGTAACACTTGATCAAGTTCATATGTTAAAGAGGGCAAGAAATAGAGGAAAACGACATGAAAAGATGCCCACTTATCTGGTAAATGGATTAGTTCTCCTTGCCAACAATTAACCTTGTCATACTTCTCCTTTATGCAGGCTAGTGTTAAAAGTGAGTCATGGACAACAAGCAACTGTTGACAGGGTGATAGATGAACCAACTTATCTACAAATTCTTCTGAACTGATAGAAACCAAAACCCTTGAACTTTGCTCAATTTCTCCCGCAGAAATGATCCTCTCAATCTTCTTATTAACTTGAGCAGCACATGTATGGTCTGTCTCAAGAAATGAATAATCTTTTTCTAAGAAATCTTCAAAATTCATGACAGGGATAGCACCTTCATTTGCAGGAGTTACCACATGAATTGATGAGCGACCATTTTTTAAAGAAGGAGGTGTGATGGAAGAACGACTTATGGGCAAGTGATAATAAGAGCAAGCATAGTGAAGCTGTGAATGACGACTAGATGCTGATAGTTTATGGTGGAGGGAAGGGGTTGATAAAACAGGAGAACTCATCATGGAATATACTTAAAATGTGGTGGTAAATTTAGGTGTAAGGTTAGAGTTCTTAAACAGTTTTTCGGTGAAATTGATACGTTGATGATATCAGATTTCTTGACCAATACTTACTGCCAAAATAATAACGTTTTGGCAACCTTTAAACGTGCGTCCTTACGTGTAGGTCATCAATTGATGAATATTACAGAGATCTTAAACACTCAGTTAACTAATCAATTTTCCTGCAACAAACACAAAAGACATTGTCCTCGGGAAGCTTAGCATTGGGATTGTAAATATAGATGACTAAATAGAGAGAAAATACGACAACACTTTGTTGTTTTGATGCCAAAAAAGTTTAAACAAAGTGTTTTGAATACCTATGTGTGGACAGGGTAACTAAATTGTTGACAGATTTTATTCAAATTTTGTAGTTAAATAAATTATGTTTTAGAATCAAGAGCAAAGAGGAAAGCAAGTCTACAATTCCAGATAAAACAATGGTTTGGTTTAATTGGTTACAAATGGAAAGTCCAACCTCAGCAAAATTCATAAGCAAATGATTCCATACAACTGATGGTCTACATACAATTAAGGTAGAATGAACTAATAGCTAAAAATAAAGTAAGCATAATTTACACAATGAAATTTGAAAATATATATAGACACACATCACATATATAAACACTTACTTGAGTAGAGCTTGAAGCTTCAGGATGATCTTCTTCCCTCCCTTGTGACCTATCCACACTTCCAACACTCAACTCCAAATTCGGGTTGGGCCGGATCTACCAGCCCAAATATTTAAACTTAGACCAATTTACCTCTCACTTTTGGGTCTTTAATTACACTAGTATTTTTTTTAACTAAAAGCCCAAAAACATTAAAAATCACGGGCCTGTGTCCCATTAATCAATAATAATTAGGGATTTTTTTATAAATATCCAAATTTAAATTTTTCTCCCCCAAAAATACTTTTTTTAAAAATGAAAATTGCGAAAATATTTTTAAAAATATTAAAATATTTGCAAAAATACGAAGATTACATATGCAACCTTATATGTAATTGTGAGTTAAATTTGCATGTGTGGTTACGCAACAAGTTGCATTCAATTGGATATGTGATTGTACATGCAACTTCGTATGCAATTCAAAACTTTAAGTTTAATTTTCATGAAAGTTGTAAGTTAAATTTTCATTTTTTTTACTGCTGCGCAGCCTTTATATACAACTGAAAGTTGAATTTGTATTTTTTGACTGTGCAGCAGGTTACATTCAGTTCATATATGGTTGCATATGCAACTTTCATATTTTTGTAAATAAATTAATACTAGCTTATAACCCGTGCAATGCACGGATTTTTTATATGAAATAAATTTATTTTATGTTACAATTATATTTTTATATAATTATTATTTTTAATAATTATTTTAATTTAAATAATATATATAAATTTAATTAATGATAAACATGGTTTAAAACTTATATTAAGAAATTTTAAATTAAATACGTCATTGACGGATTTCGAATCTTGAATGTTTTGTAAAGTAACTTAATCATATAAAATATTTAATCATCAGATCTAACGGTTCTGATTTGTTTGCTAAAAATTAACGATAATTATTCGTTGTATACGGATTTCTATTATATATTTTTATTAGTGATTGAAAGATATTATGTGATATTTTTGGGTATATATTAATAATTGAAAGATTATGTTTTAAATTAAAAGGTAACATGTTTTAATTAGAAAAGAAATATTATTGATTGAAGATTATAATTGTAAAATTATGTTTTAAATTAAAAGGTAATGTGTTTTAATTAAAAAAAATATTAATAATTGGAAGATACTATGTTTTAGGTGTGTATAAAGGGTAATATGTTCAATTAAAAGTAAAAGTCTTTTAAATTGATTGAAAGATACGATATTTTAGGTATTTATTAATTTTATTTAATATTACAATTACATTTTTATTTTATTTTAATAATTTTTTTAATTTTAATTAATATACTCATATTTACGGATTATACTAATATTTCCTTATTATAAACAATGTATAGGGTTTTTTTTAATATATTTTAATAATTGAAAATGTGGTGTGATATTTTTGGGTATATATTAATGATTGTAAGATTAGTTTTAAATAAAAAAGGTAACGTATTTTATTTTAAAATGAAATATTAATGATTTGAAAATATGGTACGATTGATGTTTTTATAAAAGGTAATATCTTCAACTTAAAGTAAATGTGAAAATGGCAATGGCTAATTACCATTAATTGTATGTTATTATTTATTTTAATAATTAGGATAGCCAAACCGACAAACTTTCAATCTTTCGGATTTAATATAATAGTATAGATTTTTGGGTGGATGCCCTAAATACCTTTCTTTGGAAGGAAAGGGTCCAAAATACCCATTTCCATATTGAAGGGTCTAAAATACCCATTTCTTGTTTGTCTTGTAGGGTCTGTTAGACTTATGTTATTCTGACATATTAGAGGAACCGGCCTCTAATTTATCGGTCCTATTACGAGGATATGGCTCTAATTTCGTAATTCTTTTCAGATTACGAATTTTATTTTCTATTATGGTAGAAAATCTACTGTAAAAGGCGGGTTGCTCGTCTTTTATAGCTTCTAAATCCCAAATTAGGTTTCTAGTTTTTTTTTTGGTTTCCAGGGGAAACTATATTTCTAGAGGTCTCTAAGAGATGATCTAGATATTCAAGGTTAGACATGTCGATCATGGCATTACCTTTAACATTAACAAACCAAGGTTTATCATTCATGATTATAACAATTTATCAAAATTGTTTAAATATAAATTTTTTTAAGTAGGGTTGTGTGTTTTACCAGGTTTCTCCAAATGATCTCTCTCTGCATGGACATTATTGATCTTTAAAACTTCATTTTCTCGTTCGAATCTTCCGGTTATTATTGATTTCATCTGTTTATTCATCGAACTCCCAGTCCCAGAGGATACGGAAAGACTTCTATTGGAATAGCCATCAAATTTCTAGTAGATTCGGAATCGGGATAGGTTCCCCAATTAAATTTAATAATAGATAAGAGATGTGTATCTAGGGACCTCGTCTTCAATCCTATGAGCGGCGTTTCCCTTACGGCCTCCTGCTTAGCGGTACTCCCTTTGCTCAAAAGTGGACTCCAGAATAACTTGAAATATAACCGAGATTCATAAAGAAAATGACTTTTTATTGATTCATATAATTATACAGATATAGACTCATTATGAGCCTGTTTACACTCACAACCCCTAAGGGTTTTACTCACTCATTATGAACTCTTTGAATGCTTAGTATACATTGTGTGTGCTCTGCTAAGTTCAAGATGTTTTATACTGAAATGAAAATCATCCTTTTATAGACTAAGGAATGAGGATCTATACAAAAGCTCTTACGTAACTGCATGCATAAGTTGTATATTATTGCTGCCTTTTGAAGAGATAAGATTCCTCCTATCATGTCTTCTCATGTGCCTACTTTTGAAGAGATAAGATTCCTCCTATCCTGTCTTTTTTAATCTTCCACCTTTGCTTTTCCAGCTGCTTTAGACAGCTTGTCTTTTTCTTCCTTAGTGGCGGGGCTACAATGTTGACATTCAAATTGGATGCCAAACTTTCTTATCTCCTTCTGCTTTCTTTTGCAAAAGTGATCTTTATGAGAACCAACAGCATCTTTGTGTAATAGCTGTCTTCTGAAAGCTACAATTTTGTTGTAGTCTTCTTTAGTTAGTCCCTTGTGTGAGTAAGACGTCATTAAAGAATAACAAGTTGCAAGGTTAACCTTTAATTTATCTTCTGGCTTAATGCTGAATAACTTATTGATTAAAATCAATAATTTTTGCTCAGCAAGCTCTCTTAAATCTTTCTTTTCCAAGGTAGACTCCATGGCTTGACTTGGAGAGTAGATTTTTTTCCTTTGCAATACCAACCTGGACGTAATGAGTTGGTTGATTTTCTAGACAGTCATATTCTTCTTCATCTTCTTAACAGATAATTGTACTGGTAGTTTTAATGAAGATATCGACTTCTTGGCCTATAAGGCAATTTGTTTTGTATGCCTTAACTGCTTTTCTAACTTCCTTAGGGAATCTAGAAATTTCCAAGAGATTACTAGTAGTAGGATAAATTTGTGCTTATAATCCGTATTGATATGCCTCGTACATCATGTCTGGATCGGCATTTGGATAGAAGTTGAAGTAGCTGACATTCTTCTTGTCTGTGGTGAAGAAATGTTCATCAACGAACTTTTGTTCTGTGGCTGACCTGCCATATTGATAAAGATAATTGAACCTTGAATATGTAATTTTGAAAGGCATATGACACAGCCTATTTGTAGTTCGAGGACTCAACTCAACTTAAGCTTAGATTGTAATAAGTAAATAACTTTAACTGTCACAGGAATCTCAGGAGGTACTATCTGTCAGAAGAAAAACCCTAAAGTCAATCTATAGTTTTGATGTTTTACACTGGAAGAAGCTCAGATTGCTGATCAAGCCTTAGTATAGCATCAAAGAAGTGGATTTATTTCTAAGACAGAGATTTCTAGAGTGACAGGTTCAGACAGAATACAGTGGAGTACAAGAAGGAGAAAGAGATGAGAAGAAAAATGAATCACATTTTTAATGTGAAAATTAAAGGACAGTCATTGAAGTTAGTTGTTCATGAACAAGACCGTGCATGGAACGTCAACAAAATATTCAATGGTATTCCTTTATTACTTTCAGTGATTCAGAAAAGAATTAAGGCAATCCAAGGATATATAATTATTCTTCTTTAATTAATTTAAATCAAGTAGTCAATTTAATTAATAAATTAATTCATTAATTAAATTAATTATTAAATTAATTAAATCTGAATAATTATTATTTAAGTAAGTTTAAATTGAAATGATTATTTATTAATCAGTTTAATTTAAAACTGAAAAAAATGAACTAGCAAGACAATCTGTGATTGTCTTGCCGATTGTCTTGAAGAAGGATTTCAGCAAAACAAGACAATCCCTGATTGTCTTGAAGAAGGAAATCAGTAAAGCAACACAATCTCGGATTGTCTTTCCGATTGTCTTGGTAATGATTATTCTAAACAGCTTTAAAAAAGGAGAATAAAAATCTGATTTGATTGTCTTGACGATTGTCTTGACAGTTCAAATCAGATTGTCTTGATAATGATAAAAAAGAAAAAGCTTCAGACAGATTGATATGTTAGGCCGAATACACACTTATAATCAACTAAGTATGAGAGAATAACAATAAGTTCTTTAAAAGCTTTAAAAACTGTTTGAAATTAACTTCTCTCTCAGTGATGTAAATTATCACAGAGAGCTGCTTAGGTTACAATGAATGATATTGTATTACACGATCGATACCCTTCTAGGGTTAACCTAACTGTATTTATAAGATATACAGCTGCTATACAATCGATAATTGATACTCCTATAAATTAGCTATACAATTGTTATCAATTATGATTGCTACACGTCTCCTTAGTCAACTCAATCTCTTTGACAGCTATCCAATCTTCAAAGATATTGCTTCCATAATAAATCTTCAATCACTGTTGACCAGTAGACGCTTCCTCCAGACAGAGTCTAACAAACTCTGTCGAGCTTCCAATGTCAGCGTATAGCAAACTCTGTTCAGCTTCTAACTGTCAGAGTTTAAGTAAACTCTGACTGTTTCCTGTTTAAACTCTGTTTTTCCCTGTAAAACTTAAACACTGATATTAACCATATCAATTATATTTAACAATCTCCCCCAACTTGTTCATTAGTAAAAATGCACAAGTTAACAATAATTGATGATGTCAAAACAATTTCATACAAACACAGTGTTTATTAAAATAAGCAGAGTTTAAACTTGACTTAACAAAAGTCTACAAATAACAAGAAAATTCTTACAGACTTTAATCTCTAATCTCCTCAAGATCTGGCGTTGTTCTGAGATAATCTATGAGCAATCTTTTCTCTGCATTTTTAAGCTCAATCTCCATAGCTTCTTTAATCTCTCTTAGCTGAGGATCACTCTCATCTGTCTGATAGATAGCAGATCTAAGATCATAGATTTTGTTTCTCCTCATCTCATTTCCCAGCCTAATAAATTTGACTTCTTCTGACTGTGAATTGAAGTCAAGTACTGTGATTCCCAAATCAGTCTTTAATTTCGCAGTACCCTTCTTCATTTCAATAAGATTTCCATTCCAATCTTTGTTCTTAGGAACATATCTGCTATTGCACTTCATCCCTCTGATCGCCAAATTCTGGAGCATTTTCTATCTGAGCACATTTGCAACTGATTGAGTCCTTTGACTATTCACCTTGAAAAGATATAGAACATATTCTAATCCTTCCCAATATTTCAAGCCAATATCATTCTCACCAATTCTAAATACTGTCCCATCAGCCATGAAGTACAAGAGAAAATCCTTCTTTAAACTCTTCTGATAAACTAACTGTACTGATTCCAGTCTGTCCAAACTCTTTTGAGTGATACCACGACCTGGAACAGCCAGTGAAGAAGGATCTCTAGGGCCAGTATATTGCCTTTTGTCTTTGTGTGAGCCTAGACCACCCTTATTGTTTCCAACCTTACCAGACAAGGCTCTTCCATCAGAAAAATCCATAGAAACTCCAGATAATAGATTTGGATCATGAAGTGTTCCTTTCCCAAAAACTGATTGCAACTGAGAAGATAAAGGTCTAGACACAACTTGTGTAGCAACAGAGGTTGTGTTTTATTTCTTCTGTACAACTTGTGTAGAAACAGAGGTTGTAACTTTCTTCTGTGAAATTTCTCCTTCAATGCCTTTCAGCTTGAGTTTAGCTTCAGCTGCCGTTGATTTCTTTGATAACTGTGATCTTTGACTAACATCAGCACTTTCCTTGATCACAATGCCTTTAAGAACAAGCCTAGGAGCTTTTCCTTTCTTTAACTTTCCAGACTTTAAAGCTTTGAGATGTTCTTCTTGTAAACTCTTTTCTTCAGCTTTAATGTCTTCAATTGTAACTCCTTCCTCATTTTCTTCAATAAACAACTTAGCAGCCAACTCCTCATCAGTCTGTGGATTAGAAGATAATAGCAAACTCTTGGTCTTTGAAGTACCTTGAGTATCAGTGTTTATCCCAGTAAATTGTGATTTAGAAGACTTGCTAGTTTTCAGAGTTTGAAGTTCTTCAGTTTTGCCCCTTCCTTTATTACTTGCTCCTCCATCTCCAGCATTATCCTTTCTGATCAGAGTTTGAGATTGCTTGCATTTGTCTTTAGCAACTCTCTCCCCCTTTTTGACATCATCAGGAATCAAGATAGAAGTGATCAGCTCCAAGGAGTTAGCAATGGAATCAATCTTCTCTGACAATACATTCTGATTTTGTTCAACTTGACCCAGCCTCTGAAACAGAGTTTCTTGAGCTTTAGAAATGGTCTTAAACTTTGTCTGATTATCCCTCTGTATAGTCATATCTCTAGCAACAACATCAGCTCTCAATTCATTAATAGCTTTTTGAGACTCATCAAATCTTGCATTCAGAGTTTTGACTTGAACAATGGTTGCTTGCAGACTTGAGATAATATCAGGATTTGAGATCTTCGTGGCAGATTGATGAACAAATTTAGCTGCTCTTTCAATAGGAAAAATACAGTCTGACTTATACCAATCCCTTGAATTCTTGGCAAAGTACTCAGCTTCAATGTCATGTTGATCTGAAGGTTTAGAAAAAGGTGTGTGCTTAGCATCAGTTTGAACTGGTATACTCTGAGAAGAGTTTGACTCTGCACTTGCTTCATCTTCAACATCAACAGCTGTATTTTCAACTTGATCAGTATGCACTGCAACATTCTCTTCAACAATCTCTGCAGTTTCAGTAACATTCACTGCTATTTCAGCAACAATCTCTACAGTTGTGTCTCTAGCCTCAACAGACTTTGGAACTTCAACTTGTTCAACCTCTTCACCTTGTTCAAGAACCTGGTGAGCATTAGAGAATAACTCAGTGTGTGATGCCACTGTTTCATCAAGTACTACAGTTGGCTGATCAGCTGCACCAGTTTCTTCAGAATTTGCAATGATAGGTGAAAGAGGAACAGTAATGTGATCAGAGAATGGCATAAATGTTTCAACAAAATCATCCGTAGCAGTAAAACCTTCTCTGTTGTCCTCATCCATTTGTACATTGGCAGGTGTTTTGGCAGCTTCTTCTGCAGTATATGTCTCAACAGTAGGTATATCCTTGAAAATCACCTCTGGAGCTTCAAAATTAACATTTTCATCAGATTCATCAAGAATTAATCTCCTTCTCTTAGCTGGAGGATTCACTTCTGCTCTCTCTTCTGCTGAAACAGAATCATCAGGTATAGAAGAAGATTTAGGTTTGTTAGCCCGTTCCTTATACTTCTTTGGCTTAGAAGCTTCAGCCATCCTCTGTTTTCTTGATGGCCTTATAGCCTTGCTTTTATTTGGCTTCTTAGGTTTTGATTGTGGTTGAGGTTGAGGGTGTGATGAAGATTGTGGTTGTAGAGATGTAGTTTTAGTGATTGGCTCAGTGTTTATGGTTTGAGGTGGGTCAGTGTTTGTGGTTTGAGGTGGTGACTGTGGAGGTTCAATGATTGGTTCGTTTTGTGGTTCTTGTTGTTCTTGTGGTTGGTTGAGGAAGTTTCTGAGGGCAAGAGGATAGATAAACTCTGGTATTTGCTCTTTGTTAGCATCCTTATTTATCAAATCAGAAAACATTCTCTTATGACATTGGAAAGGTTGTATAACATCCTCATCAGCAATTGTTAAATTTGGTAAACAAGCAGAGAATAAACATTGACAGAAACGTGAGAAATAAACAGTTGTACTAGACTCTGCAAGTTTTTCACCTAAATTCATAAGTACAAGACGACCAAAATCAAAGTTACTCCCATTAAGAAGAGAATACCCGATTTGAAGACTTTCACCAGGAATTGCATCCCAGTTGGTGACCTTCTTGCCAAATGCACGAATAATGCAATCAAAGAAGAAGCTCCACTCCTTCCTGAGCCCTGGCCTTTTGACATCCCCAATCTTATCCAAAGAACCAGAAAACCGTATTTGTTGTAACATTTCTTTTAATTGACCCACAACAACCATAGAGTATGAAGTGTGAGTGTCAAAATCCAAAACCTCACGAACAGTTGCAGGAGTTATGACAAACTCTTGATCTTCATAGGTAAAAACAATTGATGGAGTCCCATTCTCTCCACCATCATCATAAACCGAGTTTTTCCAGAAGATTGAGATTTGTGTGGCTGAGAGTGTCTCTGGTTGAACAAGAGCCTTACCAATCTCAGAGTCTCTTAAGAAGTTTTGAATCAGATGAAATGATGCTGGGGCTTTAGCAGTGTCTAAAATTGCAGCATAATTGTTGGTAACAAAAGTTAATCCCTGAGCCATAAAGTTCTTGGTTGCCATTAGAACAGTATAAGACAGAAGAGAGTATATGGAAAAGTGTTTGTGAAAATGCTTAAGTGAAAGTAACAGAGAAATTGTGTGTGATGTTGTGTGTTTGTGGTTGTAAAGATGAAAAAGTGAATAATGAAATGATTTTGATTAGATCTGTAATTGAAAAACAAAACCCAATCGTTTTAGACATTAAACACGCAACCAATTTCTTGTTAAGTGTGTGAGTGGGACACGTGTCACGTAAACAGTGGAACAGTTATTTACATGCGCAGTAATAATGCCTATTATTACTGCTGTTCTCTCTCCTATTTCCAATAAGCTTTAACTGTCTGACACAATTAAACAACTGGCAAATATTACATGCACATATCAAAAACTCTTTGTGTACTCCAAGTATATATTCTGTCTGAAATAAAATATTACCTTAGAGTACTTAACAAAATCCATCAGTGTTTATCAATTCTCCAACTTAATTACTGTTATCCTTTTAAACACTGCACAGTTGTGAATATACGTGTGTGTAGAGCAGAGTTTACTAGATCAGTATTTAGAGCATCTAGTATTTCATAAATTCATAAAATAAATCAGTAAGCACTGGATGCACAAACTCTCATAGTAAACATTGAATATATAATGAATGCTAAACTCTGTAGTAAACAGTTTATATATAGTAATAATTAACCTATAACCCCAATTTTTTTTTTTTACTTTCTCCAGTAATCAGAGGTTGAAACTAGTCACCAAAAATCCTATAATTTTAGCCCTTATCAATTTGATAAGTTCTTGGGTCTTCCTAGCTTTCGACTAGTCACCAAAAATTAGAGAATTTTAGCCCTTACTATGTACCAGTAAGTTCCTGGATCGTCCTAGTTACAAACATGATCTCAAAGGAGCTCTAAGAATCTATATAGTTTAGCTTTGGGGTTGTTCTAATAACAGAATCTATTTTAACAATGTATAACTAACAGAGTTTAGAGCTCATCAAAATCAGAAATTATTTATGAGAGGCAATGCACACAGTATTTACAGACTCAGAGTTTAAGATAAATAAAGTAAGAGATGCTATAAATATAGAACAGTATCATGCTGTGTTAACTTTCTGCACAGTTTAAGATTAGATCACAGATAACTTAGAAAGATTCATGACTAATTGCTGAGAATAATGTTTCATACATGTATCTTCATCGGTGTTTATGTTCAGAAAGAAACATTATCAGAGTTTCTCAGAGTTTATTCAACAGTGAACAGTGTATGACTTAAAAGCATGCTATCAGAGTTTAACATTCATTGAGCAGAGTTTGCATAACAGAGATTAACATACCACAGAAATATGAGCAACACAGTACATAAGTAGAGTTTTGAGTCTAACCAATATCTCTAGTCAAAACTAGGGACCATTCCTAGTTCATTTACCAGCCTTGTAAATACGGCTTCACTCAATGGCTTGGTGAAGATATCTGCAAGCTGTTGTTCTGTAGACACAAAATGAAACTCAATTGTCCCTTCTTCTACATGTTCTCTGATAAAATGGTACCTTATGCTGATGTGCTTGGTCATTGAATGCTGTACTGGATTACCTGTCATAGCAATAGCACTTTGATTATCACAGTAAATAGGTATTTTACTGTACCTCAATCCATAATCCAGTAATTGATTCTTCATACACAGAATCTGTGCACAACAGCTACCAGCAGCAATATACTCTGCTTCAGCTGTAGATGTAGAGATTGATTTCTGTTTCTTGCTGTACCAAGAAACAATTCTATCACCAATAAATTGACAACTTCCACTAGTACTTTTTCTGTCTATCTTACAGCCTGCAAAGTCTGCATCAGAGTAACCAAGAAGCTGGAAGTCTGATTCTCTTGGATACCAGAAGCCTAAAGTTATGGTTCCCTTAAGATATTTGAAGATTCTCTTCACAGCTGTTAGATGTGGTTCTCTTGGATCTGCCTGAAATCTTGCACAAAGACATGTTGCATACATGATGTTAGGTCTGCTAGCTGTTAGATAAAGAAGTGACCCAATCATTCCTCTATAGTTTGTCATATCCACTGGTGAACCTGTGTCTCTATCCAGCTTTGTTGCTGTTGCCATAGGAGTTGTTGCAGATGAGCAGTCAAGCATGCCAAATTTCTTTAGAAGATTTCTGGTATATTTTGCTTGATTGATAAAAATTCCATCATTTGTTTGCTTCACCTGTAGCCCTAGAAAATAACTGAGCTCTCCCATCATGCTCATTTGATACCTAGACTGCATGAGCTTGGCAAACTTCTTACAGAGTTTATCATTAGTAGATCCAAAGATTATGTCATCTACATATATTTGAACTAATAACAGATCACTACCAAGATTGAAATAGAACAAGGTTTTATCAATTGTACCTCTGTGGAACCCACTTTCTAAAAGAAATTGAGCCAGAGTTTCATACCATGCTCTTGGTGCCTGTTTAAGTCCATAGAGTGCCTTGTCAAGCCTGTAGACATAATCTGGATACTTCGGATCTACAAATCCTGGTGGTTATTCAACAAACATTTCTTCTTCAAGTTTTCCATTCAGAAAAGCACTCTTCACATCCATCTAAAAACCTTGAATTTCTTGTGAGAAGCATATGCTAGAAAGATCCTTATTGCCTCCAATCTTGCAACTGGAGCTAAAGTTTCATCATAGTCTATTCCTTCTTGCTGTGAATAGCCTTTGGCCACAAGTCTGGCCTTGTTTCTTGTAACAACCCCATCACTGTCAATTTTGTTTCTAAAAACCCATCTAGTACCAACAACAGATCTATTCTTTGGTCTAGGTACAAGGGTCCATACTTCATTTCTCTCAAATTCATTTAACTCCTCCTGCATTGCTGTTATCCAGTCAGCATCTTGAAGAGCTTCTTCCACTTTCTTTGGTTCAGATTTGGACAAAAATGCATGGAACAGACATTCATTTGTTGTAGCACTTCTTGTCTTAACTTTTGCATCTGGATCTCCAATGATTAAATCAGGTGTATGTGATTTTGTCCATTTCCTAGCTGTAGATAAATGACTTCTATCAATAGTTGATCCTCCCCCTTGATCAATGTTCTCCTGATTATCTTGATGCCTTTCTTCATTCTCTGAGGCTCCCCCTGAATTTGATCTCTCAGAGTGAACTGTCAGAATTTGGACTTTCAGAGTTTGAGTCATCAGAGTTTGAGTTTGATCCAGAATTTTCAGTTGACTCACTATCAGAATTTGAGTCATCACTATGATCATGCTCCCCCTCAACTGGTTCTCCTCTTTGTAAGACTGTACTATTTCTTCTGTGTGTACCAGTAGAGGTTCAGAGTTTGCAGCAACAGAGTTTGTTGGACTAGTGTCATCAGAGTTTATTTCATCAGAGATTAGATCTTCATTTTCGAAATGCAATTGATCATGTTCATCAACATCTTCAAGTCCAGTGATTTTTCTGTCATCAAATGACACATGAATTGATTCCATAATCACCCTTGTTCTCAGATTGTAAACTCTGAATGCCTTGGTTGACACTGGATAGCAAACAAAAATTCCTTCATCTGCTTTCAACTCAAATTTGGTCAACTGTTCAGGATGAGTTTTCAACACAAAGCATTTGCACCCAAAACTATGAAAATATTTCAGGTTTGGCTTCTTTCCCTCACCATCTCATATGGTGTTTTTCCATGCTTGTTGATCAGTGTTGCATTTTGAGTAAAACAAGCAGTTTGAACTGCTTCTGCCCAGAAATAGGTTGGCAATTTTGCTTCATCAAGCATAGTTCTGGCAGCTTCTATCAAGGTTCTGTTCTTCCTCTCAACTACACCATTTTGCTGTGGTGTACCAGGTGCAGAAAATTCTTGCTTCACTCCTCTGTTCTTGCAGAATTCTTCCATTGTTGTATTTCTGAATTCAGTTCCATTATCACTTCTGATTATCTTGACTTTGTGTTTTGATCCTTTTTCCTGTAGCTTTACATGCTCCATCAGTGTTAATGCAGTTTCATCCTTCTTTGCTAGAAAATACACCCAAGTCTATCTGGTATATTCATCAACAATAACTAGAGCATATTTCTTTCTTCCAATTGACAAGACATTTACTGGTCCAAAAAGATCAACATGTAACAGATGATATGGATCAACAATTGAAGATTCAGACTTGCTCTTGAAAGAGGACTTCCTCTGTTTGGCCTTTTGACATGAATCACACAGACCATCAACATTTAGTAAAGACTTTGGAAGTCCTCTAACAAGATCCTTTCTTATCAGCTCATTGATGTTGTTTAGATTCAAATGAGAAAGTTTCTTTTGCCACTTCCAACTCTCCTCATTGGACATTCTTGTTGACAGGCACATTGTTTTTCCATCGGAGTTTGTCAACAAGCTTGCTTCATAGATATTGTTGTGTCTTTGTCCAACTAAAACAACTTTCCCTGTGGTTTTGCTGATAACCTCACAGTATTCAGGTTGAAAATCTACATGAAAACCTCTGTCACAGATTTGACTCACAGATAGCAGATCATGCTTGAGTCCTGGAACCAGAGCTACATCTGCAATCACAAACAATTATTGAGGATTAGATTTAAGGATCCAGACTTGCTTGGATCCTTTGGATTTATTAATTCTGTTAGCTTTAGCAGCGGAATTTTCATTATCAGAGTTTAAGCTAACTTTATCAGAGTTTACACTTGCAGAATTAACTCTAGCCCATTTCAGATTAGGTTTCAGTTCATAGTAATTATGATAAATAGCATGTAATTTCTGCAAGTATAAATAGAATGCCAAGTGCTTCCACAGTGTTTGCATAATCTGTGGTTTAGTTCTAACATTATCTTTTTTTCACTTCAGACTTGGAAGGTAAAGAATTAATGTCTTTGTTCTTCCTGCAAAAACTAGCAAGATGGTTAGTACTACCACAGTTATGACATGTCTTTCTTGGAGCTAAAGTAGCAAGCATTGGATAGTTGCCTTGAGTAATGCCTACTTTACCATTTCTGTTCTTTCTAGACACTTTCGGTTTCTTAACTGATTTTAACTCCTTAAGCTTATGCTTAAGTTGTTTATCTGTCATTGAACCAATATTAACCTGTTTAACATTAGTTTTTATTGGTTCTTTCTTAACAGCTTCTTTTCCACCTTCAAATCTAGGTTCATTTATTCCATTAAAAAATGTTCCAAATTTCTTAGGTGGAAGAGGTGGTCTAATCTTAACTGTATTCTGAAATCTAAGTTCATCTTTCTCAGAATAACCTAGACCTACAGTGTCAGATTGAAAAACTTCTTGAGTGTCTTTTCCTGAGTGAGTCCAAGTTTTAATAATGTTATTTGCCTTTTCCAACTCAGATTCTAGTTGTTTATACTGACTTAACAACTCTTGTTCAAGATAGACAGCATCATCTTTCTCCTTTTGAACTTGCTGCATCTTAACAAGTTTCTCTTCTACAACCTTATTTCTCTCTTTGAGTTCAGAATTCTCAGTTTTGATTCTCTCATTCTCTAAAGTCTGATCCCTATAACTGATATGTAAGGACTTAAGATATATTCTTAATTCAGTTATATCATCAATGTTATAAGCATAGGTAGTTAGAGGTACCTTGTTTTCAGAATCTACAGCTTCATCAACAGTAGTAGCCATGAGAGCATAGTTTACATCCTCATCTGAGTCAGAGGTATCTGCCCAATCTCTACCTTTAGTGAAGAGTGCCTTCTCAGTTTTACCCTTCTTGCACTCAGGAGCATAATGACCCATCTCCTTACACTTGTAGCATTGAATCTCAGACTTGTCTCTTTTCTCAGATTTGGTATCCTTTCTCTCAGATTTTCTGAAATACTTCCTGTCAAACTTTGAATCATTCTTGGAGAATTTCTTTCCTTTATTGAAGTTCTTGAAACCCATCTTCTTGAAAGTCTTTACCATTAAAGTAGCCATTTCCATCATTTCCCCATCATCTTCAGAATCAGATGATTGATCTGCATTTGAGTCAACATCAGAGTTTGATGACTCACTTTCAGAATGAATGACCAAGGCTTTTCCTTTTGCCTTCTTCCTGATTGCTTCCTTCTTTGAGGGTCTTTCTTCAACTCTTAGAGCAACAGATTTTGACTTTCTACCTGATCTACGGCTTCTCTGTTCCATTTCTAGTTCATGAGTTTTGAGCAGCCCATAGATCTCATCAATATCAGTATCAGCCAGATCATTGTTGTCTCTAATAGTGGTTGTTTTGACATCCCACTTTTCAGGTAGAGAAAGAAGAAACTTGAGATTTGAATCTTCTAGATCATATTCTTTATTAACCAGTGACATATCATTAAGTAGCTTACAGAATCTATCAAAGGTTTCTGTCATTGATTCTTCAGATTTAGCCTCAAAGTGTTCATACTCCTGTGTGAGTATGTTCCTTCTATTCTTCTTAATTGCAGCAGTTCCCTGACATCTAACCTCTAGAGCATCCCAAATCTCTTTTGCAGTTTTACAATTGATCACTTTGTTAGACATAACATTATCCAAAGAACTATGAAGGAGATGTCTAACCTTTGCATCCTTTCCAATGGATGACATATCCTCAGGAGTCAAATCTTTCTTCTCCTTTGGAAAAAATTTAGTTTCCTGTCCAGCAGCAACAACAGATAATTTTGTAGGCTTATGAGGGCCTTCATAAATTCTGTCAAGATATTCTGGATCTTTAGCTGCCAGAAACATAGCCATTTTCACCTTCCAGGTTGAGTATTCTGCTGGGTTAAGAATAAGAACCCTGATTGGCACTAGATGGGTATTCAGAAACAAACTTGATGAAGATGGCACAGTCACAAGAAATAAAGAAAGACTGGTAGCAAAGGGTTATTCATAAGCTGAAGGCATTGACTATGATGAAACCTATGCTCCAGTGGCAAGACTCGAGGCCATTAGAATATTCTTGGCATTCGCAGCATTCTCAAACTTTAATGTTTATCAAATGGATGTAAAGAGTGTTTTTCTAAATGGTAAGCTGGATGAAGAGGTCTATGTAGAACAGCCCCCTGGCTTTGAAGATCCAGATCTTTTGGACTATGTCTACTTCCTTTTCAAGGCTATCTATGGCCTCAAGTAAGCACCAAGAAAATGGTATGACACCCTTTCTGAATTTTTACTTGAAAATGGCTTTGTTAGAGGTGTCATAGACAAAACTCTCTTCACTAAGAAACATAAAAATGATACAATACTAGTCCAAGTCTATGTGGACGATATAATATTTGGGTCTACTAATGATCTTTTGTGCAAGAAATTTGCTAAGTTAATGCAGGGTAAATTTGAAATGAGCATGATGGGAAAACTGAAATTCTTTCTTGGATTGCAAATAAGTCAAAGGACAGATGGAATATTTATCTGTCAATCCAAGTATATCAAAGAGCTCCTCAAGAAATATCAAATGGAGGACTCATCTTCAGCTAAGACACCATCATCTACAGCTGTCAAGTTTGAAGCTTGTGAAAATTCTGCTAAGGTAGATGTCACAAGTTACAGAGGTATGATAGGCTCATTACTTTACCTTACTGCAAGTAGACCAGATATTATGTATGCTACATGCTTGTGTGCAAGGTTCCAAGCGGATCCTAGAGATGTTCATCTCATTGCTATAAAACGAATATTAAGATATCTTAAGGGTACGCCTAATTTAGGTATCTGGTACCCTAAAGAATCTGGTTTTAATCTTGTTGGATACACAGATTCAAATTATGCAGGAAGTGTTGTAGATAGAAAAAGCACCTCTGGGAGTTGTCAATTCCTAGGTGGCAGGCTAGTTTCCTGGTACAACAAGAAACAACAAACAATTTCCAACTCAACAGCTAAAGCTGAATACATAGCTGCTGGAAGCTGTTGTGCTCAAATCTTGTGGATTAGGAATCAGCTGAAAGACTATGGTTTTGTATTAACAAAAATTCCAATTTTGTGTGATAATACAAGTGTCATAGCAATCTCCAACAATCCTGTGCAGCATTCAAGGACCAAGCACATAGACATCAGGTATCATTTTATAAGAGAGCATGTCATGAATGGTACTGTGGAATTGTTATTTGTACCCACAGAAGAACAAACAGCAGATATTTTTACTAAGTCTCTTGACGAATTCACATTCACCAAAATTGTTGGTGAATTGGGTATGTTGAACAGTCCTAGTAATTAAGCTTGTTAATATCTGAGGTTTATTCTTTAATAATTTGCAAGTGATTTTGTTATTATTTTTAAATTTTAATCACTTGCATAATTATTTTATCAACTTTTTATTGCTTGTTATTGCTAAAAATCTTTGTCAACATGTTTATAATAACTGAAATCAGAAACCCACTCTCTCTCTAAAAACAGCCGCCCCCAAATACTTCTCCCCCTCCAGCGGTGGCTTCTCCACCGGCCGGAGGACTGATCTTTCTTAGTTTTCTTATTCGGAGGATACTCTTTTTCCCTGCATGGTTTTTTAATGAGGTCCTCCTCCACCAACAACAATTAGTTTTAACATCTCAGTCAAATTCGCCGGGTTCGGAACCATTCTCTTTTGGTTTTCTAGATCCGGTCTTTTTGATTTCAACAGCTTATACCCCTTTTTTTGTTCTCCATCGAGCTTCGTCTTTCTCGACTTACCTGCTGCGACGACGCGCTGTCATCGGTGGCGCGTGCAGAGAAGTAGATTGGGGTTTGCTTGAGTGAATAATCGGGGCATCAGTTTTAACAAGTTTTGGCCCTGCGTGTGTCGAAAAGCTGCTCACAGTTTTCCACTTTTGGTCACTCTCATCACTACTACTGGTATTGTTGCCCTATTTTTGAAAACATCTACAAGACTTGCTTGGTGTGATGCAGGGTTTGGCATCGGGTATTCTCTGTGAGTTACATATCGGCAGCGTAGGGTTGGCTTGACATTTCTACAAGTTACAATCTTTGGTGGCCACGGTTCTGGTTTACCCTTGCAGTTTCGGTGGAAACACTGAATGTTGGTCTTATTGCTTCTCTCTCATTCGATCTGGAGTACCTTAGTTGAACATTGCTGTGAATCTTGGCGAGTAGAGCATCACATGTGTTGACAAGGGCAGTTAGTCAATTGGATGGGAGCAGCCCTTTTCCGATCGGGTCTTGGAGGACACTAGGCCAGGTCGTCGACTTCAGTGGTATATGTCAGGCATATTGTCCTTCTGTTCACTTGTGATACTTAGAAGCTTGGTGAGGGCTTGTGATACTTAAGGCTCGATTGACTTGGGATTAGAGCTGTTTTAATTGAAATCTCCTTATTTTATTTTCCTTATGCAGAATCAATATTGTTTCAGTTGTTGCGACGACGGGCCACATGTGGCGCGTGCTCTGTTTCTCAATACTTGGTCGACCATGGGGATACATTATATCGAGAGACATTTTCGGGGATCAATGGAATAATCAACAGGTACTCGGTGATGCGGGTATAGTTCGATGGCTGGGTACATACTGGTTCGGGTCACTACTCTCCGATCAGTGGAGTTGGATTGATACAATATTCATTAACAAGAATCATTGACCTTAAACATGTATCAGATGCGGCATTCAAGCATTTCTGGTGGTCTGTGGCGGGGCTCTTTTTTACACGAGTCAAAAAACAACCATAGGGTGGTCTTGTGCGGTACAACTTATGCTAGTCTTCGGATTGCTGGAATCTTATGTTTTTTGAATTAATATTGTATATTATTCCCATGCTTTACTGTTAAGAAGGTGTTCCCTGTCAGTGGTTATCTTTGATTGTAGTTTACGAAGTGCAAGTTAGTGCCTTAGTGGTAACACTAGCCGTTGGCACTTTTGGTACTATCATTGTAGTATCATCTCAGATGGTTTAACCATCATGTAATGGCCATAGGCCTTTTATAATTATAATATCTGGCTTATCAAAAAAAAAACATGTTTATAATAACTTCTTTATTACTTCTTGTGTTTTGAAATATTTGTGATATTTTAATGAATCATATTCTCTCTTTAGATAATTTTCTATTAGAAAGTTATTTATTAGAAAATATTTAGATTCATTAATTTGTTATAAATGTTTTGGTAAATATATTTAATATTTTATTAAATGTTTTGTAGTGTTTGTCCTTTTGTTATTTATATTTGTTGTCGTAAAAAGATTAATCCATGTGTTTGCTAAATATTTATTTATAGTAATTTTAGTAATAAATGAGAGTGTATGTTAATTGGATTAATTCTGTACATAAATTTGTATGTTATTAGTATATGTATTATGTAAAGACAATAGTCAAGACAATCCTTTGATTGTCTTGGTAATTGTATTTTTTGATTTTGATTTTTTTGTTTTTCAATTTTACCAGTTTTTTTTTGTTTGTTAAAAATATATTCGCTAGTGTAGAGACCAATCGATTGTCTTGTAAGTGTCATTATAGTATCAAGACAATCGCCAAGACAATCCACAGATTGTCTTGGCAGGTTATTTTGTAAATAATAAAATGTTTTTCATTTTTTTGTTTTGTTTTGTTAATATTAGTTCAAGACAAACGATTGTCTTGATAGTTTTTGAACTACCAAGACAATCGGCAAGACAATCTCCTGATTGTCTTGGAGGATCATTTCAGTATTTAATAATAAAAAAAATTATTTACGGTTTTTTTTAATTTATCAGTCTAATAAAAGATTGTCTTGATAGTTTTTGAACTACCAAGACAATCGGCAAGACAATCAACCGATGTCTTGTAGTGTTAAATTTATACTTAAACAAAAAAAAACAAAAAAATAGTACCAAGACCATTAATCAAACAACAGCTTTCTCTCTCGTGTATTTACACAGAGCACCGTTTCATATATACATACGATACACACAAATTCTAAACGAACCTCTGCTCGATTTTATTCAACGAAACTGAAAACTAAGAACGGATTCAAGTAAATCGTCCAATTTCCTTTCTATTGAACCGAATATCTACGAATTTCGTTCAGTTTTTGAAAACTCAATTTTTCAAAAAATTTCAATCGGGTTTTCACTGTTTTGATTGTTTTAGATTTTTTCTTTGAAATCTAAAAATAGATTGATATTCCCAGTGTTTAGAAGATCATCATACTAATTTTTGGGATTTTTCTGACAACTTTGAATTAATTCGAATTTTTAATTAATTTTAATTAATTAATAATTCTGAAAATTTTCGAATTGTTTTAACCTTCCCAAAATTGAAATGTGTTTTTGTGTTAAAAAAAAGGGCTGATAATTTTGAGATAATGAAGCATAATTTGGTTGGGTATTTTAATCCGAACGATTGTCCCTATGATCGATTTAAGCCTTGGATACGTTTTCTAAATGATGATTCAATTATCCGAGCTGCTATTTCGATGGAAGCCCCAATTAAAATAGGACCACTAAGATTGATTTGCACAGAAGCTGTGGTGTCTGAAGATTTGACCTCATTTTCTTTTGACTTTAATGGAACACACCACATTGTGACTGAATCAACCCTTACTACTGTATTGGGCCTTCCGGTGGATAATTTTGATCCTTTTCCAACCAGTGAACAACTGTATCAATTTTTTAGTGGTATTAATTATCGTGGAGTAATTGATATGAACAATTTGAGCAAAAAGAACCTGGTTCAACAATGGGATGCATTTTTCGACACGATCTCCAAGGTATTTGCTAATATAGCCAGAGGTAATTTTCATTTACTTACCTCTATGTTACAAACTATTGGTTATGCTGTTGCTAACAACCGTAGAATCAATATTGGTAATTTACTTTGGAATACTGTTGTTGGTAGAATTGTTAAGGCCAGAAGGGATTTTGATGCGGGTAATAAAGTTTTATGTTATTATCCTAGATTCTTAACTTTGATATTTAATCATCTTGTTCCTGTTGGTCAACAAGCAATCTTTAGGAATGATAACCCTATGGTATCAGGCAAGCAAACCAAGAAAATATTCACTAGCCTTGACACACATAGAAAATTACCAAATGTGCCAGTGTATGTTACACCATACTTGTCTACCTTCATAGATTTACCTATCATTCCTCGACTTGTAAATGCACCTGAACCTGAAAATGCACCTGTCCCGGAACTTCAACCTCAAATGGAAAAATCCATTCCTTCAGGTACAGCTACTGCATCAACGGAGCAGGTATTGCATTCTATCTCTCAAACTGTTTCTGGAGCCCAAGTGGCTGATAGGTCAGACCAAGAGGTTGTAGAACCACAGCCTCTATCCCAGGTCTTAGAGCCAAACACTGTGTCTACTCAAATCTCTAAACCTAAATCCAGAACCAAACAGTTAGCTAAAAAGGCTGTTATAAGAAGTGATAATTTGAGTGATCCCTCAGCTCTGCCTCCACCAAAGAAGAGAAGAAACCTACTACTTGAGGCATCTGTTAGCCCATCCATTTCCTCCCAAAAGGACTTGGACATTGAAATGGTCGATGAACTATTACTAATTTCATCCTCTCAACTGGATGAAATTATTGAAATTCGCCAAAGTTCCGTGGCACCTTGTACAGAGTCAAGCACACCTCTATTACTCACAATGGGGGAAAACATTACCTTAGAATCCGATATTGTTAAGGACACTGAGCAAGGAGTGCACGATAGGATTGTTACTGAGACAGTGCCTACCATTGTTACGGTATTGTTACGATAGAAGAGCCTTCACAGGATTCAGAGGGAAATCTTGACTCTCTGTCATTTATAATAGAGT
The DNA here is from genome assembly GCA_036435485.1 of Saposhnikovia divaricata. Lineage (NCBI taxonomy): Eukaryota > Viridiplantae > Streptophyta > Magnoliopsida > Apiales > Apiaceae > Saposhnikovia > Saposhnikovia divaricata. The sequence continues at coordinate 94,259,739 of CM071596.1, forward strand.
CATCATCTCCCCTCCCAGGAGGAACATTCCTGGCTCCCTCAAGGGATTCTTCACTCGCAGATTTATCTGGGGAAAGTGAAGGGCAACTTGGTCATCCTATCACTGAAGAAATTCAGTTATCAAATCCAGATGAATTAATAGAGATGACTGAGGATTAGGAATTGCGAACTCCCATTGCACCGCCACTGACCTCTCCAGAAGAGGCTAGGGTGATTTCTATTGCAGGTACAACTCAAGGAAAGGAGCTAGTGTTGAGTGATGTGAGGACCACCTTAAATTTGAGTGAAACACATGCACGAAAGGAGAGTGACATATCCTTGAGTGAACATCAGGTGAGCGCACACACTGACACAAACAATTTGTCTCTTATGGCTCAAATAAAAGATCTACAAAAGAAATTGATGGAAACTGAGGATGAAAAACAATTTTTCAAAGCACAAGTGGATGAACGGTCTTCTTCTTCCACCTCTGTCAACAATCAGCTCATGATTATTCGTGACGATGTACAGAACATAAAGACCACACTCACTCCAGCAATCAATACATTGATACAATCCAACTCTCAGGCATCTACAGAAAGATCAGATATCCTAAATGCTATTGACAGACTCTCTAATAGGGTGGATGAACTTCAAGTGGAAATGCATGTAACTGCTCAATCATATTCATAAACCTTTGCGAAGCTTGAAGAAAAATATGATTATATGTTTGAAGGACTTGACCATGTATACAACATTGTTAAACCTACTCATCATATCACACCAGAACAAAGAGCATATTTTGAAGACTATGATGGTGATAATGGAGGGGATAATGATGAAAATAGAGAGCTTGACAGTCAAAGAAAGTCTGTAGAGGATTCCTCAACTATGGGGGAGAAGTCTGGAGGAGAGAAGTCTGGAAGAGCAGGAGGAAGTAAGTCTGGAGGTCAGTCAACTCAAGGGAGGCATAAGGAGAAGTCTGCAAAGGGAAAAGAAAAAGCTCATGATCAGGATGTATCAGATTTTGATTTTGATCTCAAGAATAGTAATTTTGAGGTGCAGCAATTAAATGACATTGAAGAAGATCTTTCAAACTGGCAAGATGATCCTGAATTTGAGAAGGAACTTCAAGAGGAGAAAGCTGATCGTCAGATGAGACAAGCTAAGCTTGAGAAGACCAGACAAGTAGTGGATAAAAGATTGAAGCTGAAGCAAGCTGAAGATGCAGAGAAACAAAAGCTACATGCAATCAGTGTACAAGAAAGGAAAAGAGATATTCAGTTGAAGATTGGTCCAAAGTGGGAGAAAGCAAGAGAAATTTTTGATTCTATTCAAAACACTGCTAATGATGATGAACGTTTTCTCCAACTACTTCAACAGTTTAAAGAGACCAATCCAAATTGCTTGCAATATATGGATGCATTGATGCTGGAAATCTCGAGGATAGTAGCTGGGTTTAACAGATGTGCAGATCAGCTGATAATTCAGATTGACTCTCGTACAATGGGTTCTCTATATGTGTCACTTCAAATCTTTCAACAGAGAAGCTTGATTGAACTGTGGATTATGTCTTTAAAGGTAAAAAGGTTTTCTGAACTGAATATTTTACTTCATGAAAGACTTTTGGAGTTTGCTCAAAGGAATAGTCCACAAGTTATTAAAACTCCACATCATGTTAAGTTTCTCAAGGGTAATACACTACAATCTTGCTTCCTTGATTCTAAGTCGATGAAATTATACACTGCATCTCATCTGGTCTGGTTAGAACATATGCTAAGGACTACAGGATTTGAAGATAAAGAAAGTATCTTTATTGTTGACATTATCCAATCATATGCTTTAACTGGCTTTGGAAAGAAATATTACATTCTTCGGAATCGGCTATGGGGCAACCTTGGACTTTTGCCTAAGAAACCTAAAGGCCTTGTGTCAGATTATGAACGTGTACTTGACAAAGATTTGATCAAAACCTTGGATGATCAAGAACGATCTGACACAGAGAATATCAGAAGATTTCTAGAACAAGAAGATGAAGTTGAATCTGGAGAGATAAGGGAAGAAGATACTTCTAAGTGAAGACCAGCTCTACATGTGATATCTTTAGAGCTTAGATAGGACAAGATAGAAAATTGTATTATATAATCGGACTAGAGGATCATCTATCTTGTATTTATCTTTTATGTTTGAATCTGGACAATGTTAAATATAAACCAGAACCTTTCTTTTATTTACTTTGTATTTAAAGTTTTATCTTTTACTAAGTTAAGTTGAGTTAGTTGAGTAATCCTCTAGGTATTTGCTTGTTATTTTCTAACAAACAAATAGGGGGAGATTGAAAGGCATATGACACAGCCTATTTGTAGTTCGAGGACTCAACTCAACTTTAGCTAAGATTGTAATAAGTAAATAACTTTAACTGTCACAGGAATCTTAGGAGGTACTATCTGTCAGAAGAAAAACCCTAAAGTCAATCTATAGTTTTGATGTTTTACAGTGGAAGAAGCTCAGATTGCTGATCAAGCCTCAGTATAGCATCAAAGAAGTGAATTTATTTCTAAGACAGAGATTTCTAGAGTGACAGGTTCAGACAGAATACAGTGGAGTACAAGAAGGAGAAAGAGATGAGAAGAAAAATGAATAACATTTTTAATGTGAAAATTAAAGAACAGTCATTGAAGTTAGTCGTTCATGAACCAGACTGTGCATGGAACGTCAACAAAATATTCAGTGGTATTCCTTTATTACTTTCAGTGATTCAGAAAAGAAATAAGACAATCCAAGGATATATAATTATTCTTCTTTAATTAATTTAAATCAAGTAGTCAATTTAATTAATAAATTAATTCATCAAGAATTAATTCATTAATTAAATTAATTATTAAATTAATTAAATCTGAATAATTATTATTTAAGTAAGTTTAAATTGAAATGATTATTTATTAATCAGCTTAATTTAAAACTTAAAAAAGTGAACTAGCAAGACAATCTATGATTGTCTTGCCGATTGTCTTGAAGAAGGATTTCAGAAAAACAAGACAATCACTGATTGTCTTGAAGAAGGAAGTAAAGCAAGACAATCTCAGATTGTCTTGGTAATGATTATTCTCAACAGCTTTAAAAAAGGAGAATAAAAATCTGATTTGATTGTCTTGACGATTGTCTTGACAGTTCAAATCAGATTGTCTTGATAATGATCAAAAAGAAAAAGCTTCAGACAGATTGATAATTATTGATAAAGCAAGATAAATATCTCAGAATTTGATTGTCTTACCGATTGTCTTGGAAGAACCTAATTGTCTTGCCGATTGTATTGCCTATTGTCTTGGCATTACAAAATTGATTATCTTAAAAGAACAGATTGTATTGCCTATTGTCTTGACAGTTATAATTGAAGAAAAAGAGGCAGTAGACAATATATATGAAGACACAGGCAACACAAATCAACAAGACAAGAATATAACATTCAAAAAGAAGGCAATTTTCTCTCTTCTCTCTCATCAAGAACACAACCTGCAGGAGCAGAAAAATTCATTGAAAAACAAGTTCATCTTAGTTTTAATATCTGATCCGATAGAACTTGATTACTTCATACTCTTGTACTATTAGCGAGTTTTTACTCCTAATCTATATCTCGATTTTTATTAACAAATCTAGAAAAATTCATGTCGAATTTTCTAATTTGTTTTTATTAACTAGATATAATTTCTGTACTGTATTTGTAACAAACCCCTCAAGTTAATATAATTTTATATTCAACTTGAATTTTGTTTCATTTAATTCCGCTCAAATTTGTCAAAATATAAATTAAATTTATCTGGACAAATTTCGATTAAACAGTACTGTTTGTATTCAACCCCCCTTCTACAAACATATTGGATCTAACAATTGGCATCAGAGCCTATTGATTGATATACAAATCAAGATCCTAATTTTATTCCGTCAAAAATCTATCTCGAATTTTTAACTCACTTAAAAATTCATCATGTCGTCAAAAAGCATTGTTAAGATTCCAATGTTTAACAAGGACAATTATGCAATGTGGAAAAATAAAATGGAGTTGTTTCTTGATGTCGCAAATTCTAAATATTTGGGTGTTCTACAGAACGGACCTATAATTCCAAAAGAATATGTATCTGAATCTATTGTTGGAGGAATTGTTGTAACACCTGCATCATCTTTTCGCCTGCTGCTTCTTTTACTCATGATGAAAAAGAGGACGCAGGACTAGATAAGAATTTGAGACTTATTCTAATAGATTCCCTGGATGCTGTGATGTACAGTCATGTGATTAATTGTAAAACTGCAAAACACATGTGGGAAACTATTGAGACTATCAATGAAGGAACTGATGAAGTCAGGGAAAACAGACTTCAAATTTTAACCTCTAAGTATGAACACTTTAGAGCTGGCCCTAATGAAGGCATTCAGGAAGTGTTTGAAAGGTATAAAAAATCATCAACAACTTGCAAGTTCATGGCAAGCAATATACACAGAAGGAGATTAATATGAAGTTTTTATTGACGATGCCCACTCATCTTAAACATAGGATAACGGCCATCAGAGAATCAAGAGATTTGAACAAGATTGCTCTTGAAAGGTTGTTTGGTGTTCTGAAAACCTATGAACTGGAACAAGTACAGCAGAGGGAGGTCTCTGGTAAAGGAAGAGTGCCAAGTTCATCTACAGCTCTTGTAGTTGAGGCACCTAAGGAAGTGGAAACTAAGGTTGTTCTACCTTACAGCTCAGACAAGGAAAAGACTGAAGTAGAACTTGGTCAGACACCACCTACTCAGGATGGTGGAGACTTCTACTCATTGGAAGAGCTAGATCAACTGGAAGATGAATCACTGGCATTGATGGTAAGGCAATTTGGCAACTTCAGATTCAGAAGAAATCCAAAGTACAGGTTTAAGTCAAATAACATATTCCAAAGAGGAGGCTCTTCTTCCTCTAGTAACAGGGGAGGATACAAAACTGGATCTGTTGACAGAAGCAAGATTCGTTGCTTCAACTGTAATGAATTGGGGCACTTTGCCACTGAATGTCAGAAACCCAAGCAAACTCATGGAAGAGATTTTGCTGCTGAGAAGAAGAAACCTGGAAAAGCCTATGTTACGGCTGGTAAGAGTTGGGATGACAAGGACATCGAAGATGAAGAATATGGAAATCTTGCGTTGGTGGTAAATGATGAAGCATCTGATCATCATAACAAACCGGTAATTGTTACTAACACTGAATTGATTCGTAGTCTAAATAATTCCTTAGATAATGCACAAACTGTATAAAATAGACTAGATCTGCTAAGCACTAAACTTGGAAATGAAGTGTCAGAATTGAAAAAGGTGCATATTAATCAAGATCAACAAAGAGATGAAATAACAATGCTTTATAAAAAGGAGAAACCTATTCTAGAAGTTGTAGGTAAACAAATGGCTAGAATTACTGAACTTGAAACACATGGGAGGGCTTGTTATAATTCTGTTAAAGTTTCCAAAGAGTTTTTTAACAATCAAGTTGTAGAACGAACAACAGGTATAGGGTATGGTTACAATGAAGCTGTTGGATCATTGGGCATAAATTCCCCTAACCCTGTTAGTGCTAAAGAAAGGGGAATACCACATGTGCTAAAAAATGTTAAAGAACCTCTATTTAAACAATCTGATGCTGGACCACCAGATATTCTTTCTATGCTTATCCAGGAAGAAATGAGAAATGAGGATAGTGCAAATGGCACAGTCTTTGTTAAGGATAAATCTGTTAAGAACGCTAATCCAAAGAATGTTTCATCCAAGAAAGATGTCACAGTCTTTGTTAAGGCTAAATCTGTTGAGGACACTAATCCAAAGAATGTTTCATCCAAGAAAGATGTACCTAAAGTGCCAGTCAAGGTTGTTGAAACAGCTAGTTCTTCTAAGACTGGATTAGGTGGTAATAATTTGAAGCAGAAAAATAACATGTCTAACATGAATACCATGCCTATCATTGATTCTAATCATAAAGCATGTGGTGTTATCAATTGTATGTCTTGTGCTTTTAACAGTATGCGTGCTTATTTTAATGGTAGTTATGCATGTGATAAACAGACTGCTCCTCGACAGCATATGAACAGGAACAATAATGTTCGATCAAAGACTGCTTTTCCTCCTCAAGTTAGGAGATAGACATTTGTACCTAAGACTAAACAAAGGGTTACCAAGAATGTTTACCAGGTCAAATGTCCAGTCAATGACACAAGTGTTATTGCTGCTAAAGAAACATGGATACCCAAGATAAAACAAAAGATTTCAAATCTGTTTATAAGGTTAAATGCTTATTGACTAAAGATGTTAAAATTAAAAATGTTGTTTTGCCTGATAAAGGTCAATACTTTAAATCCGCAGGACCCAATCAAATTTGGGTCCCGAAGAAGGTTTAATCCATTTGTCATTGCAGGGTATTGAACAGGTTGAACGAGTAACCTGGATCTTGGACAGTGGATGTTCAAGGCATATGACTGGAGACAGAACCCTGCTGACAAATGTGGTGGAGAAGGCCGGCCCAGTAGTTACCTTTGGAGATAACAGCAAAGGTAGAACTGATGGATATGGTAGACTTGAAGCTGTAAATGTTATCATTGAAGAAGTGTCCTTTGTAAAAGGACTTGAGCATAAATTGCTCAGCATCAGTCAATTCTGTGACAAGGGATTTGAAGTCTACTTTAACAAAAAGAATTGTCTGATTTCACACAAAAGAAGTGAACAACCATCTCTGACGGGAGTCAGAAAAGGAAACTTGTATGTAGCCAACATGAACACTAGAAGCACTGAAGAAATCAATTGCTTCTATTCTAAAGCATCCACAGATGAAAGCTGGCTATGGCACAAGAAACTTTCTCACCTAAATTTCAAAACAATGAATTATTTGGTTAAGAGGGAAATGGTGAGAGGTTTACCTCCTATGGAATTCACACAGGAAGGACTATGTGATGCCTGTCAAAAAGGTAAACTAAAAAGGGCAACTCACAGGAGCACTGATATATCTTCAATAACTGATCCTTTATAGTTACTTCACATGGATCTATTTGGTCCAGTGAATGTGATGTCTATGTCAAAGAAAAGATATGCTCTTGTGATTGTTGATGATTTTTCAAAGTACACATGGGTTTTGTTCCTGAATTCTAAAGATGAGACTCCACAACTGGTGATTGATTACATCAAGTTAATTTAGTTGGATTCCAAGTATCCAGTGAGGGCTATAAGGTCAGACAATGGAACTGAATTCAAGAATGCAGTTCTGAATGACTTTTGTACTGAAAAAGGTATAAACAGACAATAGCTCCAAGAACTCCTCAGTAAAATGGGGTAGTTGAAAGAAAGAATAGAACCTTGATTGAAGCTGCACGTACTATGTTAAGTGAATCAAGTCTTCCATTGTATTTTTGGGCTGAAGCTGTCAATACTGTTTGCTATACTCAGAATCGAACTCTTATCAACAAAGACGTGATGAAAACACCCTATGAAGCCATGAATGAAAAGAAACCAACATTCAAATACTTTCATGTATTTGGAGCAAAATGATTTGTACTTAAAGAAGGAGACGATCAAGGTGGAAAATTTGAAGCAAAAGCACATGAAGCAATTTTTGTTGGTTATGAAAGAAGAGCTTATAAGGTGTATTTGATTGAACATCAGAAGATGATGGAAAGTGTCAATGTAACATTTGATGACACTAAACTCCCTAGTATCCAAACTGAAGATTCATCTGAAAAGCTATCTTTTGAAGATATGATAGATCTAGATTCAGATGATGATAGTCCACCTGATGTTTTTGCTGATGCTAATGACAACAATGTCAATGATGAGTTCAATCATAATAATGGTGGTGAAAATAATGATAATATTGAAAACACCACTCATACTTCTGAACACTCATCTAATCATCCTGGCAACAACTCAGGGGGAGTTAGTGAAGGATCAGCAAGTCATACTCAACAACACAATTCAAATCAAGGAGAATCACCAAGAATTAATCTACCCAGACAAACTGTTTGGAATAGAACTCATCCTTTTGAGTTAATTATTGGTGATCCAGATGTTGGAGTAAAGACTAGAAGAGCTTATCAGAATCAATGCGATTATTCAGGGTTTCTTCTGAAATGGAACCTAAGAAAACTGAAGAAGCTCTTTCTGATCCTGATTGGGTGATTGATATGCAAGATGAACTCAATCAATTCAAACAACAAGAAGTATGGAAGCTGGTACCCAGACCTTCAAATAGAACAGTGGTTGGCACTAGATGGGTATTCAGAAACAAACTTGATGAAGATGGCACAGTCATAAGAAATAAAGAAAGACTGGTAGCAAAGGGTTATTCACAAGCTGAAGGCATTGACTATGATGAAACCTATGCTCCAGTGGCAAGACTCGAGGCCATTAGAATATTCTTGGCATTCGCAGCATTCTCAAACTTTAATGTTTATCAAATGGATGTAAAGAGTGTTTTTCTAAATGGTAAGCTGGATGAAGAGGTCTATGTAGAACAGCCCCCTGGCTTTGAAGATCCAGATCTTTTGGACTATGTCTACTTCCTTTTCAAGGCTATCTATGGCCTCAAGTAAGCACCAAGAAAATGGTATGACACCCTTTCTGAATTTTTACTTGAAAATGGCTTTGTTAGAGGTGTCATAGACAAAACTCTCTTCACTAAGAAACATAAAAATGATACAATACTAGTCCAAGTCTATGTGGACGATATAATATTTGGGTCTACTAATGATCTTTTGTGCAAGAAATTTGCTAAGTTAATGCAGGGTAAATTTGAAATGAGCATGATGGGAAAACTGAAATTCTTTCTTGGATTGCAAATAAGTCAAAGGACAGATGGAATATTTATCTGTCAATCCAAGTATATCAAAGAGCTCCTCAAGAAATATCAAATGGAGGACTCATCTTCAGCTAAGACACCATCATCTACAGCTGTCAAGTTTGAAGCTTGTGAAAATTCTGCTAAGGTAGATGTCACAAGTTACAGAGGTATGATAGGCTCATTACTTTACCTTACTGCAAGTAGACCAGATATTATGTATGCTACATGCTTGTGTGCAAGGTTCCAAGCGGATCCTAGAGATGTTCATCTCATTGCTATAAAACGAATATTAAGATATCTTAAGGGTACGCCTAATTTAGGTATCTGGTACCCTAAAGAATCTGGTTTTAATCTTGTTGGATACACAGATTCAAATTATGCAGGAAGTGTTGTAGATAGAAAAAGCACCTCTGGGAGTTGTCAATTCCTAGGTGGCAGGCTAGTTTCCTGGTACAACAAGAAACAACAAACAATTTCCAACTCAACAGCTAAAGCTGAATACATAGCTGCTGGAAGCTGTTGTGCTCAAATCTTGTGGATTAGGAATCAGCTGAAAGACTATGGTTTTGTATTAACAAAAATTCCAATTTTGTGTGATAATACAAGTGCCATAGCAATCTCCAACAATCATGTGCAGCATTCAAGGACCAAGCACATAGACATCAGGTATCATTTTATAAGAGAGCATGTCATGAATGGTACTGTGGAATTGTTATTTGTACCCACAGAAGAACAAACAGCAGATATTTTTACTAACTCTCTTGACGAATTCACATTCACCAAAATTGTTGGTGAATTGGGTATGTTGAACAGTCCTAGTAATTAAGCTTGTTAATATCTGAGGTTTATTCTTTAATAATTTGCAAGTGATTTTGTTATTATTTTTAAATTTTAATCACTTGCATAATTATTTTATCAACTTTTTATTGCTTGTTATTGCTAAAAATCTTTGTCAACATGTTTATAATAACTTCTTTATTACTTCTTGTGTTTTGAAATATTTGTGATATTTTAATGAATCATATTCTCTCTTTAGATAATTTTCTATTAGAAAGTTATTTATTAGAAAATATTTAGATTCATTAATTTGTTATAAATGTTTTGGTAAATATATTTAATATTTTATTAAATGTTTTGTAGTGTTTGTCCTTTTGTTATTTATATTTGTTGTCGTAAAAAGATTAATCCATGTGTTTGCTAAATATTTATTTATAGTAATTTTAGTAATAAATGAGAGTGTATGTTAATTGGATTAATTCTGTACATAAATTTGTATGTTATTAGTATATGTATTATGTAAAGACAATAGTCAAGACAATCCTTTGATTGTCTTGGTAATTGTATTTTTTGATTTTGATTTTTTTGTTTTTCAATTTTACCAGTTTTTTTTTGTTTGTTAAAAATATATTCGCTAGTGTAGAGACCAATCGATTGTCTTGTAAGTGTCATTATAGTATCAAGACAATCGCCAAGACAATCCACAGATTGTCTTGGCAGGTTATTTTGTAAATAATAAAATGTTTTTCATTTTTTTTGTTTTGTTTTGTTAATATTAGTTCAAGACAAACGATTGTCTTGATAGTTTTTGAACTACCAAGACAATCGGCAAGACAATCTCCTGATTGTCTTGGAGGATCATTTCAGTATTTAATAATAAAAAAAAAATTATTTACGGTTTTTTTTAATTTATCAGTCTAATAAAAGATTGTCTTGATAGTTTTTGAACTACCAAGACAATCGGCAAGACAATCAACCGATGTCTTGTAGTGTTAAATTTATACTTAAACAAAAAAAACAGAAAAATAGTACCAAGACCATTAATCAAACAACAGCTTTCTCTCTCGTGTATTTACACAGAGCACCGTTTCATATATACATACGATACACACAAATTCTAAACGAACCTCTGCTCGATTTTATTCAACGAAACTGAAAACTAAGAACGGATTCAAGTAAATCGTCCAATTTCCTTTCTATTGAACCGAATATCTACGAATTTCGTTCAGTTTTTGAAAACTCCATTTTTCAAAAAATTTCAATCGGGTTTTCACTGTTTTGATTGTTTTAGATTTTTTCTTTGAAATCTAAAAATAGATTGAGACTCTCAGTGTTTAGAAGATCATCATACTAATTTTTGGGATTTTTCTGACAACTTTGAATTAATTCGAATTTTTAATTAATTTTAATTAATTAATAATTCTGAAAATTTTCGAATTGTTTTAACCTTCCCAAAATTGAAATGTGTTTTTGTGTTAAAAAAAATGGCTGATAATTTTGAGATAATGAAGCATAATTTGGTTGGGTATTTTAATCCGAACGATTGTCCCTATGATCGATTTAAGCCTTGGATACGTTTTCTAAATGATGATTCAATTATCCGAGCTGCTATTTCGATGGAAGCCCCAATTAAAATAGGACCACTAAGATTGATTTGCACAGAAGCTGTGGTGTCTGAAGATTTGACCTCATTTTCTTTTGACTTTAATGGAACACACCACATTGTGACTGAATCAACCCTTACTACTGTATTGGGCCTTCCGGTGGATAATTTTGATCCTTTTCCAACCTGTGAACAACTGTATCAATTTTTCAGTGGTATTAATTATCGTGGAGTAATTGATATGAACAATTTGAGCAAAAAGAACCTGGTTCAACAATGGGATGCATTTTTCGACACGATCTCCAAGGTATTTGCTAATACAGCCAGAGGTAATTTTCATTTACTTACCTCTATGTTACAAACTATTGGTTATGCTGTTGCTAACAACCGTAGAATCAATATTGGTAATTTACTTTGGAATACTATTGTTGGTAGAATTGTTAAGGCCAGAAGGGATTTTGATGCGGGTAATAAAGTTTTATGTTATTATCCTAGATTCTTAAATTTGATATTTAATCATCTTGTTCCTGTTGGTCAACAAGCAATCTTTAGGAATGACAACCCTATGGTATCAGGCAAGCAAACCAAGAAAATATTCACTAGCCTTGACACACATAGAAAATTACCAAATGTGCCAGTGTATGTTACACCATACTTGTCTACCTTCATAGATTTACCTGTCATTCCTCGACTTGTAAATGCACCTGAACCTGAAAATGCACCTGTCCCGGAACTTCAACCTCAAATGGAAAAATCCATTCCTTCAGGTACAGCTACTGCATCAACGGAGCAGGTATTGCATTCTATCTCTCAAACTGTTTCTGGAGCCCAAGTGGCTGATAGGTCAGACCAAGAGGTTGTAGAACCACAGCCTCTATCCCAGGTCTTAGAGCCAAACACTGTGTCTACTCAAATCTCTAAACCTAAATCCAGAACCAAACAGTTAGCTAAAAAGGCTGTTATAAGAAGTGATAATTTGAGTGATCCCTCAGCTCTGCCTCCACCAAAGAAGAGAAGAAACCTACTACTTGAGGCATCTGTTAGCCCATCCATTTCCTCCCAAAAGGACTTGGACATTGAAATGGCCGATGAACTATTACTAATTTTATCCTCTCAACTGGATGAAATTATTGAAATTCGCCAAAGGGCCGTGGCACCTTGTACAGAGTCAAGCACACATCTATTACTCACAATGGGGGAAAACATTACCTTAGAATCCGATATTGTTAAGGACACTGAGCAAGGAGTGCACGATAGGATTGTTACTGAGACAGTGCCTACCATTGTTACGGTATTGTTACGATAGAAGAGCCTTCATAGGATTCAGAGGGAAATCTTGACTCTCTGCCATTTATAATAGAGTCATCATCTCCCCTCCCAGGAGGAACATTCCTGGCTCCCTCAAGGGATTCTTCACTCGCAGATTTATCTGGGGAAAGTGAAGGGCAACTTGGTCATCCTATCACTGAAGAAATTCAGTTATCAAATCCAGATGAATTAATAGAGATGACTGAGGATTAGGAATTGCGAACTCCCATTGCACCGCCACTGACCTCTCCAGAAGAGGCTAGGGTGATTTCTATTGCAGGTACAACTCAAGGAAAGGAGCTAGTGTTGAGTGATGTGAGGACCACCTTAAATTTGAGTGAAACACATGCACGAAAGGAGAGTGACATATCCTTGAGTGAACATCAGGTGAGCGCACACACTGACACAAACACTTTGTCTCTTATGGCTCAAATAAAAGATCTGCAAAAGAAATTGATGGAAACTGAGGATGAAAAACAATTTTTCAAAGCACAAGTGGATGAACGGTCTTCTTCTTCCACCTCTGTCAACAATCAGCTCATGATTATTCGTGACGATGTACAGAACATAAAGACCACACTCACTCCAGCAATCAATACATTGATACAATCCAACTCTCAGGCATCTACAGAAAGATCAGATATCCTAAATGCTATTGACAGACTCTCTAATAGGGTGGATGAACTTCAAGTGGAAATGCATGTAACTGCTCAATCATATTCATAAACCTTTGCGAAGCTTGAAGAAAAATATGATTATATGTTTGAAGGACTTGACCATGTATACAACATTGTTAAACCTACTCATCATATCACACCAGAACAAAGAGCATATTTTGAAGACTATGATGGTGATAATGGAGGGGATAATGATGAAAATAGAGAGCTTGACAGTCAAAGAAAGTCTGTAGAGGATTCCTCAACTATGGGGGAGAAGTCTGGAGGAGAGAAGTCTGGAAGAGCAGGAGGAAGTAAGTCTGGAGGTCAGTCAACTCAAGGGAGGCATAAGGAGAAGTCTGCAAAGGGAAAAGAAAAAGCTCATGATCAGGATGTATCAGATTTTGATTTTGATCTCAAGAATAGTAATTTTGAGGTGCAGCAATTAAATGACATTGAAGAAGATCTTTCAAACTGGCAAGATGATCCTGAATTTGAGAAGGAACTTCAAGAGGAGAAAGCTGATCGTCAGATGAGACAATCTAAGCTTGAGAAGACCAGACAAGTAGTGGATAAAAGATTGAAGCTGAAGCAAGCTGAAGATGCAGAGAAACAAAAGCTACATGCAATCAGTGTACAAGAAAGGAAAAGAGATATTCAGTTGAAGATTGGTCCAAAGTGGGAGAAAGCAAGAGAAATTTTTGATTCTATTCAAAACACTGCTAATGATGATGAACGTTTTCTCCAACTACTTCAACAGTTTAAAGAGACCAATCCAAATTGCTTGCAATATATGGATGCATTGATGCTGGAAATCTCGAGGATAGTAGCTGGGTTTAACAGATGTGCAGATCAGCTGATAATTCAGATTGACTCTCGTACAATGGGTTCTCTATATGTGTCACTTCAAATCTTTCAACAGAGAAGCTTGATTGAACTGTGGATTATGTCTTTAAAGGTAAAAAGGTTTTCTGAACTGAATATTTTACTTCATGAAAGACTTTTGGAGTTTGCTCAAAGGAATAGTCCACAAGTTATTAAAACTCCACATCATGTTAAGTTTCTCAAGGGTAATACACTACAATCTTGCTTCCTTGATTCTAAGTCGATGAAATTATACACTGCATCTCATCTGGTCTGGTTAGAACATATGCTAAGGACTACAGGATTTGAAGATAAAGAAAGTATCTTTATTGTTGACATTATCCAATCATATGCTTTAACTGGCTTTGAAAAGAAATATTACATTCTTCGGAATCGGCTATGGGGCAACCTTGGACTTTTGCCTAAGAAACCTAAAGGCCTTGTGTCAGATTATGAACGTGTACTTGACAAAGATTTGATCAAAACCTTGGATGATCAAGAACGATTTGACACAGAGAATATCAGAAGATTTCTAGAACAAGAAGATGAAGTTGAATCTGGAGAGATAAGGGAGGAAGATACTTCTAAGTGAAGACCAGCTCTACATGTGATATCTTTAGAGCTTAGATAGGACAAGATAGAAAATTGTATTATATGATCGGACTAGAGGATCATCTATCTTGTATTTATCTTTTATGTTTGAATCTGGACAATGTTAAATATAAACCAGAAACTTTCTTTTATTTACTTTGTATTTAAAGTTTTATCTTTTACTAAGTTAAGTTGAGTTAGTTGAGTAATCCTCTAGGTATTTGCTTTTTATTTTCTAACAAACAAATAGGGGGAGATTGAAAGGCATATGACACAGCCTATTTGTAGTTCGAGGACTCAACTCAACTTAAGCTAAGATTGTAATAAGTAAATAACTTTAACTGTCACAGGAATCTTAGGAGGTACTATCTATCAGAAGAAAAACCCTAAAGTCAATCTATAGTTTTGATGTTTTACACTGGAAGAAGCTCAGATTGTGATCAAGCCTCAGTATAGCATCAAAGAAGTGGATTTATTTCTAAGACAGAGATTTCTAGAGTGACAGGTTCAGACAGAATACAGTGGAGTACAAGAAGGAGAAAGAGATGAGAAGAAAAATGAATCACATTTTTAATATGAAAATTAAAGGACAGTCATTGAAGTTAGTCGTTCATGAACCAGACCGTGCATGGAACGTCAACAAAATATTCAGTGGTATTCCTTTATTACTTTCAGTGATTCAGAAAAGAATTAAGACAATCCAAGGATATATAATTATTCTTCTTTAATTAATTTAAATCAAGTAGTCAATTTAATTAATAAATTAATTCATTAAGAATTAATTCATTAAATAAATTAATTATTAAATTAATTAAATCTGAATAATTATTATTTAAGTAAGTTTAAATTGAAATGATTATTTATTAATCAGCTTAATTTAAAACTGAAAAAAATGAACTAGCAAGACAATCTGTGATTGTCTTGCCGATTGTCTTGAAGAAGGATTTCAGAAAAACAAGACAATCACTGATTGTCTTGAAGAAGGAAATCAGTAAAGCAAGACAATCTCAGATTGTCTTGCCGATTGTCTTGGTAATGATTATTCTCAACAACTTTAAAAAAGGAGAATAAAAATCTGATTTGATTGTCTTGACGATTGTCTTGACAGTTCAAATCAGATTGTCTTGATAATGATCAAAAAGAAAAAGCTTCAAACAGATTGATAATTATTGATAAAGCAAGATAAATATCTCAGAATTTGATTGTCTTACCGATTGTCTTGGAAGAACCTGATTGTCTTGCCGATTGTATTGCCTATTGTCTTGGCATTACAAAATTGATTATTTTAAAAGAACATATTGTATTGCCTATTGTCTTGACAGTTATAATTGAAGAAAAAGAGGCAGTAGACAATATATATGAAGACACAGGCAACACAAATCAACAAGACAAGAATATAACATTCAAAAAGAAGGCAATTTTCTCTCTTCTCTCTCATCAAGAACACAACCTGCAGGAGCAGAAAAATTCATTGAAAAACAAGTTCATCTTAGTTTTAATATCTGATCCGATAGAACTTGATTACTTCATACTCTTGTACTATTAGCGAGTTTTTACTCCTAATCTATATCTCGATTTTTATTAACAAATCTAGAAAAATTCATGTCGAATTTTCTAATTTGTTTTTATTAACTAGATATAATTTCTGTACTGTATTTGTAACAAACCCCTCAAGTTAATATAATTTTATATTCAACTTGAATTTTGTTTCATTTAATTCCGCTCAAATTTGTCAAAATATAAATTAAATTTATCTGGACAAATTTTGATTAAACAGTACTGTTTGTATTCAACCCCCCCTTCTACAAACATATTGGACCTAACAAATTTCAATGGTATCTTCATTTAGTTTTGTCAACAATACTTGTTGACTCTTTGGAATTGTTCCTAGCATTATTTTGCTTGAAAATTCCTTCTTTTGAGTAACTGCATCTGCATAAGTTGGTTGCAATGCATCTACGTGACTAATCAGCTCAAGTGGTGGCTTGGACTGTTGAGTAGTATAAATGTTTGAAGCAATACTTGCTTCTGCGAAAGATTTATACTTCTTGTGCTTGACATTAGAGAAACCTTTAACAGCTTTCTCTGCAATCTCCCATGTGGTGTATATTCCTGCATTAGGACCGTTAAAGACAACATAGTAGGCTTTAGGACCTTTATATCCGGAAGGGACTGCTGAAGTTTGACCTTCAGTCTTTTTATGGATTTGAATTCCCCCGTTAGGTCTCAAACTTAAGTCTGAGGGTTTAACTAACGTTGTGGAGGTCTGTACCTCATTCTGAATTTTTGGCAAATTCACAGCCTTCAACGGTTTTGTTGAATCTTTACCTGGAACCGTTTACTTAGGATTAGTCTCACGTTTTTCATCCCTGGAGAAGGTGATGAAATGACCTTTTGTGGTTCGGGAAATTCATTTTTCCTTAAATTTTGGCTTTTTAGCAAAGCCACAGCTTTCAACAGAGTTGATATGCCTTTACCGGTAGTCGTTTGCTCCGGGCTAGTCTCAGATTCGTTCATTGAAGAAGAAGGTTCAGAGATAACCTTTTGTTGTTCATGAAGAGAATACTTCTTCACAAATTCTATTTTTGCTCGAATTATTGAAAGTCTATTTTCCAATGATTCGTATTCTTTTAGCAAAATCATTTGTTCTGCCAATAATTTTTCTATGGAAAATTCCATATCTTTTATCTCAAAGAAAGAGATTTTTATAGAGCAAAGCTCTTTGATCTAAGCAAAAGGTCTTTGGTGTAGAGAGGATGTTTGGTGTTTGGTGTGGTTTCCAAATGCTGAATTCCTCTTCTATTTATAGGCCTGAAATACCTTGGATACCTGCAATAGGATGTGACATAAACCTGTAGAGTTCTTTGTGTCATACCTTTTTCTTTTGCTGATATTCCCTTGTTAAGAAATCGGCAAGACAATTCTTAATTCCATCAAGGTGTTCAACCTCGAAGCTATATCTAGAAAACCATTGCTGCCATCGCACAAGTCTTCCTTATTATCTCCTTTAATCTTTATTTTAAGGAAATAAGTGCAATTTTTATTATCAGTCCTGACAATAAATTCAATAGGGGTTAGATAAATAGAGAATTTTGTAATATCTCTTTTGACCGCCAAGTATTCTTTCTCATTAGAATGATATCTTGTTTCTGCATCTTTAAAGCTTCTTGATGCATATCGACATATTAATTCTTTGTCATCAGAATTAATAGCTTTGAGAACTCCACCCCAATGTGCGTCCATCTCTATAATAAACTTGTCTCCCGGCTCTGGATGATAGAGCTTAGGGAAATTTACCAACTGCTTCTTTATTTTCTTAATGTAAGAAGTGTTAGATTCTATTCATTTCCATGGAATTTCCTTCTTGAGCTTAGCCTGCAAAGGAAATCTTATAGCTGCAAGTTTAGGAATATAATCAGATGCATAAGTTAATATACCTAAAAACCTTTGCAACTGTTTCATGTCTTCTATTTGATCTAGAAACTTATGAATATGCTCCAGAATGTGATTTTGAGGACAGTGAGTTCCTTGATCAATTTCTAAACCTAAGAAATTAATCTTTGTTTTGAAGAGCTGCGCCTTTTTCTTGGATAGGATTATACCAAGACTTTCACATTTCTTCAGTACTGCTACCAAATGTATAAGATGTTCTTTTTCATTGTTAGAAAATATAAGAATATCATCTACATAAATACAACAGAATTTTTCAAAGGATCTAAATGCGTTCTGCATATGTATTTGAAATATTGATGGAGCCTGTTTAAAACCAAATGGTAACACTCTCCACTGATAATTTCCTTGAGGACACGTAAATGTTGTCAATAGCTGTGATTCTTCATCTAACAATACCTGCCAGAATCCTGATTTACAGTCTAGTGAACTAAACATTTTCTTACCTCTTATAAGGGTTAGCAAACTATCCTTATTTAGTAAATTATGACCATCACCTATGGTAAGATCGTTCATCTTTTTATAGTTGACAACCATTCTTTTCTTACCTCATCGTCGCTCACCTTCATTTTCTACTAGGAATGCTGGTGACATGTGGGCTGATTTACTGGGGATGATTACCTTCATCTCAAGTAATTCTTTAATTTGCACTGCAAATTCTTCAACATCTTGAGGGCTATACTTCATGGGTTTTACCCTGCAAATATCCTTAGGATTGTTGAGCTTTATTGATGCTTTTATCCAATGCCTGGTCTTCTTAGGATCCAATGGATTGTCTGAGCATACCTTGTCTAAGAGTTTTTCAATCTTAGATTTCCTGTCAATATCTTGAGATAAATTTGTTAGAGCAAAATTCATTTCTCGATATTTATTTAACATATCTTTCCACCTCTCTAAAAGTTGGATTTTGTGTTGGGAAATGTTAACAGGTGTGCCGGGTTTTGTTTTTGGATTCTTTTTCTTTGATTCCAAAAACGTAGGAAAACCTACTCGATTTGCTTGAGTAAATTTCTTGACCCATACTGGTTCACCTTTGAGTGTGAAAATAATCCTTTTATCATCAAGTTTTATAAAAGGTCTGTAGGCTAGACATAAATTTTATTACCTAAAAGAAAGTCTATACCTTATTCTTGTTGATAAACAGTAGGAATATGAAATATTTATTCTGCTATCATAATATCAAGGTCTTTATATACCTTATCAATCACATTGGTTTTACCATTATTGATTTTTACCTCAATAGGCCTTTCGGCATTCACCCAATGTTCCGATGGAATGACGTGTTTACTTGCTATGCATAGGCTTGCACTTGTATCAACATAACAATGTAATTCGATCTTTTTATATCCAGTAAACTTAAGTGTACCTTTTATATAAATCGATGATGGATTAGTCACGTTTGGCATTATTAATTCTTCATATGAATCTTCAGTCGCTTTCGTCTATTGATTCATCTTCAGACTCGTCGGACGATGGTCCATGATCAATTTCTTGTATGATGAAAACCTCTTTCTTCTCATCATATTTGTCTTCTACTGGTTTATAACCTATGTAGTAGATTTCTTCTAATACCTTGAGTTTGTCAGGGTATTTTTTCCTGTTAGGGCATTCATTTGCATAATGTCCTTCTTCGTTGCAGACCCAACACCTGTAATTTTTCTTTCCTTTTGGATAGAGCTTTTCTTTGTTAGTAGAAAAAGTTTTCTTCTTAACATATTTTCCTGATTTAAAAGGTTTCTTTTTCTTCTTACACCTGTATTTAGAAGATGTTTTCTTTTTAGAATATTTCTTTTTTATATTTCTTATTGTAATTGGGATTACAACCGAAATTATAAGATTCTTCTGAAATCTTTTCGCAACATTTCTTGCTGAAAGCTTTTAGTCACTTTTAAGTCTTGGTGAACTCACAATAACTAATGATTTCATTTTTGATTATTCTTTGAGCAAAAGCCAAATTGTGTTGAGTTAAGATTGTTATTTCTTGCAAGAATTTAATCATAGCTTTTTCTCCTACCAATGGTATCTTGCGTATGTATTCTTCTACATTGACATGATAACCTGATTGGTCACCTGTGTTGATCATATGCTTTTCATATTCATAAAAGAATTTATCAATTAAGCATATATCACATAACTGCATTTTACTAAGAGCCATCTTAGCATTTTGTTTGATTTTATCCTTTTCTTTGTCTTTAGCATGGATATAATCAATTCCTAAAAACATAGTATAGATAGCATCTATGATTGTATTAAAGGCTTCTATGGGTTCGTAATTATCGAAATTCCATGTTGCATCTTTAATAAATCGATTTACAACTCCCACTGTTTCGTGATCAACTAATAACAAAACTGCTTCGGTGTCATTGTATGCAATAGGATTAGTTTGTATTATCAAACTAATTTCTTACTCCCAAATATCGATTAAGGTTTTTCTTCCTGATTCGCAATCGATATTTAAAACATTTGAACCAAACAAATTTTGATTCGTTTTAAACTCAGTAGTGGGTGGATAGAAATTACCTTTCTTTCTGTCTACTGGTCTCTTTGTTCCTGAAGTAGATGCGAACGGATTTTCATCTGTATACACACCTTCTTCTTGTTTATTCATCCTGAGTGTTTGTTGAACAAACTCTTTCTGATGAATCTGCGCCTTGAGAATCTGATTCTGGTGAACTAAATTCCTCAATGACATTCAAATAATTAGTAGAATTAAATCCAAATAAAGACTGTAATTCTAGATTATTTACTACTTGTTGATTAGCTAGATCATTGTCTTCTAATTCAAGTAATTCTATTGCTTTGGCAAATTGTTCTTCTTGATGATTATCTTGAATTTCAGATTCGAGAAGTTCCCAAAAGAAATTTTCTATGTCTTGCATATAGTTCATATTTTCTTATTAGAAATAGAACCAAATGGCCAAGTCATACTGTTCGGATTCTTACCTGTTCCGAGTTCTTCATTTCCTACATCATGGTTAGGATAACTGTATCGATAACGGCTTTTACCTTTATCTTTGTTACCTTGTTTTGGTGTGAGAGCAAGTTATTTTTCTTTGGGAGCCTCTTGCTGCTTACCAATTGCTTCAAAAGTTTTATTGTTTTGATAATCCTGAATTGTTGTTTTCAGCTCCGTGATTATCTTTACTGCAGCAGCTTCAATATTGCTCTTGACATCATTTTCTACATTTTTCTTAAGCAAAGCTAAAATCTCTGTTAGCTGAGGCTTAACGTTATTATTGAAGTCCCCTATTAACTCTTTAAGGGTCAATTTTAAATGATACTAACAAATTTATATGATAGATCGTTTATTCTCTGAGACATGCTTCTAAGGAGCATATCATTTCTTTCTGCTAAGGGTTCTCTAATAGCTAGATTTCCTTTAGCTCTAAAGCTTCTTCTAGGTTTATCCTGTAAAGAAGGTTTATTTCTAGCAATATCAATTGCCCAAGTATGGTCTGTAGGAGTCAATTCTGTAAATTGTTTATCTTCTACTAAACCTACTTCAGAGAATACGTCATCTAACTCGATGTATTCTTTTTTCTTATAGTCAATACTATGATGACTATTAGTTAAAGCATAAGCAACTAAATAAGTAACGCTAAATACTTTATCTCCTTTTTGCATCAAAACCTTTCTTTCAAAATCATGAATAAAAGATAAAATTTGATCAAATCTTTCAGTATCCAAACTAACTGTGTATTTGGGATATACTGTAAACATGAATTTTTGGTATGCTAAATTACCTCTAGCAGCACCTAAAATATTGTCATTTCTTGGTATAATTCGATTATCCAGCAAAGCCATTTTATTGGAGAATCTATACCTTCAGGGAATTCAGATTTTATCAAAATCTTAACAGCTCCTAAATGAACCATAGAGATTGTTGATCTAGTCTTTGAATCCATTTTCTGTAATTGTCTATTAATCTCTTCTTTAGTGATAAAGGTAAATACACTTTTCCTGTAGTATCTTAATATCTTTTATATCTACATGCATTTCTTTTGTAGATACGTAATAAAAGATATTGTTTTTTCTTTTTAATCGATCCAACCAAGGAACATTAAAATAGTTTATTTCTAATCAAGCTTTGTGCTCCTGATTTTAGAAATTAAATCATGTTTTATTAGAACACTGGCCTGAAAGCCTTTTTCTGATTCTGAAAACTCGATTTCTAAATTATCAGAAGTTTCTCTTCAGGAATCTGATTTTTTATCTTTTAAAAGATTCATTTTAAAAGATTATTAACTAAGCTCTAATACCAAGTATTTTTAATGGAAATGGATAGCACTATTAAAAGCAATAAAAAAGAAAGCTATTAAAGGCATTATAGCAAAAGCTATGGTTAATGACAAAAAGGGGGGGACCATTTTTATTGCCATTTTCAAAGTGGTGTATACACATACTATTTATTATGCGTGTTGAATGGACAAAAGGGCAGCTTCTATTACAAATAGGTAATTTGGACAGCTTCCTTAAGCTCTAATACCAAGTATTTTTAACGGAAATGGATAGCACTGTTAAAAGCAATAAAAAAGAAAGCTATTAAAGGCATTATAGCAAAAGCTATGGTTAATGACAAAAAGGGGGGACCATTTTTATTGTCATTTTCAAAATGGTGTATACGCATATTTATTATGCGTGTGTTGAATGGACAAAAAGGACAGTTTCTATTTGACAAATAGGTAATTTGGGCAGCTTCCTTTCTATGGTAGGTATTCTGGTCATTACCTCTAGCTTTTTACGAATATTACACAAAAGAATCTTAAAAAAAAAGTTGTATTTTTGGTAAACATCCTAATTATTAAAGGTACTTTTTTAATTACAGTAGAAACACTATAAAATAATACACTTGGGACCACCAAAACTTATTAATTAAAAGAGTTATTAATTAATCGATAAATTAATAATTATTAATTTATATATTAATTAATATTTTATTAATTTATAGTAAAATACTTAGTTTACAAACACCTTTCAAGCTTCCACTTAATTATTGTATACAATTCATGTATATCAAATGAAGGGCCCAATTTGAAAGAAACCTTCAATCTCCCACCTTATTATGCTTCTTGAAAGCATTATTGGAATTAATAAAGATGATATCGATGAAGAAGATGATGAAAGTTCTACAATGTAGCCCCCTTCGCGAAACCAAGCTATTAAAGCGGCTATCACATTGAACAATTTCTTGTTGAGCTATGAGAAAACAACACCAGAAGTTCTTACCATGCTAAGGAAAATTAGAGACGAGATTCAAGGGAAAATTGATTTCAACAAAAAACAAAAGACAATTGAGTCATTTTTCAAGAAACCTTCATAAATCATTCATATAATATGCTATATATAAGGAATTATTAATTTATATTTTATATGGGGTCTAAAGAAATTATCAAAAATGTATTATCTTATAATTTTAGAAAATTATTAATTTAGCACCCTATCCCCGAGTCGGGACCGGCCAAAAATATTATATTAGAGAGTTTATTAAATAATCGAGTATTAATTTATCGAATTTCTACTGTAGGCAAAGCTATAATTTTAATTGGGAATAAAAAAGAAAAACCGAATAGAAAAAGCTGAAAAAAGATAACAGTAATACTATTTGCACAAGGATGGGACTGGGAGGACTGTTTTGAAAATTTGGTCACACACTCTCCTGGAGTTGAGATCGGAGAAACCAACAAGATTCAGATATATTTATTTATATAGTAACCGTAATTTCTAAGAATGTCCGCCGTCTAAATTCCAAACATATTAAGGAGCTCTTACCTCTCAACTTTAACCTCAATTCCAGGTATGTCTGTCTGTTCCTTGCTTTAGATCCACCTGGATTTTATCACTTTCTGTCCCTTTGTATCCTGTTTCATATGTAATGTTTTTACACTTATATGACATTACTTTTGTACTTTACAGCTTCCCACTTAGATTTTGATTAGTTTTGTAATGTTTCCATTAATTAGTTTTTCTTACAAAGAGTCTGCTTATTAACAAGGATAACTACATCCATTATTGTATCCAATCATTTAAAGTTATTTTTATGATATTACCTCATTTGTTGAATCACTTATTGCTGGTGACATTGTGTTAAGCTTACGGCTGACCTCGTATCACTTATGTTTTGCTTGGTTGCGATTAGGATTGGCAGCTGTGGAAGGATTGATGCAAGATATCTGATATGAACTTGAGATGGCGATAAAATTTAATTCACTAATGCAGGGTCTCAAAGCTAAATTTAGTGTCATAGTACTACTACTTATTACCTTGGGCATTACTGTTGCTTCTATATATGGTCTGCTCAAACCGATTTCAAATGGTTGTACCATGACTTACATGTATCCTACTTATGTCCCTATTTCAACACCAAAAAACGTGTCATCTGCAAAGTATGGTTTGTACTTGTATCACGAAGGATGGCAAAAGATTGATTTCGCTGACCATATCAAGCAGCTCAGCGGCACTCCAGTTTTGTTTATTCCGGGAAATGGGGGTAGCTACAAACAGGTACATCTGTATTGTCAAACTTAATGACGTTTTATGCCTATCTATATTGCTGATATGTTTTTCTTTAGGAAATAAAATCTTCTAGACAATTCAATCAATAATGGTGCTTCTAGACCAAATATGCATGTTTCTGTTTATGTTAGATCTATTTCATTATCAAAGTCATAATGTTTTAGTAGCTTGGTGTTGCCTAAGGAAATCAATAACTGAATTGTAGAATATAAACCGAAACTGAATTTTAACTTTGTGTGGAGAAAATCTTCTATGTTTTCCAGAACAGTTTGAAATTTGACTCACAGAGGCAGGCATGCAGCTACAAATTGAGTAGATAAGAAATTTTCTTCGATACGTCTGGTTGTGATTTGCTACACTTGACATACCTTCCATTTACCATCCGTGTTTACTGTTTTCAGCAGGCTGTCGTTGAACTTTAGAGCACCGAAAAGACGAAAACTCATGAAAATCTATTATCAATGCATTTCTAGGGAAAATTAAGATAATTTTTATAGGTGCTCCACACACTGACGCTCAGTGTGAACCAAGTACTTCAATCGGTTAAGATATTTAAGCTTTAGAACTTTTTCTATGATAAAATAGTAAACCTGTGATGTCAGGTAGTACTTGTCAAATTATCATGTTTTGCGTATCTTTATCTTCATTCTTACATAATAATTTTATCCTCATACAGGTAAGGTCTTTGGCAGCAGAGTCTGAAAGGGCATATCAAGGAGGCCCGCTTGAAAATGAGCTTTACCAAAAAGCTGTCCTAACACTTGAAGAAAATGGAGGACATATTAATGTTAATAATATTTCAGAACCTACCCAATATAGTTCCTTTATGGACTGGTTTGCTGTGGATCTTGAAGGTGAACACTCTGCAATGGATGGTCAAATACTTGAAGAACACACAGAATACGTAGTTTATGCTATTCACCGGGTACAACATTTTCCACTTTGCAGTAATTTGTTACGTTAGGTTGTAGAAGGTGGGCTTATTGCTGACTTCTGCAATTGATGTGTGGTGTTTATATATATAAGCATTATTTTGTCACATGTTTTGCATTTATCTCTACTCCTACTTTAACTCCAACTTGATTTTCAGAAGTATTTTTTTGTAGGTTAATACGTCATATTGAAGATAACTAAAGTTGGTTTTAGAAATTTGTGTTTCCCAATGAAGATAGTTGAAGTTGATTCTAGAAATTAATAAGCCACTCATTCTGTTTGCTATAGAGCAATGCACATATCAACTCATATTACTTAATCTGGTTTTTGACATATGTATGCCTCTTTTTTGGTTTCTGATTAACATATTCCTTTCCACTTCCTTCTCTTTGTCCCATGTTATAGATCTTAGATCAATATAAAGAATCTCGTGATGCTCGGAAAAGTGAAGGTGCAGCCATTTATGGAAGTTTACCCCGAAGTGTTATATTAGTTGGTCACTCTATGGGCGGTTTTGTTGCAAGAGCTGCAATAGTTCACCCGCATTTAAGAAAGTCTTCTGTAGAAACGATACTTACACTATCAACCCCACACCAGTGAGCTTCTTGGTTTCTCTTAAGGCTGCATTTTATTTATTTACTGGTTATTTACTTAATTATGTGTTTCTCCTACTCTGTTCAGGTCACCTCCTGTGACATTGCAGCCATCCTTAGGTCACTATTATACACGCGTAAATCAGGAATGGAGAAAGGGATACGAGGTCCATACCTCTCGAAGTGGACATTACATATCTGGTCCAGAACTTGAGCACATAGTTGTTATTTCCATTTCAGGCGGTATCCATGATTTTCAGGTATATTCTGTTTGAATCTTATTCTGATATAATGGAAACTATTACATGTTCAAAACTCAAACCTAGACATTTGTATCCATGATATTATAAATAGATAAGGTTACAAAGCTTCTTTTTCCTATTTACAACCTGAGAAGTTGTAAAACTGTTCACTTATGCCGTGATGCTCTCTACATGTTCCCTTATATACTGCATTCTGCAGCAGTTTTCATCATAGTTTCCTTTCCATTATGTAGACATTTATTTGTATAACCAATCTTATTAGCGGTGGTATATCTCACCTTTTTAGATAAATCAGTTGCTTCAGGATTATAACAAACAAAATTGATATATTTAAAAATGTATCATTAGGTAATTGACTAACACCCATGTGTTTTCGTTTGTGCATTGGTCATACCTATATTATACATACTTCAGGACCCTACGTTTTTTTAAATAAAATAACGGTCAGCATTTCTCATTTTTTATTATCATTATTAAAGATAGTAGGTATTAGCATATTTTTTATGGGGGGCAATTAAATTGAGTGCTTATTATGGTAATCATATAATCCACTATTTATTTCATTAAATCAATTTTTAATTTGAACCTGTGAAAGAACAATTTAATCTATCATTTTGGTTCGAATGAGAGCTAAAGTTTATTAAATATCATACTATTCAGTTTCATCAGGTAAATTTCTTAATGCAAATTGGTGTGCTGAACCCTAAGTGAAACACTTGAAACCTCGTCATGTAATATGGTGGAACCATTTTGGTATAATCATGTGATTCGTTATCAAGAATAATGGGGCAAACTGCATGTTCAATACTTGTGATCCTTATTTCATAAGTCGATCAGTCGATGGGTGCAACATTATATGATGTTGAACATGTTTAACATTATACGATGCCGGACATGCTACTCGACCTAGTACAAAAATAGCAATGCCATTTCCCTTCCAATAACCTATGACTGAAACAAATGTTTCATTTCATATAGCTGTGGATCCATTATATTGCCTTTTGTATTTATTAATAGTTGTTGAACTAAAAACATTATGCAGTGATAAATTATACGTCTAATGATGGTTAACCTGTAAACCAAGTTCTATTTTTTACTCCCGAGTAACAAGTGATTAGTGATCCCACTGCATGTTATTGTCAATATTAACAATTTAAGTGATGGTATTGAGCCATTAATTTGAGTTAGGTTCGGTCAGGTTTTACTTGCAACTCCAGTTGTATATAATCTTGATGCAATAAAGCCAAGTGAATCTTTTTTCTTTACAATTATAACACTAGCATAATTTTCTTTTGACAGTAGTCGCTAGATTTAATATATTAATGATTAAGATAGTGTGTACTTCGTATCTTAAGGGTTTGACGGTTTGTAGTTGAATGAAATGCTGTACAGACACACACATATTCCCTTGCATCCTTCCTTCTTTTGTACTGTAACATGTACTGGTTCAGGTGATTCACACATATTGAGCTTGGGTGCAATAGCTTAAGTCTAATTCTTTAGTTTCTGATCTTAGGTACGGTCAAAATTAGAATCCCTTGATGGCATTGTGCCACCTACCCACGGTTTTATGATTAGTACTACAAGCATGCAGAATGTTTGGCTGTCAATGGAGCACCAAGTTATTTTATGGTGCAATCAAGTCGTTGTGCAAGTAAGTAATATCAGCATCCAGTATCTATAATAATAATATGAATCTTCATTTGGACAAAGCTAGTACTGAATTTCTAAAGTGATATTTAAGGTGGCACATACTCTGCTACATCTAATTGACTCTAAAACCAGCCAACCATTTACGGACTCAAGAGAAAGGCTTGCAATATTTACAAAAATGTTACATAGTGGAGTACCAGAGAGTTGGTTGAAGCAGTCACAATCATCTCAGAAGTCCCTACAAGCTACTTCAAAGAATGGAATTCTAACAGGTATCATCAATCTGTAACTCTTTTGTGAGAATTGCAACCTATCTGATCTGTGCTTATCTGAGTCCCTTGACCCAGTGGTGGTAGGACCTTTAGAGTTGTACGTGTAATTGTGTAGTATATGAAATTGTATTATAAATTGTTACATTCACACCCTCACATTTTTAAAGTATGGCTTTATTGGAGTCGTCTTGATATTTTAATTCTAGAAACTCTAGCTGAATATAGTTAGCTTTTGTTAATTACATTGATTCTTGGCATTTTCTACTGTTAGCTTGATTCAAAAACAGATTAAAGTGTCTATGTGATCTTGATAATAGAATTTGTTTAGTGATGAAAGGTTAATGCTGATCATTAACTTCTTCACTTTATTATTAATGAGTAATAACACCTACTTTTCAGATGAAAAATGAGTAATTATATATACCGAAGAGATACTTTCATTGAGATGACCGAACAATTCATAGCTTTAGTATATTTTGATCATTTTGTTACATTAATCTTGCCTAATCAATTCACTTTGACAACATGAATTACTCTTAGTATACATAAATTTACACTGAAGTCACTTCAGTTCATTGGGATTAGAATTTTCAAACCTATATTCATATATATATGCGCATAATATAATTTTCGTAGATATATCGAGTTTTAATTTCCGGATAATTTAAGCCTATTTGAAAAGATTTGGTACAATATAAACATGCTTGAAAGAAGAGGAGGATTTTGCTATTGGAGTGATAGAGATATATATCTCACATGTTTAAATAGTTCTGCACGTATATCACTATTATTGGTGTAATATGACGATATGTCCTTAATTTTTCATTCATTATGTTATTATTTCTCTAAATCATGAATATATTAAACACGGGAAATTATAAAATCATTATACATTTCGAGTGTTACTCCTTCCGTCCACAAAATGAAGTGGTGGTTTAGGATATTGACCAGCCAATATATCTGATTGAAAAAAGTGAAATATCAAATCTTGAATCTATGTTCTATTGTATAATAAAAAAAAAAAAAATGCAACCGATAATGATATTTGAAATGTACAGTTTATATTTTTTAAGTATTTGTGGAAAGATTGTAACATTTTAAATTGCAAAAATAAAATTAATCTGATTGATCAAAATGATAATCACCACTTTTTTGTGGACATCAAAACAAAGAAGAATTTTCCTGCGGATTTAAAAATAAAAATAAAAATCTTGCTCTCATGATTTAAAATTCCTTGCCTTTGCACGTTGCCCATATTATTGTTTCCTAGTTTTTAGCCAATCATAGTGCTTTAGGTTGTCATATGAGATAATATCGAATTCAGGCTAGTTAAAAACAAGTCTACGGATGGTTAGCACTTAGCATGAAAGGAAAAAAAGTTGACAGATATGTATAGTCACTAACTTTGCACATCCAACCAGAGATATACAGGCCACTAATTACTTTATTTTGCAGGATCTCATGTACACACTTTACCTTCTTGCCCTAGTAATATTCGTTGGAACGAGGCTGGATTAGAGAGGGATCTATACATTCAAACCACTACTGTTACTGTTTTAGCAATGGATGGCAGAAGACGTTGGCTGGACATTGAAAAGCTGGTCAGTCTAAGCTCCCAAGTTATTGTATAAGACATAGTCCAAGTCATTTTTGTTTGAGGTTTTACAATCTGCCTCTCCCCCTTCTGAACTAAGCTTTATTTGTTACCAGTTATTGATATATACCGTTAGATTTTTTTTGATTTAGATGAACTCACTTGAAATGGAATGTGTTAGTTTTTTAGTGATGAGATTTTACCCATTGAATATATCTGAAGTTAGGAAGTCTGAACTTCGTAATAATTAGATGCTTTAGTCCAGAATGAACTCAACATTTTAGTATGTTGTTGAATTATTTTTCATTTTCTGTTTCTTTTTTTTTTTTTTTTGCTTAGGGGTTTAATGGAAAAGACCACTTTGTATTTGTTACAAACCTTGTTCCCTGTTCTGGCGTTAGACTTCATCTTTGGCCTGAAAAGGGCAATTCTGCTTCAGACCTGCCTCTTACTAAAAGGGTTCTAGAAGTGACATCAAAGATGGTAAAAATCCCATCAGGTCCAGCTCCAAGGCAGGTACTAATTGTATACACCAAGCCAAAAGATCCTTTGGTTGCAGCTCCGTGTGCAATGGTCTTATTGAGAATTTGCTGTTTCTTTATAGGTTGAACCAGGTAGTCAAACTGAACAAGCACCTCCATCTTCCGTATTTATGCTGGCTCCGAAGGATATGCATGGGTTTAAATTCTTGACTATCTCAGTTGCACCTCCTCCGGTAGTGTTTCCATAATCCTTCCTAAGTTTTTGCTATTATTTTTGCCAATCTTCTATCAAATATTAAACAGCTTGATGCCATTTCTTAGATTTCTGACTTTATAAATTCTTCTCTGAACACTCTTTTAAGATTTATTTCTAATTTTCTTACTGTGCAAGGGGATAAGCCTTGGTCCAAAATGATAGGTGGTTGTATATTTTCCTGTCTGCACATTTCAGTATCTACTTGCAGTTTTAACTTCTACATGAAGTGAGAATTTCCTTTTAAATCCCTGTGAATGGTTTTAATCTTAGGAAAATCTAAAGTTTTAATCCTGGCAATATTCAACTGTCAGTCATTGAATTGGTTTTGCTATCCTGGTGATGCAAACTTATAGTATAAAGCTGCTGCTTGATTGCTTTATTGTTTATACATACTTCATTGCTGTGCTCGTCTCTGTATATGCCATACGAGTGCTCCAGTATATTGAATCTAATACACACGAACGTATATATTAGAAATCGAAAAACTTTGCACTTCACAGTGGACATTGGTTCATAGACTGACTGTGGTATGTTAAAAACAGGTTTTTTCAGGAAGACCTCCACCTGCAACTTCCATGGCAGTTGGACAGTTTTTTGATCCAGATGAAGGGAAAACAGAATTCTCACCATACTTGTTACTTCAGTCGATGATTTCTCAACAAGTTAGTACTTAAAGAGTATCGGATTACATGTAAACTCTCCTGTCAAAATTTTGATGTATTTCCATCCCATTATACTGACTGAGTTTACATGTATGTGAATGGAATCGTGTAGGACATGATATTGAAGGAGGATCATCCTCTTGCTTTAGATCTATCCTTCTCTGTTAGTTTAGGGCTTCTGCCTGTTAAATTCTCTCTAGAACCGACAGGCTGTGGGATACAGAATTCAGAACTTGTTGAAGAGGTTAAAGACATGGAAATTAGCAGTAAGGATTCTATCTAATATTAAACTTCAATGTTTTGTAATTTTTTCCTGTCAATGAATGTATATTATACCTTTTAGGCTTTATTTCTGAAGCACTATATATATTTGAGACCTGCTAATATTGTTTTACTATTCATGACTATACTTGCCTTAGTTCTATTGTAATTTGTAAGTCATGACTTCGATTAACAGTAGTCAGTAAACAATTGTGTTGTGGCAAAGAATGTGTTTTGTTGCCTGTCCCTTATCCTTTTTTTTGCTAAGTGTGCCTGTCCTTCACATCTCTCTGTGTTATGCACACACACTTGTATAATGAAGAAATATACTATATATGTCTTCATATATCTTTTGGTGCTTGTGATTGCCTAGAAAAAGTTTACAGCAGTGAACTCTACAAAGGTTGGTGTGAAATCCTACACCCTTAATTTCTAGAATCCCTTTGGCCTTGACATATGTTTGAGCCTTACCGTTGTAATACTGGTCAAGCAATGAACCTGTTAGATGAGGCTCAAAAGTAGTGTTGTGAAGTGTGAACAAATATAAATCCTGCATATTCACCAGCTGAAGTGTAGGCATATAGCAGACAGAGTTAATACCTAGTTTCTTTGTTTATTAAAAAATTGATTCATAAGATGTAGAATAAAATAAATCTACACTTCAATTTATGTTGATCTATTATATGATGCTTAGGACTAATTTCAGATTCGTGTTTTTGACTGGTATGGATGCAAACTCTTTACTTTTAATGCAGAGCTTTGCAAACGTCGATGTTTTCCGCCTGTAGCACTTGCTTGGGATGTGAGTTCTGGTCTGCACATATTTCCAAACTTATATTCTCAGACCATTATGGTGGATTCGTCACCAGGGCTTTGGAATTCACCCAAGGGTTCTGAGAAGACCACTCTTTTATTACTGGTATGTAAATAAGTCTCTAATAATTTAGGATCTGATAGGAGAACATTCAACACAGTAATCTCTTTTCTTTGTGATTATTGGATGTCATTAAATTGTTTGACTTCTGCATCTTCTGCAGGTTGACCCACATTGTTCATACAAAAATGGTATTTCTGTATCCGTTACTGCTGCTGCTGGTAGATTTATGCTTTTATATTGGTCACAGGTGAGGCGATGATAGTGCTTATTTGTATGCTGTTTATGTCACCGAGTTCTACAACCAAAGTGTTGAGTCTTAGGTATCATGAATATGATTATTTTAGTTTGACCTTTTCATTTTACACAAGTCTCTTCTGTTCAGAAATATTGAATTCCGTATCTGTCTAGAAATTGTTTCCTGGATAAGTAAAGGCACATTAATAAATTTCTGAGTAGAAAAGTTCACATCTTGCAGAGCCTGCACAGTTCTATCTTTTTAACAAAATGTATGAGATACTTGGATCTTGCAGAAAAAGTTTCTGATTTTCACTGAAGCAACTCAGTAACTCACAATGTTCAAAATTCCCGTCCAATAATGAGAGGGTTTAGTCTTTAACTGTAGTATTAACATTTTTACACCTCGTGCAAGGGGCCTCATTTTTATAGTTAATGGAAAATGAAAGAGGGACAGATCATGCATTCTTTTTTTAATGATGAGTTAATGAAGACCTTATAAGTAATAACATTTCTAAGAATACTCCGCTCTCATTTGCTTTGTCCCTTATAATAGATTTTAATACTGCTACACTTGCCGAAAACTATTCTGATACACATTTATGTTGGTAAATAATTATAGGGGACTACCACCCAAAATATACATTCTAAAACTTGGACCAATAACTTAGGTCGCATGTTTCACAATACTAAGTCACTGATGTTCACACGTGTCCTTAAATCAGCGGAATACATCGTACATAGTTATGGAAACTATACTTGCCATTATGGCAACTATACTTGCCTCCTACATGCATATAGACTTGTTCTTCCCTTTAAATTTGTATGAGTTTCTTAGGTATGTGCTTTGGCTTACCATGCAGATCATTGGTTTCTCCTTCGCTGTTGTATTTTTCGCACTGATGCAGCAAGCATATTCATGGGAGCTTGATCTGCCTATTCCTTCAATGCTAACAGCATTGGAATCAAATATGAGAATGCCTTTGCCATTTGTTTCCCTAGTCATTACTCCCATTGCAGCTGCCTTGTTCTATTGCTTTTTGAGTTTTCAGCGATTTCCTTCAGTCATAAGCTTTTTTATAATCTCATTACTTTGTTATGCATTTGCTAATGGGATTGTTGTCATGCTTATATTGATCTCCCAATGGGTTTTCTACATGGCTGCCAGCACACATGTTTTCATCAGGAAATGGTAAGTGATCAATCGCGCGCGCCCACGCATCTCAGTGCCACTTTTTATTGTTTTTTGTTGTGATAGAGTATTTGCGTGCTCGCATAAATTGCATAAATCTTTAGATAGCTAATTCAAATTTATATTCTATATATCGTTGAAAAAGCCTTTGTTATAAGCTAATGAAACAAGGAAATGTCTTGCAGGTGGCAGTGGGATACTAATATATTGTCATTCAAGGTACCTTTACTTTCTTTTCTGTTTTCTGGTAGCTTAAAACCATGTACGTTGGAGCAATATATCACTTATAGACCTATTTTTAAGTGCTGGTTAGAAGGATGAACTGAATGACGGTTCCTTTGTATCATCCCCCCCCCCCTCTTTTTGTTGAGAGTCGGAATAAGTACTGATCCATTCATTGAACAGGTGGTAAGGATTGTCAGATTTAATCCTTCACTTGTCACAGTGTTTGCGGCTATGTCATTGGCTTGCTTTGTT
The DNA here is from genome assembly GCA_036435485.1 of Saposhnikovia divaricata. Classification (NCBI taxonomy): domain Eukaryota; kingdom Viridiplantae; phylum Streptophyta; class Magnoliopsida; order Apiales; family Apiaceae; genus Saposhnikovia; species Saposhnikovia divaricata. Next base: position 94,294,075 of record CM071596.1, read on the forward strand.
CATCCAGCTTTTGGTCTTGCTATATTGCTGTTGACTCATGCCTTCTGCTGTCATACTGCATTGTCCAGGTACTATTTTAGTATAGAGCACTTTTCTTGCTTTTATGAAGTGACCGGTAGAATTAAATTAGGGATATTCTCAATGGTACCATCGTGGTATTGACTTTTCTCGGTGGTACCATCTCGTATTTTTGACTTACTCATGGTGCACCTAAAATTTTGACTTGTTACTCTTATACTCTTATTGTTTGTCAAAGTATATCATTAAATATTTTAAAATAAAGATCAAGATAAATTGAGTTCAGTATTTTTCTTCATAAGCAACAAGCAGTTTAGTATATTCATCTCCAATCGTCTAATCTTCACTATCTATTCTGTAACCATTTTTTTCCCTATTTTTTTTTTCTAATGTTAATATGCAATTATAGGATTCTCAATGGTACCATTAGTACCATTTGGAGAAGCCAATACTATGGGAAAGTGGTACCACTAGGAATAGTCAAAACCACAATGGTAACATTAGGAATATCCCATTAAATTATAACATAGTAGGATGAACTGGGTTACTAGTCAAATTCTTTAACCACATCAATCTTGTGCCGAAAGTATGTCTAGGAGACCTGCAGTTGTACTGTAAATACATACATACATACATATATATATATATATATATATATATATATATATATATATATATATATGGAAGACTTTAAAGCAAATTTCTCACTTCCAAGTATTTGGAGTATGTTTCCAAACTCCCAAATACGATAGCGGTTCTTAAACACCAAAGACTTCTATATTTTCTCTTTTGATCATAGCTGGTAAAATTTGGAATATCACAACTCGTAATTGGAGCCTTCATGTGGTGACTTAAGGGATTGTTGGCAGCACCTTCTTTGGCACCATATAGTTTTAAGACCAAGTGTTATGTGAGTTATGGTTTTGATTATTTTAGGGTGATGAGAAGTCTCCTAAATTTTTCTAATCTTAAATAATAAGGTTTGGTAGAGACACTCGATTGTCATAAATAGCTTTGGTATAACAAGCAAACCCCTCACTAATTCTAGCATACATCTAAATATTAAGAACATATTGTTAATTGCCGAAGGGTAGGAGTTTTGTAGTTTATGTAGGGCCAGCTTATTTTTCCTTTATGCAATTCTCTCTGTTAATGAATTTGTTATATATCTAAATCAAGAGTGCAATCACTAGAAAGATTGTGGAGGCATTGTCATTTCTCTTTGTTTAGTAGGCTGACTTTTTTGTGTTATAGTTACAGTCTCTTATTCGCATTACAATTTTGCATTGTAGCATCATAAAAAATTCTGGAGATACATTATTGATTAGAATCCACAATGGTGGCTACAAAAGTTTGTCGGCTCTCTGTTTTTTGTATTGTGGTGTTATACAGACCAGCCATGTGATCATAGCGTCTATTTATTCTAAGAGTCACTTGTTATCTTGTGACAGTTTTTTGACAGCTTCCTTTCGCAGCCATGCTCGAAGTAAGGAATTGTTTGATTTTGGTGATAGAGGCAGCAATGAATTTGAAAAATTACTAATCAAGTCTGATGGTAGAACAAATAAGAGTTGGCCTGCTGATGAGCACAGTTCCAGTAGTCCCGACTCTGCAAGAAGCTATGGTGATACACAGCTGGAGATCTTCCACCACCAGCACGGCTTGCTGGTTTTACATCTTATGTCTATGCTGATGTATGTTCCATCACTTGTGGCTTGGTTCCAGGTATGATCTGTTCCTTTGTTTGAACTAGAGTACTGAATGTTGCATTATTTGTATTCTCGCCATGTGACAATGTGCCTGTATACACTCAGCACATTACAGGGTTTAAAATGTTGTGTTACCATTATTATATTGTGCTGTTACTAAATAACTACGAAGAGTGGCATTGCGTACGTGGACCTTAAAACATGCATTTTAAGTGTATCTCCTAAACATTTTTTACAAAATCTTCTCATTTCTGCCCATTGGTGGCACTCATTGGTATCCTTCTTACTTCCAGAGATTTGGTACTGGTCAGAGATTTCCATGGTTCTTAGATTCGGCGCTGACAATTGGTATCATCCTCCATGGTGTGTGTGGTTCAAAGCCCGAGCATAGTTTTTGGTTTCCCTTGCCGGGTAGTAACAGATGGGAAGTGAAACAGAGTTTTGGCTATCTGCTTGGTGGATTCACTTGTTGTTTATATGCCTTAACCATGGCTCCTTATGGAGCATTTTATTCAATGGCCTGCATAGGGATTGTTGCTTTCACTTTCAGAATTATAGATAGAAGGAATAGGGAGAGAGGAGAGGCCTACTATAGCAATCGAAAGCATTCCCATAGACACTGACAAGCTTCTCTGAACATGCCACAGAGTATAGTTTTTTGAAACACTCAGGCTTACAGGAATTCGTGTGCAATATTGTACATGTGATGTATCGATTTTTTGAGTTGTACCATGCGGAGTATATTGTCAATCAATTCTTAGTTCATTATACAAACATTGGTAAAGTGGGGTCGTCCCCTTGTGTGTATGAGTTAGGATCTTCTTGTTTTAATGATACGAGTGATGATTTGTACAGTTTTTTGGCATGGCTTGATGAGATAAATATGACCTTAATAAATTAATGAATCAATGTATTTAGATTTCGTTCAATCCGAGAAAATGAAATGGAAGGGGGATGAAATGAAAACTTAGGAGCAAAGTCTATGAAGGAAGAAAAATGTTTATGAAAACGATGAACAAAAATGGGAAGTTAAACGAATTGTGATAAAGATTGCAGAATCATTTCAAATTATTCCGTCCCTCCCAAAATACATGTCAATGTCAGAAGTCATGATTTGTTAGTTACCTGATGACATGCTAATAGAATTCCTCAAAACCCTACCATTAAAATGTGTTTCCCTCGTAATGATGAATCAAGTTCAGTTTGCACAACCATGTTAATGGTCAACTTCATCCATGATGCATGCCTTAATATACAATAATTCTTTTCCGATTCTTGACGAAATCCCGGGTCCTATTTTTCAAATTTCTGCATTTCGAGACGATCTTAACCAAAAAAAAAAAAAGCATATTTAGTAGATGAAATCTATATTTTAGGCTTACAGCTGGATCGAGCACGGTTTGTGAATTTTTTAAGAAAGATGACTACGAAACCCTCCCAAGTGGAAATCGAATTGACGGGTAAACTATACAACCACTTTTTTGCATTATTTTTAAGGGAAAAATTTATTAGTCTAAGTCGTATGGAGTCCTCGGAAAGTTGGAGTTTTTGCAATGTGCAAACCTCTTCAAATTCTTGTAGAAAAAGATAAGGATCCCCACATTCGCTCCCGGTAAATTTGGGTAACATGCTAATGTGTTGAGCTTTGATCTCAAAGTTATTACCATTAACCGGAGGAAGAGTGATACACGAGGGTTGGGCAGAACGGGTAGGATAGCAACGGTCATGGCCATGGTTGCTACTGGCTCGGAATTATCTAAAGACTCGGAATCAGATGAGGAAGAAATCTCGAATGATCTTACTAGTCTAGCAGAATTATCCCTACGCCAAGTAGATCGTATAAACCACGAAGGGAACACGTAGCAAATAAGTGCGATAAAATAAACACACAAAAAGAAAAGAGTGAAAAATTAAAAGAAAAAAAATTTTAACCCTAGGGTTCCTTAATAAAATAACTAGACCTTGCTCCTAACTTTAAGGGCTACCAAAAATTAGGTAAATCAATAATTATTCGAACCGGCTTGGCCAGGTAGGTGCAAGCATTGCCAAGAGGCTAAACACCAGCCTAGACACCAAAACCTTAATTGGCCAGGTCAGCTTTCGCTTTCCTAGATACCAAAAAGTCGGAATAATTAAAGATTACTTCGTTTCTTAAGCACCTTCCTAAATGAGCGCAAGATTCCTAGGGCAGATGTCTAATTAATTTTATTAAAGGCTAGGTATGCAAAATGAGGGATTAATTGTTTTTGGGGTAAGCATCATCAAACCAACTTCTCCAACTCCCGACAACCTGAAACGATACAATCTTCCTTTACACGATCGCATGACACCAATTATGTATATGCCAGCAATATTTTTCTACCACATAATTAATAATTCTACAGATCAGGAATCAATATATAGTGACAAATCTACTCAAGAACTCTCTATCAGAGACACTATGCAAGTACTACCCGTTTGCTGGAAGGCTAAGGTCGTCTGGATCTTATGTTGACTGTAATGACGAAGCTGTTCAATTTGTCGAGGCACGAATTGGATGCAAGTTATCTGATGTTGTGGAACGAGCTCCAGTTAAGGAAGACGAAGAAGGTCTAGGTCATCTCTTCCCACCTCACGCTATTTGGGATACATTATCCGATGATAAGTATACGAGTCTCATGCTTGTTCAACTGAATCATTTCAGTTGTGGCGGAATAGCTATAGCAGTTAGCCTTTTGCACCGTATTGGCGATGCTCTCACTTTATTCTTCTTCCTAAGTTACTGGGCAGGTTTGTCACACCACTCTGGGGATCACCAAAAAGTATCACATTTTCGTCCCTATTTTGTGCATGAGCTGCTGCCCAGTCACATGATGAGAATCCCATTACTTTAAATGCCCCGCTCCCTAAAAAGCATTGGATAATCAAGGAGATCGTGTTTCACAACTCAAGTATAGCAAAACTGAAGGACATGCCGTTGGTTAATTACATCATTATGATGGATACGGAAAACGGGGGCGGAATTAAGGCAATTGTTGGTCTGGAAGAGCATAGAGATGAAATATTTTCAAGCTAACAAATAGCTGCTTATCTACGCTTCTTTCTAGTGCATCAGTTCTTTACTTGAACTCTTATCAATTTATTTAAAAATGCATGATAACAGAGTCAAGCTAACGAGTGATTTGCTTGACCTCTTCATTCTAGTACATTAGTGATATGCTTTAACTCTAAACATTATCTTCATATCAATTTAAGTTTGATATTTTGTGTCAAGTGCACATAACTCCGAACAGATAAAATATATAACTCCGAACAACGGGTTAAATATCACTTCCACCATTCACTTCATTCAAATGTATCATTTTGGCCACCAGCGATTTTTATATCAAACATATCACTTGGACCACTGTTGTCCTTGTGAAAAGACAGAGCTAACCCTATAATTAAAAATAAAAACAATTTAACAATTAAGCAAATATATTTCAAGCCCTAATTAAATTTATTGATTTTTATTTAAGTGAATTTATTGATTTTTTCTCGAAAATCTAAATTTCGTGAATTCAAAAATATGTGGAATTTTAAATTGTTTTAAGTTTTAAGTTTCGTAAATTGTTAAATTTGTGGAATTTTAAATTTGTAGAATTTAATTTATTAAAATCTATTAAATTTTAAATTGTTAAATTTCGTAAATTTTAAGTTTCTGTTAAATTGTTTTTATTTTTAGTTACAGGAAAACTCTGTCATTTCACAGGGATAATAATGGCCCAAGTGATATATTTGATAAAAAAAAAATAATCAAAATCAATGAGTAAAATGAATCAAACTAGCAGTTAGTGATCAAATTGATATATTTGAACGAAATGAACGATTCATGTGATATTTAACCCAACTCCGAACAATGCAGTCTTCCTTTACACTTGCGTCACTCCAAATATTTTTCTATCCCAACATTAATAACTCTGCAGATAATTAATCAACAATTTCAAACCTTCCCAGGAATTCTTTATCTGAGACTTAAAGATTTTGCTATTTTTATGATTTCTTAATTATATTACGAATTTTATAGGATCATTTGAAAAAAGAATGCATAATTAGGTCTGGTGGTGCAATTTTAAGATGGACAACTAATTGAAGTCCTATCCTCGTCAACATTCACATGAAATATAACAATAAATATATATCACATCTTTTTGCCGCAAGATTTTATTACAATGTGGATTTGACCTTTTTTTGCTAGTTAAACTCACTCAGACACATCTTGTTTTTGACAAGATCCGAACCCTCGACATCTCGTGTAGTTAACATTCAGAGAGTTTTATAGGTACACTCCCTAGAGTTGCTCTTATGCACGTTATCGATACACAATCAGTGACAACAAGAACCTTTCAAACTACTCCGCTTGTAATAAATTACTATGCACGTTAACAGATAAGTCTTGGTCTTATGCACGTTATGGATGTAACATGCTCGAAGTGGCTAGATGTCAAGATATGTCATTTAAGATTATTGATCAGTCATATCCAGTTCAGGGATAATGCAATCTTTATGCAGCATTGAAGTTTGCTGGAGTAATGCTTCAATGCAAATAATATAAAATACAAAATACAGTTGAGGGACAATGCAATCTTTATATTATTAGCATTGAAGTTCAGGGACAATGCAATCTTATACTATTATTACCCAAATACTAATAATATAAAATACAGTTGGGGAAAGTGCCCTGCTTAACTAAAAAAAGAAGCCCTTGGATTCACCGTAGATCTGCTTCATGACACCATAAGGCATGCCTTAATTAAACAAGAATTTTTATCTTGAGATGTGATCCTACAGAAATAAATTGTAAATTTAGTAGTTCGAACATCTATATCATGTAGTTGCATTTCTCGAGTTACAGTACTACAGACATTAGTGTCAACATAGAGGTACGTCAATAGTTCGCGTTGCAAGAACCAGGAAGCATGGCTATCAGGGGACTAATGTTATTCAGAAGGCATCTGCATGTCATCTCACGATCAGTTACCTCCAACATCAAACCAGCTTCTCCAACTCCAGAAAGCTTCAAACAATACAATCTTCCTTTACATGATCGCCTGACGCCAACTATGTTGATTCCAGCTATATTTTTCTATCCCAACATTAACAACTCTGGAGATCATAAATCAACTATTTCAAATAAACTTAAGAACTCGCTATCTGAGACACTGTCCAAGTACTACCCATTTGCTGGAAGGCTAAGGTCCTCTGGATCTTATGTTGACTGTAACGACGAAGTGGTTCAATTTGTTGAGGCACAGATCGGAAGCAAGTTATCCAATATTCTCGAAAGAGCTCCTGCCAAGGAAGACGAAGAAGGTCTAGGTCATCTCTTTCCTCCTCATGCAATCTGGGATAATTTATCTGATGATTCTAGTCTAATGCTTATTCAACTAAACTATTTTAAGTGTGGAGGAATAGCTATAGCAGTGAGCCTTTCCCACCGTATGGGTGATGCTCTCACTTTATTCTCGTTCACAACTTACTGGGCAAGTTTGTCACGCCACTCCTGTGATCACCAGAAATTAATACATATCTGTCCGCATATTGTGTATGACTTGCTACCGCAGTCACATGATGATGACTTTGTTACAGCTAATGTTTCGTTTCGTAAAAAGCATTGGATCACTAAGGAGATGGTGTTTCACAACTCAAACATAGCAAAATTGAAGGAGAGCGTTGAAATCAAAGACAAACTACAGGGTGAAGTTAAACAAAATTACACAAGAAATGAGCTTTTGACTGCTCTCCTTTATAGGTGTGCAGTGGCTGCAGCAGCTAAATCAAATTCGGGGGTATATGCAAAGTCTGTTCTGTGCCAGGCAGTAAACATGCGTCCTATGATTGATCCACCACTGCCGCTAACAAGTCTTGGTAATTTCATTACTTTTAATCCCATTCCAACAAGCACGGAGAATGAGACAAAGTTAAATTTGTTGGTGGAGCGAATAAGAAAAGGGACAATGCAGCTTAGAGGAAGTAAAGGTACGGATGGACATATACCTGGACCAATTCTTGAGAAGTATGTTAAGAGTAACCACGTATACTATGGTATTAGCAGCATCTGTAATTTCCCAATATATGAAATGGATTTTGGATGGGGAAGGCCTATTAAGGCCACACTTGTGGACATGCCGATGGTCAATAGCATGATCATGATGGATACTCCGAGTGGGGATGGTATTAAGGTCATCATAGGTTTGGAAGAGAAAGACATGAAAAATTTTCAAACTAATGAAGAGCTGCTTACCTACGGTTCGTTTTAAAGATTGTGTCAATTGTTGATGAGTGGTGTTCACTCCACTTATCTAGTGCCCACAAGCTTAAATTTCATATTTTGTACTTTGTGTGGTTTTATAGTGTTTCAGGAAATAATTAATTTTTATAATTAATCGATATAAATAAAAGAAGCAATAGCCAGTTTATGAAAAAAAAAAATATAGAACGAAATAAACAAATGTTGTCCCAAAATTGCATTGATTTTTATTATGAAGATTTTGTTAAAACACAATGATCAATAACAACATTGTAAGATGCTAGATGCTAAATTACTATTACTATTGTTATAATATAAATCAAAAAGTGAATTTTGGTGCTATAATAAAACTCACCCTCCAAAGCTAGTTCTATAACTAGTTTCAAATTTAACCAACTCTTTTAACTTTTACCTAACTCTTTTAACTTCTATTGAATATTCTCAAAAATTCATCTCATTCTAGTTAAATGATGATGTGGCATGAATGCATAAATGCATTCTTGGTTTCAAATTTAGCACCAAGGATGCATAATATAGCAATAGCATCAAGGATGCATCCAACTATAACACCCCTTTGGAGATGAGTTTTTTAGCACTTCGTGCTATAATATAGCAATAGCACCAAGGATAGCATTGCATTGGACTTGCTCTGAGATGTCATGATCTTGGCAGTGTTTCAGGTTTTTGTAAATCAATATATATATATATATATATATAAAGGGGGATAGCGGGAGTTTAGGTGGCGCTCTAATATCGTCTCAATCGATTTTTCTAATTTTCTAGAATTTTAAACACTAATATATATAAAATATCAAGTATAAAGGAGAAGTTCGAATTTATAAGGAAGACATATGATTAGAAGTTCTATTGGAAGTATAATTAGTATTTATAAGGCATACGATTAAAAGTTCTATTAGAAATAGAATAGGAGTTCGAATTTATAGTGAATGAGAGTTCGAATTTATAGAAAAAATATATAAATAAAAGTTCTACTAGAACTAGAATAGGTGTTTGAATATATAGAGCAGACATATAATTAAATACTTTATAGAAACTACGATCTTCTTAAATTATATATATTTTTTATATAAGTTAATTATACTTATATTAGGAATCAATATATCAATATATATATATATATATATATATATATATATATATATATATATATATAAAGGAGGATAGCGGGAGTTTAGGTGGCGCTCTAATATCGTCTCAATCGATTTTTCTAATTTTCTAGAATTTTAAACACTAATATATATAAAATATCAAGTATAAAGGAGAAGTTCGAATTTATAGGGAAGACATATGATTAGAAGTTCTATTGGAAGTATAATTAGTATTTATAAGGCATACGATTAAAAGTTCTATTGGAAGTAGAATAGGAGTTCGAATTTATAGTGAATGAGATGTTAGGTCGAATACACAATATATAATCAAGTACTGTATGAATAAGTAACAAGAACACACGTTTTAACTCTTAAAACTGTTTGGAATAGATAATTCCTCTCTCGGTGATGTAAAGTATCACAGAGAGCTGCTTAGGTTACAAGAATGTTATTCGTTCACGATGGATACCCTTCTAGGGTTAACCTAACTGTATTTATAAGATATACAGCTACGTACAATCGTAAATTGATTCTCCTAAAATTAAGCTATACAATTGATATCAATTACGATTGCTACACGTCTTCTAAGTCAACTCAATCTCTTTGATAGCTATCCAATCTTCAAAGATATCGCTTCCATATTAATATTAAATTAATCTTCAAACTCTGTTGACTTGTAGACGCTCCCAGTAGACAGACTTTAGCAAACTCTGTTCTCTCCATGCTAACAGTGTTTGCGCTTCCATGTATTCAGCTATCAGTGTTTACGCTTTCTTCTGTCAGCGTTTGCGCTTCCAGCAATCAGCGTATACTCAAACTCTGTTACAACTGCTTTCAATAACAAGTTAAACTCTCTTTACCTGTAACACTTAAACACTGACATTAAATCACATCAATTATATCTAACAATCTCCCCCAACTTGTTCATTAGAAAAATGTACAAGTTCATAATAATTGATGATGTCAAAACTAACAAATAAAAACACAGTGTTTAACATATAATCAGAGTTTAAACTTGACTTAGCAAAATTTACAGAAAATTTGAATTACTTACAGATTCTGTCTACCTAACCTCCTCAAGATCTGGAGTTGTTCTGAGATAATCAATCAACAACCTCCTCTCAGCATTCTCAAGTTCAATCTCCATAGCTACCTTGATCTCTCTTAAATCTGGATCATTCTCATCAGTTTGAAAAATAGCAGCTCTGAGATCATAGATCTTGTTTCTTCTCATTTCATTTCCCAATCTGATAAACTTCATTTCTTCAGACTTTACATTAAAATCTAGAACAGTAATCCCAAGATCAGTCTTCAGCTTTGTAGTTCCCTTCTGCATTTCAATCAAATTTCCATTCCAGTCTCTATACTTTGGAACATACTTGCTGTATTTCATATGTCTATTTGCAAGACTCTGTATCATCTTTTGTCTGAGCACATTTGCAACTGATTGAGCTCTTTGATTTCTTACTCTGAAAATGTACAGAACATACTCTAGTTCTTCCCAGAATTTTAAATCAATATCATTCTCAGCAATCTTGAACACCGTTCCATCAGCCATGAAGTATAACAAGAAATCCTTCCCTAAACTTTTCTGATGAACAAGCTGTACTGACTCCAGTCTGTCTAAACTCTCTTGAGTGACACCACGACCTGGAACAGACAATGAAGAAGGATCTCTGAGAGCAACATTCTGTCTTTTATCTCTATGTGAGCCAATGCCTCCTTTGTTATATGCAATTTTACCAGATAAAGCTCTACCATCAGTAAAATCCATTGAAGCTGTAGCTGGAGCTGTAGCTGCAAGACTCGAATCATGAAGAGCACCTTTTCGAAATTTTGATTTCAACTGAGAAGACAGTATTGGTGTAGTCACAACTTGTGTCGCAACAGAGGTTGTGTCTTTATTCTTCTGTACAACATGTGTACCAATAGAGGTTGTAATTATCATTTTATTCTTGCTCTCTTCACCCATCACTCCTTTTAACTTCAGCTTGGCATCAATAGAAGACTTTCTAATCAGCTTTCCTTTATCCTCTTCTTCTTCTTCTTCTTCTTGAATACCAGATAATCTCTCTTTGATCTCAATTCCTTTCATTTCATGCCTTGAAGACTTTGAAGCTTTAACAACTTTATTCACTTTCTTGGACTTTTGAGCTTTTAAATGCTCTTTCTGCAACAGCTTTTCTTCAGCTTGAATATCCTCAAGTGTAGCTTCAGCATTCTCTTCACGAAATAGTTTCGCAGCCAATTCTTCATCTGTTTGTGGATTGTCAGAGAATGACAAATCCTTTGGCTTTGAACCAGAAGTACTCTGAGCATTTGTATCTATCACCAAGTTAGGCTTTGACCTTGTAGACCTCCCATGTCCTTGTCTAGAATTTGCATTTCTTAAGCCCTTCTCAGCATTGGTACCTTCATCATCAAGATGATCTTTCTTTGGCAGAGTTTGAGTTTGCTTACACTTGGTTTTAGCAATTCTCTCCCCCTTTTTGACATCATCATCATCATCTTGAATCAGAATTGAGGTGATTAATTCAAGAGAGTTTGCAATTGAATCAACCTTCTCATTTAGTAAAATCTGATTCTTTTCAACTGTACTCAGTCTGTCATTTATATTTGCTTGAGCTTTGGCAAATTGTTGAAAGAGCTTAGCATTCGCTAGTTGAGCTTTCTCTTCATGAGTAGCAACTTCTGTTCGAAGATCAACAATAGATTTCTGAGTATCATCAAATCTATTATTCAAAGTTTTGATTTGAATCACTGTGCCTTGCAAACAAGTGAAAATTTCTGGATTTTTAATCTTCTTAGAATTGACTTCAAGAAACTTTTCTGCCCTTCCAGGAGGAAAAATACACTCTGACTTGTACCAATCAACAGTTTGCTTGGCCAAATAACCAGCATCAATTTCATTATTAGAAGGGCCAGCAAAATCTGGTTTTTCTCGTGTTTTCTGACCATCAGTCTGATTTTGTGGTTGTGCAACTCCTGTACTCTTAGCTTCAACTGAATCACTGATTGACTCACTAGTAGAGGCAACAGAAGCAATAGGTTCTTGAGCAGAAATAGGTTCTTGAGCAACCTGTTTTCCTTTATCAACTGGAGTTTGCTCTGAAGAAAGAACCTTTTCTGGTTTATCAACCTCCTCATTATGAGCAGAAACATGATTAGCATCAGAGTTCAACTCAGTGTGTGATGCAACCACAGTGTCTTCAAGAACAACAGTAGGCCCATCAGCAACACCAGTATCGATAGAAAGTGTAACCTCCATGAGTGGTGGAGTAGATGCTTCATGATTAAAAGAAAGTGGAGTTTCAGCAAACTCTTCCATTGGAGACAAAACATCTCTAACAGCTTCATGTTCTTGAACCTTAACAACTTCTGGTTCAGAAAGCTTGACCTCAGATTCTGGTATTATAGGTTCTATGATAACCTCTGGCTCACCAGTAGGAATATCAAAAGAGATTTTCTCTTGAGCCTCTTCAACATGCTCATCATCAGAATCAGTTAAAATAAGCCTTCTCCTCTTAGCTTGAGGTACTACAACAAATTTTTCTTCTGCACTAGAACTTTCACTAGAACTTTCCTCAACCAATGGTGTTGAAAGTCTATTTGCCCTTTGTATATTTGCCCTTTGTTTGAATCTTCTAGAATGTTTGGTGTTGATTGCAGTATGTATCTTCCTTTTTGGCTTTTGTGATGGTTGTGGATGAGTGGTAGTGACAGGGTTTGTTGGTTCAGTAGTCATGTGGTCAGATTGTTTTTGAGGTTCTGTTTGTGTTTGAGGTGATATAGGTTGATCAGTGGTTGTTGGTATCGGCTCAGGTGATTGAGTAGGTTGAGATGAGATGTTTTCTGTACGATCAGTGGCTAAAGGTTCAGGCATAGATTGTGGTTCTGGTTGATGTGGTTCATGTGAGTCATGGTTTGATGATGAAGAATCTTGTGGTTGATTGACAAAGTTCTGTAAAGCAAGTGGCAATACTAAAGGAGGTATGTCTTTTCCAACATCTTTGTTAGTCATATCAGAGAATATTCTCTTAGTGACTCGAAAAGGTTGAATTTCATCAGCTTCATCAATAGTTAACCCAGAAACACATGCATTGAACAGAAGTTGACAAAATCTAGCAAAGTAAACTGTAGTAGACTCTGACAACTTATCACCCAAATTCATTAAAACATATCTACCAAAATCAAAATTACTGCCATAGAGTAGAGAATACCCAATTTGCAGACTGTCCATTGGAATAGCATCCCAGTTGGTGATCTTCTTTTGGAATGTCCTGGTGATACAATCAAAGAAAAAATTCCACTCTTTTCTCAAGTTTGGCCTCTTCACACTGCCCAGCTTGGCAAGTGATTCCATGTACCCAATCTCTGTTAGCATTTCCCTCAGATTTTCCTCAGAGACAACTTCATATGAAGTATGTGTGTCGAAATCCATGACATCACGAACAGTTTGTGGAGTAATCACAAACTCTTGGTCTTCATGAGAGAAGATGATAGACGGAGTTTCACTTTCTCCTCCTTGTATATATCTTGAATTTTGCCAGAAACTAACAACTTGGGAAGCAGATAGAGTAGCCGGTTCAACCAGCGCTTGCCCAATCTCAGAATTTCGAAGAAAATTTTGCATTAGATGGAACGCCTCTGGAGCCCGGTCGTTCTCAAGTAAAGCTGCATAATTGTTAGGCACAAAACGTAGACCAAAGACAGTGAAAGGTTTAGTTGCCATTGAAACAAGAAATAAGCAAGAAGCAACTGTGAAAATGTTTTGCAAGAAAGGTGTTTGTGAAAATGCCAAAGTGAAGAACAAAGATGTTTTCTGTTTTGGTAAAGTGAATACGAGTGAGTAAAAGTGATTGTGAGAAAAAGTAATTTGAGTTTTAATTAAAAACTAAACTCAAACGATTTTACTTGAAAACACACAACTGTTCCCTTGAAAAGTGTAAAAATGAGACACATTGATGAGTGAGTGGGACACGTGTCACACATGCAACGGTTCACTTAATACATGCGCAGTAAAAGCCATTATTACCGATGTCGTTCCGTTTATCAAGACACGTTACCACTAATTACACCAATTAACAGTTGTCACTTACTCCATTTACTCCAAAATTTTCAAATTATCTTAATGAAAATTTACCTTAGAGTACATAACACAATCAATCAGTGTTTGTCCAATACTCAATCTTTATCACAAAAACCCTTTCAAAAATGCACAGTCGTGATTTTCGTGTGTGAGTAGCAGAGTTTACCAAATCAATTTTTATAGCATCTAATATTTCATAAAATCTATAAATCAAAACAATAAACACTGAATGCACAAACTCTCATATTAAACACAGAGTATATGATAAATGCTAAACTCTGTAGTTCCTTAATTACAGAAATCTGAATATCCCTGTTCCAGTTTATGTTCATGATTATCCAAGTAAGCACACAGTCATTATAGACAAAAATATCAAGAGATAAACATCAAAGCATCATTCAGTGAGTTACATGTCAAGGATTGTCTCACAAACTCTCACATCACACAAGTGTTTAGGTGAAGTGTTTACTCTCAGATTCATTCAGTAAAGGCAGATGCTACCATAAGCTTGAATGTCCACCAAATCTACACCACTTCGATTATATTTATGCACAAATCAAAAGGACTTTGTTCAGGGTTATAATTGAGTGAAATCAAACAGATGAGAATTTCTAACTGAACAATTTATTTGATCAAAATATTCAGTCAAATGATTAGTACATATTTGTACAAGATGATAAGTATATATATACCCCTTTTGTTTGTTTTTTTTTTTTTTTAATTTTATATATATATATACTGAGTAAGATATCTTTTCTTAAGAAATACTCACCTGCTTGAATTTGATTTAACAAACGAATATAACTGCTCTTAATACTTCAGTATTCAAGAAAAATGAGCAGTTAATTTGGCTCAAATGGGTTTACTAAGGGTAGTGTTTTATGAACAGTGTTTGTGATCAGTGTTCAAAGATGTTTTGAACAGTGTTTGAAGAAAGATGGTTAATCCTAATGCCTTTATCATCTTCATGCACACATATATCATGTAGTCCCAAAATGGTTTAATGCAAGTTCTAGAGCAACATACTTACTGATGAACATCACACAACAATAAAGTCTGATTGATATAAAATGTATCAATCACTTATTCAGCTCAAAATCTCACAGGGTTCAGACATGAACTGTTTCTCACCAAAATAAACAATGACACATCTCAAGTTTTAAAATTTTCACAAGTGCAAACAAAGAATCATCAAGAATCAAGTATGACTTGAAAACAGAGTGTCACTAATCAGAGTTTAGAGTTCATCAATATCAGAGTTATTCATGAGAGGCAATGCATGCAGTATTCATAGATTCAGAGTTTAGGATCAAATAAACTAAGAGATGCTCTAAATATGAAACAGTATCATGCTGTGTTAACTTACTGTGCAGTTTCTGATTAGATTACAGTGACTCAAAAAGAATCTTGATTTTTTTCACTGAAAATCATGCTCTATACATTTTTCTTCATCGGTATTTTCATTCAGACAAAAATCAACTCAGAATTCACAGAGTTTAACAAACGTATTAACAGTGTATGACCAACAATCATGCTGACAGAGTTTAATTAATAAGGTTCACATAGCACTTCAGCAATTTACAGAGATATGAGAAACACATTTTATTTGAAAGAGTTTGAGTCTAACCAACATGTTTAGTCAAAACCAGATACCATCCCTAGTTCATTGACCAGTCTTGTAAATGTTGCTTCACTTAGAGGCTTTGTGAAAACATCTGCAAGTTGTTGATCTGTAGGCACAAAGTGAAGCTCAATATTGCCTTCCTCTACATGCTCTCTGATAAAGTGATACCTTATGCTGATGTGCTTGGTCATTGAGTGTTGTACTGGATTACCTGTCATTGCAATAGCACTTTGATTATCACAGAAAATAGGTATTTTACTATACCTCAACCCATAATCCAGTAGTTGATTCTTCATCCATAAAATCTGTGCACAACAGCTACCAGCAGCAATATACTCTGCTTCAGCTGTAGATGTAGATATTGACTTCTGTTTCTTGCTGTACCAAGACACTAGTCTGTCACCAAGAAATTGACAACTTCCACTTGTGCTTTTTCTGTCAATCTTACAGCCAGCAAAATCTGCATCAGAGTAACCAAGTAGCTTAAAATCTGATTCTCTTGGGTACCACAGTCCTAAGGTTACAGTTCCCTTGAGATATTTAAAAATCCTCTTCACAGCTGTTAAATGTGGTTCCCTTGGATCTGCCTGAAACCTTGCACACAGACAGGTGGCATACATGAT
Source organism: Saposhnikovia divaricata (assembly GCA_036435485.1). NCBI lineage: Eukaryota > Viridiplantae > Streptophyta > Magnoliopsida > Apiales > Apiaceae > Saposhnikovia > Saposhnikovia divaricata. The sequence goes on from CM071596.1 coordinate 94,310,515, forward strand.
ATCAGGTCTACTAGCTGTTAAATAGAGTAGAGAACCAATCATCCCTCTGTAACTTGTCATATCCACTGATGAACCTGTATCTTTGTCCAGTTTTGTTGCAGTTGCCATGGGAGTTGTTGCAGATGAACAGTCAAGCATACCAAATTTCTTGAGAAGATTTCTGGTATATTTTGCTTGATTAATGAAAATTCCATCATCTGTTTGCTTCACCTGTAAGCCTAGAAAATAGCTTAACTCTCCCATCATACTCATTTGATATCTAGACTGCATGAGCTTGGCAAATTTCTTACAAAGTTTATCATTAGTAGATCCAAAAATAATATCATCTACATATATCTGAACTAAGAGCAGGTCATTACCAGATTGAAAGTAAAACAGAGTTTTGTCAATAGTACCTCTGTGAAACCCACTTTCTAGTAGAAATTTAGCAAGTGTTTCGTACCATGCCCTAGGTGCCTGTTTGAGTCCATAGAGTGCTTTGTCTAACCTGTAGACATGATCTGGATATTTTGGATCTACAAAACCAGGTGGTTGTTCAACAAATACTTCTTCTTCAAGTTTTCCATTCAGAAAAGCACTTTTCACATCCATTTGAAAAACCTTGAATTTCTTGTGAGAAACATAGGCAAGAAACATCCTTATTGCCTCCAACCTGGCAACTGGTGCAAAAGTCTCATCATAATCTATTCCTTCCTGCTGTGAATAGCCTTTAGCTACCAGTCTTGCTTTGTTCCTTGTGATCACACCATCACTGTCAGTTTTATTTCTGAAAACCCATTTAGTACCAACAATAGATCTGTTCTTTGGCGTTGGTACAAGGGTCCACACCTCATTTCTCTCAAATTCATTTAGCTCTTCTTGCATTGCTGTTATCCAGTCAGCATCTTTCAGAGCTTCTTCTACTTTCTTTGGCTCAGTTTGTGACAAGAATGCATGAAACAAACATTCATTTGTTGTTGCACTTCTTGTCCTTACTCTTGCATCTGGATCACCAATAATTAAATCAGGTGTATGTGACTTAGTCCATTTTCTTGCAGAAGGCAGATTGCTTCTGTCATCATGTGATCCTCCCCCTTGATCCATGCTCTCCTGATTTTCTTGGTGCCTTTCTTCACTTTCTGATGCTCCCCCTGAATGTGACTGCTCAGAATTTGAATGTTCAGAGCTTGAATCAACAGTGTTTGATTCAGAGTTATCAATTGAGTCACTATCAGTGTTTGAATTATCACTTTGATGTGATTCTTCACGCTCCCCCTCAACTGGTTCTTCCCTTGTTTCTGATTGAAAAGTTTCTTCAGTGTTTACCAGTAGAGGTTCAGAATTGACCTCAACAGTGTTTGTCAGATCTGTATCATCCGAGTTTAATAAATCTTCATTTTCAAAGTGCAGTTGATCATGCTCATTAACATCTTCAAGTCCAGTTATTTTCTTGTCATCAAATGACACATGAATAGACTCCATGATCACTCTGGTTCTCAGATTATAAATTCTGAATGCCTTTGTTGACAGTGGATAGCCAACAAAAATTCCTTCATCTGCCTTTAGGTCAAATTTGGTCAACTGTTCAGGATGAGTCTTCAACACAAAGCACTTGCATCCAAAAATATGAAAATATTTTAGATTTGGCTTCTTCTTCTTCACCATTTCATATGGTGTTTTACCATGCTTGTTGATCAGTGTTGCATTTTGAGTAAAACAAGCAGTTTGAACTGCTTCTGCCCAGAAATAAGTTGGCAACTTTGCTTCATCTAGCATGGTTCTGGCAGCTTCTATCAAAGTTCTGTTCTTCCTCTCCACTACACCATTTTGTTGTGGAGTGCCAGGTGCAGAAAACTCTTGTTTGATCCCTTTACTCTTGCAAAATTCTTCCATAGATGAATTTCTGAACTCAGTTCCATTGTCACTTCTGATTATCTTCACTTGATACTCTGACCCTTTGTCCAGTTGGATTATATGTTCTGTCAGTGTTAATGATGTTTCATCCTTCTTTGCAAGAAAATATACCCATGTGAATCTGGTATATTCATCAACAATGACTAATGCATATTTCTTCTTTCCAAGAGACATCACATTCACTGGACCAAAAAGATCAACATGTAGTAGATGATAAGGATCAACAATTGAAGACTCAGATTTGCTTTTGAAGGAGACTTTTCTCTGTTTAACCTTTTGACAAGAATCACACAGTCCTTCTACATTCAACAAGGACTTTGGTAGACCTCTTACAAGATCATTCTTGATTAGCTCATTAATGTTGTTCAGGTTCAAATGAGAGAGTTTCTTGTGCCATTTCCAACTCTCTTCACTTGACATTCTTGTAGACAGACACACTGCTTTGCCATCAGTGTTGGTTGACAATTTTATTTCATAGATGTTGTTGTGTCTGTTTCCAACTAGAGCAACTTTCCCTGTAGATTTACTGATCACTTGGCAATATTCAGGCTAAAAATCTACATGATATCCTCTGTCACAGATTTGACTCACAGATAGCAAATCATGCTTGAGTCCTGGAACCAGAGCTACATTTGTGATGATGACATTTCCAAGATTAATATTGCCATATCCCAGTGTATGTCCTATGTTGCCATCTCCATAGGAAACTTCTGGGCCAGCCTTCTCCTCATACTCTGATAGCAGGGCTTTATTTCCAGTCATGTGTCCTGAACATCCACTGTCCACGACTAGGGTACTGACCCTGGTGCCCTGCAATCACAAACAATCACTGATTATTAGTTTTAAGGATCCAGACTTGCTTGGATCCTTTGGCTTTCTTAATTCTGTTAGCTTTTGCAGCGGAATTCATATTAACAGAGTTTAAGCTAACTTTTTCAGAGTTTACATTTGCAGAGTTTACTTTAACCCATTTCAAATTTGGTTTGGGTTCATAGTAATTATAGTAAATAGCATGATAATCTCTGCAAGTGTAAATAGAATGCCAAGTACTTCCACAGTGTTTGCATAAAGTCTGTGGTCTTGTTCTCACATAATCACTCTTTACTGCAGTTTTAGAGGGCAAAGAATTAATGTTTTTATTCTTACTGCAGAAATTAGCAAGATGATTAGTGCTACCACAGTTAAAGCATGTTTTCCTAGGAGCTAATGAAGCAAGCATTGGCTTTATTCCTGATGTTATGCCTACCTTACCATTTCTGTTTTTCTTAGGCATTCTCTGTTTGTTGACAGATTTTATTTCCTTAAGCTTATGCTTGAGTTGTTTATCTGTCATTAAACCAATGTTAGCCTCTTTAACAAAAGTTTTAGCATATGACTCTTTAACAGCCTTTTTCTGTGCTTCAGTCTTAGGTCCACCTGTTCCCATGACATTACCCTCAGATGAACAATGTGGTCTAACCTTTACCTGATTTTCAAATCTAAGTTCATCTCCTACAGAGTAACCTAGACCTACTGTATCTGACTGAAACACTTCTTGAGTGTCTTTACCAGAGTGTGTCCAAGTCTTAATGATGTGTTTAGTATCCTCCAATTCAGATTCTAGTTGCTTATACTTACCTAGCAACTCCTGTTCAATAAACACTGCATCATCTCTCTCTTTTTGAATTTTATTCATGTTCTCTAGCTGTTCCTCAACAAGTTTATTTCTTTCTTTGAGTTGAGAACACTCAGACTTTATCCTCTCATTTTCTAAAGTCTGATCCCTATAACTGATATGCAATGCTTTAAGATAAATTCTCAATTCAGTTATATTATCAGTGTTATAAGCATAAGTAGTTGGAGGTACCTTGAGATCATCATTTTCAGTCTTAGTAGTAGCCATGAGAGCATAGTTGACTTCCTCATCTGAATCTGAAGTGTCTGCCCAATCTCTGCCTTTGGTGTAGAGTGCCTTTTCAGTTTTACCCTTCTTGCACTCAGGGGCATAGTGACCCATCTCCTTACACTTGTAGCATTGAATCTCAGACTTATCTTTCTTACCAGATTTGAAGTCCTTTCCCTCAGATTTCTTGAAATTCTTCTTGTCAAACTTTGAGTAGTCCTTGGAGAATCTCTTTCCCTTCTTGAAGTTCTTGTATCCCATCTTCTTGAAGGTCTTTACCATCAATGCAGCCATTTGCATCATCTCCTCATCATCTTCAGAATCAGATGATTCATCTGTGTTTGAGTCAACATCAGTGTTTGATGACTCATTCTCTGAATGAATGACTAAAGCTTTTCCTTTTGCCTTTCTCCTTGATGCTTCCTTCTTTGATGGTTTCTCCTCAGCCTTTAGAGCAACAGACTTTGACTTTCTACTAGATCTTTTGTTTCTCTGCTCCAATTCCAATTCATGGGTTTTGAGTAGTCCATAAATTTCATCAATCTCTGTTTCACCAAGTTCATAATTATCTCTTATAGTGGTTGTTTTCACATCCCACTTTTCAGGTAAAGAGAGAAGAAACTTGAGATTTGAATCTTCTAAATCATACTCTTTGTCCACCAATGACAAATCATTGAGCAGTTTACAGAATCTGTCAAATGTTTCTGTCATGGTTTCATCAGATTTTGCCTCAAAATGCTCATACTCCTGAGTGAGTATGTTCCTTCTGTTCTTCTTAATTGCAGGAGTTCCTTGACATCTAACCTCAAGTGCATCCCATATCTCCTTTGCAGTTGTGCAGTTTATCACTTTATTAGACATAACATTGTCTAACGCACTGTGAAGTAAATGCCTTACCTTCGCATCCTTTGCAATAGATGAAAGATCCTCAGCAGTTAGATCTTTCTTCTCTTTTGGAATAACTTTTGATTCCTCACCGGCAGCAGCAGTAGATAACTTTGTAGGTTTGTGAGGACCTTCATAAATTCTGTCCAGATATTCTGGATCTGTAGCCTCCAGAAACATGGTCATCTTCACCTTCCAAATTGCATACTCTAATGGCCTTAGTATAGGAACCCTAATTGTTTCATACCTAGTAACAGTAGTAGGAGCTTTCTCAGATGGTGGAGGTATCTCTGCCATTGATTACTATTGCGTTTGGATCTTTAACTGTAATAAAGTAACAGATTTGGCTCTGATACCACTTGTTAGGTCGAATACACAATATATAATCAAGTACTGTATGAATAAGTAACAAGAACACACGTTTTAACTCTTAAAACTGTTTGGAATAGATAATTCCTCTCTCGGTGATGTAAAGTATCACAGAGAGCTGCTTAGGTTACAAGAATGTTATTCGTTCACGATGGATACCCTTCTAGGGTTAACCTAACTGTATTTATAAGATATACAGCTACGTACAATCGTAAATTGATTCTCCTAAAATTAAGCTATACAATTGATATCAATTACGATTGCTACACGTCTTCTAAGTCAACTCAATCTCTTTGATAGCTATCCAATCTTCAAAGATATCGCTTCCATATTAATATTAAATTAATCTTCAAACTCTGTTGACTTGTAGACGCTCCCAGTAGACAGACTTTAGCAAACTCTGTTCTCTCCATGCTAACAGTGTTTGCGCTTCCATGTATTCAGCTATCAGTGTTTACGCTTTCTTCTGTCAGCGTTTGCGCTTCCAGCAATCAGCGTATACTCAAACTCTGTTACAACTGCTTTCAATAACAAGTTAAACTCTCTTTACCTGTAACACTTAAACACTGACATTAAATCACATCAATTATATCTAACATGAGAGTTCGAATTTATAGAAAAAATATATAAATAAAAGTTCTACTAGAACTAGAATAGGTGTTTGAATATATAGAGCAGACATATAATTAAATACTTTATAGAAAGTACGATCTTCTTAAATTATATATTTTTTTATATAAGTTAATTATACTTATATTAGGAAAATTTATTCATAAATCCATCTATTGTCATGAAAAAAGTCACCGAATTTAAAAAGAAAAGAATTGATGTGTTAACATAATAAAAGAACAATCTCATGCAGGAATCCTAAATAAATACAGGAGTATCTATAATATAAAGAGAAAATAAGATGTGTTTTCATTTTCTAAAACGCCAAAACTTTTAGAAAATCTAGAGAAAGTATAAATTGGAATTCACTTTATTTTTAGGTTTTGATTTTAAGGAAAAAAATTGTTGTGTAAGATAAGTAACATCAATAATATGTAATGAAGTTAGAATTTCAATCCCAAACGAGAGCGGTTCGAAACGTGTTTAACGGGAAGACGGCTCACTATAAAAGATTGTACTAGCTATTAAAATATCATATGATGTTATAAATTTTATTTTATTTTTAGGATTTGATTTTTGTGGATAAACATTATCATACAAGTAATATATGTAAAAGTTAGGTTTTTGGTCTTAACGAGAGAGCGAATCAATAGTAATAATTGTGTTTAATAAGAAAGCGGTTCATTAGATAAGACCATATAAAAGATGTTTAAATATATAATTAATACATAAAATAGATTGTTTTATTGGAAGTATAATACGAGGGCGGTGGAGACGTCTTATACGATTTTTTAAAACTATACATATTTTTTCCTAGAAATCCTTTATTTTAACTTTTTTATACAAGTTAATTGTACTTGCATTACAAAAATATATCCATAAATGTAATATTATTCCCGTAACGAAAAGTCTTCATATTTTAATTTTTTTTTTTGATATGTTAACATAACAGAAAGACATTTCCATGCGAAAACTGTAAATAAATACAAGAATATCTATAATATACAGAAAATATAAGATGTATTTTCATATTTTAAAACTCCATAAATATTAGAAAGTTTAAAGAATATAAAATTTTGAATTTACTCTCTTTATATAATGAAGTTAAAATTTCTGTTTCAAATAAAAGCGGCTCGAAACGTATTTAACGGGACGACGGCTCGCTAGAAAAGATTGTATTAGCTATTAGAATTTGATACTGAAGTTATAATTTTTTTTTATTTTTATGGTTCAATTTTATAGATAAAAAATATTATATAAGTCTTTATAATATATGTTAAAAAGTTGGGATTTCGGTTTTAACGAGAGAGCGGCTCAATCGAAAGAATCGTATTTAACAAGAAATTGATTCATTAGAGAAGATTATTTAATTATTAAACTTTAATATTAACATTATAATATAACGTAAATGTATTTAATTTTTTTAAAAATATTGTAATGACGCCGCGAAGCGCGGCTTTATCAACTAGTTTAAAGTAAGAACAGAAAGGTAAAAGCAAGAAGGAAAATGCAGCAAAACAAAGATAAAATAAACATTCATATCATTTCATTCATATCCCAATTGAAGTAGAAAATGCAATATACACTTAAACCTCGATAAATAAATATGTTCGGGATCGAAAAATTTTATTCATTAATCGAGATTATTCATTTATCGAGATCAAAAATACACTGTGTCTCAATTATGTCGGGACCAAAAAAATTTATTCATTTAATGAGGTTATTCGTTTATCGAATATTCATTTATTGAGGTTCTACTATATAAACGGAAGGTTCTACTGTATATTCTGGCACAGTAAGAGCATCTCCAATGGGAGAGACCTCTTATGTAAAATTTAAAATTAATTACTATAAATAAGAATTATAAAGAATGTGTAAAAAAAATTGCATTCCAATGGGACAAAACCCTTGTCTATAATTATAGATAATCTCTTGATGTTGGCTATATTTGTCGAACCTCTAGAGACCTGTAATGAATTGCCACATCATTTATTTCTATATTAAAATTATATATTCCATTAATAACAACTTAAAATATTAATAACATACCATTTTTAAAATATAGTCAATTTTACATAATCAATATTTTATGTAGTTTAGTCAATCATTTTTAGCTAAAACCATTGGAGATGCTCAAACAAGGCCCAGCAATAGTTATATCTCCGTTCATGACATAAGACTACATACATAGCCGCCGCAAAAGGCTGATAGATACAAGATACTTACAAAGACATATTAGGAGATGAACTGGGGAATCAGAAAAGCATTATCACATGTGAAGCTGAACTCAACTGCAACACACATTCAGTGCAGAACCCTAGTTAAAGTCCGTCTGAGATGGGCCAAAAACAAAACTTTAGACAAAATTATAGAGACAAATACTTGTCTCAAAGCTGCGTATCTACTCAAACACTCTATTGTCCGTTCTTCTACTGCTTATATGACCTCTAAATCAATCTCTGATGCTCATAAACTTCTTGGCCTTACAATCCCAACTCTTCGTTTCATTCGTCGTTACCCTACTCTTTTTCAAGAATTTAATCACTCCAAGTACCCTTCTTTGCCTTGTTTTCGTCTTACGGAGATTGCGAAAAATTTACATGATCAAGAATTGAAAATCTTGGAGGCCCATGAGGCTGATTTAGTTGAAAAGCTTTGTAAAGTTTTGATGATGACAAGAGACAAGATTGTGCCTTTTGAGTCACTTTATCCTTTGAAATGGGATTTGGGTTTGCCTGATGATTTTGATAGGAATTTGGTGTTTAAGTATTCGGATTATTTTCGGGTTGGTAAGGATGGAAATGGGGTTTCTTGTTTGGAGTTGTTGAAATGGAATGATGAATTTGCTGTTTCTGTTTTGCAAAAAAGGTATGAGAATGTGGAGTGTTGTGGTGAGAAAGAGTTTAATAAGTTTAGGAGAGGGCAATCCTCAATGGCGTTTTCGCTTAGGTTTCCCAAGGGTTATGGTGGTCAGAACAAGGTGAAGGCTTGGATGGAAGAGTTTCAGAAATTGCCTTATATTTCGCCTTATGAAGATTCAACTGGTATTGATATGATTAGTAATCTAATGGAGAAGAGAATTGTTGGCTTACTACACGAGTTCTTGAGCTTGACTGAACACAAGATGACGAAAAGGAATTACTTAGGAAGCTTGAGGGGTGAATTGAATCTTCCTGAAAGATTTACAAGGATTTATACTAGATACCCCGGAATTTTTTACCTGTCAATGAAGTGTAAGACGTGTACTGTTGCATTAAGAGAAGGGTATTGTCGTGGTAAACTAGCTGAGCCGAGTCCACTTGCTCAGTTGAGGGCCAAATTCTATCATGCAATGAGAACTGGATTGATGTATCAGAATAAAGGTTTGCATATGTTACCTCAACTTGCTGGTTTACCTACTAGTGGTCATGGTCATGGTCATGGAGGGGATAATGGCAATGAAGGAAAAAAGGATGAAACGAGGAAAGACTGCAATGCTGATGCTAGTTCAGATTCGGAAGAAGAGTTTGATGGTGATATTTTTGATGTATTTGGTGATGGTAGTCTGTAGATTTGGAGAGTTTCATGACATAAATTACTTGCTTTTTATTTTACAAAGTCAACTTGAGGTAAATTTCTTTTCAAAAAAAAAAAAAAAAAACTTGAGGTAAATTTATTTGTGTCTCTTGCTCCTTTGAAAATTGAACTCGGATTCGCTATGAATGTATGCTTTGTTAAATTCGAATCTTAAATTTCAGGGGAAGAACCCTAGTCATCCATGTCATCTTTGTGAAAATTCCTGCTAAAAATCTGTTTGCCTAAAAAAAACTGAAAGAACTTGAAAAGCTATCTGCTCACATTGTTTAGAGTTTACACTACGGACAAACAAGTAGAAGATGCGAAAATATGTGTGCAATAGTCCTGTATTTAAAGCAGTGACAGGTCATGAAATCCACATACAGCCTCTATCGTCACTGTTCTATAATTACAGATATCAGAATGTCAACAAAGTTTCAGGAAGATACGGATTACCAAGTAGATGCTTAATAGTAGTATATATGAATATGGATATACAGGCGTTCCATTCCAAATGATAAGATCAATTTCAAATTCCCAATGCAAAATCCAATTCAAATAGATAATGAATTTTTAATCTTCTTCAATACATGACTGTTATCAATATTATGTAAACTCTGTAAAGCGTACTAGTGTTTAAAAAATGGATCCTAACAAAATTTTGGGATCCCGGATAGCTCTATCAATATATCATGTCCATGACTCACTCATCCCATGCACTGTTAGCTCCAGGTCCAGGACCATATCCTCCACTGTTAGCTCCGGGTCCAGGACCATATCCTCCACCATAATTGTTGTTATATCTTCCACCAGTGTTTCCTCCATAGGAATCTGAAGAACCACCTCCACCACTATTATTGTAAGAGTTATCCCTTCTGAAGTCATGACCCCCAAATCTCCCTCCCCCATATCGTCCACCCCCCGGTCGTCTGTTCTTACCGCCACCATAAAAAGCTCTGCTAGCATAATGAGTAAGCCAAGTAGGTACTTCCTGTTTAGCTTCTTGCATCAGATCCGATAGCGACTTTGCTAATGACATATTGCTTTCATTAAAGAAAGCTGTCGCCAATCCCGTCTTTCCAGCTCGCCCTGTCCTTCCTATCCGGTGGACATAATCGTCAATGTCTTTTGGGATATCAAAATTGACCACATGAGAAACATCTGGAATGTCAAGACCTCGAGCTGCTACATCTGTCGCTACCAAGATTGGTGTCTTTCCACTCTTAAACGATCTCAATGCATATTCTCTCTCCTGCACATACCCAAACAAAAAAATCTAGTGATGTCTGCATTTACCATTAATTATACAAGTGCAGAAAACAAGATAAATGAAACTACCACATATCCAATGTATCTCATATTGCATGAATTGTGTGTCTGCAAACTGCAGTAAACACGCTCTGGATAATTGCTAAAACTTGATCAAATATACTGGTGCAGAGAGAGAGAGAGAAGGGGGGGGGGGGGGTATATGTAGATCATGTCAACTTTCACTGAGAGGAAAAGTATATTACTCCTTTATCTCTAATCCATCAATAAATGTCTATTTATGAATTAAACATAGTTTTTTAGTTATACCTAGACCCGGCAATTTACTACACGAAAATTTAGTGTTTGTGTTTGCATTTTGAGTACACGGACACGAAAGTACACAACCGAGATTTAGTGTCGGTTTTGTGTTTACCTACACGACACAATGAAATAAATAATCATACATATACATATTGATATTTATATTAGATGTATTAATATTTCTATTAGATATATTAATACTTATTTATGTGATTATACATAATTTTATAATGTTGTACGTAAATACGATGTTAATATATATATTTGAGAAAAATGTTCCTACAGTTAACTTTAGGAGAATTTCCTAAAGTTAACCTTTAAAATCATGTGATTGTTACCTTTTATTTATAATGGCCCCGCAGGGGCATTAATGATGTGCCTTTTTATTTAGGAAACTATGTGATGTGTTTCAGTGGTTAACTTTAGGAAATTCTCCTATAGTTAACTAGGCATTAACTTTCACTGAAAAATTTTATATTTAAATAATTTAATTCATTTATATTTATTTTTATTTAAAATTACACGAAAACACGACTCGAAAAGTATACGACACGAAGGTACACTAACACGAAAGTACACGAACCCTAAATGGGTCGTGTTTGGGTTTAGCAATTAGGTACACGAAACACAAAAGTTCACGACACGAAAGTACACAACACGAAAGTACATGACACGAACGAATTTCCAGGTTTATACCCTCGTCTCCCAATCCATAATTTTTTAATGTATGGTAACCAGGCTATCATTTCCTAAATGTTTCAAGAAACTGAGTAATAAGTAGTAACAAATTAAGTAGAAATACTGCAGAATAAGAATTTCAAACTGTTAACCGTATAATATTTTGATAGTTCCTCTTCGCTTACAACCAATACAGCTTTGCAAGGTACAAAGCAACAAGGGCATTTAACCAAAATCTTCAATTGTGACAATATAAAAACAAGTCAGACTAGAAGGTATCATAAAGAAAAAATGGAGAGGATATACATTCATACAACTTGATATACATATGATTTGCAACAACGAACATCAACCATTATGCAGGAAGATAAGTAGGTACGAACAAACCAATATGGGGCCACCCGAGGAGCAGGGGGACCATTGACACATAGCATGTGACCAATCATGCGACTCGATGACACGTCACATTTAGGTCACTGTCTACCTATATACACTCCTATAGTAACTTGAAAATGACTTCTCTGACACAATTTGGATTTTCTGACGACATACTTTTGCTCGTCTTTCTCCATCTCCAGGTGCTTTCTTTCATTTTCTTTTCTAAATTAATTTTTTTCTTTAAATTTTAAACTCTGATTGTATTTGAAAGCGTAATCCAAATTACTTCAAGTGAGAGCTAAAAATCTCGGAAGACTCATGAATTACCTGTTGAGTTCTATCGCCATGTATAGCTGTTGCAGGAAACCCGTTACGGCACAACCAGTGTTCAAGAGAATCTGCTCCCTTTTTTGTCTCCACAAACACCAATGTTAGTGGTTGCTGCAAAGTAAATAACAGACAAATAAATTTCCAATCTGACGCAAAGAACTGATCATATTCAGAAGGCTACTCGAGCTGATTTCTCGTAAATGGTTCCCATTTACATTTCCAGAATTATTGCATCCAGTAGCACTATAAAGTTAAAATAAATAGAGCCAACTACTTATCAATTCTCAATTTATGGAACTATCTATGACATAAACACACCTTTCCATGAGTTCCATCATCTTTTTGTGCATGGAGGAGGTCCATAAGGTAGCTTCTCTTGTCAGTCTCTTGGACAAACTCTACTCTTTGAACAATCAGATCTGTACTTGAACCAACTCGCCCAACAGTCAGGAATATGTAGTTCAAAAGAAAATCCGATGCCAATCTCTGCACGAGTGCCAAAAATTGCACACATATTACTAGACATATACAATTTGAAAGAAGTCAATATCTAGGCTCTAGCATATTTCTCCTCCCTGGCTAGCTTCTGAGAACATTACCAGCGGAAACAACAATTAGTAGTGCTAATCACAATATTAGCAGCAAGGATACATAAGCGCAACACCCAACTTACGTATCATGACTATTGACTTGTGGTGCGGAATTCATGTTTTCCACCTAAAAAGTCGGTGGTCTAACACATTGTAACGAATCAACATTAAAGATTTGGGGCAGTGCTAAATATTTAAAGAAATTATGTATAATTTTGTTATTTAGAGAATTATACAATGCTTTATAAATCAGATAAAAAATATGTATATGCTCGAATCCTTTTGCATGCAGTAAGCACAGATTATCATGGTCGTACAAATAAACTTACAAAATGGATACATGTGAAAATGTACGACGCACTGAAAGTTTACCATTAAATACTGAATACTATGAGACTGCATAATTTATGCATCATGTATAAGCTAAAATATAATATAACTTTATTGAATGAGGGATCTCACTTTTCAAAGGCATTATTACATTGATCTGTGAAAAGAGGGAAAGGTGTAGAAGTTAGAGCTGAGAAGAGATAGAAAAAGGCCAGAAATTCATGAGGAAAAAAGGGGGTGAAATTAACTGGAGAAGAAGAAGAAAGGGAGTCTCACATAGATCAATCGGAGAAGAAAAGAGGAGAAATAATCTGATCACCGGAGGGAGACCAGTCTCACCCGTTAACCTCCGTTAAGCAATTGACCAGCAGCAGATGAAAAGATTTTAGCAATTAAATTGCCTCGAGGCATTTATCTGCCAATTTGACATAAACCATGTCCGAGCAAATCTTGCCACTACCTAGAAATTCTATGGCAGAGCACAGCAGATACTGCCTAATATATGTTTTCTATACGCTGACCTCTTTCAGTCCTACTCTAAATAAAAAAACAATAAGGAACCAAACCTGAGTAATTAATATCCTCTTATTAGTAGCTTCAAATGCCTTTTTTTCGTTTAACGTTCAACACATACATCACCCCGCCACATAGTATGTGGAAATTTATTACAGTCCAAGCAGGTTGGTTGAATTACAATATGGAAGACATGCCTTTTAATAATTTATATGCACCTTAAAAGCTTCAGGAAAATTAGAGCGGTGCAGCCAATCTAAGCAGACATACTATGAAGGGAATCAGCAAACCTGGATCTCTTTTGGGAAGGTGGCGCTAAATAGCATAGTCTGTCTTTCACCAGGCGGAGGCATGCCCATTTGTTGAACAATCTTTCTAATTTGAGGTTCAAATCCCATATCCAGCATGCGATCGGCCTCATCAAGAGCTAAATATCTAATCATTTCCAGTGAGACCTTTGCCCTCTCAAGCAAATCAACTAGCCTCCCTGGGGTTGCCACAAGAATATCAACTCCTCTTTCAAGTTCTCTTAACTGCAGGCAGCACATAACAAGTTAATGATAGGTCGATAATACTTACTAAGGCTTTCAGAAAGACACGGCTCTTAAAGAGAAGTTGACTAACTGTAGGAAAAGAACTGAAATATTAACTAGAATTTATAGATCTTCGTTGCTTGAAATTCCACTAATCACTATAAACTCAAAAGTTTCAATCAGTTCTGTAGGAAGCTTTCAGTTTCTAAAAGATGTAATAATACCTTAAAGTTACTTTATGCTAAAGTTTAAACTCACGATCTCAGCTCATAGTTCATGTGTGCTGTAACCGTATCATGAGATTTGCTATACGTATAAGATTAAGAAAAATGAAATATTACACAACCTAATGTGTCTTCTAAGACCCATCTAGGTGTCGCCTACTAGGTTCGCGCGCTCCATTTGCCTAGCACTACATCTTTATAGATGTGGACATGTGTTGAAAGACTGAATCAAACAATAGTGTCCTTGCATTGGTGCTGTAGAATTTAAATAAAAAGATGATACCTGTTGATTAATAGGTGCTCCACCATAAACAACCACTACCCTGACACCTGTTTGATAAGAGAATTTCTTTGCTTCATCATTAATCTGCATGTGAAGAGGTAACAGAGTGACAGTTGTTTGTTATTAAAAAGGAGATATTAAATGGTCGAAAATGTAAACACACCGATTATTTTAGTGGTTCATGTACTAACCTGAATCGCAAGCTCCCTTGTCGGGGAAAGAATAAGAGCTAGTGGAAACACTGTCCGGGTCCCTCTTGGTCTCTGGGCAATATTTCCCCTCATAATTCCACTAATTATGGGGAAGCAAAAAGCAGCTGTCTTGCCGGACCCAGTTTGAGCACAAGCCATCAAATCCCGTCCAGCTAGGGAAATGGGGATTGTGTAGCGCTGCACAGGAGTAGGCCTGACGTATTTGCATCTTTGAATATTCAAATTTAAAGCCTGGCCCAAATCAATCTCTGCAAATGTATTGACAGGAGGCGGCACATCATCCCCTTGGGTCTCCACTGGGATATCCTCATAAGCATCAAAATTAATACCACTATTTTCATGGCCACTGAATGCCTGCTCTGCATCAACATTAACATCATCATTACCAAAAGGATTCACATCCCTTTCTCTCCCACCCCTGTTGCTCCATCCACCCCCACCCCTGCTGCTGGTGTTGTACATTTGGCGTCCATAGTCAGATCTCTGACCAACCCCACCCGCACCATAACCAACACTTCTGTTACCAGATGGTGGACCAGTAAAAGATGGAGCGGATGGCTCTGGAGCAACTGGCCTATTGCGTAGATGGGGAGGAACGTAGCTTGATTTGACAGGAGCTGACGGTACACTAGTTACATTACTATCAGAAGACCCAGAAGCTGCAGTCTCTTCAGCAACAGCATCTGCCCATGAAGATTTCATCATCGAACAAACTTAAAGAAATCCCTAAATTTATAGTTACGATCAAAACCCAAAACCCCGTGTAGCTTGTCTATAATTGAGAAACTAAAACCCTGATCAATGCACAAAATAAAGCCAAATGAATTATGGATGGTCAATGAACAGTTAACTGATAAGCATAAAATTTACAAAAGAACCACAAGACCAAAAACAATTAGCCAAAAAAATCGAAAACACAGTAACAAACACGATAAGAAGTTGCGAAGCTACTCATAAGAAAATGAACAAAGATAGTGCCAGGATCCCATAAACAACAAATCGAAAACACGATAACAAACACGAAAGTAAAAAACACCATACGAAGCTACTAATTAAAGATTAACAACTGGAGTTACCACGGTATCTAAGAGTAAATATAAGGTGATGTGTTGAGATACATATCTACATACAAACAACATACGTCAAAGATAAATATACAAAGGATGAGGAAAGGGGTTAAATGAGCAAAAAGATCTAACCTTTAGTGAGCAGAGAGTATATAATTATAATTAACAATCTGAGAAGAAGCACAGGAAGCAAGAACCAAGAAAAGAAGCAAGCAACTAGTACAAGTACAAACCCTAACAACAAGTACTGAGATTTCGGAATTAAAAGAATTTTGTCTGCCCCTCCTTGTAATAATCCTTTTTTTATTTTAATTTTAATTATATAATTAATTACTAGAAAAACATAGGAGTAGAAAAACAAGATTCAGATGTCTTACTGTCTTCTTACAGTAACAAACAAACAAACAACAGGTCTTTATACATTTTGGACTTCACTTTTTCATCTTTTTTGCCTTTTTCCGATTTTCATGATTAAATTTATAGTAACTTTTTTTTTGGTAAAAAAAATATAATAAATTTAATCATTAGTAATAATTATTAATTTAATTTTTATAACACGATAATAATGACTTAAAATTCAAAACATATTAATTCATATTATTTTATAATATTTAAAAGAGTAGAGAGCCTAAGATATGTTTTAAGTAAATTCCCTAAAATAGTATAGATTTTATATGTACATATAGGATGGATAATTTTGTAAAATTAGAATTCGTCTAAAATTTTGCAATATTACTTAATTAGTCCTACGGGTCCAATGCATTTCAAAGCTTATTTTTTAAATATCTTAGGAAATTTTCCTTGAGATGAATCTCAGGGTCCTTTTTCTCATATTTATATTATCAATCCTAATAATTAATAAATATGCAGATTTTGAATCATATTAAGTTTACAGATGTTCATAAAGAACTTTGCTTTTAATGGGATTAAAGTTAAAATTAGTATAATTGACAAGAAATTTTGTTATTTGGTAACTGTGTTTTATTCGGGATAGGATAATATATAATTAACATAAGGAATTTTGTTATTTTATTATTGGTAATAAAATTATCTTAGTTTTATTATTATTAATTTATTATTATTATTATTATTATTATTATTATTATTATTATTATTTAGGGACTTTATACAATATGTCCCAAATTAGTAGTGTCTTTATGAATATATCCTATTTTAAAGCAATATTTTAAATATGTCCTATAATTAATATTTAACTCATATATAAATTATATACATATATATATATATACTAATTAGGACAATAATGCCCCCTCCCCCCTCCCCCTCCAGTCCTCCTGCTCCTGGTCCCGCAGGGGCACAACCATTCCCGAGAGACTGATATGCTCTGATCTAGCATTCTTAACTATTTCCGAGTTTTTCTTTGGAATCTCCGAACAAAAAACGGTAGGAGTTTCCATGGAGGCCTTGTTTTCTTAAGCACTTTTCCATCTTCCGCAGCCTCAAACATACCGAGTTCAAAACTCTCCATCCATCCCACAACTCATTGATGGATACATTTTCTTACTTTCAATGGATACATTGTTTTCTTAAGCACTTTTCCTTTGTATTTGCAGAACTCTTCCATTACTGAATTCTTGAATTCAGTTCCATTATCACTTCTTAGAATCTTGACTTTGTACTTTGTGCCAGTCTCAATGAGTCTTACATGGTCCAAAAGTATCTCAGCAGTTTCATCTTTTCTGTGCAGAAAATACACCCAGGTAAATCTAGTATATTCATCAACAATGACTAGAGTATACCTTTTCTTACTGATGGACATAATGTTGACTGGTCCAAACAAGTCAAGGTGTAGCATGTGATATGGTTCATCAATTGAGGATTCAGATTTACTCTTGAATGATGTCCTTCTCTGTTTAGCCTTCTGACAAGCATCACAGAGTCCATCAGGAGTATACAACGCCTTTGGTAATCCTCTCGCCAAATCTTTCTTAACCAACTCATTGATGATGTTGAAGTTGAGATGAGAAAGCTTCTTGTGCCAATTCCAACTTTCATCTACTGTTGCTTTACTGATGAGACATGTTGAGGGACCATCAGTATTGGTGTAGACATTGGCTTTATAAATGTTACCGCGTCTTTGACCAGTCAAGACAATCCTTCCAGATGTTTTACTGATCACTTCAAAGTGAGTATCATTGAAGTTGACATGATAACCTCTATCTGTGATTTGACTAACACTAAGCAGATTGTGTTTGAGTCCTTTCACCAGAGCTACTTTTTCAATGATGACATTTCCAATGATTATATTGCCATATCCCAAAATTTGTCCAATGTTGCCATCTCCATAAGACACTGTTGGGCCAGCTTTCTCCTCAAATTCTGATAGCAAGGTTTTGTTTCCAGTCATGTGCACAGAGCATCCACTATCCATGACTAACACATTTTTCTTTTTACCCTGCAATCAGAAACATAAAGAGCTCAGTTAGAATTTTTAAGAACCCACACTTGTTGGGTTCTTTTTGCATGCAATTTAACACTATTAGCAGCAGAAGTCTTTTTAACAAAAGCAGTTCTGTCAGATCTAAATCCATCATAATTTGCTTTGTCATTATCAGAATTAACAGATGCATGCTTAGTATTCAGACTCTTTGTTCTACCAGAATTTGCACTTTTATTAAATTTTGGCAAGGGTTCATAATAATTGTAGTACAAACTATGGTATTCTTCACATATATAGATAGAATGCCATTTACTGCCACAGTGAAAACAAGGATTCTGTGGTTTATAAAATACTGATATATTCCTAATGTCAGACTTAGGAACTACAGTAGCCTTCTTTTTACTCTTCCTGCAATCAATAGAAAGATGATTAGAGTTACCACAATTAAAGCATGTTTTCCTTGGTGCATTTGGAATATACTTATAATTATTTGCTTTGTTTATTCCAATTTTACCATTCCTGTTCCTCTTAGCAGTAGTGGTTTTCTCTCTATCTGTCACTTCACAGATTCTATCTCTGAGTTGTTTCTTAGACAAAAGACCTATATTTTTGACAGATTTAGACTCAGAATTTTGTGTAGAAGTAGATCCCTTTTCTAAAGTAGATTTGGGATTTTCTGGATACACATAATTAACAGGTTTTAATTTGGTCTTTGTTCTGTCTGTAACATGTCTATAGGTTTTTGGATTTGTTGACTCATTCACAACAACTCTTTCTGGTTCTGTTGTTTCAGCAGTAACAACTTTACCCTTATTCTTTTTCTTGTCCTCTGGTTTATAACCTAGACACTCTTTCCAGTTCTTATCTGTGATAATATCATATGTTTTCTTTCCAGAGTGTGTCCAGGTTCTGAGTTTCTCATTAGCTTCATTAAGTTCCTTTTCAAGTGCAGTACATTTAAACTCCATTTCTAGCTTCATGTGCTTAGCCTTATCACATTCATTTTGTACTTCTTCCATAAAGAGTAACTCAGCTTCTAGATGATCATTTCTTTTAGACAACTCTGACATCTCAGAAATTATTCTAGCATTTTCAAGAGATTGACTTTTAAAGCTAATATGCAGAGACTTTAAGAAAGATCTTAACTCAGAAACATTATCAGTATCAAAATCAAAAACAACTTCAGGTACCTTATTTTCAGGAGCAACAATCTCATCCACATTTGCCATTAATGCATAGTTCACCTTTTCCTCTTCAGAGTCTGAGGAAGAGTCCATCCAATCCTTGCTTGATAAGATAAGAGCTTTGGTCATAGCCTTTTTGCATTCAGTTGCAAAATGACCCATTCCATCACAGTTGTAGCATTTGACTTTTGACTTGTCAAACTTGCTGCTTTTGCTTTCATTCTTCTTGTACCTGTTCTTGTCAGTATTGACAGGTTTCTTCTGAAAGTTGCCTTGTCTTCTAGCCTTTCTGAACTTCATCTTCTTGAAACCTTTGACTATCATAGCAACATTTCCATCATATCAGAATCAGTAGAGTCATCATCAGTATCAGTATCAGGATTGGCATCAGGATCTGATGATGAGTCATCAGTATTGGACTCAGCTACTCTACTTCTCCTTCTTGAAACCTCCACGGTTTTTCCTTTTGATTTTGATTCAGCATTCAAAGCAACAGCCTTTGCTTTGTTGGTATTCGTATTCTTCCTTTGTTGAACCTCAAGATCATGGGTTCGTAGCATCCCATAAACTTCATCAAGAGCACAGCATTAAGATCATACTGATGCCTAATGATAGAGGTTTGAGTATCCCACTCCTCAGGCAAATCTCTAAGAAACTTGGTGTTCGAGTCTTCTGTTTCATACTCTTTACCCACCAGAGACAGATTATTCAATAATGTCAGAAATCTATCATACAGATCAGTGAGGCTTTCATCAAATTTTGCATCAAACTACTCATACTCTTGAATCAACAGAGCCCTTCTGTTTCTTTTGATAGATTCAGTACCCTGGCATTGAGTTTCCAAAGTTTCCCAGATCTCCTTAGCAGTTTTACATGCTATCACTCTGTTTGACATGACAGCATCAAGGCTATTATGAAGAATGTTCTTCACCTTTGCATCTCTGAGTACTTCAGCCTTTTCCTCAGGAGTCCATTCAGCCTTTGTCTTCTGAACATAGTGCTCAGGTATAGTATCTGTTCTAGCAACCAGTCTCTTAGGTATATATGGACCATCATATATTCGATCGAGATAGTTAGGATCAGTTGCCTCCAGATACATCAACATTTTTACCCTCCATGTGGGGTATTCAGCCTTTTTGAGAGCTGGGATTTTAATACTCTCATACTTGCTTGTCGACATCTTAAGATCATTTCTGATTGTAATTAATCAGGTAGCTCTGATACCACTTGTTGCTCAGTAATTAACAATTGTAGAAGGGGGGTTGAATACAATTATATAAGATTTTCGACTTAAACAGAAATAATAACACAAGTATGAATAAATAACAGCTTTATTAATCTTATATAAAACTGTTACAAACTCTCTCAAGAAATTCTTATGTTCTTGAGAGCTGCTAGGTTACAAGATAATTCGTGTGAGCGATTACAATTAAGTAAAACCTAAACTTTGTTTATATACAGTACACAGCTGCACTATCAATTACAAGATATATCAAATCAATTACATACGTCTCTTAGTACATATCTTGAATGATAGCTGCGTTCCTATAAATCAGGAACCGACATGTCAATCTTCCTAGATTTCTGGACTGATGTATATCCTCATGTAATCCTGATCAGCTTCCAATCCATATGATAACCCAATACTGACGGTGCATTACTGATGACGTCAGCATCAGTATCTGATCAGTAGTCCAGATCCTGATCATCACTTGAATCAATATCTAACAAAAGGTATAAAAATGTGTATATGACTTTCGTGTAAATCGTGTGATCTAAAAAGGGTTAAGTATCAAAGTGGTCACTGAGGTGAAAGCCATATATCAATTTGTTCACCGATCTTTCAAGGGTATCATTTGAATCATTAAAATCACAATAAATATCAAATAAATACCTCTATAAATGTACTCGAGAAGTAAAAGTAATTTTTCATCGAGTTCTACACATTTTTCTTGAATGCTACTGTAATCAAATGAAAGGTTATGAATTCTAGTATTTTTTATAACATATTTAGAATTTAAAAGTTTAATTACTATTTATTTTTAATTAAAACAAGTAAAATGACAATAATATTAAAAAAAATAGTAAAATAATTTTTAAAAATATAAATATATTATCAGAAATACTAGAATTATTAACCTTTCGTTTGGTTATGGAAGCATTCAAGAAAAATGTGTAGAACTCAATGAAAAATTATTTTTACTTCTCGAGTACATTTTAAATGTATCCATTTGATATTTATTATGACCTTAATGATTCAAATGATACCCCTGAAAGTTCGGTGAACGAATTGATAATTGGCATCCACTTCAGTGACCATTTTGATACTTAACCCGATCTAAAAATATGTTTCAGGCGTAAATTCTGACACTTCACCTTACTTTGGACTTTCTTGACATACCTTGTCCCTAACCCCATTACAACCCAAATAAAGACCTTTTGATTGTCATTATTAATGTATGTTGTGATTTAAGTTGGGATGATACCAAGTGTCAAGCATGCATTTGATTTTGTTGGAATTGAGTGATACACTTACCCTTGTTTTTGAGTGAATATTCTTTTGTGAGTGAAATGTGAGGTATTGCTTATTTTGCATATGAGATCTCAAGTTTATACTCTAAGGTGTGCCCTTGTAGAATTAGCATGGTTACCAATAATTTTTGCACTTGACATGAACTTGTGATCACTCTTGCATGGTTCTTTAAGTAGACTATGTGAATCCTTGCACCTTCTACACCAAGACTTTGTAACTTCATTTTGATTCTTAAGTTGATGTATCATGAGAGGACATGTATGTGTGGTTTGCATTGCCATGTGATCTTTTATACAAGCTAGATGGATTTTGTGGGTACATTCACTATAGGCCCTCACGAGACCTCACTCGTCCACTAGGGCTGCCTAGGGGTTTAAAGGGCTTGTTGCATATGCCAAATGCAACCGTCACACCTACGAAAAGGAGTATAGGACTTTGCATCTAGATTTTCATTTTGTTTTTATTTTCCTCGAGGACGAGCAAAAGATAGGTATGGGGGCATTTGATAAGTGCATATTTTTGCATATTTTATTTACCTATTTATTGCTTGAACTCGTTTTTAATAATTTATTTTGTTGCATTTCAGGTAAATCGTAAATAAAAATTGGTGTGAAATGGGATGCTGCTAGAGAAATGGGATGCTGCTAGAGAAATGATAAACCTTCCACAAACGGGTACAAACAATGATCATGGTTTCCTTCGTCTGTTTGACAAGTACAGAAATGCCAATCCAAACAACAGGTTATATATTGAAGCACTATAGTTAGAAATCTCAACGATAGTTGCTGGGTTTGACAGAGTTAGACATGAGTTGGTTATCTAGTTTATTGCCATACGGAAGGATCATTTAATGTTTCAATTCACTTCTTCGAGAATATGAAGCTGTCAGAACTGTGGATTCTAATGAACAAGGTATGCAGGTCTTAACTGAATGAGTTACTACGTGACAAACTTAGGGAATTTGTTTGTAAGGCCAGTCCAGAAGTTATAGAACTGTCTCATCAAGTCAAATTCTTTAAGAAAAACATATTATGGTCTTGCAACCTTGATTCAAAGTCTATGAAGGAATATCCTGCCTAGCATCTGGTATGGATGGAGTATATGCTAAGGACCACTGGATTTGCTACACAAGAGAAAGTTGAAACTGCTGATCTTATCCAATCTTATTGCATGGTCTACATTAGAAGGTATCTTACTTTGAAGAATAAGTTGAAGAAAGTCTGAGTTCAACCGATTAGACCAGTGGGTCAAGCATCTGAAAGGGATCGTGTCTATGATCGTGACTTGTTAAATGCTTTGGAAGAACCTGAAGAAGGAGAGATATAAGATCAAGGCACATCCAACTGAAGCACAACTCTAATTGTTATATGTCTAGAGCTTAGTGTTGTGATAAGTGCATATTTTTTCATATTTTATTTACCTATTTATTGCTTGAACTCGTGTTTTAATAATTTATTTTGTTGCATTTCAGGTAAATCGTAAATAAATAAAGAAATGACAAAATAAATAAATAAAGTGCAAGGAAGGGAAAAAGAGGAAGAAAAAGGACCAAAAATGAAAGAAGGAAAAGAATTAGGAGCTTGGAGCAAAAGGAATATTTCAAGACAAGTGGAAGGTGGAGATCATCCCAACACATTAGAAAAGTGTATGGCCAAGATCAACTCTTCAAAGCTTAAGGGGGAATGAAACAAATAGATGGCTAGGATTTCACCACCACACAACCCAAATGTATGGTGGGGATTTACCCAACACCCCCCTTAACCCTAATTCCTATCCTATAAATACCCCCTCACCCCCCTTGTATTTAGTAACTTAGATTTTAGGGTAGTTTTAATTTCTTGTATTTTCTTTAGTTTCAAATCTTGTAAACACTCCTATTATAATTAATGCAATTTTTATTTTCTTTGCTTCTTGTCTTGCTCTTTCGTTATTGTTGTCTTGTTTTGTTATTTTCGTAAATCCCGTTGCTAACCACTTGTGGTTGCAAATAACGAAACTTTATTTTCTTGTTCGTAGTTTTAAATTCGTAGTTTGCCCCTTTAAAAATTCATTTTATTGTGGGCCATTTATAATTGTTAATTGTAGATCTATTTTTTTATGTTTTATGTGCTAGTGTAAATTAAAAAAAAAACCCAATAAAGTTATTTGCTTTATTAATTTTTAGTATGTATTTTCCTGTTTTGTTTAGCCTTTAATTCGAAGCTATACTGTGCGATATTTTCATTCCAGAAAATCAAACTCCCCCTTTGTTTCTTTCTTACTCGAACAAGAACCAAACCCAGCTATGTTTTTTCTTGTTTTTATTTCTTTTTTTCGTAATTTCTCATCTTCTTCCTTTTTCCAACAAACACCACACAATCCTCTCCTTTCCTTCTTGTTTTCTTCTCCGTTCGACTTGAATCCCCTTCTCCTTCCTCAATCTCCCAATCCCCTTTCTTCTCAATAGCCGAGTCAACCCGTTTGTTTTAATTCTATTTTATGTGCGTTTTAATTCCGTTTGTTTTTAGTTTCTTTTGTTGCTTCAGTTGAGTCGTAGTTCTGAGTATTGTCCGAGTCGATTCACAGTTTTTAATTGAGCTGCAGTGTTGCCTAGTTGTCTCGGTCGGAATCAATCTTTGCTGGTTTCGTATTTTGAGTTTGCGAGTTAAAACTGGTTCGCTGGGTCATTGCGAGTTCGTGATGTTTGTGTTTGAGTTCGTTCAGATTTTATTGAATTATACTGAGTAATCGAGTTTTGATGTCTGAGTTTCACTGGGTTTTTGCGAGTCTTGTTCTATACCGAGTTTAATCCCCTTTTTCGTCGTTGTTTTTTTTCTTCTCTGTTTTAACTATTGCTGCGTGTTGTTTTCCAGTTTCCTGAGACTTCTATTGAGTTCCTGCGTTAATTCGCAAGTTGAGTCGACTGGAGCCTTGTTTAGAATTATTGGTTTAGTTTTGTTTCCGTACACTGCATTTCGATTATCTCCTGTGCTGTTGCGTACAGTTTTGCGATTTCTTTTGTTTTCATTTTGAGTTTCCTGCGAGTATGTTGAGTTTTGTGTCATTGCTTGTCCGTGAGTTTGATGTCGATTACTGCTTGCTATTTGAGAAATTGTAATTGTCTGTTCGGTTGATGTTTGTTTGTGAATTCTGGGAGTAGAGTTTCTAAGTATTTTTTTTTGTAATCTATTTCGATTTCATGTTTTAAGCTGCAAGGAGTGCTGTGAGTTCTGGTCTGTATTTTGTTGTGTTTTGTTGTTTTAAAAAAAAATTAAAAAAATTAAAAAAAATTTAAAAAAAAAATTTACAAATAAAATCTAGTTTTTAAGAATCCTTAGAATAATTTAATTTTGGTTCTCTTTAGTTTTAATTAGTATAAAATTAGAATAATTTAAGTTTTCTCTTAAACATAGTTAAAATTTTAGAATTAGGAATTAAATAGAATAAATCCAAATTTTCTCTAAAACCCAAACTTGTCCTAATTCGATTAAATTAAAAATTAAGTTTGCGAAAATATTAGTCTCCGAGGAACGAATCTAAATTTTTATAACGAAACGAATTGTGCGCTTGCGATTCAAATGTCTTAACTATTTTTAGCACAACATGTTGAGTCCCAACAATACAACCTAGATTGTAGAAGGGGGGTTGAATACAATCTAGTTAAATTTTCACTTTCTTTCAAACTATGAACATTAACTAGACACAAAGATATGCAATGCAGTGTGTATTCTTTGGTTGAGAATAGGTGATAGCAAGTAATCTTAAAGAAGGTAAGTAAACAAACAATCTTTAAAATTTTAGGTGGACTTGAATCGATCCACTTGAGGTTTATATATTGAAAAAAATCTGCGTTACGAAAACATAGATGCGATTACAAAGTTTGATGAGAAAAACCTAAATATTTATCTCTATCTGCTCAGTGTTTCTCTATATCTTACAATGCTGCTCATGCAGTCTATTTATACTTCATGAAGACAAGATACACAAAAATGAGAATACATTTCTGGTATTTCTTGTCACGGACTCAGACTCGAAAGGTAACCATTTCTGGAAAGTTTTCTCTTCTTGATTTGGACAATTCAGCATGCTTCAAGTTTTTATGTGTTGCTTTCTTCTTAAATTACTAAGTCCACGTAAAGACTTATCTTCCAAGCCCTCATGATGCTTTATGCAAAGTCACTGCTTGATTAAAACTTTATTTCTAAAAAGCCACTTTAGATAAAGATGTGAATATCAAGTCGGACAATAAGTTTTTCTGCTTATCGAGCTATTCTTGAACTTCTCAGGCAAACAGTGTGGTTCTTATGCACTTATCGAGTTATCCTTAGAATTCTTCAGGTAAAAGGTAATCATCTTTGGAGGTTGCTTCCACTATTATTCTTGCCCTTGAAACTGGATAAACAGTGATTGATTTCACCTTTCACTTGTAAAGGTTTGAGCTTTCGAATATCTACAATTTGACCCCCTACTCTTTACATCCTCTTTGTAATTGACCGCTGTTTATAAGTCACGGGTTTCAAAGTGATTCTGAGCCTTTTCTTCATTCGATATGTTCCATTAGAGAACTACTTATCGAATCAGCCATTTCCTGGAGTTCTCGAATGACTTCTCGAATTAGGCTACTTTGAAGACTTCTCGAATTAGTGGATTCTGGACTTCTCGAATTGACCATATTGCAGAGTTATTGAATCCACACTTCTTGAATCACTTGCATGAGTTGTATTTAGCAATCCTCTCATTTTACAGATATCGATCAAAGCATCTCATGTCTTGATGCGGAAATACTTACTAACTGATTACAGAATTCCTATCATAAGATGTAGCCTCAGTTGATCTGCATTTCATCTATCTTCTTGATTTATTCATCAGCTTAGATTTCTTGATTCATTTCTTGCCTTGTGTTATTTGTTATTATCACCTCTAAGCATGCATACTCAACACTTAGAGCATCTCCAATAGAGGTTGCCAAGAGGTTGCCAATGTTGACGTGGCATGTCACTCTTGGTTGACCACCTATTGGAGTTGGGAGGTTGCCAAAAGTTGGCAACTTCCCAATTAGCTAAAACTCATATAATTGTCCATATATATATATATATATATATATATATTTATATCCACTTTTATATTGTTTCCTTCTATTATATCATTTCTCTAATTTATGTAGGGGACCACATTGGCAACTTTGAGGTTGCCAACTATTGCAGCAATTTTTTTATAAAAATTGCCAAGAATGATGTGTATGAGTGAGAAAATAAAAAATTAATGTATTTGATGATTTGTCAATGGTTAGCAACCTTTGTAGCAACCTCTATTGGAGATGCTCTTAGCTAGAACAAGATAGGACAAATGTATTATATGTCCAGTCTAGAAGAACATCTATCTTGTATTTATCTTTATTGTTTAGAGTGATTTGTGATAGCATAGATTGTGTTGTATCTTAGTTGTTTCTTAGTAATATGTTATTTCTTATAGTCATTTGTTATAGCATAGATTTTGTTGTATCTTAGTTGTTTCTTAGTAATCTGTTATTTCTTAGAGTGATTTATGATAACATAGATTGTGTTATTCACTTGCTTAAAATAGAATATCTGTTGATCTTTATTTGATTAATAATAACTTGCTTAGAATGATTTATGATAGCACAGATTGTGTTATTCACTTGCTTATAATTTGTTTCTAATAGCATAGATTGTATTATTCACTTGCTTAAAACAAAATATATGTTTGATCTTTATTTGATTAACTTAATAACTTGCTTAGAAGTTAGAATAGAATATCTGTTGATCTTTACTTGATGATTTATAGTGATTGATTCTGTTTGTTTGCTATCAAACATTTTTAAGATATTTTTTTGATGGCTACATGGATGGCCTCAGCAGAAGCAATTTGCACTTTTGTTATACAGACAGTCTCAAGCTTTGTAGCAACTCAATACAAATGCACTTATAATCTTCTCGAAAACATTGCAATTCTTTCTCGACATTACTATAGGCTGACTTTCATTCTTACGAGAGGCACGAGGAAAAAAGGTGCAAGACAAGAGACTAGATCAGATGATTCGTGAGGTTTGGGAGGTTGCTATCAAGCTTTCCATTTTGAGGCATCGCGTTAAACCTCAAATTTTAGGGGGAAAAACGGTGTAAGCTTCACAATCGTATTTGTATAGCGAAAGAAGCTGAATTGTTGAAGATTGAAATAGAAGACATTGCCAAATTTATGGCAACCTTTGGGATCACTAACGTGGTAGATCAAACTTCTGACCAACCTTCTGCCCTAACCATCTCCTGAAATGCATCAGAATGGATGATTTTGAAAAGGTTTCTTTGGATGAGTTGGAGGCACGAATCAGCCTTTGCTTTGAACTTGAAAGATCGATTGAAGAAGATCGTAACTTCTTATTTGCAAATCAAGAAGAAGTGGCTTCCACCACACACAACCAACCTGGCTATGTGACTCTACCCTCATTCAAAAATCTTTTTTTAAGGTAAGAATCAGTCATTTACTTTATATATAAGGATTCAGTCAATTACTTATATATAACTAGCGTTCTACCCGTGAAACGGTAAAATTTATTAATTAATTAATATAACATATTATTTTAATCATTATTTAGAAAAAAATAGATAGCTTCTAGAATGTAATTAGTTTTAAGTACAAAATTACTTATTCATCAATTTATATCAATTGTATTAATATTAATATTATCAAATAATTATCATAACATTCACATCCTCCTCTAAAACGTTCTAAATCCCCTATTATTATTATTATTATTATTATTATTATTATTATTATTATTATTATTATTATTATTATTATTATTATTATTATTATTATTATTATTAATTTTGTTTTTTATTTGATATCTCTTAGTTGTTAGAATCTTTCTATCAATTTCATAAGTTTTGTTACCCATATTTTAAGTTCTGTTCTTTTGGAAATTTGGTAAATTTAAATGTGTAGTATTGTGAATTTATAGAATTTTTATTATATTAATTTATTCAAAAAAATTGTCTACCCCTCCTTGTAATAATCTTTTTTAATTTTAATTTTAATTATATATAATAATTACTAGAAAAAAAAAAGATTCAGATGTCTGACTATCTTCTTAGAGTAACAAACAAACAAATAGTCTTAATACATTTTAGACTTTATGACATTTTTATTTTCTTGCCTTTCACTTCCTATTTCTTTTTTCCTCTTTTCATGACTAGATTTATAGTACCTTTTTTTTGGATAAAAATTTTATAATGAATTTAATCATTAATAATTTTAAATTTAATTTTTATAACATGATACTAATGATTTAAAATTCAAAACATATAAATACATATTACAATATACTCCCTCTGTCCCCACTGATTCTTTACATTGGGGAACGTAATTCTGGTACGGATTTTAAGGTGCATTTTGTGGATAGTTTCATAACTTATTTTTAAAATTTTCTTTTTTTTTTGTATAAAAATAGAATTGTTCAATTTTTATACAAAAAAAGGAAATTTTAAAAATAAGTTATGAAACTATACTTTTTAAGAGCCTTAAAATGCGTGTCAAGCAGTGAAAAAAAATTGTAAAGAAATGGGAGGGATAGAGGGAGTAATATTTATATTACTAATCCCAATAATTAACAAATATGTAGATTTTGAATCATATTAAGTTTATAGATCTTCATAAAGAACTATGCTTTATATCGGATTAAAGTTAAAATTATTGTAATTAACATAAGGAACTTTGTTATTTGGTAACTGTGTTTTAGACGGGATATATGCTAATATATAATTAACATAAGGAACTTTGTTAATTAATTATTAAATTATCTTAATTTTATTATAATTAGTATTTTTTTATATTTGATAAGTGGATTTAATATCCACTTAGAACGCTTCGTTTCGGCTTGAATTGGTGTCTTGGTCTCAAGTTTGTTGTAGTTTTGATGTGTTTTTGTCTAGTTGTGCAGATTTTCGAAATGCCGGCTAGGGTTACTGATTTTCGTCAATTTTGGACTTAGAGTTTGAGCTTGGAATGAAGAACGGAAGCTTCATTTATGCTTCTTGATGTTTGTAATCCAAGAGAATTGAAGACGGAAGTTAACGCAAAAGGAACGGGAGAGAACGAAAGCAAAACGAAGAAATTAGCACAAAATTAGAATCCGGCAGAGTTGCTGAGCACTGGCAGCGCGCATTGGGGCTGGCAGCGCACGGGGAGAGTTGCTGGGCGCTGGCAGCGCGCACGGGCACTGGCAGCGGGGAGACTTCCTGGAATTTTCCTGTTTTCTATCCTATTTCGAAATTAAGTTGTATTTTGGGACTTTTCTTGCTGGAAAAGACTTCTAGGGTCTATATAAACATATTCTATCATTGTAATTCATACCAACACTTTACATCACACATAGAGAGAGCCGAGAGATGGAGAAACATATTCAAAGAAGGATTCCGAAGATCGTGACAATCAACGGAGTTCTAAGATCTACTTTTCTTTTGTATTCTTCTGTTAAGGCGAAACTCTTGGATGTTTTTGGGATTTGTTTTCTTACTATGTTACTCTAGTTTATTATTCAATTCTTGTTTTATTATCATGT
Source organism: Saposhnikovia divaricata (assembly GCA_036435485.1). Taxonomy (NCBI): domain Eukaryota; kingdom Viridiplantae; phylum Streptophyta; class Magnoliopsida; order Apiales; family Apiaceae; genus Saposhnikovia; species Saposhnikovia divaricata. The sequence goes on from CM071596.1 coordinate 94,341,093, forward strand.
TTTCACTCGATCCCATGATGACGAACGGTTCGGTCATGAACTAATCATTGTCAAGGGATTCTAACGGATTTATTTATGGAGCTTTAGTATTTTGACGCTTTAAAGATCTGTGTGTGATGTATATTGATATCCTCGTATGGTTATGCTTAATTTTTAGATGCGTAGCTAATATCTAATATGTTAATCTCTTGTGAAGTGAAAGTGGATCTTGAGATTTAGAACTTGCCATGCTAGCATAGGTTCATGATTGTTCATCAACATGATTTGTAGCATAAATAGAAATATATTATGTTGCCCTATGTGATCAATATGGATAACTTGTTCCTCAACCGTTATATTTTCAAATTCTATAGACATATAGGGTCTAAGCATATTTGGTGTCTATTCATCTTCTATCTCTTTTGTGGATGTATGGGTAGTTTGATATACGTATGCTGACAGGTAGCGTATGCTTGTTTCGTGTTATTCGATCAGATATCATAACCATTGCATATAGTGATTAAAGGCGTCAGATCTAAGCGAAATATTTAATGAAGTTAGGATCCCATGTTTATTCTCATATAAGTAATTCGATTCCAATTCTCATTAGTTTAGTAATTCTTAGTTTGTTAAATTGCATCTTAGTTAAATTTAGTAAATCAAAACCCCAATTTGTTAATTGTCTTAGCAGTGAGTAAAAACCATACATTGTTGCATAGGTACAATAACTGAATTAAAACCAAAACCAGATCTCTGTGGGAACGAACTTGACTTATATCTATATTACTTGTGACCACGTACACTTGTGTGATTTAGTGTAAACAAGTTTTTGGCACCGCTGTCGGGGATCATCGGTGTTTTATTTTTAGTTTAGGTGCTTGTCATCAGTGGTCGTTAGAGTTCACTAACTCGGATTGTTACTTATTAAGTTACTTTGATTGTGTGTTTCAGGTACTTGAGCGTATATGCGAACACGTTCTCAAACTCGTAAACTGGAAGACGTAGATCTAGTAGCAGATAAAATCGAAGAGGAACTTGAAACAACAGTAGAGATGGGTGATCGAGTAGCAGCAGTAGCTAAGGCTTTGAAGGACTATTCTTAGCCAAAAATCAATGACATCCAATCTAGTATTGTCAGGCCAGCCATTACAGCTAACAACTTTGAAATCAAGCCTAGTACAATTCATATGGTACAGAATTCTGTTCAGTTTGGGGGTGCTTCAACGGAAGATCCTAAAATGCACATCCGGGACTTCATTGAGATCTGCGACACCTTCAAGTTCAATGGTGTGTCGAAAGATGCTGTGAAATTAAGATTTTTCCCATTCTCTTTGAGGGATAAAGCTAAGGGCTGGTTACACTCTCTACCAGCCGGTTCCATTACTACTTGGGAGGATCTTGCTCAGAAGTTTCTTACTAAATTCTTCCCCATGGCTAAAACAGCAGCGATCAGGAATGCTCTAACTCAATTTGCACAGTAATCTGGAGAATCTTTGTGTGAAGCTTGGGAGCGCTACAAGGAGATGCTTCAAAAGTGTCCTCATTATGGTATGCCTGATTGGATGGTGATCAATGGTTTCTACAATGGGTTGGGAGCACAATCTAGACCCTTGCTTGATGCAACATCAGGTGGAGCTCTATGGGCTAAGAGCTACGAGGAAGCTTATGATCTAACTGAGACGATGGCTGCCAATGAATATCAGAATCCAACTCAGAGATTAGCACAAGGCAAAGTAGCAGGAATTCTGGAAGTTGATGCAGCTACAGCTATAGCAGCTCAGTTGAAGGCTCTGACTATGAAGGTGGATTCTCTTACCAACTATGGAGTTCAGCAGGTTGCGAGTGTTTATGAGTTATGTGCGGGCGCACATTAGACGAATCAGTGTGCTATCTCTTCTGAATCAACACAGTTTGTGAGTAATTTTCAGAGACCTACTGCACCAGTTCTAGCCACTATCATCCGAATAACAGGAACCATCCTAATTTCAGCTGGAGTAATAATCAAGGTGCTCAACAACCACAACAGCCTTATCAGCATATGGAGCAAGGCCATTCAATCAAGGCTATCAGCAGCAGTATGCTCCAAGGCAACAATTCCAACCTCCGGGATTTCAGCAACAACAGTCTCATGGGAATGCTGGTCAATCTTCGAATGAAAAATCTGAATTGGATGAATTGAGGTTGATGGTTAAAAGCCAGGCGGTTTCTTTAAATACCTTGGAGAATCAGATTGGCCAAATTGTAAGTGCCTTACTTAATAGGCCATAGGGAACTCTTCCTAGCGATACGGAGGCTAATCCAGGCAGAAGGAAAGGCAAGGAACAGGTGAAAGCAGTAACTTTGAGATCGGGAAAGGTTACATCAGATCTAAAATCAGTAGCTAAGGAAGATGATGAAGTGCAGAATCAGCAGGTTGAAAAATCTGCAGTGCCAGAAATTGAAAAATCTGACTCGGTAGCTGATCAGCTAGATGGTGAAGTGGAAAAGATCAAGGAACCTGTTGAAAAAGCTTCTCCGGAGCAATCTAAGAATAATCAGATCTATCCTCCTCCTCCATATCCTAAAAGGCTCCAGAAGCAAAAGTTGGATAGGTAGTTTGCTAAGTTTCTAGAGGTGTTCAAAAACCTGCAGATTAACATACCTTTTGCGGAAGCTCTTGAACAGATGCCGAGCTATGCTAAATTCATGAAGGGCATTCTCTCACGGAAGTTGAAGCTTGAGGAAATAGAGACAGTTGCCTTGACGGAAGAGTGCAGTGTTGTTTTGCAGCAAAAGTTGCCTCCTAAGCTAAAGGATCCTGGTAGTTTTACCATCCCGTGCACTATTGGTAACTTATCTTTCAACAAGTGTTTGTGTGACTTGGGAGCTAGCATTAATCTCATACCCTTGTCGGTATTCATGCAACTTGGGCTGCCGGAGCCAAAGCCTACCAACATCTCTTTGCAGTTGGCTGATCGATCGATCACTTATCCTAGGGGCATAGTGGAGGATGTCTTGGTGAAAGTTGATAAGCTCATCTTACCTGCTGATTTTGTTATCTTGGACTTCGAGGAAGATAAGAAGATTCCCATAATCTTGGGAAGACCTTTCTTGGCTACGAGTAGGACATTGATCGATGTGCAGAAAGGAGAACTCACCATGAGGGTGCAAGACCAGAATGTCACTTCTAATGTGTTCAACGTAATGAAGTTTCCATCAGATGAAGAGGAATACTTGAAGGTGGATTTGGTTGATTCTGCAGTTATTACGGAGATTGAGCAATTGCTTAAGTCAGATTATTTGGAGAGAGTTTTAGTTGGGGATTCTGATTTTGAAGATGAAGAAGTAGCCGAGCAACTGCAACAATTGAATTCAGGCCCTTGGAAGAGGAGAATTGATATGCCATTTGAATCTCTTGGGTTAGCAGAGCTTAAGAACTCTCAGGGGCGTCTTAAATCATCTATTGAGGAAGCTCCTACACTTGAACTCAAACCATTGCCCGAACACTTAAGGTATGCGTTTCTAGGTAATGCATCTACATTACCTGTTATTATTGCTTCTAACTTGTCAGGTAGTGAGGAAAGAAAGCTCTTGCGAATTTTGAGAGAGTTAAAATCGGCAATTGATTGGACCATAGCAGATATCACGGGAATCAGCCCTTCTTATTGCATGCACAAAATTCTGCTTGAGGAAGGAAGTAAGCCTACTGTAGAACATCAACGACGACTCAATCCTATTATGAAAGAGGTGGTGAAGAAGGAAATTCTTAAGTGGCTAGATGCAGGTATCATCTATCCTATCTCAGACAGTTCATGGGTGAGCCCGATGCAGTGTGTGCCTAAGAAAGGAGGCATGACAGTTGTAGCTAATGAGAAGAATGAGATCATCCCTACTCGGATAGTCACGGGGTGGAGATTTTGCATGGACTATCGCAAGTTGAACAAAGCCACTAGGAAAGATCACTTTCCTCTTCCGTTCATTGATCAGATGTTAGACAGATTGGCTGGCCACGAGTACTATTGCCTTCTAAACGGTTATTCGGGCTATAATCAGATTTGCATCGCTCCGGAAGATCAAGAGAAGACCACATTCACATGTCATTTTGGCACTTTTGCTTTCCAACGTGTTTCTTTCGGACTTTGTGGCGCTCCTGCCACTTTTCAAAGGTGTATGATGGCTATTTTCTCAGACATGATTGGCACGAATATGGAGGTCTTCATGGATGATTTCTCAGTTTTTGGTACTTCGTATGATGAGTGCTTGCATAATCTTGGCTTGGTGTTGAAAAGGTGCGTGGAGACCAATTTGGTGCTTAATTGGGAAAAATGTCACTTCATGGTACAAGAAGGAATTATTCTTGGGCACAAGGTATCTAGCAAGGGGCTTGAAGTGGATAAGGCTAAAGTGGAGACTACTGAGAATCTTCCTCCACCTAACTCTGTTAAAGGAATTCGCAGTTTTCTTGGTCATGCGGGATTCTATCGGCGATTCATTCAAGACTTCTCGAAAATTTCTAAACCCTTGTGTAATTTTTTGGAAAAGGATGTTCCTTTCAAGTTTGATGAAGATTGCTTAGCTGCTTTTGAGCTTTTGAAGAAAAAGTTGACTACCGCACCTGTCATTACTGCTCCTAATTGGGATGAACCATTCGAGCTGATGTGTGATGCAAGTGACTTTGCAGTGGGAGCTGTGCTTGGGCAAAGGAAGAGCAATGTTTTTCATGTGGTTTATTACGCTAGTAAAACCCTCAATGACGCACAGCTAAACTACACCACTACGGAGAAGGAGTTGTTGGCAGTTGTCTATGCTTTCGAGAAGTTTAGATCTTATTTGCTTGGGACTAAGGTAATAGTCTATACGGATCATGCAGCCATTCGATATCTGATTTCAAAGAAAGATTCAAAGCCTAGGTTGATTCGCTGGGTTCTTTTGCTTCAAGAGTTTGATTTGGAGATCAAGGATCGGAAAGGTACAGAAAACCAGGTGGCGGATCATTTATCTCGTTTGGAAGACCATGGTAAGGATTCACGCAATAAAACTCTTATTAATGAATCTTTTCCCGATGAGAAACTTTTTGGAGTACAAGAAGAGGAACCATGGTTCGCAGACTTTATGAACTATTTGGTGAGCAAGGTTATTCCTCCAGATCTTTCTAGTGCTCAAAGGAAAAAGTTTCTACGTGATGTGAAGTGGTATCGTTGGGATGAGCCATTCCTGTTCAGACAAGGTGCAGATCAGATGATTAGGTGATGCATTCCATATATTGAGATGGAGAGTGTTTTACGAGATTGCCACTCAACCATTTATGGTGGGCATTATGGAGGTGAGAAGACAGCAGCTCGAGTGCTTCAGGAAAGTTTCTACTAGCCTACCTTGTTTAAGGATGCTCATAAGTTCGTGATGAGATGTGATCGCTGTCAAAAGGTTGGAAATATATCTAGAAGGAACGAGATGCCTCTTAACATGCTTCTTGAGGTCGAAACTTTCGATGTTTAGGGGATTGATTTCATGGGACCATTTGTTTCTTCATGTAATAATCAGTATATCTTGCTAGCTATGGATTATGTGTCTAAATGGGTCGAGGTCAAAGCTTTACCGACCAATGATGCTAAGGTGGTACTTAATTTCCTTCATAAGCAAATTTTCACGCATTTTGGGACACCACGCGCTATAATCAGTGATGAGGCGACACAATTCTGTAATCATCAGTTTACTACAGTGATGGTGCAGTACAATGTGACGCATCGTGTGGCTACGGCCTATCACCCGCAAACTAATGGTCAAGCGGAAGTCTCTAACAAAGAGATCAAGAGAATTCTTGAGAAAGTGGTGAATCCGTCTCGTAAAGATTGGTCATTAAAGTTGGATGAAGCTGTTTGATCTTACAGAACAGCTTACAAGACATTCCTAGGTATGTCTCCGTTTCAGTTGGTTTATGGGAAAGCATGTTATTTGCCTGCGGAATTAGAGCACAAGGCATATTGGGCGTTGAAAAAGTTGAACAAGATGTATAAGGAGAAGGTCAAGAGGTGGCATGATAAAAGATTGACTCCCAAGGCATTTGTACCGGGTCAACAGGTTTTGCTATTTAACTCTCGCCTCAAGTTTTTTCCGGGAAAACTCAAGTCGAGATGGTCGGGTCCATTTATTGTTAAGACGGTGTTTCCGCATGGAGCTGTTGAAATTTTCGAGACAACACCGGATCGTGCTTTCAAAGTGAATGGACATCGATTGAAGCATTATTATGGAGGAACGTTGAACCGTGAGAAGGTTGTCGCCGTTTTGTCAACTACAGTTTGACATACTGAAAAAGGAAAAATGGTATGAAATTATGGAATTATTGAATGACTGGAAGAGAAACTGATATTATATTATCAATAAGTAAGTGATTTCATATTGAATAACCAGCAAGTTTATGTTGGTGTATTATTGCGCAAACAAGATGTGGCTATTTATGGTAATAATCTATTTAATTACCTTGTAACGACATCTTTTATATTATATTGGTATATTGTTCAGTTGATGTTATTTTCGAACATTATACTTTCCCTATAGAATTTCGTGGTTATAAATGTTTCAAGAATGATATTAAGTATCAGTTGAATGTTGGAAACCCATGCACATGATGGGATATTTTGTTAAACTCTAGTAATAACTTGTTGAGAAATTCTTTCGCTCATACTTGCTTGTTTTTCAAATATTAACTTTTTAGTGGAAGGTAGCCGGACGAGGTTATCTGCATGGCTTAGATGAAGCGAGCAGTGTGCCCTTATGAAGATGATATGATCTAGAAAGTTTATAGTTGGAGTAAGTTATATGTAAGTATATTGTTGTGTAATATATATGTTACTTTGCGCAAAATAGTACTAGTTGCTGGTGTACTTCTCAACGAAGTTATACTAGTAGTAAGGATTTCATTCTTGTTTCTAGCCCTATAACCTAAAAGATGCTTGGTGGTTGGGGTCTCAAATGTTGTAACTCAATTATTAATGACTATAGATGGTTTAATGTGGTTAAACATGTGATTTGTTATTAAGGATTTCCGTGTGACGACCAAATCCTTGACCCCGAATTTGGGGGCATTACAGAAATGGTATCAGAGCTGAGGTTATAGTAAACTAGAAACGAGAGTGAGTAGAAGTGTGTATAGTTATGTGAGAATGTCAGAGCTCATGTAGAGTTAATGTTGGACTACCGGGTGTAGTGCCAATGATTAAGTTAAGATTTGAATGCTATGTTGAAGGATATGTTGAGATAGAACTCCCTGCGATTATTAAGTTAACAAATGAGCCGCGCGCTGCCAGCCCTCGTGGGCGCTGCCAGCGGCCACCCCGTCTATCCAGCCTTATGATTACCCGAGAATTAGGATTTTAACACCCTATATCTTCAAATCCTAATTCTATTCTTATATCCTACAACCCTAATTCTCTAAATCCTACTCATACCCTAAATTCTACCTTCCCAAACTCCTATCTTCTCCCTTATTTATCTCTACCAATACACTATACACACATCCTATACATACAAAACTCCATTAAAGCTTCAAGCAAGGATTATTCAAGTTTGGAGGAGTTGTCATTCCAAGTTCACCTCTCGGATTCGTATTGGGTATCAATTTATTCGTTAAATCTTGTTAGTACGAATTTTGTTCTTGCCAATTTGGGATTTGTTGTGTTGTTATTGTTATTTTTGATATTTTTGTTAGGAATTGATTGTTAGATATTGGTGGATATTTTTGTTGAGATTGTTGATTGATAAATGGCACCTAAAAGGCAAAGGGGTAGTACTAGTACTCGTCCGTCATCGGATAAAGATTCTAGCATGAGCGGAGGTGTTAGGGAGAGATTTTCATCTCTGGAGGCAGAAATTGAATATAACCGGTTGTTGTCGAGGCCGGTTGCTAAAGAGAGGGGGGGTTTTGCCAACAAAACCATCGGGGTTGGTTAGGATGATTCGTGGTATGAGATGGGAAGGTTTTTGTGAGGCAACTTCACCGGTTCCCTTTAGGGGTGATCATTCGGTCGGTTCGGTTAAAAACCGAACCGAATAACCGAAATCCGATTTTTACCAAACCGAACCGAACCGATTTATCAGTAGAAACCGAACCGAAAAATCGAAAAACCGTACCGAAATATTTCACCAAAACCGAACCGAACCGATAACAATATATATATATAATATATTTTTTTTAATTTTAAAATTAATTTTAATAGCAAATATATTAAAATATGATACAATTAAAATAAAAATAAAACACAAACTATCAATTTAAATATTTAAACTTAATTTTGAATTAATTAAATCATGCATATATAAAATATAAACATATACATATATAATATAAATAAAATATATTTATATAATTCGGTTATTTCGGTTTGAACCGAAGTTTTTAAAAAAAAACCGAACCGGACCGAAATAAATTTCGGTTTAAACCGAAAAACCGAATTAACCGAAATTTTCAGAAAAATACAATCCAAACCGAACCGAAATTCAACATTTCGGTTCGGTTTTTCGGTTTCAGTTCGGTTTTGCTCTGCCCTAGTTCCCTTGGATGTTGTTAGGGAGTTCTATGCTAACGCCAAGGAGGAGAAGAGTGGTATTTGTGTGGATCGTGGCATGAGGGTGGACTATAGGCCGGCGGCTATTCATCCAATTTTAGGACATCCACCTAAGCTGAGGGGTGCGGAAGATTGGGCATTGAAGACTACGTCCGATGTGGATTTGGAGGAGATTGTTCTTGAGCTTTGCGTGCCAGGTACGGTTTGTAAGTGTAGAGTGGGTACTAATGAGCCGTCTACTTTTCCTGCCACTACGATGAACAGGGTTACACGGGCGTGGTACATGTTTATCTGTGCGAATATCATGCCTTCTTCACATACGAGTGAAGTCACTGTTGAGAGAGCCATTATTCTCTGGGGGATTCTAAAGGGGAAGTATATTGATGTGGGCCATATTGTTCATCAGATTATTCTCCGGTTCTTGAGATTTGGCTCGCAGGCTGCGATTCCACATGCTTCTATCGTAGCAGGGTTGTGTATGTCTGTTGGTGTTAGATGGGGTGAGGACGAGCAGTTGCAGTTGCCGGGTGCCCTCATTGATGACTCTTCTATTGATAAGATGGTGGAATGGCCAGGCGGCATTCATCACGAGAGAGGTTTGGGTTATATAGTTGCTGGTGATGGTGGTCAAGGAGCGGGCGCTCCGCCACATGTTTTGAGAGATTCTAGCGTTGCTAGAGCGGGTCCTTTCCGAGAGCGTGTTGAGAGAACTGGTCTTGCGGATGCTCAGTTTCGCAAGTTGACGAGACGTATTGATGCTATGCATGACATCAATTGTCGCTATGCTGATGACATGACTGTGGCTTTGAGCACGGCTTTCCGGGATACCGGTATTAATGTTCAGTGGCCTGTCTTTGGAGCTCATACATCCTATCCATCGTCTGATTCTGATTCACCCGATGAGGGTGATTCTTCCGACGAGTAGGTATGTTTTGTACTATCCCTTGTATGACCTTCCATTCAATGAGGACATTGAATATCTTAAGTTTGGGGGTGTGGTTGGGGATTAGTGTTGTTGTTGTATTGTGTTCATATAGATATCACATTTTGCATGTTAGTGTAATTCATTCATGTTTTGTTCGTATTTTTGCATGTTTGTTTCATATAGGGCATTCGGTTATTTTTGTTTTATTTTATCATGTGAGTCCATTTTATTTGCATTTCATGGCATGCATTTTTCATGATTCCTTAGAACGAGCTAATTCTGATTGGTAGGTTGATGCCTTATTGAGTGTGGTAATGAGGAATAGAGGGTTGATTTATAGTTCTTATGAAATTGACTTGCATGCTTCAGAAACACAATTTTTACACAGTCTCATCGTTTGCTTTTGGGCTAGGTTGAGGTCATGCTTGTTTGGTTGTTTTAGATTTAATCACTTGTGTATATTTAGAATTTTCGTTATTCCCTTGATAATGTAGGGATACTAAAGTCTAAGTTTGGGGGAAACCAGAGATTTCATGCTAATTGTTAATAGTTGTCAATAATGGCTAGGCGTCAAATGGCTAGTAGCCGGCTCATATTTTATGAGTAGTCTAGGGTTGGAAATGAGAATACTCATTCCAGATTGCATATATAAAAAAAATGAAAAAAAAGAAAAAAAAAGAGTCGGAAAAAAAATTTTGTTATGTTTAAATTGTTAAATGCAGAATTAACCAGGGTGAGCTCTTTAATACTTGAGCAATTAAGTTCGCGGGGACTTTGTGCCTAGTGACCTAAGGCTTTTATAGTCTGGAATCCACTAACCTAACGCTCGTTACATGGGTATTATTGTATAAGCCTTTTGGGGTCTCATCCATTGCACGGTTAAATAAGCATGCGTTGTTGTGTATAGTATTATGTGTTGTAGTTTAGTAATAAAGCATGAATTTCTGTCTAACCCGAAGGATGATGGAGGTGTTCCTAGGTTATGAAGTGTTTACCGTCTATTCTATTTATAAAATTGTGATTTTGAGAATGAGTATGATTTCGATCTAGTGTTAGGAGTATATCTGATGAGCATTGCATACACGCACGTTTCTGTTCATGTATTGTTAGTATACGGGGACTTAGTCGAGCTCTATTTGGATTTGGTTGCATGCTTTGAGATATTTGCTTGCTAGTTGGTTTTGGTTAGTTAAAGGGGATCATTGCATTTTCATATTAGTTGCATTCATGCATTGCATTGTTTATTCAGATGGATTTTGCGGGTACATTCGCTATAGGCCCTCACGAGACCTCACTCGTCCACTAGGGCTGCCTAGGAGTTTAAAGGGCTTGTTACATATGTCAAATGCAACCGTGATCACCTACGGAAGTGGTACTAGTTAGTTTTATATAGGTATATTTGTTCATGCCTGAGGACAAGTGATGTGCCGAAAATATGACAATTAATTATCGCAAGCGCACGATCTCGTTTTAGTGTTTATGATTCGATCCACAGGGAATAATTTTTATTTCGCGATCCTTAACTTTAATTTAGGCGAATTAGAACAAGTGTTTTTGGATGATTTTTGATTTACCCCTAATTAATTACTTAATGAAAATTTATTTAACTAATAAAAACTGAATTATTCTAAAACTTAATTTTCTAGAATTATTTTACAAATTTAAAAATTCTAATTTTGAATTAAATGCAAATTCTAAATTATTCTAGAACTAAGAATTATTTTTAAAAGGCTAAAATTTATTCTTAAATTATTATAAAACTTCTAAATTTAATTTAAAAATTAGATTTTATTCTAAAATTTTTTCTTTAAGAAAATTAAATTTATTCCAATTTTAAACTAAATAATTAAAAATGAAACGAACAAAAATTTAAATTACTCTAAAAATTCTTAATTCCTAATTCTAAATTATTCTAATTTATTCTAAAATATTATTGAAACTAGATTTTATTCTAAAACCCATTATTTTTATTTTATTTTTTTTAAACAGTGAAAACTCGATTTACTTATCTAAAAAGGAACTGAGAATAACAAAGCCATTTCAATAAACAAGAACTCAGAACTCAGAAATGTAACACAGAACTCAGAGACAGGACTCAGAATATCACTAACTGGATTAACAAGCTTTATTCGACTACAAAACTAGAATCAAAATATAAGAAAACCAACATCACCAGACGAACATTCAACATTACCAATTTGCAAAGGAAATAGCAGTACAGACTCAGCAACGATTTTACAGCTAACAAACAAACCAAAATGCAGAGATTAACGAAATGCAAACTCGTTGAACTCAAATCAAAACTCGGTGGACAAACTCGGCAAATCGAACGGTGCAGCAAATTACGTCTAATGAACTCCAAACAAAATTAAAACTCGCAGAAAACAACAGGATCTCAGCTACAACCTCGATACAAAATTATGACAACTGAGACTTACGACACAATAGACAAAACTCGACACAGGAAACTCATTTTGATTGAAACCAACAGCTATCAGTTGACTCAGTACATAACAATCCGAACAATTTCAAAACGAAAACACCCGCATAAAACTCGCAGCAACAATAAAAAAAATTACACAGCTCGGAACAAAGCGGCAAATTCAGTGAGAAACCAACAAAAACAATTCCGAGGCAACCCAGTTAACTCGGCCATAAAAACAAAATACAAAGCAAACAACTCGGTAATCACGAAAAAACTACTCAGCAATCCAGCGGGTCAACTCGCGAAACAGAAATCGAACTTAGAAAACAGCCTTTACGAAACCAAACTCAGAAAATGCTGAACAAAAACAAGATGCGAGGGCTGTGGGTTTAAAGAGAAAAAGAGAGGAAATGGGTGTGCGATTGGTTGCAAAGAATCGAAGAGGGAAGAGAGTGGGGGTGCGAGTTCGATTGCTAGTATAAGCAAGGCAGGGGAGGTTGTGATTATACCTATTGACAAGAAAGGGGAATCTGGGAAAGAAAAAAAAAAGGGCTGGTGGTTCGAGGAAACAGAGGAGGAGATGTGGGTGTTAATTGAATAAGAATGGAAAGGGGAGGGATGTGGCCATGGTGAAGAGAAGAAAGGATTAGATGGGTCTGTAACAAAGAAATAGGGGACTTAAATTAATTCGAATAAAATCAAAATAGAGGAGACTAAATTAATGGTTCGAATTAAAAAAATTTAAAACAGATAAATAAGTGCAAGAAATTAATACAACTAATTTTTTTTGTATTTTTTTTATTTTTATTACACTAAAACATAAAACATAAAAACTAGATTTATAATTGACAATTATAAAACCCACAATAAAATGGAAATTTAAAGGGGCGTAACTAATATTAAAACGAGAATTAAAATTACGAAAACAAATTCTTCAAATCGATAATTTCAATCCCGTGTGGTTAGCGTTGCTACTTTGTCCACCCGAGAATTTACGAAAATAACAAAATAAAGAGCAAAGAGAAGTGCAATAAATTAAATGAAACTTGAAATTGCATACAAATAAAAGGTGTTCAAAAAAAATTACAACTATAATTTGGGAGTGAACTACTAAAACATAATTCTAGGATATGGTAATGGTCTCTTTACAAGTGAAGAAATGAAGCCTATTTATAGAAAAATTTTAGGGTTTTAGGTAGGTATGGGTAAATCCTAGCCATTGATTTGGTTTAGTGTTGGCTAAATCTTGGCCATCCATTTTGTTTGGTAAAAATATGCACCACCACCCCTTGCTTTTCCTTTTCTTCTTGTTTTGGTCCTTCTTTTTCTTCTTTTGTCATTTATTTCTTTATTTTGCCATTTTTTCAGTTTTCTCGAATTTTTCCTGAAATGCAACAAAATAATTTATTAAAATACGAATTCAAACAATAAATAGGCAATAAAAATATGCACTTATCAACAAGCATCGGTTTAAGTTTGGGGGTGTGATAAGTGGATTTAATATCCACTTGGAACGCTTCGTTTCGGCTTGAATTGGTGTCTTGGTCTCAAGTTTGTTGTAGTTTTAATGTGTTTTTGTCTAGTTGTGCAGATTTGTGAAATGCCGGCTAGGGTTGCTGATTTCCGTCGATTTTGGACTTAGAGTTTGAGCTTATAATGAAGAACAGAAGCTTCATTTATGCTTCTTGATGTTTGTAATCCAAGAGAATTGAAGACGGAAGTTAACGCAAAAGGAATGTTAGAGAACGGAAGCAAAACGAAGAAATTAGCACAAAATTAGAATCCGGCAGAGTTGCTGAGCACTGGCAGTGCGCATGGGGGCTGGCAGCGCGCACGGGCGCTGCGCGCTGCCGGGAGACTTCCTTGAATTTTCCTGTTTTCTATCCTATTTCGAAATTAAGTTGTATTTTGGGACTTTTCTTGCTGGAAAAACTTCTAGGGTCTATATAAACATATTCTATCATTGTAATTCGTACCAATACTTTACATCACACATAGAGAGAGCCGAGAGATGGAAAAACATATTCAAAGAAAGATTTCAAAGATCGTGACAATCAACGGAGTTCTAAGATCTACTTTTCTTTTATATTCTTCTATTAAGGCGAAACCCTTGGATGTTTTTGGGATTTGTTTTCTTACTCTATTACTCTAGTTTATTATTCAATTCTTGTTTTATTATCATGTTTTCACTCGATCCCATGATGACGAACGATTCGATCATGAACTAATCGTTGTCATGGGATTCTGACGGATTTATTTATGGAGCTTTAGTATTTTGACGCTTTAAAGATCTGTGTGTGATGTATATTGATATCCGCGTATGGTTATGTTTAATTGTTAGATGCGTAGCTAACATCTAATATGTTAATCTCTTGTGAAGTGAAAGTGGATCTTGAGATTTAGAACTTGACATGCTAGCATAAGTTCATGATTGTTCATCAACATGATTTGTAGCATAAATAGAAATATATTATGTTGCCCTATGTGATTAATATGGATAACTTGTTCCTCAACCGTTATGTTTTCAAATTCTATAGACATATAGGGTCTAAGCATAATTGGTGTCTATTCATCTTCTATCTCTTTTGTGGATGTATGCGTAGTTTGGTATACGTATGCTGACAGGTAGCGTGTGCTTGTTTCGTGTTGTTCGATCAGATATCATAACCATTGCATATAGTGATTAAAGGCGTCAGATCTAAGTGAAATATTTAATGAAGTTAGGATCCCATGTTTATTCTCATATAAGTAATTCGATTCCAATTCTCATTAGTTTAGTAATTCTTAGTTTGTTAAATTGTATCTTAGTTAATTTAGTAAATCAAAACCCCAAATTTGTTAATTGTCTTAGCAGTGAGTAAAAACCATACATTGTTGCATAGGTTACTAAATTAAAACCAAAACCAGATCTCTGTGGGAACGAACTTGACTTATATCTATATTACTTGTGACCACGTACACTTGCGTGATTTAATGTAAACAATATTATTATTATTATTATGTGGAAGTGTTTAATATTTGATTATTCAAGAATATAAAATAATTTAATATCATAATTAGAAGAAAAAATAACTTTTAATATTGAAATTGATTAAATATATAGAATAATGTTTTTTAGATTATCTCAATATATTTACTTGAAACAATCAAATAAAATAACTATGTGGATTATGATATAATTATATTATGATAATTAAATATGAAAACAAATCAATTATAAATCATAGCATATTATGAGAATATTAAACCAATTATATGCTTGTCTCTGATAAATATTTCGAGATAATCTTTAAAAAATTATTCTCTTAAATATATATTATAAAAAATAATTAAAATACAAAAATAATTGAGTTTTTATACATCATTTACTAAACTAAAGTCATTTATAAAATTTGGCCTTATTTGATTGCAACATCTATGTGTTTTGATTTCTAAATAATGCTTGTGTGCATTTTTCAAGAATTAATAATAAAATTGATTATGTTTTACAACTTCATATAAAAGGTATAAAAAGAGATAATGTCCAAAATGACACATTTTTTAATCCAACTATCCAAAATAGCACCATAAAAAAACATGGCCCCTCCCTGGCACTTCCATCACGAGTATAATATATGCGTATATTTAATTATGATTCTAGCTCTTCTAGTGATCATAACGATTTTAAATATGTAACTCCCGTTCGAAATAAAAGAGTTTATCGTAAATTTTTTGATGAAAATGGTGATGAAATTCATGTAACAATAGATGTTGATGATATTGATGATGTTATTGATAATGTTGGCAAAAAATTTGGTTATACTTCTAATTTGAAAGGGAAAGAAAAAATAATTATTGATAGTGATGAAGATGTTAATATTGAAAAAAAAGGATGATATTGATGATCATGACAATGATAATGCTAATATTGGAGAAGAAAATATTGAATCTTTTTTTGCAAATATGAATGATGTAGTGCTTTGTGTTGGTATGCAATTTGATTCTTTACAAGAAGCGGAATTATTTTATAAAAATTATGGTCGTAAGGTGGGGTTTGAGATAATTATTAGGAGCACTTATGAACATAAAGAAGTTGATGATCTTGCATTGCTGATGTATATTTGTCGGAAGGGTGTGAGACGAGGTTCGAACACTCCGGGTGTTATGGATAAAGGAAAGCGGACAAGAGATTTTATTAGTCGAACTAAATGTGAAGCTCGGATGTGTGTCACTCATAAGTGAATTTGAACAAATGGGAAGTAACTTCGGTCAACTTAAAACACAATCATGGCATGGTTATACCGGATAAAATACAATTCATGCAAAGGTTGCATAACATAGATTCGTTTACCCGATCGATAATTGAGTTGTTTCACAAATCGGGGATCGAGACCGCGAAAATAATGAAATTTCTTAGTGAGTCATGTGGTGGTATTCAAAATCTTGGTTAGTTTAATCAGGACATACGTAATGTCATACACAACATTTGACGGGTGTTTGATTCTGGTGATGCAGAGTGTGGTTTGGCTTTGCTACGAGAATTGAAAGAAGCTTGTGGTGGAAATTTCTTTTATCGAGTGGATGTGGACGAGAAGAATCGTGTTAAGGGTTTTGTGTGGGTTGATTCTCGGTGGTTTAATGCTTACAAGAATTTTGGAGACGTGGTAACTTTCGACTCGAATTATCGGACTAATAGGTATTGCATGCCTTTTATACCTATTATAGGTGTGAACCACCACTACCAAAACATCTTGTTTGGATTTGCACTTATAAGGGACAAGAAAGAAACATCTTACAAATGGGTTTTGGAAACATGGTTGGAAGCCATTACCGATCAAGACATTTGGCCTGTTTGGCCAGACTTAAAATAAGTCCTTTTGGATTTATTTTCGGGTAAAAATTTCATATTTTGATAAAAAAAATTTATACAAGTATTTAATGTATGTTTGAGATTCTATAAGTTGCAAAAAAAAGTTGACTTTTTTCAGGAAAAAGTTAGGAATCTCTAACTTTGTCTTAAAATAAGTTGACTTATTCTGGAAAAAAGTTCCCCCAAACACCCCCATTGCTTTGGCAAATGCTATTGCCGCGGTCATGCCACAAACAAATCATACATATTGTACGTGGCATATAAGTCAAAAGTTTCCCAAGAAGTTGTTTTCTTTGTATACTCGATTTCCGGATTTTAAGAAAGATTTTAACTCATGTGTGTATAAGTTGTTGTCACCTACCGAATTCGAAGGTAGTTTGAAGGTGTTGGTTGAAACGTACGGTCTCGGGAATCATGTTTGGCTAAATGAGATGTATGCAATTAGAAGATAATGAATTCGTGCTTACACCAAGCAATTTTTTTCCGTCAGAATGACTACCACTTTAAGAAGCGAGTCCAGGAATTCTTTTTTTGATGAGTATGTTTAAGCATCAACCGGTTTGAAAAAATTCATTGAGAACTTACAAAATACTTTGGGGAAATAATATCTCAATGAGGTTGAAGCCGACCACGAGATCGAGTTCAAGAAAAGGGGACTATTATACAATTCTTCTTTGAAGACTCATGCATCTATGATTTACGCAAAAGAAATATTTAAACAATTTCAAAATGAACTTCTAAAAAATGAATCTTTTATTGCTAAGAACATTAAACATGTTAGAATGTACTTGATAAAAAAATACACGATACCGCCATGTAACATAATTACATGTCTGCATTGAAACATGATGGACGACAGGACGAGGACTATCCCGGGAGTTCTGATTAATTTCCATGTATAAATTTATGTGAAAAATTATTGCAATATATATACATGCCCGTGGGTTAGCCATAAAAAGTTGAATAAATAATACAAAATATGTGGATTTTTTCCCCACAAAAAAAAAATATGTGGATTTTTTCACTTTACCTATTTTCACTTTACCTATTTTCAGAATATTCCTACTTCCTCCCGAAAATACAAAACCATAGACAACACAACATATGCAGAGAGTCAGAGTTGATCTCTCCCTCCATTTTCTCCGTAAGTAACACATGATGATGATACTTAGTACTACTACTACTACTAATTTTCTGTAAAACCCTTTAGGTTTCTTTGTTTGACCCTCCCAAATCCAACCATAAAGTGGTCAAGCAAACGAGGCAATGGAGAGCATGATCCAGATGACAATTTTGTGTGGAATAATATTATGGATATATCTATCTTCCCTTTTTAATCTCACCCAAAAGCTTAGATCTTTCATTAAGCCTTGGGTCTCTAATCGTGTCCGTTCTGAATTTCACATTATACTCAAGATTCAGGTTCTTGAAACCACTCATCTCTCTCTCTCTCTCTCTCTCTCTCTCTCTCTCTCTCTCTCTCTCTCTCTCTCTCTCTCTCTCTCTCTCTCTCTCTCTCTCTCATCTCTCTTTGTGGACATTACTAATTTATATGTATATGTTTGTTACCTGTTTCTTGTTTATCATTATTTGTTAAATCAGCTAGTTTGGTCTGCAGAAACACCAACATGGGATTTTAGATGCTTTATTTTCGAGCTTATCTTGTGTTGTTTCTGTGCCTTTTTACACTGCTTTTCTTCCCTTACTTTTCTGGGTATCCTCTCTTTTCTCATAATTTACTTTTGAGTCTTTTAGTTGATCAATCAACATGCATTATATTTATTTTAATCTTGAAGTTCACATATTGTAGAGTGGGCATGGCAAATTGGCTAGACAAATGACCCTTCTGATGGTTTTTTGTGATTACATAGGGAACTGTATTAAGGTAACATATTTTTGCTCTTCTTCATCAAGTCGTACCTAGTCAGCTTATTATCATTTTTATATTTTGAATATGTACTGATTCAACTTATTGTTTCTTAGGATATGGTGTCAGCTCCTAGGCCGGATTCACCTCCGGTCAGGAGAATAACAGCTACCAAAGATGAGAAGGAAAATGCATTAGAATATGGATTGCCTTCTTCTCATACACTTAACACAGTCTGCTTATCAGGGTATGGGGGCAATTCTCTTCTTGATCCTGTATTTTAGTTACACAATTTTTGCTAGCTCTGGGTTTTTTTCACTTAATCCCTTAAGTTATATGTAGAAGTACTTCTCTTTAGATTGTATGTTTGGGCCTTTGGATGGATTGTTACAAGCATCGTCAGAGATCATCCATGATTTTTTTTTTTTGTATTTCTTATAAGGGTCAAAACGTTGCAACAGTTATTAATGTTCAAGAGTAAAACTTGTATAGTTATATGACTTAGCTTAGACTATTACACATATATGAAATTGTCACGGAATTCTATTTGTTTTATATTATAAAACTGTAAAAGAACGTGTTGTATAGTCTAGACATAAGAAATTGGGGCGTTTGGATTTGCTAATTTCAGTCCTAAGTTTCAGACTATGGTGCGACATGAGTGTGTTAATATGGTTCACTGATACGTAATGACATTATCATTTATATTATTGATAATGTTGTGTTCTTAACCTTCACTTTGTGATGGACTACTATATACCTCATGTAAATCTCTCTTGCTCGCTGGGGCACTCAGGTACCTGCTGCATTATGTTTTGTCGTACATGGAAAGTGAAGATGCTGCCATCCAAATTGCTGGATTTGCAATTGTTTTCTTGTTTGTGGGCCTCATTGGCTATGGTGACTTTTTTCTGTCCCAGCAATTTGTGGTCACTGCCACCTTCATAGTTTCTCCGCTTTCTATATTGACATGTAATTATCTTGTCAGGCAGAATTTACCTTGGGATGCACAGCTTGATCGATGTTATAGGCGGTCTTGGTCTTGGATTTATAACACTGACATTCTGGCTCCTTGTTGATGAGTACATAGACAGTTTTGTAGTTTCAGGAAAAAATGGTACGTGGACTTATATCTAGTATGTTTAATCAGGTTGATTTTGTACTACACATTTTTATGATAGTTATTAAATTTCTAAATTCTCTTTCCCACTGGCATAGTTTCTGTTTAATACATTTTCATTAGTAATTAAAATTTTAAAAAGAATCTAAAATGTCATTCGTAGTAGGCTAGTAGCACAAAATCATGCTAAAGTGAATAGAGTATGTTACTGATTTTCTCTAGGTTGTAGTGGGAGTATGATATAGGAGTAGCTACTAATATCTTTACATTTTGTTTTAATGCGTGATTTGTGCAATAGAAAACTTTAGAATTCATTGCGTGTTAGTAATGAATTTGACAGGACATGCATTTCTGGAACACTTCTCTGTTTTTTTCTCACAATGCGAGGGAACCAGATACGAGTCAACTAACTCCCATGATACAAGTATATACAATGTAAAATCTCAAAGACAGAGGCTTTTTATGTCTCTGATTTCTGAACATTGCAAATTTTTATAGTGGGATGTATAACGTAAGCTTTTTACCTGGCATTTCCGCGTTGATTTTGAGTTTTATGATCTTAGGCTCTATTTGTATCACAAAAAAAAATTCATGTTGTTTGATTAGTTTAGAGAAAAAAATTACTTATAATTTGATCATTCGGTGTTTATTTAGTTTAAAGAAAACAATTTCCTAATTTTCTGGTTTTTGTTAAGTGTAAGAATGATAAAATATTTTCCTATAAGGGGGTAAATTCTTTAGAAATTGTTACTCTATGATTTAGGGTATATAACTTCCCTTTTCAAATGATGAGAACATTTTCCAAATTCTGATAGA
The DNA here is from genome assembly GCA_036435485.1 of Saposhnikovia divaricata. Taxonomy (NCBI): domain Eukaryota; kingdom Viridiplantae; phylum Streptophyta; class Magnoliopsida; order Apiales; family Apiaceae; genus Saposhnikovia; species Saposhnikovia divaricata. The sequence goes on from CM071596.1 coordinate 94,361,614, forward strand.
TCTGTTTTGGATTTTCCTGCGGGGAAGTGAATGTTCACTATCGCAGCTGTCTTCAGATCAGATGTGCCGCGACTATAAAAATGGTACATAGGGCATACCTCAGGTTTTCTTCGTCGATAAAGTTCTTGCCTTGAGACATTTAGGGGTTACGATCAATGTAAAAGATTAAAGCAAAAGGAAAAAGCTGACTGTTGTCATTCTCTCAAAATTTTCACGTACTATTGATAGAAAACTGGTTTACTAATAATTTATAAAATGATAGTCATACAAAGGAAAATAAATAAATTTACAGAAATTGCTATTCCTTATTTTGTAGAAAGATATTTTCCTGGATATTATTTTTTTTTCAAATGTTGACTTTGAAATTATTTTCCAAAGTCAAGTAACTTTCTGCTAATCAAACGGAGCCTTAAATTATGTTAGATTCTTCGTTATATTCAGTTAATTTAAATAATAACGCAAAATTGTAGGTATTTGTTAATAAATGTTTTTATTTTCTAGCGATGTTTAAGCCATTTAAAATAGAGCCAACTAGCCAGTTTGGTGGCTTGTTTTTTAACTTTCACTTCTATAAAACTCTATTTACAGTAAGTTAAATGTCCCTAGTAGGGGTGTTCATCAAACCGCAAAAATCTTTAGCCCTGCACCGCTTCGTGCAGTGCAGTTTGTGGTTTGGGACTTATGGCGGATCAAACTGCAGTGCATATCAGCATGATATTATATATTTATTATGCAACCTTCCTACCCAATTCATTTATAGATTAGAGCAAGTCCAATGCTAAAGCTAATATGACTATAGCTATTGCTATAATTTGAGACCAAAAAGTAGTTTTTGGTCTTAAAATACAACTATTGCTCCAATGCATTGTTCTCAAATAAGACCAAATATAGCTATGCATCGGACTTGCTCTTATAAAGAAGTTTTAGGAGGCTGAAATGTCCAAGTTTAGGCAGTAAAATTCTTCAGCATAATATATTGTGTTTCTAATCTATTGTGTTTACCCCATCTTCAGCATAACTGTACTTGTCCTTTGTTATTTGAATTGCTTGAAGCAAGTTACGTATTAGTTGAATCTTCTTATTTAATCAATCAAACAATTTATTAAGGAATGCAGATTTTTTGTCTCAGCCAAGACTAATCAGTATGGAACTCTGTAACAGTAAAATTCTTGAACTGTGCTTAACATTTTTGAGATCTTTTTTACAAATATGTTTATTTTTATGTTACTGAAATCTGAAATACGTAAACCACCCACACCACCTCGCTTTTTCATTTTTCTGTGGTGTGGTGGTGGGGAACCAGGATAAAGAGTTTTTATATATGTCATTAATTAATTTAAATACGTTTAGTGTAGAGGGAGATAATGTATTTATTTAAATGTTTTATATGTGGGGCGTGGAGTTTACTAGATAAGTAGTTTATTTTTAATGAAGCCCAACTGTTACGGTTAGTCCATCAGGTTTAGTTTTAGGGGTTTCATTATCTATATAAATGATGTAATCCCCATTCCCCCGGCATTATCTTAGACTTGATTAATAGAAAGTGGTTTTGATATCAATATTGATTTGAGTCTCGTATATGGGTTGCGATCCATAATCTCTTCCTTCTGCGGTTGGGAAGCCTTGGGTTAGTGAATTTTCTGCGGTTAATTCACCCAAATTTATTGTTATTCTTGTTTAAGTTTGTCAGTACATCGTTTCTAAAGCTGTTCTACATCATGCAGTTTATGTGGTTTTATATTTTAGTCCTAGAGTTAGATATAAGTAGGTGCCTCTTTGGCTCCTAACACTCATTTTATATCTCCTTGCAGTAACATCATTTTGGTCTGCACTTACTTTCTTGTTGCTCTTTGCGTATCCAAAACCAGAAAGTCCAACTCCAAGTTTTGAGTATCATGCAGCCTTCAGTGGTGTGGCCCTGGGAATTGTAAGTATAAAATTTCACATTCTTGACATTATATTTGTGAGTCTTGCCTGTTTTAAGTTGATCAAGTATGTGCAACCATTCTAGGACCTAAGTAACTGCACGAGATACTTCTTTACAAGCCCTGGGAAATATAGATGTCTTAGATATTCCCTTATTTTAATTCTTCACGTTGTGCCTACCTCGTATAAAATCCTAAACTGGAAAGTAATTGTGTTGTACAGGTAGCTGGGGTCCAACAAACTTACCATCAGTTTCACCATGACAAAGTTCCCCGCATCTTTACTTCTCAGCTCTCAATTCCTATGTATACAGGAAGAGTTATTGTGGGGATTTCTACCATACTACTTGTCAAGTTCTGTAGCAAGACTATAGCAAAATGGACTCTTCCGATATCAGCAAATGCCTTGGGCATCCCAATTCGGTCAACTAGCTACCTCCCAGCACTAGTCTGTCCACCAACTGGCAAAAATTCAGCTGAAGCAAAACAGTCCGGCTATCTTCAAAAGCTTTTCTTTTTTATTATTCAGGAAACCTTTGATGTTGATACTGGTATCAGGCTCGTTCAGTACGCTGGTCTTGCCTGGTCTGTAGTAGACCTTGTTCCTTCTCTTTTCACCCACCTAAGGTTATAGGAGTAGTAGTTTACATTGTAATATATACAATTTTTCATTTTCCTCTTTTGGCCTGCCTTTGCTTGGTCAGCAAACCTCTCTCCATTGTATATATCAGCAAACCTCTCTCCATTGTATATAAAATTTCTCAACTTACTTTTTAGTCAGGTGAATGGAAGTACGACAGATTAAATGCCTTCTACCTCTCTTGCGCATTCTTATTCTTAATAGCGAATTTTTAAAGACATTTTGTAAGTTTTATTATAGAGTTCGAAATCAGTTATGAATTACTGTATTGACACCATGAATAGTCTATCATTTATGCTATCCATGTAATCAGCGAGACAAGCTAATTTTGATTACAGATTTTGAGTAATTACCTGGTTTTCCTAAGCAAACGTCTACATTTTGTTGAATTAGGCAAGTACTGATGCATAGAAATTTGAACTGCTCAGTACTTTCTCCGGCTTGGCCATTTCAATAGCAGGAGTCCACATGCACAGACCAGTTATTGTACTCTCTGACTCTGGAAGGCAAAATAAGTTTTGGCCTTCTGAATAGTTCAGCAAGTTGAAGATAAGGAAACAGAATTTGGTTAAGATATTCCAATGAAGTTTTACTGAAATTTAGGAAAAAATAAAAAGATATTCCAATGAAGTTTTACGGAAGGCCAAAAGGTTTTGGCCTTCTGTATTGTTCAGCAGGTTGAAGAAAAGGGAACAGAGTTTGCTTAAGAAATTTCAAGCATGTTTTACTGAATATGTGGAACTACTATGCAATGAAGTATAATCATCTTGTTTCTGTAATATAAAGAAACGAATATTTTCCAAATATCTAGCTATCACTTCACTTACATACAAGCTCAAGCTATGGAAACGAATTACATTCTTTGTGCTTCTTCATCTGAAAACATTCAAGCACAGAAATTACCACGAAATGAAGAATAATAAACACAACTTTATTACAATAAGTTTTACGGACTAACACAGCATCTCCTGTGCTACAGATATCAACTAAAACATACTAGTATGGCATAATATATATGTTTAGCTTCACATTCCTCTTCCCTTCATCACATGCCTTCTCAGCCCTGGAATATGCACGTTTGAGATGTAATCCTTCCAGTCAATGCTTCCCACATCGAACCCGAAAATCCTCTGTTCTTCTTCAGACATGCAGCTCATCAATCTCTCTGTGTTGCTATTATCAAACCTGTTGTTTTTGAAGATTGTACAGATGCACAATCAAAAAAATTTGTCAATATTTTTCGTACTATAAAATGGGACTTAGTAGATGTTGAAGTTAATGTCAGTGTAAGCTTAATCTTGAGAAGGTTAATACTAAACTAGATTAATTAAATGTAATTGTTCTCCAAGCATGCTTAAATTACCTTCCACCGTAGAATGTGTACGGGGCATATATGTTTGCCAAGTACTTTGCCTGTTCAACTGATTTTCTGCAAATATATTCCAGTTTCCGTGAATATTTTCCATTAGGATTAGGTAAGTCTGCCAATCCAGTTCTATGAATCGTGTCTCTCCACAAATGATAAGAGAAATCTTCCATAGAATTGAAGACTTTCATGGTTGGTACACGTATTGGCCTCCCCTTGGCGTCAACACAGGGTGAAGAATTGAAGTGTTCATAGACCAAATTAGCCAAGTTCCTAAAAACTAATGGATTTGCAACAGATGAAGCTATCTGGTATATGTTGCTTTCTGATTTTCCTGCCGCCCCATGTTTTGCAATTGCTGCCAAGGTTGCATTCACAACCATGTCTGCTGGAACCTACAAAAACTCATGTTCTTCAAATTTTTTTCCTTTTCAAATGCATCAAGTATGATAAGTTTCGATAGGTAAAAGATCCGAATAAATTATCACTTACAACGTCAAGTACTCCATTGGGGTCTACCAGAAATCCAGTGAGCTGCCCTTTCCCATAGTACAAAACAATTGGATCCATCATCCTGAGTTAAGAATGGAAGAAGAGAGATCACAGATCTTGAATCAAACTCGTGCTTTAGTCCTTAAAAACTGGTAGTAATCAGTTTAGAAAACAATTCATACCTATTTCCTTCCATCCAACCAGGAAATGGTTCTTTGTACGTACTCTCAATGACGCTGGGTCGAATTATGACTACAGGTACATCTCCTCTCAGATTATCAATCACCATTTCCCCCATAGCCTTGGTAAATACATAGGTATCTTGCCACCCAAACTTCTTTGCTCTAAAAATTAATAATTTAGACAGCAAGCATAATTAAAATGATGCACTTGAGTAGTTCAACTATAAAAAGTTTGACTGCATAAACCATCACCTCTCTGATCCCAATTCTTTCATGTTTTGAGCCAATGCATTGCCTTCTAAACCCTGTTTCCTGTCTAAAACTAACTTTATTTCATCTTGAACACTAAGCATGGGGAAACTGGATGTTTCTGTTGTGCCAAATGTGAGACTCTCTCTTGCTATGCTATCACCAACACAGAATGGCTTTTCCATGACTCTTCCTTGTCTCTGTCCATTAACATAAGCTGCATGCAACATATTAAAACCATCTACATTATATATCTGTTTACAAATCTATAAGTTACTTACTTGCAGATGGGAATTAATGTTGTCTTGTAATTATATATTTGGCATGTTGCTTTACCTGTAGAGATTTGCAGGAAGAGTTTAAGCTTCTTGCACTTTTTAGCAAAAGTCATAACACGACCAGGTCCGCCAGTGTTTATGTCAAGAGAAACGTCATATCTGCAATTTAGTTACAACATTGCAATTTATTTACCTTGCGTATAGACTTCACTAGAACGTAATCAGAGGTACACGACACATAATACTAATAATAACCTTTCATCAAAAGTAGTATTAGCTGCAGAGTTCACAATTATGTTAACGTCATGCATAATCGCGGATGCAGTATCATCATCTAAACCTAAATTAGAATCACAAACATTCCCAACAACAGGAACCAGCTTGCTCAACATGAAAGTTTGATAGGATTTTCCATGTTTTTGCTGGAGGCACTTGAAAAGTTCGGTATCAATAATCTGCAACACAACTCAAGTTAGAACTGCACTTGAAAATGATCAGAAACCACCTTAAATAAATTGACTTATAAAATAGGCTCACTTCATTTTTCATTCTTTCATTTGCTGCTTCCTTATTCTTTGCCTTGATCAAGAGATAAATTTTACCCACATCAGGCACGGTTCGGAGTATCTTTTCTATAAGAACTGTAAAATCCATAACCAGACACAAATATGAATATATGAAATTCAGCAAAAAAAAAAAAAGGTACTCAAAACACACGTAACCCGCTAATACAGATAGTAGAGTAGGGTCTGGTAGAATAAGAAGCACGCATAGCCTATTCGATCGTAAACAACGTGTGTGCATGTGTATTGCATATATTGTGAAATAGTAAAGTCTATTGTTGCTTGGTGGAGAATGCACCTTTAGCCAAGAATCCTGTTGCACCGGTTATTAGAAACCCTTTTCCTTGGAAATACTTGACAATGCCAATACCCTTCTCATGCACATCCAAAAGAGTTCCATTATAAGGCAACAAATCCTTGTTTAAAATCTCAGTCTGGCCATTGCCATTTGGATTCAACACCAAGCTCCCCGCTGCATCCAAGAGAGGCGAACCATTATCCGGGCTTATTATAGTGGATCTCTGTGTTAAAACAGAGGACACCTTACTTGTCTTGACAACATTTTTACCACTTTGACAATTTATCATGCCATTTCTCTTGGTTAAAAGACACCGGCGGCTTTGCATTTGCGACAATCTTGAAGTCGTTTTAGGTGGAATGGGGATGGAAGATAGAGATAAAGATTCCATCATTCCAACAAAAGTGGGAAAAAAAGATTTAGAAGAGAAGTAGAGACAAACTAAAGCTTTACAGGTTGGTTATGGTTGGTTAAAGGTAGGAAGATGGTAAGTTTATCTATTCATTACCAATTACTACTAAGAAGGTAAAAAAACGCAAAAAAGGGAAAACAAGTAAACAAACAAGAAAGTATAAGTTGGGTTTGGTTGAAGATTTTGTTTTGTTTTCTTTAAAGTTTAAAGAAAGGTTGGAATGAGAAGAGAAAGATGGGTTGGTATGAGCTTTTATAGGAAGAGTTAAGGAGATGAGAATTAGGAGGAATGTGCATCAAGGCTCTCTTTTTGCCATCCTTCTCACACTTCTCATCAATGTCTAATTTGGCGGGAACTCGATTTTTTTTTTTTTCCTATTATTCGATTATTCAACTAACCATGCAAAAAAATTGTTAAGAAAAATGATCAGAAGAAAGGGCGTGGGATTCAGACAGTTTTTTTTTTAGCTTTTGAGTTATTGTTATTGATAAATCAAAATTTTCTAATAGTAATATATGCATTTTTTAACTGCGTTCAAGACTCATAATTACTTGAACCCGACCGTAAATATAACAAGTGACTCTTTCGGTTCAAGTCTAATGTCGGCAAGGACGATTTGCACTAAATATAGCAATAATATGGTGGGTGAAGGACCCTGCACAGATTCAGCTGAAAGCAGGCTTCTGCATTAAACCAAACAGTAATGCTGGTGGTGTCAAATTTAAGCCGATCGACTTACGAAACCAAAAACAAGAGCCCTCTCGATCTACCTAGAATAAGGTTGGTGAAATAGCCACATTGCCTTAATATTTTCCATTAAATGGCGTTTTATGTACTTGTGTTACTAGTTCAGATTTTACATTATTATTAACTGACATTGAAATTATGATTCTTGACTTGTTGGCAACTTAAACTTTCATCCCAATTTCCACAAACAACAAAAACAATTATCATCTTTCAAAAGGGTACAATGGGGCAACAGGGCAACAACCCCTGTCTGTAGAGGCTGAGGTCGGTTTAAGGCTTGAAGCTACTTAAAAACTAGGGTGAGCCATGGGATATTTAGGACACCATATACATAAATATATATATATATATATATATATATATATATATATATATATATATATATATGTCATTGCTCCATACAAACATCCTTATATAACAAACAATAAAGAACACCTTAGATCTAATAGATCCAATAGCCCCGCCAGGGGCAACCAATACAAAAAATTGCTATTTTTTTACCCTCTATCCATCCAGCAAAAAAAAAATAAAAAAATAAAAAATAAAATTTTTTACTGTTCATGATGATGTCATGCTGACGTCAGCAGTGACGTCATCATAAACAGTAAAAAAATTTATTTTTTATCTTTTTATTTTTTTTTTGCTGGATGGATAGAGGGTAAAAAAATAACAACTTTTTGTATTGGGTGCCATGACGGAACTCTTATATTAGATTAGACATGAACTGTTCTTTATTGTTTGTTATATAAGGTGTTTGTTATGGAGTGCAACTCTATATATATATATATATATATATATATATATATATATATATATATATATAACAAGAGGAAAAATAGGGGAAAGGGATTGAAGCTTCTGGCCAACTTCTAACTAACGCAATGTTTCATTGAGGTAACACCAATGAAATATTGTTGCTTGCAATTAGGGGTGAGCATGGTTTTCCAAAAACCGACCAAACCGACCAAACCGAAAATTTAGGTTTTTTTCGGTTTGGTTTGGTTATGGTTTTATATTTTTAAAAACCGAAAATTTTGGTTTGGGTTTGGTTTCACTAGTTTACCCATCCGATTAAACCAACCCGACCATCAAGTCGTATAAAAATATTATATATATATATATATCTATTTCTATCTATTATATATATAAAGGAGAACCCACAGGAGCTCTAGAATCGCTCGAATCCTATTTATCTATTTTTCTAGAGCTCCTCTATTTTAAATAATAAAATCAAAACTTCCTTCTTTAGGCCATATTTTTTAGAAAAGAAATCAAAACTTCCTTTATTAACATCAGCACTAACATCTTCGAAATAGAAAAGGTTTTCGAATTTGTAGATCCTATTTTTTAGAAAAGAAATCAATACTTCCTTTTTTAAGATTAAACATTAACATATTCAAAATAGAAAATGTTTTCGAATTTGTAGGGAAGAAGAAGTCAAATTTATATATTCAAAATAAAAAAGAAATTTAAAATTTCAAAATTTTCTTTTTTAACATTAATATTTTCAAAATAGAAAAGGTTTTTGAATTTGTATGAAAGAAGAGCTCCTCTATTTTAATTAATAAAATCAAAACTTCTTTCGTAGGTCCTATTTTTTAGAAAAGAAAATTAAAACCTTTTTTAAATTGGATGTAAAAAGCAAGTTTGGAAGAGATTTAAAATTTATCTTTTTCTATTTCGAATTTGTACCTTTTTCAGACATCTATATAAACAACAATGTGTGTAAACGAAATCATGAATCTATAAGCGTTTTAACCCTTTCTTTTATGCTTTTGGATAAGCTTATGTTTATTTTTCTTTTTATTTTTATTCGTATTTGTTTACTTTGTGGAGTTCTAGAATCGCTCGAATCATATTTATCAATTTTCTAGAATCCTCTATTTTAAATAATTAAAATCAAAACTTCATTCTTTAGGCTCTATTTTTTAGAAAAGAAATCAGAACTTCCTTTTTTAGCATTAACATATTCGAAAAAGAAAAGGTTTTCGAATTTGTAGGGAAGAAGAAGTCAAATTTATATATTCGAAATAGAAAGAAAAATTACATTTCAGAAATTCCTTTTTTAACATTAACATGTTCGAAATTGGAAAAGGTTTATAAATTTATATGGGAGAAGAATTCAAATTTATATTTTTGAAATAGAAACGAAATTTTTATATTCTTATATATATAATCATTGCTTCTAACGAACAAATTTTATCACCATGTTTGTAATCTTTTTTCTTGCTTTTGTTTGCTTTTTTCTTCGTCTTTTTTTTATCACCACTAATATTTTACGATTTTCTGATAAAAGAAACCAGAACTTTCTTTTTTAACATTAACATCTTCGAAATAAAAAAGGTTTTTTAAGATTACCATGCTATTGGTTTTTTATGATTTTTAGGATACTTTTTTTTGTTGATTTTTAAGTTTTATTTTTGTTTGTGCAGAGATGCTTTTTTTTTTTGTTGATTTTTAAGTTTTGATTTTTGTTTGCGCAGAATCAAAAGCTCAAGGCCAGAGTGTACAAACGTGATTTGAATTAAAATTAAGGATCGGAAATCAGAGTCGTGGTTCGTGGCCCGGTCATGGTATGCTTATAATTTATTATTTCAAGTTTTTTATAACTTCTCTTTGAAAATCTTTGTGTAGTTTAATGTTAATGTTTATATTACAATATTTGATATAATATAAAATATTGTAATATTATAGTTTTGATGAAAAAATGTAGATTTGATCTTATTTAGCATGTATTTGTTGCAATTTAATTGTTTTTTAGATATCGTATGACTTTTAACTAATAAATTATTTGATTTTCAAAAAAAAAAAAATTACAGTATTTGATATTCTCTCGAATCCTATTTATCTATTTTCTACAGCTCTTCTATTCTAAATAATTAAAATCAAAACTTCCGTGTTTGTACCCTACTTTTTAGAAAAAAAAAATAAAACTTCTTTTTTTAACATTAACATTAATATTTTCGAAATAGAAAAGATTTTCAAGTTTGTAGGGAAGAAGAAGTCAAAAGTCAAATTTATATATTCGAAATAGAAAAAAAAATTATATTCTTATAACCCACTTATTTTAAATATAAAAATTACAACTTTTTTCTTTAGGCCCTATTTATTATAAAAGAAATCAAAACTTTTTTTTTAACATTAAGATAAACATCTTTGAAATAAAAAGGTCTTGAATTTGTAGGGAAGAATAATTCAAATTTACATATTCGAAATTAGAAAAGAAATTTTATTTTCAAATATACACACATATATATATATACACACACACACACATTCATCATTGCTTATAACGATTAAATTTTATCACCATATTTGTAACCCTTTTCTTGCTTCTGTTTACTTTTTTCTTGGTCTATTTTCTTTTAGGTTTTTTATTCATTCTTATTTTGTTTAATTCTCAATGTACATGGCTTCTGTTTAGTGATTTTCAGGTTGTTTTTTTTTTGTTGGTTTTTAAGATTTGAATTTATTGATTTAATATTTGCTTTCTTCGTTTTATTTTAAAACTTATGATTTATTATGATTTTGGTTATAATCATGGATTATTAGTAACGAGTGGTTGTTCTTTACTTTGGCTTTTGTATTTTTTGTTAGTGATCTCGGTACAGAAACACCTGATCGTGTGAACAAGAATTATGAAAATTTTCTCTGTTTGGAAAGTAGAAGCACTTGAGAAACTTGGTACAAAATGTTTGAAATTTTATCATTCTTTCTTTATTTATTTACTGTTAATTGTTCCGAAATCAGTCAAAGAGGATGTTAGTATTTAAATATTTATTATTTTATACGTTTAATATTTTTATAATATATACAAAGGGTGTCGGCCTAATAAATAGTTAGAGAAAATCGATACATAAAAATATATTAATAATTTATCTTATTATCAACTACTCCCTCTGTCCTAGCGAATTCTTTACGCTGGGGACAGAGGGCTCGACACGCATTTTAAGCCTCCTATAAAGTATAGTTTCATAATTTGTTTTTAATTTTTTTTTCTTATGAATAAAAATTTAATGTGTAAATTTTTATTCAAAAAAGAAAATTTTAAAAATAAGCTATGGAACTATACTTAATATACATCTTAAAATGCGTGCCAAACAGTGCTGAAAATATGTAAATAAATGGGTGGGACAGAGGGAGTATATTTAATTTATACAATATTGTGTTCACTAATCTATATTGATATGAGAAAAATGTTCCTACAGTTAACTGTAGGAAAATTACCTAAAGTCATTTGCGTTTTATATACAAAAGTTAGATGACATTTTTGTAATAATAAAATTCACCCCCTGTATTTATAAAAATACCCTTACTTTTGTATTAAAATATGACTTAACTTTAGAATATTACATATAATTAACTATATGATCATTAAGCCCTATTGATATTATATATTTTTGTTGTAGATTTTTTAAAACCTCAAAAGCTATTTATCTAATTTTCTAAATTATATTAATTTTCAAACTAAAATATCCAATCAAGGCAAAAATTGGTAATAAAAGTAATCTGTAAAAAAGTCACTTAAAATATTGATGTTATTAAAGATAAGTCTCGCCTCTAAATTATATTATAATTAGGATATAAAAAGGAAGTTCTAACCTTTTTTTTTTTTTTTTTACAAAACTATGACTCAATTCTAATTGAATCATATAAAAATCTCATTCACTGCAAATAGAAATCAAAATCAAAGAAAATTTTAGTATTTTAATTTTTATTAGCGTGTACATTTTTTATAATATATACAATGGGTGTCGGCCTAAAATACCGTGAGACGAAATCTGTATAAAAAATATATAAATAATACATTTTATTATCTATATACAGTATATTTAATTTATACAATATTTTATTCACCAATCTATTCGATTTTTTCTTAATTAATCAATTTAAAATTTTAAAAAATATAAGTTATAAGGCCGCCGCGAAGCGCGGCTTAGTCGACTAGTTTATATATATAAAGGAAAACCCCAAGGAGTTTGGTGGAGCTCTAGAATCGCTCGATTCATATTTATCTATTTTTCTAGAGCTCCTCAATTTTAAATAATTAAAATTAAAATTTCCTTCTTTAAATCCTATTTTTTAGAAAAGAAGTCAAAACTTCCTTTTTTAACATTAATTAACATATTCAAAATAAAATTATAAACCAAAATCCTATTTATCTAAATTTTTGAATTGTCTCTATTCAATCGCTCGATTCATATTTATATATTTTTCTAGAGCTCCTCAATTTTAAATAATTAAAATTAAAATTTCCTTCTTTAAATCCTATTTTTTAGAAAAAAAGTCAAAACTTCCTTTTTTAACATTAATTAACATATTCAAAATAAACTATTTAAAATATGTAAAATTAAAATTTCCTTCTTTAAATCCTATTTTTTAGAAAAGAAATCAAAACTTCCTTTTTTAACATTAATATAAACGTTAACATAAACATCTTTGAAATAGAAAAGGTTCTCGAATTTGTAGGGAATAAGAATTCAAATTACATATTCGAAATTGAAAAGGTTTTCGAATTTGTTGGGAAGAAAAAATTATATATTCGAAATAGAAAAAAATATATTATATTCTTATTCTATATATTCGAAATAGAAAAGAAATTTTATATTCTTATATATATGCAATCATTACTTCTAATAATCAAATTTTATTAGAAGAAAATTTTATATATATGCGACATTAAAGAATGAAAAGGGGTGAGTTAAATGAGGGTCACGTAATATTCAAAATTTTACTATAGCAGTCATCACCATCTTTGTTTATTGTATATGTAGATTTCTTTATTCTTATTAAATTTTTATTAGTATTGAACTTAATCGCTAAAAGATAAAGAGATTGATTATATTAATTTATATGTTAAATCACCAAATGCATTTAACCTATGCGAATATTCTTCAAATCTTTATCTATATCTTTATCTTTAGAGCTCTAAAATTGCCCGAATCATATTTATCTAATTTTCTAGAATTCCTCTATTTTAAATATTTAAAATCAAAAATTTCTTATTAGGTTCTATTTTTTAAAAAAGAAATCAAAACTTCCTTTTTTAATATTAACATTAATATCTTAAAATTAGAAAAGGTTTTTAAATTTGTAGGGAAGAAGAATTCAAATTTACATATTCGAAATAGAAAATTCTAACGATTAAATTTTATCACCATATGTTTGTAACCCTTTTTTGCTTCTGTTTACTTTTGTTTTCGTCCATTTTCTTTTAATTTTTTTAATTCATTCTTATTTTGTTTAATTCTCAATGTACATTGTTTCTTTTTAGTGATTTTTAAGTTGCTTTTTTTTTTTCTTGGTTTTTGAGGTTTGAATTTACTGATTTAATATTTGCTTTCTTCGTTTTATTTTTAAATTTATGATTTGTTATGATTTTAGTTATAATTATGGATTATTAGTAACCATTGATTGCTCATTGCTTTGGCTTTTTTTATTTTTTTTAGTGATCACGGTACAGAAACACATGATCGTGTGAACAAAAATATGGAGATCTCTCTGTTTGAGAAGTAGAAACACTTGAGAAACTTGGCAAAAAAGGTTTGAACTTTTACCATTCCCTCTTTATTTATTTACTGTTAATTGTTAATTTATCGTTATTATCTTCTCATTGTTCTTGATCATAATATTCCAACGTCTTCTTTTACTTAATTAAATCAAATCTTCTTTTTTTTATCTATATGTATTTATTACAATGGATGTCGGGCTAAAAAAACGTGACACAAAATTGATGTAAAAAATAAGTTTATGGTTTATTTTGTTGTGTATATATACATTAAAATTTATACAATATTGTGTATACTAATTTATTTGTAGATATTTTCTTTTTGATTTCTTTCTTAAATAGTCTATATTTTGAAAAATTTTAAAAAATATTACAAGGCCGCCGGGAAACGTGTCTTATATGTATTTATTACAACGGGTGTCGGCCTAAGAAAACGTGATACAAAATCCACATAAAGAATAAATATGTAATTTATTTAGTTGTCTATGTATATTAAAATTTGTACAATATTGTGTTCATTAATTTATCTATAAATATATTCTTTTCAATTTCTTTTTTAAATTTATATTTTGATTTTTTTTTAAAAATATTACATGGCCGCCGCGAAGCGCGGCTTAGTCAACTAGTTATATATATAAAGGAAAACCCCCGGGAGTTTGGTGGAGCTCTAGAATCGCTCGATTCATATTTATCTATTTTTCTAGAGCTCCTCTATTTTAAATATGTAAAATTGAAATTTCCTTCTTTAAATCCTATTTTTTAGAAAAGAAATCAAAACTTCCTTTTTTAACATTAATATAAACGTTAACATAAACATCTTTGAAATAGAAAAGGTTCTCGAATTCGAATTTGTAGGGAAGAAGAACTCAAATTACATATTCGAAATTGAAAAGGTTTTCGAATTTGTTGGGAAGAAAAAATTATATATTCGAAATAGAAAAAATATATTATATTCTTATAGTATATATTCGAAATAGGAAAGAAATTTTATATTCTTATATATATACAATCATTACTTCTAATAATCAAATTTTATCACCATGTTTGTAATCATATTTACTCGATTTATATTGTATATAATTAGTATTTTTAAAATATATACAACGGGCGTCGGTCTAAAAATTGTTAGGCAAAATCGATAAGTCAAAGTCAAAGAGCATTTTAATATTTAAATTTTTATTATTGTGTATGCTAAGTATTTTTATAATATATACAAACGGGTGTCGGCCTAAAAAATTGTGAGACAAAATCGGTATAGAAAAATATATGGATATTTTATCTTATTATCTATGTATATTTAATTTATACAATATTGTGTTCACCAATTTATATTGATATTTTAGATATATTTAAAATTTTAAAAAAAGAATTGTGAGGTAAAATCGGTAAATCAAAGTCAAAGAGTATTTTAGTATTTAAATTTCTATTATTGTGTATGCTGAGTATTTTTATAATATACACAACGTGTGTCGGCCTAAAAAATCGTAAGACAAAATCGGTATAGAAAAATATATGAATAATTTATCTTATTATATATGTATATTTAATTTATACAATATTGTGTTCACCAATTTATATTGATATTATAAAAATATTTTTGTCGTTTTTTTTTCTTAAAATGATCTTTATTTAAAATTAAAAAAAAAAATTATAAGGCCGCCGCGAAGCGCGGCTTATTCGACTAGTATATATATATATTGTATTTTCGTGTGGTTATTTCTTCAACACACCTATCTTCAACACACTTATAGACTATAATATTATATGCCTTAACCATGCTTACGTGTGTGCACGTGTGTTTTGTATTTAGTTAGATTTATAGTGGTTAACTTGTTTTATTTCATGTCAAAAACCAGTTAAAAGAAGAAAGTACCAGAAAGCTATATATAAGACTTTTGAGACTTATTTTATGATTTAATGAAAATATTTGAGGAGTATAATTTATTTTATAACTATTTTTGATGATATTTTGTGCTACTATATTTTGTTGGCTCTTTTAAAATAAAATTGAATCTTGTATTTAGTGTTGGAGAAAATAAATAACATCAAGTATAAATATATATTAATAACGGTTTTAAACCGAAACCGACCAAACCAAACCGTTATAATTTGGTTGGTTTTTTTAGAATGATATGATTTTTAGTTTGGTTATGGTTTGAAAAATTAAAAACCCGAAATTTATGGTTTGGTTGGTTTGGCCGTCCCAAACCGCCCAAACCACCCGATGCACACCCCTACTTGCAATGAAACATTCATATGGTTAGAAGTTGGACAAAAGCCCCACTCCACTTTCCTCTATTTCAGCTAGAGATTCCGTTCAACTACGTTGTCAACGAATCGACCTAAATCTATATCCATATCTATTTGTTTTTATCGGATTCGGATCGGATTGGATTATATCTCGGATATTTTAGTGGTCGATCCATATCCAATCTATTTAGTTTAATGAATAAATGGATCGGATTTCGGATATCCATTGCTCCATTTATTTTTTAAAGTATAAAAAAATAATCAAATCGATATATATCATTCACCATTTTAAAAGAAAATTAGTAAAATTTGAGAAGTTACAATCTAGAAGTCAGTGTGTACATTTTAGTAGCAATTAAAAATTTAAACTATTTTTATAAGTTTATTGTTCAAACACAATGTTTAAAAAAACATAAATCACAAGTTCAAATCGAATAAAAGAAATATATGAAGTCAAGTACTTCGAAAGAAAGAAATTTATTTTTTTCTATTCAAACACAATGTTTAAAAAAACATAAATCACAAGTTCAAATCGAATAAAAAAAATATATGAAGTCAAGAACTTCGAAAAAAAGAAATTTATTTTTTCCTAGCCTACATTTTGAACATCGCCTCATTCTTCGCTGCAGTAAAAATAAATATAAGTAACCATTCATCCACTAAAATCACTATCCGAAACATATTTAAATTATAAATGCAAGTTTCTAATACAAAAAATTGACAATAAAATATAAATAGAAAAATATATAATGACGTTAAACTTTGGAGGTTGGAGTGTATAAGGTTTAGGATTTTTAATAACGTAACTTATTACAATATAAAATATTTTAAAAATATTACTATATATATTATATAATATATTATTATTTAATTAAACGGATCGGGTCGTGGATAAACGGATCGGATCAACCTAAATCCATATCCGATCCATTTATTATTCGGGTCGTTCTTATGGGATCGGGTTCCGGATCGGATATTTTTCAGGTCAATCCATATCTATTTAAATTAGTGCAGATCGGATCGGATCGAATAGCCGATCCACTGACAGGCCTACGTCCAACTTCTAACTACCGCAATGTTTTATTGCAACCTGCAATGTTTCATTGCGGCTACCTCAATGAAACACGACAAAAGCTCCAGTCCCTTTCCCCTGTTTTCCTTTGTTTTTTATTTACTTCGAATTTTCTTTTTATTTTCCTAAATCACAATTTTATTTCTTAATGAATATTAATAACTTTTTTCAATTTTTTCTTAATGAATATCAATCATCTTTTTCATTTTTTTCCACAATGTATTGCATAATAAATTCAATTTTACATAATCGAAATAATCATGGTCACTAGATGAACTAGAATCATCACCAAATAAAAATGAAGTCATAGTAATTAGAGAGCTACCTTTTTTTTTTGAATTTTTTGATCTTCAAAAACCTTCAAAAACCGTATGTATATGTGAAAAGTGGGGAAAAAGAAGTTTTTAAGGATGATTTAAAAAATTGGTGAATTTTGTAAAAAAAATAGTAATAAATAAATTTAGAGGATAAAAAATGGGTTCTAGGACTACCACAATGTTTAACTAAGGTAGCGCAATGAAACATTGCGGTAGTCATAACCCTTATTTTGTCTGCTTGCATTTATTGCGCCAACCACTAACCACAACTACCACATTTAAAGCTGGAGGAAAAAGTAATTTTTGCAATGACTACCACAATGAAACATTGTGACGGTGGAGACTACAACAATGGTTCATTGTGGTAGTCCATTGATTTTTTTCCCTTTTTTATTTTTTATTTTTTAATTTAATTATTAACATATGCACGTGAAATCATAATAAATTAATTTAAAATTTGAAATATCTTCAATGCTAAGTTATGAATATTTTTTTTCCAACCTATGTATTTAATTAAAAATATTTAATCTAAATATAGCGGGAAACATGTGAAACAATCATTTTAAAAATATCTCGAACTTCTATTGAGTAAAATGTGTATGCTGTTATTTAGTTGTTTTGATTTATATAATATTTGGTGAAGAATTTTACCTTACTTCCAGTAATCAAACTATCAATATTATCAATTATGAGCAGATTCAATAAATTTATTCTTGAACACAATTAGAAATTATAAGTTTAGTGGTCAACTAGGGTTTAGGGTTTCGATTTATGATTTTTTTTTAAAAAATTTCTCGACGATCCAACCTTACGGAAGTCAAGATCCATCCTTTTTAATATTATCGGCAAAATTTCAGAAAAAAATAAATTTATTTGATTTGGTAATTTAACGGTGAACTAGTACTTTGACGAGTACCCCTAAACAGAGTTTCGTCCCTGATTCGTGTTTCAATTTTTTTAAAAATATTTTTCGACAAACCAACCATACGGATATCCAGATACCTCCTTTTTAAGGTATATCATCAACATGTAGTAAGGTCTATTCGTCTAAATTAATTGAAATTGTTTCATTATTTTTATTATTTAGTCAAATTACACATTTTTTAATCAAAATGTAAATTTTAATATATATATATATATATAATTTAATTTTAAAATTATAATCAATTAAGTTGAGTTGGTGGAATGGTTAAAAATAACGGGCTCTTTAACACAAGGTCAGAAGCCCCAAAGCTATATTGCTAATGATAGTTTTGTATTTAAAATAAATATGTGGGCAATTAACCCCAATTTAAATAAGTATATATATTTCCTATAAAATCCACATAATTGTATCGTTGCCTCGCTCAGGTCTTAGCGATCTTATACAATAATATTCTACCAGCCCTTACCCCCATGGTTAGTGAAATCAACCGGAGCCACGACCTGTGTGTAATTAGCGGAAAAAACAAAAAACACAAACGTACAAATTCTCTTGGGAAGTTTTGTTATTTTACCGACCAATGGTTAGCATTCGTGTTGATTTGAAAAAGCATGCTTAAAATTCTGCATCCTTCAACTCCCTCTGTATTTATAAGTTGGTTTAATTTGCCTGATTCTTCTCCGCAGAGGTTGAAATCTACAAAGCGTGTTAATTACTTAAAGAGTCATGACTTGACGAGCAGAGATAGCATATGGTTAGTCTGGTGCATGGCTCCAGAAGATATACATACAGATTATGTGGTTGAGAAGTTAATTGGGCCTCAGTTTAGAAACGAAGTGGTGCTTCCTATTGATGGTGTTAAGAATGTATTGTGAAGTTAATAAAATCCTATTTTTGTTCGTCAAAAAAATAAAAGGTCCCAAGGGCTGGGGCTGGGGTGATAGCACAAGAGTTTACTGATTAAGCTACATATATAATTATGTGGATATGTTTTAATTAGAAAATATCTATATACATTCCATTTTATAAAATTTTGTAAATATAATATACATCATATACAAATATGGTTATTAAATTAAATTAAATTAATTAATTCACGTCGTATTGTATATTCAAAGTAAAAACTCACATTAGACATTAATTATCGTATACTTTCGTGTTTGCTACCTATATTAATATATTGAACATGTATATTTTTATGTTTAAAATATCCAGTATTGAAATTTGATGAGTTAAGACACTATGTACAACATTTTTTAAAAAGGTTTGCATGTCATGGCCATATAGTAGCACTAGCATAATATCAAGTTATTGGTCAAGAAATGGAGATCAATACTTAGTTGAAAGTATTTAGCGGTTCCACACCAAATTAAAAATATTTATCGGTTTCAGACACAAAATTGAAAGTATTAGAATACAAACATCAAATTGTCAAAACATGCCAAATTAAGACATTAAAAATGTCTTTTTACCAATAAATATTAACAAATAATTAGGAGGAGGAGAATATGAAATATAGGGAACAACACCTGGCTTCGAAACATGCACCACGAGAGTCGGTGGCTCAGCAGCTGCTTCTTTGCTTGATCAAACGCACGCATTGTTGGACACACTAGCTTTGACCCTAGGCAGCACATGCAATGGCATGGGACCTGCTGGAGAAGGGGGCCAATTTTTTTTTAAAAAAAATCAGTTATATGCATTGAAAAAAAATTGATGTTCTAAAATATGCACTTGATACAAGTATACAACCACCACTAGCAAGTGTTTGTGATGGGTCCAATCCGTTTCTCTTCCGGTTCCAAGAATATTGATGGATATTATAACTCATTTTATCAGGCCCAATCCGTTTCTCTTCGGTTTCATTTTCTAGAATTGTAAAATTGTCATGTACCTGAAGTTTATTTTGTAATTTTTTTTAAAAAAACTATGTTTATCCTATTGTTTAGTTGTCACTGACCCCTCCTAAGTCCTAGCTGGTTTACTTGTCTTCTTTTATAAACAAAACTCAGGTTCAAATCCCTTCCGTATCCTTTTTTTGCATT
Organism: Saposhnikovia divaricata; assembly: GCA_036435485.1. Classification (NCBI taxonomy): domain Eukaryota; kingdom Viridiplantae; phylum Streptophyta; class Magnoliopsida; order Apiales; family Apiaceae; genus Saposhnikovia; species Saposhnikovia divaricata. The sequence continues at coordinate 94,381,880 of CM071596.1, forward strand.
TTTGCATGATTTAGTAAAAACAATTCTGCTTCGCGCAGCTAGAATTTTTGGTAGGGCTATAAATGAACCGATACACTCGCGAACGGTTCGATGTTCGGTTTGAAAAAAGCTCGGTTCGGGTTCGGTTCGATTCACAAACGAGTCGATCTTGAACATGATTTTAACGATCGATTTATAAATGAGCTGAACTTGATCACGATAAAGTTCGACTCGATAGCTCGCGAACAAGATCGAGTAACGTGTTCGTGAATAAGTTCAATAATTGAGCTCGTTTACATGCTCGGTATTCGAGTTCATTAGCGGTTCACAAACAAATTCGATAGATAATCTCATATATATAATATATGTTTGATTATTAGAATATACTCTCGAAACACTTATTAATTGTACACTATTAATTAGAATATCTTATATTTTATGCTAGATATTATAATTGTTTATTTTATAATAATAATAATAATAATAATAACTAACTAACTAAAGCTTACAATTAGTATATATAGTATAATAGTATATATTTGTCGAAATATGTATCAAATTAAATATTACATCATTTTAAGTGCTAAATTTTAGTATTAAATATTACTGATGTATAAATATATTTATACTACTTAAATATATAAAAAGATATTAAAATATGTTTATGATTGTGTAAAATTTGAAACTATAATAACTTGAGATACTTGCAAATATGAAATATAAAAACCAAAATAAGTTAATTAAACACTATAAAGATAATAATATTTTTTTAATATTTTAAATTTATAAAATGTAATGAGATAATACTATGAACATATAATCTATGCCAAAATTTACAAATAAGAGTGTAAATTTATGTAAGGAGACCGATACTTTTGTATGACTGGTATTTTATAGATTTTATGTAAGAAAATTAGTATTTTGTATGACTAATGATATTTTATATAAGGAGATGTGAGAATTTTATTGGTTGATGATTTATTATTATTATTATTTTTAATGCTGAGACATAAAGTTAATTATTTTATTTTTGGACTTTTTAATTTTTTTTAATGTTAGATTTTTTGTATACAAAAATAAAAAAAAAACAAGTTTATGAGTTGTTCCTAAGTGAGCTCGTGAGCATAAGTTCGCGAACAATATTTAAAATTTATTCGTGAACATAATTTCATGAACAAGCTCGTGAATAAGCTTAATAAGTTGTTTGAAAACAAAAGTTCGTAAGTAAGTTCACGAGACATGTTCGTGAGTTGTTCGTGAACGGTTCGCGAACAACATTTTATCTTACCGAACCGAGCTCAAACATATTTTTTGGCTCGATTCAAGATCGAGCTCGAATTCGATAATTTCATAACAAACGATACATGAACATTTTAGAGTTTGGCTCGGCTCGGCTCATTTACATCCCTAATTTTCGGACCCCACACATTTTGTCAATGATAATTTTTTTTTAATTATGGCCCTGTTTGGCTAACCATATAAGTTAACTTATATGGTCAAAGTCCGTTTCAACTTATTTTGTAATGTTTGGCAAAATAAGTGAACGAGCTTATTAATAACTTATATGGGATAAGTTGAATGTTAAGAAGGGGGTGTTTGTCTCACCTTCTTTTGAGGGCTTATAGACTTATTTTCGGGTAAAAAATTTTTATTTTGATAAAAAAATTTTATAAAAATATTTAATGTATGTTTGAGATTCAATAAGTTGCAAAAATAAGTTGGAAAATAAGTTGGAAAGTTAGGAATCTCTAACTTTGTCTTAAAATAAGTTGACTTATTCTGAAAATAAGTTGTCCCAAACACCCCCGAAATCCTAACATTCAACTTTCAACTTATTCTTATTTCTCGATACACGCAATATTCTTATCCTTTAAATCTTCAAAATCATATATATTTTGAGCCGTTCATTAGAAAATTGATATGGACATATCAAATTTCTCTACTCATCGAGATCTATCCATTGATATCCACTTATATATATTAAAAAACAAATATTTTGAAAATATTTAAAAAAGTTAACTTATAAGTTCTGATTTACCAAACACTCTACTGACTTATAATTTCTGATTTACCAAACACTCTATTAATTTATAAGTTCTGATTTACTTATTACTTATATGATACTTATCACTAGAGGTGGCCAAACGGCCGTACCGTGCGGGCCGTGCCGGTTTGGCCACGGGCCGTGCCGAAGGAAACGGGGCACGGGCACGCACGCGCGGGTTGGACGTGCCGTGCCGTGCCGTTCCTTCGAAAATATAGCCCGTGAACGGCACGCGAGCTTCACGTGCTTGGCGGGTTTTTTTTTTTTAAAGGAAAATTTGAATGTCTACTGAAAAATTGTACATAAAATTTGAATTTTTTTTTTGTTAATTTAATATTTGCTTTTAATATTCTCAAAATATGAAATGTTTCGAATTAAAATGTTTCGGTTTTGTAAATTTTTTCATCTAATTTTATTTTCATATTAAAATCTTTTGAATTTTTAAGAAAATACAAATCATATTATATTGAAATTTTAAGAATACGAATCATATTATACGAATTTTTGATGTATTTAAGTCAAATCATGAGGAAAAATCAATGACTATACTTTAAGTGTTTTGTCTAGTAATTTCATTGCATGGCCTACGTGCCTACGTGCCTACGTGCCGCGTGCCTACGTTCCATTTCTTTCTACATTCTACATTCTACATTCATAATTCTTTTATTTATTTACTTTTTGCTAAGTAAATAATCTTATAAATTAAGTATACATATATTTATTTTATTTATTTATTTACTTTTCGCTAAGTAGATAATCTTATAAATGACCATGCACCTATATATTTAATTATATATTTAATTATTAGGTTTCTATAATTGTCCTTTGTCAGCTTATTATTAATTTTCAGAATATTACATGACTGTACGCACGGGCGTGCTGAACGAGCGTGCCGAACGTGCCGCCCTTTTATTGTCACGGTCTTTCACGTGCCGGGCCGAATGGGCCGCGGTTCACATATCTTCGGCTCGCGCACGGCTCGTCCAATTTGACGTGCTGAACGAGCTGGCCCGTTATTCGTACTGTAGCGGGTCGAACGATTTTTTTAACGAATTATTCACAGCCGTGCCGGGCCAAACCGTCCGTTTGGCCGACTCTACTTATCACTTTAAGTTATAAGTTAGATATTTTAATGTAAGCCAAACAGGCCCTATGTTATGTTAGAGGGTTGTTTTGAAAAATTGGCATGGGGCCTTTCAAATGTTAGAGTCGGCGCTGGACACACATCTTCTAATTAGTAGAAAATGTCCACTACCACTCCATTCTTTGCTGCTTTCCACAAGTCCACAACTACGTACTACATTTTTTTTGGTCATTCCATTTATCATGCTGTCTGCAATTCTCTCTTTTTCGATTATATTTCTTTTTCATTTTCATTTCCTTTGCTTAAATACTCATTTCACATATAATTCCAATTTTTATTTATTTATTTATTTATTTATTTTTGAAATAACAATTTTGAATTTTTATTTATGATGTAATATTAAAATCTATACTATTATATAATAAGCAAACAGGGGTATAATTTGGTTGTTTGGTTCAATCATCTAAAAGAATAGTAACCGTTAGATATTTAATAAATAGATGATAGCCGTTAGATCTAATAATAAGGAATATTCTATATTTAAATCACTCTTCTAAAGATCCAAGATTCGAATCCCGTCAACAACAAATTTACATTAAGATTTATATTATTAGTTCTAATCAATACATATCATTTATTAAATTATTATTATTATTATTACTAATAATTTTATTAATTAATATTACAAAGTTAAATTATATTCATAATAAATTATTATATTCTATTCTATTTAATCATATAATTTTAAAATTATTTAAAAATAACTCGTGCTTTACACGAATTATAAGCTAATGTTTATTAATTATGATACTAATATATTATCACGTGTCATTTTCAATGTTAATTATGTTAATGTTTTCTATTTATATTAACCTTTTTTTTTTGAAAAGTAAGCAATTTTATTAACACAACCAGAACACAACATGGCCATTATGTAAAATGCACCATAACCCTTGCGAAACCACAACAATTAGTAACAACTAAGCTTAAACAAGCTACACCTTACCGGACACTACTACTACACATGGCTCGAAGACTCAATACAGAAACGCACAATTACTACACCTCTACCTCTTCCACCAGGCCATCCATATCTTCTGCAACCTCCCCGTCCACTACTGCTCCTGCAATTTCACCTTCACCAGGCCATCCACATCTTCTATTTATATTACCTATATTATTAAATTGTGTTTAAATAGAATAGCTATGCATGATTTGATAAGAATATATTTTTAAATAATTAAATTCGTTAATATAAGCTTTTCAAATTAGGTAAAGGCCTCTAAAGTAGAATAGTACTTACTGAAGTTTCTAATATAAAATAGATTTTTAACAACTTGATACGTTAATATAAGAATTTTATAATTTGATCCTTGAAATAGGTTCTTAAAATAAGTAGATGATAAAAATATGTTTAAAATATAATACTTTAATGTGCTTTACTTTAAGGCTTTTTTTAAATAATTAGATTCACGAAATTATATTTTAATTAATAGATCTGTAAGTCATTCAACTAATGAATAATTTCGTCCTTAGTAACATAAAATGCAACTCCCTAATCTGAAATTTCACCAAAACAATAAAGGTATATATCTCATGCCGTTCTAAAAAGTATATGTTAGTATTTTTATTTTATTATGATACATGTAACTCAAAATGATTGAACACTTAATTTAACTTAATTTATTTCAAAATAACCATAAATGTAATTAAATAATTTCCGAACAAACCTTGTTTTAAATTCAAAAATAATAACTTCAAGTTTGAATTCGGTAGATTCCAACATTTTTTTTTTTTTTGATCAACAAGAACAACTTTCATTAAAATGAAGCATCAAGCAAAACAGCATCCACCAAATGGGTAGGTGGAAGCGTAAAAACATTACAGCAGTTAACACTACAAGGCATTTTAGCTAATCCATGAGCTACCTCGTTAGCCTGCTTTCGAACATGTTTGACACCAACTTCTGGTAATGAATGGAGTAACAATTTACATTGATCAATCACATGACCCACCTCTAGAACATACTTGTGCTCGCCATTGATCGCATCCACTGCTAGCTTAGAATCCGACTCCACCATTACTACCCTCTCATCCCTGTGTTTCACCCACGATAGAGCTTCTCTCACACCAATGGTTTCTGCCTCAAGAGCACTCGCAGCCTTACTGAGGGAAAGATTTCTCCCTTCGATGAACCTACCCACATGATCTCGCAGAACCATCCCAATTGAGAAATTGTTCGCCTCTGGGAACCATGAAGCATCGACATTTACTTTTACAGTACCACACTCTGGAGACAGCCATTTCCTTTCTCCTTGAAATCCCTTTATAACCTGACCACTCTTTCCTTCTTATTTTAAACTCCTAGCATCCCTCCAGTCTTGCACACTTTTAAAGACCAAACTCATAGCAATTTCTCCTGTTGTGTCTATACTCTCCCACACCTTCCTGTTTCTAGCTAACCAGATACCATACAACGTCGAACAAATCGTGACCAACTCGTCCACAGGAGATGCTTCTAGCTTACTGAGAAGCCAGTCATTTGCTGAAAGGATTTCACTCCAATGATACTGCAACTTCACATGATTCCAACAACTCCTTGCAAAGCTGCAGTCTAAGAATAAATGCATCAGGTGCTCCACATCTACATTGCACATTGGACAGATAATAGTGCACCTCACTCCCTTTGTTTTTAATCTGTTTCGAACTGGCAAGTTGCTACGACAAAAACGCCAAATAAAAATCTTCATCTTATGAGGAAGAACCAACCTCCAAATTTTACTCCATCCCGACGACTGAATAGGATTATGAGATCTCAGGTTAAGATCATGCCACATTTTATAGCCCGTTTTGACATCATATTGACCTTCATTAGTTTTGGACCACGCTATTCGATCACACGTGTCGTGATGAGGCACCCTAGTTGCCAGAATAGCTGAAGCATCTTCAACACTGAACAGATTCTGTACCTTCTCTACATCCCAGGTTTTGGTTCCTGGTAAGAACAAGGTAGCCACCTTCTCAGTTCTCCCATCATACAAGGACAGATTATCAACTCGGAAATTACTTTTGTCTCGTAGCCATTGGTCTTTCGTTGCTACTATTTCTTCTCCATCACCCACTACCCATCTAAAACCACCCTTTAAAACCTCTTTTGCTTGCCAGATACCCAGCCAAAGAAAACTCGAAGCTCGCCCTTTAGATGCCTCCAGAATATTTGTATGAGAGAAATAACGAGCTTTCAGGACCCTTGACACCAGCAACTGCGGATTCTTGATACACTTCCATATATGCTTTCCAAGTAAAGCAATATTAAAGCCGTATAAACTTCTAAATCCCAGCCCCCTGCAGTCTTAGACGAACTCATAGCTTCCCACGAATGCCAGTTTATACCTTTCGATTGTGTCGTACCAGACTTCCACCAATAATTGTTAAACATACGCTCTATTTCTTGACACATCGTTTTAGGCAACAGAAAACAAGTCATACAAAAAGACGGGATCGATTGAGCTGCGTTCTTCAGCAGAATAGTTTTACCTGCCCTAGATATTGGTTTGGCACCCCAAGCTTGAATCTTCTTCCTTATTTTCTCTTTCACAAACCCAAAAACTCTCTTCTTTGAACGACCCACCAGTGAGGGTAAGCCCAAGTAGTTGCTAGTACTTATATCATTATGAACACCGAAAATGTTCGAGAACTCTACTTGCTTATCCCTCCTCACATTCGAACTAAAGAAAATTCCTGACTTCTGGAAATTGATAGCTTGCCCTGACTGATCTGCATATGAGTTTAATAGATTCTTGACGCTTAAAACCTCCTCTCTATTTGCTTTGAAAAAGAGAAAACTATCATCCGCGAATAGAAGATGAGTGATCACAGGAGCCGTTGGACTGATTTGACAGCCCCTAATATGTCCCTCATTCCCAGCATTGTCTAGAACATTTGAAAGCCCCTCTACACAAAATAAGAACAAATAGGGAGACAGTGGATCCCCCTGCCTCAGACCCCTACGAGGAAAAACTGGACCTACACTCATGCCATTGAAACAGAAATCATAAGACACAGTAGTAACACATCTCATTACCCATTCGATCCACCTTTGACTAAAACCCAGAGAACTCATTCTTCGTTGCAGGTACTTCCAATTAATCCTGTCATAAGCTTTGCTGACATCTAATTTCAGAGCTATTTCTCCCTCCTGCCCAGCTGATTTATTTCTCATATAATGAATAATTTCGAAAGCAACCACAATGTTATCAGTAATGCATCTACCAGGCACGAATGCTGATTGGTTCTCAGAAATTAAAGTTGGAAGAACCATTTTAAGCCTATTTGCAAGCACTTTCGCAACGATTTTATACAGAACATTACAAAGCGCAATCGGTCTGTAATCTTTCATTGATACTGCATCAGTCTTTTTTGGAATCAGTACCACATTAGTATTATTCAGACTTGCAGGAAACGGATTTCCCTGAAGCCAACCCTTACAACACCTAAACACCTCCATGCCCATAATCGACCAAAAACTCTGATAAAAAGCAGGATTTAGGTCATCCGGGCCCGAAGCCTTATCAGGGTGCATCTGCTTTACAGCCCTTGTGAACTCATCAAAACTAACCTCCTCTGTCACCATACTATTCTGTTCATTTGACACCAACCTTGGACTACTATTCTCACTCTCCTGAACATATGGATTTGGTTCTGTAAAAACATTCAAGAAGTAATCTCTAACAATCAAACTCATACCTTCAGTATCCTCTACATGCACACCTTCTTCATTCTCAAGAAAACTAATATGATTAGCTTTCTTTCTTGCTGTAGCAGTAGCATGAAAAAAGCGTGTATTCTCATCTCCTTCTTGCAACCAAAACAATTTAGCCCTCTGTTTCCAATAAGCTTCCTCTTGCAGCAAAATCTCGTTCAATTTCTCTTTTTCTTCCAAAAATTTTCTCACACTCACTGCATCCACTTTGTCTTTTAACTCGTCTAGCACCTCCTTCTGTTTTTTAAGTTTCTCCTTGAATTTGTTAAAGAATTTCCGACCCCATTTCTCCATAAACTTAGAGACAGCATGAAGTTTAGGAATCAAATGACTAACCGGAGTACTCCTCCAAAACTCCCCAGTCTCTTTCACGAAAGATGGCTCTCTGAGCCACATATTTTCAAACTTAAACCTGAAAGATTTCTTCGAGACTGCAATATCAAACAGGACCAACTGAATAGGATTGTGATCAGAAACTGATGACACACAAACCTTCAACTTACATAACGGAAATCTGGTCCACCAACTCGTAGTTGCAAAGGCTCTATCTAACCTTTCCTGCACCCAGTCATCTTTCCCACGACTCTTTTCCCATGTATAGGAACCCCCCGTTAAATCTAACTCACACAGCTCACTGTCCTCTATAGCCTTCCTAAACCCTTCCATTAGAGCATTAGGATGAGGATGAAGTCCTCTTTTGTCAGTGCTATAAAGTAAATCATTGAAATCACCCAAAATACACCAAGGGAGACTTGATAACCTTGCTAAAGCTCGAATCAGATTCCATGATTCCCTCCTTCTAGCTCGTTCAGGGAATCCATAGAAACAAGTTAACCGCCACACTTCAACATCTCTTTCCAAGAAAACCAGATCAATATGGTTACGAGAATAACCAGTTATGTTACAGTTCACCGAATTCTTCCAAAACACTGCTAGCCCTCCACTTCTACCCACCTTATCTACTGAAAAACAATTAGAAAAACCCAACTTAACTCGCAGCTCTTCAATTTTCCTATCTACAGAGATTGTTTCACATAAAAATAAAACTTCGGGTTTACGATCTTTGACAAGATCGCTCAGAGCACGAACTGTACGAGGCTTCCCAAGGCCCCGACAGTTCCAACCTACGCAATTCATTGGTCCTGGCTCGCTTGCCTAGCAAGCTGAGCCAAAAAAGAGTTGTTTATCTCTGTACAATCAGACTTAGAAAGCACAGACACCATTTGAATATTAGTGTTTACCAACTGAGTATCGATATTCTCCACTGGGCCTATTCTTTTCCTTTTCCTCTCCTCCATCTCTAGCCCATCTAATTCAACACCCCCAGGCCCAATCTCAAAATTCAAACTTGAATTTCCCTCCTTCAAATTAGCACTATTACCCCCTTTACTTGTTTCCCCCGAAATTATAGCCAATTTATTCATCTCATCCCTCCTATTTCGAAGCAAGCTACTTTCACGGTAACTGTTTCCATTTTAAAATCCTTGACTCTGATCGTCTCCACCTTTCACGCCCCAACTTTCGTCCTTCTCCCCTCGTAGCCATTTGCTCTGTTCCTGGTATGCACCTCTCCTCGCCGGCGCCCTTAGCCAGCTTCCCCAATCCCTCACCAACAGCTCCCCCTCCCCTTCTAATTTTTTCTTGCAAAATCTTTCAGTATGTGATAACATCCCACAGAGAAAACAGAAGTCACTCAACTTTTCATACTTCACACTGACAATGCAATCTGTTTTGTTTTTCCTGCTTATCTTCTTTCTTCGTTTCAATGGCAATCTCACATCCACCTTTATTCGAATGCGCATATACTCCCTCCAAATACTCGAATTATTATTAGGATCGTACGACACAAATCGACCAAAAAAATTGCCCAACTGTTTCCCCACTGACTCTGTCATAAAGCCACTTGGGAGATCGTATATCTGAATCCAGAATTCAGCCTCATTCAACACAACATTTAGGGGTTCCTCCCCCAACTGAATGGAATTGGCCACCAATAAAGCACCATCAAAAGACCATGGTCCATTGCTCACCATCCACTTCATATCATCTTTATGAAAAAATTGAAACAGGAAGATACCTGGTTTTAGAGGTTTGATACTAATCCCCATCGCTGGTGTCCACAGGTCTGCCAGTTTTGACTTCATTGCTCTAACATTTATGTTCTTCTCCGTTAAAAACCTACCTACCAGACACAGCTCGAAACGATTTCCTTCCTCCTCCAGAACATCATCAAAAACTATCTCTTCATTCTCCTCATTCGAGATATCTAGGTCGGTCATCAGTGTGTCAAGATTCTCCATCATACTCGTCAAAAGATGCTCACACAATTTCTTAGAGAATAGAAATTGGAGAGAGAAATTCAAACCTCTCACTTAGGCGGAGAGAAAAAAACTAACCCGAATTCTAATTAACCTTTCCCGTCATAATGATTTGATAACTAAAATCTACTGGAACATTTTTCTTTTTTAAAACTTATTTCTAACTCAGGAAGATTTGTATATATTTGGAAAACTGGTAGATTCCAACATTTGAAAAGTCAACATTTGAAAAGTTTATTAGATGACCTTGTCAAAAAAAAAAAGAAGGGAAAACTTTATTATATGACGATAGATCAGTTACAACTTTTTTTTTTTCCGGACAATTAGGTTTATACCTTACCACTTCAACATAAAAACACACAAATGGTATGCTTCGTCTATGTACTTATTTACAACAAAAATATATTTAAAATGACACAAGAGCAAGTCCAACCCAATAAAATCTATACTATTATTTAAAAATCGAAACATTAAAAGTTTTGGTACCTGTTTTTTGGTACTTCGCGAATTTACTTATTTATCCTTCATTATAAATAAAAATATATACGATATCTATACTATTAAAATACCTAAAATAAATAATAACATAATATAATTAATGATAATTAATCGATTATCTTTTTCACATTTACTTTCAACTGAAGATATTACCTTTTATAAACACTTAAAAACATCAATCGTATCATATCTTCCAATCATTAATATTTCTTTCAAATTAAAACACAGTACCTTTTTGATTTAAAACTAATTAAAAATCATTAATATATATCCAAAAACATCACACCATACTTTTTCATTATTAAAAAAATATATTAAAATCCGTATACGTTGCTTATAAGGAAATATTAGTATAATCCGTAAACATGAGTATATTAAATTACATTATATTAAAATTTAAAAAATTATTAAAAATGATGATTATATAAAAACATAATTGTAATATTAAATAAAATTTATTATAACATAATAAAAGAAACCCGTGCAATGTACGGGCATTGAAAATTTGTCGGTTCGGTTTTCGGCATGGTCATCCTAATTATTAATATAAATAATAAAATAATATGATTAAAGGCGATTGCCTTTTTAATTAAAAAATGTTTACTTTTAATTGATGATATTATTTTTATAAACACCTAAAATATTTTATCTTCCAATCAATAATATCTTTTTTCAAATTAAAACATGTTAACTTTTAATTCAAAACAGAATCTTGCAATAATTAATATCTACACTATATCATAAAAGACAAAATATTAAAAGTTTTGGTACCTATTTTTTGGTACGGTACGGTACAATACTTACCTTATATAAATGTTATACTTTACTACCCATAATTATTTTACATAATTATAAAAAACAAAACACAATCTTTTCTCAAAATATTACACGCAACTCTTCCCAACATTTATTATAAATAATAACTAATCAATTACTGTAACAGCCCCAGATTCGGGGTCGGGGACCTGGTCGTTACGGTCTCATATTCCATAAACAATACTTGCACTTGAATCAAAATAAATAAATAGCATGCTATGACCCCACAATAATACCACATCACACACAACCAGTTATAGTCCCAGAGATGAAATCGAAATAATTCTCTAATCATAGGATCCACAAGTTATAAGCTATTACAAACCCAAAAATGATTATAGAATGAGTTTAATAGTTTCTTGCCGTTGATTAACATAAGTCATACATATAAGTAAGTCTGATACATAAAAGCTACCAGTCTAGCTTACTGGCTGCTCCTACCTCAGCAATGGCTGCTATGACAATAGCGGGTAACCCTCTAACGGCTGTCACCTGCTTGCGTTGGGTGCGCCTTGTGCGGGCCATCAGATCTATCTGTTGTTGTGATATAATAACTAAAGCAAGGGTGAGCAATAGCCCACCAAAATAATATATAACTGAACAATAATATATAACAGTTTTAAAAGAATATCTTGGAAACCATATGCCATGCATTAACGAACATAGTGCAAGTATAATGTAAAAGATGAAGTTACGAGGTAACTCAAAATATATACTTCGTAGATATATCTACTATGCAAAGATATGGGCAATATATCAACATATATCATAACGAAGAAATTGCAGGAAAATATTGCAATTCCAGTTTGAACACTTTTCAACCCTGCTAACATTGATAATGTTGCAGAAAATTTCCAACTTGGAAAGATGAACTAATAGTGGAGCATTGACGCGCAGAAGCCATAACGTTTACGATGATCACTCGTATGTTATGCATCTCATGATTATTCTCTACATGTAGAAGGAAGAACAGACGGATTTACTTGTCCACCGCCCCTTGGAACTCCCCGGCCAACGGTTGGGCCTTTGATGGACCGGCGCCACTCGGCCACTTACACGGCTCCTAGTTCGAGTAACATCCATTACTCTGAAATGTAAAGTTCATCCCCCTCTCCAAGTATAATACTTATTGATAGGACTCCACAAAGTAGTCGTATCTAATTGGAATGGGAAATTTACCAATATTTTCAAAGTTGTTGCTTGTTAATGGATATCGACTTGTTCCATCAATCTTACCCCTCGAACAATGAGGAAGTAACAAAAGATTCAATTTGATGAATAACAACCAAATTGCAAATAGAAAGAATAGTTTCAAAGATTTATGACCGGGCAGTCAAACAAAATAAATAACAGCTCTCAAGTAAGGTTCCCTTATAATTTGGAAGATAGATTTAAATGAAAAATAGAGTTTTGGGAACCTCCCTTTGATAAAAATAATCATAATAAGACTCAGAAATATTTTACATAATTTTTTTGAAGGTCGAAGATAATATTTGAATAAAATAAATCATTTTTAAAACTAGTTAAAAGAATTAAATAAATATTCAAAGAATATTTATTAAATCATAAATATTTAGAGAATATTCTTAATATAAAATATTGCTCATAAATAACCCTCGAATTAATATATAAAAATATTCACTAAATAAATAAATCCTCGAACAAATATTAAAAATAATATCCAATAAATAAATCAACCTTAAATGAATATTCAAGATAATATTCATTAAATAAATAAAGCTCAAATGAATATTCAAAATAATATTCATTAAATAAAACTCAAATGAATATTCAAATAATATTCATTAAATAAATAATGGAAAAATATTTATTTAAATATTTTTCTCAGAAAATAATCAAAATATATATACAAAAATACCGACTCCCGGTCTATATTTGAAGAATGAAGATCGTATGCCTTTCACTAAGGGTCTTAGCAATATCCGGCATATAACTAATATATCACATATCTAGCTTATAAGCGAGTATCAAATCGTAAAACCAGTATCACAATATAATTTGAAAACAACCATGCATGCTATGGCATATGTATAACAACAATCAAATCAAATATATTATCACAACATCAGTTCCAAAATGTTTGGAAACTTGCCTGGAAGCTCTATAGGGGTAGTGTGTCTCGGATCGGTCCGGTGATCTATAAACAACCAAAATTATTCAAGGTTAATCACCTATCACTTTGAAAAGCTAAGTACATACTTTACTTAAGCTAAAAAACGCTTTCAAGTTAACTCTTATTAACACCGTTGTGATCCGACACTTGCTTATTATCGAGGCATGTCATTACACTTACACTTGGTAGGTTCTTAAGTCATATAAGTTCTAAGGTCGGTCGTTTACTAACAAAGATTATACCTCGAGATTTATTGTCCATTTTCTAAGTGGTTTTCCAAAGTTATAACCAAGTGTTCCTCAAAGAGTTTCATTCGCACTTAACCTCAATTCGACATTTTTATAAAATCGAAAAACGATCCGTTTGACATGAGGTTTTCTCTCACAACTTCCTTATGATCTCTAATATTTAATTATCAAGATTCGCCACTGAATTATTCATGTTAAGGGGGTTCAATTCTAGTTATGAACTCGCACTTACGGTTTCGAACCACTTTTACTAAATCGACCATAACTCCTAAACCGTAAGTCCTTTTGTTTCAATTCTTGCGCCAAAATGATCTATGACTCGAGATCTATAAGGTCAGTCCATATAATCATTAAGGTCAGAGAATTATACCTACTGTTATGCATGAATTGTAATGGTTAACGAAATTTCGGCATTACGACGGCTATAAATCAGATATTTCCAAATTTATCACACATAACCAAGCCACACCGGGCATACCATACATCCTAACAAGTCCAAGAACATCTCACTTCACCATAATATTCATCATATTACTTAGATCAACTAAAACCAACTACATAATCATGCTTACATGCTTATAATAACACCATAATCATAACTCATCTAAAACCACCAAGAATATTCATAAAACTCAAAGTAATATCTAGGGTTCATGAGAGATATACCTTCTTTGGAGTGAGTAAAGACCTTACTAAGCTTTTATTAATCCTTAGAATACCTTAACAAAGCGTTGATCATCCAAAGAAACAAGAAAACTAAAGTTAGTTCTTAAAAGTTACTATTCATCCTCAACCTTAATGATTTTATAACTCAAGAATGGAATGGAATTTGAAGCTAATATTCATAGGAGATCTTAGTTATGAAATATAGGACTTACCTAATTAATCTTGAGATTTAACAATGGTTGGAAGCTTGATTTCTCCTTTGGAATTTAGCAAATAGTCGAATGGGGTAGAAAAGAGAGAGAATGGAGTTGCTTGCTTGGTTCTTGCTCTAATCCTTGGCTAAAATGAAATATTGATGATAATATCTCATAAAGTGGCTTTATTAAACTTATTAGGTCATCCATTGCATCATCTCTTGCCATGTATTGAGTTTTAGTGGTGTTGATGATGTAATTAGGATAACTAGATTAGTTAGCTTCTAAGTTGCTAGTTACCTTTGGTACTAACTTGGTTACTTGACCTTATCCACTTGCACATGCTTGAATCTTGGCTCTCTGCTTGTTTCTTTGTCCGGTTATTACTCAATTTCATTGATCGTTTGGAGGAATATCTCAAGTATTTCTTGTTAGGATTTTACCAGAAACCTTCTTAATATTTATACTACCATTCTCAATCCTCCTTTATAATCATTGAATTTAAATTTCTCAAATCTCTTTAATAAATCCTTAAATCCTTCAGTGTCCAGGGAAATCTCGGAGAAAATAAAAGTGCTATTTTTCTAGAATCTGATATCGTTTAAATACACTTATTTTGCCTAATAGATCATTAATACGAACTTAGAAATCCATTCTGAATACTTCTATATAGTGTCATATAATAATATTCCAGTTTTCACTAAAAACACTATTCATTGCTTTTTCTCTCTTTTTTCCTTGTACTTAAAAGATGTTCTCGCGCTTCCTTGAGCGTTCCCTATCTCTTTTACGGAATCACTGGACTTATACTAGATATCGATTTGGATGACATGAGCTACCAGATATCGATTTGGATGACATGAGAATATTTCCTTCCTCTTTGAAATACCCTATCTTACTTTCTAGGAGATAGATTATTCTAATCTAAGTTGTCAACCAATTGCATTGTTCATGGCATATAAATATTTGAATCCAAATCCGTTAAATATACATTCATTAAACCACTGATACATTGTAGTCGTAACCACTATTCATTCATACTCTATTACATAATAAAAGTTTTAATTCTACCAAAAATCTGGGTTCTTACAGTCTCCCCTCCTTAAAAGGATTTCGTCCCAGAATTAGTCTGAAAGCAAATGGGAGTATTTCTCCAGCATTGCGCTTTCTAGCTCCCAAGTTGATTCTTCTACGTTGTGGTTCTGCCACAAAACTCTGACTAACTTGATGACCTTGTTTCGGAGCACTTGTTCTTTTTGATCTATGATTTCCACAGGCTGCTCCACATAGGTTAGGTCTAGTTGCATGTCTACGTGCTCATATTCTACTATATGCTTGGCATCCGGATTATATTTCCTCAACATCGAAACATGAAACACATTGTGCACTTGTTGCAGATTTGGGGGTAATGCTAGTTCATAAGCTAGTTCCCCGGTCAATTATTAATCATTCCAATCCTTTTTACATCACATCTCAGTAGTGCTACAATACACCCTTTATCCTTTTTCATCGACTGCTACTCTCTGCACTCCACACTATTTTGGTCATACTCTTACTCGTTCGTATACTGTCACCCTTATTAATATCTGCAGTGATCTTGGTATCCCCACCGTGCTGCGAATTTGAAGATAACCTCTCTTGTACTATGTTCCTGATCGCTTTTATCTTCGCAATCTCGATCAATATATAGAAGTGGAAAAAATTTATTGAGAGATCACTATGATCAATGAACATTTGTTATATTGCATAGTTAGTACAGAAGGGGGCCAACCTTTAGTACTTGACAAGTAATTAAACAAGTTATGGTATTCCACTTAGACTTCTATCACACAGACAAACAGTCACGTCGCAGTACCTCCCCTCCTTAAAGGGTTGTTCTTCTCAATACAAAAAGAAGATGAATAAGAGAGAAGAAAAGAAAAGAATTTCAAAGAATTATAGAAAGTTTTCATGTTTGCAAAATATCATACTTAGAATTTACCTCTGAGCTATAGAGGTTTATCAGAGAAGAAAATAGTCGTAATCGTATCAGATACTATTGTATCGAGATATCACGGGTCAACATATCTTCGCGGCTCTGTCCATCATTCTATGGACCTATATTCTTGTTCAATCTTAGCAACATTCATTTTTGGAAATCCTTCAACCTCTCAGGTTAAATCTTAAATTTCTCGCTTGACATAATTGTTACTGACATTCCACGCCATGCTAATAGCTTTTTCATATTCATAATACTAACACCATTACGTTGTCATCCCGAGAGTTCGTTAGAAAACTCATTCATCAATCCATTCATAACATTCCTTGCTCCATGTTTTCACAATTTCTTTATCAATCACATCCTTCTTATCATCTGATTCTTCTTCACTTCTGTTATTTATCTCCACCATCATCTCATTATTAGGATGTCCTTTGTACTTGGTATTTCCCTATTGGTATCCCATCACATGTACTCAATAAGCATCACATTTTTTGGGGTCAAACTTTCCTTTGTTCAACCATCTAAATTCTTATTTCCTCGTTCCATGAGTCTCCTTAGTACTTAATCAATCTATTCCAAATTTCCTCGAATTCTCCCAACTTAAAGGGAGTCAATCTGTATGTCATTTATGCTTTCAATTTCAACCTCCCGTTGTGACCAACAACCTTCGCCATGCCAATTTCATACCTTGCTAGCTTCCTTGTTGGCATTCTCAGGAGTCCGCATATCTACTCCCTTATTGATCCTCAACTCTATTTACTTTATATCAGCCGTCTTGTTTCTATTTCGACTATAATCTCTTTATGAACCATCGTAGCATTATCATTTATTTCAGACATCACGTCATTCCAAAATTATACCATCCGAAATAAACCTTGACGATTTCTCTAACTTAGATCCAATACAATCTATTTCTGTTTTCCATTCCAACATCTCCACAGTCGTTATCACCTCATTTCTCAGAAGGATCACCACTGCATTAATGTAGTCCATTGTTGAATCACCGTTGTTTGTTGTTTACGTAGTGCTTTAATTGCTAATCATACGGGTTTCATAATTGTCAGATCAAAATCCTCTAGGAAGACAAAATAATCACTATTCCTTATCCATAAGGAATACTTCCTGAACTTGATGTAGCTATTACATGAGGCAGATAAAATTGCAAAAGAGCTTCAAGCATCGCAGCTATGACAGGCTGATGAAATTATTAACCATATATCTTCAGTAGGAAAACTGGAAGCTTAACGGTTTACGTAGTCAATTTTTGTATCATGGTCCTGGTTTACCCCAAAATAGGACCTCTTACTGTAGGTAATATACTTAAGACGATATCAGGAATCGAATGTTTACTTAAACTATCCTTATGTTCAATCCTTGCACACTCATCAGAGGGAATGTAAATTCCTCCACCACATTATGACCTTCAAGGTTCATTTCTATATCATTCTGTTTCTTTGGTATGAGCATTTGTAATTACTCTTCTATACTTTAAAGTGTCGGCCACCTCATTGGCCTTTCCTGATGACAATAATTTCTTGCAATCAATGTTTCCTGGATCTATTCTAACTCAAATTTTTCTACCTCATTCCCATCACTGTTGGGTGAAAGCATTCTCCCTTAAGCTCTGCTGAAGGAGAAAAATATATCAGTCTTTTTCCATAAGTCATTGCTTCCACCTTTCCGTGTAAACTTTATTACGGTTACTCCCAATCATACCTGGGATATTTCTTCTCTTATTCCTTTCTTGTTTTAGGATAATATCAACCTTCATTGGTTCAATCCATACCTCCTCATGGTTTCACAAATACCTCATCTGGCATTACCGTTATTATGTCATACATTCCCTACCCAACTTCCATTTTGAAATTCAGAATATTACCTTTTTCCTTATAAGGTTTCTTAGGTCATCCTCATCATTCCTCCTGTATTATCTGGGTACAGGGTATACCAAAATATCATTAATCGATCCTATAACAATTCTGTCTATGTACTTTCCGAAACTCCTTTCAATAAATTCTTAAAGGTTATTGTTGCTTTGGTCAACCCAACTTATAAAATTTGAATTCACTATGTCTTTATAAGGGGTAATGCCATCCTTTGTGCATCCCCAGGGTTCATCTTAATCTATGGATATTCTACCTTCCATTCTATTTTTAAGAAATATTTATATCCTTCAATTGACAGCCAAATCCTATATCCTTAATAAGGGTCTCTTTTCAATCATTCTCATCTTGATAATCTATAGGTAGCTTAATGCTCACCTTTTTCTTTCAAGTTGATGTCAGTCTACATGACCTTCCAAAAGACAACATATGTCTAACCGCTCTTCTTACAGGACCTGGTAATGGTAGCAAGGATGTTCTGGAAGATATTGGTCGTCTTCAACATGAATCTCTCAGTACCTATTGCTTTCCTCAAGAATACTAGCTTCAGACAATATTTCCGCATCTTACTGAACGATCTATGACCATTTTTGTAAGCTTTAGATTGATCATTTGCCTTAGTCATAATACATCCCTTGTATTTATAAAATCCCAACATCATGTATATCAATTCACTTTACTTCTCTTTCTAGTTCATAAATGGGTCAATCCTATACACCTAGAACACTTCACTTTTATATCAAAAAGTTCTCGCGGTTGGCGCTTTATTAGAAGCAACCCCGCTTTGTCCTTACATCGCCGGTCTAGTCAGTTTATAGTTCTTTGTCACCTAACCCCAAATGGTCGTGCTATAGTGTGTGAGTTTAGGGTTATCTAATGGCATTACTTTTCTAGCAATTGTCGGCATAGTGCCTTCTCTGTCCATAACGAAGATAACTTATCTAGGGTAGGTTACGCTTATCAATATGCTTTTTCCCACGTACTCTTAAACTTTTCTTTTTGTATTTGTTCACTGCTTTCCTTTACACAGCAAATCTTAGGTACCAGAGTAGCATAGTCACTCAACTTGAGCACTGCCACTCTTCGTTCATCCCTCTTCCTAGATACCTTCTGATCTTTTCAAAATTTTACTCCATATAAGTCTCAATCGACTTCTCGGTACCGTCTCCGATCACCTTTCTTTTATTTTTATCTTTTCAACTTCTCTTCTCAATCCCACGTGCTACATAAACTTAACAATTTTGTCATAATATCCTTTTCATTTAAGTCAATCCCGAAATTTCTCAGTTCTTTTTGGTCCTTAAATACATTTCCCTTTTTTTACTGTCCAATCATTTTATCTCTTCAGTCAGTTGTAATAATTAGGGTTTGTCTACCAACCCATATAGCGGCTACCTTACCCAATCCACAAGGTTCGCTCCAGTTTCTACTCTCTTCAGTGACGTTCTCTGATAATCAGAAAGACAAGTTTTGCTAAAATTTGTTGAATTTCTTTCCAGAATCAGGAAAATTTTGGTTAATCTATCCCCCCACTGGTAATACTAAGAAGATTAATTTCGAAATCTGAAGACAGATCTAGGAACATCCAAGCAGGTAGAATCGTAAGCAGTTATAATAACGGAATGATTGACATAAAGTTGGAAGTTTAACCACTGGAAAGGAATTAAATATATACATCCCATAGAAGGGAAATCAAAAGTTTCAAACTGAAACATGCCACATCTTCCTGATACATATACGTCCTAATAGTCGATACTACCAAATGTCAGTCTACCTAACCACTAGTTTCAGAATTAGTCGTTCCACAAAATTGGCACTATCAAGGCCATCCGAATCTGGTGAACCGTGCTGTTCGAATGCATCCACAATTACTCTGCCGTGCTGCATAAGCACACCACCTAAACCTATATAAGGTGCATCATAATATATCACAAAGCCTTCCTTCTTCCATTAGGCAACGCCAACACTGGGTCGCCTCCAATTTCCTCTTTAGCTCCAGGAAGATTTTCTCACATTTTCCTGTTCATTCAAACTTCTTAGTCTTACAAATAATTCGGGTTATGGGACTGCAATCTTTGTAAAGTTCTGAACAAGTCTTTGGTACTACCTTATGAATCTTATGAAATTTCTTCACCTTTGCTGGTGTGGTTGGCCTTTCCCAATTGAAACTGTCTTTAACTCGGCGGGGTCAACCAACACTACTCACTATTGATCGTATGTCCTAATAACTGAACTTCATTTTATCAGAATTCATACTTTGAGAACTTGGCATACACTTGCTCCTTCAGGTTTCATCTTAAAACATTCTCCATTACCTCTTAACCATTGATCGTATTACTTGATCCATTTATGATTCAGTGTCGGAGTAAACTTAATGTAACTTCTATAATCCATTCAAGGAAAAGAAAGAATTTAATATTCCTCTGAATCACATGAATCTATTGTTTCTAGTTCATCATTTCACTGAGTTGAAATAAACCTATACTTAGTCTTTGACAGTAGTCATATTATGAGTTTATCATAGACTCACTAGTTTTTTCCTCTTGTAAGTTCTGAGATCATCGTCTCGCTTAGTACTTCCTTATATAACTTTATCCAGTCATACCATCACTTCCCAATGTCTTTACTTTCTAAGCTGATATATTCATAAAGTGAACATTTCCCTGAATCAAACCACCTTCTCAATCTCAATTTTTCATAGATTATAACCTGATGAAATTTGCCTTCTCCTGGTGAACCGCCATTGACAATTTTTTACACTAATCCATTTATCAAATGATATGGCACTTGCTGCCTCTATCTCAACTTGCTTCCCGTCCCATATCGATGTCTTTCATAATCATGTACCACCCTAACTCTTTCCTCATTAATCTGAAGGTCTCTAAGGATATTTATCTATCATAATGTAAGACCTTAAGTAATCCTTCCAATCCGTCATAATTGTTGGTACTACATCCGGTAGTCCGGCTATGAATCCAATATGCATCCTTAGTTTTCTTAATAATATCTCAGTTCTTTACGCTCACTTCTCTTAGCACTATACCTTAATTCTTACAGTCTCTCTGGCTATAACCCTTATTTTCTCAAAGGTAAGCTCCTTATCCTTAACAGGATTCTCCTTCTCTGCTGGAACCTCCTTCGGGTCCTCAGTAGGGTACTCTATCGAATTCACAACCGATCGTCAGCATATAATAAAGCATCATCGCTGATGCTCGTAAGCATCAAGGTCTGTCGCTTTACTGATCGATACAATAACGAGCTAAGTTACTATTATGATACTTAAGAGTTCCCATAAGGGTTTTAGGTGAACTTGGCAAGAGTTCTTATTATCTTAGTGAATTTATTGTTATAACGTCGCCTCATAACTGGGATATATAACTCTCACTCTGATACCATTTCCGTAACAGCCCCAGATCCGGGGTCGGGGACCTGGTCATTACGGTCTCATATTCCATAAACAATACTTTCACTTGAATCAAAATAAATAAATAGCATGCTATGACCCCACAATAATACCACATCACACATAACCAGTTATAGTCCCACAGATGAAATTGAAATAATTCTCTAATCATAGGATCCACAAGTTATAAGCTATTACAAACCCAAAAATGATTACAAAATGAGTTTAATAGTTTCTTGCCGTTGATTAACATAAGTCATACATATAAGTAAGTCAGATACATAAAAGCTACTAGTCTAGCTTACTGGCTGCTCCTACCTCAGCAATGGCTGCTATGACAATAGAGGGTAACCCTCTAACGGCTGTCACCTGCTTGCGTTGGGTGCGCCTTGTGCGGGCCATCAGATCTATCTGTTGTTGTGATATAATAACTAAAGCAAGGGTGAGCAATAGCCCACCAAAATAATATATAACTGAACAATAATATATAACAGTTTTAAAAGAATATCTTGGAAACCATATGCCATGCATTAACGAACATAGTGCAAGTATAATGTAAAAGATGAAGTTACGAGGTAACTCAAAATATATACTCCGTAGACATATCTGCTATGCAAAGATATGGGCAATATATCAACATATATCATAAGGAAGAAATTGCAGTAAAATATTGCAATTCCAGTTTGAACACTTTTCAACCCTGCCAACACTGATAATGTTAAAGAAAATTTCCAACTTTGAAAGATGAACTAATACTGGAGCATTGACGCGCAAAAGCCATAACGTTTACGATGATCAGTCGTATGTTATGCATCACATGATTATTCTCTACATGTAAAAGGAAGAACAGACGGATTTACTTGTCCACCACCCCTTGGAACTCCCTAGCCAACGGTTGGGCCATTGATGGACCGGCACCACTCGGCCACTTACACGGCTCCTAGTTCGAGTAACATCTATGACTTTGAAACGTAAAGTTTGTCCCCCTTTCCCCAAGTGTAATACTTGTTGATAGGACTCCACAAAGTAGTCGTATCTAATTGGAATGGGAAATTCACCAATATTTCCAAAGTTGTTGCTTGTTAATGGATATCGACTTGTTCCATTAATCTTACCCCTCGAACAATGAGGAAGTAACAAAAAATTCAATTTGATGAATAGCAACCAAATTGCGAATAGAAAGAATAGTTTCAAAGATTTATGACCGGGCAATCAAACAAAATAAATAACAGCTCTCGAGTAAGGTTCCCTTATAATTTGAAAGATAGATTTAAATGAAAAATAGAGTTTTGGGAACCTCCCCTTGATAAAAATAATTATAATAAGACTCAGAAATATTTTACATAATTTTTTTAAGGTCGAAGATAATATTTGAATAAAATAAATCATTTTTAAAACTAGTTAAAAGAATTAAATAAATATTCAAAGAATATTTATTAAATCATAAATATTTAGAGAATATTCTTAATATAAAATATTTGTCATAAATAACCCTCGAATGAATATATAAAAATATTCACTAAATAAATAAATCGTCTAATAAATATTCAAAATAATATCCAATAAATAAATCAACCTTAAATGAATATTCAAAATAATATTCATTAAATAAATAAAGCTCAAATGAATATTCAAAATAATATTCATTAAATAAAACTCAAATGAATATTAAAATAATATTTATTAAATAAATAATGGAAAAATATTTATTTAAATATTTTTCTAAGAAAATAATCAATATATATATACAGAAATACTGACTCCCGGTCTATATTTGAAGAATGAAGATCTTATGCCCTTCACTAAGGGTCTTAGCAATATCCGGCTTATAACTAATTTATCACATATCTAGCTTATAAGCTAGTATCAAATCGTAAAACCAGTATCACAATATAATTTGAAAACAGGCATGCATGCTATGACATATGTATAACAACAATCAAATCATATATATTATCACAACAACAGTTCCAAAATGTTTGGAAACTTGCCTGGAAGCTTTGTAGGGGTAGTGTGTCTCGGATCGGTCCGGTGATCTATAAATAACCAAAATTATTCAAGGTTAATCACCTATCACTTTGAAAAGCTAAGTACATACTTTACTTAAGCTAAAACACGCTTTCAAGTTAACTCTTATTAACACCGTTGTGATCCGACACTTGCTTATTATCGAGGCATGTCATTACACTTACACTTGGTAGGTTCTTAAGTCATATAAGTTCTAAGGTCGGTCGTTTACTAACAAAGATTATACCTCGAGATTTATTGTCCATTTTCTAAGTGGTTTTCCAAAGTTATAACCAAGTGTTCCTCAAAGAGTTTCATTCGCACTTAACCTCAATTCGACATTTTTATAAAATCGAAAAACGATCCGTTTGACATGAGGTTTTCTCTCACACCTTCCTTATGATCTCTAATATTTAATTATCAAGATTTGCCACTGAATTATTCATGTCAAGGGGGTTCAATTCCAGTTACGAACTCGCACTTAGAGCATCTCCAATAGAGGTTGCCAACTTCTAACACATCATCACATATATTACTTTTTTATTTCTTCTCTCCTCCATCTCATTATTGGCAACTTTTGTTACAAATCTACTCCAATAGTTGGCAACTTTAAAAGTTGCAAATGTAACACCCCCAAATTCGGGGTCCGGGATCCAGTCGTTACGGTCTCCGTTACTGTTCACAATACTTGAACTTACTTCAACTCAAAATAAATTACATCTTTATGACCCAACACAACAATATAAAACACACCCGTTATAGTCCCAGAGATGAAATCAGAGTAACTACCAAATTTTATTAAGCACAATATGAGTTCTTACAATCCAAAAGAATTTCAATATGAATACATACTCTTTGCCATCCATTTGCATAAGTCATACTAGACCATATACTTGGTACTGAAAGAATAAATCTATCCTACCAATAGCTTTCTCTTCGGCTCTGGTAGTCTCATCGTCCTCGCCAGCGTCGAGTGCGCCTTGTGCGAGTCATCTGGTCTAGCTGTTGTTGTGATATAATAATAAAGCAAGGGTGAGCAATAGCCCACCAACAATAATATTTAACTGAACGATAATATATAACAGTTCAAAAGTATCTTTCAAACCATATGCCATGCATTTACGGAAATGATGCCAGTATAATATGAACGATGAAGTTACAAGGTAACTCAAAATGTAAATATATGTGGGAATATCTGCTATGTCGAAAATAAGCCAGATATTATCATTTATCATATAAAGAGGAACTTGCAAGGAAAATATTGCAATTCCAGTTATTAACATTTTTCGAAGTCCTACAACCTAAAAGAAGTCTCTTCGATACGTGTTGCAGGGAATTCCCGATTTGGGAGATGAACCATACTGGAGTTATCACGCGCCAGCTGTCCCACTCCCTGATGATCAGTCGGGGATGGTACAGCCCAATATAGTTTACTACTAGTAGAAGGAAGAACTGACGGCTCCACTTGTCGATTGCCTTTAATAGTAACTCCCTGGCCAATGGTTAGGCCTTGTGATGGACCGCGCGACTCGGCCTCTTACACACGACTCCTAGTTCGAATAAATCCACAGCATTGAAACGTAGATGTTGTGCTAGAAATATAAACATTCGAATCGCAAGCGCACAATTCGTTTCGTTGTAAAAATTATGATTCGTTCCGCAGGGACTATTTTTATTCGCGTTCCTTAACTTTTAATTTAACCGGAAAAGGACAATTTTGAATTTTGAAAAATTTGATTTAACTAATGAATTCCTAAAATTTAAACTATTTTTCAAAGCAAATTAAAAATTATTATTCTATTTCTACACTAATTAATTAAAAATGAAAAGAACAAAAACTAAATTATTCTAAAAATTATTAAAAGTGAAAACTCGAATTTAACTATTTTTTTTTGATTTTATTCTAAACCAACTAAATGACTTTTTTTTTTTCTGAAATACCAACTAAATGAATTTTAATAAGAGATTCACAAATATAAGAAAATTAAACCACGCTATAATGGTATAAGTATAATGTAATAAGCACAAAACTGAGGCAAAAAATTAATATAAGCTACAACTTAACCCCTGACTCGGAAACGATGCCTATTTGTAAATAAAGCTAACAAAAAAAATATGAACCAAATTGTCAAACTAACCAATTTAGAGACAGAAATTCGACCACAAAACTCAGAAAAACAGTCTTGACTCAAAAACCCGGATTCTCAAAACATCAATTAAATCAATCGTTACTCACAGAATCAAAACCAACTCAACAATCATTATTTACACAGAAGTCAAAAATTTCTACAAAACCAACTCACAGAAGTCGACTCAAAAATAATTTTTTTTTTGGGCGAAAGACATGGCAATCACAGCATAAATTGAACACTAATGAACTAATCCACACAAACACAACCACAAATTACGAACTATCAATTCAGAAGTTTAATACTAACACTGCAGAAACGATCGACTTATATTATAAACCTTTGAATCCGGAAATTACACTGAACACGAGCTAAAACTAATCAACGCAAACAAACTACAACCGGAAAAATTCAACTATCTACGAACTAAAACGCCATCAAATATTCACGAAATCCGTGCAACCAAAAAAAAAGAAAAAACGCAGTTGTTAGACAGATAATAGAGAGAGAGAGAGAGATGTATTGTGTTTATGCAAAAAGAATTCGAAGAAGAAAGTATAAAAAGAAGGGAAGGGGTTTTGGGTTTTTCTGGGAAAAGGAGGAGGCTAGGGGTCGTGTATGTCGTAATTGTGGGAGGAAGAAACAGAGAAGGTTGTGAAGAAAAAGATGAATTGGGTTCGTTAACAACTAATAAAAAAAGAAAAAAAAGTAAAGGCATAGAATTAAACAAAAACAGGACAGGACAATGGCTTCGACTAAACAGAAAACAAGAAATAAAGTTGATAATTAAATGAAACTTTTTTTTTAAATCGTAAATAAAGAAAATTTTAACTACCAAAATAAAATTATACTAAGACGAGGATTTGATTTAAATGGCCCAAAATAAAATTGAGATTTAAAGGGGCAAAATTACAAATTAAAACTAAGAACAAGAAATTAAAATCGCTACTTTCAACCCATAGTGGTTAGCTTTTCGCTACTTTATCCACTACTTGGATTTACGAAAATAACGAAACAAGGCAACAATAACGAAAGAGCAAGACATGAAGTAAAGAAAATAAAAATTGCATTAATTATAATAGGAGTGTATACAAGATTTGAAACTAAGAAAAGAAATACAAGAAAATAAAACTACCCTAAAATCTAAGTTACTAAATACAAGGGGGTGAGGGGGTATTTATAGGAGAAGAATTAGGGTTAAGGGGGGTGTTGGGTAAATCTCCACCATACATTTGGGTTGTGTGGTGGTGAAATCCTAGCCATCTATTTGTTTCCTTCCCCCTTAATCTTTGAAGAGTTGATCTTGGCCATACACTTATGTAATGTGTTGGGATGATCTCCACCTTCCACTTGTCTTGAAATATTCCTTTTGCTCCAAGCTCCTAATTCTTTTCCTTCTTTCATTTTTGGTCCTTTTTCTTCCTATTTTTCCGTTCCTTGCTCTTTATTTCTTTATTTTGTTATTTCTTTATTTATTTACGAATTTCCTGAAATGTAACAAAATAATTTATTAAAATATGAGTTCAAGCAATAAATATGTAATAAAAATATGCAAAAATATGCACTTATCAAATGCCCCCATACCTATCTTTTGCTCGTCCTCGAGTAAAAAGAAAAAAGAAAATCTAGATAAAAAGTCCTATACTCCTTTTCGTAGGTGTGACGGTTGCATTTGGCATATGCAACAAGCCCTTTAAACCCCTAGGCAGCCCTAGTGGACGAGTGAGGTGTCGTGAGGGCCTATAGTGAATGTACCCACAAAATCCATCTAGCTTGTATAAAAGATCACATGGTAATGCATACCACACATACATGTCCTCTCACGATACCTCAACTTAAGAATCAAAATGAAGTTGCAAAGTCTTGGTGTGGAAAGTGCAAGGATTCACATAGTCTACTTAAAGAACCATGCAAGAGTGATTATAAGTTCATGTCAAGTGCAAAAATTATTGGTAACCATGCTAAGTCTACAATGGCACACCTTAGAGTCAAAACTTGAGATCTCATATGCAAAACAAGCAATACCTCATATTTCACTCACAAAAGAATATTCAGTCAAGAACAAGGGTAAGTGTATCACTCAATTCCAACAAAATCAAATGCATGCTTGACACTGGGTATCATCCCAACTTAAATCACAACATACATTAATAATGACAATCAAAAGGTCTTTATTAGGGTTGTAATGGGGCTAGGGACAAGATATGTCAAGAAAGGCCAAAGCAAGGTGAAGTGTCAAAAGCTAGTAGTCGCCATGAATATCATGCACAACACCAAACTTCCTCCCCACACAATTTATTTTCATTTTTCAACAAAAAGACTTGACTAGTCGAATGAAGTAGGATTACAAAAAACATATATATATATATATATATATATATATATATTATTTTTTTTTTCATTTTTTTTTCATATAAAGGAAAATGATAAATGTAACAATAATCCTCCTTCAGATTTAATTTTGAAAATCGACTATCAAGGTAACAACAAATATTTCCTCAAAAGTTATGAACAAAAGTAAACCCTATTTCACACACCTTATTGCTCCCTTAAGTTCCTACTAGCCTTTGACAAAATGGGATCAAGAATACGTAAGGCTAAACAAGAAAAAGGTCTTAGATGAGTAATGTGGTGTGTCACCGAAAGAAAATGATTAGGCTCAAAGGCTTAACTAATTGATCATATAAGAATGGTGTGGATAATTTGGAAATATAGGTTATTCCTAAATGCCTTTATCATTTTATCATCAATTAATGTCATGTATTTCAAAAAGGAACTCAAACAAGTGCTAGCGATGCAAATGACAAGTGGACACTCAAGCAAACGAATATAAATGCAAAAGATGTGCAGATAGGCTCAAAACTCACTTGGTGTGATAAAACATAATCAATCTCAAGTAAAGGTATCTTCAATGCACCTACTTGTACTCAAAGCATGAAGACCAACTCATCTTACACCTAATCATACCCTTCTAATTTCATGCACAATTCAAATAAGTCTACTAGTTTCCTTGCTAGTGTAAGTGTGTGAACAAGAACTTTAGCAAATCACTTCTCAAACAAAAGCTAATGGATCATAAGATTATCATAGCATGCAAGGGTGCATCAAGCAACTAGCAATCAATTAACAAGACTAGAATACGAAAAGAACTCTTTTTGTGATTTTTTTCATTTTTTAATTTTTTAGGATTTTCTGATTTTTATATTTACACTAAAAACCCTCCCCCATACCTAAATCATGCATTGTCCTCAATGTATGCAAATGCAAGAGAAATGAGTAAATGAGAACGAGGAGATAATACCTGACAAGGGAAGAAGGAGAGAATTTACCTACTGAAAGAAACTTACATGAATCACGGGTCGATGAGGTGGGTGACCTCATCCTCGGGATCAAATGGCAGCTCTAAAAATGGTTTGAGTCTTTGTCCATTAACTTTAAATACATCACCATTTTTAGGATTTTCAATTTCAACAGCACCGTGAGGAAAAACGGTCCTAACAATGTAAGGACCTTCCCACCTAGATCTCAATTTCCCGGGGAATAAATGAAGCCTAGAATTGTACAAAAGAACTTTTTGACCCGGAGAAAAAGATTTTCTCAAAATGGATTTATCATGAAAAAGTTTTGTTCTTTCTTTATAAATTTTAGCATTTTCATAGGCCTCATTTCTTAATTCCTCTAGTTCTGATAATTGCAACTTCCTATGACTACCGGCGGTTGGTAAGTCAAAGTTCAAATCTCTAATGGCCCACAAGGCCCTATACTCTAGTTCAACGGGCAAGTGACAGGCTTTGCCAAACACAATTCTGTAAGGGGACATGCCCAAAACAGTCTTAAAAGCGGTTCGATAAGCCCATAAGGCATCTATCAGTTTGATTGACCAATCCTTCCTATTCGACTTGACAGTCTTTTCTAAAATCTGCTTAATTTGCCTATTCGAGACTTCAACTTGACCACTAGTTTGAGGATGATAAGGGGTAGCCAGCCTATGAGTAATTGAATACTTTTTCAAAAGGGATTCAAATTGACGATTCTTAAATCGCGTACCTTGGTCACTAATGATAGCCCTAGGTGTGCCAAATCGAGAAAATATATTCTCTTTTAAGAATTTAAGAACGACCTTGTTATCATTGGACTTAGTCAGTATGGCTTCTACCCATTTAGACACATAATCAACCGCTAAGAGAATGTAGAGGTTGCCAAAAGAGCTAGGAAAGGGACCCATAAAATCTATGCCCCACACATCAAAAATCTCAATGATTAAGATGGGACTCATTGGCATCATGTTTCTCCTAGTGATCTTTCCTAAGTGTTGACACCTACTACAAGCGGCACAGAATTCTGCAGCATCCTTGAAAAAACTAGGCCAATAAAAACCGCTTTGGAGGATTTTAGCTGCTGTTTTCTTAGCAATAAAATTACCTCCACAAGCTTGATCGTGACAAAAGGAAAGGATACTTCGAAACTCATGGTTTGGGACGCACCTCCGAATGATTTGATCGGGACAATATTTAAAGAGATATGGGTCGTCCCAAAAGAAGTGTTTGACTTGAGGGAAAAATTTCGATTTATCTTGTGTAGACCAATGAGATGGAATGTCGCCGGTTGCAAGGTAATTGACAATGTCGGCGAACCAAGGAGGAGTAGAGATAGAAAAGAGATGTTCGTCGGGAAAAGATTCATTCAAAGGCGAGTAAGTGGTGGACTCCACCACTAATCGAGAAAGGTGATCGGCAACGACATTTTCGGACCCCTTCTTATCCCTAATTTCTAGGTCAAACTCTTGGAGTAACAAGATCCACCTAATCAATCGGGCCTTAGAGTCTTTCTTAGAGAATAGATATCGAAGGGCGGAATGATCGGTGTAAACAATGATTTTCGAACCAATAAGATACGACCTAAACTTCTCGAGGGCAAAAACTACGGCTAGAAGCTCCTTCTCGGTGGTTGAATAATTGAGTTGCGCATCGTTTAAGGTCTTACTAGCGTAGTATATGACATGAGGTATCTTATTGATTCGTTGTCCTAATACCGCCCCTAATGCGTAATCAGATGCATCACACATTAACTCGAAAGGTTGACTCCAATCGGGGGACTTGATAATCGGGGCCGAGGTCAACTCTTTCTTAAGGTGTTCAAAAGATTGTAAACAATCTTTAGTGAACTCGAATTTGACATCTTTACCAAGAAGGGTGGTCAAGGGTCTAGCCTTTTTGCTAAAATCTTTAATGAAACGCCTATAAAAACCCGCATGTCCTAAAAAGGATCGAATTCCTTTGATCGATGTTGGTGGGGGTAGATTGGCAATGAGGTCAACTTTGGATTTATCTACTTCGATCCCCTTTTCAGAAATTCTATGACCAAGAACGATTCCTTCTTTAACCATGAAATGACATTTTTCCCAATTAAGAACGAGGTTGGTTTCTTTACATCTTTTTAAGACTAACTCGAGATGGTTTAGGCATTGATGAAAAGACGAACCAAAGATGGAAAAGTCATCTATGAAAATCTCTAGGAATTCACCTACCATGTCAGAAAAGATGCTCATCATGCACCTTTGGAAGGTGGTCGCGGCAGTGGTTAGACCGAAAGCTAAGCGACGATAAGCAAAGGTTCCAAAGGGACATGTGAAAGTGGTTTTCTCTTGGTCTTCGGAAGCTATAGGAATTCGAAAATAACCGGAATAACCATCTAGAAAGCAGTAGTAAGCATGACCCGCTAACCTTTCTAACATTTGATCTATGAATGGAAAAGGAAAGTGGTCCTTTTTAGTGGCATCGTTGAGTTTCCTATAGTCTATGCATACCCTCCAACCAGATTGGACACGAGTAGGAACTTGCTCATTGTTCTCGTTAGTCACCACGGTAATACCCGACTTTTTAGGTACTACTTGAATCGGGCTAATCCAAGAGCTATCAGAAATGGGATAAATGATTCCATTATCTAGACACTTAAGGATTTCCTTCCTAACGACTTCCATCATGGTAGGGTTCAACCGCCTTTGTGGTTCACGAACTGGTTTGGCATCATCAACTAAGTGAATCCGATGTTGGACAATGGCCGGACTAATTCCTTTAATATCCGAGATACTCCAACCTATGGCTTCCTTATGTTCTCTAAGCACACTTACAAGCTCATCCTCTTGTGACTTGGTCAAATTAGAGGCAATTATAATGGGAAGAGACTCGTTAGGACCTAAAAAGGCGTACTTAAGAGTGTCGGGAAGAGGTTTGAGTTCTAAATCGGGCGGCTTTGACTCAACGGGTTCACTAGCTTCTAAAAGTGGCAAAGGAGGTGGTTCACATGCATGGTTATTTGTAAGAATGGTGGAATCTAACATTGCATTGACCTCATTTGTATATTCAGAATCATCCCAATCTAGACCAAAGTGTTTTAAACAAAAATCAAGAGCATCATTAGGGTTGATGAATTCTTGATCAACTATATCATCAATTAAATTGACATCCATAGGTTGATCATAGAGATCATCGGGTTGTTTCCCTATGTGAAAAATATTGAGGTCAATGGTCATGTTCCCAAATGTTAGTTTCATTAATCCATTTCTACAATTAATCAAAGCATTGGAGGTGGCTAGAAATGGTTTTCCTAAAATGATAGGAATCTGATTCTTAGGGTTCTTGACCTGTTCGGTTTCTAGGATGACAAAATCAACGGGAAAGAAAAAGTCACCTACTTTAATTAGCACGTCTTCAATAATCCCCTTAGGAACTTTGACAGAACGATCGGCTAATTGAAGTGTAACATTAGTTCTTTGAAGCTCTCCTAAACCTAGGGCTTGATAGACCGAAAATGGAAGCAAGTTCACACTAGCGCCTAAGTCGAGTAATGCCTTGTCCACAAAGGTATTGCCTATGACACATGAAATTGTAGGACAACCGGGGTCCTTATATTTCACGGGAATTTGGTTCGAAAGAATTGAGCTCACTTGGGACGTCAAGAAGGCTTTCTTAGGGACGTGAGTAGTTCGCTTATGTGTGCATAAATCTTTTAGACATTTCTCATACGAAGGAATTTGTTGAATCGCGTCTAAAAGAGGGATGTTGACTTTGACTTGCTTAAAAACTTCTAAGATCTTGTCCATTTGGGCCGTTTGTTTAGGAGAAATGAGTCGTTGAGGGTAAGGAGCTTTTGGCTTAAAGACTCGTTCATTAGGTTCTTCGGGGACGGGTTTTGTCCCACTCGCTGATCCTTGGTCCTTAGAACTCTCGGGTTCAAGATTAGCGTTTGGTTCAGAATTTGATTCGTCTTCTTCGGAAGATTTGTCACCGACATGATTTTCAACTTGTTTACCGGACCTTAAGGAAATGACAACGTTCACATTGTGAGGAGGTCTTTGATTGATTAGAAATTTAGGGTTTACCTCGGTTTGACTTGGAAGTTTGTTTTTCTCTCCTTCACAAATGGCGTTGGCTAATTGGCTCACTTGAACCTCTAACTTAGATATGGCTTGAGTACTAGCATTCAAAATTTGCCTATCTTGATTCATGGTTTGCATGAAGGTTTGTTGAGATTGAGCCAAATTAGTTGTTGATTTTAGAAGCGCATCGAGAGTCTTTTCCAAGGAATTTATTCTCTTATCCGACTCATGAAAGCCGGGTGGGTGGGCGGGTGCTTGATTTTGATAAGGAATGTGATTTTGAGTCGTGTTTGAAAAAAGGAACTTGGTTTGGATAGTTCGGCTTTTGAAAAGATGGCGGAGATTGAAAATTTTGGCCTTGGTTCCACGAGAAATTCGGGTGGTTCTTCCACCAGGGATTGTAAGTCGGTGCAAACGGGTCATTCCGAGGTCTCGGTTGAAACATTGCGTTCACTTGCTCAAAATCGGGACAAGGTTGAGACTCAAAGTTTGAAGAATTAAAATTTGGGTACATAGACATAGGTGGGGGACTACTATGAGTTTCTAAAGCTTCGAGTCTCCTAGTAAGGGTGGCTAGCTTGGCATCGGT
This sequence comes from Saposhnikovia divaricata, assembly GCA_036435485.1. NCBI lineage: Eukaryota > Viridiplantae > Streptophyta > Magnoliopsida > Apiales > Apiaceae > Saposhnikovia > Saposhnikovia divaricata. The sequence goes on from CM071596.1 coordinate 94,415,993, forward strand.
TGTAATATTGTTTCCAATTGAATGTAGATCCCTAGAAGAACTAGATGACTCGTTGGACTTGTGAGGTTCCCTAGTAGACTCCCACAACATAGTCTTCTCGGCTAATTCCTCGGAAAACTCCCACCCTTCGTCTTCATTTTTCTCCATGAATTTTCCTTGGCACATAGACTCTAACAACGCGGTTGTTGGACTATCTAGGGCCTCGTAAACAATCTTGCAAAGTCTCCATTTTTCTATTCCGTGGTGGGGGCATTGTGATAAGAGATTTTTAAAACGATCAAAATATTTCCAAAAAGACTCATTTTCCTTTTGATGAAATTGATTTATTTCGTTTGTAATCCTTGTAGTCTTATGGTTTGGAAAATAATTTTTAAGAAAAATTATCACAAATCCCTCCCACTTTGAAATAGAATTAACGGGTAGACTATACAACCATTTTTTGGCATTTTCTTTTAAGGCGAAGTTGATAAGTCTAAGCCTAATGGAGTCTTCGGTCAATTGTTGGAGTTTTTGTAGAGCACAAAGCTCCTCGAATTCATGAAGGAAAATATACGGATCCTCACCATCACTCCCGGTAAACTTAGGTAACATGCTAATATGGTGAGCTTTGATCTCGAAATTATTACCATTTACAGGAGGAAGAGTGATGCACGAAGGTTGAGCGGAACGGGTGGGGTAGCAACGGTCCTTAAGAGACATGGCCATGTTTACTATAGGTTCGGAATTATCTAAAGACTTGGAATCAGAAGAGGAAGAAATCTCAAACGATCTCACTAGTCTAGAAGAGTTATCCCTAATCCAAATAGTTCGCATAAACCATGTAAGGAAACACGTAGCAAATAAGTGCGATAAAATAAACACACAAAAAGAAAGGGGTGTAAAATTAAAAGGAAAATTCTAAACCTAGGGTTCCCTAATAAAATAACTAGACCTTGATCCTAACTGTAAGGGCTACCAAAAACTAGGTAAATCAATAATTATTCGAACCGGCTTGGCCAGGTAGGTGCAAGCATTTCCAAGAGGCTAAACACCATCCTAGACACCAGAACCTTAATTGGCCAGGTCAGCTTTCGCTTTCCTAGACACCAAAAAGTCGGAATAATTAAAGATTACTTCGTTTCTTAAGCACCTTCCTAATTGAGCGCGAAATTCCTAGGGGCAAACGTCTAATTAATTTTATTAAAGGCTAGGTATGCAAAATGAGGGATTAAATTGTTTTTGGGCTAAGGAAAGAGTGATGAAATCCCTTCCCTTATCTTTTGAGAGGTTTTGCCCTTAATATTTATTTACAAAATGATGCAACAAACAAAGAGGTACAAAAACTATAAACATTTATGGATGCTTTAAACTACGTGTTCTAACTAAAGAAAAGAAAGAATTTAACGTACCTTGGGGTCCTCCAACGATCACCACAATTTATATGGTACGATAAATTAAAAACAAGAAAATAAAAATCTAGATGATGTGCCATAAGTGATTAAATGCATGATGCAACAATTATGTATTTACAACTAATTTTTTTTTGGGATTTTAAATTTTCAATTTTTTTGTGATTTTTGTGATTTTTTTATTTTTTTGTAATTTACTAAATAAGGAAAAAAAAAGAGGAGAGAGATACGGTTTAACCAAGCAAAGCTTCCAAAATTCCGAGAAAATTTCTTCCGCTTTAATCTAAGTTTCCCGAATTTTCCTCCAAATTCCTCGAAACAATGCAAACAAGAAAAAGGGTGAGAAAAGAGCTAATCCGAAAAATCAAAAACTAAGGTGCGAAAAATAATTAGTCCCCGGCAACGGCGCCAAAAACTTGTTGTGCTAGAAATATAAACATTCGAATCGCAAGCGTACAATTCGTACTATTTTTATTCGCGTTCCTTAACTTTTAATTTAATCGAAAAAGGACAATTTTGAATTTTGAAAAATTTGATTTAACTAATGAATTCCTAAAATTTAAACTATTTTTCAAAGCAAATTAAAAATTATTATTCTATTTCTACACTAATTAATTAAAAATGAAAAGAACAAAAACTAAATTATTCTAAAAATTATTAAAAGTGAATACTCGAATTTAACTAATTTTTTATTTTTTTTGATTTTATTCTAAACCAACTAAATGATTTTTTTTTTCTGAAATACCAACTAAATGAATTTTAATAAGAGATTCACAAATATAAGAAAATTAAACCACGCTATAATGGTATAAGTATAATGTAATAAGCACAAAACTGAGGACAAAAAATTAATATAAGCTACAACTTAACCCCTGACTCGGAAACGATGCCTATTTGTAAATAAAGCTAACAAAAAAAAATATGAACCAAATTGTCAAACTAACCAATTTAGAAATAGAAATTCGACCAAAAAACTCAGAAACACAGTCTTGACTCAAAAACTCGGAATCTCAAAACATCAATTAAATCAATCGTTACTCACAGAATCAAAACCAACTCAGCAATCATTATTTACATAGAAGTCGAAAATTTCTACAAAACCAACTCACAGAAGTCGACTCAAAAATAATTTTTTTTTTGGGCGAAAGACATGGCAATCACAGCATAAATTGAACAATAATGAACTGATCCACACAAACACAACCACAAATTACGAACTATCAATTCAAAAGTTTAAAAATAACACTGCAGAAACGATCGACTTATATTATAAACCTTTGAATCCGGAAATTACACTGAACACGAGCTAAAACTAATCAACGCAAACAAACTACAATCGGAAAAATTCAACTATCTACGAACTAAAATGCCATCAAATATTCACGAAATCCGTGCAACCAAAAAAAAGAAAAAACGCAGTTGTTAGACAGATAATAGAGAGAGAGAGATGTATTGTGTTTATGCAAAAAGAATGCGAAGAAGAAAGTATAAAAAGAAGGGAAGGGGTTTTGGGTTTTTCTTGGAAAAGGAGGAGGCTAGGGGTCGTGTATGTCGTATTTGTGGGAGGAAGAAACAGAGAAGGTTGTGAAGAAAAAGATGAACTGGGTTCGTTAACAACTAATAAAAAAAAGAAAAAAAAAAAGTAAAGGCATAGAATTAAACAAAAACAGGACAGGACAATGGCTTCGACTAAACAGAAAACAAGAAATGAAGTTGATAATTAAATGAAACTTTTTTTTTAAACGTAAATAAAGAAAATTTTAACTACGAAAATAAAATTATACTTAGACGAGGATTTGATTTTAAAAGGCCCACAATAAAATTGAGATTTAAAGGGGAAAAATTACGAATTAAAACTAAGAACAAGAAATTAAAATCGCTACTTTCAACCCATAGTAGTTAGCTTTTCGCTACTTTATCCACTACTTGGATTTAGGAAAATAACGAAACAAGGCAACAATAACGAAAGAGCAAGACAAGAAGTAAAGAAAATAAAAATTGCATTAATTATAATAGGAGTGTTTACAAGATTTGAAACTAAGAAAAGAAATACAAGAAAATAAAACTACCCTAAAATCTAAGTTACTAAATACAAGGGGGGTGAGGGGGTATTTATAGGATAGGAATTAGGGTTAAGGGGGGTGTTGGGTAAATCCCCACCATACATTTGGGTTGTGTGGTGGTGAAATCCTAGCCATCTATTTGTTTCCTTCTCCCTTGAGCTTTGAAGAGTTGATCTTGGCCATACACTTATGTAATGTGTTGGGATGATCTCCACCTTGCACTTGTCTTGAAATATTCCTTTTGCTCCAAGCTCCTAATTCTTTTCCTTCTTTCATTTTTGGTCCTTTTTCTTCCTCTTTTTCCCTTCCTTGCTCTTTATTTCTTTATTTTGTTATTTCTTTATTTATTTACGAATTTCCTGAAATGCAACAAAATAATTTATTAAAATATGAGTTCAAGCAATAAATAGGCAATAAAAATATGCAAAAATATGCACTTATCAGTAGAGTTTGTCCTCCCTTCCCCAAGTGAAATACTTGTTGATAAGACTCCACAAAGTAGTCGTATCTAGTTGGAAAGGAAAATTCACCAACATTTCCCAAGCTTTTGCTTGTTAATGGATATCAACTTGTTCCAACAATCTTATCCCTCGAATGATGAGAAGGTACACACAGACTTAATGAGTCCGTAGCAACCAAGTTGCGAGTGAAAAGGATAAATTATGAGATTTATGACCGGGAAGTCTCCAAGATAAATAACATTGTTCAAGTAGGTTCCCCTATAACATGGAAGTTTGAGCGAGCATTTAAATCCTTTTAATATAGATTTAAATGAAAAATAAAGAGTTGGGAACCTTTCCTTGATAAAATAGTCGTAAAAAGACTCTGAAATATTTTACATAATATTAGGAGGAGAAAGATAATCTCCAAATAATATAAATCATTTTAAAAAGAATTTAAAAGAATTAAATTAATTTTCCAAAAATATTTATTAACTCAATAATAATTACGGAATATTATTAAATCATAATATTGCTTGTAAGTAATCCTCGAATGAATATATAGAATTATTTACTAAATAAATCACTCCTTAAATGAATATTCAAAATTATATTCATTAATAATTAGACTCCAATAAGTATTTAAAATAATATTCAATAAATGAGTCAAGCTTTAAATGAGTATTTGAAAATAATATTCATTTAATAAATAATTTTCTAAATGAATATCCAAATAATATTCATTTAGCAATCAAACTTTAAAGGAATAATCGAAATAATATTCCTTAAGTAAATAGAACTTCCAATGAATATTTTAAAATAATATTCATCAAGTACATAAAACCTTAAATGAATATTCGAAAGTAATATTCATTTAATAAATAACATTCTAATGAATATCAAAATAATATTCATTAAATAATCAACTCTAAGTGAATATTCGAAACTAACATTCATTTAATATCTCTCGACTGAGATAATACTCGAATAACATTCCTCGAAATATTTCCAAGTAATTGATACTTTATGGAAATATAAATAACGTTTAATAATAACATTCCTCAGATAAATAATAATCTATCGTTGGAATCCCTCCGGGTTTCCACGACTATCTATATCTCAAAATACCGACTCCCGGTCTATATTTAAGAATGAATATCATATACCCTTCGCTAAGGGTCTTATCAAAACAATCCGGCTTATAACTGATAATTCGTATCTAGTCTATAAGCCAATATCAATTCAGGAAACAGGTATCATAAACTAATTTGACAATAGGCATGCATGCCATGGCATATGTAAAATGGCAATCACATATATATATTATCACAACAACAGGTTCAAAGTTTTGAACACTTGCCTGGTAATCGGGTGTGGGTGGAGATAGCGTGTCCTGGGTCTGCTCGATGATCTAAAAACAATCAGAACATTCGAGATTAACCACTTAACACGTTTTTTAAAAGTCTAGGTATAACTTCACTTAAGTCGAAACACGTTTTCAAATTATCTCGTTATACACCTTTTAGTGTGACTCTTTTTATTACTGATATGATCCGACATTTGTTCGCTATTACGACATGTCATCATACCCACACTCGGTATATACTTAAGTCGTATAAGTTCTAAATTCGATCGATTATGAACCGAGATTATACCTCGAGTTTTATCGTTCGTTTTCTAAGTGTTTTACCAAAGTTATAACCAAGCGGGTTTTTAGGGGTTCGTTCGCGTTTAACTTTGATTCAAACATTTTTATAAAATCGAAAAACAATCCGTTTGATATGTGGTTTTCTTTCATACCTTCCTTATGACTCCTAGTATTTATTTACCAAGATTCTCCACTGAGTAACATGCTTTACGAGGGTTCAATTGAAGTTACGAACTTTTACTTACGGGTTCGAACCAATTTTAGTAATTTGACCATAACTCCTAAACCGTAAGTCGGAATGTTTCGATTCTTGCGCCAAAACGATCTATGGCTCGAGATCTAAAAGAGCACGTCATTTATTCATCAAGGTCAGAAACTCATCCTAACTTTTATGCACGGTTTTCTAGAGGTTAACGAAAATCGGGCATTACGACGACTATAAATCGGACGTTTCCAAATTGTTACAACAATCACCAAGCCACACCGGGCATGCATACATCTTATACACATGATTCTCTTCTCAAGAAGTCCAGAAATATCATACTTCACCATCATATTCATTATATCTCTTAGATCAATAAAGCTAATTACATAATCATGCTTATAATACACCATTTCATAACTAATCTCAAAATCATCCAATAATCATCAAAACTTAAACTAAGAGCTAGGGTTTCTTGAGATGATTACCTTCCTTGGAGTATGTACTAGCCTTACTAAGCTTGATCTAGTCCTTGTATAACCTTAACAAAGCTTGGATCAACTAAAGAAAACAAGAAATCAAAGATTAGTTCTTGGAAGTTACTATTCACCCTAAACTTTTAAAAATCATAGAAAATTGAAAAATAAGAATTTAGCTCTCAAATTTTTACCATATCATGGGATCTTCATAAGATTTGTTTTGAGTCCTAGATCATCAGATATGAAACTTCCTAGCTAGGGTTTTGAACCTTATTTTTCTGCTGGACAGAAACTGGTCAGATTTGTTTCCCCAACTTTGAGCATGGATTTGACTTGGCTATACTACTTTTTTGGCCATGAAATTTTGAGCGAATATTACCCATGGCGTGGAGAGGCTATGGTTAAAATTTGGTGATTTTATCATGGATAGAAATGGAGATATAAATTTTCTTCTTGAGCTTGGTGCTGCTGGGCAGTTTCACAAAATAGAGAGAAAATGGAGTGGTTGCTTGTTTGCTTGCTAATCTCTTGTTCTCATCTTGTGTCTTTGAGATATTTTCTCATAAAGTAGCTTTATTAAAGCTATTATGTCATGGATGATGAATTTTGAGGGACATGTGTCCTGTTTTTGTGGTTGGATGAGAAAAGGATGCTAAGTACTAGTTAATCTCTAATGGTTCTAGTTTGTAATGTAACTAGATTGGTTAATAGATATTTATCACTTGCACATGCATGCATCTTGCTTCCTCTACTTGTTTCTTTGTCCGTTTATTGCTCGTTCCGATTGGTCGTTCGTAGGAATATTTCACGGATTTCTAATTAGGGTTTACCGGGAATCTTCTTAATATTAATACTATCATTCTTCATCTTTCTTACTAACTTTCGAATTTATATTCCTTAAATCCCTTCGTTAAATTCTTAAGTCTTTCAGTGTCCAGGGAGCTCTCGGAGAAAATAAAAGTGCGGTTTTTCAGAATCCGACAGCTTTTACATACACTTATTTTCCTCCTGGATCACTAATACGAACTCGAAAATCCGTTCCGAATACTTCTATATAGTGTCGTCTCATAATATTCTCTTTTACACCAAAACACTATTCATTCTTTATTCTTTACTTATTCTCTTAGGGTTGGACAATTGTCCCTGATCTCTTTCGATCGTTCCTTAAGTTTTTTACGGACCCACTGGACCAATAACAGATATCGATTTGGATGTCATAAGAATAATCTTCTCCTTTAGAATTATCAAATCTCAATTCCCTAGGAGATAGATAATTCTTATCTAAAGTATCAACCAATAGTATTCTTTATGGCATATAAACATTTGAATCCAAATATATTCCTTTTATTCATTATCTCAATCGTTACATCGTAGTCGTAAACACTATTCACCATTACCTCGGTACATAATAAAAAGTTTTAATTATATCCAAAATTTGGGATTCTTACAGTCTCCCCTCCTTAAAAGGATTCCGTCCCGGAATCAGGTAGGAAGCAAAGAGTCGTTTGTCTGTCGTTCACTTTTTAGCTTCCCGGTCAATTCTTAGTCGTTCTACCCTTTCTCAGCACATCTTCCAGTACTACAAACCATACTTTATCCTTTTTCCATCAACTTTGTCACTTTTCATACAACACACTATCCGGGTTATGCTCTTACTCAGTCTTATCCTTATTGATACCTGCAGTAACATTGGTATCACTATCCCACTGCGAATTTGGAGGTAACCTCGCTCGCACTGTGCATTTCCTGATCGCTTTAATCTTCGCAATCTCGATCAATATAGAGAAGTGGAAAGATTTATTGAGAGATCACTATGATCAATGAACATTTGTTATATTGCATAGTTAGTACAGAAGGGGGCCAGCCTTTAGTACTTGACAAGCAATTAAACAAGTTATGGTATTCCACTTAGACTTCTATCACATAGACAGATAGTCACGTAGCAGTACCTCCTCTCCTTAAAGGGGTTTTCTTCTCAATTCATAAAGAAGATGCATAAGAGAGAAGAAAAGAAAAGAGTTCTAAAGGATTATAGAAGGTTTTCATGATTGTAAAATATCATACTCAGAATTTACCTCTGAACTACAGAGGTTCATCAAAGAAGAAATTAATCATGATTATATCCAATACCATTTTATCGCAATCTCATGTGTCAACATATCTTGCTGCTTTGTCCACTATTCTACGGACCTATACTCTGGTTCAACCTTAGCAACGCTCACTCCAGAAATTCCTTCAACCTTTTAGGTTAAATCTTAGGTTTCTCGCTTGACACCATTGTTACTGACATTCCATGTCACGCTACTAGCTTTTTCATAACTATAATATTAACACTATCAGGTTGTCATCCCGAGAATTCATCAGAAAACCCATTTATTAATCCATTCATAACATTCCTTGCTTCACATTCCCTAGTTGCTTTTCCAGTCTTTTCTTTATCAATCACATCCTTCTTATTATCTGATTCTTATTTACTTCTGTTATTTACTTCCACCTTCATCTCTTTATTGAGACATCTTTTGCACTTGGTACCTCCTTATTGGTATCCCGTCACATTTCCTCTATAATCAACACATTATTCCAATTTATACTCTCCGAAATGAATCTGTCCGATCCCTTTAACTTAGATCCGATATAATCTACTTCTACCAACCTTGTTTCTCATCACTTGTTCTTTTCTACCCGTGATTTTTCACAGGTTGTCTTTCGTAAGTCAGACCAGGTCGTATATCTACCGGCTCGTGCTTTTATCATCTATCGAGCATTTGCATTTTACTAGCGTAGCCTTGCCACATGAAAACCCGTTATGACCGTGCTATAAGTTTTGGGGTAAGGCTGGCTCGAATACCACCTTTCGAACACTTTTAAACTCTCAGGTGGCTCAATAAGTCTCGGGCTGAACTGCCCTTCCCTCCAAGTCTAATTAATTCTTTCCACGGTAATATCTTTAACATCATGAATCATCAACCTCATATTCTCTATCTTGTTTGCGCAGAAGTACACTAACATAAACTTGCCTGTCATTCATCAACATGCCATTTAGCTTATTAATAGCAGCACTTTCTTTATCTTTACGTTGTCATCTACTTTCTTAGAAGAATCACCATCGCTTGTTGTTTACGTAATGCGTTAATAGCTAACCCTACGGGTTTCAAATCCTTTAGGGAGACAAAGTAATCACTATTCCTTATCCATAAGGAACACTTCCTGAACTTGATGTTGATATTACATGAAGTAGATAAAATTGCAGAAGAGTTTCAAGCATCGCAGCTAAGTCAGGTTGATAAAAGTATCACTCATACATCTTCCTTAAAAGACTGTAAACTTAATGGTTTACTTCGTCAATCTTGTATCATGGTCCTGGTTTGCCTCAAAACGGGACCTTCTACGGTGTGTAGTTTTCTTAAGACAATATCGGGAATCGAATCTTTACTTAAACTATTATTACCGTCGATTCTTGCACATTCATCAGAAGGAATGTAAATTCCTCCACTCCGATATGACCTTCACGGTCCTTCCAAATATCATTCTGTTTCTTCGGTATGAACATTTGTAATTATTCTTCTATACTTAGACTGTCGGCCACCTCATTGGCCTTTCCTGATACTAACAATTTCTTGTAATCCATGTTCTTTGGATACATTCCAACTCAAACTTTTCTACCTCATTCCCAACACTGTTGGGTGAAAGCATTCTCCCTTAAGCTCTGCTGAAGGAGGGAAAAAAAAATATATCTATCAGTCTTTTTCCATAAGTCATTGATCCCACCTTCCCGTGGTAACTTTATCAAAGTTACCCTCAATCCTACCTGGAATATTTGTTCTCTTAGTTCTTTCTTGTTCTAGGATAATCTCAACCTTCTTGGGTTCCATCTATACCTCATTATGGTTTCATACATGCCTCATCTGGCATTATTGTTATTGTGTCTTACATTCTCTACCAAGCTTCTATTTTGAAACTCAGAATGTTACCTTTTTCCTTGTAAGGTTTCTTAGGTCGTCCTCATCATTCCTCCTGTATTTTCTCGGTACAGGGTATATCAGAACGTCATTGATCAATACTATAATAATTCTATCTATGTTCTTTCCAGAACTCTTTTTAATAATCCTTACAGGTCATTGTTGCCTTAGCAAATCCAACTCATATCATCTGAATTCACAATGTCTTTATTATGGTTAATCCCATCCCTTGTGCATTCCCCAGGGTTTGTCTTACTTTATGGATATCCTATCCTTAATTCAACTGCCAGGGAATTCTTGCATCCTATAATTGGCAATCAGATCATGTATCCCTAATAAGGGTCTCTTTTCAATCATTCTCATTTGATAATTGATCGGTGGCTTAATGCTAACCTCTTCTTTCAGATAGTTGTCAGCCTATTTGACCTTACAAAAGACAACGTATGTCTATCTGCTCTCTTACAGAACTTGGTAATGGTAGCAAGGATGTTCTGGAAGATATTGGTCAAGTTCAACATGAATCTCTTAGTACTTATCATTCTTCTCAAAGGTACTTACCTTAGGCAAAATTTCTACAGCATACTGATCAATCTTTGACCATTTCTATACTCTCTTCATAAACCTTCATTGTTTACTTTCCTCCGTCATGATATATTCATGGTATTCATGATACCTTAACATCATACATCTCAAGTTACTATACTTTTTTTTTTACTCGTAATCTTGGACAATTGTATACACATGAATCACTTTAGTACGGGTGACCTCATAAAAATCTAGTAAATTCCCAATCAAAACATGGGTTGCAAGGGTTCAGTAGAAGATTCCTACGATCTCATTAATGTTTCCTTCATATCAGAATCCCTTGCAGTCGGTGCTTTCTTAGAAGCAACACTGCTTTGTCCTTTCATTGCTGGTCTAGTCACTCGATAATCCTTTGTGACTTGGCCTCAACTGGCCACACTAATAAAAAAATATATGATTTTAGGGGTTGGCTAATAGCATTACTTTTCTAGCAATTGCCAGCATAGTGCCTTCTTTGATACCTTTCCAAAACTTTACTTTATATAAGTCTTAATCGACTATTCGGCACCGTCTCTGGTCACCTTTCCTCTACTTTTATCTTTTCAACTATTCTTATCAATCCCACGTGCCACGCAAGCTTACCAAGCTTGGCATAACAACCTTTTCACTTAAGTCAATCCCGGAGTTTCTCAGTCTGGCTGGTTTCTTACTTACATTTCCTGTTTTCGTCCAATCTCACTTCATCATCATATTTCTACAATCAATCGCGATAACCGGGGTCTGTCCACCAACCCATATAGTGGCTACTTTACCCAATTCACAGGGTTCGCCCCAATTTCTACTCTCTTCCATGATGTTCTCTGATAATCAGAAAGACAAGGTTTGCTAAAATTCGTTGAAGTTCTTCCCAGAATTATGGAAATTTTGGTCAATCTATCCATCTACTGGTAACATTAAGGAGACCAGTTTCGAAACCTGAAGAATAGTTCTATGAACCTCCAAGCAGGTAGAACCATAAGCAGTCCTAATTTACGAAATAATCGTCATCAGGTTGGAAGTTTAACCACTGGAGAGGAACAAATTATATACATCCCTTAGAAGGGAATCAACAGTTTTAAACTGAAACCTGTCACAACGTCTTGATACATATACGTCCGGATATTCAATATTACCAAATGTCAGTCTACCTAACCACTAGTCTCAGAAGGAACATTACCGTCGGAGTTGGTTGTTCCACCAAAATTGGCACTACTAAGGCCATCCGAACCTGGTGAACCGTGCTGTCCGAATGCATCCGCAAGTACTTTGTCGTGCTGCGTAAGCACACATCCTAATATTTTATGCGAAGCGTCGTTGGAAGCACAAAGTCTCCCTTTTTCCTTTAAACAATGCCAACTCTTGGTCATTACCAATTTCATCTTTTAGCACCAGGAAGATTTTCTCACATTTCTTTTTTCTCTTCAACTGCTGATCGTATTACTTCATCCATTATAATTCTGCATCAGAGTAAACTTAAGGTAACTACTATAATCCATTCAAGGAAAAGAAAGAATTTAATATTCCTCTGAATCACATGCATCTAACGTTTCTGGTTCATCATTTCACTGTGTTAAATTAACCCTATACTTAGTCTCTGACAATAGTCTCATTACGAGTTCATCTTGACTCACTGGTCTTATCTTCCGGTAGGTTCTGAGATCATTGTCTTGCATACTACTTCCTTATATAACTTTATCCAATCATACTGTCACTTCCCAAGGTTTTCACTTTCTAACTGATTCATTCGTAAAATGGATATTTTCTTGAATAAAACAACTTCAGCAACCTCAATTTGGTTCCATAAATTACAACCTATGACATCTGCCTTCTCATGGTGAATTATTACTGAAAATATTCATACTAATTCATTTGTCAAATGATATGGCACTTACTGCCTCCTTCTCAACTATTTCTAAGGACTCTGCTCCTCGTCCTATATCGATGTCTTTGATAATCATACATCCCTCTAGCTCTTTGTTCGTTAATATGAAATCTCTAAGGATTCTCGTCTATTCCCGTATAAGATCTCAAGTAATTCTTCCAATCCGTCTTACTCGCTGGTACTACATCTAGTAGTCCGGCTACGAATCCAACACGAATCTTTAGTTCTCTTACTAGTAGCTTAGTTCTTTATGCTCACTTTTCTGAGCACCATATCTTAATCATCACAGTCTTTCTGGCTGCAACCCTCATTCCTCGAGGGTAAGCTCCTTATCTTAACAGGATTTTCCTTATCTGTTGGAACCTCTTCCGGGTCTCCAGTAGGGTACTCCATCAAATTACCCGCTGATCTTCAACATATAAAGCATCATCGCACTGCTGCTCGTATGCCTCAAGGTTTGTCACCTTACTCGTCGATACGATATCGAGCTAAGTTACTATCATGATACTTAAGAGTTCCCATAAGGGTTTTATATGTCATCACTACATTAAGTAGTCCGACTGTGAACTTGGCAAGAGTTCTTATTATCTTAGTGAATTTATTGTTTTAACGTCGCCTCATCTCTGGGGTTTATAACGTACGCTCTGATACCACTTTTGTAGCACCCCCAGATCCGGGGTCCGAGATCCGGTCGTTACGGTCTCCATTACTGTTCACAATACTTGAACTTACTTCAACTCAAAATAAATTACATCTTTATGACCCAATACAACAATATAAAACACACCCGTTATAGTCCCAAAGATGAAATCAGAGTAACTACCAAATTTTATTAAGCACAATATGAGTTCTTACAATCCAAAAGAATTTCAATATGAATACATACTCTTTGCCATCCATTTGCATAAGTCATACTAGACCATATACTTGGTACTGAAAGAATAAATCTATCCTACCAATAGCTTTCTCTTCAGCTCTGGTAGTCTCATCGTCCTCGCTAGCGTCGAGTGCGCCTTGTGCGAGTCATCTGGTCTAGCTGTTGTTGTGATATAATAATAAAGCAAGGGTGAGCAATAGCCCACCAACAATAATATTTAACTGAACGATAATATATAACAGTTCAAAAGTATCTTTCAAACCATATGCCATGCATTTACAGAAATGATGCCAGTATAATATGAACGATGAAGTTACAAGGTAACTCAAAATGTAAATATATGTGGGAATATCTGCTATGTCGAAAATAAGCCAGATATTATCATTTATCATATAAAGAGGAACTTGCAAGGAAAATATTGCAATTCCAGTTATTAACATTTTTCGAAGTCCTACAACCTGAAAGAAGTCTCTTCGATACGTGTTGCAGGGAATTTCCGATTTGGGAGATGAACCAATACTGGAGTTATCACGTGCCAGCTGTCCCACTCCCTGATGATCAGTCGGGGATGGTACAGCCCAATATAGTTTACTACCGGTAGAAGGAAGAACTGACGGCTCCACTTGTCGATTGCCTTTAATAGTAACTCCTTGGCCAATGGTTAGGCCTTGTGATGGACCGCACGACTCGGCCTCTTACACACGACTCCTAGTTCGAATAAATCCACAGCATTGAAACGTAGAGTTTGTCCTCCCTTCCCCAAGTGAAATACTTGTTGATAAGACTCCACAAAGTAGTCGTATCTAGGTGGAAAGGAAAATTCACCAACATTTCCCAAGCTTTTGCTTGTTAATGGATATCAACTTGTTCCAACAATCTTACCCCTCGAATGATGAGAAGGTACACACATACTTAATGAGTCCATAGCAACCAAGTTGCGAGTGAAAAGTATAAATTATGAGATTTATGACCGGGAAGTCTCCAAGATAAATATTAAATAACATTGCTCAAGTAGGTTCCCCTATAACATGGAAGTTTGAGCGAGCATTTAAATCCTTTTAAGATAGATTTAAATGAAAAATAAAGAGTTGGGAACCTTTCCTTGATAAAATAGTCGTAAAAAGACTCTGAAATATTTTACATAATATTTGGAGGTGAAAGATAATCTCCAAATAATATAAATCATTTTAAAAAGAATTTAAAAGAATTAAATAAATATTCCAAGAATATTTACTAACTCAATAATAATTACGGAATATTATTAAATCATGGTATTGCTCGTAAGTAATCCTCGAATGAATATATAGAATTATTTACTAAATAAATCACTCCTTAAATGAATATTCAAAATAATATTCATTAATAATTAGACTCCAATAAGTATTTAAAATAATATTCAATAAATTAGTCAAACTTTAAATGAATATTTGAAAATAATATTCATTTAATAAATAATCTTCTAAATGAATATCCAAATAATATTCATTTAGTAACCAAAACTTTAAAGGAATAATCGAAATAATATTCCTTAAGTAAATAGAACTTCCAACGAATATTTTAAAATAATATTCATCAAGTACATAAAACCATAAATGAATATTCGAAAGTAATATTCATTTAATAAATAACATTCTAATGAATATCAAAATAATATTCATTAAATAATCAACTCTAAGTGAATATTCGAAACTAACATTCATTTAATATCTCTCGACTGAGATAATACTCGAATAACATTCCTCGAAATATTTCCAAGTAATTGATACTTTATGGAAATATAAATAACGTTTAATAATAACATTCCTCAGATAAATAATAATCTATCGTTGGAATCCCTCCGGGTTTCCACGACTATCTATATCTCAAAATACCGACTCCCGGTCTATATTTAAGAATGAATATCATATACCCTTCGCTAAGGGTCTTATCAAAACAATCCGGCTTATAACTGATAATTCGGATCTAGTCTATAAGCCAATTTCAATTCAGGAAACAGGTATCATAAACTAATTTGACAATAGGCATGCATGCCATGGCATATGTAAAATGGCAATCACATATATAAATTATCACAACAACAGGTTCAAAGTTTTGAACACTTGCCTGGTAATCGGGTGTGGGTGGAGATAGCGTGTCCTGGGTCTGCTCGATGATCTAAAAACAATCAGAACATTCGAGATTAACCACTTAACACGTTTTTTTAAAAGTCTAGGTATAACTTCACTTAAGTCGAAACACGTTTTCAAATTATCTCGTTATACACCTTTTAGTGTGACTCTTTTTATTACTGATACGATCCGACATTTGTTCGCTATTACGACATGTCATCATACCCACACTCGGTATATACTTAAGTCGTATAAGTTCTAAAGTCGATCGATTACGAACCGAGATTATACCTCGAGTTTTATCATTCGTTTTCTAAGTGTTTTACCAAAGTTATAACCAAGCGGGTTTTTAGGGGTTCGTTCGCGTTTAACTTTGATTCAAACAATTTTATAAAATCGAAAAACAATCCGTTTGATATGTGGTTTTCTTTCATACCTTCCTTATGACCCCTAGTATTTATTTACCAAGATTCGCCACTGAGTAACATGCTTTACGAGGGTTTAATTGAAGTTACGAACTTTTACTTACGGGTTCGAACCAATTTTAGTAATTTGACCATAACTCATTTATTCATCAAGGCCAGAAACTCATCCTAACTTTTATGCACGGTTTTCTAGAGGTTAACGAAAATCGGGCATTACGACGGCCATAAATCGGACGTTTCCAAATTGTTACAACAATCACCAAGCCACACCGGGCATACATACATCTTATACACATGATTCTCATCTCAAGAAGTCCAGAAATATCATACTTCACCATCATATTCATTATATCTTTTAGATCAATAAAGCTAATTACATAATCATGCTTATAATACACCATTTCATAACTAATCTCAAAATCATCCAATAATTATCAAAACTTAAACTAAGAGCTAGGGTTTCTTGAGATGATTACCTTCCTTGGAGTATGTACTAGCCTTACTAAGATTGATCTAGTCCTTGTATAGCCTTAACAAAGCTTGGATCAACCAAAGAAAACAAGAAATCAAAGATTAGTTCTTGGTAGTTACTATTCACCCTAAACTTGTAAAAATCATAGAAAATTGAAAAATAAGAATTTAGCTCTCAAATTTTTACCACATCATGGGCTCTTCATAAGCTTTGTTTTGAGTCCTAGATCATCAGATATGAAGCTTCCTAGCTAGGGTTTTGAGCCCTCTTTTTCTGCTGGACAGAAACTGGGCAGATTTGTTTCCCCAACTTTGAGCATGGATTTGACTAGGCTATACTACTTTGTTGGCCATGAAATTTTGAGCGAATATTACCCATGGAGTGGAGAGTCTATGGTTAAAATTTGGTGATTTATCACTTGCACATGCATGCATCTTGCTTCCTCTGCTTGTTTCTTTGTCCGTTTATTGCTCGTTCCGATTGGTCGTTCGTAGGAATATTTCACGAATTTCTAATTAGGGTTTACCGGGAATCTTCTTAATATTAATACTATCATTCTCCATTTTTCTTACTAACTTTCGAATTTATATTCCTTAAATCCCTTTGTTAAATTCTTAAGTCTTTCAGTGTCCAGGGAACTCTCGGAGAAAATAAAAGTGCGGTTTTTCAGAATTCGACAGCTTTTACATACACTTATTTTCCTCCTGGATCACTAATAGGAACTCGGAAATCCGTTCCGAATACTTCTATATAGTGTCGTCTCATAATATTCTATTTTCCACCAAAACACTATTCATTCTTTATTCTTTACTTATTCTCTTAGGGTTGTACAATTGTCCCTGATCTCTTTCGATCGTTCCTTAACCTTTTTACGGACCCACTGGACCAATAACAGATATCGATTTGGATGTCATAAGAATAATCTTCTCCTTTAGAATTATCAAATCTCAATTCCCTAGGAGATAGATAATTCTTATCTAAAGTGTCAACCAATAGTATTCTTCATGGCATATAAACATTTGAATCCAAATCTATTCCTTTCATTCATTATCTCAATCGTTACATCGTAGTCATAATCACTATTCACCATTACCTCAGTACATAATAAAAAGTTTTAATTATATCCAAAATTTGGGGTTCTTACACAAATGTGGTCCCATACATAAATTTTTTATTATCTTATAGATACATTTAAAATATGGGAGATATAAAAAGGGTAAAGTTAAATACATTTTTAAGGAGTTGTATGTGTTTTAACTAAATGAGGAAGTTGCCAACTTTTGGAAACTTTGGTTGGCAACTTGTTGGCAACATTGATACTCCAATAGGTGGGCAACTAAGGGTGCCATGCTACATAGGACTTGGCAACCTCTTGACAACCCCTATTGGAGATGCTCTTACGGTTTCGAACCACTTTTACTAAATCGGCCATCACAACTCCTAAACCGTAAGTCCTTCTGTTTCGATTCTTGTGCCAAAACAATCTATGACTTGAGATCTATAAGTTCAGTCCATATAATCATTAAGGTCAGAGACTTACACCTGCTGTTATGCATTAATTTTAAGGGTTAACGAAATTTCGGCATTACGACGGCTATAAATCGGATATTTCCAAATTTATCACACATAACCAAACCACACTGGGCATACCATACATCCTAACAAGTCCAAGAATATCTCATTTCACCATCATATTCATCTATTACTTAGATCAACTAAACCAACTACATAATCATGCTTACATGCTTATAATAACACCATAATCATAACTCATTTAAAACCACCAAGAATATTCATAAAACTCAAAGTAAGATCTAGGGTTCATGAGAGATATACCTTCCTTGGAGTGTGTAAAGACCTTACTAAGCCTTGATTAATCCTTAGAATACATTAACAAAGCTTTGATCATCTAAAGAAACAAGAAAACTAAAGTTAGTTCTTAAAAGTTACTATTCATCCTCAACCTTCATGATTTTATAACTCAAGAATGGAATGGAATTTGAAGCTAAGATTCATAGGAGATCTTAGTTATGAAATATAGGACTCGCCTAATTAATCTTTAGATTTAACAATGATTGGAAGCTTGATTTCTCCATTGGAACTGAGCCAATAGCCGAATGGGGTAGAAAAGAGAGAGAATGGAGTTGTTTGCTTGGTTCTTGCTCTAATCCTTGGCAAATGAATGATTGATGATAATATCTCATAAAGTGGCTTTATTAAAGTGATTAGGTCATCCATTGCATCATCTCTTGCCATGTGTTGAGTTTTAGTGGTGTTGATGATGTAATTAGGCTAACTAGATTAGTTAGCTTCTAAGTTGCTAGTTACCTTTGGTACTAACTTGGTTACTTGATCTTATCCAATTGCACATGCTTGCATCTTGGCTCTCTGCTTGTTTCTTTATCCGGTTATTACTCAATTTCATTGATCGTTTGGAGGAATATCTCAAGTATTTCTTGTTAGGGTTTTACCGGAAACCTTCTTAATATTTATACTACCATTCTCAATCCTCCTTTATAATCCTTGAATTTAAATTACTCAAATCTCTTTAATAAATCATTAAATCCTTCATTGTCCAGGGAAATCTTGGAGAAAATAAAAGTGCTATTTTTCTGAATCTGATATCGTTTACATACACTTATTTTGCCTATAGATCATTAATACGAACTTAGAAATCCATTCTGAATACTTCTACATAGTGTCGTCTAATAATATTCCAATTTCCACTAAAAACACTATTCATTGCTTTTTCTCTCTTTTATTCCTTGTACTTAAAAGATGTTCCCCCGCTTCCTTGAGTGTTCCCTATCTCTTTTACGGAATCACTGGACTTATACTAGATATCGATTTGGATGACATGAGCTACCAGATATCGATTTGGATGACATGAGAATATTTCCTTCCTCTTTGAAATACCCTATCTTACTTTCTAGGAGATAGATTATTCTAATCTAAGTTGTCAACCAATTGCATTGTTCATGGCATATTAACATTTGAATCCAAATTCGTTAAATATTTATTCATTAAACCCCTGATACATTGTAGTCGTAACCACTATTCATTCATACTCCATTACATAATAAAAGTTTTAATTCTACCAAAAATCTGGGTTCTTACAATTACCTTTTTCAGCTATTACCTTATTAACTTTTCTAACTAAAATATCTTCTTTCCAAAAATATGGTTGTTCTAATTAATGAAATAAATTAATAATATTATAATTACTAATAACTAATTGATTACCTTTTCAAGCTAAAAGATAATATATTCTCTATTTTTTCTAACCAAAATATCGCATTTTCTCCTAAATAATAACTAAACAATTACTTTTTTTTTCAGCTATTTACCTTTTCTAACTTTTTTAACTAAAATCTCTTTCTTCAAAAAATATGTTCGTTCTAATTAATGAAACAAACTAAAAATTTTATAATCACTAATAACTAACTAATTACCTTTTCAAGTTAAAAGGTAAAATCTTTTCTATATTTTTTAAATAAAATATCTCATTTTTAAATTTGATTTTTTACTTAATTATCCTTACTTAAATACTTATTATTGGTAAAAACACGTATATCTATTTTATAAATTAAAATAACATTATTATAGTTCCTAATAACTAACCAAACAGTAAAAATTTTGGTACCTGTTTTTTTGTACGGTACAGTACGGTACATACCTTATTTATTTATTTTACTTAATTAGCCTTAATTATTTTAATTAATTATTAAAAAAACAAAACACAATCTTTACTTAATTATCCTTACTTAAATATTTATTATTGGTAAAAATATGTGTATCTATTTTATAAAATAAAATAACAATATTATAGTTTGTAATAACTAACCAAACATTAAAAGTTTTGGTATCTATTTTTTTGTATGTTACGGTACGGAACTTACCTTATTTAAAGCCGAAATATTAAAGTCGTTCTAATTAATGAAATCTATGATATTATATTAAAGCTGAAATATTGGAAGTTTATCGGTTTGGTTTTTGGTACGATTATCCTAATTATTACAATAAATAATAACATAATTTAATTATAGGTACTTAACCGATTACATTTTTCATATTTACTTTTAGTTGAATGTATTACCTTTTATAAACACCTAAAAAAATCAATCATACCATATCTTTCAATCATTAATATTTCCTTTTTAATTAAAACACGTTACCTTTTTTATTTAGACAAATCTTGCAACCATTAATATATACTCGAAATATATTAAAGTCGAAATAATGAAAATTTGTCGGTTTGGTTTTCAGTACGATTATCCTAATATTAAAATAAAGAATAACGTAATTTAATTAATGGTAATTAACCGATTGCCTTTTTCATATTTACTTTTAGTTTAATATATTACCTTTTATAAACACATAAACGTATCAATCATACAATATATTCCAATCATTAAAATTTCCTTTCAAATTAAAACACGCTACCTTTTTGATTTAAAACTAATATTTCAATCATTAATATATACCTGAAAATATCACACCACATTTTCAATTATTAATAAAATATATTAAAAATCGTATATGTTATTTATAACAAGAAAACATTAGTATAATTCATAAACAAAAGTAAATTAAATTATATTAAATTAAAATTAAAAAAAATTATTAAAAGTAATGATTACATAAAAACATAATTTTAATATTAAATAAAATTTATAACAAAATAAAAGAAACCTGTGCATCGCACGGGCATTGAAAGTTTGTCGGTTCGGTTTTCGGTACGGTTATCCTAATTATTAAAGTAAATAATCAAATAATATAATTAATGATAATTAGTCGATTGCCTTTTTTAATAAAAAAATTTATTTTTGATTGATGATATTAACTTTTATAAATACCTAAAATATCGTATCTTCCTATCAATAGTATTTTTTCCTAATTAAAACACGTTAACTTTTAATTTAGAACATAATCTTGCAATAATTAATATTTACCCAAAAATATCACACCATTTCGTCTAATCAGTAATCACTAACAAAATATTGAAATCCGTATACAATGAATAATGACCGTTAGATCTAATGATTAGATATATTATTTGATTAAATTAATTTCTAAATTTTCAAGTTTCGAATTCCGTCATTGACATATTTATTTTTCAATTTTATTATAAAAGTTTTAAACCATGCATATCATTAATTAAATTTATGTGAAATGATTTAAATTTAAATTAAAATGAATTACTGAAAATAATAATTATATAAAAATATAATTATAAAATAAAATTTATTATATATCAAAAGAAATTCGTGCATCGCACGAGTTATAAGCTAGTATATTCTAAATGACACAAAACTAAGAGCAAGTTCAACCGCTTGTGTTCCTTATAAATATTATAAATGACAATTCCAACAAAACTCTTTATATGAAATTTTTATCATTATTATAATATTAAATTAGAACTTCTTCTACTTTTATGTCATTATAAAAAAAATGAAAAATAGAGAAAAGTGTTATAAATTACTAGCTATATTACTAACATTAACTAGTATAGAAAGAGAGCATGGGAGATAAAGAAGGCAGTAGAAGGATTGCTAACTGCTTTGGTGCATTTTTCACTACTTCCGGATTGATCTATTTATAGCCAAGGTGAGAGACATGAAAATTAATTACATGCCTAACTTTACTGTGCTACATTTGATAAAGAGTGACAATCAATTTACAACACTCCCCTTTGATTGTCATTTTAGTACGGATCATAGACTACCTCGCTAAAACCATGTCAGAGAAAAACCCAATGGGATAAAAACTTTGGTGAAGGAAAAAGAGTACAATCTCCCCTTGGAAGAAACTAATCAGTCACTAGAGTTTTGTTGCAAGAAGTCCTTGAGTCGACGCATTCCAATATTGTGTCGTAGTTTCCCGAATGTTGAATTCGGTAATGATTTTGTGAATAAGTCTGCAAGGTTGTCACATGATCGGATTTGTTGTAAATCGATTTCACCATTCTTTTGCAACTCATGAGTGTAGAAGAATTTTGGTGAAATGTGCTTCGTTCTGTCTCCTTTGATATATCCTTCCTTGAGTTGATCAATACATGCAGTGTTATCTTCGCACATGACAGTGGGACTTCTCGTGATGTCTGGTAATCGACATGATTCTTGATGACAGACCGCAACAAAACACATTCTGAAAGGCATATGATGTAGCCTATTTGTATTTCGAGGATTCAACTCAACTTAAACAAGAATGTAATAGTAAATAGTACATATACTGTCACAAGGAATCTCAGATTATATTATCTGTCAAAAGAAAGAAGACAAAGTCAATCTACCGTTTTGAGGTATAATACACTTGAAGAAGTTCATTCAGTTGATCAAGCATCAGTGGAGTAATCAAGACAGTGGTTTCTATTTATAGTGACAAGAGGTTCCTACAGTGACAGAATACAGATTATAAAGGTTTGAAAAAGAGTGAAGAAAAGGAAGACATGAACCGCAACTTTAAAGTCAATATATGAAGAACAGTCATTGCGGTTAGTCACTCATGAACCAGACCGTGCATCGAGTGTCAACATTAAACAGTGGTTATTCGTCATTAACTTCAGTGGTTCAAGCTATCAAGACTGGTAAAAGAGAAAATCATTGTGCAAGCAATAGAAGTGTTAAATTCATTAACCACAATGATTTTACTATCAAGTGGATTGGCTGTGAGGAAAAAGATTTATCACAAAGAAATGCAAAGTGATATATTCTCAATGCTGAAACCCCGGTTAGAATTGTTGTATTTTTTGTTAAGCAAAAAGAGTTCGGTTTCAGATCCTCAAGAGACCGTAGCTTACACCTGGACGGGTTATGAGAAAATAGAATTATCACAAGAAAATGGAAAGCGGTATATTCTTAAAGCTGGAATCCCGGTTGGAATTGATATATTTTTTGTTAAGGAAAAGGAGTCCGGTTCCAGACCCTCAGGAGACCGGTTGGAAATATTAATAAATATTTTATTTAATTAGAAAATTATATTTATAAATATCTAATAATATTAGATATTTATTTTTATAATTTCTGAATTAAATTTATTATTTATTAATTAAAGATTATAAGCTGTGCGGAACAAAAAACATTTCTACGGAGCCTATCCAAATAAAAACAAAATAGTCACCCGAATTAATTCAAAAGAATGGCAGGTTGATTGTTGTGAAATTGAATTGTATTGACAGGTGATTTGAAAAAGAAATGGTTGGTGGCGCGCGTGGCAGGTGTTTTAATTGATTAAAAAGAAGAAAAGTTGCCAGGCTATGTCTTATTCAATTGTATTGCCGACTGTCTTGGTGGTAATAGATTGTCTTACCGATTGTCTTGTTAGTTTATTTTTAAACTAACAAGACAATTAAAAGATTGTCTTGATAATTATTATTCTAAAAAGCTTTAAAAAAGGAGAATAAAAATCTGATTTGATTGTCTTGACGATTGTCTTGACAGTTCAAATCAGATTGTCTTGATAATGATCAAAAAGAAAAAGCTTCAGACAGAATGATAATTATTGATAAAGCAAGACAAATATCTCAGAAATTGATTGTCTTGCCGATTGTCTTGGTGGAAGCTGATTGTCTTGCCGATTGTATTGCCTATTGTCTTGCCAGTACAAATTTAGTGTCTTGGTGGTTCTGATTGTCTTGCCGATTGTCTTGGCAATACAAAATGTTAATATCTTATAAAAGAGGCAGAAGCAATCAGACAGAAAAAAAAAGAGAGTAGCAGACACAACTTCACAACTTCACAAATTCTCTCTGAGCTGGAAAGAGAAAGACCAAGAGAAATAGTTCTGTTCTTCAAATAAATTCCTGTAAATTATTTCTGAGCTGTATCATTAAATCTGAACCGATAGAAATTGTTTACTTGTAACGTTGGAACTATCTAGTGAGTTTTTACTCCTAGAACTTATCCCTCGAATTGCTTTTAGCATTCGATCTTTTTATTACAAATATAGAAAAGTTCATGTCGAATTTTCTATAGAATTTGTAATAATTAGTTGGTCATCAAACCATTGTAATTTGTCCCCGTGTATTTAGACACACCCCATCAAGTTAATATAAATTTTATATTTAACTTGAATATCGGTATTCGTTTTATTCCGCATCAATTTGTTCTTGATTTAATATTTTAAGAAAAGAGCAAATTCGATTAAACGACAGCGTTTGTATTAAACCCCCCTTCTACAAACTATTTTGGACCTAACAATTGGCATCACAGCCTTTTGATTGACGCACAAATCAAGATCCTTATTTTTGTGGTCATCCAATTGGTTTTCGAATTTGTTGACCCATACAGAAATTAAATCCGGTATTAGACCAAAAAGTCAACTCCTCTATTTTGGATTTTTTAACCTTCAAAAAATTCAATACTTGAGATTTTTGAACTTTAAATAATTTGAACTTATTTTTGGATTCTTTAACTTTCAAAATTTTCAATTTTGAGATTTTTGAATTTTAAATAATCTAAATTTATTTTCGGATTCTTTAACCTTTAAAAATTCTCAATTTATGATATTTTTGATTTTTAAACAATATGAGTTTATTTTCAATTGTTAATTAAATTGAATTTATTCTCAAATTGTTTAATCTTCAAAAATTTTCATTTTATGATATTTTTGATTGTTAAGTAATCTTAACTTATATTCGAATTTTTTAATTCTTGAAATGATTAATTCTTGGAAATTTTGATTTTTAAACAACTTGAGTTTATTTTCAAATTGTTTAATTTTCAAAATTTTTAATTCTTGATAATTTCGAATTTTAATTAACTTGAATTTATTTTCAGATTCTTTAACTCTAAAAAATTTCATTTCTTGAGATTTTTTGATTCTTAATTAATTTGACTCTAATTTCGAATTTTAATTAATTTGAACTTACTTTCAGATTTTTTATTTCTCAAAAAATTTTCGAGTCCTTGAAGTTTTTGAATTTTAAATATTTTGAATTTATTCTAAGCCAATAGTTCTAAGAAGGTTGTTAGTTGAAGATTCCTACGAATTGTCAAAGATGATTTGAATCTTTTGAAGAAAATGCATTTTTCAATGAAATTAATTTCTACCTACTGAAGAAAAATTTGTGGAAGCTCCTCAAAATTATATCCATAGAATTCACTGGTTTTTCAGAAGCAGGAATGGAAGAGGTTTTAGTGGATAGAATTTTTCTCGAAGATTTGAATTAAGTCTATTGATTCTGTGATATACAAACACTAAGTGGATTGCTCCAATGTAACATCTACTACACTTAGTGGATTGTACCAAGAAATATCTTTCAAGCAATCAACAGAGATTTTAGAAAAGTGGAATCAAGGAGGTTTGAGAATGAACTAGACAGTTAGACATCTCAGTCAGGAATTAATGATGGAACCTCAGAACATACATGAAGAGTTACTAATTTAGAAAGAGTACAAATGTTTAATCCAGGAATTAGGCCTATCTATTCCGAAGCAGAAACTCTTCAGGATACTGTTGAGTATTGAATACAGTAAAAGAATACAGAGGGGGGGGTGAATGGATTCTTGAACTTTTCTTTGTTCTTGAATCTTTGCAACAAGATACGTGTTTAGTGTGTGAGATATGTAAGTGCACATAACAAAGACAAACACAACACAATATCACTTTAATCTAATATTTTATTAGATAAAGATTTTGCTACAATCTATGAATACAAATGGTAGTATTCTCAGCTTCGTTTTTCTTAGAGAGATATTTCTTGTGATGTATCTTGAAAAACTTATCTGCTAAGGAAGTGAGGCTGTATCCTTATAGACATGGATACACCTACTTACTACAAATAAGGTAGGTAAAACAAACTACTTTCCAGTATGTCTATCTTATTTGAGTAAGAGTCCAAATGGCTACAGATTTGACTTTGCAAAGCCTGTTCAGATCCACTTCTTTAGCTCCTTGTCCCTTTGTCTTATCTCTCCAAGCTTCTTTGTAGGCTTTCCGATACGCTTTATGGTACATAGTCAAATAAAGCGTCTTGGCTTGTTGCAGGTTTCTGACTTGTACAATTCTTCAGTATTTTGTCTCCAAGAATGTATTCGAGAAGTGGCTAAGTGATTGATTCGAGAACTCGAATTGACTTAATCGATAACTCTGAGTTCTCGAATAGTGTTATATTGACATATCGAATCACTTCTCGAATAGCTCTTTTCTCTAGGACTCCTTGAGATATCGAATAGAGCATTTTGACATATCGAATCCCTGAGATGTCGAATAGCTTCTTTAGTCCTTGAGATATCGAATAGATCATTGACTTGTTGACTCTTAGAGAACTCGAATGATGCTTTGACTTGTTGACTCCATGAGTTCTCGAATAGAGTAATAGACATATCGAATCTCTGAGATATCGAATGAGATATCGAACAGTGTATTCAGAGATATCGAATAGTGTCTTCTGAGATATCGAATCTCTGACTTCTCGAATGCTAGACTTCTCGAATAGACAAATGTACTTCTCGAATTGGTACTTAGGCAAATTCTTCTTTTCTTCAAATCCCAACTATGATTATTTGGCAGTCTTTATCTCCTTGCTTGAGGCATGAACCTTGGAACTTCTTTCAAGCATTATTCTTGACTTTATAAGTACAGTAACACAACTAGAATTTGATGCCTATTACAAGTACAGAACAAATAGAAACTCTACAACTAGAGGTTCCCTCAGTTAAGAGGTCATGTAGGTAATGCATAGCATTACACATTCTTAGGCTTGTTATTAGATGTATTCAGGCATGCCTCTGTGACTAACAATCTCCCCCAAATTGTGAGTAAGACCCTTAGTCACAATTTCATGTCTGATAACAAGCCTAACATACATAAAGATAAACTTGACAGTACATGTATGAATTTTGATTAGCAATGTGGATAGAACTACAGGGTGAGTAATCTTACAGCCTATGATGAAGTACTAGCCATTGTCATTTGTTTCCCTTTCCATAGCTTTGGCTTGCAAATCATCATATGCTTTCTGTCTTCTTTCTTTCTCCTCCCTTGTATTCTCATCCATAGCTTTTATTATTTCTGCCATAGCATCCAATTCTTCAAGCAAAATCGAGTCTTTGAAATCTTCAAGTACTGGTTTCAGATTGTTTGCAGGATAGTGTTTGAGTAGATTCATTCTGATGTGGACCTGATCCCCATTTCTCCTCCTATACTTCACCACATAGAGGTTAAACTGAACTCTACACAATCCCTTTGCCCTTAGCTTTTCTGCTTCAATCTCCAGTCTCTCAATTTCTTTCTCCCTTGCTAGCCATTTCTCAAGACACTCTTTTCTGATTTTCTCCTTATGATCTCTCTTCATCTTCATAAAATCAATTAGCTCCAGCTTCCATACTATTTCCACTTTATCTTCTGAGCTCAACAATGCAATGATTCTTTCTATGTCATGTAGTTTGCCCCAGTGTTGACATCCTCCTTGTTTGAATTTCTCCTCCCTTCCATCAGTATATTTGATCTCAAGGCAGTTATCAACAATGGCAACATGATAGATTCTTTGAGCTTGTAAGAATTGTAGTTGGTCTTCATCAAAATCTTCATCTAGTGGTTGGAGTTTTAAGCCTGGATAGATTGTCAGAGTCCTTGACTTTGATAGCTTTGGTTTCCTTGCAACTTGTTTGAATTTGATCCTTTTGACATGGTTGCCTGGCAGTAGCATGTGACCTTTGTTTGTGGACCATTGTAGTATTCCATTAGCAGTATGCTTTTTGAAATGTACAGATGGTTTCTCGACTTGAATCTTCTTCGCTTCTTGAGATGGTAAAACAGTTGCAGAAGCCATGGGATTAGATTTTGGTAGGTCATTACTAACAGCATTCACCCTAGACTTAGAGTCTTGTGTTGTGGTGAGATTACTGCTAGCAATGCCTAAGGCTTGCTGTTTTCCATTCTTCCTCTCATAGACTTTGCCTTGGTCATCATCCTTCTTATCCTTGCTGTCTTTCTTCTTCTTCTTATCCTCATCCCCCTTATCACTCCTGTGATGACTTCTCCTCCCATCACTCTTGTCTTCATCTTCATCATCCTTAGTCCTCCTTGGCTTGGCCATTTCTGGAATTACACCAGTTGCAATGTATGATCTGAGAATGTGCAGTGCCTCTATCTTTTCAGTAGTACTTGTCCCCTTCTTCTTTTGTAGTAGATCAATGATGGCGATAATGAGTTTGTGATTTCGAGAAGTGAGATCATTGGGAATGACCAATTGTTTAATCTCTTCAATTCTGGTGCCAGACTGA
The DNA here is from genome assembly GCA_036435485.1 of Saposhnikovia divaricata. NCBI lineage: Eukaryota > Viridiplantae > Streptophyta > Magnoliopsida > Apiales > Apiaceae > Saposhnikovia > Saposhnikovia divaricata. Next base: position 94,444,727 of record CM071596.1, read on the forward strand.
TAGATGATGGTCCATGGCTTCTTAATCACTTCTGGCAGCCTTGAAGGTTGGCCATTCCTCAAGTCATTATACAGACTCTTATTGTTTTCATTTACATTCCTCTTCTCTATGAGCTCTATCAGTGCATCTATCTCTGAATGTTTTAAGGCATGTAGAGTTTTGTAGGTTAGATGCCAGATACTGGATTTTGCTACCATCATTACTTCCTTGAGCCATGAGCTATCAACTTTTCTAGGTACCACAGTGAAGTAATCGATCTGATCCTTCAAGCTCCTTAGATACAATTGAGTGTCACCAGCCTGTTCTTTTGAGACTTTCAGAAACTCCAAGAATGCATTATCATGATAAACATTTGAGTTTGCAATTTCTTGTAGCTTGGCCTTAGTGACCACCTTCACTTCTACAGGCTAGGCACTTTTAGATATGGAGAGTGAAGGTTTATCAGATGGCATACTCCCTGCAACCACTGTGGTTGTGATAGTTTGATTTTGACCACTGGAAGTAGTGATGTGCACAGTTGGTAGAGTGACAACTGACAGAGAAGTAGGAGGCTCATCAACTTTGTCTTTTCCTTTGCCAGGCACATGAATTAGAGATTTTGAAGTTCTTTGATGAGCACCTTCAGTGATTTTGATGCCCTTTACTGGTGGTTTCTCCCCCTTAGTATTTGAGTTCCTTGATGTCCTCTTCTCCCCCTTAGGCTTGTTGTCAGGCACAGAGGCTGTAGTATTGACCTTTTGGGTTGAAGATTCTTCAGGTAGAGGGAGACCCATGTGCTTCATCATTGCAGACAACATTGATTGTTGATGCAGAAGAACATCAGCTATGGTGGTGGCTTGAGTGTTCAACTGCTCAGTTAGAGTTTGTACCTTGTCTGTAAGATGAGCATTGGACTGAGTGAGAGTAGCTACCTCCTTTTCAAGTGCATCTACCTTACTGAATAATGCATTAGATTTGAAGCCAGACAGGGATTGTTCTTTAAGTCTCTGCACTTCAAATCTAGACAGCTCATGCACAGGAACCTCAGTTACCAGCTTGTCTCCATATTGATTTGCAAAGAGTGTCCTAAGCATGGCATTGGCATCTGTATTCTGATCAGATAGAATTTGAAATTTGCTTCCTAGACCTGTGACTGTATCTTTAAGGAGAGCTAGACTATTATCCATCTTGGTGCAGGTGGTGTTGCAGTGTCTGATATCTTTGACCACACTGTCTAGTTGAGGAAATTTGGCATCAAAGGCCCTCTTTATCTCTTCTACTGAAGTGGCTGTCTTGTCACTTACTTTGTTGACTTCAGTTTTGACTCCCTTGCCAAGATAGTGTGCAGCCTTGAGGAAACCCTTGTAGGAATCATTGACAGCTTCATACATTTCACTAGGGGACAGGGATTTTGCATTTGAACCCAGTGAAGTGATGTATTCCTCTCTAAGATATTGAAGTGCTTCACTGAGAGTTACATCATACTTTCCTTGCATCCAGGCATCTACATTGCCATCTCTCTCAGCATCATCAATGATCTTGGCCTTCTGCATCTCCACATCATCCCTATGACATAGTAGGATGGCTTCATAATCTGGATTTGAGATGTTGGAGGTGACAAGGTTCTGGGCTATTTTGACAAACTCAGGAATCTTATCCACAACATAGCTTTGGAGAGCTTCAATGGAAATTTGTGGTGGAACAGACCCTGATCCTGAAGCACTGTCATGTTGCACAGGCTTCAGCCATTGGGACAAAAAGTGAGAGCTAGAGCTAGGCAAGCTAGACTCCACAGTTACAGATGCAACTTCTGTAACCGGATGAAAAGACTCTGCTACTGTTGTCTCCACAGAAGTGGGATGAGTTACAACAGTAGTTGACATAGGCACAGAGTCTCTAGTTAAAACTAGTGAATCATCTGTGTTTGTGATGGTGTCATTAGGAGATGCCCCAGCATGCATTCCCTGACCATCTAAATGTGGTACCTGGGTGGTGAGCAAGGTGTCATGCACCAAGTCACTTGAATCCATTGGCTCATCAAGAGAAAAGAATTCTTGATGATCAATGCCTTGCTCCTCAATTGCTTGAGTTGTAGGCTCCAAAGAAATATGAGTGGTAGATTCTGGAAGAGAAGTGTGTTGTAGATTAGATTTTGGCAACTCCCCCTGAGAGATAGAGGGAGTTTCAATTGTGATGTGCTCTCCACTCAGTGTTGTGCCAGCCTTATCACTCCAATGTGCTGACTCTGTACAAGTAGGTGCATTGGGGAGAATTCTTGATTCTATAGATGCACCCTGTTGAGAGGATACACCTAGTGAGCTGTTTGCCCCTGATTTTACAACTTCAGCCATTTGGGTGACTGAAGAGGTGGTTTTAGATTTCTTCTTCTTCTTCTTTGGCCTTAGTAAAGGTGACTGAGGTTCCTCACTTGCTATGCCTAATTCTACAGCCAAGGCTGCTTCAGTTAAGATTTTTAGAGGTTCAGAAGCAACCTGTTTTCTCTTCTTTTTACTAACATCACCCTTTTGAGAGGATGATGCAGTTGTCTTTGTGTTTGGTAAAGTGTTTGGCTGAGAGGGTTGGTTAGCAGGCCCTGGGTTAGCATTTTGCTCTGCATGCTTGGGCCTAGCTAACTCAGATTTTGAGGCACATATTGGCATGTTGTGGGGGTAAGTCCTAAATAAACTCTCCATAAGGGGAGTTATTTTGAGCCTTACATCCACATCATTCCTAGTCTCCAAGCTACCAAAAATGAGTTTGGTCATGGATTTCGGATAGCCTATTCTATTTTTGTCTAACCCAGGCAATTCAATCAATTTAACATCTATGAAATTAAGTACAGATTGAATAAAGCGAGGGAAGAAAATTTCATTACCTCTCTTGGCTGAGTTCTTACCAAGTCTCCCATACAATTCTTGCATTATGATCAAACCAACATCAATCTTTCTCCCATATGCTAGAGCATATCCTATTTGTTGAACAGGTGTGCTGATTTGATCAAAGCTGGACTTCCTTGCTGTGAAGACTTGAAGAAGAGTGGCAAAGACATAGCTCCATTCCTTCCTATTCAAATTTCCAAGCTTGATTCTATCTGAGTAGTTGATAAAATGTTAAATATAATTGATGTGTTTTGATCAGTGTTTAAGTGTTACAGGGAGTTATCAGAGTTTAGCTGGAAGCAGTCAGAGTTTGTGTAAACTCTGACAGTTGGAAGCTCGACAGAGTTTGTTAAACTCTGTCTGGAGGAAGCGCGTCTACTGTTCAACAGTGATTAAAGATTAATTATGGAAGTGATATCTTTGAAGATTGGATAGCTATCAAAGAGATCGAGTTGACATAGGAGACGTGTGACAATCTGTAATTGATATCATTGTATAGCTGATTATTAGAAATATCAATTAGAGATTGTATCGTAGCTGTATGTTATATAAATACAGATAGGTTAACCCTAGAAGGGTATCGATAACGAATTATCATTATTGTAACCTAGCAGCTCTTTGTGATATTTTACATCACGAAGAGGGTTTGAAATACAAGAAGTTTTTTAAGTGCATAAACGCTTTTACTTGTTAATCTCTCATACAAAGTTGATTATTATTTGTGTATTCGGCCTAACAAGTGGTATCAGAGCCAATCTGTTACTTTATTACAGGTTAAGATCCAAACACAACAATAATCATGTCAGAAATTCCTCCACCAACACCTACTGTTTCTGAAAAGGCTCCTACTACTGTGAGTCGTTATGAACCAATCAGGGTTCCTATTCTGAGGCCATTAGAGTATGCTATGTGGAAGGTCAAGATGACTATGTTTCTGGAGGCTACAGATCCAGAATATCTTGACAGGATTTATGAAGGCCCTCACAATCCTACAAAGCTATCTGTTGCAGTTGCTGGTGAAGCAGCAAAAATGGTTCCAAAGGAAAAGAAGGACATGACTCCTGAAGATCTATCATCAATTGCTAAGGATGCAAAAGTTAGGCATTTACTACATAGTGCCTTAGACAATGTCATGTTTAACAAAGTCATTAACTGCACCACTGCAAAAGAGATATGGGATGCACTTGAAGTCAGGTGTCAAGGAACTGCAGCTATTAAGAAGAATAGGAGAAACATACTCACACAAGAGTATGAGCATTTTGAGGCTAAACCTGAAGAGACCATGACAGAAACATTTGATAGATTCTGTAAACTGATTAATGATCTGTCATTGGTCAACAAAGAATATGATCTAGAAGACTCGAATCTCAAGTTTCTTCTTTCTCTACCTGAAAAGTGGGATGTGAAAACAACCACTATTAGAGACAACTATGATCTTGCTGAAACAGAGATTGATGAAATTTATGGACTGCTCAAAACTTATGAATTGGAAATGGAGCAGAGAAACAGGAGATCAAGTAGAAAAGGAAAGTCTGTTGCTCTTAATGTTGAAGAGAAGCCTCAGAAGAAAGAGGCAACAAGAAGGAAAATGAAGGGAAAAGCTTTGGTCATACACTCAGAAAGTGATTCACCAAACTCTGATTATGATTCAAACTCTTCCGAATCATCTGACTCTGAGGATGATGAAGAAGAAATGAGAAAAATGGCTGTGCTGATGGTGAAAACTTTCAAGAAAATGGGCTTCAAGAATTTCAAGAAAGGAAAAAGGTTTTCTAGGGATTCAAATGAAGACAGGAAAAGCTACAGGAAGTCTGATAAGAGAGATTCTAAAGGGAAGAAGGATAAGTCTGAAATTCAATGCTACAAGTGTAAGGAGATGGGTCACTATGCTCCTGAGTGCAAGAAGGGTAAAACTGGAAAGGTACTCTACACTAAAGGCAGAGATTGGGCAGATACTTCAGATTCTGATGAAGAAGTGAACTATGCTCTCATGGCTACTACTGAATCAGAATCCTCTGAAAATCAGGTACCTCCAACTACCTATGCTTATAATATTGATGACATTGCTCAATTAAGAATTTTTCTTAAGTCATTGCATATAAGTTATAGGGATCAGACTTTAGAAAATGAGAGGATAAAAGCTGAAAATTCTGAACTTAAAGAGAGAAATAAACTTGTTGAAGAGAAACTTGAAAACATGCAACAAGTTCAGAAAGAGAGAGATGATGCTGTTTGCAAAGAACAGATTTTGCTTCAGAAATATAAACAACTAGAATCTGAGTTGGAGGAAGCAAATAAGAAAATTAGGACTTGGACTAATTCTGGAAAGGACACTCAACAGATTTTTCAAACAGACACTGTTGGTCTAGGTTATAATGAGGAAGATGAACTTAGATTTCAAAATCAAGTTAAAGTCAGAACTAAATTTGTTCATGGAACCAGTAAATTTTTGTCTGAGAATGAAAAAGAAGCTGTCAAAAGAAAACCAGTAAAAACTAGTGTTAATCAGGTTAATATTGGTTCAATGACAGATAAACAACTCAAACATAAACTGAAGGAGTTAAAATCTGTTGAGAAAAAGAAAGTGTCAAACAAGAACAGAAATGGAAAAGTAGGCATCACTTCAGGAAATAAACCAATGCTTGCTAGTTATGCTCCAAGAAAGACATGTCATAACTGTGGTAGTACTAAGCATCTTGCAAATTTCTGCAAGAAAAATAAAAATATAAATTCTTTACCTACAAAGTCTGAGGTAAAGAAGGATTTTGCTAGAACTAAGCCACAGACTCTATGCACACACTGTGGAAGCACTTGGCATTCCATCTATACTTGCAGAAAATATCATGCTATCTATCATAATTACTATGAACTGAAACCCAATCTAAAATGGGTTAAAGTTGATACTGCAAGTGCAAACACTGATACTGTTAGCTCAAACTCTGATAATGTTAATTCCGCTGCAAAAGCTAACAAAGTTAAGAATGCCAAAGGATCCAAGCAAGTCTGGATCCTTAAAACTAATCCTCAGTAATTGTTTGTGATTGCAGGGTAACAGGGAGGCAACCCTAGTCGTGGACAGTGGATGTTCAGGACACATGACTGGAAATAAAGCCCTGCTATCAGAATATGAGGAGAAGGCTGGCCCAAAAGTTTCCTATGGTGATGGCAATATAGGAAGAACATTGGGATATGGCAATATCAATCTTGGAAATGTCATCATCAACAATGTAGCTCATGTCCCAGGACTCAAGCATGACTTGCTATCTGTGAGTCAAATCTGTGACAAGGGATATCATGTAGATTTCCAACCTGAATATTGTGAAGTTATCAGCAAATCTACAGGAAAGGTTGTTCTAGTTGGTCACAGGCAAAACAACATTTATGAAATCAAGCTTTTGATAGACTCTGTTGGAAAAGCTGTTTGCCTATCTACAAGAATGTCTAGTGAAGAGAGTTGGAAGTGGCACAAGAAACTCTCACATTTGAACTTGAACAACATCAATGAATTGATCAGAAAGGATCTTGTAAGAGGACTCCCAAAGACCCTGTTAAATGTTGATGGCCTATGTGACTCATGTCAGAAGGCTAAACAAAGGAAGTCATCTTTCAAGAGCAAAACAGAATCTTCTATCACTGATCCTAATCATCTTCTTCATGTTGATCTATTTGGTCCAGTAAATGTTATGTCTATTGCAAGGAAGAAATATGCTTTAGTCATTGTTGATGAATACACTAGATTCACCTGGGTGTATTTTCTAGCAAAGAAGGATGAAACTGCATCAACTCTGATGGAGCATGTGAAGCTTCTGGACAAAGGATCAAGCAACAAAGTGAGAATCATCAGAAGTGATAATGGAACTGAGTTCAGAAATGCAACAATGGAAGAATTCTGCAAGGACAATGGAGTGAAACAAGAATTTTCAGCACCTGGTACACCACAACAAAATGGTGTAGTTGAAAGGAAAAATAGAACATTAATTGAAGCTGCCAGAACTATGCTTGATGAAGCAAAATTGCCAACTTATTTCTGGGCAGAAGCTGTTCAAACTGCTTGTTTTACTCAAAATGCAACACTGATCAATAAGCATGGAAAGACACCATATGAGATGGTGAAGAAAAAGAAGCCTAACCTAAAATACTTTCATATTTTCGGGTGCAAATGTTTCGTTTTGAAGACTCATCCAGAACAGTTGACCAAGTTTGAGTTAAAGGCAGATGAAGGAATTTTTGTTGGCTATCCACTGTCAACAAAGGCATTCAGAGTTTACAATCTGAGAACTAAAGTGATCATGGAATCAATACATGTTTCTTTTGATGATAAGAAGATAACTGGACTTGAAGACAAAGACGAATATGATCAACTGAACTTTGAAAATGAAGTTTTAAACTCTGATGAAGGAAACTCTGATGAAACAATTCTGACAGACTCTGTTGAAACAAACTCTGAACCTCTACTGGTAAATTCTGGAGAAACTTCTCAGTCACAACAAAGAGGAGAACCAGTTGAGGGGGAGCATGATCAAGATGAAGACTCAAACACTGATACTGAGTCAACTGAAAAATCTGGATCAAACTCTGATGCTTCAAACTCTGAAAATTCAAATTCTGACTCTGGACAGTCAAGTTCAGGGGGAGTCTCAGAAAACGAAAATAGATCACAACAGAATCAGGAGAGCATGGATCAAGGGGGAGGATCACATGCTGATAGAAGTCATTTGCCTTCTGCTAGGAAATGGACTAAATCACATACACCTGATTTGATAATTGGTGATCCAGATGCAAAAGTAAAGACAAGAAGTGCTACTGCAAGTGAATGTCTATTTCATGCATTCTTGTCTAAAAATGAACCAGAGAAAGTGGAACTCCTACCATTATCTTCACCTATGAAGACCAAGACCATGTGATTACTCCACAGACTGTACGAGATACGATGGGTTTTGACACACATACTTCTTATACTCTGGTTAATGAAAGTTATCTGAGAGACATGCTACAAGAGATAGGTTACATGGAATTTCTTGACAAGCTTGGCAGTATAAAGCGACCAAATCTAAGAAAGGAATGGAATTTCTTCTTTGATTGCATAACAAGAACATTCCAGAAGAAAGTCACAAACTGGGATGCCATTCCAATGGATAGTCTCCATATCGGGTATTCTTTGCTCTATGGTATTAATTTTGATTTTGGTCGATATGTTTTGATGAGCTTAGGTGATAAATTGTCAGAGTCTACCACTGTCTACTATGCTCGTTTCTGTCAAATGTTGTTCAATGCATGTGTACCTGGTCTTGTAATTGATGAAACTGATAAAGTTGATCCTTTTAGAGTCAATAAGCGTATATTCTCTGATATGACTAACAAAGATGTTGGCAAAGAAAATCTCCCAGCTTTTGTCATGCCTCTTGCTCTACGGAATTTTCTTAATCAACCACAAGAACAAAATCAACCAGAACCACAACAAGATGAACCTGAACATCAACCTGAACAACAACCTGACCCACACCATGAACCTCAACCATCACCAAACACTGAATCACCTGCAAAGCAATCTTCACCCACTTCAAACTCAAACTCTGATTCTCCATTAAAATCAAAGTCTAAATCTCAAGGCGTTAAGAAAGCACTTGCTGAACGACATGCCAGTCTAAGACAGGCGGAAGAGACAAAGAGGAAATCAAAACGAAAATCTCCTGAAGCTGTTTACACTAGAAAAGGGAAGAGACTGAAAGCTCGAGCAAACATGCCTAAGTCACCACCTTGTGAAGAGGATTCAGATAATGTACCTCTAGCAAAACGAAGAAAAGTGATATTCTCTGATTCTGTGGATGAAGATATTGAAGCTCCAGAGGTTGTTTCACAGCAAACACCTTCTGTTGAGGTTGAGAAAGATGCAATACCTGCAGAGGATGTAATGCCTGCAGAGGATAAAATGCCTGCAGAAGAGGATGCAAGAGATGGTGTTTCTCCAATAAATGCTGTTCCTGATTCATTTATGCCATTATCTGATCCTATCTCTAATATTGGTGTAGTTGATCAACTTACACCTGTTCCTTCTGAAGCTGTGGCATCTCATACTGAGATAATATCTGATGCTCACCACACTGTTGAAGAAGGTGAAGAAATTGATCAGGCAACCAAAGTAACTTCTCAGTCAATGTCTGTTGCTGAGCCTGAGCAACATGAAGAAAATCCTGAAAAGCCTACAGAAGATATTGCTAAATCTATGGCTGAAGATGAACCAGTTAAAGCTACAAGTGTTGAAGCTGAAGGTGACAGTAGTGCAAACTCTGATACTTCTCTGAGTGCACCAGTACAAACTGATGATAAACATACACCTTTTTCTCAACCTTGTACTTCTCATGAAGTTGAGAGAGCACAATTTGCCAAGAATGCTGCTGAATGGTACAAAGAAGATTGTATTTTTCCATCAAGAAGAGCAGCTAAGCTTGTTAAGCAAAGTGCTGATACTATTTCTAATCCAGAGATTCTTTCTTGCTTGAAAGCAACTATAGTTCAAGTTAAAACTCTGGATAGACGATTTGATGATACTAATTTGGCAATCACTTCTTTGCGAAATGAGGTTGTAGCTAGAGAGATGAAAATGGAAACACATTCAAAACTAGTGACTACAAAATTCTCTAAATCTCAAGACAATATCCTTGCCAGACTGAGTAAAGTTGAAGAGAATCAGTCTGATTTATCTGCTAAAATTGATTCTATTGCTACTTCTCTGGAGTTAATTACTTCTATCCTTATGCCTGATGATGTCAAAAAGGGGGAGAGAGTTGTCAGAAGGGATAGTGCTGGAGATGGAGGGGCAAGTAACAAAGACAAAGGAAAGAAAAAGGCTGAGGAGGTTCAAACTCTGAGAACTAGTAAGTCATTCAAATCACAGTCTGTTGGGAGAAATACTGATACTCAAGGAACTTCACGGACCAAGAGTTTACTGTTATCTTCAAATCCACAAACTGATGAAGAGTTGGCTGCTAAGTTGTTCATTGAAGAGAATGAGGAAGGAGTAACGATTGAAGACATTGAAGCTGAGGAAAAGAGTTTACAAGAAGAACATCTTAAAGCTTTAAAGTCTGATAAGGTACAAAGAGGAAAAGCTCCTAGACCTGTTGTTAAAGGTGTTGTGATCAGAGAGAGGACTGATGTTAGTCAAAGTTCTCGGTTCTCAAAGGAAGCAATTGCAGCAGAGGCTAAACTCAAGCTAAAAGGCATTGAAGGTGAAAGTTCACAGAAGAAAGTTACAACTTCTGTTGCATCTCAAGCAATGATCATACCTTTACACTCTTCACAGTTGAAATCAGTTTTTGGTAAAGGAACACTTCATGATCCAGATGTGTTATCTGGAGTCTCAATGAATATTTCTGATGGAAAAGCTTTATCTGGTAAGATTGGAAATAATAAGGCTGGATTAGGCTCACATAGAGACAGAAGGCAATATACTGGTCCTAGAGATTCTTCTTCATTGGCTGTTCCAGGTCGTGGTGTACCTCAAGAGAGTCTGGATAGACTGGAATCAGTGCAGTTGGTTCATCAGAAGAGTTTAGACAAAGATTTTCTTCTTTACTTCATGGCTGATGGGACAGTATTCAAAGTTGGTGAGGATGATATCGGCTTGAAATATTGGGAAGAACTAGAGTATGTTCTATATCTTCTCAAGGTGAATAGTCGAAGGACTCAATCTGTTGCTAATGTACTAAGACAGAAGATGACTCAGAATCTGGCTATTAGAGGACAGAAATACAACAGCAGATACATTCCTAAGTACAGGGATTACCAAGGCAATCTCATTGAAATGAAGAAAGGTACTGCAAAGTTAAAAACTGATTTGGGAATCACAGTACTTGACTTCAATACTCAGGCAGAAAAAGACAGATTTATCAGACTGGGTAATGAAATGAGAAGAAACAAGATTTATGATCTTAGGGCTGCTATTTACCAAACAGATGAAAGTGATCCTCAACTCAGAGAAATCAAAGAAGCAATGAAGATTGAACTTGAAAATGCAGAAAGAAGATTGCTGATTGATTATCTCAGAACCATGCCAGATCTTGAAATGATTAGAGATTAAAGTTCTGTAAGAATTTTCTTATTCTCTATAGTTTTTAAGCTTAAACTCTGAATCTGTATAAACACTGTATTTATCATTTGTTTTGACATCATCAATTATTGTCATTAACTTGTACATTTTTGATAATGAACAAGTTGGGGGAGATTGTTAAATATAATTGATGTGTTTTGATCAGTGTTTAAGTGTTACAGGGAGTTATCAGAGTTTAGCTGGAAGCAGTCAGAGTTTGTGTAAACTCTGACAGTTGGAAGCTCGACAGAGTTTGTTAAACTCTGTCTGGAGGAAGCGCGTCTACTGTTCAACAGTGATTAAAGATTAATTATGGAAGCGATATCTTTGAAGATTGGATAGCTATCAAAGAGATCGAGTTGACATAGGAGACGTGTGACAATCTGTAATTGATATCATTGTATAGCTGATTATTAGAAATATCAATTAGAGATTGTATCGTAGCTGTATGTTATATAAATACAGATAGGTTAACCCTAGAAGGGTATCGATAACGAATTATCATTATTGTAACCTAGCAGCTCTTTGTGATATTTTACATCACGAAGAGGGTTTGAAATACAAGAAGTTTTTTAAGTGCATAAACGCTTTTACTTGTTAATCTCTCATACAAAGTTGATTATTATTTGTGTATTCGGCCTAACATAAAATCAAAGAAATCTTCCAATTCCTGATCAGTTGCTTGACTGTCATACACTCCTTGTTGTAACCCCAGTGCTTGATTCATATTTTCAGTAGTGATGGTGATTTCCTTGTCCTGAATCTTGCAATAGATTACGTATGAAGTTATTGCATTCTCTAGGGCCAGGACCTCCACAGTAGCAGTTCTCCAAAACTGTTCTAGTAAATCTAGATACAGAGTTGGGTTGGCTGAGAGTGCTTCCTTGATGTATGATTCAGCCATCCATCGAACGAAGCACTTAAAGTTTGCATTGGGTGCTTCAACATCGTTGGTTATTGCTATGAAATTGGTGTGGGTAGGAATTGTGAGTTGGGTATTTGCCATTGTTACACAGAGAGATGAGAAGAGAATGAAGGTTGAAGAAGAAATTTAGCTTTTGACGTTAGGGTTTACAGAGGTTTTGGAACTTTAGCTGCTTGAGAAATCGAATGAAATGATTTGAACAGTTGTGGAATTGTATATATGTGAGTGACTTGAGTTGTCGATTAGATATAAGTTTTGTATCGACAAGTCAGTCATTCGAGAAGTATAAAACAACTATTCGATAAGTCAAGAAAGGCTTATTCGATATCTCAAGCAGTTTGTAACTCACAGCTGGCAGTTATTTAACTCAGAAAATAATTCTAAGCTAAATAAAATATGTTTTTATGAGCGAAATGAAATTTTGAATATAAATTCAAAAAGCGATTAAGCGTCAGCGAGAAATCAGCCTTTTCAAATGATTCGATAACACAAATACAGTATTCGAGTACTCTATCATTAGAGAACTAAAATACTCTATTCGAGAACTCAAAGTGTGCTATTTGATTTCTCAAAAGACACTATTCGAGAACTCAGGAGGGTTCTCGATAGACCTATCCGAGAACTCGAGCCATGACAAAACAATGAACCATTCGAGAAGTCTGACTTATCGAACTATACTTTTCACTCATAAAATTCAATTTTCACTATCTTTTAAAATTTAACAGAAATATTCACTGAAGAATATTCTACTAAATTAAATATTGATTCTCTCAAAATTTCACAGAAATTTCAAGCTAAAGATGTATGATTTTCAACATATGCAGCATTGTGGAATATTTATAAATCATAATCCAGCCAATACTTACTTTAAAAATATTGAGCATTTGATAAAGTAAGTATTTACTGCTGCAACAATCTAGTTGATATATTCACTTAGCCAGAATTTGAAGAATTCAGCATTCCAATCTCACTAACCAACCTTGTGAAGGTGGCTTCATCTAATGGCTTAGTGAATATGTCAGCTAGTTGTTTCTCTTTGGGAACATAATGTAACTCAATGGTTCTATTAGTTGCATGCTCCCTTATGAAGTGATATCTGATGTCAATGTGCTTTGTCCTAAAATGATTGATAGGATTGGAAACTATAGAGATTGCACTTGTGTTGTCACACATGATTGGAATTCTTTCCAACACAAGTCCATAATCTCTAAGTTGGTTTCTGATCCAAAGCACTTGAGCACAGCAACTTCCAGCAGCTATGTACTCAGCTTCAGCTGTGGAAGTTGACACAGATTGTTGTTTCTTGCTATACCAAGAGACTAACCTTTGTCCAAGAAACTGGCAGCTACCTGAGGTGCTTTTCCTATCCACTCTGCATCCAGCATAATCAGCATCAGAATAACCAACCAGATTGAACCCTGTGTCCTTAGGATACCATAACCCCAAGTTTGGTGTGCCCTTCAGATATCTGAAAATCCTCTTTATTGCTATCATATGTGATTCCTTTGGATTTGATTGAAACCTTGCACACAAGCATGTTGCAAACATGATGTCTAGCCTACTAGCAGTGAGGTAGAGTAGAGAACCAACCATGCCTCTGTAGATTGAGATATCTACCTTCTTGCCCTTACTATCTTCATCTAACTTGGTAGCAGTGGCCATGGGTGTCTTTGCAGGTGAGCATTCTTCTAAGTCAAATTTCTTCAATAGATCCTTGATGTATTTGGTTTGACTTATAAAAATGCCATCCTTCCTTTGACTCACTTGCAGCCCAAGAAAGAATGTTAATTCTCCCATCATACTCATCTCATATCTGCTCTGCATGAGCTTAGAGAATTTCTCACACAGCTTCTCATTTGTAGAGCCAAATATGATATCATCCACATAGATTTGAACTAAGATAATATCATCACCATGTTTCTTGTAAAACAGTGTCTTGTCTAGTGTGCCTCTAGTGAATTGATTCTCAAGTAGAAATTGTGACAATGTGTCATACCATGCCCTAGGAGCTTGCTTAAGTCCATACAATGCTTTAAGCAATCTGTAGACAATGTGAGGGAATTGTGGATCCTCAAAGCCAGGTGGATGTTGCACATATACTTCTTCTTCCAACTCCCCATTCAGAAATGCACTCTTGACATCCATTTGATAGACCTTGAAATTAGAATGTGCAGCAAATGCAAAGAAAATTCTGATGGCCTCTAGTCTGGCAACAGGGGCAAAAGTCTCATCATAGTCAATGCCTTCCTGTTGAGAGTATCCTTTTGCAACCAACCTTGCTTTGTTTCTTATGACTACACCATTTTCATCCATCTTATTCCTTAGAACCCATTTTGTTCCAACAATGGTTCTATCCTTTGGTGCAGGCACAAGTTCCCATACTTTGCTTCTTTCAAATTGGTTTAGCTCCTCTTGCATAGCAATTATCCAATCAGGATCCAACAATGCATCTTCAAGTTTCTTAGGCTCAACTTGGGATAGAAAGCAACCATAGAGACATTCATTTAGAGTTGCTCTCCTTGTCCTCACTCCTATATTTGGATCTCCAATTATCTGATCTGCAGTATGTGATCTATCCCATTTCCTTGTATGTTCAGATTGATTTCTCAGCCTTGATGTTGCTTCATCATCCAGATCATGATCATTTACATTTCCTCCCCCTGTGAAGTTTCCACTAATCATAGGTGTGTCTTGGATGCTTGTTTCTTCATTGTTGGTTGACACAGGTTCTTCATTCACTTGAGTTTGTTGGATTGTGGGCTCAAATTCAGTTTCAATCTCCTCATCAGAATCATCTAGATTGTCAAACTTCAAAGGATCTTTATCTTCATCATTGGCTTCTTCTAATCCAGGTAGTTTGCTGTCATCAAATGTCACATCTGTGCTTTCCATAACTTTCTTTTGAGTGATGACATAAACTTTGTATGCAATTCTTTCCATAGAGTAGCCAAGAAAATTTCCTTCAAATGCTTTTGCATCAAACTTTCCAACATATTCTAAGTTGTCTTTTAACACAAAGCATTTGCTTCCAAAAGTATGGACATACTTTAGGGTGGGCTTCTTTCCAGTCATCAAGTTGTAAGGTGTCTTTCCAGTGTTTTTGTTGATGAGGGTTTTGTTTTGGATATAGCATGCAGTGCTCACAGCCTCAGCCCAAAAACAAGTAAGCATCTTTGCATCAAGTAACATTGTTCTAGCAGCCTCAATCAGAGTTCTATTCTTTCTTTCAACAACTCCATTTTGTTGTGGAGTCCTTGGAGCTGAGAATTGTTGAGAAATACCATTTTCTTTGCAGAATGCTTCAAGCATGGCATTTCTGAACTCTGTTCCATTATCACTTCTTAATGCAATCACACTTGCATTGTTGGCCTTTGCTTCCTTGTCAATTTTCTATATATGCTCAATGATTACTTGGGGAGCCTCATCCTTTGATGCCAGAAATTCTACCCATGTATACCTTGTGAAATCATCAACCATCACCAGAGCATACTTTTTCCTTCCTAGTGACATAATATTGACAGGCCCAAACAAGTCCATATGAATTAGTTGTAGGGGCTTGGTTATTGATGTCACTGTCTTTGACTTGTGGCTTGATCTTTTCATTTTTCCCTTTTGACAAGCCTCACACACTCCTTCTTGACAGAATTCAAGTGTGGGCATGCCTCTTACTAACTCTCTTTTGACTAGAGAATTAATGCCTTTGAAGTTCAAATGTGATAGCTTCTTATACCACAGCCAACTATCTTCATTTGATGCTTTTGAGTAAAAGCAACAGATTTTGTCCTTGTTTGCAGAGTTCATATTGGCTACAAACAGGCTTCCTTTCCTTACTCCAGATAGAGCAAAGTCACCAGTCTTTTTGTGGGTGATCAAACATTCATCTTTGTCAAAATTCACTTTGAAGCCTCTGTCAGTAAATTGACCAACACTCAGTAGATTGTGCTTGAGTCCCTTGACCAGTGCTACATTTTCAATAATGACATTTCCAATTTCCAACTTGCCATATCCCAGTGTGTTGCCAATGCTGTCATCTCCAAAAGCAACCATTGGGCCAGCCTTCTCCTCGTACTATGATAGCAGGGCCATATCACCAGTCATATGGTTTGAGCATCCACTGTCCAAAATCCACATGACCTTTCTTTCACTTTCTTTGCCCTGCAAACACAAAGGTTTTACTTCTCCTTTGGTACCCAAACAAGTTTGGGTCCATGTGGCTTAGCATCAGTCTTATCATAAACAGCATGCTTATCAAATTTCTTGATGTTAGTCTTCTTGTCACTGTTAGAAGTCTTAGAATCAGGGTTCTTAGACTTAGGTGACAGAGGCACCTTCCTAACTTTAGGAGGACTTGAAGACTTTGTTCTTGTGTAGTGTGTGTGAACATTGTGACTGATGCAACCTTCCATGAATTGTCTTCTCAAATTAAAGCAACTAGTCATTACATTCATGTTACATGGCATACAATCAAATTTATCACAGAAAGAAGAGTCTCTATGTCTTAAAGGCACAAAGCAATCATAGAATGGTTTAGCAACACTACCAGATGGTTTCTTGCATGCATGAGTTAAATGATTAGTGCTAAAACAATTTTGACAAACTTTCCTAGGGGCATTTGGCACATAAGCATAATTGTTGTCCTTGTTAATCCCTAATTTGCCATTCCTGTTTTGTTTCTTTTTATCCACTTTCTTCTCAAACTCATTATTCCCAGCTGAAACAAACTTCAAAAATTTCTCAAGTCTAGGTCTACCTCCTACTGACTCCTTGGCTTTCGTTTTGACATTCTCACTCTTAGAGGATGCTTGTTGTTCATTTGATTGTGCCTTATCTTCATCATCCAACATTTGCTTAATGAGTAAGGCATCCTCATCAATCTCAAGTGTTGGTGTTTTAAATATTGGGGTCTCAGCCTTTTTCAAAACCTGAAGCACTTCCTCTTGAACAACAATGTCATCTTCAATGACTGCATAGCCTTTCCTCTGCTTGAGAGTGTCATAATCAAGTCCAATAGCAGCCTTAGGTCTAGCTAGATTTTTCTCATGGTAGGACTGCAATAGACTAGAGGAATTCTTGAATGTTTTCAATTTAAATTCATTTTCAGCTAGTTCATCCCTAAGAGCCTTCTCAACTTTACTAGCACATAGAACCTTATTCTTTAGATATTCGATTTCTTGTTTAAGGTTTTCTATTTGCATAGCAGTTAGTTCTAGTTCCTCATTTCTTTTGTTTAACAGTTCATTCCTAGTAGACAGTTTAGCAATCTCTTCATTAGCAGCAGTCATACTAGTATGAATATTAAACATCTCAACAGATAGTTGTTCAACCATAGATTTGTATTCAGAAACAGACATGTCTATAGTAGTGAGGGATGGTACCTGAGAGTCTGATTCAGATGGTTCTTCCTTGGAGTTGGCCATCAAGGCATAGTTGCAGAATTCTTGTTCTTCTTCATCACTATCAGAATCATCCCAACACTTCCCTTCAGCTATGTAGGCCTTACCTGGTGCATGCTTCTTTAGCAGAGCCTCATACTTAGCTTCAAGCTCAAGAAACTCCTTATCCTTCTTCTTAGGCTTCTTGCATTCACTGGCAAAATGCCCTAGGTCATTGCATCTATAACATCTCACAGATGACCTATCCACATAGCTGGTTTTGAATTTGTTTTTGTTTGCTTTCACAGGTGCCTTGCTCTTGTTGAATGAATGATTTTGAGATCTAGACTTGAAGGGCTGATTCCTCTTAAATCTGATGTTTGGGAATTTTCTAGCCATAAAAGCATATGAAGTGTTTTCCATGGCATCCAACTCTTCAAGAGTATAAAACTCATCTTCTTCCTTTTCATCAACAGGTTCAGTCACTTCTTCTTCAGTCTCTTCATCATCTACTATCTCTTCTATTCTCAGTTGACTTGTAGATGCTTCCAAGTCTTGAACGGATTTGTTGACAATCAAGGCACAGGATGTGTTTATCATTCTGCCTTGGTTGGCTTGGATAGCCCTCTTCTGAAACAACTCAAGCTCATGAGTTTTTAAAACCCCATAGAGCACATCATATGTGACTTTGTTCAAATCTCTTTCTCTTAGAGATATGACCCTTTGCTCTAGATGGTTTGGTGCAGATAGTAGAAACTTCATGTTTAATTCCTTAGTGCTATAAACCTTCCCATTCATTTGAAGCTCAGTCACCAGCTTGTGAAATCTCTCAAACATATCAGTAATACTTTCTTTGGTCTGTGCCATGAAAGCTTCATACTGTGTGACCTGTATCGGTTTCCTATTTTCTCTTACCTCCTCTGTCCCATCACATAACACCTCGATGTGGTTCCACATGTCCTTGGCTGATGTGCATGATGCTATGTTGGCAAACATCGACATATCCATGGAGTCTATGATCAGTAACATGAGATGACTGTCTAGGGCAACCTTTTCCTTCTCTGAGTCAGTCCATTTGGATGGCTCTTTTGCAACAAATGATGTAGGAATGACTATTGTGCCCACTGTGGATTCAGCAATTTCTTGTTGTGGTACAAATGGACCATTCTTGAGGATGTCAGGGTAGAGAGGATTGGCAGCTTTGATGAACAACAGCATTTTTATTTTCCAGAGGTTGTAATTCTCTTTGTCGAACTTAGGGACCTTCACCGTGCCTGTAGTCTTTAGTGTATTCGAACTCATGATCGTTTTCTGTTTAGATTAAACAGCCTGCTCTGATACCACTTGTTGAGTATTGAATACAGTAAAAGAATACAGGGCGGGTGAATGGATTCTTGAACTTTTCTTTGTTCTTGAATCTTTACAACAAGATATGTGTTTAGTGTGTGAGATATGTAAGTGCAGATAACAAAGACAAACACAACACAATATCACTTTAATCTAATATTTTATTAGATAAATATTTTGCTACAATCTGTGAATACAAATGGTAGTATTCTCAGCTTCGTTTTTCTTAGAGAGATATTTTTTGTGATGTATCTTGAAAAACTTATCTGCTAAGGAAGTGAGGCTGTATCCTTATAGACATGGATACACCTACTTACTACAAATAAGGTAGGTAAAACAAACTACTTTCCAGTATGTCTATCTTATTTGAGTAAGAGTCCAAACGGCTACAGATTTGACTTTGCAAAGCCTGTTCAGATCCACTTCTTTAGCTCCTTGTCCCTTTGTCTTATCTCTCCAAGCTTCTTTGTAGGCTTTCCAATACGCTTTATAGTACATAGTCAAATAAAGCGACTTGGCTTGTTGCAGGTTTCTGACTTGTACAATTCTTCAGTATTTTGTCTCCAAGAATGTATTCGAGAAGTGGCTAAGTGATTGATTCGAGAACTCGAATTGACTTAATCGATAACTCTGAGTTCTCGAATAGTGTTATATTGACATATCGAATCACTTCTCGAATAGCTCTTTTCTCTGGGACTCCTTGAGATATCGAATAGAGCATTTTGATATATCGAATCCCTGAGATGTCGAATAGCTTCTTTAGTCCTTGAGATATCGAATAGATCATTGACTTGTTGACTCTTAGAGAACTCGAATGATGCTTTGACTTGTTGACTCCATGAGTTCTCGAATAGAGTAATAGACATATCGAATCTCTGAGATATCGAATGAGATATCGAACAGTGTATTCAGAGATATCGAATAGTGTCTTCTGAGATATCGAATCTCTGACTTCTCGAATGCTAGACTTCTCGAATAGACAAATGTACTTCTCGAATTGGTACTTAGGCAAATTCTTCTTTTCTTCAAATCCCAACTATGATTATTTGGCAGTCTTTATCTCCTTGCTTGAGGCATGAACCTTGGACCTTCTTTCAAGCATTATTCTTGACTTTATAAGTACAGTAACACAACTAGAATTTGATGCCTATTACAAGTACAGAACAAATAGAAACTCTACAACTAGAGGTTCCCTCAGTTAAGAGGTCATGTAGGTAATGCATAGCATTACACATACTTAGGCTTGTTATTAGATGTATTCAGGCATGCCTCTGTGACTAACAGATACAGTTCAAGAGGTGGCTACAAGACTGAGTTGGTGGAAAGAACAAAACATGATAGTTGCAGTTATGAAAAGTTTTATGTGATAAGTAACTATCAAGGTGTGCAACATGGTACAGAATTCTGACAGACAAGGATGAATAGGGATTCATTAAATGAGATGAAACAGAAGCATCAGTGCAGAACTTATCTTTCTGAAGAAAAGATTTGGGATGGATCAGATGATGATGAGAAGAGCATAATTAATATCTTGTCTTCATAGAAATCTCTGAAGATGATTCACCTCACATGTCTCAGGTATCAATTCTTCGAACTAGTGTAATATGTATTTCTCAGAAATTCAAAGCATGTTAAGATCTTAGTTTTTAATTATTATATCTTTGGTTAGAAGATCTTATTATGTGTATGAATATTTGTTGAATTTAATTAATTGCAATAGTGAGTTAGAAGTGTTCCTTAGACAATATCTCTCAATTCTTAAATGATATATGTCAAGCATATATGACCTCTGCATAAGCTAGTTTCAGGATCCCCAATAGAACAAGATTTGCTTATTCATTCTGAATTGTTTGTTAAGGTTTAAAAAGTTTAAAAGATGGAATAATTACCTAGGGTGTCAGTAGAACATCAAGTCATTTGTAAAACTGACTTAGGTAATAAAGATTATATAATATAATATAACAATAGAAATGGATCGGATAGAATTAGTGATTAATTGTTAATTCTTCTATTCCATGCATGTTTAGAAAATTATTGAATATCTGTAAATCTACTTGCTACCTGTTACACAAGTGTACATAGGTTAAAGTAGATAGTACTGAATTTTCTAAAATGCATAACATGCCTAATTTGCATAAGTCTTATCTGCAATGTTTTAATGCTGAATGTATGCAATGTATTCTTATTATCATGTCTGCTTATTTCAAATGTCATAAATGCATTTCCTAGTATTTGCATTGATCATAAAAAAGCATGTTTAAGAATAACAATAAGGTACAGACTGCTAGTCCTCCTTATGTTAGGAAGGAACCATTATTCTCCTTGCTCAGTGAATATTTTATCAATGACATTAAAAAGGAAAAATGGTCAGTCAAAGATAAGAATGAGCATGTTAAGGTTAAAACTGTTGTTAACTCTAATAAAAGAGAAATCTCTAATCCATCTGGACCAAATTAAACAATTTGGGTACCAAAAACTTTTTATCCATTTGTGAATGTAGGGCTTAACAGGTTAATCGATTATGCATTATTATTGATTTATTCAAAGCATATCATCGAATAAAGAACCCTGCTATCAAATGTGAATGTGAAGACAGGCCAAGTAGTTTATCCCTTGGAGACAACAGCAAGGGTATGACCTAGGTTCAAGGCTATTTGATGTGTCAAATTATACCTAACCGCAAGCGCACGGTGTCTATTGCTAGTACAGATGGCAAGCGGGTCGAATCCACAAGAAGACAGGTTCTACTAATTCCTTTTCAGTTATCGCTAATTGTTTCAAGGGTCAGACGAATATTGGAGAATATTAATTAAATAATTAAACAAGATTAACGCTAATTAAACAGATGATAAACAAATTATTTAAAACCTAGGGCAATCAGGTCCACCATGCTTACACAATTGGCTCTTAAGCTAAAGCAATCAATGTGATCCTATAACTAGAGTATGTTAATCTCTTTCAAGCATTAACAATCTCGAAACATTCAACACAATTAACCACTTTTAGTAATTCAATCAATCAGGTAATTAGAGTCAAGTTAATCTCTTCCAAGCATTAACGCTCTCAGAAATCCAATGATGATTCCGCACTCAAATTCAATTCTGTTAATCGTATGTGTGCCTCTAGTAAGTAAATCTCTCGATCCATACCCCTATTTGCATATAATTAATCCATGATATCGGCCGATTACACACATTAATGATTAAAACATATCAATCAGAATTAACCATAACCAATCAAACCACTATGAAAATCATGCCAATATTAGTGCAAACATGGCTTCCCTTTAAGCCCTAGAAATAACTACTCGCTAATAATTAAATAAGTAAAACAACTAGTAAAACAAGAAAACATAATTAAACTAATAAGAACAAAGAAAAGATTAAGAGAACAAAACCTTCAAACTTCAATGTTGTCACCCAAAAGAAGAGTCATGGTGTATCTCTACATCTTCAACTAATAATAATAATCTACTCTAAACTATATTATCTGATCTAATATTACATTCTCTCATTACAATGGTAGGATGTGTTTAAATAGGCTCTAAAAGTCTTGCCCAACAAGAAAATACCAAAACAGAATTATAATAGAATTTCTGCAAGATACGTTTCCTAAACTGATTCTGTTTTTAAGGAAAATTCGTGGCTGACTTTTCTTCAGATTCTCGGGAACGTTCCAAACGTAATTGGACCTCTGGACCACCTTAGAATGATAGAGAATCTCTTTATCTTCGCGTGGACTGCTTACGGGCCTCAAACGGACTTCTAGAACTCAAGATATGGCCAAAACAGTGTTAAACAGCCCGTGTAGCCCAATAATACGAATTTCCTTCAATTTTATCTCCAAAATAGCTCTTTTTGCTCCAAATCCTTCCAAGTCATGAATTCTTTATTTCCTACAATAAAACAATCAAATCTATTAAATAAAAATCCAAATCAATGCAAAACACAATAAATATGAGAACAAAATAATCTAAAATATATATAAAAATATATTCTATCAAACATCCCCACACTAAGCATTTGCACGTCCTCGGGCAAATAAGTGAAATAAAAACTAAGTCCTAACAAACATCACTTTCGTAGATGACACGATTGCATTGAGCATATGCAACAAGCCGTTAAACCCCTAGGCAGCCCTAGTAGGACGAGTGTTGTCTCGTGAGGGTTTATAGTGAATGTACCCACAAAATTCATCTAACCATGCAAAAGATCAATGCTAACACAACACCACACACACAAGTCCTCTCATGCCACATCAACTTAAGAATCAAAGCAAACATACGATGTCTTGGTGTCAAAAGTGCAAGTATTCACGTAGTTACTCAACCAACATGCAGAAGGTCATAAAAATTCATGTCAAGTGTAAAAATAGTTGGTAATCATGCTTAGCCCACAAGAAATACATCTTTAAGTCTAAACCTGGGATATCCTATTCCAAAACAAGTAATAATTCACCTTTCACTCAAAAACGAATATTCACTCAAGAACAAGGTTAAGTGTATCACTCAATTCCAACAAAATCATAAACACAACTTGACACTCGCAATCAATCTCACTCTCAACACAACATACATCACTTATGACAATCAAAAGGTCTTTATTCGGGTTGTAACGTGGGCTAGGGACCAGGTATGTCAAGTAAAGTTAAAACAGGTTAAATGTCAAAAGCTAGTACCCAACAATAATCATTATTCAATTCCCTTCCTATTAAAACCACAAATACTTCCCCACACTTGGATTTTTCAATATCCCTTACATAAATAACTTGACTAGTCGAATGAAGAAGGATCATACAAACATAAGAATGCTCTTAAATTTATTTATTTTTTTTCTCTTTTTTTTTCACTATTTTTTTCTTTTTTCTGTTTTTTTTTCTTTTTTTTTAAGAGCTAAGGAATAAGCACAATGATCCATAGATATTATTATGAATTTCGACTAACAAGCATCAACCAAAATCAATATTCCCCAATGGTATGATCATCAATAAAAACCCCCCCTTTTATGCACACCTTATTACTCCCGTAAGCACGATACTATCCTTTGACAATTTAGGTTCAAATTCAATGTAAGGCCAATAGAATAAAAAGGATAATGGCAAGTAATGTGGTGTGTCACCAAAAGAATAGGATTAAGCTCAACGGGTTAACTAATTGATCATGTTTAAAAGGTGTGGAAATATGGGAAATACAAGGTTAAACCTAAGTGCCTTTATCATCTCATCATCAAGTAATGTCATGCATTTCAAGAAAGATCTCAAGTAAGTGCTAGCAATGCAAACAACATGTGGACACTCAAGCAAACGAAAAATCATGCAAAATATATGCATATAGGCTCAAAACTCGCTTGGTGTGACAAAACATAATCAATCCCAAGTAACAAGACTCTCTAACGCACCTACTTGTACTCAAAGCATGAAAACTAAGTCATCTTGCACATATTCATGTCATTCTAATCACTTACTACATTCAATTAAGTCTACCAGCTTCAACTTGCTAGTGTACGTGTGTGCACATGAACAAAGCACGTCACTTCTCATACAAAAGCGTCAAGAACACAAGAATTCTACGCATGCATGGGTGTATCAAGCAAAATACAACAACTAATCAAATTGCATGGCTAGAATTATTTTTGGTATTTTTCAATTTTTAAAATTTTTTTTTTGAATTTTTATACTATATAATTTTTTTGGATTTTTTTTATCATTGAAAACTCATCCCCACGCTTAAGTGGTTCATTGTCCTCAATGAACAAATATATAAAAGAAAAGAAAGAAAATAAAGAAAAGAAAGAAAAAAAAATATATACAAAAAGATTCGTAAATAAAATACAAAAATAATAATAATAAAAAATAATAATTACAACAAATATACAAAGAAAGGTGCAGAATACTCCCCTAGTGCATAAGCATGAAGTGGCCTTTGAAAATATTGAAGAAGTATGTGCTTGCTCAAATTTAATTTCTGCCCAAGGCGCGCCTTACATATCCTTCCCCATCGCAACTCAACATGCTTGTTAGGCAAAAATCCTCTTTCTTTAGCAATTGGCCTCAACAACAACCGATTAAATTCAACCTCCGCTGTCTAAGACAAAAATTTTGCAACACTAGCACCACCTCTCCCACACTTAGGAGCCATAAGAATCAATTCCCAAATCACAAAATTCACCAAAATCCACAAAAAATTCGAATTCACAAATACCCCAAATAATCAAGAACACACAACACTAATAATGCAAGAACACAATTCGTAATATCAAAATAAAACGAAGAAATATACCCCAAATACGAACCAGAGAGGTGAAACTTGCAATTAAAAATCCCCCAAACTTGAATCTTGAAGCCTTGAAATTTAGTGTAAGAAAATATAATTGGAATGAGGTAGGATTGATGTGTATATATAGAGGTTTAATTGTATAGATTTGGGAAAGGAAAATAAAATAAGAGATGGATTGGGAATGATTTAGAATTAATATAGGACTAGAATTAGGATTTTTAGGTGGAGAAAAGAATTAGAAAAGGGATTGGAAAAAGATTTTTTTTTTTAGTAAATAAAATAAAAAAAACAAAATAAAAAAAAAACAAAAACCAAAGTAAAATAACTACACAAATCACGTACCTGGACAGAAAAAGTTGGAGGATGTGTCGCACACCTTGCGCAATGGCGCTGAATTTTTTTTTTTTTTCCTGTTGAAACAAAACACACAGTACATGCTTTTTAAAAAACTTGTTTTGTACACATATACAAAAAGTACCTGGACAGAAAGTTTTGTGCGCCATGTCGCAAATTTTTTTTTTGTTTTTATTTTTGTTTTGCACAACATTTTTTTTCACACTCTCTTTTTTTTTTTCACTCTTCTCTTTTTTTTTTTGAATAAAACACTTAGTTTTTTTTTTTTTGCATATTTCATGATTTTTTTTCTTCCTAAACTAATGCGTGGGTTGCCTCCCACGAAGCGCTTCTTTAACGTCAATAGCTTAACGTTACTCAAAAATACTCCGATGGAGGTGGAATATCCAATTTCTCGATCATAAACTCACCACCACAAAAAGTATCAAGAGTGTTAGTGGTTGTCTTTATCCTGCAGAAAGTCTCCAAACAAGCATCAGTAAAATAAAATATGTCATTAATAAGCAATAGAGAGAGTGCTTGTGCAGTTTTGGAAAACTTTGTGATAAAACAACGATAAAATTCGACACCATGAAAATATTGAACTCCCTGGACATAAGGTGGAGGTTCTGGTGGTGGCTTTTCTTCACTCCTCACTTTCACTAGAGCCATTCGGACATCTTGGCTTATCACATCATTGGCTAATAAGACACTTCCATCTTCTCCCTCTTCTCGAGCTTGAAACGTAGGAGCCACTTTGTATGGATCTTCAACCAGAATTTGAGAAATATCATCTTGGACAATATTTGTTATCACATCAACCTTGAAATAAGTGTTCTTGAGCAAAGAAGCCTTGTAAGTAGAGGCTAGATCGAGAGCAAATTTATCAATACATGGTAGCTTAGGCATAGATTGTGGAAGAGAAACAACAACCATCTCTGTATTGCTTTCCTTTGTAGCCTCATCATCAGTCACATTGTTCTCGGTAGCAGCAACTTCATTGATCTCGTCATCGGTG
Source organism: Saposhnikovia divaricata (assembly GCA_036435485.1). Taxonomy (NCBI): domain Eukaryota; kingdom Viridiplantae; phylum Streptophyta; class Magnoliopsida; order Apiales; family Apiaceae; genus Saposhnikovia; species Saposhnikovia divaricata. Next base: position 94,470,943 of record CM071596.1, read on the forward strand.
GCATGCTCCTTCTCTTTATCAATGGCCTCATCATCAACATACATGGAGAAACTATCATATTCCTGATCGCTTGTGAAATTGATAGCAGTCAGGTCCTCTTCGGATCGGATAAATGATGACGGTAAATAGTCGAGATGCCCTGTAGTAGAAGAGTTAGCCAACTGTGCAATTTGAGATTCAATCGCCAAACTTTGAGTTTCTAATTCTTGAAAACTCTTTAGCAGTTTATTCAAGATATCCCACATCCCATTTGTCTGATTAGCTTGCACATCTACGCTGGATTGAGAAACATGTAGATCTTCTTGTAGAGGAGGATATTGATATTCTTGTTGTGGCGGCTGCTCATATGACTGGTAATATTGTTGCTCAAACTGTTGCTGATTATGATATGAAAAATTTTGAGCACCATTGTCCTGGTAGTAGAAATCTGGTTGATTCACCCATTCTTGATCAAAAGCGTTTGAATACTGATTGTACCCATATCCTTCTTCAAAAGAATTCATTTGTCCCTGAGAATTATAGACATTGTAAGAGCATTCCAAACCATAGTGACCCTGGACACCACAAATTGGACAAAAATTGTAAGTTTTAGGGGCCACTTGTGACATCTCATTGATACTCATTGGACGCATAGTGGGCTCTGTAGTCTTTGACATGGCAATCTCTCGAGTATGTGCCTCTACTAGGGAAGATAAGAGTGCAAAAGTATCAACTTCACCCATTGCAAACCTGTAGACACTCAACAAACAGTAAACTCTGCCTCAATTGGAACAAAGGTTCCAACGAGACAATGGAAACAATCTAAACAACCAAATTAAAATCAACAGAAACTAGCTGTCTCCCCGGCAGCGGCGCCAAAAACTTGATGTGTCAAATTATACTTAACCGCAAGCGCACGGTGTCTATTGCTAGTACAGATGGCAAGCGGGTCGAATCCACAAGGAGACAGGTTCTACTAATTCCTTTTTAGTTATCGCTAATTGTTTCAAGGGTCAGACGAATATTGGAGAATATTAATTAACTAATTAAACAAGATTAACGCTAATTAAACAGATGATAAACAAATTATTTAAAACCTAGGGCAATCAGGTCCACCATGCTTACACAATTGGCTCTTAAGCTAAAGCAATTAATGTGATCCTATAACTAGAGTATGTTAATCTCTTTCAAGCATTAACAATCTCGAAACATTCAACACAATTAACCACTTTTAGTAATTCAATCAATCAGGTAATTAGAGTCAAGTTAATCTCTTCCAAGCATTAACACTCTCAGAAATCCAATGATGATTCCGCACTCAAATTCAATTCTGCTAATCGTATGTGTGCCTCTAGTAAGTAAATCTCTCGATCCATACCCCTATTTGCATATAATTAATCAATGATATCGGCCGATTACACAAATTAATGATTAAAACATATCAATCAGAATTAACCATAACCAATCAAACTACTATGAAAATCATGCCAATATTAATGCAAACATGGCTTCCCTTTAAGCCCTAGAAATAATTACTCGCTAATAATTAAATAAGTAAAACAACTAGTAAAACAAGAAAACATAATTAAACTAATAAGAACAAAGAAAAGATTAAGAGAACAAAACCTTCAAACTTCAATGTTGTCACCCAAAAGAAGAGTCATGGTGTATCTCTACATCTCCAACTAATAATAATAATCTACTCTAAACTATATTATCTGATCTAATATTACATTCTCTCATTACAATGGTAGGATGTGTTTAAATAGGCTCTAAAAGTCTTGCCCAACAAGAAAATACCAAAACAGAATTATAATAGAATTTCTGCAAGATACGTTTCCTAAACTGATTCTGTTTTTTAAGGAAAATTCGTGGCTGACTTTTCTTTGATTCTCTGGAACGTTCCAAACGTAATTGGACCTCTGGACCACCTTAGAATGATAGATAATCTCGTTATCTTCGCATGGACTGCTTACGGGCCTCAAACGGACTTCTAGAACTCAAGATATGGCCAAAACAGTGTTAAACAGCCCGTGTAGCCCAATAATACGAATTTCCTTCAATTTTATCTCCAAAATAGTTCTTTTTGCTCCAAATCCTTCCAAGTCATGAATTCTTTATTTCCTACAATAAAACAATCAAATCTATTAAATAAAAATCCAAATCAATGCAAAACACAATAAATATGAGAATAAAATCATCTAAAATAAATATAAAAATATATTCTATCACTATTCAATAGCTAAGGAATGTTGTCAGTAATAAAGCATTTTTTATAAGATGAAGAGCCTACTGTTCGAGGATTAAGGAAAGAGAACTTATCTGTAGCTGACGTGGAATCTCAGTCAAAAGTGAAGTCAACAAGGTCAAATCTAAAGCTTCATCAGACAAGAGTTCAGCTATGAAATAAGGAGCTATCTCACCTGAATGTCAAATCAAGAGATTCTTTCCTGGAAATCGAATCAGTAAAGGAGACTACCTCATCTGGAATTAAAGTAAAATAAAGTTATGAGGCATGTCATAAAGGGAAGTCAAAGAAGCATCACATAGAAGTTCTACATCAAAGTAAAATATATTTTAGTGGTGATGACTGATGACTTCTCTCAAGAAACAAGTTGTTGTTCAGACAATCTGAAGACAAGACTCCACTGATGGTGATTGATCACATCTTAAACCCTGATCCGTAAGAATTTTAGGAAGACCTCATAAGTATGAAGGCAATTGTTTTGCAATATTCAATGGAAGTGAGCATCCTAGCAATCAGCTAATGCTCAAGAGGATAATTTCCTTTGTTACTCAGTGGAGTCAACAGCCTACAGGGTGATTGTTATTAATCAACAGAAGGTGATTGAAAGTCTTAGTGATGTTCAGCAACTTCTAGCTCCCAGCTGTCAATGGTAATGATGATTCAGATCCAAGCAATGTCAACATTGAGAATTTTCATGTAAACCCAGCAACAGCTTAGGGGGAGCAAAAGAAGGATCATCTAGTCAACTCAACACCACACTGAAAGTCAAAAGACACTATTAGAACATGTTTGCCAAGACAAAGAGTGTTGACTCAATTAACTCTTTGTTCTAGTTCTTAGTGTTTCTAATGGTGGAAGTAAAAGACTAACAGAGCTTCAAGTACTAATGATTATTTCTTTAGTCTTCTTTTAGAAGAAACTAAGAAAGCTACAAAAGCTCTGAAAGATCCAGGTTGAGTGATTGCAATGCAAGATGATCTCAATCAGTACAAAAGGCAGATTGAAGGGAAGCTGGTATCTAGACCAAACAACAAGGCTGTATTTGGTACAAGGATAACCAGAAGTCTACCTGGATGATGTCAAGGCATTGTGATGAGGGACAAAGCCAAACTGGATGCTAGGTTACAATTTGATCAAATAGTATATTTGACAAGAAGCACCAGTGACAAGACTTGAGGATATCAGGCACCTGCTGCACATTCAAGATTATAATGGACATCTAGACCTACTGAATCTGGATGCTAGAGGAATGTGAACAAATGCACTCCTGGTTGGTGAGATAATTGAAGATCTCTACAGGTTAGTATAAACTGATATCATCACTCAAGCAAGCATGGAAGACATGGTATGACACCCTAACTATAATTTAACATTTGGTATCAATCTTTAACAGTTGGTATCTTTTAACAATTGGTGTCATATTTATAGAACTCTATACATCTTTAGGCACAAACATAAATGATACAAATGTGCAATGATGTCTTGATTATATTATATGTTGATCTACTAACTATAAATTGAGATCAAGATATTTGCTGTTTTGATGTTGGTAAAGTTGCAATTCTTTTGAATTACTTCATGCAAGCCAATAGAAGAATCCTTTTAGGAGCTCAGGCAAGCCAAAAGAATAATTCTATTTGGAGCACAAGTAAGTCAAAAGAATGATGACAATAAAAGTAAGTCTAGGATCTTTTGTTTGTATTCAGAAGATTCTAGACCTGTCAAGACTATATGCCAACACACCACTATAGCTGGCTTTTGACCTATTAGCTTGGACCTAAGAAGTTGGTAATCAAAAATCTTAAGATGGACCCGGATCTTCGGAAATGGTACCCTAGAGATATTTGACCCAATAAGTTCAGGATCTACTAATTAGGACCTAATCAGGCTATAGAGGAATCATCAGCTCATTATCTTATGCAATTGCTAATAGATCACTTACACACATATTATGTTCTCAATATGCAAATGTGCAAGGCCCCAAGTGGAACCTAGAGAATCTATTCTTGTAGTTATTACACTTGATTTTCAAATGTCTTAAGTTGGACCCAAATCTGCAGATTTGGTACCCTAAAGACATCAGTTCTAACATGTTTTGCTACATAGAGACAGATCAAATGAGTTGTATGAAAGCAGGAGAACACAAGGAATCAAATTCATCTCCAACAACTCTGTGGAACACTCAAGGACTAAGCATCTTGCATAAGGTATCAATTCTTTTAAGAGAGCATGTCTTTAATTTAAGATTAACTTGCATACATGTTTGCTAAAATCACTTGATGAAATTAATTTTTCAAGATTGGTTTGTAAACTTGGGATTTTATTAATGCTATATGATTTGTAAATCCCATCTGTTAAGTAATTCTTAAGTAAGCTCACAAGTATTCAATTGTCTGTATTGAAAGGACTTGTGAACTTATTTACATCCAGACCTCACGCTGAGAATTATATGTTGAATGATTGCCATATGTATAATTGCAATATATTTTAGTAGTGATTATTTCAGGATAATAAAATACTTAAATGCTAAAATCTAACTCATAGAAATTTAGTATTTATTTATTTAATTATTTACTTTGATTAATATGAGTTATAGAATCTAAAGCAATTCAATTTAGTATTTGCTCTGTACCTCATATTTATTAAAATAAATAAACAACATAACTAATTTGGACCTAATCTGTATTGGTCTTCAATTAGTTATGAGATGTTAATTCTAGTGAACTTTAATATCCTATTTTCAGAAATTCACTATAATTAATATCATGGCTCTAACAATTGGTTGTATTGAAGTTTTGACTTATATCAGTTAATGATATTTAGTTAGAATTCTATTTACTAACTAATTGTGAGATATATTGGTATGTGTGAAATTGCTTAGAACTCCTCTAAGTAATCATTGTTATATATTTTACAATTCACTCATATTACTATGCATAGTATAAAAATTCTCTAAGTAGAATTATGGATATTGAAATATCTAAAGTGACCATTGTTCAGTTACTTGGAATAATTTTTATGCTTATTTGCAAGCTTCTAATCACTTTGATAATAAATGTTATATACTATGGATCAAGGTGTATAGGACTTAGAATATCATTTCTAAGATTGCAGACAAGACAACTTTGATAATCGAGTCTTATTTATAGAACCAAGGTTGTCTACCAGTAAACAGTTGTTAGGAGTTAACAATTGTTATTATCGAGGAGTTGCCTTGAAGTCATAAGTTTGAAATGTTATATCTTAAGAGCTTGTGTATTTCTTGTCAACTAGTTCCTCGTACTTATGAATATCAGTGAATGATGTTCTTAAGTAGTTAGATACTAATATTCATTCTGTCAATTGGTACTCAATGTAACAATTCAATCTTCACTAAATTGAATTTATCTTACAATAGATTGAATTTATCAAACAATTGGTATCATTGAATATTTAGTATTTAGCAGTGATTATTTATATCCTAGTTAAATTATGACGTGAAGCAATTCAATGGTTTATTTGCTCATAATTTAATTTTGGTAAAGTAATCATAAACACAATTACTTGCATTTTAAAGTATTTGATAAATACTAGCAGTTGGTATCAAATAGTAAAATATTTGTTTACTGACAATTGCTAGTTGTTCTGATACTTTATTGCAAACTAATTGTGATGTATATATTATCTCTGATTATATTACTTAGGATTTATTCTGAGTAAATATGTATTATCTATAAGTCATTAGTGTTAGTATAAATTAAGGTGTTCAACTTTCTAAGTAAGTGAGACTTAAAATTACATTCGGTCTCCTATCATATTTTGAAGTGGTGAAGATTTTTCAAAATTAAATTCTCTAATTCTGGTTATACACCACTTTATATATGATAGTTCTTAGAATATTTTACATCCATTAGTCAATTACTTAGTTTATGTTGTGCTAAGTAATGAAGTTCCAAAGGAGAGACATTGGTTATCTGTACTTATGTACTTGGTAATCTTTGTTACCTAAACGACATCAAGTGCTTGTATGAGTCTTTTCACTAACTTTGTGTTAAAGTTCTCTATACATAATAAGCACTTAAAGAAAATCTTTCTTTCTAAATTACTGCGAAGTCAAGAGTTTTTGTCTTTTAAAAATAAAACGACCTAATTTTCATTAAAAGACATTATAATACATTGTTTTATGCATAAATACAGACTCTTGCACATTAACAGTTTTTAAAAGAAAACTCAAATCATTCTACAGTTGTGATTGCTTATATTGTAAAACTTTTTGAAGTCACAATTGTACATCATTTCTCTCATTGGATATAATGCATATGTTTTCACACAATGTTATGGTATGATGTAAATGCATTCTATCTCTATATTGCTCTATTGCTATGTGAAGCAGGTTCAGCTCCTAGTGGAAGTTTTCTCACATTGTAAGTAATGAGGTTGTAAACCCAACAACTTCTATCCCGGACTATAAATCCAAATCTAAACACATCCTAACTTACCCCTGAAGTGGAAGTAAATTATTTGACTAGAGGTCATTAAAGGAGTAACTGCATTTGATGCAGCAAATAAGGATGTGAGGGATAGTAAACCCACAGCTCTACCTCTCAAGGAGAATAGATGTATATAACTTGAGGTATCTGTAAGCTCGCCTGCATTCTCCCAAAAGGATGCAGAGCTGAAAATGGCACTAAAACAGTCTCTGGATTCATTATCTTAAAATGATGAGTTTATTGAAATTCGCCTGTCGGCAGGGCATCTGTTGGTAAGTCACTACCTCATACACAATTCTAAAATACTTCCTATGCACATAGTTAGATTGCACACACTAAGGATGAATTGACGGAAACAACTCATACTCCGACCATTTTACGGTTAGGATTATAAGTTGAAGGTTCCTCAAAGAACCAAGAGTCTTCACAGACCTCGAGAGAAGGTATTGATCTCAATGCAAAATTCAACAAGATCATTATCTAACTCCCCAGAGGGAACATCTCTGGATCCTGCGCGTATCGGATCCGACATAGGTGCGGATCGGTAACTTGTTAACTATGATTCAGATTTACCTGATGAGTTTAACAAGGTGATGTCTTCATAGACATTAGATGGAAACTTGATTTTAATTCTAAGTTTTGATTTCATTGTTTACCTTCTCAGAATTCAAATCTGAAACCCATAAAAAGGGAAAATTTTTATCAACTTGTAGATTATGACTCAGATTCGTCTGATGAGTCTTACGAGGATCGTGGATTTGCGAAACCCCATTGCACCACCAGTGACCTCTCTAGAAGGGGCTATGGTGAATTTTCCTTGCAGGTACACATGGATGTTGGAGCTATGAGAGATAAGAGTGATACACTAGTGAACATGAGTGTAAACACTTGAGAGATGAGAGATGAGATCACTCATTTTAAGTGATATGAGTGGAGAGATGAGCTAAACACTTGTGAGGTACACGAAACAGAATCACACACTCACCGTGAGTAAGAAAGATAAACACCAAATCTCATTCCCTATTCCCAAACAAAGTTTACTTACAAGATTGGGGAGATACAAGGAAATTGTCAAAAGATTTGGTTGTCAGGATGATCAATAGTGAGGCCATTCTATAATATCTAAAGGGAAAAGTTGATCAGTTTACATACTTCTATTCTGGAAGTCTTCATGAAAATCCTTCAACACAAGAAAAGCTTCTTTTCTTTATTGCAGCAGTCGATGTTAGATGTATGAATAATCTGTTGTACTAAAGGTAAGAAGTGAGTTATAATTGAAAATATGGTACCATCTAATTTAATTGGATGTTTGCTATAATTGAATGCTTGGAGGATTACTCAACTAAGGGGGAGAGATATTTTGAAGAAGATATACTCAAAAGATTGCCTTAGTAAGAGATACTCAACTAAGGGGGAGATTATAAGCTTACCTTAAGGGGGAGAGTATAAGCTTACCTTAGTGAGAGGGAGATGTTCTATCTAAGGGGGAGAGATATATAAAAAAAAGGATATACCTTAGAATGGGGGAGTATTAACCTTGTCAGGGGGAGATAGATTTATTCGCCTTGTCAGGGGAGATAAGGAGTATTCACCGTTATAAGGAAGAGACATATCACCTTAGGTGGGGAGATGTAAGGAAGGAGAAAAGTATGAAATGACAAAGAAGAATTCTTCAGTATGTGGTTGTAAAGTCATATTTTTACCACTGAAGGAATTCTAGTATCTGCTGATAATGTTCAATTTAAGATATAAAGGGTTATCAGGAAAATATGTCATGAAATGAAGATGAGTTACTTAATGAAGATTTGTTCAGTGCTAGAGGAGCAATCATCTATAAGTTCATCGATCAAGGATTCTGGAATTGTAATATCTAAACCAGAAAATTTTTTTTATGTATTATTTACTATAGCTCTTTAAAGCTTTATCTTCTTCTTGTTTGTAGTTGAGTTATCCTCTAGGTATTTGATTGTTATTGTCTAACAAACAAATAGGGGGAGATTAAAAGGCATATGATGTAGCCTATTTGTATTTCGAGGATTCAACTCAACTTAAACAAGAATGTAATAGTAAATAGTACATATACTATCACAAGGAATCTCAGATTGTATTGTCTGTCAAAAGAAAGAAGACAAAGTCAATCTACCGTTTTGAGGTATACTACACTTGAAGAAGTTCATTCAGTTGATCAAGCATCAGTGGAGTAATCAAGACAGTGGTTTCTATTTATAGTGACAAGAGGTTCCTACAGTGACAGAATACAGATTATAAAGGTTTGAAAAAGAGTGAAGAAAAGGAAGACATGAACCACAACTTTAAAGTCAATATATGAAGAACAGTCATTGCGGTTAGTCACTCATGAACCAGACCGTGCATCGAGTGTCAACATTAAACAGTGGTTATTCGTCATTAACTTCAGTGGTTCAAGCTATCAAGACTGGTAAAAGAGAAAATCATTGTGCAAGCAACCGAAGTGTTAAATTCATTAACCACAATGATTTTACTATCAAGTGGACTGGCTGTGAGGAAAAAGATTTATCACAAAGAAATGCAAAGTGATATATTCTCAATGCTGAAACCCCGGTTAGAATTGTTGTATTTTTTGTTAAGCAAAAAGAGTTCGGTTTCAGATCCTCAAGGGACCGTAGCTTACACCTGGACGGGTTATGAGAAAATAGAATTATCACAAGAAAATGGAAAGTGGTATATTCTTAAAGCTGGAATCCCGGTTGGAATTGATATATTTTTTGTTAAGCAAAAGGAGTCTGGTTCCAGACCCTCAGGAGACCGCAGCTTAGGACTTAAAGATTTATTTATATTAATAAATATTTTATTTAATTAGAAAATTATATTTATAAATATCTAATAATATTAGATATTTATTTTTATAATTTCTGAATTAAATTTATTATTTATAAATTAAAGATTATAAGCTGTGCGGAATAAAAAGCATTTCTACGGATCCCATCCAAATAAAAACAAAATAGTCACCCGAATTAATTCAAAAGAATGGCAGGTTGATTGTTGTGAAATTGAATTGTATTGACAGGTGATTTGAAAAAGAAATGGTTGGTGGCGCGCGTGACAGGTGTTTTAATTGATTAAAAAGAAGAAAAGTTGCCAGGCTATGTCTTATTCAATTGTATTGCCGACTGTCTTGGTGGTAATAGATTGTCTTACCGATTGTCTTGTTAGTTTATTTTTAAACTAACAAGACAATTAAAAGATTGTCTTGATAATGATTATTCTGAAAAGCTTTAAAAAAGGAGAATAAAAATCTGATTTGATTGTCTTGACGATTGTCTTGACAGTTCAAATCAGATTGTCTTGATAATGATCAAAAAGAAAAAGCTTCAGACAGAATGATAATTATTGATAAAGCAAGACAAATATCTCAGAAATTGATTATCTTGCCGATTGTCTTGGTGGAAGCTGATTGTCTTGCCGATTGTATTGCCTATTGTCTTGGCAGTACAAATTTAGTGTCTTGGTGGTTCTGATTGTCTTGCCGATTGTCTTGGCAATACAAAATGTTAATATCTATAAAAGAGGCAGAAGCAATCAGACAGAAAAAAAAGAGAGTAGCAGATACAACTTCACAACTTCACAAATTCTCTCTGAGCTGAAAAGAGAAAGACCAAGAGAAATAGTTCTGTTCTTCAAATAAATTCCTGTAAATTATTTCTGAGCTGTATCATTAAATCTGAACCGATAGAAATTGTTTACTTGTAACGTTGGAACTATCTAGCGAGTTTTTACTCCTAGAACTTATCTCTCGAATTGCTTTTAGCATTCGATCTTTTTATTACAAATATAGAAAAGTTCATGTCGAATTTTCTATAGAATTTGTAATAATTAGTTGGTCATCAAACCATTGTAATTTGTCCCCGTGTATTTAGACACACCCCATCAAGTTAATATAAATTTTATATTTAACTTGAATATCGGTATTCGTTTTATTCCGCATCAATTTGTTCTTGATTTAATAGTTTAAGAAAAGAGCAAATTCGATTAAACGACATAGTTTGTATTCAACCCCCCTTCTACAAACTATTTTGGACCTAACACATTCTCTATTGGCTTCATGAATTGGAATTAGTTATGAGTGATTTGATGAGGTTGCCACTGTAGTTTGCTTTGTGGATTTTTAAGAAATGGATGTACCGCAATATGTAAATACATATCCAGTTTATGATTTGCCAAAGTGAGGATCTGACAAATATCCAACGTATGCATATCCAATCAACTGAGATGTCGAGTTTTCCGGGAAGAATAACCCAAAATCAACTGTTCCATGAAGATAACGAAATATATGTTTAATCCCATTCCAATGTCTGTCCACAGGAGCAGAGCTAAAGCTAGCCAACAAATTCACAGCAAATGCAACGTCTAGCCTTGTATTATTCGCAAGATACATAAGTGCACCAATTGTACCAAGATATTGAATTTCCGGACCAAGAACATCTTCATCATCTTCTCATTGTCGAAATGGATCTTTATCAGGTTCTAAAGATCTAACCACCATTGGAGTGGTCAAAGGATGAGATTTATCCATGTAAAATCTGCTCAAAACTTTTTCTGTATATGTGGATTGGTGGAGGAAAATTCCTGATGACAAGTGCTCGACTTGTATACCAAGACAATATTTTGTCCTTCCAAGATCTTTCATTTCAAATTCTATTTTTAGATATATGACAACATCATCAACCTCTGTAGCTGTTCCTACAAGATTTAAATCATCCACATATACAGCAGTGATCACAAAACCAGACTGTGAATTCTTCAAAAAAACACATGGACAAATCTGATTACTAATATACCCATTCTTTTGTAAATAACAACTAAGTCTGTTATACCACATACGACCAGATTGTTTCAGTCCACACAATGATCGTTAAAGTTTAATAGAGTATATATGACGAGGTTTCTTGAACTCATCCATTTTCAACCCTTCTGGGATTTTCATAAAAATTTCACTATCAAGTAAACCATATAGGTATGCAGTAACGACGTCCATAAGACGTGTCTCCAGTTTTTCATTAGATGCCATACCTAATATGAAATGAAAAGTAATTCCATCCATTACTAGCGAGTATGTCTCCTTATAATCAATGCCAGGTCTTTGAGAAAATCCTTGAGCCACAAGTAGGGCTTTGTATCTCATTATCTCATTCTTTTCATTTCATTTTCTTATGAATACCCATTTATTTCCAACAGGGTTCACACCAATTGGTGTTTGGACAATAGGTCCAAATACTTCTCTTTTACGCGGCGAAATTAATTCTGTTTGAATTGCATCTTTCCATTTTAGCCAGTCTTTTCTTCGACGGCATTCATCCAAACTTTGTGGTTCAGGATCAGAATTTATATCGACATCCCATGCCGTAGAATACACAAACACATCATCGATTATGGCCTTACTTCGATCCCATAATTTCATGTCATGCACATAACTTATTGAAATTTCATGATTACTTAATCCCTCATCTTTAGGGACTAGAATCTCTTCAGGAGATAATACCACTTCAGGGGTATTTGCTACTTCTGGAGCATGTGCCACTTCAGGGGCATTTTTCTTTGTTTTTCATTTTCATGGTGCAACATCTTTTGCACCGACCGATCTACCACGCTTCAAACGCGGATTTTATTCTGTAACCAACTCTTTTGTATTTAATTTTTGAATTGGTACATCTATTCTAACTGGAGTATTTACTACAGGTATATGAGATTTTATAATTTTTCTAGAATCATTAAATGCGTCAGGCATTTGGTTAGCGATATTTTGCATATGAGTAATCCTTTTAACTTCAGTTTCACATTGACCGGTACGTGGATCTAGAAAATGTAATCCCGATGCATTCCATGTAATGTTAGGATTAGCTTTATTTGAATATTTATCTCCCCCTAAAGGAGGAAACACCGACTCGTCAAAATGACAATTTGCATATCTTACGGTAAATAAATCTCCAATTAGTGGTTCAAGATATCTAATTATAGATTTGGAATCAAAACCAACATAAATACCTATTCTTCTTTGAGCTCTCATCTTCGATCTCTGTGGTGGAGCAATCGGCACATATACAACACTTACGAAAATTTTAAAGTGAGAACTATTAAGAATTTGGCCAAGTACCAATTGTAGTGGAGAATGTTTGTTATAGGCAGTTGGTCTAATCCTAGTAATATTGGCAGCGTGAAGTATTGCATGACCCCAAACGGGTGTAGGTAATTTTGCTTTCAACAATAGTGGTCTTGCAATAAGTTGAAGACTTTTAGAGGACTCGGCTAATCCATTTTGTGTATGTACATGAGGAACTGGGTGTTCAACTGAGATTCCTACAGACATGCAATAGTCAACAAAAGTTGCAGATGTGAACTCGCCAGCATTATCTAAACGAATTGACTTGATACAATGATCTGGGAATTGAGCTCGTAATTTGATTATTTGGCCAAGTAATTTTGCAAAATCATTATTACGAGTCGAGAGAAGACAAATTGTGACCATCTAGTTGAGGCATCAATTAATACCATGAAGTACCTAAATGGGCCAGAAGATGGGTGGATAGGTCCACATATGTCGCCTTGGACCCTTTCAAGAAAATTTGGATTTTCAAGTTGAACTTTAGTAGGAGATGGTCGAGTAATTAATTTTCCTAAAGAACATGCTGAGCAAGGAAGGTCATTACTTGAAAGAACTTTAAGATCTCTTAGAGGATGTCCAGTAGAATTCTCTATAATGCAATGCATCATAGAGACACCAAGAAGACCTAATCTTTCATGCCAAAGTGTAAATGATTTTGGGTCGACTAGTTTTGAAGCAATGACATTGTGTGACTCAATGACTCTAATTTTCATCATATAGAATCCTGAAGAAAGTGAGCAAAATCTTTCTAAGATTTTCTTGTTGCTAGAATTAGCTGAAATGATAAGAAGATATTCTTTACCAGCCTCGGAAGTGGTTTCGATGTGAAAACCGTTGATTCGGATATCCTTAAAACTAAGAAGATTTCTAGTGGACTTACTAGAAAATAATGCATTTGGAATACGTAAGTGTGTACCATTAGGTAAGATAAAACTAGCCTTTCCAAATCCCTCAATTATATTAGAAACACCAGATATGGTCCCAACTTGTGCTTCGATTTTGGTTAGAAGGCTAAAATATTTCCGGATCTGTAAAATCGTGTGAGTTGTGCTACAATCAGCAATGCATATATCCTCAGAAATCATTCTGTGCATTATTAAGAAACACACTTTATTCGATAGAAAAACATAACACACTACATAGCTTAAACAAGATAATACATACTATTATAGTAATTTTATGAAACTAATCTTCAGCCTCCCATATGGGAGTTTCGTTAGATTCATTCGGACCATTAAAGCTTATTCCTCCAGTTGTAACTATCGGGGAATCATCTACGTTATTGTTGACGAAATTTGTTTCCACCATTTTTCCTTTTGACTTCTGAGATGATTGGTATAGATCAACAAGATGTTTTGGGATATAACAATTACGTGCCCAGTGTCCTTCCATTCCACACTTATGGCATGTATTATCCATTTTACCTCCCTGTGGTGCCTTTCTTTTGCTCTGTTCAGATTGCCACTTCCGGTGACCATAGCTGTTATAAGGACGAAAGTGCCCCTGACCTTGACCTCGTCCACAGTATCGACCATGGCCCCGTCCACCTCTATGCCCTTTTTCACGTACATTCTGCTGGAATGACATGTTATTTATGATAAGTTCATATTTTTGCATATTTTTATTACCTATTTATTGCTTGAACTCGTGTTTTAATAAATTATTTTGTTGCATTTCAGGAAATTCGTAATTAAATAAAGAAATGACAAAATAAAGAAATAAAGAGGAATGAAGGGAAAAAGAGGAAGAAAAAGGACCAAAAATGAAAGAAGGAAAAGAATTAGGAGCTTGGAGCAAAAGGAATATTTCAAGACAAGTGGAAGGTGGAGATCATCCCAACACATTACATAAGTGTATGGCCAAGATCAACTCTTCAAAGCTTAAGGGGGAAGGAAACAAATAGATGGATAGGATTTCACCACCACACAACACAAATGTATGGTGGGGATTTACCAAACACCCCCCTTAACCCTAATTCCTATCCTATAAATACCCCATCACCCCCCTTGTATTTAGTAAATTAGATTTTAGGGTAGTTTTAATTTCTTGTATTTTTCTTTAGTTTCAAATCTTGTAAACACTCCTATTATAATTAATGCAAATTTTATTTTCTTTACATCTTGTCTTGCTCTTTCGTTATTGTTGCCTTGTTTCGTTATTTTCGTAAATCCGTTTAGTGGACAAAGTAGCGAAAGCTAACCACTATGGGTTGAAAGTAACGAAATTTTAATTCCTTATTTTCTTAGTTGCTAATTTTAATTGTGCCCCTTTAAAAATCCATTTTATTGTGGGCTTTAATTTTTAAATCATCATTTTAGGGTAATTTAATTTTAAATTCTTAGTTTATTCCTTAATTTTCTTATTTAATTTTCAAATAGAAAAAATTATAGTTTCATAAAAACAAAAAAAAATAGTCAGTTTTCAGCGTTTATTTTCCAGCATTATTTTTAGAATAAACCTGTTCTATTTTCTAAAAAGTCGAAGCAAACCTCTGTTTAGTTTTTTTTTTCCTTCTCCGTTTACACACAAACAATTCTCCCTGGGTTTCTTTCTGTAATTCCCAGTTCCTCCTCCTTAAAACATAAAACAAAAACACCACCCTCCTTTCTCTCTCTCTCTCTCTCTCTCTCTCTCTCTCTCTCTCTCTCTCGCATACCCACAAAACCTTTTCGTCTCTTTTCATTTTGCTGCAATCTATCCCCCTTCCCCTTTCTTAATTTTTAATTTCATCTTTGATTGGTTTACCAAGTTGAGTCGCCATTTATTGAGTCGAGTTTCTTGTTTTACTTAGCCGAGTTTTGATATTTTTGCTTTATTTGAGTTGCCTTTTCCGTTTGGTTTGAGTTTTAGAAAGTCTGATTGTTATGCTGGACTGTTTTGCGTCTTCTGTTATTGTGTTATTGTTATTGTTGTGTTAGTGTTTGTAACGAATTGTATTTTCTTTTGAATTTCTTAGTAAATCGTTGTTATTTCTTGAAATTGGTTTATTGTGCTGTTAGTTTGCGATTTGTTGGTTTGCTGCTACTGTGAGTCCGAGTCCGAGCCTTTGGGTTGTATTTCGTTGGAGTTTTGTTGGAGAATTGATGTCAATGTTCTGTTCTGCTGAGTTAATGTGCGAATACTGAGCCATGTTGTTTCTTTTAATTGAGTTCTTGAGGTTGAGTAATGGAGTTACATTGAGTTTTTGTTATAGTTATCGTCTAGTTTGTTGGCTGTCCTGTTCATTTTAAAGTCACGCTGAGTTTCCATAATGCTGTTCAAGTCATCATGAACGAATTGTTTCAAGAATTGTTGGTGCTGTTCTTTGGGAGTGTTTGAAAGAATTGTTTGTTCTTTTGGAGTTTTGTTTGCGTGTTATTCGTGTTTCCCAGTGTGCCGTAATCATTATTTGCAATGATTTATGCTTGTCCGTCTGTGCTGATTTTTGGGTCCGTTAGTTTATAGTAATATTTTTTTTTTATCAAATGAACTGAGTATTAATATTTTCTGTAAATATCCCATAATAATAAAAATTTCATTTCGAATTTTAGAATCTTTAGATAAATTAGTTTTTGTTCTTTTATCTTTTAACTAATTAGTTTAAAATTAGAATAAATTTAAATTTCTTTTAAAAAAAATAGTTTAAAATTTTCTGTTAGGACTTAAATAGTAAAAAAATCGAATTTTCAAAAACTCAAATCGTTATAATTCGATTAAGTTAGAAGTTAAGGATTTGCGAAAAATAATAGTCTCTGTGGAACGAATCATAAATTTTACAACGAAACGAATTGTGCGCTTGCGATTCGAATTTAATCATTTTTCTAGCACAACAAGTTTTTGGCGCCGCTGCCGGGGACTAATTATTTTTCGCGCCTTAATTTTTTGGGTTAGTTTTATTTCTTGCCTTATTTTTGTCTCAGGAAGGTTTGAGATTTCGGAATTCTTCTCAAGAAGCGTGGAAAAATTGGAATTTATGGAAAGCTTGCTTCGGTAACCGTATCTCACTCTTTTCGCCCTTTTTATTTTTAGAAAAACACAAAAAAAATAAAAAATATTCAAAATTCACAAAAAATTGAAAAATAAAAAATCCAAAAAAATTAGTTGTAAATACATAATTGTTGCATCATGCATTCATCACGTAAGTGCACATCATGCTAGATTTTATTTTTTGCTTTTAAATTTTTCATACCTATAATTGTGGTGATCGCTGGAGGACCCTAAGGTACGTTAAATTTCTTTCTTTCTTTAGATTAGAACACGTAGAGTAAGCATCCATAGTTGTTTAAAATTTTTGTATATATCATTGTTTGTTGCATCATTTTGTAAATAAACTTTAAGGGCATATCCACTACAAGATAAGGGAAGGGATTTCATCACTCTTTCCTTAGCCCAAAAACCATTAATTCTTCATTTTTGCATACCCTAGCCTTTAATAAAATTAATTAGACTTGGCCTCTAGGAAATTCGCGCTCATTTAGGAAGGTGCTTAAGAAACGGAGTAATCTTTAATTATTCCGACTTTTTGGTGTCTAGGAAAGCGAAAGCTGACCTGGATAATTAAGGTTTTGGTGTCTAGGCTGGTGTTTAGCCTCTTGGCAATGCTTGCACCTACCTGGCCAAGCCGGTTTGAATAATTATTGATTTACCTAGTTTTTGGTAGCTCTTACAGTTATGAGCAATGTCTAGTTATTTTATTTAGGGAACCTAGGTTAGATTTTTCTTTTGATTTTTCACCATTTATTTTGTGTGTTTCATTTTCGCACTTACGTGCTACGTGGTTTTATCCTTGATCAATCTTTACCATGTTCGTAGCATTTAGGGAGCGTTATTACCAAGGTTGGGATTTTGACGAGGAGTTAGCGGATAATACGATGTGGTGTGAGTCAACTAGGGAACCTAGTGTATATAATGAGTCGTCTAGTACTTTTAGTGATTTGCATTATAGTGAAAACGATATTGCAATCGACTCTGAATTAGATTCTCTTACTAGACGACTCGAAGCCTTAGAAACCCTTAGTGGCCCTTCACACACGTCTTGGGACCCAAATTTCAACTCTCCGAGTCTCGATTTTCAACATGGCCCCGACTCTCAACAAGTCAACGCCATGTTTCAACCAACCTCTCGAAATGACCACTTTACGTCGTCTTCTAATTCCGGTTGGAGAGATTATCCCGATCTCTCATGGAACCAAGGTCATAGCTATCAAACTCCGCCTCCACATTTTCAAGAACCGAACTCTTATCCAATTCCGAGTCAAGTTCCTTATTCGAGTTCAATTCAAACACCCGCCCACCCACCCGGATTTCAGGATTCGAGTAGGAAACTTGACACCTTAGAAAAGAGTATCGAGGCTTTATTAATTTCTCAAGCAAACTTCATGCAAACCATAACTTCTGATAGGCAAATTTTGAACTCTAATGTTCAAGCCTTATCTAAGTTAGAATTTCAAGTGAATCAATTAGCCACCATGTGCGAGCGTGAGAAGATAACCACCCCGAATCCACCCGAGGTCAACCCTAAATTTCTTATCACTCAAAGACCTATCGATACTTTCGATGATATCATTTCTCCTAGGTCTAATGTTCAAGTTGACACTCCTTTCGGTGGTGATTCACACGAAGAAGATTCTAATGCTGATGCCATTCTTTCTCTAGGTCAAACGAAGAATCCCGATGATTCTGAGTTTGTGGCTTCACCTAGACAACCATCATTTTCTTCTAGTGAAATTTTCCTTTCATCTTCCAAACCTCTTCCTGAAAAACCCAAAGAACTTCATACTCAACCAATAGGAGCTAATCTAGTTAAGGAGGTTGTTTCAAGGTCAAATTTCGACGATCATGAGATTGAGTCTCTTCTTAAACAAGATTTTCAATTGCATTACGAGACCAATCGAGAGCTTCACGAATCTTTTAAGGATTTGACCTCGAAAGAGATGTTTGGAGAGATGAAGAATATTTGTTCCAAATGGGAAACCCAACATAAGGATAGTTCTTGTGATCTTAATTCTGTTGGTAAAACATTTTTCGAAGAGCCACCCCCACCCGTTTCTATTTCTTCATTTTCCACTCGTGCTTCATCTTTCATCGAAACTCATGATATTCATGACCAACATCTTATCATAATTAATTTGCTTAAACAACAAAAAGAAGCCTCCTCGTGGTGTATGAATGAAGTTAGGAATATGAGTTTTATTCTTGCACCTAATCGGATCGTTCGAGTGGTCTATGTCATTTTCGTGGGTGAGTTTCTGAAATATGTTGGTTGTATAACAAAAATAGTTTTTCCGAGAGCAGGTATTGGTTAGTAAATATTTGTTTTGTACCTCCCATAGTAGAATGTAGGTATGGGGGAGGAGTTGTGTGTATGAGTTGTTTTCTTTCTTAATTTCTAGTAGTTTTCAGTCTCCGTCATCCCTTATCAGGTATTTCCTCACCTTTCTTCTTTCTCATTTCTCTTGCATTTGTATACATTGAGGACAATGCATGATTTAGGTATAGGGAAAGGTTTTTTTTAGTGTAAATACATATAATTGAAAAATCCAAAAAAATAAAAAATGAAAAAAATCAAAAGGAGTTCTTTTCGTATTCTAGTCTTGTTAATTGATTGCTAGTTGCTTGATGCACCCTTGCATGCTATGATAATCTTATGATCCATTAGCTTTTGTTTGAGAAGTGATCTGCTAAAGTTCTTGTTCACACACTTACACTAGCAAGGAAACTAGTAGACTTATTTGAATTGTGCATGAAATTAGAAGGGCATGATTAGGTGTAAGATGATTTGGTCCTCATGCTTTGAGTACAAGTAGGTGCATTGAAGATACCTTTACTTGAGATTGATTATGTTTTACTACACAAGTGAGATTTTGAGCCTATATGCATATCTTTTGCATTTATATTCTTTTGCTTGAGTGTCCACTTGTCATTTGCATAGCTAGCACTTGTTTGGATTCCTTCTTGAAATACATGACATTAATTGATGATAAAATGATAAAGGCACTTAGGAATAACTTATATTTCCAAAAATATCCACACCATGCTTATGTGATCAATTAGTTAACCCTTTGAGCCTAATCATTTTCTTTCGGTGACACACCATATTACTCACCTAAGACCTTTTTCTTGTTTAGCCTTACGTATTCTTGATCCCATTTTGTCAAAGGCTAGTAGGAACTTGAGGGAGCAATAAGGTGTGTGAAATAGGGTTTACTTTTGTTCATAACTTTTGAGGAAATATTTGTTGTTACCTTGATAGTCGATTTTCAAAATTAAATCTAAAGGAGGATTATTGTTACATTTATCATTTGCCTTTAAAATAAATAAAAAAAATATATGGAAAAAAAAAAAGGAAAAATGAAAAGAAAAAAAAAATGAAAAAAATATACATGAGAGCATACTTATGTTTTTTGTAATCCTCCTTCATTGCGATTATTCAAGGCTTTTTGTTGAAAATGAAAATAAATTGTGTGGGGAGGAAGTTTGGTGTTGTGCATGATATTCATGGTGACTACTAGCTTTTGACACTTCACCTTGCTTTGGCCTTTCTTGACATACCTTGTCCTTAGCCCCATTACAACCCTAATAAAGACCTTTTGATTGTCATTATTAATGTATGTTGTGATTTAAGTTGGAATGATACCAAGTGTCAAGCATGCATTTGATTTTGTTGGAATTGAGTGATACACTTACCCTTGTTCTTGAGTGAATATTCATTCGTGAGTGAAAGGTGAGGTATTGCTTATTTGTGTTTTGCATAAGAGATCTCAAGTTTTGACTCTGAGGTGTGCTCTTGTAGACTTAGCATGATTACCAATAATTTTTGCACTTGACATGAGCTTGTGATCAATCTTGCATGGTTCTTTAAGTAAACTATGTGAATCCTTGCACTTTCCACACCAAGACTTTGCAACTTCATTTTGATTCTTAAGTTGATGTATCATGAGAGGACATGTATGTGTGGTGTGCATTGCCATGTGATCTTTTATACAAACTAGATGGATTTTGTGGGTACATTCACTATAAGCCCTCACGAGACCTCACTCGTCCACTAGGGCTGCCTAGAGGTTTAAAGGGCTTGTTGCATATGCCAAATGCAACCGCCACACCTACGAAAAGGAGTATAGGACTTTTCATCTAGATTTTCTTTTTTGTTTTTACTCGAGGACGAGCAAAAGATAGGTATGGGGGCATTTGATAAGTGCATATTTTTGCATATTTTTATTACCTATTTTTTGCTTGAACTCATGTTTTAATAAATTATTTTGTTGCATTTCAGGAAATTCGTAAATAAATAAAGAAATGACAAAATAAAGAAATAAAGAGCAAGGAAGGGAAAAAGAGGAAGAAAAAGGACCAAAAATGAAAGAAGGAAAAGAATTAGGAGCTTGGAGCAAAAGGAATATTTCAAGACAAGTGGAAGGTGGAGATCATCTCAACACATTACATAAGTGTATGGCCAAGATCAACTCTTCAAAGCTTAAGGGGGAAGGAAACAAATAGATGTATAGGATTTCACCACCACACAACACAAATGTATGGTGGGGATTTCCCAAACACCCCTCTTAACCCTGATTCCTATCCTATAAATACCCCCTCACCCCCCTTGTATTTAGTAACTTAGATTTTAGGGTAGTTTTAATTTCTTGTATTTTTCTTTAGTTTCAAATCTTGTAAACACTCCTATTATAATTAATGCAAATTTTATTTTCTTTACATCTTGTCTTGCTCTTTCGTTATTGTTGCCTTGTTTCGTTATTTTCGTAAATCCGTTTAGTGGACAAAGTAGCGAAAGATAACCACTATGGGTTGAAAGTAACGAAATTTTAATTCCTTGTTTTCTTAGTTGCTAATTTTAATTGTGCCCCTTTAAAAATCCATTTTATTGTGGGCTTTAATTTTTAAATCATCATTTTAGGGTAATTTAATTTTAAATTATTAGTTTATTCCTTAATTTTCTTATTTAATTTTCAAATAAAAAAATTATAGTTTCATAAAAACAAAAAAAAAATAGTCAGTTTTCAGCGTTTATTTTCCAGCATTAGTTTTTAGAATAAACCTGTTCTATTTTCTAAAAAGTCGAAGCAAACTTCTGTTTAGTTTTTTTTCCTTCTCCGTCTACACACAAACAATTCTCCCTGGGTTTCTTTCTGTAATTCCCAATTCCTCCTCCTTAAAACATAAAACACAAACACCACCCTCCTCTCTCTCTCTCTCTCTCTCTCTTTTCTCTCGCATACCCACAAAACCTTTTCTTCTCTTTTCATTTTGTTGCAATCTATCCCCCTTCCCCTTTCTTAATTTTTAATTTCATCTTTGATTGGTTTACCAAGTTGAGTCGCCATTTATTGAGTCGAGTTTCTTGTTTTACTTAGTCGAGTTTTGATATTTTTGCTTTATTTGAGTTGCGTTTTCCGTTTGGTTTGAGTTTTAGAAAGTCTGATTGTTATGCTGGACTGTTTTGCGTCTTCTGTTATTGTGTTATTGTTATTGTTGTGTTAGTGTTTGTAACGAATTGTATTTTCTTTTGAATTTCTTAGTAAATCGTTGTTATTTCTTGAAATTGGTTTATTGTGCTGTTAGTTTGCGATTTGTTGGTTTGCTGCTACTGTGAGTCCGAGTCCGAGCCTTTGGGTTGTATTTCGTTGGAGTTTTGTTGGAGAATTGATGTCAATGTTCTGTTCTGCTGAGTTAATGTGCGAATACTGAGCCATGTTGTTTCTTTTAATTGAGTTCTTGAGGTTGAGTAATGGAGTTACATTGAGTTTTTGTTATAGTTATCGTCTAGTTTGTTGGCTGTCCTGTTCATTTTAAAGTCACGCTGAGTTTCCATAATGTTGTTCAAGTCATCATGAACGAATTGTTTCAAGAATTGCTGGTGCTGTTCTTTGGGAGTGTTTGAAAGAATTGTTTGTTCTTTTGGAGTTTTGTTTGCGTGTTATTCGTGTTTCCCAGTGTGCCGTAATCATTATTTGCAATGATTTATGCTTGTCCGTCTGTGCTGATTTTTGGGTCCGTTAGTTTATAGTAATATTTTTTTTATCAAATGAACTGAGTATTAATATTTTCTGTAAATATCCCATAATAATAAAAATTTCATTTCGAATTTTAGAATCTTTAGATAAATTAGTTTTTGTTCTTTTATCTTTTAACTAATTAGTTTAAAATTAGAATAAATTTAAATTTCTTTTAAAAAAAATAGTTTAAAATTTTCTGTTAGGACTTAAATAGTAAAAAAATTGAATTTTCAAAAACTCAAATCGTTCTAATTCGATTAAGTTAGAAGTTAAGGACTTGCGAAAAATAATAGCCTCTGTGGAACGAATCATAAATTTTACAACGAAACGAATTGTGCGCTTGCGATTCAAATTTAATCATTTTTCTAGCACAACAATTTACTTCAGGTAAAGGGGCAGATCCCGTTGGACGGGATTGATGATTCTTAATCACCAATTCATGATTCTGTTCAGCAACAAGGAGAGTTGATAAAAGATCCCCGAACTTGGTGAATTTGCGCTCCCTATACATCTCAGCTAAGTTGATATTATTGGGGTGAAAAGTTGATAGTGTTTTATCGATTTTTCTTTTCTCAGTAAATTTTTCACTGCACATAATGAGCCTAGAACTTATCTTGAATAAAGCAGAACTATATGCCCGAACACTCTTAAAATCCTGAAGTCATAGATTAGCCCAATCATTTTTGGTTGCAGGCAGATAAACTAGTTTCTGGTGGTCAAACTATCTTTTAGATTTTCCCATAAAATATAAGGATCCTCGACTTCTAGGTATTCAGATTTTAAATCTTCATGCATGTGGTGTCGAAGAAAAATAATAGAGGTAAAGTTTTTCTTCAGCCGTGGCTGTATTTCTTGCCTTTATTGTATCACTTAATTTCTTTGAACCAAGATGCAATTTTACATCTTGTACCCATGACAAATAATTATCTCCAGAAATATCCAATGCAACGAACGATAAGTTTGTAAGATTTGTTATACTAAATCTGAATTTAACACACAAATTATTAAACTTAAATCATCAATATAAATATTACATAAATCCTAGTTAATCGGGTGCGTTAACAAATACGCAATAATAAATGTATATATCATTATTATCTTTGATATTATAAACAGATCTATGTATAGAACAACAAATGGATTTTCACCCGCCATACGGACATCTGCGTATACAGGTTATCTCCAACTGATAAATATATTTATGTAAAAAATCCTGCATAAGTTAGTTCGTGCACAAAGATTATTTTACGATAAATGATAATCATAAAAAATGTTCCCACACTATCTTTCGATGAATGGTACCATTGTAATAACAGTGTAGATAAATGTCAGTTAATATATAACAACAATATAATTAAAAGGTTCCCACAATATTTCGGTATTACCCAAAATTAAATGGTACCATTTTTATTAGGCGGTGCTCCGGCCATATATATTTTAGTTATTAGTAGGCGGTGCTCCGGCCATATATATATATACTAGCCGATAACCCGTGCGAAGCACGGATCGTAATAAATTATCTTAATTTTTTAATTTTTTAATAAAATAAAATCTTGAAGCACCAAGTTGTATATAATACTATATTATCGACTTTTATTTCGATTGCTAGTTAATAGACTCCTATTAGATAACTTCACTATTAAATTAAATTAATATTTAATATTGTTATTTTAATTGATTAAATTTACATAACTTCATTCTGTAATATAATATAAGAGTAGCTATATTATTATTGTATTTATTATTAATCTATTATAGAAACTTTTAAATATTAATTAAAGGAGTCCTAAGTTCTATTTAATACTATATTCCTGATTTTTTTTATTAATTAAAAGAGTCCTAAGTTTTATTTGATACTATATTCATGACTTTTATTTCAGTTTTTAGTTAATAAACTCATAGTATATAATTTCATTATTAAATTAAATTATTATATAATATTACAATTTTAATTAATTAAATTAATTAATATTTGGTGGCATACCGTGCATACCACGGTATACATGGCATACCATTTAAAGAGGGTTTATGCTTTTAATAAAGAGTATAGATGTATATTAAAATAAAATTATACTTTCTCAGTTCCGGCAGGGCTTCGTGCTGATAACGTGTTATAAATCAATAGCTACTCCTATATTACTAACATTAACTAGTATAGAAAGAGAGCAGAGGAGATAAAGAAGACAGTAAAAGGATTGCTAACTGCTTTGGTGCATTTTTCACTACTTCCTGATTGATCTATTTATAGCCATGGTGAGAGACATGAAAATTAATTACATGCCTAACTTTACTATGCTACATTTGACAAAAAGTGACAATCAATTTACAACAAAAAGTAAATAGTTTATTAGATTGGAAAGCTCCTACCTTTCTAAGGTGTAGCAAGTTTTTTTTACTCATTCCTTACATAAGTAAGGCCCTTTACCTTTCTGTATAAATGGGCTAATTCGATTTGTAGTCTATTGGATTTGCTCTAGGACATATATAAACACCAACTTACTTGAGCGAATCAAAGCTTCCTGCTTTTCTACAGGTTGTATTGGTCGCGCTTAAAACTTGATTGTAAAATGTCGAAGACAGAAGATACTAAAATACACTTGCTGTACAAACACTAAAATGAAAAAAATCGTAGTTATAACTTATAACCGAAAGCGTCCACCGCTGGTTGGGATATTAAAAATGTTGCACATGAGCTGGCGGATAGGATGTGACTATGAGTTTACGACGGTGTCGATTTGTCGGTGTTTCATAAGTCCAATGCGGCTACTGAAGGAATGAGGTATCATTCTTGCTTTCTAGAATGAGCGCTTCTAGTAATGTTGTGTTTATAGTTGGTTACAAAATAAGAATGATCATGCATGTAAGGTAATGAACACAATTTTATTTTGTTTGCTTTTGACACATTTGAATTTTTGGCTTCTGAAAATTCATAAACAAGAATGCAAAAGATTCGATCCAATTTGTATTTAACGAGATATCGTAGATTGTTGTTTGTTTGAATATTGATTAATAATAAATAATATCAATGTTAATTTTGTAAGTGAAACCAGAAGTGCTGAAAGACAGCTCATTGTGTATGGAACTTAAGGTTTGATTTTTTTTTTTTTTGTATCCCAAGAACTACAGTAATATTATATGGTAATGCAAGTGATTTAGATGGAAACTTCCTCTCCTTTTTGTTTGTCTGCACAACCAATCTGAGTATATATATGTGTGTGTGAAGCATTTGGTAGGCATTGTGACCAAGAAGAAAAATAAGCCCTTCTCTGTCTGCAAACTTGTTTGGCCTCAAAAAACTTTGAAAACAGAGACCACATTATCCGCTCTCTCCTCATATTTGTGCCTAACAATCACATCACACGTATTTTCTCTTTTCACATTCTCCCTTTTACCCTCTCCCTCTCTCTCTCTCTCTAGAATTCCATTTTTTTCCCTATTTTCACTCTCCTTGTGAAGCTCCTACAATAAGGTACAATCACTCCTTGTCTCATGCTACTATGATTTGTTCAAATATTGTTTTTACGGAATAAATACTTTTTCTTCAATTTTATGACAATGGTGCTATTTTTTGCTTAATGAGAAATGGGGTTGCTCATTTCTTGAATTTGGAATTCTATATGTTGTAGATTGTTTAAGGTTTGAGCACATTGGTTTCGAGATTTGACCTGCATTGTTCATTCATGTAATAAAGGTATCAGCTTTGTCTCACTTGTTGAAACAGATGATTTCGAAATATGTCTGCTAATGTTTATGATTCAAGAAACCTCACTAATTGCTTGCTTATGTTACTTTCATTTTGTATGTCTAATTGTGGCATTGTATACACTTTTGATTAGATATTGGCATTAAATTTCGACTTTCCTAATGTAACATTTCTCTGGTAATAGGCTAATGCTGCCATTTTATCCGGTTTCATCTTATGCAAAAAACATGTGATAATACGAAAATGTTTGGATTTATGTAGAACCTTTCAACTTCTGTATTCACACACCTTGCAATTGTGTTTTAAAAAGTATGGCAGGTTATGTTTCAGTATGACAACTATTTTTTTAAAATTAGGAATTAAATTGTTTAGTTTTGCTTCCATTGGCAGGTACAGTGATCACGCTGATCTTGGATATCCTGGTTTTTTACTGTACAGGCTTATCATTTCATGACCATCACAGAATCTTATTTAGCTAGATCACTAAACTTTGAGTGTGATGATGTAAAGACTGCACTGCGATCTATTAGTTTTAAAGGTTTAGATTCTGAGTCTGGCATTATGAAATCAGTTGATCCCCAAGAAATGGTACTTGAAAGAGAAGTGGATCTGGATACAGTGGTAGCCATCAAAACTCCTACCTCACATGCAGAAGACAGTGTAACTCTTGAGAAAGTTGGCAAGAGAACTGCACATATTTGTGATAATCTGCCAAGTACACAAAACATGACTGATAATGACCTTAAACTACCACCTAGGTCAAATGACCCAGAATATCTGGCAGCACTGAGGGTACAGAAAACATATAAAAGTTTCCGAATCAGAAGACAACTTGCAGATTGCGCCGTTCTCGTCGAACAGAGATGGTTAGTCTAACTCACTTATTTCTATTGGTTTTCGGGAGATTCACAAGCCACTAATATAATTAAGCTATAATTACACTCAAGTCATATAACCATCTTACTATCAGAATTCATACTTAAGGTAGTTCAAACTACTGGTATTTACTATCAGTTTATCGGATACTATATGTTTATGAAGAAATGGTTTCAGTAAGTTGTTTCGATAGTGGCATCCTTCTCATTCTTCACATGTCTATGCTTTTGAGCTTGAACATGCTAATGTGATTTTCAGGTGGAAGTTATTAGATTTTGCTCAACTCGAGCGCACTTCTGTATCATTCTTTGAGGTTGAAAAACCAGAAACTGCTGTTTCACGTTGGTCTCGAGCAAGTACCAGAGTAGCTAAGGTAGGTTCTGAGTCTTAAAGGCATACTATTTAATGGTGTATTCTTCTAGTTATGAACTTTTTCCTTTCTCTTGATCGGCAGGTGGGGAAAGGCTTGTCACAGGATGAGAAGGCACGCAAACTTGCCTTGCAGCATTGGCTAGAAGCAGTAAGTCTCATCTCAAGGATACTGCTTTCGCAGTACTGCTGCACAAATCTATATTTTCTATTACTATTATTTACGGGTGTGGATACTTGCTAAAATGCTTTTTTATTATGTTATATAGATTGATCCTCGACATCGCTATGGACATAATCTTCATTTCTACTATGCTAAATGGCTGCATTGTGCGAGCAAACAACCCTTTTTCTATTGGTAACATTTACTTGACTAAAGAACAACGAAAAGACCTTTGCCTGCACCCTGAGATTAATCACTTCAAGTGTTCTCAATCGTTACCGCTTAATTTTCAGGCTTGATGTAGGAGAAGGAAGAGAGGTGAACCTTGAAAGATGCTCTAGAACAAAGCTTCTGCAACAATGCATAAAGTATCTTGGTCCGGTGAGCATCACATTTCATTTTAGCTCCTTCTTGCTCCCTGAACCCAAGACTTCATTCGTAAGAATTCTCAGTAGAGGTTGTATAGTGTTATAAACCTAAAAAGCCAACTTCGTTTACAGACAGAAAGGAAGGATTATGAAGCCAAAGTGGTAAATGGAAGTTTCATCTATAAACAGAGCGGGAAGGTTATTGATACCACTGAAGGACCTGAAGATGTTAAGTGGATATTTGTTCTTAGCACTTCTAAGACCTTGTATATTGGGACGAAGAAGAAAGGAAAATTTCAACATTCAAGCTTCTTGGCTGGTGGTGCAACATTGTCTGCTGGGAGATTGGTGGTGGAAAATGGTATTCTTAAGGTACTGACCTAAGGCAGGCTCTCTTTATAATGTCACTAAACAATCTACTTGACATGACAGTGCATAGGTTGATTACTGATTCAAAGTTTGCTACTCAACAGGCGGTTTGGCCTCACAGTGGTCACTACCTCCCAACAGAAGAAAATTTTGAGGCACTTATGTTATTCCTCTTGGAAAACGATGTAGATCTCAATACAGTCCAGGTACAAAAACAATGCTTAATCGAGTACATTTACATGTAACAAGATATGCATGCAAATGTTAGCATGAAATATCCTTGCTAGATAACAAATGGTTAGCAAGCATGTTAGATAATGTTTGAGCTTAGAAAAAGTGGGTATATATGCAAAGAGGATTGTGTCTTTGTTTACCAAAAGCCTTGTGCAACGTAATTTGTCATATTATCATCTTGGTATATATTTTACATAATTACATCTTCTAGTGCTTGTGGAGGAACAAAATTATTTGGGGCCACTGGTTGATCAACTCCTTTTTTTTACTTGTGATTCTGCAGAAACACTGCAGCGATGATGATGTAGGCCCTCCCCGGAAGGAAACTGGTTTGCATAGCAGCAAATCGGACTCAGATCTTCGCCAAATGAGGGAAGAAGAAGAAGAAAACAACACAAGCTCTACTTTGGCGAGGCGTTCACGAGGAATCTCATTAACACTAACGACTCTTGAAATACCCAAAAAGGAGAGATTGATTGAGGTGTTTAAAAAGGAAGGACAACAGCAAAGAGCTCGATATAGTCCTCGCCCCGTAGACTGTTCATCGGACGAGGATGGCAATGAAGCAGCAGAGGAAACTGATGAGTTTATAGTTTCTAAGCATAATCTGTTTGATGAAAACGAAGAGGAATATGAAGAACCTGTTCCCAGAGAGAAGATCATGGAAAGAATAGCTTCCCACAAAGGAATGATGTCTTACCAGTTTGCGCAACAGAAATCTTGCAGATGGACAACAGGAGCTGGTCCTCGGATTGGATGCGTGAGGGACTATCCTTCAGAACTTCAATTCAGAGTTCTGGAGGATGTGAGCTTATCTCCGAGAGCCAGTCATTACTCTCCACGAAAATTGCTTCATAGTGCAAGGTTTCTGATCCCAACCAATACCCGTGGGGAAACAACTCCTGGCAAAAGTCCTCTTGCTTCAGAGTAATTCTCCCGAAAAAACACTTTTCCTTGGGAGCATCTATTCCTTTAAACAGCAAGTGTATAAGTATTATACATGCATTGGATGTTTGACTAGTTATTACCTGGTTTTCAAGTCGAGAAAGGTCGTCGGAGTTATTTGTTCCATCAAAATTATTTTATACAGTATGTCAAAGTGGAATATGAAATGGCATATAACAGAGTTTACGTATTGAAAGTGAAAAGTGTAAGATCTTTCTATCCCCGCACACCTGAAACTGAATACTTGCTGAGACCTTTTCTCTTCCGGCTTCCCACATGCACACACACGAATATCAATATGTATTTTTCATTTCATGCTTTCTTAGTTTCTTAGCATGTTATAGCGAAGTACTAAACTCGGTTCTCCGAGGATTTTCTTTGATGCATTTATACCATAAACTAAACTGAGATCTACTTAATAAAAAAATAAAAAAAAATTGAGCTTTATGCTAAAATCTGCAGAGTGAGACAGAATGAAACTTCTTTATAGCTCATCTCTTTACGTGTTTTGATCATAAAGAGACCGAGTACATGGCAGTTCGATTTCTGTCACCACATATATATCGCCTGCAAATGCCGTTATGCCAATAGGTATTGAAGGGTTCTATGTTGCTTTTAGCTATCAGAGATGAGTTTTGAAGCATTAATCTCTTCATCTTCTTTTGGCATATAGCTTGATAGAAAGTTTTGTTATTCTAAACATCTGCATGTCCACACTTTGTCTTATTTTCTGCCTGGACATTTACCATCAATTCTAAGCATGCAGTAACCGGAAAAAAAATAAAAAATTACACATTTACAATTTGAGGAAAGAAAATTTCAAGACTAGAACTGATACTCTTATGTCATATAACGCCAACCAACATATCTACTTAATGTTTCTGAGATAGGGATATGAAGCAAAACTAGAACCTTGTATTGACTGGAGCACCTCTTAATTACATGCTTTTAGGCATTAGCTAATAAGACGTTCAGAATGGGAAAAACATAAATAAAAAAGGGCCGATACTTCAAATTACCACAACCACATAGTACAAGTTTCCTCTTTTTTCTGCCCCCTTGTCGCTTTTGTCAAAAAATAGTAAAATGAGCTGTATTCTCTTGAATCTCGAGCAGATTTGAGATTTCCCAATATGTTAGCTTTCAGCTTAGTCATCTAGACTCCAGGAACCCATATTTTCAGGTCATGAATGACTCCAACATTATACTAGGCACCTTCTTGTACATGATTTATTATTACTCATTAGATTAGAGGAAATATGATGTACTCAATGTAGAAGAGATTCCATATAAACCGATAGAACCCCGAGATTGCCTCCTGAAAAGTTGGAGACAGCAAATAAAGAGTTGATCTTACAAACTAAATTGACTTGATTCGTTTTGAAATCAACTACAAGCTCATTCTTATATATCCTCGCAATCTAGGTTGATATATTACCTTACTATAGTTTGCTTGTTCCAGTAACCATGCCTGTATCAAATAATACCATCTCATTCAAACAAAGATATAATAATATGACCAAAAAAGCATTAAGGATTGGGTTGTACTCAACATCAAATAAATCCCAAGTCAAAATCAGATTTAAGATTGAAGAGAAAGAGAATATTATCCAGTTGCAAACAGCAAAGTATGAATTTAAATACTGAGAGTGCATGATGACAATCTCAAGTCTCCATATATCCTATAAAGTCAAATTACATTAAGGAAAATTGCAGGGAAAGACTAAAGAGAGAATCTATTAGCACACAGCCAAGAAGGAATGTTGATGTTGAATTCAAATACAGTAACAACAATAATTAACTCATAATCGAGTTTTAGCTTAGAAGACCAAAGAGGAAAAATTTGGAACAGCAATTACCAGTTTGACAAATAAGTGCAATAGATTAGTGATGTTATAGCTACCGCCCTAACTCATATGACTACTATGAGCCGCTTTGCAATCTTAGGTCATACATTTATTTTCATAAATTCCTCTACCAACATTTCCACTAAATCCAGGAAGAATAGCTTATATTCAACAAGCACATGTATGAAGTATGAACTCAAGTGAACATAAAATCTACAAGGAAAAACTTATATGGGAGTGATACTATACACTGACAAAGAAAAAATGGTCAAAGGATTTGCGAGAAATGGTATCATGTCATAAGTAAGAACCTCTATACACACACACACACACACACACACACACACACATATATATATAGACATATATATAAATGAACCTGGAAAATTAAACTAGATCCCAATATGGCATGTGCCGGTATCATTAAGCTGCCCCTGAATGCCTGAAATATGTGTTAATCAAAGGTTTAATCTCTCTGTCAGGGTAAATTGACATACAATTGCAGAAGAGCAGACACACATATTCTGTTGTACTTGATAAGAAGGTTATTCATTACAAGCAAAATTCTCAAGAGAACTACTAATAATTTAGATGTGTTTTAAGTGTATTCACCTGAGGCATATAGATTGCTGCTAATACAGAACCAATGTAATTTATAAGCAGAAGCCCGGTACCAAGGAAGGCAATGTTTCTCACACCAAGCTTTGTAGCTAAAGTAGATATTTGGAACCTGTAATATCATTTTAAGAAAGAAAATTGTGAGCACTAACAATGACATTTCGTTCCGTATATTCTAAACCTAGAATACAACTATCTGGTGCTTCTGGCAAACAATATTTTTCATCAGACATCTAATTATGGGCTGCATTTGTGTCTTGTGAATGTAACAACTTTAAAATTCAGGTTCATGAAAGAAAGAGGGATATAAACAAAAGAGTTAAAGAGCTACAGTTTCCCATGCAGAAGCTACAAAAGTCAAGTAAAATCAAAAGAAATGTAGCAAAATATTGGACTTGCAACTTACTTCCGGTCCCCCTCTACATCTGACAGATCTTTTGTTATGGCAATAACTAATGCAAACAACGTGACAAAAGTTGTGATGAAAGCCACAGCCGAACTGCAGGTAGATAATAAGGAATCAGAAATTTCAAAAGGAGAAAAGGATGGAATGATAATTAAATCGGTAAGCATGGCTCAATCCTGAAGCTTCGTGCTAATACATTTTTCAGTTTGCATGATAACATACACAAGAAGCAACTTTAAGACTGTTTACTTAAATATATTAACTGTCTGCTCATCAAATGTCCAATCATGTATCGACATTTGCGTATTAGACTATTAGTATTTTGGACCCAAG
Organism: Saposhnikovia divaricata; assembly: GCA_036435485.1. Taxonomy (NCBI): domain Eukaryota; kingdom Viridiplantae; phylum Streptophyta; class Magnoliopsida; order Apiales; family Apiaceae; genus Saposhnikovia; species Saposhnikovia divaricata. The sequence continues at coordinate 94,503,998 of CM071596.1, forward strand.
GGAGGCCTTTCAATTGACATGCAATATCTATGCCTTGTAGAGTGATATTTCCTTTGCAATGCTCTTTCATTCAGAGGCCAGAGACACACCAATATTTGATAACTCACCTCCACACAAATGGCAGTCCAAGCGCAGATCTTGTAGCATAATAAACACCAAAATTAAGAAGAAAACCTCGCACCTGAAAAATATATATATGTTTATAATCTTAGAAATTGTTGAGGGCTGGCTATGCCATCTTCACATCTTAAGCTTATGAAGAGAGAGATATATAGAAAGAGAGCAGCTAGTGTCAAAAAATTCTAAAATCATGTAAGTATCTGTCTTATTTGACTGTCTTTTATTTTCTTCTTAAAGACTGCTTTGTTTAGACTCCTTAGTTATATTATCAATATATGCAAATATTACTATCACATACTTTAATTAAACATAGACGTGTAGGGGATAGAAACATACTGTGGCAATTATAAGAAATGCTATGATAGGAAATCTCTTCATTCGGAGAGGGGGAACCGAATAGATTGTTCCCAAAAATAGACCAATACTATAGAGAGTTGTAATAAATGGACCAAAGTTCAATCCAACAGTCACGAGGCCAGCAACTGCAAAAAATAGCACTAAAATCCATGCATGTTGAACAGAAAGATCTCCTGCGGCAATAGGCAAAAAGGGTTTGTTTATTCTGCAACCAAGAATAATTTTTTAACCCATCGTCAGAAAATTTAATATGAATAATACTCGAAAAAAAATTATTAAACACTTTTTAGAGTAAAAATGGTAAAGATCATGCATACAGATTTATCCCTCCTAGGCTCCTACACTCATCTGTGGTGAAAAGTCGAACCCTAGACTTTATGAAGCTATATCTTGATTCATTGAGATTTATTACTTGATAAGTGCTTCCATTCACAAAATGTCTTACTGGATTCCCTGAACCTAGGGAACCTTGAAACCACTTCCAAAAATTAACAAATACTCTGTAATGCCACATTGCTCCAAAATATTGAGAATGGAGAAATAAAACTGAACTAAAAAATGCTATCGGAACCATATACGATTTGTTAAGCCCAACTGCAGAGTATTGATGTTTCTATTCTACCTACATACAGATAACTAATAACACATTTTTGTTGCTATACTACATGAGGGACAAAATATATATAAGGTAAGTCGATAGTGCAGAGCTTTGATTCCAAATGTTGCTTACTTGTCAATCCCGATATCGTAGATCTGATTGATTCCCACAATATAGCCATTGCCGCATATCAGAGCAAGAAGCCCAGAAACCGCCTTCAATAACAATGACCACCTTATCAGATTCGGGTTCTCTATCAAAGCTCTTGTAACCAAAGAACTGTCAACATTACAGATAATAAAACGATGTAAATGTAACTGACACATGATCCTAAACAAAATATATACATTAAAATGTAGATAAACATGAATTTTTTACATTGATCCTAATGCTGTTCCACGTATTGTATGGGGCCTTAGAAATCTCCAAAATGCATCTGCAAACTCTGAAATATTGTTCAATGCAGGATCAGAGCCAGCAGCACCAACTTGAGTACAGGCCTGGATATATTCACTTTAATGTAAAACATATATATCAAGTACTCATAGATCAAGATTCAAAGTTATACAAGGATATGGACCAGATTAGTCAGCATGTTACAAACTGAAGATTATTGAACTACCACTAAAGGTTGTTATAAGAAAGCAATCATAACAACTGGATTTATGTATGTGGATTTCATATTTCATATGAGTAACAGCAAGTGGTCTGTGCTAACCGAGTGCATCTATTCATGCCACATTAATACCATAATCTAACAAAACTTAAAACATAAACACATTTTAAAAAGATCATAGTAATATATCAATACAATTTCATGAAAGTCATGGATAAAACATATCACATGTTAAAAATAAACTAAATGAATGTTCAAATTTTGAGATGAAAATTGTTCAAAGCTATAGAATTATACTAATTAAAATTGTTTATCCAAGAAAGGTAGAATATATAATACTCTAGTCTATACAATATATTATCACAATCATGTATTAGAATTTAAAAAAAAAAAAAAAAACAAAACAAAAATTGAGCAAATATAACAATCACAGTAGCTAAGAGTGCACAATTGTTTGCTTCAGCATTTCAACATTATTTTGAAGAATCAAAACAACCCAAATGAAATTAAAATCCAGGGGGGAAATTTAGAAGCATACCCTGATGAAAAGATTCTTGTTTTGTTGTTTAAACAGGGCTGTTGAGCAGCTCTTGTTATCGAAAATCTGAATTGAAGATGAGTTGGTGGAAGATTTGAAGAGCAAATTGTTGGGATTACAAATGGGGTGGTGTTTGTATAACAAATGGTTGCGAGACGAAGAAGAAAGTGGAGGAGACAAATGAGTTTGGACAGAGAGCTCCATCCTTAACCAACAAACAGGACAGAGACACAAAGTTCAGTGGTGCTCTTCACTCGCACAATCTGTTTTGTTTATTTGCTGAGATGACCCTCTACTTTCTTTTCCTTCTACATTTCATCCCCTAGTTATTTGTTTCTATCCACGGATGTCATTTTTATCTTTTTATTATGGTTATTTTAATACTATAGTCCAAACTTTTGACGTAATTTGAATTGAATCGAGTCACTTATTCATTCTTTTTTTTTTTTCTATCAATTTAGTTTAAATATTTTTGTTCGATCAGAGTTTAAATTTATTGAATCTCAAAATTGTGATCAAACTTATTTTCAAAATTGTGTTCAAACTTATTTATACTCAAACCTCAAAATAAATCAGATTTATTTTGAGTATACCGTCTCTTTCTTTTTCTCTTTGCAAAATCCTAAATTTCCTATTCGATTAGGGTCTATCGTCAACCTTTTTGGTTGAATGGTAGATGATAAGTTCACTTTTCATTAATTTTTCGCTCAATTTTCTTTCTATTTAATAAATTTCTCTACTTATTGAGAGTATTTCTAATCAATGATTGGGTTTTTTTACCCATTTTTAGGTTATTTGTCTCTTCTTGTGAGAGTTTGTTTGTTGTGTGTTCTTTGTCTATTCTTCTTGTGAGAGTTTGGTTGTGCTTTCATATCCAAAATAGCGGATCTTCCGATATTCGTAATAATGTTTCATCAGTTAAGGTTTGTTTAGTATCGCAGTTTTGGTCGATTTTTCGAATATGTTCTAACAAATCATGTATATATAATCCTCGCGGCTACACAAATTTGATAGATTATTTATTCAAAAATTGTATATCTCAACAATAGGAGTAAAAGATGTGCCATAATGGAAGATCTACTAAGACGATGATAGTTGTAGTGAAGGAACTATTGATTTGAGCTTTGTAATATATTACTGTATTCGTTGAATTTTGATCATTATCGTAGATGTCTTATGACTTAGGATTAATATATTATTTTAACCTTCAAAAAAATACTCAAAATAGTGTTCAAACTCGACTTTAAATTACTTTTAAAACCTTCCGAAATCTTTTTATATACTTATATCTTTATATTAAAATAACAATGGTAAACTCAATCTTATTCAAAAGTTTCTTGTATCTAATATTTTTAAAAATAAGTAATCCAAATTTTATCATGTAGATAATATATTCGATCGGTTGAATTCAAAATTCTTTTTCTTCTTTTTTTTTAAAAAAATTATTTATGCTTACGTGTAAATTCTTACCAATCTATATATACTATACAATTATACACGAAATATTAAAAGTTTTGGTACATCTTTTTTGGTATAATACTTATATTATTTAATTTTTTTACTTTATTGGTATATATGGGAACCAATACTAAAAGTATGACATGCAACAGTAATATATAACCACCACTACAATGAAATATATGATCGCAAAAGATTGAAGATTGCATTTCAGCCCAGGAAAAAAAAAATAAAAACAAGATATTACCTTCCAAAAATTTCAAAGAAATTACGGGAATCTCCAAATTCTGATAGAAACAACTGAATATACATTTTCACACCTCTCAGATGTGTCATCATCGTCCTAATACTACTAATAAAACATTTCTTATGTTTATAAGGAAGCAAAATGAAATTGAATTGCGATTCATGTGCATGTAGGACGAAATAACAAGTCAATTTACTAAGAACTAAAACAAGGTAACCATTTATAAAATAGTCAGAAACATAATCATAGCTAGGTGTATATGATTCAAACAATTGAACCAAAGTAAACCAAAGTAATTTTATAATTAATTAAATACAAAAGGTCATATCCCAAAAAAGTGGTTAGAAGACTTCAAGAGCTTTACATTCTTTAACTATGTTATACTTAATTACACATCAAAACGGTCATATCCTTGGAAATTGTTTATGAGAACTCAAGTGCTTCTAATGCTTTTCGATAAATTTTGTTTTGTTTGCTTCTAAGACGTCGTATCTGAGTCTCATCACTTGGATTGGTTCAGCCTCATCATTTTCCAAGAAAGATCTGTCATGTTATATGAGATATGCATACACGGTATATAGGTTCTGAATATCTATCACCTCATCACCAGTTTCGATCTTAACCACGAATCCTTTCAGACCCATGGCTTCCTTTCAAAGACGATTAGAGGCTATGCCCCAACCATGTTGCATGCTTACAAGAACTGGAGGCGTGCCAACACCTTTATCATCCGAAAAAATTCTGGATGACGTGGTTTCTCAAAGAATGGATCCTAAAAGCTTCATAAATAATTTGTATGAAGAATAGTACAACCTCGGCAACCAAGAAGGTCTGAAATCAAGAGCAATCTGAAATATTTGAGGAGGTTTTTTTGGCCTAACATAAGCTCCATTCTTGTCTTGCGAGCGATGACATCCAGAGCAGCATAATCAACCAAGACATTAAGCACATCAGAGGTTTGTTCTTGTCATAACCTAATTCCTCCAAAGCCATATATACGTCATCACCCTTCTTAGTCGGGTCAAATTGGAGAACATAGCATTGTTCATTGATCTCGTAGCCAACCTCGTAAAGATTATCAGCTTGCAAAATCAAATTAACAGTTCATTATCTTGAATGAGAGGTAAAAACAATAATTTTATAGCAGTTTTTTTTTGTATCACAGTTTCGAAGAAACGTGTTACACCATATTTTTGGTTGCCTCTAATAGCTCCAAAATTTCCAAATACGAATCTAATAATAATTAACTTAATCCCCAAGTTAATTATTTCATCTCTCTGAAACGAGGAATAATCTCCAATTTATGATAGAAAATATCTCCAAACGATATCCTTCAAATCAGGAAGGTATCCCAACGCGAATATAATCTAAATAGATAAAATCAACAATCATAAGGATTAAAAACCAATCCTTAACAGAACTTCATTGGCTTGATCCTTATAAATATAAGGTACGCATGCATCTTGGAAAGGATCTGGCACATCTGACAAGTCGAGACACCTCTTAAGTCCAGCCCCAAACATCCAAAAATCCAAATCCCCCTATTTTCATAGTTTCGTTATTCCAGCAACCTCTAAAATTTGTTATCACTAAATTCCTCCGTTAGCAATTGGCGCTAGAAGGAGGGCATATATTTTTTTGATTGTAGAGGACAATCAATTCATACGCATGGGGGGTTATCATGGATCTGGAGCTGCTTTAATGGAGGAGCTAAACGATGAAGACGGTGGCTCTATTCTTAATTAATATAAGTTTTCTTATGATTTTGTCCATACAAATCACCTATCTTATAAAATTCGTAGTAAATTCAATACATGTCGGATTTCGATGATTTTTTATGATTCGGAAAAGCTTTTTAAATTGCCTATAACTTTCGTTCTTTGAGTTTTCTCAGATTATATCTCGATCTATTCTCGAAATCACAAAACATAATAAGATCTCGTTTTTCAGCATCGATAAGTTAATCAGCAGATGTTTTATTTGATTTCCGATTTGTTATAAGTCCGTTTTTGATGAGCCATATATTTTTGGAAAGATCTTTTCGTTCTCTACAACTTTCGTGTTTTGTGTTTTCCAAGAAAATATCGTTTAGAAGGTCAAAAATGTTAAAAACAATCTAGGTAGAATCTGAATCATGAAGATATTCAAGATTTGGGATGCAATATTCATGGTAGATGAAGAACAAATAGAAGCTTGGGAAATTCTGAATTTAACGAAAGCAAAAATCGAGTTTTTGTTGAAAACTACACAAGAAGACCCTTTGGGTATTATTTCGGAAGGCCCTCCTTTGCAGCGGATATTGCTTGGATTATTTTGGAAGACCCTCTTTTGATGAGGGTAATATGTTGAAAGATGTTCTCCTCTAAGGAGAGTCTTAGTAAAAATATCTTTAGGAATATGATCTCCCGAGAGGAGAGTATTTCTAGAATGAGGATATGACCTCCCGAGAGGAGGGTATCCTGAATTATTAAATCCTTGCAAAAATCGTACTTTCGACGCCTCATCAAGGTACGATCTTCAGGAATATGATCTCCCGAGAGGAGGGTATTTCTGGAATGGGGATACGACCTCCCGAGAGGAGGGTATCCTGAATTATTAAATCCTTGCAAAAACCATACTTCCGGGGGGGATGTCCGTACTTTCGGCGCCTCATCAAGTTACGATCTTCAGGAATATGATCTCCCGAGAATGGGGATACGACCTCCCGAGAGGAGGGTATCCTGAATTATTAAATCCTTGCAAAAACCGTACTTACGGTGCCTCATCAAGGTACGATCTCTAGGAATACGACCTCCCGAGAGGAGGGTGTTTCTGGAATGGGAAATACGACCTCCCGAGAGGAGGGTATTCCGAATTATCAAAATTCTTGAAAAACCGTACTTCTAGGGAGGATAATCCGTACTTTCGAAGTCTCATCAAGGAAATTTTGAGGGATATGACCTCCTTGAAGGAGAGTATTTTTACTATGTTTATTTTTAGGAAATTGATCGGAATGCTTTGTAAAACTCTACAAAAAATGCTTGGATGATCCTACAGGATACGTTCTCTCACACCTACAAAACTTATTCTTTTTACATCTCGCATATTGTCTCGTTTACATCTACATACATATTACGGGCACCTTGGTGCTCCATATTTTTTACTAATCTTCCTCTCCTAGTTGTTTTAGTGACTCAGGAAATTTGGAAGATCGAAACATGCTTAGATCTCTAGTCCATCAAGCTGCACTGAAGAACTGGGGGGTAGTTGTTACGCCATATTTTCGGTTGCCTCTAATATCTCCCAAATTTTCAAATACGAATCTAATAATAATTAACTTAATCCCCAAGTTAATTATTTATTCTCTCTGAAACGAGGAATAATCGCTAATTTATGATAGAAAATATCTCCAAACGATATTCTTCAAATCAGAAAGCTATCCCAACGCGAATATAATTTAAATAGATAAAATCTATTAATTCCCGATATACATCCATTAACAATCATAGGGATTAAAAACCAATCCTTAAAAAGTCTGTGTTAGCTTGATCCTTTTAAATATAAGGTACGCAGACATCTTGGAAAGGGATCCGACACATCTAACAAGTTGAGACACCTCTCAAGTCCAGCCCCAAACATCCAAAAATCCAAATCCCCCTATTTTCATAGTTTCGTTATTCCAGCAACCTCCGAAATTTGTTATTACCAAATTCCTCCGTTAACAAAATGTATGAACCTTTAGGATTCTCAAAAATTTGGATGAGTAGATGCTTAGTGATTTTGATTGTAGCAGAGTCATAGAACTTATCCTAGACATTAGATTCCATTTCCTCGTTCAATTCAATAGATGGAAGGGTTATGTGGAAAGGGGGAAAATATGAAGAATAAACGTATGAAGAATGAATATAAACAGAAGAAAATAATTTTTTACAGTCATTTTTTAAAAGATGCAGCAATAATTCTTAATGGTAAGAAAATCATGAAAAGGTAGGTTTTGATTTTTTTTACAAGAAATGGGTTTTGATTTAGAATTATATTATTAGGGCATAAAACAAGATCCATTTTTAATTAACCTTAATTAATGGTAATAAAATACTAAAAAGTAGGAATTAATTAAACACATCATCAAAACCTACAAGTTAAGATTTAAAATTGGGTGGATTTACTAGTAACAGGATTAATGTTATGATGCTAACAAAAAATAATATAGCTAAATCAACACAAGCCTACACACACAATACGTACAAAAGAGAAGAGGTTTGGAGATTGTAAAAGAGTTCCAGCATATGTTGAGAACAAGCTCTAGTATTTTTGTGTGCTTATTCCATGAGAATTGCTTCTCTATTTATAGGCTACTTCAACAAATCTTCTACCCCTTTACATTGTAACTGCCCCATAATTATTCAATACATTCATTATATAATATGTAACTCCAATTTCATGAGATGTGTAACTCCCAGTATTAACTTTGTAACTCTCACAATTGTAACCTCCACATTTAATGTTTGTAACCCCCAATTTATCTTACACAATAAATCAATCACATTATTCTTATAATACATGTTGAGTATTGAACACACAAGAGAATACAAAGGGGGGTGAATGGATTCTCAAACTTTTCTTCTGATAAGTGTTTTAGGTGAAGGTTGTTTTAAGGGTTTGAATCTGGTTGTGTAACAGAGTGTGTGTTTGTGTTTAACAGATTATGTAAATGTGGAATATAAACACAAGAACACGATATCACTTTAATCTAATATTGTATTAGATAAAGATTTGCTACAATCTGTGAATACAAATGTTAGTATTCTCAGCTTCTTTCTCAGAGAGATATTACTTGTAAAAACTATAGATCATTTTGTTTGATACTTGTTAAAGAAGTAGGGTTGTTCACTTATATCACGTGAACAACTTGCTTACAACAAATAAGGTATCAAACAAATTTGCTTTCTAATGTGTCTATCCTATTTGAGTAAACATCCAAACTGCTACAAATTTGACTTCTTAAAACTCTGTTCAGATCCACTTCTTTAGCTCTTTTTCTCTTGTACTATCTCTCCAAGCTTCTTTGTAGGCTATCCAACGTTGTGACGCCCCCAAATCCGAGGTCAAAGATTCAGGTCGTCACATCACCATCCAACCATATCATACCTGTATTAACTTTACAACTCAACAATATATCCATCCAGACCTCAATCTTACGCACAAACAAGTTAGGGCCTCAGAAACGATAATCAAAAGTAACACTAAATATTACAATTCATCTGTACAATCCAGAATCTTACGCACTTCCACTTATACAACTACACTTGAAGACAAGTCCTACTATTACAGTTGAAAACCTATCAGACTTACTCTGTAGTATTTATCAGGAACTGAATCATCTCCGGGGTAAATCTTCTACTCCTCTTTTGCTGGTGCGAAGTTAACCGACCAAATTCTTCTCTTTCTGAAAAGTTTTTATAAAGCAAGAATGAGCTACATAATGCTTAGCAAGTTCACCATTTTGAAAAATAATAATGTGGTTTATTTCGAAAACATTCCCAACTATATGGGTATATATCTCAGATTTCAAAACATAATTGGACAATATATATGTCCGAGTTTGAATAAAACATTTATACTCACTAAGGAGCTTTAAGAATAACATATGAACCCTTTATAAGGTTCCCATTTCAATATATCTCAAGTTTGAAAATATATACATATGAGTATATCATTTTCGGCAAAACACTCTACGGTTAACATACTGTACAGGGAATACATTATTGTAAACCTCTTTCCTTCCATTAGCTTAGAAGGTTTCTCATTCAAAAACATTTCATTCTTTGAAATAATTGCAAGAGTGCACTAACACGTGCCAATCTTTATAGAAAAGCTTGCAGTTCTAGACACTGCACGACGTCAATATTTTTCTTATCAAAAACCACACTATCGGCAACTTGGCACTTAGGCCCAAGAAGCAGTGTTTGAGTATTTTTACAGAGTGGAGGATGGGACTGGAAGAAAATATAAAAACCTGACAAGGATTGACGATGATCAGTCGCCACAACCAAGTCCAACAATCTGCGGGTCTTCTCTACCGGTAGAAGGATAGAAACTACATCCGTAACTATCCTCGGGTGAAAACTACATCCGTAATCACCCTCGATGAAAACTACATCCGTAATCATCCTTCGGCAACACCTGGGCCGGAATAATTGATGGACCGCCTGGCTCACGGCCGCTTACACATCCCGGGAATCATTCGTCAACAATTCTCACACCTGCCAGAGTCCCCTTTTTCTTTTTCTTTTAAAAACTTTATTTTGATTGAAAACTGAGTAGTTGAGGTCCGACATCAGTCGACCGATAATTCTTGAAATCGTACAAGAAGCAAAACCTGACCGGGGGTTTTCGAAAATGTTTTGGGTTCGAAAGAGTTCGAGTTTGAAAACGCTAAAGGTATCTTGGATTAGTTTTGTCTTTAGAATAATAAACAATAATTAATAAATGATATTTTAAGATTTAATATAAATAATTAATAAAATAATTATTTAATTAAATAAGCTTTTAATCCCAGATAGATATTTTTGAGTATTTATAATAATTTAAAAATAATAAATACTTAAGTATACGATACTTCCCGAATGACCCTTCGGGTTTTCGCAATTTAATCACGATACAATAATATACCGCTCCCCGGTCAATAGTATATTTGGACCGCTACGACCTCTATTGCTAGAGTCGTTGTCCGAAGAAAACATTTTCATTCTAAGTTCAGGGGTGTACAAACATATATGTGCATATATCTCAAACTTCAACATAACCTCAATAAGCATAAGCATATAATACGTTTGAAAGCCACAAACACAACAGTGAAAATCCTTATATATAAGTTTTGAAAAGTAAACTTGCCTTGGTTAGGGTGGGGTGGTCGAGCTTGCGACGTGGAACGAAGATCTATACATAATCAATATTCGTACGTTAGTACCTTAACAACACTACTTAATCGTAAGGTTTTAAAGGATGTTAGACTAACTTAACGACTCCAATTTGTGACAACTAACCCTCCTATATGACCATGTCATCACTTTATCACATTCATTACCCATTCGACTCGAATCCATCCCCCAAACTTGAAACACAAGTGAGTACTCTTAAAACTACGTTAAACTAAGCTCCTAGGTGATTTTTCATTCGCGCGCACTTCGCTTTAACATTTTTATAAAATTAAAAATACAAATTTTATTCCAATTCTTTTTGGACAGCCTTCACAACTGTATAATCTAACTACCCTCAAATTTTCATGACACTAGCATAATTTTAAGGGGTCCTAACTCAGTTCACAAGTGGACAACACAGTGCAGTCTGAATTCCAGAACCACACTGCACTAATCCGGCCATAACTCAAGATCTACACATCTCCTGGGTATGAACCTTATATTTCTAGAAACTACATTCAATTATCTTTCCAACCGTGGTCAGTGGGTCTCAAGGGGGCAAAACTTAAGGTCCGAATTTGTCTCACAAGACAGAGCAGTTTACAAAAGTTCCAAACAACACCTTTACAACTACATCACTTTCAAATCTCATTGTACACTTAACCATAACCATCATAGCCATCAATATCCTTACCGTTAACACATATATGACTACATAACTCAAGAACATGGCTTAAAACATGGATACAAGCATAATATCTCAAGATCTAACCATCAAAAGTCCAAAACCTCCAAGATTTACACTAATACTTTCAAACCTTAAAAGATCCATCAAATCTTGACACAAACTAAAAGTGAGAGGATGTTATACCTTTCTTGAGCCTAGGGAAGCCTTGTACGAGCTTGGGTAGCCTTAAGAACACCTTAGCTAGCTTAGATGAACCTTAAACTTCAAGATCTAAAACAAAAGTTATGGTTAGTCATTATACATCTCCAACTTCCACCATTTTTCTCACCATGCTACACTTTGAATAAAATTATGAAACTTAGTACATACCTTCACAACACCTAGGGGAAGCTTGGGTTTTAATCTTGCGAACTATAGAGGAGTAGAAGTAGAGAAAATGATTTTTCTTCCTCTCTTATTTTTCTGCTCAGATTAGAGCAGTTTGGTAAGGGGGGAAAGGAGCTTTTCTTTTGTTTTTGTTTGGTCAAATAATTGTGTGGTGTATGGATATATTGGTGGTGTATTAGATGATAAGTAATCACATGTCTCCACCCTACTAGCTAGCCCTAAGTTAGGCCATGTCTCCCTTGTACTTAAAGCATGGCTAGATGTACTACTAACCCATGCTACTTAGTTTGCTTTTTGTACTTCTAGTTAGCATTTCTAACTTAATGGTTTGCATGGCATCTTGCATGGAATATTATCTCGTCTCATTACCCAACCAATTTTCGTTACATAATCCTTAATTCTTGACGTATCTATAATAAAACTCCTCGTAATAATATTTTGTCGCGTAGAAATTTCCTTTGTAATTCATTAAGTGCTAAATTGTATAAATTCCTTAAATATCCATAACTCCTTGTCATAGTCTCTTAAAATCTTTCAACACTCTAGTAGCTCTCAAATCCCAAGTTTTATAAATCTTAATAGTAATAAGACTCTTGCCTTCAGCAATCTTCCCTTTTTCTTACATAGTGAATGTAACAACATAAATTTCTCAGATAATCAATTCCATTAAACAATATGGGTGACTCAAAAGGTTTCAAATTCACAATGTCATATGATATTATATATAAAAAAAATATTACCAAAAATTTGGGTTCTTACAAACGTGCTTTACAGTATGTGGTCCATAAAGCGTCTTGGCTTGTTGCAGGTTTCTGACATGTACAATTCTTCAGTATTTTGTCTCCAAAATTGTATTCGAGAAGTAACTCTATTGGTGATTCGAGAACTAGAATTGGCTTAATCGATAACTCTGAGTTCTCGAATACTGTTGAGCTGACATGTCGAATCACTTCTCGAATAAGTCTTTTCTCCAGGAATCCTTGAGATATTGAATAGAGCATTTTACTTATCGAATCCCTGAGATATCGAATAGCTTCTTTAATCCTTGAGATATCGAATGTTGCTTTGACTTGTTGACTCTTAGAGAACTCGAATAATGCTTTGACTTGTTGACTTCTTGAGTTCTCGAATAGAGTATTAGACATGTCGAATCTCTGAGTTCTCGAATAAGGCTTTGACTAGTTGACCTCCAGAGATATCGAACAGTGTCTTTTGAGATATCGAATTCCTGACTTCTCGAATGCTAGACTTCTCGAATATAACAAACATACTTCTCGAATTGGTACTTAGGCAAATCTTCATTCTCCAAATTCCAACTGTGTTTATTTTGACAGTCTTGGTCTTCAAGCTTGAGGCATGATCCTTGGAACTTCTTTCAAGCATTATTCTCTGACTTTAATTACAGTTACACAGGTAGAATTTGATGCCTGTTATAAGTACTACAACAAGTAGAAACTCTACAACTAGAGGTTCCCCAAGTTAAGAGGTCATGTAGGTAATGCAAAGCATTACAGATAATTAGGCTTGTTATTAGATGTATACATGAAACACATTATGCACTTGCTGCAAGCTCGGGGGCAAGGTTAGTTCATAGGCTAACTTTCCAACACGCCTCAAAATCTCAAAAGGTCCTATAAACCTCGGACTTAGCTTCCCTTTCTTTGCAAATCTCATCAATCCTTTCCAGGGGATACCTTTAGCATCACGAAGTCTCCCACCTCATACTCCTTTGATATCTCATAAAATTTGACGATTCGATATAATGGGTTTCGTGAAAAAAACTAATAACTTTTACATACACTCGTCTGTACCGTAAAGACGTAATATCAATTCGAAATCTTCATTTAATAATTCGTACATATCGTGATTGCAAAAATTTCTCATCCACCCATAAAATTACTATTCATCCAGGTTTCGAATATTCACGAAAATTAGGGTTAATGCAGTCTCCTCTCCTTAAAAGGATTCTAGAAGAACCTAAGGATAATAGTTGTGGATACAATTCCAACCTTACCCTTTCCAACTCTCAGGTTGACACTTCAACCCTATTGTTCTCTCTCTTGGTCTCACCAACGCTTTAATGTTGTTTCTCAACGCATACTCTCCTCGACCTGTATTCCTCATCGGTTGTTCTATGAATGAAAATTTTTATCCCACTACTTATACGTTCCTCCTCTACCTTGTTCACAGTATCCATGTTGAGTCCTTGTATCGTTGGCCCGTGAATACTTTGTGGTCGTGTTTTATAATCTGAGACAACATCAATACGCACGGTATTCCTCATATTCCTTGGCTGGATTAGCACGCATGTGTTGCCTCCCGTCAGCCATTACCACTTGCTATGGATACTGTATAGTCTTCGGTATACGTCGAACCAGTTCAGCTACTATATCCCTCGTTCATTGACTTCTTCGTAACGCAAGAAAAGTGAAACTTCTTCCTTCGTAGTACGCTTTACAAGAGACGTCCTTACGTTCGCATGGTGACGATCGTGATAACAACATTCATTTCATGGATAAGTTTTTATTCTCGACTGCCCCGTGAAATCTAAGGCACGACACTAAATATAAATTCGATCGTCTGGATAATTCTTCTTCCCTGTCCGTCAGCCACAGATCAAATTAGTACATACGCTCAATCTCTTTATTAATTATACTTGAAAGCACCTTCAATATTCGAATTTTATCCTTAAGTCTCTATCTGACGTAATCACTGCAGAAGTTTTATATTGCCCCACCATCTCTTCCGTATATAAATCGATAATCTTTTAATTGGAAAGTCTCTCGTAGGTAAATCACTTGGTCCAGCAATTATAAATCAACTAGGGCCATCTCTTGGCTCGGTCTTCGGCGACCTACTCATGAAGTTCATTATAATTCTGTCCACGTTCAAGATTTTCTACAGGCGGAATTAATCCACTAGATCTCTATCATTTTGTTTTTGACATGTTTCGTTTGTACTTAATAGTTTGCCAATACCATTCTTCATATCCGTTTGCCAAACATTCTCTTAATTCTCTGTACATCTTTGTCCTTCCCCATAATTTAGTCATTTTCCTCTAACATTATTCTTTATTGTATATACTCTATTTTCTTGGTCAATACTGACTGAATTCCAATTTCGAATAATCCATTCTATAGGTACCGGCCACCACACTGGCCTTTTCTGGGTAATAACAGATTTCTCCATTATACTCCCTGCTCCCTTTCGTCACCTTCTCTTTCTTATGTTTAGTTCTAATATGAAGATATACTTATGACACTTGTGGAAAAATTTTCACACTTTTCTCATAAAGTTAACGTCTCAGTTTTATGCGTGAACGCCATCATGACTAATCCCAGACTCACAGATAGTATATCCTATCCCGTAACCTTTATGTTGTTTAGAAGTATAGGCTATCATCCCCTTTCTACTGCATCAGCACACCTCTTAAACTCTTGAAAGACGCATCATCGTGACTCTCAAAGTCCTCTTTTTATCATCAAGTATAGCTAACAACGAGGTTGTTGCTAATATCTCATTTCATTCCAAAACTTTGTTCATTAATCCATAAAGGCTTCTGACTCATTAGTCCACTCAAATGATACTACCATAATTTTATAACGTTTATATTAGTGTGAAATGCCAACTTTGGCACAGTACAGAGGTCGATCTTGAGTTGGTGAAACCCGCTTTTCAACCTTATCTTTGAAAAACAACTACGCGTTTTAACTGGTCAACAATTCCTACATCTGCAGGTAGGGGTATCGATTCTCGATGGTATATGTAAGATGTCATACGCTCGTCCTCTTTCACAACTGGCGCCAATCAGTCTGAGGCCTGCATGCTGCTGCGATTCCCAATAAACTTGATTAGGTGGTAATCTCGAAGGATCATTGGGATATATCCATGCATCCATTTGCTATTAGGGGCCTTTTAAACTTTATGTCTCTCTATGTGCATCAATCCCTTTAAGCTAAGTAAAGCTTCACAATCTTTCCACGATATTTCTTCCTTTCTTGTCCATCTCACTTCCATGTTAGTTTCCTCTAAGGATATGTCTTACATCAAAATCGATTTGAATTTCTTGGATCAGGAAAAGGCTTGGTAACTTCAGAATTCATTAATATAACATCCTGACAAAGGTTGGTAGGAGCGTACTCCCAACCACCTCATCATTTCTTATAACCTTCCTCACACTAATATTAAAGGTCCTTGTGGTATGCCCCGACATGTTATTCCTACTTTAAATAATTACTCGGCATAACGCTCTGGCTGCACAATTACAACATTTGGTGTTTTTTTTTTTGATCTCATATTGGTGCAACGGTTCACAATTGTACCTCCTGTTCACCTTAGAGTAATCACTTTTGAAAGGAATGGTTTCAAAATAACAAGGTCCAATAGATAATTTCAATAAGAATTCCACATTGGATGTTCCAAGAATGTTGATGGTTCCAAATACTAGGAGTCTCGATTTTTGGAGATGTAAGGATGGACAGAAAGAATACAACAAGGTTTATTCCTTCATGTCCTGATAATTTTGTAATGCGATATCATAGAGAGTGTTGCACGAGGGCAATGATTGTTGGATACAAAAGTCATAAAGACGGTCTTTATACAATTCTTACATCGGGTGGATACTTTTCCTCCTGAATAATAAGAGGAAATCTAAAGTCGCATTGATGAAGGTCAGCCAATAGAAAGCAATTCTACTCCATGACAATTAAAGAATGAAGTAGTTTGTCATTCAAGTAATCAATGGTTTCAAATGAATTCTCATTGTATGAATGAAAGAATAAAATATTCAAGTGATATAAAGTCTGATACGAAGATGGGTAAGAGTTCAAGTCGAGTGGGCGACTCACTAGGTCTCAATCAAGTATTCATCGAACTTTCATCATCATGCTTTACCGTAGGCAAAATGCATGGCAGAATTGCTGAATAAATTAAATTGGGAGTTGGACCAGTGAAACAATAACTAGTCCTTTTCAAGAAACACTAGCAACTAGCTAGACAAAATTTGCTAGTCCACCTGTTTGAGACATCACCACTAGCTAGGACAATTAGCTAAATGTTCTTCATAATGACACATTGGTGACTAGTCAGAACAATCAACTAGTCATTCATATTGACATATCAACTAGCCGGTTTTGATTGGCTAGAACGAAATCTCAACATCGTAGCCACTAAAGAAACTTTAGGCTACTCGGACCATGAATTGAAATAAGAGGTTAATAAATTTGAAAAAGGAAAATACAGAATTTTGAAAGGAATGTTCTAGGTATCGGAACAGTCGATAACCTCTCATCAAATATTACTTATCAGTGAAATGGTCCACCCAAGGGTGCCTCCGTACACATGCTTTATCAGATCCTACAATAGAATTAAATTCGGAATACCAATATCAAAATGATATCCTTACTATGATTTCAATGTACGATGTACAATCTTATCTTGAATAGAAGAAAAGAATTCATGAGGGATGTCTGGGCATTAGATCATCCTGTCCTCAGTAATTTGTTAAATATTTATGAGCTCAACTGAAGAGTGCAAGTATGAAAGAAGCAATCAAATATCAATATTCGTTAAGTAATATTCGTCAATTAATTAAGGAAATATTTGTTGAACATTCCTTGGATAATTGAAAGAAAGTGTAAATAGGCCTGAGCCGAACAAGATCATCATAAATTTTTGAATAGAATGTTCATGGATCAAATAAAATTACTTCGGATAAGTCCTGCTTTAGGGAAAGTATATCACTGGTTGTTATTCCACAAGTTTGAAGTAGAAAGCTAGAAGGGTTACCTGATATAAACTAATCGAGGTAACAGGGTTAGTGAACAGTTTAAAATGAAGTAGTGCACCTACCGATAGTTACCAAAATAAGTTAATGATCATTCGTGCATCTCATTATCACCATTATGAGGGTAACTCCATCTCTTCGTCTTCGTAATACAAGACACCAACTAGTGTGTCTCTCAATCATCATCTTAAAGTCATTTATCGAGTCGGGGTTCCACAAATATATTTGTCATTTCCGTGCTTTATCTTGAAGACCAAGCTTCACATCATTCCGGGGACACCTGCTAAGTTCATAAGGTCCTACTTCATGCCTTCCGACATGAATCACAAGCGGCTAGTTCCCCCTGGGAACAGATCAAAGAGATCTCTCGGGGATTTCAGTGCAGTCCATAGGTTCAGTGGCGGGTGTGTGTATGTGAACATATACCAAAAATATTGAGGTCTACAATACATATATACGTAGTCCCTGATAACATCTCTATCAAAGGATCCCACCCTAGACCCGCTGGTCTTTTCTTTTGGTAGACTCTGAGATCACTGTATCGCTCGTTGCAACCATATTCGACTTCTCTTGAGTCCCTTTGTTAATTTTACTTGTTTGTTCTCTAAGTTGAACTACCGTGCTCTAGCATCTGAATCATGCATGGAATTATCTAGCACGCTCGTCTTATGATAACATTCTCGTATGACATATGTACAATTCGTCATCAATGGTAATGAAATCCACAACGGTATAGTAACCACCTTTCAGGTAAACCCGTTACTTATCGAAAATCGGATCTTATAGCCAAAGTAAAAGGCTTTCATTATTCCAAGTACTAAGTACCCTTAATTATGTAGGGAAGTCTAAACTTCTTGATTCTTAAAATGCCACCTCCTAAACTCTGGAGGACTATGGGCCACAAAATTTATGTCAGCCTAGTCATCCGATCATATTGGCAATATCGCCTCTACCTCAGCTGCTCTTGAGATTTCGCTCTGCTTTCTATATCATTACTTATGATAGGTCATGTACGACTCTCAGTCCTCTATTCATCATTCCGAAGGTCTCTAAGGATTCTATCGACCCTAGTATAATACCTCCAGTAAACACTCCAGTCCATTCTACTCACCGGTACCTCTTCCGGTAGTCCAATAATAAGTTTACTACGATCTCTTATGTCATTCTTCTACTTAGACTTAACTCTCAACACTCTCATTTCTGAGTACTGTAACTTATCGCTCTGATACCATTTCTGTGACGCCCCCAAATCCGAGGTCAAAGATTCAGGTCGTCACATCACCATCCAACCATATCATACCTGTATTAACTTTACAACTCAACAATACATCCATCCAGACCTCAATCTTACACACAAACAAGTTAGAGCCTCAGAAACGATAATCAAAAGTAACACTAAATATTACAATTCATCTGTACAATCCAGAATCTTACGCACTTCCACTTATACAACTACACTTGAAGACAAGTCCTACTATTACAGTTGAAAACCTATCAGACTTATTCTGTAGTATTTATCAGGAACTGAATCATCTCCGGGGTAAATCTTCTACTCCTCTTCTGCTGGTGCGGAGTTAACCGACCAAATTCTTCTCTTTCTGAAAAGTTTTTATAAAGCAAGAATGAGCTACATAATGCTCAGCAAGTTCACCATTTTGAAAAATAATAATGTGGTTTATTTCGAAAACATTCCCAACTGTATGGGTATATATCTCAGATTTCAAAACATAATTGGACAATATATATGTCCGAGTTTGAATAAAACATTTATACTCACTAAGGAGCTTTAAGAATAACATATGAACCCTTTATAAGGTTCCCATTTCAATATATCTCAAGTTTAAAAATATATACATATGAGTATATCATTTTCGGCAAAACACTCTATGGTTAACATACTGTACAGGGAATACATCATTGCAAACCTCTTTCCTTCCATTAGCTTAGAAGGTTTCTCATTCAAAAACATTTCATTCTTTGAAATAATTGCAAGAGTGCACTAACACGTGCCAATCTTTACACAAACTAAAAGTGAGAGGATGTTATACCTTTCTTAAGCCTAGGGAAGCCTTGTACGAGCTTGGGTAGCCTTAAGAACACCTTAGCTAGCTTAGATGAACCTTAAACTTCAAGATCTAAAACAAAAGTTATGGTTAGTCATTATACATCTCCAACTTCCACCATTTTTCTCACCATGCTACACTTTGAATAAAATTATGAAACTTAGTACATACCTTCACAACACCTAGGGGAAGCTTGGGTTTTAATCTTGCGAACTATAGAGGAGTAGAAGTAGAGAAAATGATTTTTCTTCCTCTCTTATTTTTCTGCTCAGATTAGAGCAGTTTGGTAAGGGGGGAAAGGAGCTTTTCTTTTGTTTTTGTTTGGTCAAATAATTGTGTGGTGTATGGATATATTGGTGGTGTATTAGATGATAAGTAATCACATGTCTCCACCCTACTAGCTAGCCCTAAGTTAGGCCATGTCTCCCTTGTACTTAAAGCATGGCTAGATGTACTACTAACCCATGCTACTTAGTTTGCTTTTTGTACTTCTAGTTAGCATTTCTAACTTAATGGTTTGCATGGCATCTTGCATGGAATATTATCTCGTCTCATTACCCAACCAATTTTCGTTACGTAATCCTTAATTCTTGACGTATCTATAATAAAACTCCTCGTAATAATATTTTGTCGCGTAGAAATTTCCTTTGTAATTCATTAAGTGCTAAATTGTATAAATTCCTTAAATATCCATAACTCCTTGTCATAGTCTCTTAAAATCTTTCAACACTCTAGTAGCTCTCAAATCCTAAGTTTTATAAATCTTAATAGTAATAAGACTCTTGCCTTCAGCAATCTTCCCTTTTTCTTACATAGTGAATGTAACAACATAAATTTCTCAGATAATCAATTCCATTAAACAACATGGGTGACTCAAAAGGTTCCAAATTCACAATGTCATATGATATTATATATAAAAAAAATATTACCAAAAATTAGGGTTCTTACAAACGTGCTTTACAGTATGTGGTCCATAAAGCGTCTTGGCTTGTTGCAGGTTTATGACTTGTACAATTCTTCAGTATTTTGTCTCCAAGATTGTATTCGAGAAGTAACTCTGTTGGTGATTCGAGAACTAGAATTGGCTTAATCGATAACTCTGAGTTCTCGAATACTGTTGAGCTGACATGTCGAATCACTTCTCGAATAAGACTTTTCTCTAGGAATCCTTGAGATATTGAATAAAGCATTTTACTTATCGAATAACTGAGATATCGAATATCCTCTTTAATCCTTGAGATATCGAATGTAGCTTTGACTTGTTGACTCTTAGAGAACTCGAATGATGCTTTCACAATGTCACATGTGTTTTGCAGCTTTACAATTTATTACATGACTGTACATCACAGCATCCAGGGAATCTATTAGAATAAGTCTCAAATTCTTATCTAGTCTTGCGTCCTCTTTTTCATCAGGAGTAAAAGAAGCAGCAGGCTTTGGAAAAGATGATGCAGGTGTTACAACAATTCCTCCAACAATAGATTCAGATACATATTCTTTTGGAATTATAGGTCCGTTCTGTAGAACACCCAAATATTTAGAATTTGCGACATCGAGAAACAACTCCATTTTATTTTTCCACATTGAATAATTGTCCTTGTTAAACATGGGAATCTTAACAATGCTTTTTGAAGACATGATGAATTTTTAATTGAGTTAAAAATTCGAGATAGATTTTTGACGGAATAAAATTAGGATCTTGATTTGTGTATCAATCAATAGGCTCTGATACCAATTGTTAGGTCCGATAAGATTGTAGAAGGGGGGGTTCAATACAATCTATATCATTTTCTCGAAATTTGTTCTTTAAATAAAATTTATTTTAAACAAATTTATGCGGAATAATATAACACAAATTTCAAGTTGAATATAATCAATATATTAACTTGATGGGTGTTACAAAATCAGTCCAAACGATTATCAAGTAATTAATAACTAATTAGAAACTTCAACATGAACTTTGCTAATTTAGTTAATAAAAATCAAGATATCAATTTGTGAACTAGGAAACTTAATTCGCTAGTAGTACAAGAATCACAAGTAAAGAAGTTCCAATGGATAGAATATTACAACTGAGATGAACTTGAATTTACAGAATTTAATTTGTAAGTGTTCTTGAGCTTGAGAGAGAGAGATATGAGCTGCTGTGTGTAATTTTTCTGTTATGCTCGACTGATTCTGATCTTCTTCATTCTTCTGTCTTTTATAACACAGCCATAGTCATATTGCTTTGATTTAACTGATATAACAATCAGTTAACACTAATATAACATTCGGTATGACTATCAAATGAATGTAATATGACTGTCTCTTTAAATATAACTTTCGGTATGACTATCCATTCTAATATAACATTCGGTATAACTATCCAGTCCAATATAACATTCGGTATAACTGTCCCTTGAATGAAATATGACTATCCAGTTTGAACTGAATATGACTGTCACACTTTGAACTGTATATGACTATCACACCTTGAACTGTATATGACTATCACACCTTGAACTGAATATGACTATCGGTATAACTATCAATTGATAGTTATATTATCATATTTTTCAGCTTATAATTAATTAAATGATTTATAAAAATCATTTAAATAACTATTTCTTTTTCATATTAATTCTGATTTAATTAATCTAATAATTACTTTAATAAATATATTAATTCTGATAGAATTAATTAATTTAATTAAATTAATTATTTGATTTAATCAATTAAAGTAGAATTAATATAAATCCTTTAATAGTCAATACTTCACTGCGAACCACGTAATTATGATAAGGAACATGTACTGGATCGATGTTGACGTTCAATGTACTGTCTGGTTCATGAACGACTAACTCCAATCTCTGTTCTTCATCTTGACTTTAACACTGTGGTCTTTTTATACTCTTCACTCTCATCAATCATTCGGTACTAAAATTGTTTCTTATCACTTTTAGAAATCTTTGTCCCTTAAATGAATCCATGTGTTTCAATGCTACCTTGAGGCTTGATCAGATATCTGAATCTTCTTCCAGTGTAAAACATCAAAACTATAGATTGACTTGTTGATTTTTCTTCTGACGGCTATCATCTTTTGAGATTCCTGTGACAGTTGATATTATTTACTTATTACAATCTAATTTAATTGGATTAGGATCCTCAAACTACAAATAGGCTGAGTCATATGCCTTTCAATCTCCCCCTATTTGTTTGTTATACAATAACAAGCAAATACCTAGAGGCTTCTTCAACTAATCCCAATTAAACAAGTAAAGAAAAAAACTTTAAATGCTAAGTAAATAATGGAAAAGTTCTGGTTCATATATAACATTATCCAGATTCAAACAGAAAAGATAAATACAAGATAGATGATCCTCTAGACTGATCATATAAGACAATTATCCTATCTTGTTCTATCAAAGCTCTAATGATATAGCTTGTAGAGCTAATCTTCATTTACCACCTTCTTCCTCGTTGATTTCTCCTTCTTCTTGTTCATCCATATTAGGTAGATTCTTGATCAATTCAGAGTCAACAAGTAACTCTCTTCTGGATGATACATCTGTAGGATAAACTAGTGGTATTCCAAGTTTCTTTCTCAACTCACCTTGAAACTGCTTATACTTCTTCATGTTGGTCTGAGCATAGGATCGAATATGATCTGCAGCTTCAATTTTTTCTTGAGATGCAAAACCATGATTTCGAAGAGCATATTCAACATACACCAAATGTCTGGCAAGATGTGTATATAATTCCTCTGTCTGAAGATTAACAGTGTGAATAACTTCTCCCTTAAGAATTTTAACTTGTGGAGGGTTATCTATAACTTCAGGACCAGCTCTTTCAGCAAATTCTTGAAATTTTTCATGAAGTAGTATACCTAGCTCAGAAGATGTTCTGACTTTTGGTCTCAGCACCCAAAGTTCTGACAGAGATCTATCATAGAAGAACTGAAGAGATACTTTGTGAGATCCAAGCTTATGACATTCAACAAAGATTAGTAGCTCACCATTCTTCGGATCAGATGCAGTAGTTATTCTCACAATTTCTGTCTTCAAAGCTTTTAAGTACATGTCATGTACAGGGTTCTTCTTTTTAAAGCTTTCAAAAATAGCAATCATCCGACGATCATCATAGTCAGAAGTTTGTGGTGAGTCTATTACCTTTTGAGCACGTTCCCATTTATCACCAATTTTGTACTTGATATACATCTTCCTTGCTTCCAGCTTTTGAGCATGTTGCTTTTGAATTGCTTCATGTTCAGCCTTTTGAAGTCTTTCATTATGAGCTAACTGTTCGAGTGTCTTCTTGAGTCTTTCTTCTCTCATAGACAGATTAGCATCATTTTGTTCAAGTTCTTTATTCGCTTCAAAATTCATTCTTTGTGTTTCAACAGAATCAGGAATTACTGGCTCTTCATCATCCCAAAAACTAAGATCTGTTCATCAAATTCTTCACCAACATCAGGAAACTGTAAGTCAGCAAACAGATCAATATCAGGTTCACCTGTATAGTAATAACCTTCTACAGCATCATCATCATCCTGTTCTGCTGCTTGAGTTGTCTTCTTCTTCCCCTCACTCCTATCTTCATCTTTTTCTTTACTCACACTTCCTCCCCCTCTAGATTTCTCCCCCTTAGTTGAGGAATCCTCTACAGCTTTATGGCTTGTACCAGCTCCAGGGCCACTTTCATCACTACTTCCAAAGAATTTCTTCTCTTCTGCTGTAAGTGAGTGAGTTCTGCTAATGATATTATATAAGTGTCTCAACCCCTTTGCTTGATGATCATTTTGCCTTTCAATTTGACTGAGACGATGTTCAGTGGATAAGTGATTCTTATTTATGTTATTCTGAAGATCTTCAATCTGATTCGACATAGAAGTTATAATAAGATGTTGAGCCACTATCACATCTCCAGAGTCTTCAATTGCTTGTTGTTGAGAGAGTTTGAGTGCATTGATCTTGTTGTTGAAGATAGTTCTCATGTTATCCATGTCAAACCTTAAGTTTTTATTGTCTTCTTCAGCTTGAGCAAGACTTTCTTTCATTTGATCAAGTTGTGCCATGAGAGATAAAGTGTATGTGTCATTGTGTGCTCTCACCTCAATCGCTCTATGAGTATCACTCACCTCACGTGCTAGTGTTTCACTCAGATTTGAGGTAATTCTCACATCACTCCTCTCATATTCCTGAGCTGCATCCATTGTACCTGCACCAGAAATCACCCTAGCCTCCTCTTGGAAGGTCAGTGGTGGTGCAATGTGAGTTGGAAAATCCCGATCAACCTGTGAGGGTTCTTCTGCCGCAACAATGGCAGGCACTGTAACTTGCTCTTCTTGCATAACAATGTTTTCAGCTTCATTTAAGAAAATATCTTCCCCCATTGTGAGTAACAGGGGTGTGCTTGAAGAAATGAAGGGGTTTATGGTTGCCTCTAATATAGTTTTACTTCTCTTTTGTAAATGCAAATCTGTTGTTTCACTCAAGACATCACTACTAGGGTTAGCTCTTTTAACTGACAATTTCTTTCTGCGATAGTGTTTGGAGAATTTAGGATCGGTGTTTGGTGCATTGACCTGGGTTGAGGGTTGTGGTTCTACAGCCCCTTGGTCACTTCTCACAATTAATTTACTATCAGAAAGATATTCAGATTGCAAAGTAGTTGAGTCAAATACCTGATCATTAACAGGTACATCATCTTCATTCTGAGTGGGTTGATCCACTTGAAGTTGAGGTTCAGAAGCAGTTAATGGTTCTGGATCAGGTTGAGGTTCAGATTCTGGTTGATGTTCAGTAGCTTGTTCTGCTTCATGTTCTGGAGCTTGTTCAATTGCAAGTATTCCAGCAACTGGTTGAGGCATAACATTTTGCAAATTTATGAATGTGGACATATATGGTGTTATGACCACTGGAACATGCAACAAAGCCTTAGAAGTATCCAACCTAGTGTAGAACTTCTTGTTTGGTTTACCAGACCATTGAATTCGATCATTTGGAAAAGGAGCAGGTTGATTCTCAGGCATAAGATGATTAAAAATTAATGTAAAAAATCGAGGATAATGACACTTAACCATTTTACCTTTCCCAAAGTTCTTTCTAGCCTTCTTCACACGATTTAACAAAATAGGCCACATCAAGCTGCCAAAGTTGATCCTTCTGTTGTGAGCAATTGAGAAACCAATTGACTGTAACATACCTGTGATGACAGTATTGTTACTCTTGGTAGAATTAGCAAACACCTTTGCTATGATCTCGAAGAAAATGTTCCATTCTTGAACAAGGTTACTTTTGAGTGGACGTTTAAGATCCAGTTGACCTTGATAGTTCAGATTTGTAAAGAATTGAGTCAACTCATCATTTGATGGCGCTTCAGCAAATTGTTCAGTAGGAAGTTTCAGAGCAGCATTGAAGACAGATTCATCCACTGTATATGTCTTATCATTAAAGTTGAAAGAAAACGATCTTCCATCTGAGACAGCTGTAGTACACATTAGTTTAAGTGGACCATATTTCATGGGAATATTTGCAGTTATAGCATGGCTACAGATATTTCGTTCGTTCAGAAAATTTATCCGGGGCTTGAACTGATCCACCGAGCAATCCTCGGGATTAAAATATCCAATATAATTGTGATTAACAAGCTCAATATTATTATAAGCACCAGCCATTCCAAATCAAATATTAAATTTATGGAATCTGCAAAATTCAACAATTAAACTAATTAATTCACAAAATTTGAATTAATAAATAATTAAAAATTCGAAAAATTGAATTCTTCATCAAAAATTCTGACAATGATCTTGATATCAATACAAACACATGTATATTTTTAGTTTTTGAAAAATCACCACCAATCTCTTTGAATTTTAGATCGAAAATTCAAAATTTATCATCCAAAATCATCAAAACTCAACTAAATCTTACATTTAAACCGTGGTTTTGAAGAGAATAGACTGGGTAATCGAGTTTTGTTCTTAGAATCGTGATTACAGTGTGATTTGAGACTGAATTTAGGCAGCAATTCGACTATAATACGTGTGTATATGTATGTATGTATCGACAGAGATTTGGGTGACTTAACACGCCAATATTTTACCAAATAAACTGATATAACTATTGAATATGACAATGTGCTAAAATATAAAACAGCTGGATATGACTATCGGGTGATAGTCATACCGATAGTTATATTACGTGTAAACGTAATATAACTATCCTAGTTAGACAGTTATATAA
Organism: Saposhnikovia divaricata; assembly: GCA_036435485.1. Taxonomy (NCBI): domain Eukaryota; kingdom Viridiplantae; phylum Streptophyta; class Magnoliopsida; order Apiales; family Apiaceae; genus Saposhnikovia; species Saposhnikovia divaricata. Next base: position 94,530,980 of record CM071596.1, read on the forward strand.
CAATTAAGCCTAAATATAACTATCGAAAAAACACAGGATATAACAATCAGAAAAACTGTTATATCGATAGTCATATTCTGAGTAAAAACATTAATATAACTATACAATAATTACAGTTATATATACAAAGACAGTAATATAACTATCCAAATAAATAGTTATATCTATAGTTATATTAATAGTAAAACTATTTAATAAAATAAAATAAAAAGAACTCGAATATAACAATCAGATGGATTGTTATACCGATTGTTATATCTAACAAAATAATTAATATAACTATCCTAAAATACCAATATTAACAGAATTTTTACAAGAAATAAATTCTAACAATAAAGCAATTTAATTAATATTAAAAACAAGCTACAAAATAGCAAAATAATTTACACTAAAACTAGAAAACCTAATAAAAGTTATAAAAACGATCATAGGTAGTCCTTTTTACGAAATCAAACATTAATAATAAAAGGACAAACACTACAAATCAAATAAAATAAAATAACATACTAAATATTTACATAATTATTTCTGATGAATTAATAAATCTATAAATTTTCTAATAAAATAATTTCCATATAGAAAATTATTCAAAAAGAAACTATAATTTATTAAACATCAAAAATAATTAAACTGATTTAAAAATAATAACATTTTCAAGAAAAATAGATTTCTCATAAATTACAAATTGTAAAATTCGAGAAAAATATTTTTAATGAAAATGAATTACTCTAAAATTACAAGAAGTAATTAGAAATATATAGGGAAGATAATACAATGATTTAAGAAGAAACAAGCAAAAGCATAAGTTGATAAAATAATTATACAAGTGATTTTAATAACAAATATTAACACATCAATCACTTGTAAATTATTAAAGATCAAACCTCAGATATTAACCAGTTTAATTACTAGGACTATTTAACATGCCCAATTCACCAACAATTCTGGTAAATGTGGATTCGTCAAGAGATTTAATAAAAATATCTGTTGTTTGTTCTTCCGTAGGTACAAAAAGTAACTCCATGGTACCATTCATGACATGCTCTCGAATAAAATGATACCTGATGTCAATATGCTTTGTCCTTGTGTGCTGCACAGGATTGTTAGAGATTGCTATGGCACTTGTATTGTCACATAAAATAGGAATTTTATCAAGTACAAAGCCATAGTCTCTCAGCTGATTCCTGATCCACAAAATCTGTGCGCAACAGCTTCCAGCAGCTATATATTCTACTTCAGCTGTTGAGTTGGAAACTGTTTGTTGTTTCTTGCTGTACCAGGAAACCAGTCTACCACCTAGAAATTGACAACTCCCAGATGTGCTTTTTCTATCCACAACACTTCCTGCATAATCTGAATCTGTATATCCAACAAGATTAAAACCAGAATCTTTAGGGTACCAGATGCCTAAGTTAGGCGTACCCTTAAGATATCTCAGGATTCGTTTAACAGCAATGAGATGAACATCTCTAGGATCCGATTGGAACCTTGCACACAAGCATGTAGCATGCATAATATCAGGTCTACTTGCTGTAAGGTAAAGTAATGAGCCTATCATAACTCTGTAGCTTGTGATATCTACCTTGGCAGAATTTTCACATGCTCCAAATTTGACCGCTGTGGATGATGGTGTTCTTGCTGAAGATGAGTCCTCCATTTGATATTTCTTGAGAAGCTCTTTGACATACTTGGATTGACAAATAAATATTCCATCTATCCTTTGACTTACTTGCAATCCAAGAAAGAACTTCAGCTCACCCATCATGCTCATTTCAAACTTACCCTGCATTAACTTAGCAAATTTCTTGCAAAGAAGATCATTAGTAGACCCGAATATTATATCGTCCACATAGATTTGGACTATTATTGTATCATTCTTATGTTTCTTTGTGAAGAGAGTTTTGTCTATGACACCTCTAGTAAATTCATTTTCAAGTAAAAATTCAGAGAGAGTGTCATACCATTTTCTTGGTGCTTGCTTAAGACCATAAATAGCCTTGAAGAGAAAGTAGACATAATCCAATAGATCTGGATCTTCAAAACTCGGTGGTTGTTCTACATATACCTCTTCATCCAGCTTACCATTCAGAAAGGCACTCTTGACATCCATTTGATAAACATGAAAATTAGAAAAGGCTGCGAATGCCAAGAATATTCTAATGGCCTCAAGTCTAGCCACTGGAGCATAGGTTTCATCATAGTCTATGCCTTCAGATTGTGAATAACCTTTTGCTACCAGTCTTGCTTTGTTTCTTGTTACTGTGCCATCTTCATCAAGTTTGTTTCTGAATACCCATCTAGTACCAACCACTGTTCTATTTGTAGGTCTGGGTACCAGCTTCCATACTTCTTGTTGTTTAAATTGATTGAGTTCATCTTGCATAGCAATCACCCAATCAGGATCTGAAAGAGCTTCTTCAGTTTTCTTAGGTTCCATTTCAGATAGAAACCCTGAATAATTACATTGATTTTTCAAAGCTCTTCTAGTCTTTACACCAACATCTGGATCACCAACGATTAGCTCAAAAGGATGAGCTCTATTCCAAACAGTCTGTCTGGGAAGATTTAGTCTTGATGATTCACCTTGTTCTTCATTGTGATGTTGAGTATGACTAGTAGATCCTTCATTAGCTCCCCCTGAGTTGTTGCCAGGATGATTAGATGAGTGTTCAGACGTATGAGTGGTGTTTTCAATATTATCATTATTTTCACCACCATTATTCTGATTAGACTCATCATTGTCATTGTTGTCATTTGCATCAGCAAAAACATCAGGTGGATTGTCACCATCTGAATCTAGATCTGTCATATCTTCAAAAGATAGCTTTTCAGATGAATCTTCAGTTTGGATACTAGGGAGTTTAGTGTCATCAAATGTTACATTGACACTTTCCATCATCTTCTGATGTTCAACCAAATACACTTTATAAGCTCTTCTTTCATAACCAACAAAAATTGCTTCATGTGCTTTGGCTTCAAATTTTCCACCTTGATCGTCTCCTTCTTTAAGTACAAAGCATTTTGCTCCAAATAAATGAAAGTATTTGAGTGTTGGTTTCTTTTCATTCATGGCTTCATAGGGTGTTTTCATCAAGTCTTTGTTGATAAGAGTTCGATTCTGAGTATAGCAAGCAGTGTTGACAACTTCAGCCCAAAAATACAATGGAAGCCTTGATTCACTTAACATAGTACGTGCAGCTTCAATCAAGGTTTTATTCTTTCTTTCAACTACCCCATTTTGCTGAGGATTTCTTGGAGCTGAGTATTGTCTGGTTATACCTTTTTCAGTACAAAAGTCATTCAGAACTGCATTCTTGAATTCAGTTCCATTGTCTGACCTTATAGCCCTCACTGGATACTTGGAATCCAACTCAATTAACTTGATGTGATCAATCACCAGTTATGGAGTCTCATCTTTAGAATTCAGGAACAAAACCCATGTGAACTTTGAAAAATCATCAACAATCACAAGAGCATATCTTTTCTTTGACATAGACATCACATTCACTGGACCAAATAGATCCATGTGAAGTAACTGTAAAGGTTCAGTTATAGAAGACATATCAGTGCTTCTGTGAGTTGCCCTTTTTAGTTTGCCTTTTTGACAGGCATCACATAGTCCTTCCTGTGTAAATTCCATAGAAGGTAAACTTCTTACCAATTCTCTCTTGACCAGAGAGTTCATCATTTTGAAATTTAGGTGAGAAAGTTTCTTGTGCCATAGCCAACTTTCATTTGTGGATGCTTTAGAATAAAAGCAATTGATTTCTTCAGTGCTTCTAGTGTTCATGTTGGCTACATACAAGTTTCTTTTTCTGACTCCCGTCAGAGATGGTTGTTCATTTCTTTTGTGTGTAATCAGACAATTCTTTTTGTTAAAGAAAACTTCAAATCCCTTGTCACAGAATTGACTGATGCTGAGCAAATTATGCTCAAGTCCTTTTTACAAAGGACACTTCTTCAATGATAACATTTCCAGCTTCAAGTCTGCCATATCCATCAGTTCTACCTTTGCTGTTATCTCCAAAGGTAACTACTGGGCCGGCCTTCTCCACCACATTTGTCAGCAGGGTTCTGTCTCCAGTCATATGCCTTGAACATCCACTGTCCAAGATCCAGGTCACTCGTTCAACCTGTTCAATACCCTGCAATGACAAATGGATTAAACCTTCTTCGGGACCCAAATTTGATTGGGTCCTGCAGATTTAAAGTATTGACCTTTATCAGGCAAAACAACATTTTTAATTTTAACCTCTTTAGTCAATAAACATTTAACCTTATAAACAGATTTGAAAATCTTTCATTTTATCTTGGGTATCCATGTTTCTGTAGCAGCAATAACACTTGTGTCATTGACTGGACATTTGACCTGGTAAACATTCTTGGTAACCTTTTGTTTAGTCTTAGGTACAAATGTCTCTCTCCTAACTTGAGGAGGAAAAGCAGTTTTTGATTGAACATTACTGTTCCTGTTCATATGCTGTCGAGGAGCAGTCTGTTTAACACATGCATAACTACCATTAAAATAAGCACGCATACTGTTAAAAGCACAAGACATACATTTGATAACACCACATGCTTTATGATTAGAATCAATGATAGGCATGGTATTTTTCTGTTTCAACTTATTACCACCTAATCCAGTCTTAGAAGAACTAGCTGTTTCAACAACTTTGACTGGCACTTTAGGTACATTTTTCTTGGATGAAACATTCGTTGTATTAGTGTCCTCAACAGATTTAGCCTTAACAAAGACTGTGACATCTTTCTTGGATGAAACATTCTTCGGATTAGCGTTCTTTACAGATTTATTCTTTGAAGGAATTTACGGATGGGCGGAAGCGTGGTATAACAATTTAATCCGTAAAAACCATGTATCGTACATATAGAAAATCATATAAAAATGAGAAGCGGAGGAATCGTAGCCATACCTCGAAAAATCGAAGCTTTATAATCTATGGTTGCTAGCAGTTGCTTCTCAGAGTGTGAAGCACTCTACCGGTATCCACCAAGATTGATTCTTCGATGAAGTTTTTATAAAACTCGAAGCTTTATAAAAATGGAGTTTTTCCTTTTGAGAGAGAGAGAAAGATGAAGAAGATGGAGGCTAGCTCCTTTTAGGTTTTTCACAAAAACACAAAATGCACACACTTCTCTTCTCATCTCTTTCTATTTATAGGGCTCATGTAGGTTTAGTATAATTAATATATCATATATATTATTATATAAATCCCACAAAATGTTTAAATAATAATTAAACTATTTTAATCATTATTAAAACAACTTGCTCTCTCAAAATACCTTCATCAATAAATTAATCTTTTTTTGGTGTGACCCTGTAGGTTCAATATTAAGCCGGTAGTAGAAATAAATAATAATAAACTTTTTATTTATTATTTATATGAATTCTAATAATTCATTAAATATAATTAACTGATTAATTATATTTATTCTACATCGTGAGTGATGCTTCTCAACATATCGCGACTATCCGGATAATATGAATTCACTGCTTAGAATACCAAGAACCTGTCAGTGACTAGTTACCGTACAATCAATTCCTTCTACCCTACAATATCCCGATTAAATACAAGGCATGGATCTCGTGTCAGGCCTATCAAATTTAATCATATGATTTCTTATTCATAATGCAAAGTTCATATTAATGCAAATTAAAAACTCCTTTCTAATTTCATACACTCTGGCCAGAGATTCCAGAACTCGCATACTAAGAATAACATAGGATATTCACTTCCTTACTGGAAGGGGTAGATTCCATATTGACCGTTAACTATCTCCATATACAAATCCCTATGCCCAGAATAGACCTAATGGATGTCTTTGAGACGAAGGACTAAACCAAAGCACAGTTCAATATATATAAGATAACTTTAACGATCTCAAGTCTAAGGACACTTGTACAACTATCACTCAGTGAACAACTATCGACACGTGAGTAAACTCCATTAGTTGTCCAACTTATCGAGTCATGTTCAGTGAACTTATTCCTTAATAAGCAGCTACATACTAGCTAGGGATGGGCATTCATCCCGGCCCGCCCGATCCCGATCCGATCCCCGCACCGAACGGGGCGGGGATTCGGGGATTTTTTCGGGTACGGGCCGGGGAGCGGGGATAATTTTCAAAAAAAATCGGGGAGCGGGCCGGGGCCGAGTTTTTATTTGTCCCCGGCCCGATCCCCGACCCCCGGCCCGATTTTCAATCCCGACTCGATTTCACCACACTTTAATACGTACATATATATATATATATATATATATACACACACATACATATATATATATATATATATATATATATATATATATATATATATTAATCATATATTAATATAAACGAATTTCCAATACTTCATATTGGAAACAAAAAGATCCTTTAATTTTATATGTTTGTCTTTTTAGTTGTTAAATAACTTCATTTCCATGTTATTTATAATTGTTTCTTTAAGTAATATTTTTTTTATCTTAATTTAGTGCATTTGAGCTCACTAATTAGTATTTAAAATTATTTAATATTATTTTTAATTTTAAATAAAATTCCCCGATTCCCCGCGGGGATCCCCGTTACCCGTTTGGGCCGGGGACGGGGAATGAAAAATAGTCCCCGACGGGGATCGGGCCGGGGACGGGGATCGGGTTTAAATTCGGGGATGGGGGCGGGGATAGCACTCCCCGGCCCCGAAGTGGCCCGATGCCCATCCCTAATACTAGCTATAGTGTCACCACACAAATGCCTATGAGAACAGACATCCTCCTGACGGGAGCAAGCATAGTATGTACCAATCTTTGCGGATTCACTAACTTCCGATTAGTTATCCTATGATCAGGAACTGTTTAAGTCTAGAGTTATCATCTTCTAGATCTCACTATTACAATCTCATTATAATTCTAGAAGCTTTACTCTAAACTATGGAATATCTTATTTAAGACACTTTAAATAGATAAAGCCCGTAATAAAATCAAAACAAGTCTTTTATTAATATTAATGAAATCAAATAAGAATACAAGAAAGTTCTTCCTAACTCATCATACATGACTGGATTTAGGACAAACACTTTCATTCTTAACAAGGACTATGCCATTTGCACTATCCTCATTTCTCATTTCTTCTTGGATAACCATAGAAAGAATATCTGGTGGTCCAGCATCAGATTGTTTAAATAGAGGTTCTTTAACATTTTTGAGCACATGTGGTATTCCCCTTTCTTTAGCACTAACAGGGTTAGGGGAATTTATCCCCAACGATCCAACAACTTCATTGTAACCATACCCTATACCTGTTGTTCGTTCTACAACTTGATTGTTAAAAAACTCTTTGGAAACTTTAATAGAATTATAACAAGCCCTGACATGTGTTTCAAGTTCAGTAATTCTAGCCATTTGTTTGCGTAAAACTTCTAGAATAGCTTTCTCCTTTTTATAAAGCATTGTTATTTCATTTTTTTGTTGATCTTGATTAATATGCACCTTTTTCAATTCTGACACTTCATTTCCAAGTTTAGTGCTTAGCAGATCTAGTCTATTATATCCAGTTTGTGCATTATCTAAGGAATTGTACAGACTACGAATCAAATCAGTGTCAGTAACAATTACCGGTTTGTTGTGATGATCAGATGCTTCATCATTTTCCACCAACGCAAAATTTCCATATTCTTCATCTTCGCTATCCGTGTCATCCCAACTCTTACCAGCCGCAACATAGGCTTTTCCAGGTTTCTTCTTCTCAACAGCAAAATCTCTTCTTTGAGTTTGCTTGGGTTTCTGACATTCAGTGGCAAAGTGCCCCAATTCATTACAGTTGAAGCAACGAATCTTGCTTCTGTTAACAGCTCCAGTTTTGTATCCTCCCCTGTTACTAGAGGAAGAAGAACCTCCTCTCTGGAATCTGTTATTTGACTTGAACCTGTACTTTAGATTTCTTCTGAATCTGAAGTTGCCAAATTGCCTTACCATCAATGCCAGTGATTCATCTTCCAGTTGATCTAGCTCTTCCAATGAGTAGAAGTCTCCACCATCCAGAGTAGGTGGTGTTTGACCAAGTTCTACTTCAGTCTTTTCCTTATCTGAGCTGTAAGGTAGAACAACCTTAGCTTCCACTTCCTTAGGTGCCTCAACTACAAGAGCTGTAGATGAACTTGGCACTCTTCCTTTACCAGAAACCTCCCTCTGCTGTACTTGTTCCAGTTCATAGGTTTTCAGAACACCAAACAACCTTTCAAGAGAAACCTTATTCAAATCTCTTGATTCTCTGATGGCTGTAATCCTATGTTCAAGATGAGTGGGCATAGTCAACAAATACTTCATATTAATCTCCTTCTGTGTATATTGCTTGCCATGAACTTGCAAGTTGTTGATTATTTTATTATACCTTTCAAACACTTCCTAAATACCTTCATTAAGGCCAGCTCTAAAGTGTTCATACTCAGAGGTTAAAATCTGAAGTCTGTTTTCCCTGACTTCATCAGTTCCTTCATTGATAGTCTCAATAGTTTCCCACATGTGTTTTGCAGTTTTACAATTTATCACATGACTGTACATCACAGCATCCAGGGAATCTATTAGAATAAGTCTCAAATTCTTATCTAGTCTTGCGTCCTCTTTTTCATCAGGAGTAAAAGAAGCAGCAGGATTTGGAAAAGATGATGCAGGTGTTACAACAATTCCTCCAACAATAGATTCAGATACATATTCTTTTGGAATTATAGGTCAGTTCTGTAGAACACCCAAATATTTAGAATTTGCGACATCAAGAAACAACTCCATTTTATTTTTCCACATTGAATAATTGTCCTTGTTAAACATGGGAATCTTAACAATGCGTTTTGAAGACATGATGAATTTTTAAGTGAGTTAAAAATTTGAGATAGATTTTTGACGGAATAAAATTAGGATCTTGATTTGTGTATCAATTAATAGGCTCTGATACCAATTGTTAGGTCCGATAAGATTGTAGAAGGGGGGTTGAATACAATCTATATCATTTTCTCGAAATTTGTTCTTTAAATAAAATTTATTTTAAACAAATTTGTGCGGAATAATATAACACAAATTTCAAGTTGAATATAATCAATATATTAACTTGATGGGTGTTACAAAATCAGTCCAAACGATTATCAAGTAATTAATAACTAATTAGAAAATTCAACATGAACTTTGCTAATTTAGTTAATAAAAATCAAGATATCAATTTGTGAACTAGGAAACTTAATTCGCTAGTAGTACAAGAATCACAAGTAAACAAGTTCCAATGGATAGAATATTACAACTGAGATGAACTTGAATTTACAGAATTTAATTTGTAAGTGTTCTTGAGCTTGAGAGAGAGAGATATGAGCTGCTGTGTGTAATTTTTCTGTTATGCTCGACTGATTCTGATCTTCTGCATTCTTCTGTCTTTTATAACGCAGCCATAGTCATATTGCTTTGATTTAACTGATATAACAATCAGTTAACACTAATATAACATTCGGTATGACTATCAAATGAATATAATATGACTGTCTCTTTAAATATAACTTTCGGTATGACTATCCAGTCTAATATAACATTCGGTATAACTATCCAGTCCAATATAACATTCGGTATAACTGTCCCTTGAATGAAATATGACTATCCAGTTTGAACTGAATATGACTGTCACACTTTGAACTGTATATGACTATCACACCTTGAACTGTATATGACTATCACACCTTGAACTGAATATGTCTATCAGTATAACTATCAATTGATAGTTATATTATCATATTTTTCAGCTTATAATTAATTAAATGATTTATAAAAATCATTTAAATAACTATTTCGTTTTCATATTAATTCTGATTTAATTAATCTAATAATTACTTTAATAAATATATTAATTCTGATAGAATTAATTTATTTGATTAAATTAATGATTTGATTTAATCAATTAAAGTAGAATTAATATAAATCCTTTAATAGTCAATACTTCACTGCGAACCACGTAATTATGATAGGGAACATGTACTGGATCGATGTTGACGTTCGATGTACTGTCTAGTTCATGAACGACTAACTCCAATCTCTGTTCTTCATCTTGACTTTAACACTGTGGTCTTTTTATACTCTTCACTCTCATCAATCATTCGGTACTGAAATTGTTTCTTATCACTTTTAGAAATCTCTGTCCCTTAAATGAATCCATGTGTTTCAATGCTACCTTGAGGCTTGATCAGATATCTGAATCTTCTTCCAGTGTAAAACATCAAAACTATAGATTGACTTGTTGATTTTTCTTCTGACGGCTATCATCTTTGAGATTCCTGTGACAGTTGATATTATTTACTTATTACAATCTAATTTAATTGGATTAAGATCCTCAAACTACAAATAGGCTGAGTCATAGGCCTTTCAGGCTTTGACTAGTTGACCTCCAGAGATATCGAACAGTGTCTTTTGAGATATCGAATTCCTGACTTCTCGAATGCTAGACTTCTCGAATATAACAAACATACTTCTCGAATTGGTACTTAGGCAAATCTTCATTCTCCAAATTCCAACTGTGTTTATTTTGACAGTCTTGGTCTTCAAGCTTGAGGCATGATCCTTGGAACTTCTTTCAAGCATTATTCTCTGACTTTAATTACAGTTACACAGGTAGAATTTGATGCCTGTTATAAGTACTACAACAAGTAGAAACTCTACAACTAGAGGTTCCCCCAGTTAAGAGGTCATGTAGGTAATGCAAAGCATTACAGATAATTAGGCTTGTTATTAGATGTATACAGGCATGCCTCTGTGACTAACAATCTCCCCCAAATTGTGAGTAAGACCCTTAGTCATAATTTCATGTCTGATAACAAGCCTATCATACATAAAGATAAAACTTGAAAAGTACAGGTATGTAACTTGATTGAAAATACAAAGAGGCATCCTTACAAGTTATGAAGAATTACTAGCCATATCCTTTTGAATTCCTCTCTTGAGCTTTGGCTTGCAGATTCTCATTTTTTCTTCTTTTCTTCAGCTTTTTTATCTTTCTTCTTTGCATTTTCTTCCATAGCAAGAATGATGTCTTCTATAGCAGTGAGTTCCTCAATTAGAGGAGAGCCTGATAGATCTTTAAGAACTTCATTCAGCTGTTTCTCATAGTAGGAACTGATGTAATCCATTCTAATCTTCACAGTTCTTCCATATTTCTTATATTCAATAATGTAAGGATTATACTTGACTCTACACAGACCCATGGCTCTTAACTCATCAGCCTTAGCTTCCATAGCAGCAAACTCCTCCTCTCTTTTCTTTAACAGCTCCTCACTTTTCTTTTTCAATTTTACCTGGTGATCTCTCTTCATTTTGACAAAGTCAATCAACTCCAGCTTCCATACTCTTTCCACTCTATCTTTAGAATCCAACATACCAATAATCCTTTCTATATCATCTAGCTTTCCCCAATGCTGACATGTCCCTTGCTTGAATTTCTTCTGTCTTCCATTAGTATATTTAACTTCAAGGCAGTTATCAACAATGGCAACATGGTAGATTCTTTGAGCCCATAGGAATTGTAGTTGGTCTTCATCAAAGTCTTCATCTAGTGGTTGGAGTTTTAATCCTGGAATGATAGTTAGGGCCCTTGATTTAGATGGCTTCACTCTTCTTGCAGCATGTTTGAATTTGATCTTTTTCACTTGGTTGCTTGGCAGAAACTTGTGACCTTTGCTGGTAGACCATTGTAGTACACCATTAGCAGTTTGCTTTTGGAAATATACAGATGGTTTCTTGAGTTGAATATTCTTCTCTTCTTGAGGTGGCAAAACAGTTGTAGAAGCCATAGATATAGATTTTGATAGGTCACTACTAACTGTATTCACCCTAGACTTAGAGTCTTGTGTATGGTGAGGTTACAGTTAGCAATGCCTAAGGCTTGCTGTTTTCCACTTTTCCTCTCATAGACTTTGCCTTGGTCATGATCATCCTTCTTGTCCTTGATGTCCTTCTTCTTCTTCTTGTCTTCATCACCCTTATCACTCCTATGATGTCTTCTTCTCCCATCACTTTTGTCTTCATCTTCATCATCTATATTTCTCCTTCCTTTGACTATTTCTAGAATCTCACCTGTGGCAATGAAGGTTCTGAGAATGTGCAATGCCTCTACTTCTTCACCAGTTCTTATCCCATTCTTATTTTGTAAATTATCAATAATGTCAATGATAAGTCTGTGATTCTGGAGAGTGAGATCCTTGGGAATGACCAGCTGTTTGATATCCTCAATCTTTGTGCCAGACTAATAGATAATTGTTCTTGGATAATTGCAAACTTCAGGCAACCTAGCTTGTTGACCATTCCTCAGATCAGCATATAGACTCTTGTTGTTCTCTCCCTTCTTCTCTATCAACCCCAGGATAGCATCAATCTCTGTGAATTTTAGAGCCTTCAAGGTGTCATAAGATAGATGCCATATTTTACCACTAGTCACCATCATAATCTCCTTGAGATAGATTTGATTTAGATTCCTTGGAATCACTGTCATAAATTCGATTTGTTCTCTCAGACTCCTTCTGTACTCCAATGTATCCCCCCCAACCTTTGCTCTAGAGACTTGCAGAAACTTCAAGAAGGCAGCATCATGATACGTTTATGAATTTGCTACTTCTATCAGCTTGGCCTCAGTAACTACATCCACTTCAACTAGTTGATCTTCTTCATTTCTGGAGGTTTCAGCTTGCTCAGTTGGCATAGATCCTGCGACCACTGTAGAGGTGATGGTTTGTTTTTGGCCACTTGGGGTAGTGATGTGTACAGGAGGTAGAGTGACAGTAGGTAGAGAAGGTAGAGGTGCATTGACTTTGGCTTTGCCCTTGCCTTGAACATGAGAGGTTGTAGGTTTTGGGATTTTTGGTTGACCACCCTCAGTTATGATTATGCCTTTCTCCTTAGGCTTCTCTCCCTTAGTCTGCTGCTCCCCCTTAGGCTTTGATGTCCTTACGTTCCTCTTCTCCCCCTTAGGCTTGTTGTCAGGCACAGAGGCTTTGGTAGAGACCCTTGGGTTGGAAGAGGTGGGATTAACAGATTCATCAGGTAGGGGGAGCCCCATATGCTTCATCATAGCATACAACATTAGTTGTTGATGAAGAAGAACATCAGCTGTGGTGGTAGCTTGAGTGTCCAACTTCTCAGTGATCATTTGACTGCTTGAGTGAGCTCACTTCTTTCTCCAGAGTATCCACCTTGTTGAATAACTCATTAGCTTTAAATCCAGACAATGATTGTTCCTTGAGCCTCACTACCTCAAACTTGGTCATATTATGCACAGGGACTTCAGTCACCAGTTTATCTCCATATTGATTTGCAAACATGGTCCTCAGCATGGCATTGGCATCTGTTGTCTGACCAGAGAGATTCTGAACTTGAGTTGCTAGATTGCTGACAGTTCCATGAAGCAAATCCATGCCATTATCCATCTTGATGCAGGTAGATTTGCAGTCTTGTATGGTTTTGAGGACAGGATCTAAAGTTGGAAACTTGGTAACAAATTCTCTCTTGATTTCGCCCACTATCTTGGCTGTTTCATCACACACCTTGTTGACTTCTGTCTTAACACCCTTGCCAAGATAGTGTGCAGCCTTGAGGAATCCCTTGTAAGAATCATTCATGGCCTCATACACTTCACTAGGAGTCAGAGATTTAGCATTTGAACCCAGTGAAGTGAGGTATTCCTCTCTTAGATATTGAAGGGCTTCATTGAGAGTAATATCATATTTCCCTTGCAGCCAAGCATCTACATTCCCATCTCTCTCGGCCTCATCTGCTATTTTCTCTTTCTGCATCTCTACATCATCCCTATGACACAGCAGAATGGCTTCATAGTCTGTGTTTGACATTTTGGATGTGACAAGGTTTTGGGCTATCTTTACAAACTCAAGAATCTGATCCACAACTAAGCTTTGAAGTGCTTCAACCGTCAATTGTGGTGGAGCAGACCCTGATCCTGAAGCACTGTCATGTTGCACAGGCTTCAGCCATTGTGACAGAAAGTCAGAGCTACATCTAGGCAAGCTAGACTCCTCAGTTACAGATGCAACTTCTGTAACCGGATGGATTGACTCTACTACTGTTGTCTCCACAGAAGTGGGATGAGTTACAACAGTAGTTGACACAGGCACAGAGTCTCTAGTGAAAACTAGTGAATCCTCTGTGTTTGTGATGGTGTCATCAAGATATGCCCCAGCTAGCATTCCCTCACCATCTGAATGTGGTTCCTGGGTGGTGAGCAAAGTGTCATGCACTAAGTCACTTGAGCCCATTGGCTCACCAAGAGAAGAAAATTCTTGGTGATCAATGCCTTGCTCCTCAATTTCTTGAGTTGCAGGCTCCAAAGAAATTTCAGTGTTAGATTCTGGAAGAGTAGTGTCTTTTAGAGTAGATTTTGGCAACTCCCCCTGAGAAATAGAGAGAGTTTCAAGTATGATGTGCTATCCACTCTGTGTTGTGCCAGCCTCATCACTCCCATGTGCTGATTCTTTACAAGATAGTGCGTTGGGGAGGATGCTTGATTCTATAGATGCACCCTGTTGAGAGGATACATCTAGTAAACTGTGTGCCCCTGATTTTACAACTCCAGCCATTTGTGTGACTGGAGAGGTGGTTTTCTTAGCTTTCTTCTTCTTTGGCTTTTGCAAGGGTGACACAGGTGCCTCACTTTCTAAGCCTAATTCAGCATTCAATGCTGCTTCTATTAGAATTTCCAAAGGTTCAAAGGCTATCTCCTTTCTCTTCTTTTTACTGACACCACCCTGTTGAGAGGATGATGCAGGTGGCTTTGTGTTTGGTTGAGGGGGTTAGTTAGCTGGCCCTGGGTTAGCATTTTGTTCTACTTGCTTGGGCTGTGCTAACTCAGACTTAGAGGCAATTGTTGGCATGTTGTGGGGGTAAGACTCAAATAACCTCTGCATATGAGGGGTTATTACAAGCCTAACATCCACATCATTCCTAGTCTCCAAGTTACCAAAAATGAGTTTGGTCATGGATTTCGGATAGCCTATTCTATTTCTATTCATCCCAGGCAATTCAATCAGTTTATTATCTACAAAATTAAGAGCATATTGAATAAAACGAGGGAAGAAAATTTCATTACCTCTCTTGGTTGAGTTCTTACCAAGTCTCCCACATAGCTCCTGCATAATTAGATTACCCATATTGATTTCCCTAGCATATGCTAGGGAGTATGCAATTTGCTGTGCAGGTGCACTGATTTGATCAAAACTCGATTTTCTAGCAGTGAACACCTGTAGCAGTGTGGCGAACAAAAAACTCCATTCCTTTCTGAGACACTTCCGGTTCATTTTTCCAATCTTGATTGTATCAGCATATTTGATAAAGTCGAAGAATGTAATCAAGTCATCATCCGATACCAGAGGGTGATACAGCTCCTGATCAAGTCCTAGTGCTTGATTCATATCCTCTATAGTGATAGTAACCTCTTTCTCTTATATTTTGCAGTAGATGATATAAGAGGTTACTGCATTCTCGAGAGCAATAACTTCCACAGTGCCTGTCCTCCAAAACTGTTCTAGGAGATCTAGGTACAGAGTTGGGTTGGCTGAGAGTGCATCCTTGATGTATGACTCAGACATCCAGCGAACGAAGTACTTGAAGTTAGCATTGGGTGCTTCCACATCATTAGTAATAGCAATGAAGTTGGTATGGTTAGGAATTGTGAGTTGGGTATTTGCCATTGTTACACAGAGAGACGAGAGAAGAGAATGAAAGTTGAAGAAGAAATTTAGCTTTTGAAGTTAGGGTTTTCAGAGGTTTTGGAACTTTAGATGCTTGAGAAATCGAATGAAATGAAACGAATAGATGTAAAACTGTATAAGTATGAAGTACTTGAATTGTCGATTAGATATATGTTTTGTTTCGATAAGTCAGTCATTCGAGAAGTAGAAACCAACTATTCGATAAGTCAAGAAAGGCTTAATCGATATCTCAAGCAGTTCGAAACTCACAGCTGGCTATTATCTAACTTAGAAATAATTCCAAATTAAATAAAATATGTTTTTATGAGTGATTTAAAATTCTGAATAAAAATCCAAAAAAGGGTAAGATTCAGCGAAAATTCAGCCTTTTCAAATGATTCCACAACTCAAATGTTCTATTCGAGAACTCGGTCATTAGAGAACTCAAATGTCCTATTCGAGAAGTCAAGCAAGTCTCTGTTCGATTTCTCCAAAATGCACTATTCGAGAACTCAAGAGTGTTCCAAATAGACTTGTTAGAGAAGTCGACCATAGACATAAAAGTCATTAGAGAAGTCTGACTTATCGAGCTACACTTTCCACTCATAAAAGTTAATTTTCACTACCTTTTCAAAATTCACCAGAATTATTCAAATGAAGAATATTCTAACAAATTAAATAGTGATAATCTTAAAATTTCATAGAAACTTCAAGCTAATTTGAATATGATTTTCAACATATGCAACAGATTTGAAATATTTATAAATCATATTTCAGCCAACACTTACTTCAAAAATATTGAGAATTTAGATAAAGTAAGTGTTTACTGCTGCAACAATCTAGTTGATATTTTCACTTAGCCAGATTCTGAAGAATTCGGCATTCCAATCTCACTAACCAACCTTGTGAAGTTGGCTTCATCCAATGGCTTAGTGAATATATCAGCTAATTGTTTATCTGTAGGGACATAATGCAACTCATTGGTTCCATTAGTTGCATGCTCCCTAATGAAATGATATCTGATGTCAATGTGCTTTGTCCTAGAATGATTTACAGGATTGGCAACTATAGAGATTGCACTTGCGTTGTCACACAAGATTGGAATTCTTTCCAACACAAGTCCATAATCTCTAAGTTGATTTCTAATCCAAAGCACTTGAGCACAGTAACTTCCAGCAGCTATGTATTCAGCCTCAGCTGTGGAAGTTGACACAGATTGTTGTTTATTGTTGTACCAAGAGACTAGCTGGCAGCTACCTGAGGTGCTCTTCCTATTCACTCTGCATCCAGCATAATCAGCATCAGAGTAACCAACCAGATTGAACCCTGTGTCCTTGGGATACCATAAACCCAAGTTTGGAGTGCCCTTCAGATATCTAAATATTCTTTTTATAGCAATCAAATGTGACTCTTTTGGATTTTATTGAAACCTTGCACACAGATATGTACCAAACATGATGTCTGGCCTACTTGCAGTGAGATAGAGTAGAGAACCAACCATGCCTCTGTAGACTGAGATATCTACTATCTTGCCTTTGACATTATCCAATTTTGTGGCAGTGGCCATGGGTGTCTTTGCAGGTGAGCAGTCTTCTAAGTCAAACTTCTTTAATAAATTCTTGATGTACTTGGTTTGACTGATGAAGATACATACCATCCTTCCTCTGACTAACTTGCAATCCAAGAAAGAATGTTAACTCTCCCATCATACTCATCTCATATCTGCTTTGCATGAGCTTAGAGAATTTCTCACTCAGCTTCTCATTTGTAGAGCCAAATATGATATCATCCACATAGATCTGAACTAGGATAATATCATTACCATGCTTCTTGTAAAACAGTGTCTTGTCCAATGTGCCTCTAGTGAATTGATTTTCAAGAAGGAACTGTGATAAAGTGTCATACCATGCCCTTGGAGCCTGCTTAAGTCCATACAATGCCTTAAGCAATCTGTAGACAAATTCTGGGAAATGTGGATCCTCAAAGCCAGGTGGTTGTTGCACATAAACTTCTTCTTCCAATTCCCCATTCAAAAATGCACTCTTGACATCCATTTGATAGACTTTAAAGTTTGAATGAGCAGCAAATGCCAAGAAGATTCTGATGGCTTCCAATCTAGCAACAGGAGCAAATGTCTCATCATAGTCAATGCCTTCCTGTTGAGAGTATCCTTTTGTAACCGACCTTGCTTTGTTTCTTACTATTACACCATCTTCATCCATCTTATTCTTCAGAACCCATTTTGTTCCAACAATGGTTTTGTTCTTTGGTGCAGGCACAAGTTCTCATACTTTGTTTCTTTCAAATTGACTCAGCTCCTCTTGCATAGCAATAATCCAATCTGGATCCAACAGTGCTTCATCAAGTTTCTTAGGCTCAATCTGAGATAGAAAGCAACCATAGAGACACTCATTTTGAGTTGCTCTCCTAGTTCTCACTCCTGCATTTGGATCTCCAATAATTTGCTCAGCAGTGTGTGACCTATCCCATTTCCTTGAGTGCTCAGTTTGATTTCTTAACCTTGATGTTGCTTCATCATCCAAGACATGATCATTTTCATTTCCTCCCCTGTGAAGTTGCTACTATTCACAGGTGTGTCTTGGATGCTAGTCTCTTCACTGATGGTTGGATCAGATTCTTCTCTTGCTTCATCATTCTCTTGAGTTTATTGAACTAGAGTTTCAACTTCAATTTCAATCTCTTCATCAGAATCATCTAGATTTCAAACTTTAATGGATCTCTATCTTCATCATTGGCTTCTTCTAATCCAGGTAGTTTGCTGTCATCAAATGTCACATCTGTGCTTTCCATAACTTTCTTTTGACTGATGACATAAACTTTGTATGCAATTCTCTCCATAGAATAGCCAAGAAAAATTCCTTCAAATGCCTTTACATTAAACTTCCCAACATATTCTGAATTGTCTTTCAACACAAAGCATTTGCTTCCAAAAGTATGAACATACTTTAGAGTAGGCTTCTTTCCAGTCATCAAATTGTAAGGTGTCTTTCCAGTGTTTTTGTTGATGAGGGTTCTGTTCTGGATGTAGCATGCAGTGCTCACAGCTTCAGCCCAAAAACATGTAGGCATCTTTGCATCAAGCAACATTGTTTTAGCAGCCTCAATCAGAGTTCTGTTCTTTCTCTCAACTACTCCATTTTGTTGTGGAGTCCTTGGAGCTGAGAATTGTTGAGAAATGCCATTCTCTTTGCAAAATACTTCAAGTAAGGCATTTCTAAACTCTGTTCCATTATCACTTCTCAATGCAATCACACTTGCATTGTTGGCTTTTGCTTCCTTATCAACTTTCTTTATGTGCTCAATGATTACTTGTGGAGCCTCATCCTTTGATGCTAGAAATTCCACCCATGTATACCTTGTGTAGTCATCAACCATCACTAGGGCATATTTCTTTCTTGAGAGTGACATAATATTGACAGGCCCAAACAAATCCATATGAATTAATTGCAAGGACTTGGTGATTGATGTCACTGTCTTTGACTTGTGGCTTGACCTTTTCATCTTTCCTTTTTGGTAAACCTCACACACTCCTTCTTGACAGAATTCAAGTATGGGCATGCCTCTCACTAACTCTCTTTTGACTAGAGAATTAATGGCCTTGAAGTTCAGGTGTGATAGCTTCTTGTGCCATAGCCAACAATCTTCATTTGATGCTTTTGAGTAGAAGCAACAAACTTTGTCCTTGTTTGCAGAGTCCATATTGGCTACAAACAGGCTTCCTTTTCTTACTCCAGATAGAGCAAAATCACCAGTCTTCTTGTGGGTGATCAAACATTCATCTTTGTCAAAATTTACCTTGAATCCTCTATCAGTAAACTGACCAACACTTAGGAGATTATGCTTGAGACCCTTAACTAGTGCTACATCTTCAATGATGACATTACCAACTTTTAACTTGCCATATCCCAATGTGTTACCCATGCTATCATCTCCAAAAGCAACCATTGGGCCAGCCTTCTCCTCATATTGTGATAGTAGGGCCATATCACCAGTCATGTGATTTGAGCATCCACTGTCCAAAATCCACATGACCTTCTTTTCACTTTCTTTGCCCTGCAAGCACAAAGGTATTACTTTTTCTTTGGTACCCAAACAAGTTTGGGTCCACTTGGCTTAGAAACAGATTTATCAAAAATAGCATACTTATCAACTTTCTTAGGACTGATCTTCTTGTCACTGTCAGAAGTCTTAGAATCTAAATTCTTAGAATTAGGTGATAGAGGTACCTTCCTAACTCTAGGAGGACTTGAAGATTCTGGCCTTGTGTAGTGTGTGTGAATGTTGTGACTGATGCAACCATCCATGAATTGTCTTCTCAAATTAAAACAGCTAGTCATAACATTCATGTTGCATGGCATACAGTCAAGTTTATCACAGAAAGGTGAATCTCTATGTATTAATGGCACAGAGCAATCATAGAAAGGCTTAGCTACACTACCAGTTGGTTTCTTGCATGCATGAGTTAAGTGATTAGTGCTAAAACAGTTTTGACAAACTTTTCTAGGGGCATTTGGCACATAAGCATAATCATTATTCTTGTTTATCCCTAGCTTGCCATTTCTGTTTTGTTTCTTATTATCCACTTTCTTCTCAAATTCATTTTTCCCAGCTGAAACAAACTTCATAAACTTCTTAGGTCTAGGTCTACCTCCTACTGGCTTCTTGGCTTTTGCCTTAACACTCTCACTCTTAGAGGATGCTGGTTGTTCACTAGACTGTGCCTCATCCTCTTCATTCAACATTTGCTTAATGAGTAAGGCATCCTCATCAATTTCAAATGTTGGTTCTTTAAAAATTGGAGACTCAGTCTTTTTCAAAATGTGAGGCACTTCATCCTGAACAACTATGTCATCTTCAATGACAGCATAGCTTTTCCTCTGTTTAAGAGTGCCATAGTCAAGTCCAATGACAGCCTTGGGTTTAGCTTGGTTTTTCTCATGGTAGGACTACAGTAGACTAGAGGAGTTCTTAAAGGTTTTCAGTTTGAATTCATTCTCAGCTAGTTCATCCCTAAGAGCCTTCTCAACCTGACTAGCACTTAGAACCTTATTCTGTAAATATTCAACTTCTTTCTTAAGGTTATCTACTTGCATAGCAGTTAGCTCAAGTTCCTTATTCTTCTTGTTTAACAATTCATTGTTAGCAGACAGTTTGCAATCTCTTCATTAGCAGCAGTCATACTAGTATGAATATTAAACATTTCAATAGATAGTTGTTCAACCATGCATTTATACTCAGAAACAGACATATCTATGGTAGTGACAGATGGTACCTGAGAGTCAGATAGAGGTTGTTCATCCTTGGAATCAGCCATCAAGGCATAGTTGCAGAATTCTTGCTCCTCTCCATCACTATCAGAGTCATCCCAACACTTCCCTTCAGCTATGTAGGCCTTGCCTTGTGTTTGCTTTTTCAGAAGGGCCTCATACTTAGCTTCAAGCTCTAGAAACTCCTTATCCTTCTTTTTAGGCTTCTTGCATTCACTGGCAAAATGCCCTAGGTCATTGCATCTATAACACCTTACAAATGACCTATCCACATGGCTGGTTTTGAATTTATTCTTGTTTGCTTTCACACGTGCCTTGCTCTTGTTGAATGAATGGTTTTGGGGTCTAGGTTTGAAGGGTTGGTTCCTCTTAAATATGATGTTTGGAAACTTTCTGGCCATGAAAGCATATGAAGTGTTTTCCATGCCATTTAGCTCTTCAAGAGTATAGAACTCTTCTTCTTCCTTCTCCTCAACAGGTTCAGTCACTTCACCTTCATTTTCTTCATCATCTACTATCTCTTCTATCCCCAGCTGACTTGTAGATGCTTCTAGGTCTTGAGCAAATTTGTTGACAATCAAGGCACATGATGTGTTTACCATTATGCCTTGGTTGGCTTGGATAGAACTCTTCTGAAGCAACTCAAGCTCATGAGTCTTTAAAACCCCATAGAGCACATCATATGTGACTTTGTTCAAATCTCTTTCTCTTAGAGAAATGACCCTTTGCTCTAGATGGTTTGGTGAAGACAATAGAAACTTCATGTTCAACTTCTTGGTGCTGTAAACCTTCCCATTAATCTGTAGCTCAATCACCAGCTTGTGAAACCTTTCAAACATGTCAGTAATGATTTCCTTGGTCTGAGCCATGAAAGCTTCATACTGTGTGACCAGTATCTGTTTCTTATTTTCTCTAACCTTCTCTGTTCCTTCACATAACACCTCAATATGATCCCACATCTCCTTTGCTGTTTTGCAAGAGGCTATGTTAGCAAACATTGACAATTCCATAGAATCTATGATTAATAACATGAGATGACTGTCGAGAGCAACCATCTCCTTTTCTGTCTCTTTCCATTTGGATGGTTCTTTAGCCACATAAGATCTTGGAATGGTTACAGTTCCAACAGTCTTTTCAGGAATCTCCTGTTGTGGAACAAATGGACCATTCTTGAGTATCTCAGGATATAGAGGGTTAGCAGCTTTGATGAACAACAGCATTTTAATCTTCCAGAGGTTGTAATTCTCTTTGTCGAACTTAGGGACCTTCATTGTTCCTGTAGTCTTTGGTATATTCATAATCTTTTTCTGTTTTTAAATAAACAGCCTGCTCTGATACCACTTGTTGAGTATTGAACACACAAGAGAATACAGAGGGGGGTGAATGGATTCTCAAACTTTTCTTCTGATAAGTGTTTTAGGTGAAGGTTGTTTTAAGGGTTTGAATCTGGTTGTGTAACAGAGTGTGTGTTTGTGTTTAACAGATTATGTAAGTGCGGAATATAAACACAAGAACACGATATCACTTTAATCTAATATTGTATTAGATAAAGATTTGTTACAATCTGTGAATACAAATGTTAGTATTCTCAGCTTCTTTCTCAGAGAGATATTACTTGTAAAAACTATAGATCACTCTGTTTAATACTTGCTAAAGAAGTAGGGTTGTTCACTTATATCACGTGAACAACTTGCTTACAACAAATAAGGTAGCAAACAAATTTGCTTTCTAATATGTCTATCCTATTTGAGTAAACATCCAAACTGCTACAGATTTGACTTCTTAGAACTCTGTTCAGATCCACTTCTTTAGCTCTTTTTCTCTTGTACTGTCTCTCCAAGCTTCTTTGTAGGCTTTCCAACGTGCTTTACAGTATGTGGTCCATAAAGCGTCTTGGCTTGTTACAGGTTTCTGACTTGTACAATTCTTCAGTATTTTGTCTCCAAGATTGTATTCGAGAAGTAACTCTATTGGTGATTCGAGAACTAGAATTGGCTTAATCGATAACTCTGAGTTCTCGAATACTGTTGAGCTGACATATCGAATCACTTCTCGAATAAGTCTTTTCTCCAGGAATCCTTGAGATATCGAATAGAGCATTTTACTTATCGAATCCCTGAGATATCGAATAGCTTCTTTAGTCATTGAGATATCGAATGTAGCTTTGACTTGTTGACTCTTAGAGAACTCGAATGATGCTTTGACTTGTTGACTTCTTGAGTTCTCGAATAGAGTATTAGACATGTCGAATCTCTGAGTTCTCGAATGAGGCTTTGACTAGTTGACCTCCAGAAATATCGAAGATTGTCTTTTGAGATATCGAATTCCTGACTTCTCGAATGCTAGACTTCTCGAATATAACAAACATACTTCTCGAATTGGTACTTAGGCAAATCTTCATTCTCCAAATTCCAACTGTGTTTATTTTGACAGTCTTGGTCTTCAAGCTTGAGGCATGATCCTTGGAACTTCTTTCAAGCATTATTCTCTGACTTTAATTACAGTTACACAGGTAGAATTTGATGCCTGTTATAAGTACTACAACAAGTAGAAACTCTACAACTAGAGGTTCCCTCGGTTAAGAGGTCATGTAGGTAATGCAAAGCATTACAGACAATTAGGCTTGTTATTAGATGTATACAGGCATGCCTCTGTGACTAACAATACATATATTTGTAACTTCATGTAATTAATTCATTTTATTTACTATTTTATATTTATAAAATAAAAGTCAATTTACAACATCTCCCACTTGACTTATATGATAAATATCTATTTAGCTCCCACTTTTCTCATGTACTTCAAATATTATTTGAGTTAAATTTCTCTCATCAATTTAAAACAAGACCATCACCAGTGAAACATAAAACATGTCATTTTCACTTAATAGACATTAAACTTCCAAGTTCACGGATTCACATTCCAATACCTTAATCGTTTTTCCATGATCAACAAGATTGGCGCCAGAATGCAATTCTGCATCTCAAACGATTAAACACTTTCACAAAAGTAGAGATTCCAAAAGAACTTGTTCGCCTTTAATTATTCTAACTTCTTGGTTGCAACCTTAACACTTTTAACATTCTTGTAGACAACAATTTATTTATTTTCTCATAACATCTCAGACTTACATGTCAGACATAAACATGTAATATTACATAAAAATAATTTAAACAAAATTCATATTTTATTATCATTGATCATACTCCAACAAAAAAGCTTCAAACATTTCACGGGCTCGTACATGCCCATTATTGACACACTCAAAACACAATTTAAAACTCAAAAACAACTAATGACCGGGCCCACATTTGCCCATTATTCATAAATTAAAGTCGTATATTCAAAGCTTAAACAACTCATGATCGGGCTCATACTTGCCCATAGCATATACCTGCTTATCCTTTCCGATTGAAACTCCATTATTATAAAAATGCACTTCCAATCCATTTTTAAGCGCCTCATTCCAGGAGCAAACATCACATTCTTGAGGACCATCACACTATCCCCAAGATACAACCTATAAAAACCAATCCCCACCACATCTAAGTGTTAGAAAATGGATTTTGTAGAGCATATTATCTATATGTTCTTGTTTTAATTTCTGAATTCTAATGATTGAAAGTTGTTCCTTGCTATGGGGACTTAAACTTTCATATATGGTTCTAAGATATTTTCTTAGTGAAATCCATAGAGAAATAGAGTTGGAGTTGGTGGCTTGAAAAACAAAACTAGAGATGAATTTAAATTAACTATTGATTTAATTATTTTTTTAAATAGAAATGTTTAAATTAGAATTGACTAGTGGGTTTAGTTTGCAATGGGCTTTACACACTTGTCTAGTGGGTTTAGTTTGCAATGGACTTGGGCTTTACTCTTTGTATTGAACTAGTGAAACCACATTTACTCACAAATCAATTCTAATAACTCCTATGTTTGAATTCTTTGAATTCTTTAGGAGGTTACATTGTATTTAAATTAATAATAAAGTTTGGTGTTAATTTGGCTTTTAAGTGTTGAGAGGTTAAACTTTCTTTGTCCTATAAATAAAGAACAAAGTTAGTAGTAGTGATACACTTGAAACTTATCTCAAAAAAAATATACCCAACATCTCTTCTTCTCTTTGTTTTCTCTACCCCCTCACATGCATGAGTTTAGCATAATTCTGTTTGTGGTTTTTTGGCGAAGTGAGGTGCTAGTCGAAGTTGAGCCTTGTGATTGCTGTGATCATATTGCTCTGAGCTGTTTTATCCTGGAAGATTTGTTGCATGCATCCCTACACAGCGTAAGTGGGGGCAATTATCTCTTCAAGAGCATCCAGGACTTCGTTGCAAGGCCTGGTGACTCAGCTGATTGTTTATATTCTATTTTTGTTGTTACCTGCTATAGCTATGGCTACTGGTATGTCTTCTGGTCTTTCTTTGTTCTATCAGTTACTGATATGCATGCTTTCTGCGTTCATTGTTTGTTTCGTTAATTATTTGTTTGGCCTTGGCTTGTTAAATATGTTATATAACTGCCTCTATGTTGCTGTAATAGTCATTAGTTACAACAATCTTGAAGAGATAATTTGTTATATAGTATTTAGCATAATGGTTAACGACACTGAAGTTCCTATTAGTGGTCCTATTAGTGGTCCTGTTAGTGGTAGTTCTGGTGCATCTGCTGGGGTCGTGGATTGGACCACTTACAGTTTTCCATAACCCGTTGAATTGACTGGGTTGCCGGAGAAATTCAAAAGGGGCGTTGGCTTTTCTCGCTGGCAGAAAAGGATGAAGTTGTGGTCGACTGTAAAGGGTCTATGGCCTATTATAGAATATGAGAAGCCGGTTGTGGATCAAGCAAAGGCTGAATCAGTTAAGGGTTTTGCGAAGTGGGCTGAGAAGGATGACGTGGCTAGGGCGGCTATTTTGGCTGCACTGACGAACACCTTGTTTGATGTGTACTCCTCTGATGCCTACACCGCAAAATTCTTATGGGAGAAGCTGGACCAGACACATAATACTGACTCACAAGGTCTGGAAAAGTATTCTGTGGCTAGGTTCCTTGATTTCAAGCTGGTGGACAATAAGTCCATGACTGAGCAAGTGCATGAGTTCGAGATGATAGTGCATGCTTTGAAGGAGTCCGGAATGGACCTCCCTGAAAAGTTTAAGGTGATGAGTGTGATTGAAAAACTCCCAAAGTCTTGGGAAGAATTCTCTCTCTCCCTAAAAAGACAGAAAGGAGAGATCACCTGGACCAACCTTATGCTGGACATCTCGGTGCAAGAACAACACAAGTCCAAACAGGGACATGTGGTACCCACTGAGCACTGAAGCTCGAAGGTGAATGTAGCAACTGTAGGACAGAAAAGGAAGGCTGTCTCTAAGAAGGGTAATAGTAATAAACCTAAGAATGACAAGGATAAGGCCAAGAAACCAAAGACAAACAAACCATGTTGGTCTTGTGGGCAGGTTGGGCACTGGAGTAAGGACTGCCCGACAAAGAAAGCGAAGAAAGTCGAGGTGGTAGCTCAAGCGAATGCTGTGCTTGGAACTTCAAGTGGGCCTGTAGTGAACATGGTTGTTGGTGAGGCTACGACTTCTGAAACCAACGTGGACCGGTATGTTACATATAACCCTGTACTATTTTCCACTTATCTGTTAAATGAATGGTTGATTGATACTAGAGCTAATGTGCATATTTGTGCTGACGTTAGTTTATTTGTATCTTATCAACAGAGTCATAGCTTAACAGTGACGATGGGGAACGCAAGTGCCGCTCAAGTACATGGAGTAGGAAATGTGGACCTGAAGTTTCCTTCGGGTTGTGTTCTATCCCTGACGAGAGTGCATCATGTTCCCGACATGCGTAGAAATATAATAAGTGGAAGCTGTTTAGTAGCTAATGGTTTTGAAGTCTCTTTCAAATGTAATAAAGTAGTTCTTATTCATACTGGTACATTTTTTGGCAAGGGTTACTTGTCAAATGGTTTATTTGTAATAAATGCTGAGCCCATTTTGGGTACTTTGATTAATAATATTACTCCTTCTGTTAATTGTATTCAACCTTCAAATTTATGGCATGCTAGACTTGGTCACTTAAACTTTGGTGCTCTTAAAAATATGATGAACTTAGAGTTGATTCCAAGACATACCATAGAAAATAATTCTAAATGTCAAGTATGTGTGTCTGCTAGACAAATAAGGAAACCTTTTCATAATATTGTTAGGGATTCAGGTTTGTTAGATTTAGTACACACTAATATTTGTGAGTTTGGCGGTGTGTTGACTAAGGACCAGTTTAGATACTTCATTACCTTTATAGATGATAGTAGTAGATACTGTTATGTTTATTTACTTAGGCATAAGGATGAAGCACTTAGTAAATTCATTATATATAAAACTGAAGTGGAAAAACAAACTAGTAAGGTACTTAAACAGTTGAGATCTGATAGAGGTGGTGAGTATATGAGTAACGCTTTTAATGAATTTTGTGCAAGCAATGGTATAATTCATGAAGTTACCCCACCATACACACCTGAGTCTAACGGGGTTGCTGAACGAAAGAACAGAACATTTAAAGATATGATTAATAGTATGCTTATTAATTCTGGGTTGCCTAAATACATGTGGGGAGAGGCTTTGAATACGGCTTGCCATATTCTGAATAGAGTCCCTCTGAAACACATGGATAAGACACCCTATGAGTTATGGAAGAGCAAGAAGACTAGTCTTAAGTATCTTCGTGTGTGGGGGTGCCTTGCTAAGGTACTTGTCCCTAAACACAAGAGAAAGAAACTAGGTCCGAAGACTATTAATTGTATCTTTCTGGGCTATCTTGAGACTACTACAGCTATGAGATTTCTAGTGTTAAAATCTAACATAGATGGTATAGTAGTAAACACGATAGTTGAATTTCGTGATGATACATTCTTTGAGGATGTTTACCCTATGAAGACTGGTATGCCTCAAGATACTTCTAATGAAGATCCTACTCACACATCGAGTTCTATTCCTGATCATGTGGAAAAGATGAAAAATGTGAGGGCGGAACCTAGTAGTAGCTCTACTCCTAAGGAGGTAGAGGAACCACTAAGGAGTAAGCGTGCAAAGGTAGTCAAGGATTTTAGAAGTGATTTCATCACTTACAATGTCGAGGACGAACCTTTAACTTTCTGACAAGCTATGGATTCTTCAGAGTCTAGGCACTGGAAGGGCGCTATAAAGAGTGAAATTGACTCTATTGTTTCTAACGGAACATGAGAGTTAGTTGATCTCCCTCATGGGTGTTCTACTATCGGGAGCAGATGGATCTTTAAAAGGAAGTTGAACCCTGACGGATCAATAGATAAGTACAAAGCTAGACTGGTAGCAAAAGGAGGGCATTGATTACTTTGATACATACTCTCCTGTAGCTAGAATGACAACAATCCGAATGCTTGTAGCATTGGCTTACGTACATGGTCTTATCATCCATCAAATAGATGTAAAGACAGTTTTTCTTCATGGTGAACTTGAAGAAGAAATTTATATGGATCAGCCTGAGGGATTTGTTGCATCTGGTAACGAAAGAAAAGTATGTAAGTTGATCAAATCCATTTATGGCTTGAAACAAGCTCCCAGGGATTGGCATAAAAGTTTGATGAAACTATATTGCCGTTCAGTTATGTTATTAATGAAAGTGACAAGTGTGTCTACACCAAAGTTAAAGGTAGTGAGTGTGTCATCTTGTGCCTATATGTGGATGACATATTACTGTTTGGAACCAATATTAAGATTATTAGCGAGACAAAAGCTTCCTTGAAAAGGCATTTTGAAATGAAGGATATGGGTGAGGCTAGTGTGATTCTTGGTCTCAAGCTGACTCAGTCAGCTGAGGGAATAACTTTATCACAGTCTCATTATATAGAGAAATCTATACTTGAGAAATATGGTTATTCACAGTGTAGAATCGCTAGTACACCCTATGATCCTAAAGTTGCCCTTGTCAAGAATAGTTCAGGAGTGCCTGTGTCTCAGTTGAGGTATTCTCAGATTATAGGGAGCTTGCAGTATCTTGCTAACTGTACTAGACCAGATATTTCATACTCTGTGTCTAAGTTGCCTGGATATACAAGCTGTCCAAACAGAACTCATTGGGATGCTCTTGATAGAGTACTTAGATATCTGAAAGGCACAATGTACCTTAGTTTACACTATAGGAGATTTCCTGGTGTACTTGAGGGGTACAGTGATGCAAGTTGGATAGCTAAGAAGTCTGGTTCCAATGGAGTGACTGGATACGTGTTCACCTTGGCAGGTGGAGCAATATCCTGGAAGTCGACCAAAAAGACTATAGTAACTCGGTCTACTTTTGAGGCTGAGTTGTGTGCGCTTGATGCTACGGGGACGGAGGCTGAATGGTTACATGGACTTATGTCCGTGATACCTGTAGTAAGCAGACCACTTCTTGTGATTTCTATTCATTGTGATAGTAGAACAACTATCGACAAGATTAGAAGTAAAAAGTATAATGCTAAAACAAAGAGACACATCCAAGTTAGACTAAAGTCTATAAGGTGTTTAGTGTCTAATAGGATTATAGCTGTAGAGTTCATAGGAACCCAGAATAATATAGCTGATCCTTTGACTAAAGGACTAGAACCTGCAGTGGTCCTTAAGTCAAGGTTGGGGATGGGACTGTCAACCCATCATAGTTCATCATCAGTGGGAACCCAATACACATGAGAGGAGATCCCTTGAAGTGTATTCAATGTGGTAATAACAAGCTGTAAGGATGAATTGGTAGTACCTTTGCTACATAGATGATACTGTTGTATCTGAGTCTATCCCCTGTAAACTTAAAAGGTACTGACACTGCTAGTAAAGCAAGAGTTATTCTAACTCTGAATGGGGTCAAGTCATTTGACGAGATGGTAGCAGTACATCTCTGGAGATGCCCAGCTAAGCGAATGTAATTGTGTGGTCGCAATTAGAGGGAAGGGTTATTCCTTGAAACATTCGACGAACAGGATCGAGACAAGACCATTAATGTCTCAAACCCGTAGATTGGCACAATAGCCTTTGACTTGTCGTCGTCTATGGAACATGATTACACCAAACGGATTAAGATTCAAGGTGAAACATTCCATCTGAATCCGGTAGTCATCGAAGTAGAGGACTCAGGAGGGTTCAAACCCGGAAGGGTACCGACTCTGAAAAACAAGTCATGTTGAGAAACCTGAATGCATTTCTTTATGGATTTGTGGGGGATTGTTAGAAAATGGATTTTGTAGAGCATATTATCTATATGTTCTTATTTTAATTTCTGAATTCTAATGATTGAATGTTGTTCCTTGCTATGGGGACTTAAACTTTCATATATGGTTCTAAGATATTTTCTTAGTGAAATCCATAGAGAAATAGAGTTGGAGTTGGTGGCTTGAGAAACAAAACTAGAGATGAATTTAAATTAACTATTGATTTAATTATTTTTTTAAATAGAAATGTTTAAATTAGAATTGACTAGTGGGTTTAGTTTGCAATGGGTTTACACACTTGTCTAGTGGGTTTAGTTTGCAAAGGACTTGGGCTTTACTCTTTGTATTGAACTAGTCAAACCACATTTACTCACAAATCAATTCTAATAACTCCTATGTTTGAATTCTTTGAATTCTTTAGGAGGTTACATTGTATTTAAATTAATAATAAAGTTTGGTGTTAATTTGGCTTTTAAGTGTTGAGAGGTTACACTTTCTTTGTCCTATAAATAAAGAACAAAGTTAGTAGTAGTGATACACTTGAAACTTATCTCAAAAAAAATATACCCAACATCTCTTCTTCTCTTTGTTTTCTCTACCCCCTCACATGCATGAGTTTAACATAATTCTGTTTGTGGTTTTTTGGCGAAGTGAGGTGCTAGTCGAAGTTGAGCCTTGTGATTGCTGTGATCATATTGCTCTGAGCTGTTTTATCCTGGAAGATTTGTTGCACGCATCCCTACACAGCGTAAGTGGGGGAAATTATCTCTTCAAGAGTAGCCAGGACTTCGTTGCAAGGCCTGGTGACTCAGCTGATTGTTTATATTCAATTTTTGTTGTTACCTGCTATAGCTATGGCTACTGGTATGTCTTCTGGTCTTTCTTTGTTCTATCAGTTACTGATATGCATGCTTTCTGCGTTCATTGTTTGTTTCGTTAATTGTTTGTTTGGCCTTGTCTTGTTAAATATGTTATATAACTGCCTCTCTGTTGCTGTAATAGTCATTAGGTACAACACTAAGTAGGTGTTATTCCCCATAAAAATTCTTTGTTCACCTTTTTTTAACTCCTAAAACTCGGTCAAGCCTTGCTTGGTTTTTGCAATATGGCGGGTTATCCAGAGTCAATCCACCATCCATCAATGTCCATGGCTACATGACCAGCATTGCATTCAATAACCCCAACAAACTCACTTTTGTTTTTTCCCTTTTGATCTTGGCCCTTGCCCTCATTTCCTTCTTGATTCTCAGGAAATTCATTTTTGAAATGTCCATCCTTTCCACAAGCATTACAACTTCCAAGTGGAAACTTCTTCTTTTGCTGATGTGGCTTAAAAACTCTCCCTTTCGAAGGACCTAAGCTTCCTTGTCCTTTATTTTGCTAGCTTGACTTAAATTTTC
This sequence comes from Saposhnikovia divaricata, assembly GCA_036435485.1. NCBI lineage: Eukaryota > Viridiplantae > Streptophyta > Magnoliopsida > Apiales > Apiaceae > Saposhnikovia > Saposhnikovia divaricata. Next base: position 94,562,606 of record CM071596.1, read on the forward strand.
CTTGAGCTAAGTTTAGCTCCTCATCTTGCACCAAATTCAACTCCAACTGCCTTCGGTTATTAACCAAATCATGTTCCATAGCCAAAGCCGCAGAATGTTGAGATGCACTTTTGATAGTTCCATTCAACCTCAAAGTTGTTGCAGCCATATTAAATGAGCTCGGGAGACTATTCAAAATCCAAGCAATTTGCATATTCTCGGACAACTCATTCTCGGGCGCTGCCAAATCTTTAGCCATCACTAGCATCTTGTTGCAATGGTGATAAGTGGATTTTTATCCATTTGGGTCGTTCTATTTTGGCTTGAATTGATCGCTTAATCCTCGAGTATTTGTGTGGTTTAACGTGTTTTGTGGAGTTTGTGCAGGAATTAAGTTTTTGCAGGTATTTATGGTGTTTTGTAACTTTTGGAACAGAAGTGGTTGTGGTGTAAAAACGGCGCGCGAAGAATTAGTTTCTAACTCAATTTCTGCAGAGACAGCATTAGAGGAGCGCGACCGCGCTATGTTTACATTGGAGGAGAGCGCGACCGCGCTAGGCAGGGTTGACAGATTTAGTGGAGCGCGACCGCGCTATAAAAGCAAAGGAGAAGAGCGCGACCGCGCCAAGGGAAAACGGGGCCGCCAGAACTTGTTCCAATTCTGATTTTAAAGAGGAATGTTGCCGTTTTCTTATCCTATTCGACATGGAAATATTCTTGAACGGTGGGAATAGTCCAGAAGCTTTATTTGACAAGGGAAGTTGCAATCTATATCATATTTAAAGATGGAAATTGTCAAATTCAATTCCTACTCAAGAATGGCAATTGTTTGGAGAAGAGGCAATATTAAGCTATAAATACACATGCTTGGGTGAAAGGCAGAGTGTGTAAACTTGTAACACTATAACTAATGTAACTCAAACTAAAGGAAAAGATACTTAATCAGAAGACAATCAAGAACAAGAAGTCACAAGAAATCAACACTAAATGAAGACAAGGTAATTGATACAATTCAACATGTTAACTATGATCAATCGAAGAAGAAATCATTGAGAGAAGTTCAAGTCAAAGTTGTTCATGCCTCAGTGATTTGGAAAGCCAAGAATCAAGATCATAACTATCAGTATCAATAAGACCAATTGATTTCAAGTGAACAAGAAGGAAAGCAAATATTGGAAAACCACATTTCTAATTGGATATGGTAATTTATTCAAGAAGCAAAAACCCTATCAAGACTAGTCACTTATGAACCAGACCGTTGCATCAAGTGTCAGGACATTGATAGCAAGTTTATGTCAGTAATAAAGATCCATATTCAAGAGCTTAGTGAAGAACAAAGAAGACATGAAGATATCACAAGTTCAAGATGTGCATTGAAGTTTCAAGTTGAAGAACAGAATATTTTCTAAGTACTAAATATTCTAGATGACCAAGTAGAAGTTTCTAAGTAGAAGTTCTACTTAGAAATTCGAGATGGCTAAGTAGAAATTCTCAAGTAGAAGTTCTACTTAGAGTGCAGCTTCAACATCACATGGCATCTTCTGATTGGCAGATTTCCAAGCTTTCAAGATAAGGCAAGATTTATGTGGACATCATTGGGCCACGTACATCTTAGTCTTTGAAGACTACAGGACATAGATTACATGTAGTATAAATAGAATTACTTGTGTAATGTTTTAGTTAATGAGCAATTCTTGAGAAAAACACAAGAGAAAAAGAGAGAGTGCATTCACAGAGCTTAGTATCATTCACTTCTCTCTGAACTTCTGTTATACTTTGTAATGAATGTTGTAGGAACCATTTCAAGTTATATATGAGACATATATTCCTTGAATCTGTGTGTTCGTTTATTACATCGTATTTATTGCTTCTTATATTCGAAAAGTTGTATTCACCCCCCCTCTACAACACATTTGGACCTAACAATTGTTATCAGAGCTAAATGTTTAACATACAAAACATAGATCCTTGTGTTGAGTAGAAGAATCGTGAGTTTTCATTTTCTAGATCTACTTTTCATTTTCTTGAAAAGTGTGCCTTAAATCGTTTGTATTGAAAACTCATCTGAAAAATTATTTAAATGCTCCAGGTGTGATTATTTAGCTTGGATGTATTTTAATTAATTTTTGTGAATTAATCTGGGTACTTTCATATTTGGTGTTCTTGAGTGTTCATCATCTGTTCTTATCAAAGAAGACTACCCAACAACTTTTTGATCTCCTTTTCAATAGTAAAAGAATAAAAAAGGTGTTCTTGGACTTTTTTATTTGCATTATTCACGGCCGAAAGTGTAACAGACATACTCAGTGCCTAGCAAGTGGGTTAGGTGAGTAAAGCATTCAAAGTCAAAAGGTGCTAAAGAGATAATATTGTTTATTCAATATTAAAGTAATCTGCAAACAAATTATTCTAAGGACAAAAGTTCTACATAGAATTTCTACTTGAGAATTTCTACATAGAATTTCGACTTGGACAATTTCTACTTGGTGAATTTCGACTTGAGCAAAATTTCTACTTAGAGAAATTTCGACTTAGGCAAAAGTTCTACATAAATATTCTACATAGCCTAGTCTTGGGTACTTAGAAACTTTTAGTGACCAGAATTGAGATGGCTCCTAAAAATGCATTCAAGATCCCAATGTTCAACCGAGATCACTATGAAGAATGGGTTTTCAGAATGAGGCTATATTTAGAGACTGTTAACCCTGAATATCTGGAAGTCCTTGACAAGGGTAAATTTGTCCCAATGGTGGTTATTCCTGCACATACGGAAGGAGGAGTGGTTATACCACCTCGGTCTGAGCCTAAAAAGGTCTCGGAGTTTTCGGATGCTGACAAGGAACAAATAGCTTGTGATACTGCCGTACGACAAACCTTGATGGAATCTCTTGATCATGAAATGTTTAATATAGTCAAAGGTCTGACTACAGCGAAGAAGATTTGGGACAAGATAGAAGTTGTCATGGAAGGATCTGCAGAGGTCAGAAGCAACAAGACACTCATACTCAAGATGGAGTATGACACCTTTAGAATAAGGAAAGGAGAAGGCATAACAGATGTCTACCTACGATTCAGTCAGTTGGTATTGGATTTGAATCTGAGAGGTGTAACTCTCCCCATGGTTGAGACTAATACGAGATATCTGAGGAACCAGCCAAAAAGCATTGAACATAGGGTCTACGCAATAAGAGAAACCAGAGATTTGCATACAACTTCTCTGGAAGAATATTATGGAATATTAAAGACCTATGAGCTGGAAACACTTCAAGATCAAGCATGGGACAATGATTCAAAGGGAAAAGAAAGTGCATCAGGATTAGTTGCTGATGAGGAAGAGTCTAAGAAGGCAATGGTTGCAGCAAAGCCTAAATCATCACTTGCACCACACCAAGTTGATAATGATGACGAGTGCGCATCTGACAGTGATGATGACTACTACACCCAAGAAGAGCTGGACAACATGGACGATAGTGTCGTGGCATACATGGCAAGGAAGTTCAGCAACATGAGATTCAGAAAGAGCAACCAACCACAGAGAAATTCTTCATCTTATTATCGGGCTGCTAGGGGTGGTGGTAGTTCGTCAGGCTACCAAGGTAAAGGCAAGAATACCAGTTACAAATCTCCATTGGATTTCAAAATGAAGTTCAAATGCTATAATTGTGGTGAAGCTGGACACTTTGCCTCGGACTGCAAAAAGACTAAACAGACTTATCCAAAAGAGACATATGAAGCCCTCAAAAGCAAGTATGAAGCACTGGTGAAGGAAAGACATGGAAAACGAGCTTTATTGGTGATAGAAGGAAGAGCTTGGGATGATTCAGATGAGGAAGATGTTACTCATGTAGCAAACTTTGCCCTCATGGCTGAGACATCAGAGGAACCAGAGGTACCAGTTCTGACTCTTAAAGTAGAAATGTCTATTGATGATTATAAGGAACAGAACGGGGCTCTTAGTGAAGAGATCTATATGTTGTGCAAAAGCCTAGACTCTTCTCAAAAGGAACAGAAAACACTTGTTGCCAAATGCAGAATGCTTGAGGCAAAAGTGGAAGAGCTAGAGGCTGCTTGCACTGTAGATACTTCCCTAAGAGACTTTATTACATCTCTGGAACACAAGCTCGTCCTTAAGGAAGAAGTAGAAGCATGTCTTAGGAACAATCTAGCTGAGTTAGAAACAAAATGCGAAGCTTACAAACTAGCAGCTAGTAAAGTGTATGTAGATAATGACACATTTAAGAGGATAACTGGAGTAGGTGTAGGACTTGATTATTCTGACCTTCCTAAGAAAGAAGGAAAGAGACCTATTGACCCTAGTTCCAGTGACCTTAAAAAGGAAACACCTAGAATTCTTAAATCGTCTGTCAAACCTATCTACAAACATCTTGTTCCTAGAATAGAAGAAGAAGAGACTGAATTGATAGCTAGATATGAGATTGAGATGGAAGATCGCCAGAAAGAACAACCTATAACTCCTATCAAACAAGTTAAAATCAATTTCTCTAGAGATGAATCTAGACTGGGATTAGGAGCTAAGGCTGTTAAACAACAAGGAAAGAGAGAGAAAGGCATAAAAGAGGTTAAGGCTGAACGAATAAAGAAAGCATGTTATCATTGTAAATCTACTGAACATCTTTCTTATGCATGCAAAGCTAACATAAATGTTCATGCTGCACATGCCATGCCTACCACACATACAATGAATAATCTGCATCAGAATCATGCACAGTGTGGTCAACCTAATTGTATGCCATGCACTTTTAACATCATGCAAACTTTTGTGCATTTAATGAATGCATCTAGCCAGTCATGCTCAAATACTGTTGCTAGTTCAAACATCAAGAAAAAGTATGGGAGAGCTAAGACTGTCAGTCCTCCTAAAGTTAGGGGTGACAAACCTTCTCCTAAGACTGACAAATCTGTCAAGTCTGAGAAAGGAAAGGAGATAGTCGAAAGCTCTAGTAATGTGAAGAAAAGTGCATCTCCTGTTGTTAAATCTGTTGATTCTCGATCTTATCGAAAAGCCGGACCCAATCAAAGTTGGGTTCCGAAGAATGTCTAACCAATCTGTCATTGCAGGGCGTTAAGCAGAATAGAAATAAAGTCATATGGGTGCTAGACAGTGGAGCATCGAGGCATATGACTGGAAACAAGTCCCTGCTTACAGAGTTGGTTATGAAGGCTGGCCCTTATGTTACCTTTGGAGATGACAGCATAGGTGTGACTAAGGGATATGGCAAACTGAAAACTGGCAATATCATCATAGAAGATATTTCCTATGTTGAGGGACTGAAGCACAATCTGTTGAGTATCAGTCAATTCTGTGACAAAGGTTACGAAATTGTCTTCAACAAGAAAGGTGTATCAATCACTCACATCAAGGAAGGCTCACTAGCTTTGAGAGGAGTTCGAAAGGCAGATCTTTTTGTTGCAGATATGGATTCAGCAAATCAGAATAAGGTCACCTGTTTCTACAGCAAAGCCTCGGATGATGAAAGCTGGTTATGGCACAAAAAGCTATCTCACTTAAACTTCAAAACGATGAATGCTCTCGCGAGGCGAGAACTGGTGAGAGATCTACCTCAAATGGAATTCGCTTCGAAAGGACTCTGTGAAGCTTGTGAAATGGGAAAGTCGAAGCGAGCATCGCATAAAAGCAAAGAAATTTCTAGTATTACTGAGCCTCTGCAACTTCTTCATATGGATTTGTTTGGCCCAGTGAATGTCCTATCATTGTCTAGGAAAAGATATGCATTGGTAATCGTGGATGACTTCTCCAAGTATACATGGGTATTGTTCGCAATGACGAAAGACGAAGTACCTTTCTTAATCATTGATCACATCACTCAAATTGAGAATGTTTCAACACTTACTGTGAAGACGATTAGATCAGACAATGGCACTGAATTCAAAAACGCAGTGCTGAATGTAATAACCCGAATTTTTGGTAGAATTAAAACTTTTCTTATTAGGATTAAGTGCATCAGTGAATAGTGTTTCCATACGTGAATAGTGTTTTTCATGGATGAATAGTGATTTTGGGAACCAAGAAATTTTTCATGCCACCCTATGTACGAGACATGGTATGGATATTTCGAAGTCACATTAGTGATTCACGGAGCAAATAAGTGTATGTAAAGACGATCGGAATTCAGAAATTCCAAATTCTATTTTGGTGTAATATTTGACCAGGCAGTGAATTATATAATATTATATTCAAGAAATGAGATATTAAATTTGAGGATTTGAGGATTTAATATTTGAGAATTTTATTATATTTGATTTGAGGATTTATAACGAAAACCATTGAGACAGTGAAACGAACATTCTAGAAATCGTTGAAACTTTACCACGAGATTAAGCGATTAAACGAACAAATCGTGGATTAAGGATTGAGATTATGACAAGATTAAATATCCTACATGATCATCAAGAGAATTATATCAAGTGGATTAAATGATTTAATCAAGGATTAAATCAAAACAATTTAGAAACAAAGTGATTTAAATCACTTAAAACAAACCAAAAACCAAACAAATATCCATCAAGCTTATTGGATACACCTTGCACAAGCCCCAAGAGGGTCAAACTCAGCCACCTAACTGATCTTATCAACATATTAGATCAAAAGCTAGTTGAGCAAGTCAAAGAGAAAAAGGGAAGGAAAAGAAAAGCAAGAACCCATTTTCTCCTTAAGAAAAATCTGCTCCTTTTTAGCAAATTCAAAGTGTCACTTCCAAGCATCCAACAATGGTGATCTATAGCTTAAAACAAAGCTCTTTCATAGGAAAAGGTATGGTAAAAATTTGAGAACCATCCAAGGATTTTTCCATTTTCAAATAATTAGTGAAAGTGATGATGAATAGTGTTCTAACTTGTTTCCATGGTTTTTATCTTTATGTTATGGCCTTCCATGGATCATCCAAGCAAGGTTTAAGTGTTGTGAGACCTTACTAGCATCTTTAAGCTTCCTAGGCAGGTATAACTCTCTTCCATGCCTTGTAATTTTGTGAGATTTTGGAGAGTTTTGAGTTATAGTTTCATTGTTATGGTTTTAAGTGGATGACTTGCATATTTATCTTGTATAAGTTTTATAAAAATGGAAAACCATGGTTTTAGCCTCAAAGTCAGTTGACAACTTGAGATAGATGATGAATAGTGAATATTAGTCTTGAGAATTGATTGTAAGCTTGGTTGGGTTGGTTAAAATTTGGAAATGTCCGAATTATAGCCGTCGTAATGGCGAAATTTCGTTACCCTTATAAACAGTTAATTCCCGAGACCATAACACCATTTTTAGCATCACCACTGCCTATGGTTACAAAGATATGGTTGTCTAGTTTATTTTTCCGAAATAATCGAGTTAAAAGAGTTTACGGTTTAGGAGAAATCGCGAAATTCGTAAAAGTGGTTCAAAGGATTTTATCGCAGAAATATAACTACTTTGATGATGAGTTCGAAACCCTTAACAGTCGAATTAGAATGTGAAATTTTGTGGTAAAGTGCTAAGGTCAGTTAGCGAGGTTTGTGCGAAGGTCTCGAGTCCAAAAGATTATTTTACGATTTTATAAAAATGAAACAACAGAGGTTGCGCATGTGAAAACCACTAAAAACGCGACTTAGAAACCAATGTTCCAAAAGGTTGAGTATAACTTGGATTCGAGGATGAATTTCGAACCAAACTTACGACTTAATTAATTGCGGATTAACATGGACTTAGTATGAGCCTAAAATGAGCTAGTGTTACCTTGGTTATGTTTCGCTTGTGTGTTTAAGCGTTGAATTATAAGAGGATTATCTAGGGGATTAATCCTGCGTTTTCTTTTGACTTTGTCTAGATGGACCGAAATCGTCGCGAGCCCTATCGTATCTCGAGTACCAGGCAAGTGTTCTAAACCATACTTTGTAGTATTGGTTCTATATTACTGTTTTGCCATGAATAGAGTTATACAATGTTGCGGTAAATGCTTATATTGCCAAATATATAATGTTTGCTTTCTGATTCACATATAAATTTTGAGATGAGTTAGAACGAACCGGTGTATATTGTGGCTCTAAGTATAAGAGCATAATTATTGTGTTCGACTCTAGACCGGGAGTCGGTATTTTGATATATATAACTTCAAAGCGTATTTCTTCTCTTTTCTTTCTTGCTGGTCTTCCTTCCTTCTCTTCCTGTTTCTTAGTAGTGTTGTGTCCTGTTTTTTTTTTTTCCGTTTCTTGGTCTCCTCATCACCGTCCCCCTTTTTCCGTTCTTTCTTCATTTCATCACCTTACATACCTCGTCCCTCTCTCTCGCGTTTTCTTATCGTCTTCGCAGCTCTCTTTCTTCTTCTCCCTCGTTTCATCTTGTGCGCTGTTTCCCTAACAAATCGACTCTCATCCAATTTCAATCACGCTCCTTTTTCATCCCCCCCTATCAGCCAGCACTTTCCGTTCTTCGCCTCCCCTGTTACCTTCTTTATCGACCTCTCTTCCCTTCCTTTTCCCCTTCTCCGTTTCCCTCACCGTAACATCCTCCACCATTCACGTCGTCATTCGGTCCGTTCTTAATTCTACTCCCCCACCCTTTCTTTTTCCCCCTTCACCCTGCTCTTCTTCTTTTCGACAATCATTGAAACCTTGTGGCTTCCCTTCTGCGTTCCACCCGGCCTCGCTATCTCGACCACTCCCTCGCCCCTCTTCTTTCAACAAGCTTACAATCCTTAAATCATCCATCTCTCTCCGTTTTTCCGTCCCTCATCCTCGTTCGTTCCATCCTTTCCCCCTTCTCCAGCGGCGATCGTCATCTCCCCAATCTCTTCTCCCTACCTCTGTTTATTCGTTTGCTCTTTTGTTTCTTTTGTTTTTTTTGTAGTTCTTTTTTCGTCCATCCTTTTCCCTTTTTGCCTTGTTTTTATTTTTTCTTTGTTTTTGGTTTCGGTTCTGTTGTTTTTGGTGTGTATTCGTGTGTTGTCATTTTGAGTCTCCTGTGTCTTTCTGATTCTCCTGTCATTGCTCTTTTGTCATTTTGTTTATATTTTTTTTTATTCGTTTTGTTATTGTTTCGTAATTCGTTTGTTGTATTTTTATTACTTCTCGTTTTGCTTTTTCCGGTTCTTTGTTCACGCTGGTATCTTGGGTTTGTCGATGTTACGTAATTTGCGTGTTGGTAGTTTGAATGTAGGTACCTTAACGGGCAAATTTCTGGAGCTAGTAGACGTGTTGAAAAAGCGTAGAGTGGATGTGGCGTGTATCCAAGAGACGAGGTGGAAGGGGGCGCGGTCAAGAGTAGCGAACGGTTATAAATTGTGGTATTCAGGTCTTGCCAACGCGAGAAACGGAGTGGGTATTCTTTTGTCGGAAGACCTAAAAGACGACGTCGTGGAAGTGAATAGGTGCAATGACAGGATCATGTCCGTCAAGGTGGTGGTTGGGGAGATGGTGGTCAATGTGGTGTGTGCGTACGCCCCGCAAGGCGGTTTGAGCGACGCTGAGAAGGAGGCTTTTTGGGTCTGTTTAGATGGGCTGGTAGGGAGTATTCCTGCTGACCAATTCGTAGTGTTGGGTGGCGATTTCAATGGTCACATTGGCGAGAGGTCAGATGGTTTTCCCAGTGCTCATGGAGGTTTTGGCTTCGGGACCAGGAATGCCGGTGGGTCCGCTCTGTTGGAGTTTGCTTCGGCCCAGGATTTGGTTATTGTTAATTCTATTTTTCAGAAGAGGGCTGAGCACCTCATCACCTTTAGTAGTGGGGGACGCAACACTCAAATCGATTACCTTCTGGTGCGCAGCCGGGACGCTAGAGCATGCGTGGATTGCAAGGTGTTCAGGAGTGAGGCGTGTGCTTCCCAGCACAGGTTATTGGCCATGGATCTATCCATGGAGGGCCGAGTTGTTCGAAGGAAGAGAGAGTTTAGACCAAGAATCCTCTAAAAAGACTTGAAGGGCGAGAAGGCGGCGGAATTCAGGGAGGCCTTGATCAACGAAGGTTGTTTTGCGAGTGGGGGAGATGCTAGCCTCAGGTGGACCAAGATGGCTAAGGCCATCCGGAGTGTGGGCGAGAAGGTGGTGGGGGTTTCCTCAGGGAGGTGCAGCGGCCAAAAGGAGTCGTGGTGGTGGGACGAGGAGGTTCAGAAGAAAGTTAAGGCTAAACGTGCGCTTTTTAAAGAGCTTTCCTCGACCTCCGCAAGGCCGGAGAGGTTTTTGAAGCTGGAAGCATACAAGATGGCTAGACGAGATGCAAAAAAGGCAGTGGCGAAAGCTAAAGCGGAGGCTTATGAAGGGCTGTACAAGCGCCTAGATTCCAAGGAAGGAGCGAATGCCATCTTTAAGCTAGCTAAAGCGAGGGAGAGAGGGCGGCGCGACCTGGGATCTGTTAAGTTTATTAAGGATGATTCAGGCCAAGTGTTATTGAATGAAGATGCTATTAAGGAGAGGTGGAGTTCGTATTTTCATAATCTGTTCAACGAGGATAGGAGGAGTGGTGCCGGGGTGGAGCGTGAGGTCTCTCTTTCGCCGGGGCTGTCTATCGATTCCTGTGAGCGCATCAGCAAAGATGAAGTCAAGGGTGCCCTTCAGAAGATGGCTAGAGGGAAGGCGGTTGGCCCGGATCTTATCCCGATCGAGGTTTGGCTTTGTCTTGGTGAGGTTGGCATTCAATGGTTAGCAGATCTGTTCAATGTTCTTCTTTTGGGTGCTAAGATGCCAGCTGAATGGAGGCGTAGTGTCGTGGTCCCTTTTTTCAAGAATAAAGGCGATGCCCAAAGTTGTAATAACTACCGGGGAATTAAATTACTCAGTCATACTATGAAACTTTGGGAGAGAGTGGTGGATAGTCGGATTAGAAGAGTAGTTGAAATCTCGGAAAATCAATTTGGATTTATGCCTGGGAGATCGACGACCGAGGCTATTCATCTCGTTAGACGCCTTATGGAGAAGTTCAGGGATCGTCGCAAAGATCTTCATATGGTATTCATTGATCTTGAGAAGGCGTATGATAGCATCCCCCGTGAAGCTATCTGGAAGAGCCTTCAGGAGAGGGGAGTGCCGTTGGCTTACGTTAGGGTGATTCAAGACATGTACTCCCAAGCTAGCTCTTGCGTTCGGACCCCAGTGGGGGACTCCCGTTTCTTCCCTGTTGAGATGGGGCTCCATCAGGGGTCGGCCCTTAGTCCTTTTCTTTTCGCCCTTATCCTTGATGTCATGACGCGAGGGATTCAAGATGCTGTCCCTTGGTGCATGCTCTTTGCGGATGATATCGTGCTAGTGGCGGAATCGAGGGGGGAGGTGAACGAGAAATTGGAGCTTTGGAGATCTACCTTGGAGTCACAAGGGTTACGTATGAGCCGTTCTAAAACCGAGTATCTCTGGTGTAACTTCAGTGGTGAGGCCAGCGAAGAAGGGGTGGAGGTTAGGATTGAAGACCAGATCGTCACGCAGACGGACAAGTTCAAGTATTTAGGTTCGATCATTCAGAAGGAAGGTAAGATTGAAGTCGATGTCACGCATCGTATCAAGGCAGGGTGGTTAAGGTGGAGGGCAGCGTCAGGGGTGATGTGCGATAAGAAAGTCCCTTTAAAGTTGAAAGGGAAATTCTATAGAGCGGCTATCCGTCCTGCGATGTTATATGGTTCGGAGTGTTGGGCGGAGAAGAAGGCCCTCGTAAGCAAGTTGGAAGCAGCGGAAATGAGGATGTTGCGGTGGTCTTGTGGGCGCACGATGTTGGACAGAATCCCAAATTCGGTGTTTAGGAGCGAACTTGAAGTGGCGCCTTTTTCTGCGAAACTTAGGGAAGGAAGGTTGAGATGGTTCGGCCACGTTCGTAGGAGACTGGTTGGAGCCCCAGTGAGGAGGGTCGAGAGTCTTTCGGTTGGTGGGGTGAGGAGGAGAGGCAGACCGAGGAGATCGTGGGAAGAGCAGCTCAGGCTGGATTTGAAGGCTTTAGACTTAAATGAGTCCTTGTTAGCAGATAAGTCTGCTTGGAGGCGGCGTATCAGAGTGGTGGATTCGCTTTTAGGGTGCGGTTCGGTTGTCGAGAGTCTCAGAATTGGGTTGTCGCGGTTAGCGATTTTGTAGTAGTTCGGCTGTTAGCTTTCTCACTTTGCATTTGTAGTGTCTTCTGTTTTTTGGTTTTGCAGTCTCAGGGATCCTGGCTCGGTACTGTCTCTGTGCAGGATTTTCGTGGGTTTGGAGCGCTTCAAGGTACGAGTATCATAAATTATCGCAGTCAGGTATGCCCCATGTGGAGAACGCCATGGGCTCAGGTTTGGCTTTGATCATTTCCATATCAGTTGGTTCCCCTTTGTATTTACCACACTCTTTGTATGTCGTGCACTTAGCCGAGGGTCTTCACGGAAACAGCCTCCCCGCTTTAAAAGTGGGGGTATGGTCTGCGTACATCCTACCCTCCCCAGACCCTGCTCTGAGCGGGATATACTGGGTATGTTTGGTTTGGTTTGGTTTGGTTTAGTTGTGGAAACCCGGAGGGATTCCAACGGCAAAGTGCTATGTATTCTGAGGAATGTTATTTAGTATCATCATTATAATTTCAAAAAGTATTTATTACTTGGTAAAGATTCGAGGATTGTTATTTGAGTATTATCTCACTTGAGGAATATTAATCAAATATTATTCCATTAAGAGTATTATTGAATATTTCACGATATACGATGCAAGGTACATGCATAGTTCTTTTGACTTAATATATTGTCATACTTGAAGTGTGATTTTTAATTAGACGACTTATAAACTAGAGGTGATCTAGTAGCTATAAGCCGGGTTTACGATAGCCCTTAGTATAGGGCATATGTTTCGATTAATTTGTTACGAACCGCGAGGCGGTATATCGTACACGTATTACAATTATTTTCTGAATATTATTTATTTAGTAAATAATATTCGAGGATTATAATTACATGGAAAATATTGTTTCAAATATTTATTTAAAGTATGATTTCATAATCATACGTGAGTTATTTATTTAAATGAATCTTAATTCGGATTTTCATTTAAAGGTTTCTAGTTATCTCTAGATGACTATTTATTTAATGAATATTATTCTAAATATCATTTAAAGTTTTCCTTATTATTAATAAGGATTGTTTAATTGACGAATATTATTTCAAATATTCATTTAAAGGTTGTTAATTATAAACTATTTCATTATTTATTTATTAAATGAATACTATTTTGAATATTCATTTAAAGGCTTTTCGAATAATCATTTAATGATTATTTATTTAATGAATATTATTCTGAATATTCACTTCTGGGTTTAAGCGTAATAATTTTATTTAATTATATTCTTTAAACATTCTCGATTTAATAAATATTATCTGAATATTTATTAAATACTTTCAATATAGATGGAATAGTTTATGTATATAAATGCATATTTGACTTCAATAATTATGAAGTGTATTATGAGTTTTATTCAAGGTATCTTGTATATTTCTGACTTCTGGACTTTCTATGAATTATGTTGAGAGCCTATCTCATTTGGCCTAACAAAGATTTTCAGAAAAAGATCATCAGTATACTGTTCAGGTCCCCATGATTCAAAATCAACTTCTTGCCTGTAAAGGTGTCGCTTTCCTTCAAAACCGGGGAACCTTATTTGAGATAACTTTATTATTACTTAACTTTTGAGTCAAGGATGTTGAAAGAAAAATTATTTTCAACTCATTGCGTATGAGTCAGAATGACTCTGGTTACCTCCTCAACACTCGAGGGGTAAGATTGATGTAACAAGTTTTAATCCATTAACAAGCTATTGCTTGGGAAATATTGGTGAATCCTTCCTTTACAATGGTGACGACTACTTTGTGGATTCTGGTCAACAAGTATTATACTTGGGGGAAGGGGGATGAGCCTTACGTTTCAGAGTCATGGATTTTACTCGAACTAGGAGTATGTGTGTATGAGGCTGTGAATCAGTCCATCACTGATAACAGGTGTAAGAGACTGTGGGACAGCCCATCCTGGAAATAGGGTCCGAGTTGCGCCGGTCCCAAACTATGCCCAACCGTTGGCTAGGGAAATCCGGCGTATGGTGGTGTCCATATGTTCTTCCTTCTACATGTAGAGAAACAAACTTTGAGATGCACAAACTTATGACTGATCATCATAAGGTTTGACATCTGGCGCGAGATACTCCAGTATTAGTTCATCATCCAATTTGGATATTTCTGCAACATTATCGAGAGCACCCCGATCGGAAAGCTACGGCTGGGTGACCGATAAGTGTTGGCAGGGTTGAAAAGTGTTCAAAACTGATGTTACAATAACCTTCCTTATAACTTCATTTTTTAAGCTATATGCTGATATTCTGCTTATGGTTGATATAGCAGACATGATTTTTTTGAAAAGGTTATTGGTGTGCTTTGAAACCTCATCCTTTTATAAAATGCAAGAACTGTTCATATTGCGATAAAGATTAAAGATATATCATGAAAGATGATATTTATATATTGATTTTCTACTTACCTTCTTTTCATAACAGATATTTTGACGGAAAGGTCATTATTGTGATTATGAACTTATCATGTTCATTTACTGATTATTTTAATCATTATACTTTCCCTATTGAGGTTTCTTGGATACAGATATTTTATTAATGATATTAAGTATCCGTGGTATTATGAAAACCCCAAGTATATGATGGGATATTTTGTGAACTCTATTAACCACTTGCTGGGCAATTCTTTCGCTCATACTTGTTTGTTTTATATATATTAGCCTTTCAGAAAGAGGTAAACGGATGAGGGTTATCTGCGTAGCTCGGAAGAAGCAGGCGGACTACCTTATGAAGAAGACAGGATCCAGAACATCTATAGCTGGAGTAAGTTACATATGGTTTTATTAATTTGTAATACATATATCACATTGTATAGAGTAGAACTAGTTGCTGGTATACTTCTCAACGAAGTTATACTAGCGGAATAAGATTTGTAAGACACGGTGTAATTTGATTCAATGGAGGTAATGAAGTGAGTAATGTAAAGACTTTAGTTCTGGTTTCTAGCCCTATAACCTATAAGATGCTTGGTAGTTGGGGTCTCAATGATGTATTTCAGTTATTCAATGATTACAGATGGATTAATGTTGTTAAACAGGTGAATTGTTAATAAGGATTTCCGCGTGACGACCAAATCCCTGACCCCGGATTTGGGGGTGTTACATAAATGGTATCAGAGCTGAGGTTATAGTAAACTAGAAACGAGAGTGTGTAGGAGTGTGTATAGTTATGTGAGAACGTCAGAACTCATGTAGAGTTCATGTTGGACTATTGGATATAGTACCAACGGTTAAGTTAAGGTGTGAATGCTACGTTGAAGAATATGATGATGTAGACCTCGCTTCTTGTGGTGATGAATATCTACCAAAGAATGCTCAGAGATAAGTATTGGTCGGCAGGGGCATAGATCGCCTGAGACATGAATTTAAGATGATTTGAGGGAATTCATGGATGCAGTTATGTATTCCCCGAACTATAGGGAATTTTCAAAATTATGATGAAGGATAGAAAGTTGACATCGGATATGGTGGTAGAGAGGGTTGAGATACCGAATATGCCAGACCCCGAGGCCTCTGAGCAGATACATAATGATGCGTTCCTTGAGATGGACGCTGACCCAATAGAGGAGGATCCAGAGGAGGATCTAGAGGAGGACCTCATGGAAGGTCAAGGGAATAATCTTGTAGAGAACGAGCCGAGTGATAAAGATGTGATATGTTTACTTGAGGACCGAAAGAATCCTTAGAGAGTGATTAAGTGACAAGACAAGAATTTGGAGTCGATTATGATTCATCAGGAGATATGATGAAGCGAATGGAGTAGAGTTTTAAGAATAGATGAGATAGAGGTGGTATCAACTGTTGCCCACGACTGGATCGTTCGGAACTTGGCTGTTGATTTGATTGGAATAAATACAAGGACAAATGAGTAGAGGACCCGGCTGACGGCCGAGGAGGAAATTACGAGGATATAACTGAGAAGTCGGAGTCAGATCCGGGTACTGCTGGTTTTGAAGAATAACTAGTTATAAAGTAATGTTCCCTTTAAGTGGGGGGGTTAAGTAAACTGACTGTTGGTAATATAGACTACTCGGACGTATATGTATCAGGAAAATGCGGCATGTTCCGTGTGAAACTTTGGTTTTCCCTTCTATGGGAGGTGTATATTTGGTTCCTTTCTAGTGGTTAAACTTCCAAGTTTATGTCGATTGTTCCGTTATTATGACTGCTTACGATTCTACCTGTTTGGATGTTCATAGAATTGTTCTTCAGGTTTCGAAATTGATTTCCTAGTATTAATAGTGGATAAATAGACTGACCAAATTTCCCTGATATTGGGAAGAGATTCGACAAATTTTTGGCAAACCTTGTCTTTCCGATTATCAGAGCATGTCGCCAAAGAGAGTGAAAACTACAGGAAACCTGGTCGATTGGTTAAGGTAATCGCCATATGGGTTGGTGGACAGACCCGGAGTGTTAAAATGGACTGTAGAGATAAAATGATGAAGTTGAGATTGGACGGTAAAGATGAACCATATTTAAAGGACCAAGACGGACTGAGAAATTCTGGGATTGACTTAAATGAAAGGCTGTTATGCCAAAAGTGTTAAGCTATGTGGCACACAGGATTGATAGATACCGAATTTAAGCCTGTATTTTTCTAATGATCGTCCGGAATACCGCCTATTCGAAATATGGAATTCGTCAACACTAAGGATGGCACCGATATCGAAGCCTTTGTGTGGAATGGAACGTTGCTTGAGATGATTGCACCGAGTTGGGTATAACTCTCTACGATTGTAAATGTTGATGGTTGAGACTGTGGTGACTAGTACGAGTCGATAATGGCGTAAGTTATCGAGCACTCTAAGGTGCATGCAGAAAAAAAAAAACTTTAGAATCAAACGATATCCGCCAGATGAGCCGACATATAAGGCATCCGTAGAGACGTTGGCAGTAACCTCCCTATTAGTAAATCGTTTTGATTACCTCCCCGATCTATGAATTATTTGACATCTCTCCAAGCGAGAGCTTCCTTATATGGGATATACTTCTTCTAAAGATACATTGTTGTATTCGTGTTCACCCGTACTGGGTTTCAATTATGACAGAGGTTGTCATGATTACTTTCAGGTTCTGAAGCCTGTCTATTGATGTTATTTAAACTTTCACTTTCCTTCAATAGTGAATAATCTTATGGTGATACAACACCACTTGCTTGTGATATATATCAGTATTTTTCTGGATATTCTTTACTTTTGGAATCACACCTTAGAATTTTCTCCAAGGTGTCCCTTTGAGAATTATTTGTCGAAAGACGATAATTTATTAACTGGAGTTCAAATTGATTCCTGTTTCTCTTCTTCCACCGAGACGAACAACCCTATCCTTATAGGGGCCACAAGGACTGTCTGTCTATGTGATGGAAGTCTGATGGGACGCCATCACTTGTGTGTTGTGAAATACAAGAAGGCTAATTACCTTTAGTAATGCCTTAACTAAGGCACGCAACGTTAGTTCTTTTGATCATATTGATCTCTTGGTAAATTCTCTTATCTCAAATAAGATTTGCTTTAAAATTCATAATCTTATGATCATCATTGTCTGACATTTGTCTTGATATGGCAGCTATCTTTTCAAAGCTCAATGATTCTTGTTATCTCTAATAAATTCCAAGGGGAGGCCAACCAAGTTGAATAAGTCAAAAAATCGTTGATAGGAATTAGATTCACAACGAAATAGCCTATGACAAGAGCGGATCGCTAAGACGAATAAAATATCGATGACATATCAATGAATTAGTTTATTCTCTCTCTCAGAGATATTGTGATAAGTGAAAAGTGGGTCAAACGATATATGTGAAAGGAATAGCGATGTGTCGTGAAACTCCAATGATAACCGTGTCAAATAGAAACCCCCAGAGTTCCATGGAACCGCTGACCCAGTGGAGGCCAGAGCTTATCTTAAAGAGATGGAGAAATCATATGAGAAACTGAGTATTGCAGAGAATCATAAAACGATGTTCGCTGCCTACCTGAAGGGAGAGGCGAACCACTAGATAGTGTCGTGACTTGGGAGTTATTCAGCTTGTTATTTTAGGGAAATGTTTTCCGAAGTATATGGAAACCCAGATGGAAATAAAGTTTCTCGAGTTAAAACAAGGAACCATGACTGTGGCAAAGTGCGAAGCCAAGTTATCCGAGTTGTTGAGGTTGTTCCCGAGTTGTGGACACCGAAGAGAAAAGAGCCCGTAGGCATCAATTAGAGCTGAGACAAGGGATCCAGAATCGCGTGGCAATGTTGGAATTAACAGATTATCCTATATTAGTGCAAAAGGCATCGATTGTGGAAAGCTTGGACACAAGGCTAAGGAATGTCCATCTACTGGACCAGCTATACCCAGAGTCAATAAGGCTACCTCTAGCAAGCAACCCCTGCCAGGACTTTCAAAATGACCTTGCGAGATGCCGTAAGAATCACAGACATGACAGCAGGTACCCTCCTACTTAAATTCAGTTGGTATTAACATTTTATTCCAGAACTGCTAAGTACCTTGCACCTCAAGATTGTGCATGACAATTAGACCTTAAGGTTGAACCCTAACGGAGTGATTGCAAGTAAAGATGGTCGATCGTGAAATTTTGCATTAAATTGGTGCAACCAGGTTGTGAACTAGAAATATGAGGTCGACACTTTTAATAGAATTGATTCTTTTCAAGTTGGGAGAAGTTGATATTATAAGGGAAAGAGAGTAATAATTAAGGGATGAAGACAGATTAAGAGATTCTTGAATCTAATTCAGATTAAGAAATTATTACGTCAGAGATTTGAGGCTTAATTAGCTCTTATTGTTGATGCCGAGAAAAGAGGCACGAAGTATAAAGGAAATTACAATGGCCTTGGGAGGCTGTACAAGGTTTTAATTAGCTACCAGATATCGATTTGGATGACATGAGAATGAATACCAAGTATTCAGAGTATATTGTTGCATCTCCTGTTAGCCCCAGTGGAAATGAAAGAGTAGTGACTCAGTTACAAGAAGTGTTGGGCAAGAGTATGATAAGACCCAGTGTACCACCGTGGAGAGCCCCGGTGTTATTGCGAGAAAGAAAAATGTTAGCACGAGATTGTGCATCAAACTTCGAGAGTTGAATGAGTTCGCCATTGAGAATAGGTATCATTACCTAGGATAGATGATTTATTTGACCAGCTAAAAGATGCTGAGTATTCCTCTAAGATTGACTTGAGAACTGAATATTACCAGTTGAAGATAAAACCCGAGGATATACTTAAGACTGCGTTTCGCACTAGGTATGGACACTATGAGTTTTAGTAATGTCATTTGGGTTGACTAAGGCAACCATAACTTTTATGGATTTAATGAATTGGTTTAGAGTTAGTCGCGATAGTTTTCGCCCTAAAAGATTTGGAGACCGTATTAAGATAGAGAAAAGTGCGAGATCTATATTGATCGAAAGAACTGAAGATATATATATATATATATATATATATATATATATATATATATATATATATATATATATATATATATATATATATATTCACCCAGAAAGAGCTGAACACAAGATAGAGAAAATGGCTAGAATTGATAAAGGATTATACTGTGAAATACCCTACCATCCAAGGAAGGCCAATATGGTGGTCGATGCCCTTAGTCATAAAGAAAGACTTGAGATGATAATCACGTTAGCTGAGTTAATTAAGGATCTTGAGAAGATGGAAATGGAATTATGAAATATGCATCGAGAATATGGAATAATTGATCGAGTTTGCTTATAACAACAGTTACCACGCGAGCATATGAATGCCCTTACAAGGCCCTGTATGGAAGAAGATACCACTCTCCCTTATGCTGGGAGGAAGTGGCAAGAGAAAGATGTTGGGGCCAGAACTAGTTCAACAGACCAGAGAGACAGTAGAGCTTAATTGAAAGTGACTAGTTTCAACCCAGGACAAACATAGAAAGTATGCGGCCCAAGCCCGCAATAATAGAGATAGTGCTGCTATTGATAAGGTAAATGGCATGTTGATGAATGACAAGCAAGTTTATGTTGGGGTATTTCTGCGCAAATAAGATAGAGAATATGAGATCGGAGATGCGTGATGCTAAAGGAATTCCTGTGGAAATCATGAATAGAAATGAGCAAGTGTAAGGAACAAGGTTGTCAAGCTAATAAGAGATTTGTAGAAAATCAAGAAGTGGAAGAATCCACCTGGGAATTTGAAAGTGCAATGGGAGAAAAGTACCCCAGTTATTCCTAAACTGATTCCGGGACGGAATCCTTTTAAGGAGGGGAGACTGTAATAACCCGAATTTTTGGTAGAATTAAAACTTTTCTTATTAGGATTAAGTGCATCAGTGAATAGTGTTTCCATACGTGAATAGTGTTTTTCATGGATGAATAGTGATTTTGGGAACCAAGAAATTTTTCATGCCACCCTATGTACGAGACATGGTATGGATATTTCGAAGTCACATTAGTGATTCACGGAGCAAATAAGTGTATGTAAAGACGATCGGAATTCAGAAATTCCAAATTCTATTTTGGTGTAATATTTGACCAGGCAGTGAATTATATAATATTATATTCAAGAAATGAGATATTAAATTTGAGGATTTGAGGATTTAATATTTGAGAATTTTATTATATTTGATTTGAGGATTTATAACGAAAACCATTGAGACAGTGAAACGAACATTCTAGAAATCGTTGAAACTTTACCACGAGATTAAGCGATTAAACGAACAAATCGTGGATTAAGGATTGAGATTATGACAAGATTAAATATCCTACATGATCATCAAGAGAATTATATCAAGTGGATTAAATGATTTAATCAAGGATTAAATCAAAACAATTTAGAAACAAAGTGATTTAAATCACTTAAAACAAACCAAAAACCAAACAAATATCCATCAAGCTTATTGGATACACCTTGCACAAGCCCCAAGAGGGTCAAACTCAGCCACCTAACTGATCTTATCAACATATTAGATCAAAAGCTAGTTGAGCAAGTCAAAGAGAAAAAGGGAAGGAAAAGAAAAGCAAGAACCCATTTTCTCCTTAAGAAAAATCTGCTCCTTTTTAGCAAATTCAAAGTGTCACTTCCAAGCATCCAACAATGGTGATCTATAGCTTAAAACAAAGCTCTTTCATAGGAAAAGGTATGGTAAAAATTTGAGAACCATCCAAGGATTTTTCCATTTTCAAATAATTAGTGAAAGTGATGATGAATAGTGTTCTAACTTGTTTCCATGGTTTTTATCTTTATGTTATGGCCTTCCATGGATCATCCAAGCAAGGTTTAAGTGTTGTGAGACCTTACTAGCATCTTTAAGCTTCCTAGGCAGGTATAACTCTCTTCCATGCCTTGTAATTTTGTGAGATTTTGGAGAGTTTTGAGTTATAGTTTCATTGTTATGGTTTTAAGTGGATGACTTGCATATTTATCTTGTATAAGTTTTATAAAAATGGAAAACCATGGTTTTAGCCTCAAAGTCAGTTGACAACTTGAGATAGATGATGAATAGTGAATATTAGTCTTGAGAATTGATTGTAAGCTTGGTTGGGTTGGTTAAAATTTGGAAATGTCCGAATTATAGCCGTCGTAATGGCGAAATTTCGTTACCCTTATAAACAGTTAATTCCCGAGACCATAACACCATTTTTAGCATCACCACTGCCTATGGTTACAAAGATATGGTTGTCTAGTTTATTTTTCCGAAATAATCGAGTTAAAAGAGTTTACGGTTTAGGAGAAATCGCGAAATTCGTAAAAGTGGTTCAAAGGATTTTATCGCAGAAATATAACTACTTTGATGATGAGTTCGAAACCCTTAACAGTCGAATTAGAATGTGAAATTTTGTGGTAAAGTGCTAAGGTCAGTTAGCGAGGTTTGTGCGAAGGTCTCGAGTCCAAAAGATTATTTTACGATTTTATAAAAATGAAACAACAGAGGTTGCGCATGTGAAAACCACTAAAAACGCGACTTAGAAACCAATGTTCCAAAAGGTTGAGTATAACTTGGATTCGAGGATGAAATTCGAACCAAACTTACGACTTAATTAATTGCGGATTAACATGGACTTAGTATGAGCCTAAAATGAGCTAGTGTTACCTTGGTTATGTTTCGCTTGTGTGTTTAAGCGTTGAATTATAAGAGGATTATCTAGGGGATTAATCCTGCGTTTTCTTTTGACTTTGTCTAGATGGACCGAAATCGTCGCGAGCCCTATCGTATCTCGAGTACCAGGCAAGTGTTCTAAACCATACTTTGTAGTATTGGTTCTATATTACTGTTTTGCCATGAATAGAGTTATACAATGTTGCGGTAAATGCTTATATTGCCAAATATATAATGTTTGCTTTCTGATTCACATATAAATTTTGAGATGAGTTAGAACGAACCGGTGTATATTGTGGCTCTAAGTATAAGAGCATAATTATTGTGTTCGACTCTAGACCGGGAGTCGGTATTTTGATATATATAACTAGTCGTGGAAACCCGGAGGGATTCCAACGGCAAAGTGCTATGTATTCTGAGGAATGTTATTTAGTATCATCATTATAATTTCAAAAAGTATTTATTACTTGGTAAAGATTCGAGGATTGTTATTTGAGTATTATCTCACTTGAGGAATATTAATCAAATATTATTCCATTAAGAGTATTATTGAATATTTCACGATATACGATGCAAGGTACATGCATAGTTCTTTTGACTTAATATATTGTCATACTTGAAGTGTGATTTTTAATTAGACGACTTATAAACTAGAGGTGATCTAGTAGCTATAAGCCGGGTTTACGATAGCCCTTAGTATAGGGCATATGTTTCGATTAATTTGTTACGAACCGCGAGGCGGTATATCGTACACGTATTACAATTATTTTCTGAATATTATTTATTTAGTAAATAATATTCGAGGATTATAATTACATGGAAAATATTGTTTCAAATATTTATTTAAAGTATGATTTCATAATCATACGTGAGTTATTTATTTAAATGAATCTTAATTCGGATTTTCATTTAAAGGTTTCTAGTTATCTCTAGATGACTATTTATTTAATGAATATTATTCTAAATATCATTTAAAGTTTTCCTTATTATTAATAAGGATTGTTTAATTGACGAATATTATTTCAAATATTCATTTAAAGGTTGTTAATTATAAACTATTTCATTATTTATTTATTAAATGAATACTATTTTGAATATTCATTTAAAGGCTTTTCGAATAATCATTTAATGATTATTTATTTAATGAATATTATTCTGAATATTCACTTCTGGGTTTAAGCGTAATAATTTTATTTAATTATATTCTTTAAACATTCTCGATTTAATAAATATTATCTGAATATTTATTAAATACTTTCAATATAGATGGAATAGTTTATGTATATAAATGCATATTTGACTTCAATAATTATGAAGTGTATTATGAGTTTTATTCAAGGTATCTTGTATATTTCTGACTTCTGGACTTTCTATGAATTATGTTGAGAGCCTATCTCATTTGGCCTAACAAAGATTTTCAGAAAAAGATCATCAGTATACTGTTCAGGTCCCCATGATTCAAAATCAACTTCTTGCCTGTAAAGGTGTCGCTTTCCTTCAAAACCGGGGAACCTTATTTGAGATAACTTTATTATTACTTAACTTTTGAGTCAAGGATGTTGAAAGAAAAATTATTTTCAACTCATTGCGTATGAGTCAGAATGACTCTGGTTACCTCCTCAACACTCGAGGGGTAAGATTGATGTAACAAGTTTTAATCCATTAACAAGCTATTGCTTGGGAAATATTGGTGAATCCTTCCTTTACAATGGTGACGACTACTTTGTGGATTCTGGTCAACAAGTATTATACTTGGGGGAAGGGGGATGAGCCTTACGTTTCAGAGTCATGGATTTTACTCGAACTAGGAGTATGTGTGTATGAGGCTGTGAATCAGTCCATCACTGATAACAGGTGTAAGAGACTGTGGGACAGCCCATCCTGGAAATAGGGTCCGAGTTGCGCCGGTCCCAAACTATGCCCAACCGTTGGCTAGGGAAATCCGGCGTATGGTGGTGTCCATATGTTCTTCCTTCTACATGTAGAGAAACAAACTTTGAGATGCACAAACTTATGACTGATCATCATAAGGTTTGACATCTGGCGCGAGATACTCCAGTATTAGTTCATCATCCAATTTGGATATTTCTGCAACATTATCGAGAGCACCCCGATCGGAAAGCTACGGCTGGGTGACCGATAAGTGTTGGCAGGGTTGAAAAGTGTTCAAAACTGATGTTACAATAACCTTCCTTATAACTTCATTTTTTAAGCTATATGCTGATATTCTGCTTATGGTTGATATAGCAGACATGATTTTTTTGAAAAGGTTATTGGTGTGCTTTGAAACCTCATCCTTTTATAAAATGCAAGAACTGTTCATATTGCGATAAAGATTAAAGATATATCATGAAAGATGATATTTATATATTGATTTTCTACTTACCTTCTTTTCATAACAGATATTTGACGGAAAGGTCATTATTGTGATTATGAACTTATCATGTTCATTTACTGATTATTTTAATCATTATACTTTCCCTATTGAGGTTTCTTGGATACAGATATTTTATTAATGATATTAAGTATCCGTGGTATTATGAAAACCCCAAGTATATGATGGGATATTTTGTGAACTCTATTAACCACTTGCTGGGCAATTCTTTCGCTCATACTTGTTTGTTTTATATATATTAGCCTTTCAGAAAGAGGTAAACGGATGAGGGTTATCTGCGTAGCTCGGAAGAAGCAGGCGGACTACCTTATGAAGAAGACAGGATCCAGAACATCTATAGCTGGAGTAAGTTACATATGGTTTTATTAATGTGTAATACATATATCACATTGTATAGAGTAGAACTAGTTGCTGGTATACTTCTCAACGAAGTTATACTAGCGGAATAAGATTTGTAAGACACGGTGTAATTTGATTCAATGGAGGTAATGAAGTGAGTAATGTAAAGACTTTAGTTCTGGTTTCTAGCCCTATAACCTATAAGATGCTTGGTAGTTGGGGTCTCAATGATGTATTTCAGTTATTCAATGATTACAGATGGATTAATGTTGTTAAACAGGTGAATTGTTAATAAGGATTTCCGCGTGACGACCAAATCCCTGACCCCGGATTTGGGGGTGTTACACTGAATGACTTCTGTGTATCTAAAGGAATACGTCGTCAGTATTCAGCCCCGAGAACTCCACAGTTGAAAGGAAGAATAGAACTTTGGTTGAAGCAGCAAGAACTTTGTTGTATGATTCGAAACTTCCTCTGTACTTTTGGACCGAAGCAGTGAGTACCGCTTGTTACACTCAAAATAGAACCTTGATCATAAAAGATAAAGAAAAGACACCATGTGAGCTAATGAACAACAGAAGACCAACAATCAAATACTTTCATGTCTTCGGAGCAAAATGCTATGTGCTTATAGATGATGAAAATCTAGGCAAATTTGCAGCAAAAGCTCGTGAAGGAATCTTTGTTGGTTATTCTACAGATGTGGTGGCAGCTTATAGAGTGTTCTTAGTGAATGATCGAAAAGTGACTGAAAGCTACAACGTCAGATTCGACGATACCAAACTCTCATCAATTTCAAGAGATTCTAGTGAACCTGAGTCCCTAAAATTTCAGAATCTGGACTTAGAAGATCTTGAAGATGAACCTGAGTTGGTTGTTCCATTAAATGTTCCAAGTGTACATGAAGAACCTGAGTCTAGTGAACAAGCTAATTCTACAAGATCCGGAGAGACTTCTTCAGTACGAACCGGCAACAACTCAAGGGGAGTAAATAGCAGCTCAAGGACTACTGTTCAAGGCTCGAGTCGAGTTGACTCTAGTTCTGTAGGAGCTGGCACTAACTCAGGGGGAGTTAGTGAGAATAATCAAAATAGTCAGCACCCCAACTCAGAAAGTCAAGCTGAATCATCAAGACAATTTCCAGGTGAACGGGTATGGAATAGAGACCATCCGTTTGAGTTAATTATTGGTGATCCAGATGCTGGTATGACTACTAGAAGAACTGCAAGAGCTGACATGGCAAATATCTCCTTATATTCTGGGTTCTTATCCAAGCTTGAACCTAAAGAAATAGAAGAAGCTCTTGGCGATGCTGATTGGGTGATTGCAATGCAAGAGGAACTCAATCAGTTTGAAAGGCAGAAAGTTTGGAAACTGGTACCCCGACCAAAGAACATATCCGTAATTGGAGCTAGGTGGGTATTCAGAAATAAACTGGATGAAAACGGACTTGTAACATGAAACAAGGCTCGTTTGGTTGCAAAAGGTTATTCTCAGCGAGAAGGAATTGATTATGATGAAACCTATGCACCAGTTGCAAGACTTGAGGCAATCAGGATGTTCTTGGCATTTGTAGCACATAAGAACTTCAAAGTTTTCCAGATGGACGTGAAAAGTGCCTTCCTGAACGGAGAGTTAGAAGAAGAAGTGTATCTGGAACAGCCGCCTGGCTTCGTTGATCCAGAACATGCAGATTTTGTGTATCTACTCTTCAAATCTGTCTATGGCCTCAAGCAATCCCCAAGACGATGGTATGAAACCCTATCCTTATTCTTAATTGAAAATGGTTTTGTTAGGGGAGTAATTGATAAAACATTGTTCTATAAAGTTGTGAGAAATGACTTAATACTTGTTCAAGTATATGTGGACGATATTATTTTTGGGTCATCAAATGAGCGCTTGTGCGAGAAATTTGCCAAGCTAATGCAGGAAAAATATGAGATGAGCATGATGGGAGAGCTGTCCTTCTTCCTTGGATTACAGATCAGTCAGAGAAAAGATGGTATCTTTATCTGTCAATCCAAGTACGTCAGAGATTTACTCAAGAAGTATAATCTAGAAGATGCATCAGCAGCTAAAACTCCCATGGCAACAGCCACGAAGCTTGATGAAGACAAATCAGGTAAATCAGTTGACATCACAAGCTATCGAGGTATGATTGGCTCACTCCTCTATTTAACTGCAAGTAGACCCGATATAATGTTCGCAACTTGTTTATGTGCAAGGTTCCAAGCGGATCCTAGAGAATCACATCTCGTAGCCGTCAAAAGAATTTTTAGGTATCTCAAGGGCACACCAAATCTAGGGATTTGGTACCCAAGAGATACAGGTTTTAATCTTATTGGCTATTCGGATTCAGACTATGCAGGTTGCAGGATTGATAGGAAAAGCACATCTGGTGCTTGCCAATTTCTTGGCAGAAGATTGGTGTCCTGGCAAAGTAAAAAGCAACATACAGTATCTACTTCTACTGCTGAAGCTGAGTACATTGCTGCTGGAAGCTGTGTAGCTCAAATACTGTGGATGAGGAACCAATTGAAGGATTATGGCATGGAGCACAAGAAAATTCCAATCATGTGTGACAACACAAGTGCCATTGCCATAACCAACAATCCTGTAGATCACTCAAGAACCAAGCACATCGACATCAGGTATCACTTCATAAGAGAACATGTCGAGGAGGGGACTGTGGAGCTACATTTTGTGCCCACAATGCAACAAATTGCAGATATATTCACCAAACCTCTTGATGAAGTAACATTCAATAGGTTGGTTGGTGAATTGGGAATGCTTAACACAAGTTAGTAAAGCCTTCTATCTGTAAAATCCATGTTTATGTTTGTATGTGCAAGCTACTCAATCATTATGTGCTTAGACTTTAAAATGCCTAATTAATGATTGTTATAGGTTGCATATAGTGTGTTTTTGCATAAATTCCTTGTGTTTTAAGTGTCTTTTATAGCACAAATCTATGAATTTATGCTTGTTAGATTGCATGATCATAGGGGGAGTTAAATTCATAATATTCTAAATATTGCATGTTTTTTAGATGAATTTACCTATGAGTTTCATGTAATTAGAGGCCTTAGAATTAAAAAACTTCAAAATTTCGAGTTAGGTTCTATCTCGAAACTCATCTAGAAATTCGACTTGAATTTCGACTTAAGCTGTCAGAGTGAAGTTTTTGAAAAATTCTAAGTCTGGGAAGAATTTCGAGTTGGCTATCTCGAAATTCATCTCGAAATTCGACTTAGAGTTCGAGTTCGAGTTACCAGTGTGCCTAGTTCTATCTTCAAAATATTCGAGATAAAGTCTATCGCGAATTTTATCTCAAAAGTTGAGATGAGGTTTCCATCAAGGGAATATTTTGAAAAGAACTGAGAATTAACTTCGAGTTAGTCTATCTCGAAACTTAACTCGAATTTCGACTTGATGTTCGAGATAGAGTTCTTAGTCTATCTCGAAACTCAACTCGAATTTCGACTTGATGTTCGAGATAGAGTTCTCAGTTAAGCTAAAGGGAATTTTTCGAGTTACATTCCTAACTCGAAACATATCTTGAATTACCCTTTACTTTTTGGTTCAAGGGAGTATTTTGGAAAGAATGAGATTAACTTCGAGTTAGTCTATCTCGAATTTCGACTTGATGTTCGAGATAGAGTTCTTAGTCTATCTCGAAACTCAACTCGAATTTCGACTTGATGTTCGAGATAGACTTCTAACTCGAAAAGTATCTTGAATTTCCCTGTTTTTCTTAAGAGGGGAATTTTCCAAGTTTACTACAAATCATAAATGTTCGAGATAGGATTTCCCTATAGTTTTTGCTGTAAAATTGGTTAAAGTGCTTATTTGTGCTTCATTGTTCGAGTTAACCTCTATCTCGAACTTTATCTCGAAGTTCGACTTGATGTTCGAGATAGAGATGTTCGAGATAGAAATGTTCGAGATAGAGTTCGACTTAGATGTTCCCTGTATGGACTTGGTAATTTTCACTCTTTTTAACAGGGACATTTTTGTCATTTCACATTCATCTATATATACATCTCTAACTCGATGCCTAATTCACTTTACCTAATTTCATTTTCACAGCAGCCGTTTCACAAAAACAGTGCGATTTCACAGACTTCATACAATTAACCCGTGTTTTTGTGATTAAACTCATACTAATCACGAATTACTGCCAAATTTTTGACTGTTAATCACTGTGTTATCATTAATCATTGTGATACTGTGTTTTGTAACCGCATATACACACGCATATACATACACACAAACATCAAGTTTTGTGTATCTGTTCAAAACACGAATTCATATTCTACACATATACACACGATTTCACTGATAAACACACGAATATTCATCTTTGTTGAATATTCAGATCTAGTCATTGGCTGTTCATATTCCGTAGTTTAAATTTTCAGACTATCTTTTGATATTCTCGAAAAATTAAAAGGAATAAAACTGAGTAATTCGTAAATTATTTGTTTTTCTCAATTAAAATAAAAAATTAACATCTTTCAAAGAAAAACATTTAATTAAAATGGCTCACCAATTTTCACTTGCTAAAAACAATTTTTATAATATTTCTACGGAAATTGGTGATCAACTCCCGCGGTTTAAGTTTTGGATACGATTTCTCAATTTGTACTCCAAAGCTAGCCATGCTTTTACTGCTAAACCTACACTAGTACATGATGCTTTACAGCAATTATGGACTAGTGCGGTTACTTTTGGGAGCAAATCAACCCCCTTAGGTTTCAGGTTTACCTTAGCGGGTCAGGAATATGAGGTGACTGAAGAGATTGTCAACAGAGTTCTGGGATTCCCAATTAAAGATGCTTATGATCCAGAACCTACAGCTACAGAACGCCTCAGATTCTTTGAAGAAATTGGATGTTATCCTCCAAAAGGCCCAATCACAGGAAATATCCTAAAGCAATTCTTCCATGTGGAATGGAATTACTTTTTCGAGGCCATCACAAGATGTTTTCGGGCACGCGAAAAAGACTTTCATCAAATTCAAATTCCAATGCAAACCTTTGCAGTTGCCCTAGCAAGAGAACTGGATATAAATTATGGATGCATAGTTCTCTCTGAGATAGTGGCCTCAATGGGATCTCTTGCAAGCAGAGACCTCACTACAGCTGATGTTGTCTGCTGGTTTCCTCGGTTCCTACAAATGCTCATGAATGACCTAATACCGAAGGATGCTCTTGCTGTTAGACAGAGATTTGCCGGAAGCCCAACATCTGCATCGCTAGGGATGGGCACTAAGTCACTTTCAACCATTGCTAATCAGGATAAACATCAAGGTAAACCGATGTCTATTCCTGAAAATATACAAATGTGGCTTAGATATGATGCAGGAGTTACCAATTTGGAGGCATCATCACAAGTTTCATCACATGCTCAAAATCCATCTGTTCATGCTGAGGCATTTGATGAGATTCCTGATGAGGAAAGCGATGGTGCATAAGGTAATCAATCAGGTAATCTCTCCCTGCATACTATTCATTCCTCCTCCTATGTATCTGATTCCGCGACCCAAGATTCTGCTAGCCCGCAGGATCTATCCCAGGGTGAGAGCCATATTTCTGACTCTGAGTCTGATACACATTCCTATTCTCTATCACCCTTGTTAACGGAAGTCAGAAAGCCAGCACGTGTCTATGTAGAAACTGATGAGGAGAATGAACCCGAAGAGCAGCAACTTATTCGAAAGAAAGCCAAACTTTTCCACGCTGCTACTTCACAACCACAGTCAAACCCTAGCGTGTCACACGCAACCACTCCACCTCACGCGAGTGGTTCACCCCTTGAACAATCTGCACATAGGGATTTTGATTTTGGTGAGGATGATGTGCCTCTTGAAGATACTGTTGCTTCAAGAGGACATGAAGTCTTAAGAACTTCAACCGTACCTTCACCGGTACGTACTGATGCTGCAAAGAGGATCGGTTCTGATGTTGTACAAGAACACTTTGCAGCCTCTCAGCCTGAGATTCCAACTCAGGAACAAACAGAATTTGATCCCATAACTGTCAACAACATTTCTTATCAATTTTCTGCAGGTACTGCTTCATTATTTGGATCAATCATTGAAGACATACACGAGCGTGAGACAGGGAGTGTGTGTGAGAGGTTAGGGAGAGAGGGACCTTCATTTTCAAGGCCCGAAACCGAGCGTCAAATACCAACAGAACGAGTATTAGAGCGAGGTCACCTAAACCAAACACCGTCCCTTAACATTGAAAATCTTGATACGCGTATGACTTCTATGGAAAATCAGATGAAGCAGTTTGGACAGACGATGGGGCAGTTTGGGATGAACATTGGAAACAACCAAAGGGCTCTAGACGACTACGCAGCAAGAATGGCAAGTCAAGCTACAGCTTTTGATGATTTGACAAATAAGGTCAATGACTTGGGCCATGCTGGTGGTGTCTTGGGAAGCACTCTCAATGAGAGGATGAGGGCATTGGAGTCTACAATGCATACAATGGCTGTGGAGATCAGTAGAATGATGTTCGCAGTCAGGAGTTTTGTGCCCCCGGAGTGCTTTGAGTCGCAACAACCTCCCCCCGATGCTGGTGCAGGTGGTGCTAGTGGAGCGGGAGCCTCTGGTTCTGGTTTTGGAGGTTCTTATGCAGCTGGTGGATCTGAAGACCAAGGTGAAGCTCAGGATAACTCACCTAAGGGGGAGAGTGGAAAGGAGACGAGACAGCAGGCAGTTCACATCGAAGAAATTGAAGAACCCGTTGATCTTGTCAAGGAACCAGAAGTTGAGCCGTCTGTTGATGAAGAGGCTCTGAGGATGAGAAAGGGTAAGGCAGTAATGGTTGATGAACCATTTATTGACCTGAGTCATCAGGAAACAGTACAGGAGGTACTTGACTCAGATTCTGACATGGAAGACGTACCGTTGGCACACGCTATAAAAAGATCTTTGAAGGAACAAGGTGGAGGTGCTGGAATGTCTTCCGGAATGCCTGAAGAATTTCCTGTTGATG
Organism: Saposhnikovia divaricata; assembly: GCA_036435485.1. NCBI lineage: Eukaryota > Viridiplantae > Streptophyta > Magnoliopsida > Apiales > Apiaceae > Saposhnikovia > Saposhnikovia divaricata. The sequence goes on from CM071596.1 coordinate 94,594,473, forward strand.
AGGAAACTCTTAAAGCTCAACAGTTAGCCTTGGAACAAGCTCAGTTCTATAAAATGAAGATGATGCAAGAACATGCTGCGTTCCTAGAAAAGAAGGTGGAGCTACAAGGGAAGCAGTATGATCATGAGCTTGCAAGGCTAGCTGATCCTCAAGTTGATCTGGACAAACGAAGGATAGGGCAGAAATGGGATGAAGCAAGGAAGATAATGATGGGACCCTGTGCGAAAGGAGTTCATAACAAGGATGCAGATGATCTGTTCTACAACTTGAATTTGCAGAATCCAATGACTGGGGACTATATAAATGCTTTGAAGAGATTAATTTCTAAAGTCAGGGTTGGATACAATGCAAATCTTAAGGAGTGGCAGGTTATCTTGTCTTTGGTAGAAGGAGTCCCAACATCTTTCCTATATGTGGATGACCAATTCATAACGAGAAGATCTGCGTCAGAGTTGTTCTTGCTAGCGATAAAAATTCAATACTCTCATTCTGAGGAGCTAAGCATTCTGTATAGGGATCAGTTAATGCAGCTAGCAGAGGACAAGGGTCCAGAATTCTCAGCTTATCCAAATTTTGTCCGGATGGTAGTTGACGGAAAGATGAAGAGGGTTAGCATGGAGGAAAATGATCTAATGGAGCTTTCAGTAGAATCTCTCAAAGCTGTCTATAGACAAATGATGAGTAAGGGATTCGCTTCTGAGCTTAAAGATAAATCCGTGAAGATCATTGAAAGAGTTATATTCAATAAGAGCAATGAGGTGTGGAAGTGTGATGTCATTGCTCCAAACCCTCTTGATGACGTGAAGATTGAGCCGGAGCTGATAGAGAAGAAATGGAATATTCTTCAAGCCATGAAGAATGTAGATGAAGCTCTGACTCTTCCTTCTGGAGCACTAGAACAAGGAGAAATAAGGGAGGCTATTGGTGTTCCAGGAAGTGATAGTGTATACTGGATACATGCTTATGTTGAAGATACAGCTGATGCCTTAGTATTCATAGATGCAGACCAGAATCAAACAATCATGCATATGAGTAGACAATGGCTGCTACGGACTCAAGATGCTGCATTTCTGGAGAGAGTATTATATGTATTCAAATGGGGCAAAGTGGAAGATAAGTTTGTTGAAGAAAAGCAGAGACTCATGAGTTACCTATCTGAAGTAGTGGTGGAAAAGAAGCGAATGGAGCGAGATGCGGCCAGTGTCCACAATACTGACCGTGTCAAGGGCTACCTCAAGATGATCTATTGTCAGTTTAAATCTGATAAATCTCACTGGAAACCTCAGCTCAGCATGAAGAACTTTGAGGATATTCCAAAGATCAGGACTACTCAGGAGGTGGACAAACTCAGAAGGCTTTTCAAACATCCTTATCCAGAGCCCAAGAACCCTTTAGAAATGGAAGCTGTAAGTCTATTGAATGCTAGGTGGAAGCAGCTTAAAGATCCAGTGTACAAGAAAGAACAGCAGCAGAAGGAAAAGCGCAAAAGGCAGAAAGAAGAGAGAGTCCAAGCTGCTGAAGCTAGAAAGAGGAAACGGAATTAGGGTTAAAGGTCAGAGTGGTGTGAACTTGAAGTTGGAAAAACTTCATGTCTTTCAGTTGCTTTAACTCACTTGAGGAAAATTCACCTTAGAGTGAATCCAATAAGGTGATACAAGTTTGACTAAAAGATATGAAATAATCCAGGTGATAGGAATCACTCAAATGATCTTTAATTCAAAGTTCGAATTCTGTTTCTAGTTTAAATTCTTTGTATTGTTTTCATGTAAATTTCAATTGTAAATTATTCAAGACTGTAATGTTAATTATCTTTTCTCGTCTCATTGTTTAGTTGAGTTATCCTTCATTAATTTGAATGTCATTGTTAGACAATCAAATTGGGGGAGATTGAAAGGCAGAGTGTGTAAACTTGTAACACTATAACTAATGTAACTCAAACTAAAGGAAAAGATACTTAATCAGAAGACAATCAAGAACAAGAAGTCACAAGAAATCAACACTAAATGAAGACAAGGTAATTGATACAATTCAACATGTTAACTATGATCAATCGAAGAAGAAATCATTGAGAGAAGTTCAAGTCAAAGTTGTTCATGCCTCAGTGATTTGGAAAGCCAAGAATCAAGATCATAACTATCAGTATCAATAAGACCAATTGATTTCAAGTGAACAAGAAGGAAAGCAAATATTGGAAAGCCACATTTCTAATTGGATATGGTAATTTATTCAAGAAGCAAAAACCCTATCAAGACTAGTCACTTATGAACCAGACCGTTGCATCAAGTGTCAGGACATTGATAGCAAGTTTATGTCAGTAATAAAGATCCATATTCAAGAGCTTAATGAAGAACAAAGAAGACATGAAGATATCACAAGTTCAAGATGTGCATTGAAGTTTCAAGTTGAAGAACAGAATATTTTCTAAGTACTAAATATTCTAGATGACCAAGTAGAAGTTTCTAAGTAGAAGTTCTACTTAGAAATTCGAGATGGCTAAGTAGAAATTCTCAAGTAGAAGTTCTACTTAGAGTGCAGCTTCAACATGACACATGGCATCTTCTGATTGGCAGATTTCCAAGCTTTCAAGATAAGGCAAGATTTATGTGGACATCATTGGGCCACGTACATCTTAGTCTTTGAAGACTACAGGACATAGATTACATGTAGTATAAATAGAAGTACTTGTGTAATGTTTTAGATAGTGAGCAATTCTTGAGAAAAACACAAGAGAAAAAGAGAGAGTGCATTCACAGAGCTTAGTATCATTCACTTCTCTCTGAACTTCTGTTATACTTTGTAATGAATGTTGTAGGAACCATTTCAAGTTATATATAAGACATATATTCCTTGAATCTGTGTGTTCGTTTATTACATCGTATTTATTGCTTCTCATATTCGAAAAGTTGTATTCACCCCCCCCCCTCTACAACACATTTGGACCTAACATTGGGGGTCAGATTTACACACACCAACACCAGAGATCAGATTACTTCACATTACATACACACTTTCTAGCACGAGATTGAGAAGCCAAGGCGAGGATCGTGACAACAAGTAGACCTAGACATAGTTTTCTTGTATTCTTACTAGGCGTATCTTTTGGATGCTTGATCATTATTTGACTTTGTTCCATAACTTTGTTAACATTGGTTTCTTCATTATTATTCTCTTCATCTTTATCATGTTTTCATCAAACCCCATGATGACGAACGGTTCGATTATGAACTAATCGCCGTCATGGGGTCCTAACGGATTTACTTATGGAATTTAGATGTTGATTGCCTAACTTAATATATGTGTGGTGAATTTACGATATCCTTGCATGGTTGTATTTAATTCATATAGATGCGTAGCTAACATCTATCTTGTTAATCTTAAGTGAAGCGACAGTGAATCTTTTGATTTAGAACTTGCCATGCTAGCATAAGTCCATGAATGTTATTCATGTTTGTGGTGTGTTTCTAACCGTCTCATACTACCTTATGTAATCTTATGGATACTTGATCTTCAACCATTATGTTTTCAAATTCTATAGACATATAGGGTCTAAGCATAATTGGTGCCTACATGATTTCTATCTTTTGTGGATATTGTGTAGATTGGTGTGCGTGTACTGAAAGGTAGCGTATACTTATTTCGTGTTGTCCGATTAGTTATCGTAACCACCACATGTGTTGATAAAAGGGCATGATCTCTGAAGGAAGTTTGTATTGAAGTTAGGATCCCATGTTTTCCATCTCATAAGTAATTTGAAATCACTTAGTTAATTAATTTAGTTGTTAATTAATTCTTATTAGTTAATTTTAGATAATCAAAACCCAATTTGTCCATTGTCTTAGCATTGAACGATAATCATACATTGATGCTTAGGTACAAGAACTAATTTATACAATCTCTGTGGGAACGAACTCTACTTCATTCTATATTACTTGTGAACACGTGCGCTTGCGTGATTTAATGCAAACAAGTTTTTGGCGCCGCTGCCGGGGATTTGTTATAGTTTATGTGCTTGACATCAGTGGTCGTTAAAGTTCATTGACTCGGATCGGTTACTTATAGTTTTTGTGTTGTTTTGTGTTTTCAGGTACTTGAGCGTGTATGCGAACGCGTTCTCAAGCGAATAAGGAGAAGCTGGAAAATAAAGAAGAAACAGAAACAGAAGTTCCAGTGATTCAAGTTGTAGAAGATATGGGAGAACCAGCAGCAGCAACTAAGGCTCTTAAGGATTTCTCGCAGCCAAAGATCAATGACATTGCATCGAGTATTGTCAGACCAGCAATCGCAGCTAATACCTTCGAGATCAAGCCTAGCACTATACAGATGGTCCAGAACTCAGTTCAGTTTGGGGGTGCTCCTACCGAAGATCCCAACATGCATATTCGAGATTTCATAGAGATCTGTGATACCTTCAGAACCAACGGGGTGTCTGAGGATGCTGTTAAGTTAAGGCTATTTCCATTCTCTCTGAGGGACAAGGCGAAGAGTTGGTTACACTCTTTACCAGCAGGTTCTATCACTACATGGGAAGATCTTGCACAGAAATTTCTCACCAAATTCTTTCCCATGGCGAATACAGCAGCTATCAGGAATGCTATCACTCAGTTTTCATAGCAGTCTGGAGAATCTCTATGCGAGGCTTGGGAGAGATATAAGGAGATGCTAATGAAGTGTCCACATCATAGGATGCCTGATTGGATGATAATCAATTGTTTTTATAATGGTTTGGGTGCACAGTCGAGACCCATGCTAGATGCAGCATCAGGTGGAGCTTTGTGGGCTAAGAGTTATGAAGAAGCTTATGAATTGATCGAGATGATGGCTGCTAATGAATATCAGAATCCTACAGGGAGGTTATCTCAAGGCAAGGTAGCAGGTGTTCTTGAAATTGATACAGCTACAGCCATTGCAGCTCAGTTGAAGGCCTTGTCAATGAAGGTCGATTCTTTGGCTAACATGGGAGTTCAGCAGGTAGCTAGTGTTTGTGAGTTGTGTGCGGGCGCACATGATACAACTCAATGTGCCATATCTTCTGAATCAGCACAATTTGTGAGTAACTTCCAGAGGCCACAACAGCCAGTTCCAGCCACCTATCACCCGAATAACCGCAACCATCCAAATTTCAGCTGGAGTAACAATCAAGGTGGTAATCAGCAGCAACAGCAATTCGGAGCTAGGCAATTCAATCAAGGCTTTCAGCAGCAGTACCAGCCCAGACAACAGTTTCAGCCTCCAGGTTTCCAGCAACAATCTCAGGGGAATGCTGGTCAATCTTCTAATGAAAAAGCTGAGCTGGAGGAGTTGAGGATGATAGTAAAAAGTCAGGGGGCATCTATGAAGATCATGGAAAGTCAGATCGGGCAGCTTGCTAGTGCTCTGTTGAACAGACCATCTGGAGTTCTTCCGAGTGACACTGAAGCCAATCCAAGCAAGAGGGAAACCAAAGAGCATGTCAAATCAGTTACTTTGAGATCGGGTAAGGTGACTGGTAATCAGAATTCAGCCATTGAAGAAGAAGAAGTTCAAGAGCAACATGTGGCACCTACTGCAGATAAGGAGCAAGTCTAGACTGATAGAGTAGCTGAGCATTTGGTTAGCGAGGTAGAGAATCCTAAAAATTCTGCTAATGAAGTTTCTCCAAAGCAGTCTACAGAGAACGTGAAAATCTTTCCTCCTCCCCCATATCCTGGCAGATTGAAGAAGCAGAAGAATGACAGACAGTTTGGCAAGTTTTTGGAGGTATTCAAAAAGCTTCAAATCAATATCCCCTTTGCTGAAGCATTGGAGCAGATGCCGAGCTATGCAAGGTTTATGAAGGGTATTCTCTCAAAGAAGTTGAAACTTGAAGAATTGGATACAGTAGCATTAACAGAAGAGTGCAGTGCCGTTTTACAACAGAAGTTACCACCGAAGCTAAAGGATCCAGGCAGTTTCACTATTCCGTGCACCATTGGGAATTTGTCTTTCAGCAAGTGTCTGTGTGATTTGGGTGCTAGTATCAATCTCATGCCATTGTCAGTTTTCATGCAGCTTGGTCTTCCAGATCCTAAACCTACCAATATCTCTCTACAGCTAGCTGATCGTTCTATTACATACCCGAGGGGTATCGTTGAGGATGTTTTGGTCAAGGTTGATAAACTCATCTTTCCAGCAGATTTTGTGATTCTTGATTTTGAAGAAGATAAGAAGATTCCTATCATCTTAGGACGACCTTTTCTAGCTACGGGTCGTACCTTGATTGATGTTCAGAAGGGGGAGCTTACGATGCGGGTGCAAGATCAGGATATTACCTTCAATGTTTTCAATGCAATGAAGCTGCCTTCAGATGATGAGGAATGTTGTCAGGTGGACTTGGTGGAGTCGTCAGTGAAGTTGAACTTTGATCAGTTACTGTTGGCTGATCCATTAGAGAGAGCTTTGCTAGGAGATTCTGTAGTTGAAGATGAAGAAAGAGAAGAGCAAATTCAGCAATTAAGGGCAATTCCGTGGAGAAAGAGTTTTGAAGTGCCAGTTGAGTCACTTGGGCTGGAGGAGCTTAAAAAGTCACAAAGTCGTCTCAAACCATCTATTGAGGAAGCTCCTACACTTGAGCTTAAACAGCTACCAGAGCATTTGAGGTATGCCTTTTTGGGAGAAGCATCTACTTTGCCTGTTATCATTGCCGCTAACTTGACAGATAGTGAAGAGGAGAAGCTCTTGAGGATATTGAGATAGTTCAAGACAGCTATTGGATGGACTATAGCAGACATCAAAGGAATCAGTCCTTCGTATTGCATGCACAAAATCCTGCTAGAGGAGAATTGCAAGCCTACTGTGGAGCAACAACGTCGTCTCAATCCTATTATGAAGGAAGTGGTGAAGAAGGAAATCTTGAAGTGGCTTGATGCTGGTATTATCTACCCTATTTCAGACAGTTCTTGGGTGAGTCCGGTACAGTGTGTGCCGAAGAAGGGGGGTATGACAGTTGTTGCTAATGAGAAGAACGAGCTCATCCCTACACGTACCGTGACAGGGTGGAGAGTTTGTATGGACTATCGCAAGTTGAACAAAGCCACGAGAAAAGACCACTTTCCTCTTCCGTTTGTGGATCAGATGTTAGACAGGTTGGCAGGCCACGAGTACTATTGTCTTCTTGATGGATATTCTGGATATAATCAGATTTGCATTGCACCTGAGGATCAAGAGAAGACTACATTCACCTGTCCCTTTGGCACCTTTGCATTTAGACGAGTTCCGTTCGGACTGTGTGGCGCTCCAGCCACTTTTCAGAGGTGTATGATGGCTATCTTTTCAGACATGATTGGTATCAATGTGGAAGTTTTCATGGATGATTTCTCAGTGTTTGGTTCTTCTTATGACGAGTGCTTACATAATCTTGGTCTGGTTTTGAAGAGATGTGTGGAGACTAATCTGTTGCTGAATTGGGAAAAATGTCACTTTATGGTGCAAGAAGGGATCATTCTTGGGCACAAGGTTTCTAGCAAGGGACTCGAGGTGGACAAAGCAAAAATTGACACTATTGAGAAGCTTCATCCTCCTATCTCTGTTAGAGGCATTCGCAGCTTTCTTGGTCATGCGGGGTTCTATCGTCGGTTCATAAAGGATTTTTCGAAGATCTCTAAACCCTTGTGCAATCTTTTGGAGAAAGATGTTCCTTTCAATTTTGATGAAGCTTGTCTTGATGCTTTCGAGCTTTTGAAGAAGAAGTTGACTACCACACCTGTTATTACTGCACCAGATTGGAGTGAGCCATTCGAGCTAATGTGTGATGCTAGTGACTATGCCGTTGGTGCTGTTCTTGGTCAGAGAAAGGAGAAAATATTTCATGTGGTTTACTAAGCTAGTAAAACCCTTAATGACGCACAGTTGAACTACACCACCACGGAAAAAGAGCTTTTGGCTGTTGTTTATGCATTTGAGAAGTTTCGAGCCTATTTACTTGGCACGAAAGTCATTGTCTACACAGATCATGCGGCTATCAGATATTTGATGACAAAGAAGGATTCGAAGCCTAGGTTGATTCGATGGGTCTTATTGCTCCAAGAATTTGATGTGGATATTAAAGATAGAAAAGGAACTGAAAACCAGGTGGCAGATCATCTTTCGAGATTGGAAGACCATGGTAAAAATTCACAGGCTAAATCTCTAATTAATGAATTTTTTCCGGATGAGCAGCTTTTAGGGGTACAAGAGGAAGAGCCATGGTTTGCAGATTTTGTGAACTATCTTGTTAGTGACATCATCCCTCCTGATTTAACTTATGCTCAAAGAAAGAAGTTCTTACATGATGTGAAGTGGTACCGATGGGACGAGCCGTATTTGTTCAAACAAGGTGCTGATCAGATTATTCGACGTTGCATTCCTTATAGCGAGACTGAAAGTGTATTGCGAGATTGCCATTCCACTGTTTATGGAGGTCATTATGGTGGAGAGAAGACAGCAGCTCGTGTTCTTCAGGCAGGTTTCTTTTTGCCTACAGTTTTTAAGGATGCTCATCAGTTTGTTTTGAGATGTGATCGCTGTCAGAAAGTTGGTAATATTTCTAGGAGGAATGAGATGCCTCTTAATATGCTCCTTGAGGTAGAGATCTTTGATGTATGGGGTATTGATTTCATGGGACCCTTTGTTTCGTCTTGTAATAATCAGTACATCTTGCTAGCTGTGGACTACGTCTCTAAGTGGGTTGAGGTGAAGGCCTTGCCAACCAATGATGCTAAGGTGGTGCTGAACTTTCTTCATAAACAGGTCTTTACGCGTTTTGGAACTCCGCGAGCTATTATTAGTGATGAGGGGACTCACTTTTGTAATCGTCAATTCACTGCATTGTTGGCGAAGTATAGGGTGACACATCGTGTTGCTACAGCATATCATCCCCAAAAAAACGGTCAAGCGGAGGTTTCTAATCGTGAAATCAAGAGAATCCTAGAAAAGGTGGTGAATCCGTCGAGGAAGGATTGGTCCTTGAAGTTAGATGAAGCTGTTTGGGCATATAGAACAGCTTATAAAACACCTTTGGGAATGTCTCCGTATCAGTTAGTTTTTGGAAAAGCATGTCATCTACCAGTGGAGTTGGAACATAAAGCTTTTTGGGCGATTAAGAAGTTGAATCTTGATATTAGAGCAGCTGGTGAGAAACGGTTATTGCAGTTGAATGAGTTAGAGGAATTTCGATCTCAGGCGTATGAGAACCACAAGATTTATAAGGAGAAGGTGAAGAGGTGGCATGATAAGAAGTTGATTCCTAAGGTCTTTGTGCCTGGTCAGTTGGTTTTGTTGTTTAATTCGCGCCTCAAGCTTTTTCCTGGGAAGCTTAAGTCAAGGTGGTCAGGGCCATTCACTGTTAAAACCGTATTTCCGCATGGAGCCGTTGAGATTTTTGAAAAGTCACCTGATTTGGCGTTCAAGGTAAATGGTCAGCGGTTGAAACATTATTTTACAGGTGATCCAGTGGTTCGTGAAACAGATTCCGTGGATTTGGCAGAAACGTAACGACCGAGCAGCAAGTCAAGCTAATGACGTTAAACGAGCGCTTCGTGGGAGGCAACCCATGTGATTGGATATCATTTTTGTTGTATATTCTTTGTATCTTCATTATTAATATATATATATATATATATATATAAATATTGGGACAGCGCGACCGCGCTGTCTAGCAGTGTAAACAGAGCGCGACCGCGCTACTTCGAATTCTGAAGGTGCAGAAAGATTTCCGGAGCAAATTTTCAGCCCAAATTCCGATTTGAAACCCTAATCCCAGCCCAAATACACTTCTAATCATTCTATAAATCCCAATTTTCGTGGTTAATCAGACCATATATCTTACCTTTATCTTTTTATATATCTCTCATATACATATACATACATACACCCTTAAAACCCTAAACCACGATTTTGGAGCTTTGGAATTCGTGTTCATTCATCGATTGGAGGCTGGATACGCAGTGCTACCTCTCCTACAGATTCGTTTTGGGTAATTTCTTGGTTATTCTTGTTATTACGAATTGTAGTTTGCGTATTTTGGGATAATTGTTGTTAGGTTGCTGTGGGTTGCTATTTGTTCATATTTTCTGCTTGTTGGAGATTGTGTAATGGCCCCGAAAAGGACTCGTTTTGCTGGTGGTTCTAGTGGACATCATTCATCTGATTCTGATTCTAGTTCGGAGGGACCCGGGGAAAAGTTTGTTTCTGTGGAGGCCCGGACGGAGTATAACAGGTTGATGTCAAAGACAGTAATCAAGGATAGGATGTTTTTAGCTGGTCCGGCTGATGGGGAGCTAGTGGCGATGATTCAGTCGCGAGGTTGGGAGCCTATTTGTCAGTTGGCTATGGATATTCCGTTGTCTATTGTTCGCGAGTTCTATGCGAATGCGAAGGCTGAACGGAATGGTTATTCAGTGGTTAGGGGTTTGACAGTGGACTACACACCGCCTGCCATCAGCCGTTTGCTTGCTTTGCCTGCCAGACCTGCAGGTGCTGAGGATTGGACTTTTAAGTCCAGGACAGAGGTTGACTTGGATGCTATTGTGACTAGGTTGTGTGTGCCTGGTACTGTGTGGAAGATGAAGCCAGGGAGTAATGAGCACTTGCATTTCCCTACTTCTGCGTTGAACAGGTATGCTCGAGCATGGAATTTGTTTATCTGTGCTAACTTGTTGCCTACCACACATCAGCACGAGGTTAATGTGGAGAGAGGTATTTTGCTGTGGGCGATTCTGAATGGTTTTTATATTGACATTGGTTATATGATTAACCAAAATATCTTGAGGTTTTTGAGAGCTAGTACTACAGGGGGGATTCCATATGGTTCTGTGGTTACTGGTTTGTGTATGGCGGTGGGAGTGAGATGGGTTGAGGATGAGCCGATACAGTTGCCGAGTGGTGCTATTGATTCTGGGACTATTGCGAGGATGGTGGAGTGGCCGGGCGGCGTTCCACATCCTAGGGGTTTGGGTTATCAGATTGCTGGTGCTGTTCCGCCACCACAGGTTCCCGAGGATATTCCTGTTGCCTCTCAGTACAGACGGTTGAGCGCCGCATGGATGCTATGTATGATTCTCAGAGCCGTTTTGCACAGGAGTTGACTCAGGCGCTGGGTACTGCTTTTGCTGCCAGTGGAGTGCAGGTGGATTGGCCTGTTTTTGGGGCGCATGGAGTCTATCCTCCGCCGGATTCTCCTCCTCAGGAGGGTGGTCCAGGTGGTCAGTAGGTATGTTTCTACTTTTCCCTTATTTACTTCCAATGAGGGCATTGGAAATTTCAAGTTTGGGGGTGGATTTGGGAATTAGTAGTTGTTGTGATATATTTGTGGCATGTAGGAATTCATATTGCATCATATTTGTATGTGTAGTTTAGTTTCATGCATGATACCTGTCATATAGAGCATTCTGTTTACATGTGTGTCGAGTTTTGTATGTGAGTTCATATAGTTGCATTACATGCATTTTTCATGATCCCTTAGAATAAGCTGATGCTATAAGGTAGGTAGATGTTGATGTGGGTGTGAAAAGGATGAACAGAGGGTTGATTTTAAATTTTGTTGAAATTGACATGCATGTTTCATGAATAAAATTTTTACACAGTCTCGTCGTTTGCTCTTGGACTAGGTTGCGTCATGCTTGTTTGGATTTAGGATTTAATCACTTGTTTATCGATAGAATTTGCTTTATTCTCTTGATGATTAAGGAACACCAAAATATAAATTTGGGGGAAAACAGAAATTTCATGCTAATGTGTTTGTGTTTGTATTTGTTGGCTAGGCGTCAAATGGCTAGTAGCCGGCTCATGTTTATGAGTAGTCTAGGGTTGGAATTGAGAATTCTCATTCCAGATTCCATGTGAAAAAAAAAAAGAAAAAGAAAAAAAAGAGAAAAAAATGCAAGGAAAAAAAAAGCAAGAAAAAAGAAAGGAAAAAAAAAGAGTGTTGTGAGAGTGTGAGTATGCAGTATTGATCAGGGTAAGCTCTTTAATACTCGAGCAATTAAGTTCTTGGGGACTTTGTGCCTAGTGACCTAAGGTTTTTTATAGTCTGGGATCCACTAACCCAACGCTCGCTACATGGGTATTATTGTATAAGCCTTTATGGGTCTCATCCATTGCACGATCAAATAAGCATGTGTGTTGTGTACATATTGTGTTTGAGTTATAATAAAGCATGAAATTCTGTCTACTTTAAAGGAGTATGGAGGTGTATCTGAAGTGATCTTGAGTTTAACGTTCATTCTATTTATAAACCTGTGATTGTCTTGGAAAAGAATATGTATGATTTTGATCCGGTTTGGGAGTATATCTGTCGAGCACTGCACACACGCACGTTCTGATCATGTATTGTTAGTATACCGGAATTTAGTCGAGCTCTGTTTGGATTGATTGCATTCATTGAGATATTTGCTTGCTAAGTGGTGTTGGTTAGTTTGAGGGGATCCTTTGCATTCATATTTAGTTGCATTCATTCATGCATTGCATTGTTTGAGTCGTTTGTGTCAGTTGGATTTTGTGGGTACATTCACTATAGGCCCTCACGAGACCTTACTCGTCCACTAGGGCTGCCTAGGGGTTTAAAGGGCTTGTTGCATATGCTAAATGCATCCGTGATCACCTACGGAAGTGGTACTAGTTAGTTGTATATATTTATATCTGTTTATGCTTGAGGACAAGCATCGGTTCAAGTTTGGGGGTGTGATAAGTGGATTTTTATCCATTTGGATCGTTCTATTTTGGCTTGATTTGATCGCTTAATCCTCGAGTATTTGTGTGGTTTAACGTGTTTTGTGGAGTTTGTGCAGGAATTAAGTTTTTGCAGGTATTTATGGTGTTTTGTAACTTTTGGAACAGAAGTGGTTGTGGTGTAAAAACGGCGCGAGAAGAATTAGTTTCTAACTTAATTTCTGCAGAGACAGCATTAGAGGAGCGCGACCGCGCTATGTTTACATTGGAGGAGAGCGCGACCGCGCTAGGCAGGGTTGACAGATTTGGTGGAGCGCGACCGCGCTGTAAAAGCAAAGGAGAAGAGCGCGACCGCGCCAAGGGAAAACTGGGCCGCCAGAACTTGTTCCAATTCTGATTTTAAAGAGGAATGTTGCCGTTTTCTTATCCTATTCGACATGGAAATATTCTTGAACGGTGGGAATAGTCCAGAAGCTTTATTTGACAAGGGAAGTTGCAATCTATATCATATTTAAAGATGGAAATTGTCAAATTCAATTCCTACTCAAGAATGGCAATTGTTTGGAGAAGAGGCAATATTGAGCTATAAATACACATGCTTGGGGTCAGATTTACACACACCAACACCAGAGATCAGATTACTTCACATTACATACACACTTTCTAGCACGAGATTGAGAAGCCAAGGCGAGGATCGTGACAACAAGAAGACCTAGACATAGTTTTCTTGTATTCTTACTAGGCGTATCTTTTGGATGCTTGATCATTATTCGACTTTGTTCCATAACTTTGTTAACATTGGTTTATTCATTATTATTCTCTTCATCTTTATCATGTTTTCATCAAACCCCATGATGACGAACGGTTCGATTATGAACTAATCGCCGTCATGGGGTCCTAACGGATTTACTTATGGAATTTAGATGTTGATTGCCTAACTTGATATATGTGTGGTGAATTTACGATATCCTTGCATGGTTGTATTTAATTCATATAGATGCGTAGCTAACATCTATCTTGTTAATCTTAAGTGAAGCGACAGTGAATCTTTTGATTTAGAACTTGCCATGCTAGCATAAGTCCATGAATGTTATTCATGTTTGTGGTGTGTTTCTAACCGTCTCATACTACCTTATGTAATCTTATGGATACTTGATCTTCAACCATTATGTTTTCAAATTCTATAGACATATAGGGTCTAAGCATAATTGGTGCCTACATGATTTCTATCTTTTGTGGATATTGTGTAGATTGGTGTGCGTGTACTGAAAGGTAGCGTATACTTATTTCGTGTTGTCCGATTAGTTATCGTAACCACCACATGTGTTGATAAAAGGGCATGATCTCTAAAGGAAGTTTGTATTGAAGTTTGGATCCCATGTTTTCCATCTCATAAGTAATTTGAAATCACTTAGTTAATTAATTTAGTTGTTAATTAATTCTTATTAGTTAATTTTAGATAATCAAAACCCAATTTGTCCATTGTCTTAGCATTGAACGATAATCATACATTGATGCTTAGGTACAAGAACTAATTTATACAATCTCTGTGGGAACGAACTCTACTTCATTCTATATTACTTGTGAACACGTGCGCTTGCGTGATTTAGTGCAAACAAATGGTCAATCACATTATCGCTCTAACTCATCTTGCAAGTATTGTACTTGTGCAAAAGAAGCTGCACGTTCACATCAGAAATTGCATCATATTTTTCTTTGAGCGAATCCCAAAGCTTTTTGGCACTTTTATACGTCTCAAATACCTTGATCAAGTTGTCTTCCATGAATATCAACACGAGACTCTTTGCCTTTTTGTCACAAATTTTCCATTGCTCGTACTCATCCTTTTCAGCATCACTAGATTTTTCTCCCAAAGTAGGATCATCCTTTTCAGTGGCATTTTCCAAATTATCATGAATCAAGCCATATCTGATTTTTCTGCTCAACATATCATAATTTGTGCCATTCAATCTTTCGATCTTTGCTAATTCAGATGCAATCAATTTGCTCATCATTTCAATCTATTAACAAAATGTTAAAACTTCAATCAAGATATGTCTTTATAAAATTGACGATTTTAAAACAAATCCTGCTATTAGAAATCACTAACAAATTAAACACAAAAATATATAAACAATCAAACCAATGTGCGCACGGCCTTTTATTCATAAAATAAACAATGGAATAGTTGACATCATATGTAACACATAATATTAGTACATCCAAAGATCCGGAAAAAAACTAGAATAAGATCTTATATGTTGACAACTAAGCCAAAAAAAACATTAATGCCCCATAAGACATGATTGAATAAAACAACAGATGCGAGGACCAATGAAAACAGTTAAAACAACGTTTATAGTAAGAAATTACAAACAAGTATGCAAGAATACGAATAGATCAAGGAAAACATATTGACATGTATCATTTGACATCCAAAATATAAACAATTTACTATTATTAACTGACAAAAATAAATTAAAATAAACAAGAGTCAAAATAATAAATTAAATTAAGAGAAAGAACCTATCATAAAAAATCATGCAATCATGGATATCATGTTAGAAAGAGTACAATATGGCATAATATAAAAAAAAATAAAAACTTAGGGAGAAGATAAAATTTTGACTACAAAAAAATAGTACAAAAGCAATAAATAATTAAATAAATAAATGAAATTTTTTTATCACAAGAATATAAATATAAAAACATGTATGTGAAGACCACACAAAAAAATCTTTTATATAGGACTAATAAAGACCACATGTATAAGAAGAACATGATGACAAAAGAACATTAAAATAAGAATCAATATTAGGTAACTAGCAGCAGAGTACGAATTAACTGGCATGGGCACATGTAATTGGTGACTACAAGACACTAGTACTACATGCTACAGCATAACAAGACAGGTAACATGCACAACGTCTACTGTACTTATTATTACTAGCTATAACAAAGAAGGCATAGAAATAGAAAAACATGTCAAAACAAAATTGAAGAAATCCACGAAGCAGTGCAAAAAATGGATAAATTTAAGTCCTTGATTAGCCAAAGCTCTGATACCACTGTTGTGTTTTTATATACTATATATAGAGCTGGAAAAAAATTCGAGAAATCCGATATCCATCCGAAATATCTGTATTTGTATCCGGAAAAAAGCGGATATTATCCGTATCCGGAGTCAACCGGATATTATCCGTATCTGAATCCGAGAGTTTAGGATATGGATATAGGTACATCCGTATCCAAAAATAATTATATATAATATATTTTTAATTTTTATCATTTACTCTTAAAATTTATTTTAATTTAAATACAATATAAAAATAAAAGATGATGAATTTGATATAAAATGAAATAAAATTACACCGTACAGGCGTACACGTATTGACATACATCATCTATTATAATTTCTAAAATCTAAATTCTAAAGAGTAAAGTAAAGACTAAATAGTAAAGTATTATCTAACCCAGCCCCATGAAAACTAAAAATCTTCAAACCGTGCCGCACGAGTACATCGCCGCTCTCTTATAGTCTTCTCCACGACCCTAACCCTAAAAAGGTTCGATCCCTATATCTATATTTTTATTTGATTAGTTCGTATATGGCATATAGTATATAGTTTTGTATTTCTTTTTTAGAAGATTCGATTATTTGAAGTTTCTTGATTTGTATGGGTTTTGATTATTATTTGCAGATCTTTAATTCATTAAGGTCTCTGTCAATGGAACAAGGTAGACTTGTGTAGCTTGTGCTAATACATCTCCAACTGATTTGAACAAGCTTTGATTCATACAGCCTTTGATTATTATTTATACTTATGTGTGTATAAAATTGCAGGAAAAACTTCAAGTTCAACTCCATCTACAGCCTCTAGTTCAGTTGGCATGACATCAACTAAATGTGTAGAAAATGTTTCCAAGAATAGTGACCAGGATTGCGTAACAATTCCAGAAGATGGTGTGGAAGCAAAAAAACCCGAAGAAAAGGAGAAACCGGCCAAGAAGCAGAAGGTGTTGACATCAATTGTTTGGAACCACTTTGACCTTATTGAAAGCATAAAAGAAGGTATTAAGAAAGTTACTGCTCTATGTAAATATTGTCACAGTCCCTTTAATGGGGCAAGTGACCAGGGAACAACTCATTTAAAAAATCACGCAGATAAGTGTCAAATGAGATTAGTTAAAGTTCATGTATCCCAAATGCTTTTAGGAAAAAAGTTAAGTAATGAGGATTCTCAGCCAAAATTAGGGGTTCATAAGTTTGATGTTGCTACTGAGAGAGAGTTATTTGCTAAAATGGTTGCGAAACATGATTTGCCTTTTTTAATGGCAGAATATGATTACTTTCGACTTTGGATATCTTACATAATGCCTTCTTACAAACATCGGTCTAAAAAGACGGTAAAATCTGACTTTGTAGGTGTGTATGCGGCTGAGAAAGAGCGAATTTATAAGGAAATTAAAACTTTGACTTTTAGAGTTAGTCTCACCATTGATGGGTGGAAGCCAAAGCATCAAAATAGATCTAATTTTTGTGTCACTTGTCACTATATTGATGATGATTGGGTATTGCACAAACGAGTTATTTCTTTTCATGTTGTCCCATACCCTCATTGTGGTGTTAATTTAAGTGCATGGTTAAAAGAGAGAATCTTGGAGTGGAATATAGATAATAAGTTATCTTCAATTGTTATTGATAATGCTTCTAATAATTTGGGGATGCTTTTAGGTATTAAAAATTGGTTAAATGGGAAAAGAGCACTTGTTCACAATGGTGACATGTTTCACATGCGTTGTGTGGCACATATTCTAAATTTGATTGTTAAGAGTGGGTTAGAGATGCTAGATCAATTAATTGAAAAAATTCAAAAAACTTCAAGGTATATTGCATCTTCAGTGCAAAGGGATGAGAAGTTCACCCTTGCATTGTCTCAAACCAAATTAAACACTAGTAGACGAATCCCTTTAGATGTTGACACTCGTTGGAATTCAACTTATGAAATGATTGTTGCATCACTTGAACTCCGGCCTGCTATTGATCGTCTACAAGAATTAGACCCCGAATATAAATATCCGCCTTCAGAAATAGAGTGGAAAAATGGAAAGAAATTGTGTGATTGTTTGAAGATTTTTTCAGATATAACAAAAAAACATTCGGGTGTGAAATATCCAACTGCAAATTTGTATTTTATTGACGTAGTTCAGATTCGCAGGAGCATTAAGACGTGGCTTGAGTTAGTGATGATTGGATTAGTGTAATGGCTAGTAAAATGCAACTTAAATTTGATAAGTATTGGGAAGAATGCAACATGTTGTTGACTGTCGCCCTTATTCTTGATCCTAGATATAAAATGCACATTGTCACTTATGCTTACAAGGGTATGTATGATCTCTGTGCTGACTTTTATATAGATGGCATGCGTGAGTTTTTAGATGAGATTTTCAATGAATATTCTGAAAAATTTGGAACTAACAAAGGGTTTGTGGAAATTTCTGGTAATGCAAGTTCTGCTAGTGCAAGTTTAGTTGGTGGAGAATGGTTGGGAGGTTTCCAAGACTTCATTGCAAGTAGTAACTCAATGGGAAACACAAGAAAAAGTGAGTTGGAGGAGTATTTAAAAGAAGGGCTGTTTCCGACGGAGAATGAAGTGGAATTTGACATTCTTCAGTGGTGGAAGCATAATGGTCCTAAATTCCCAATACTTGCACGGATGGCTCAAGATATATTAGCTATTCCAACTTCTTCCGTTGCATCTGAAAATTCTTTTAGCAAGTGTCGTAGAATTATCACAGACACTCGTTCATCTCTAAATGGTGACTCGGTGGAAACTTTGATGTGTGTCAAAGATTGGCTTCCGGACATCAATGAGGGTACGTGTTACATTTTGCATTTTTTAATTATGCATTTTACTCTTTAATATTGTTAATTTGTTATGGGTCAATCTGGACCATCTTGTAAGCTAAAAGCTATCGAGGATGAGACCTGTGATTTAACTTCTAATGAATGGGACGTCGATTTTTAAGCCTCCAAGGCTCCAATCTGGACCATTTGGTAAGCTAAAAAACTGCTCAGGTATTTCTCATGATTCTGTTGTGGTTTAGATTTGGGCAATGCATTTATTTTTATATAAATACTCTGTAAGTACATATTTTTATTCTGCTGTGGTTATTTTTATTCTGCCGTGGTTATGTTTGAGATGACAATTGATGGTTTGTAATTTTCAAATATACATTGTTGTCTACACTCTGAAATCACTGGAAGATGTTACTACATTGGTGAATGCTACTCTGTAATCTTGTATGTCTGAGGATTAATTGATCATGTATGTTTAAAAGGTTGATTATGTTTAGATTCTTTTTGCCACCTACTAGATGTAAAACCAGCTAGCAATTCTTCATATTACATTTTTGCGTATAAAATCAAATTCAATGTGTCAGTTCTGCTACTCTATGTTCATACTTCAGAGTACACATTTGAAATGACAATTTTTAGGGTAGTACCAAACTTTTCTGTTACTGTTACTGGTTGTGGGCTTTGCATCACTGATATACAACTATTAGTATCTGGGATATTTTGTAGGTGGAACCACTGGATTACTATTGCTGGTTTGGAATAAATGAAGATGCAGAGATGGATTGGTGCGAGGCTTCCATTATTCCATCAAATGCAGAGATGGAACATGTTTAATGTGATGAATTCTGATGAACTTGCAAGTTATTTAGAGACAATGATGTGTAATGAAGTTATTCTGATATAAATTTATGCAAATTTGGATAATGTATATGGTTTTTGTAATTTGCAAATTAGAACCGAGTATCTCTTTAATATGCCTGTTTTTTTTTTGCAAAATATGCCTGTTTTTTTATAATAATGAAAATTTCACAAAAAATTCATTTTTTTTGCAAAACAGATTCGGATCCGGATATTATCCGTATCCGTATAATATTTGCCGGATTCGGATACGGATAAGGTTTTTTCGAATATTCCCGGATTCGAATATGGATACGGATATGGTTTAGAAAACGGATCCGGATTCGGATATAGTTGTATTCGTATCCGTATTATCCATTTTCCACCCCTAACTACATATATTAAAAGAGAAGAGGTTTGGAGATTGTAAAAGGGTTCCAGCATGTGTTGAGAACAAGCTCTAGTATTTTTGTGTGCTTATTCCATGAGAATTGCTTCTCTATTTATAGGCCACTTCAACGAATCTTCCACTCCTTTACATTGTAACTGCCCCATAATTTATTCAATACATTCATTATATAATATGTAACTCCAATTTCATGAGATGTGTAACTCCCAATATTAACTTTGTAACTCTCACAATTGCAATCCCCACATTTAATGTTTGTAACCCCCAATTTATCTTACACAATAAATCAATCACATTATTCTTATAATACATATATTTGTAACTTCATGTAATTAATTCATTTTATTTACTATTTTATATTTATCAAATAAAAGTCAATTTATAACAATTATGATTAATTCTAAATGAAAAAAGTGGTAAATTTGTTAATATTATGAAATCAGTTAATATTCTATATTTGTATAATCCAGATTGATTTTAGTTTAAAATTGTAATTTGTTATAATTTTTTTGACATTAAAAAAATGTTATATATGGATATGGTAAATTTTAATAAATAGTTATTGTGTTAAAAATAAAATTGTTAAGTAACCAAGATAATTAAATTATTATGAGAATGATAGGACTCCTTTAATTTTAGTCATAAACTTTGATTAGTTCTAATCTATATTTATGAAAATTAATTTGTAATCTATAACAGTGTAATTATGATTTAGTGTAAATCAAAAAAAAAAGTGTTAAATTAGTTAATATTATGAAAATTACTCAATATTATAAATTTATATAATCCTGATTAATTTTAGTTTACAATAGTAATTTATTATAAATAATATTGAAATTAAAAATATGTATGTGTGTGTGTGTGTGTGTGAATGTGTTAAATCAAGTAACATAAGTATACAATTATTAATAATTGGAAAATATGGTGTGATATTTTCGGGTATATATTAATGATTGTAAGATTAGTTTTAAATGAAAAGGTAACGTGTTTTTATTAGAAAGAAAATATTAATGATTAGAAGATATGGTACAATTGGTATTTTTTGATTTTTATAAAAGGTAATATCTATACTATACTATTATAAACGAAACAGGGTATAATTGGTTCGTTGGTCGATTGGTTAACACTTTCCCAAAAAGTTTGTTAACACCTTCCAAAAATGAAAAAATAAATTAAAATGCATATAAAATTTCATCTAACTTAATAACAAATTCTTTTAATTACACTCCAGTTAATATTCAATTACATGCTCTTTTAGTTATATTGAATTAAAATTCTTCACCTAAAACCAACTTCTTTAGACTCTTTCAATTACTTAGAAATCAAATATTTTCAAATTCAATTTAAATAATTTTAATATCATATATTTATTAACAAATTTACAACAAATTATAAATCTATATATACTATACTATTATAAGTGAAACATGGTATAGTTGGTTGGTTGGTCGGTTAACACATTCCCAAAAAGTTTGTTAACACCTTCCAAAAATGAAAAAATAAATTAAAATGCATATAAAATTTTATTTAACTTAATAACAAATTCTTTTTTTTTTGCCGAAAAATGTGAATTTTATTAAATCAAATCATTTCTCAATACATTGTGGAGTCCCGGGTCAACACAACCCGCATTCCACACACGATCAGCAATCGAACTATTGTGTCTCGCTAGGAAATGAGCCACCTTGTTCGCTGAACGTTTAACAAATATCAACGTCACATGACGATTTTTGAGCTCACTAAGTAACACCTTACAATCCTCTATTACTCTCCCAAGATACGACAGCTGGATAGTAGAGCATCTGATCGCCTGAACCATTTGTAAACAATCTGTCTCCACTATTGCTGGGGATATGTTTTGAGTTTTAAATTTAATCCAACTAACGCCTCCTTAATACTCAGAGCTTCGGCCAAATCTGGAGCTACTCGACCAGGTCTGCAGCTTGTACTAGCAGTGATTAAGGCACCCTCATGATCTCGAGCTACCATGGACAAACAGTATGAATTAGATGATTCAAATAATGCTGCATCAACATTGATCTTAACCGTTCCTTCCTGTGGATATTCCCAACACTCCTTGCCGTCTTCCTGAATCATAAAACCAAGAAAAATATCAAACGACTTATCTTGAGCGTTCTTCCATTGGTTAAGCATTATCCTTGCTGAACTGCACACTTCTGAAACCTTTCCTTCACGCTGATTCCACACCACTTCGTTTCTGTTCTTCCATATTGACCAACAGAGCATAACTACTTCCTGAATCTCCTTACTGCTACACTCCTTTAAAACTGTGGTCATCCAGCGGCTAAAACTTAACTGATCATCCTCCGTGATTCTAACCTTTGAAGCTTGCCAACATCTTTGAGCAAAATGACACGAAACCAATGAGTGATAAATTGTCTCCACCTCTTCATTGCAAACCGGACATTTATCAACCACTAAAACTCTCCTGGATAATAACTGATCTTTTGTAGGCAAAATATTCTTCATAGCTCTCCAAATAAAATGTTTCACCTTCAAAGGGATCTTCATATTCCAAACTTTTTTCCAAGGAATGTTATCATCTGTATTGTTGCTGGTTTTTGCTTCTCGAATGGCTGCATATGCTGACTTGACTGAGTAGTGTCCAAGCTTATCCCATTTCCAAAACCAACTATCTGCATCTGCATTTCTCAAAGGAATTGACAAGATTAATTGGACATCTCTATCTGAAAAGATATCAGTTATCAAATCAATATTCCAACTATTCTGGCCTGGCAGCATCAGCATATCAACACTTTTATTCCTAATAACTTCATGATCCATTTGAACAAAAGGGTCACCTCCAGGTAACCATGGATCTTGAGTTATGTTAATTGAAATACCTTTGCCAACACGATGCACAGCTCCTTGCTTCAACAGTACCTGAGCTTCTATAATCAAACGCCAAATGTAACTTGGATTGCTTCCCAATTTGGCTGTTAAAAAAGACCCTCCAGGGTAATATCTAGCTTTGTACACTTTTGCCACCAAACTATCTGTGTTAACAATCAATCTCCATCCTTGTTTACCCAGAAGAGCCACGTTGAAATCTTGGAGTTTCCGAAAACCTATACCCCCTTCAGATTTCTTTGTGCACATCCTATCCCATTGCATCCAATGAACACCCTTATTACCATTAGATCCTTTCCACCAATACTTGTTCATGATCCTCTCCATGTCTACACACAGTTGTTGTGGGAGAAAAAACATGCTCATCGCGTAGTTTGGAAGGGCTTGTGCAACAGACTTCAACATTAATTCTTTCCCTCCCCTTGACAGACACTTCTTATCCCAACCTTGCACTCTCTCCTTCATCCTATCCTTTAAAAAACCCAAGACCGCCAATTTGTTCCTCCCTATCATATTAGGTAAACCAAGATAGGTTGTATTGGCATCTGCTTCTCTAACCTATAGCATAGAACAGATTACTTCTTTCACTCCTTGATCAGTGTTTCGACTGAAGAAGACATATGATTTTTCCTTGTTAATTTTTTGACCTGATGATATTTCAAACACCTGCAATAAATCCATAATGTGATCTGCCTCATCCTCTTTTGCCTTACAGTAAATATAAGTATCATCAGCGAAAAACATGTGAGTTAATCTAGGAGTTCCCCTTGCCACCTGAATGCCACTGATCAACCTTCTTCTTTCATATTCCTTAATAATTACAGAAAGACCCTCCATACAGATCAGAAATAAGTAAGAGGAAATTGGATCACCTTGCCTTATTCCACGTTTAGGGACTATAGAACCAAAATTCCTTCCTGCATGACATATCTGATATCTAGCTGAACGAACACAATTCATAAACAACTGAATTGACTGATCTACAAATCCCATCTGTTTCAACATCTCACTCAAGAAATTCCATTCCACTCTATCGTAAGCCTTGCTCATGTCTAATTTCAAAGCCATCCACCCGGTCTTGCCTTGAGTTTTCCATTTCATGTAGTGCTTCACCTCATATGAAACCATAATATTATCTGTGATTAGTCTCTCGGGTACAAAAGCACTTTGGGTTTCTGAGATCAAATCAGAGAGCACAAGCTTCAATCTATTTGCCAGCACCTTCGTTATGACTTTGTAGATCACATTGCATAAAGATATGGGCCGTAAGTCTCTCATATTCAAAGGATTCTTCTTCTTAGGGATCAAATCAATATTTGTATCTCCTATACCTTCCCTCAAATCTCCACTGGTAAAAAAATTACGCACTATCTCCACTATATCCCCCCCTACTATTCCCCAAAATTTTTGATAAAACCCCGGGCTCATACCATCTGGGCCGGGAGACTTGTCAGGATGCATACTAAATAATGCTTTCTTTACTTCACTAGCTTCCACCCTTGAAAGAATCATATCATTCTGAGCTTGACTAATCCTGTTCGTTACTTCTTCGAACAATGCATTCCATTCCACTTGAGATGTGTTAAACAAATCCGTGAAATAGTCCACCATCAAAACCTCTAGACCTGAATCCCAACTGACGACCTGACCTTCCTCATTGGTAAGGCAATTAATCCGATTTGCACTCCTTCGATTTTTTGCAGCAGCGTGAAAATACTTGCTGTTTTGATCCCCTTCTCTCAACCATAATTGCTTACTTCTTTGCCTCCAAAAAACTTCTTGCTGATTGTAAACCTCGTTCAGCATATCTGAAGCTTCTTTATACTTCATCACTGCTTCATTGTCTCTCTTCCCTTTGGTCCTCTTCATCGTCTTCTTACACTGGTCGATTCTTTTTCTAAAACGGCCCGTAATTTCACTTCCCCAAACCTTTAGAACCTTTGCACATTCACTTATCTTTTCTTGTAGAGATCGACCTTGAAATCTTGACCAAACTTCTTCAACTATCTGACGGCACATAGGTTCACGCAACCACGCGTTTTTGTTAGAAATAAGACCCTAGCTATGCTAAGGAATGAACAACAGAAGGATTTAATAAATGTCCTGTGTTATTTTACAAGAGTTCTAATGAAGTCTATATATAAGCTTAATAAGCTTAATATACGTAACTGATTACATCACTTATAACTACTGTAGATCATCTGACGTACTATTGATCTTCTGATATTTGACAGTTTTCGAATCTGAAAATTTTATTCCCAGCTGGATATACCACTCTAACTGGCTCAAGAAAGATCGGGCAATGGTCTGAAGTACTAACTTCCAAATTCGTTAGTTTAACCCCTGCAAATATACTCAAAAACTCCTTAGTTATCAAGGCTCTATCCAATCTTATCTCCACCCAATTCTCCGTACCATAACCCCTTTCCCATGTATAAGGGTACCCTGTCAAGTCGAGATCCTTCAAGTCACATTCATCCAACATATCCTGAAAACCTTGAATCAGCCATGATGGATACGGAGGTCCGCCATGTTTATCTTCCTGCTTAACAATGTTATTCATATCTCCCAATAAGCACCAGGGTAGTGTCGACTTAGACTTCAAACCTTTTATTAAACTCCATGTTTCTGGTCTTCTACTACGATCTGGTTCCCCATAAATACCAGTTAGTCTGAACTTCCTCAAGCCCCTCATATCTACTTCAACATCTATATGATTTCTGCTATACGACAATAGTTGCACGTCATCTTGTTTTCTCCAGAGTAAAGCCACCCCTCCACTTCTTCCCTGTACATCTACAGAAATAGCTCCTTCAAATCTGATCATGTTCTTAACTTTCTCCACAGTATCCTGCTTACACAATGTCTCACACAAGAAAACTATATCGGGTTTCTTTTGGAGAGTAACCTCCTTTAGGAATTGAATAGCCCACGGGGTCCCAAGCCCGTGGCAATTCCAGCTTAAAGTACTCATGGCCCTTGGCGGACTCCCGTACCAGAGCCCGCCAAGTGCCAACATTGCGTTTTTTGGATCATCCCTTTTATCTAGACTGTTGTTCATCTCTTGGTCCACCCCATCCATATTTTCCTCTTCTAGGCCCATAAATAATTCTGTATCTTCACACGACCCTTTTATTTCATTCCCATCTATTATCCTTCTTTTTTTATTATCCACAATAATCACCCCTTTTTTTATGGAATCTGATTTGCTTACGTCAGCTGATGTACCTCCTCTGTTTGAAAAAAGATTTTTGGCGCCCATATCCCTTTCAGTTATTATTGTGTCTCCTTGATTATCTCTGTTATCCCTAATCTGCAAAATTTGAAGGAACTGTTTTTCCTTGTGTTTATCATCTCCTATTTTCACGATCACCGTATTCCGATCATCATCATCGTCCCTATCACCTTCACGCAACCACCTTGAACCCACCAACTTATTCTATTTCCGGAGTGGTGCTCTCATCCACGGTCCATAGGGTCTAACAATTTCTTCTTCCGGTGTATCAAAAAGACTATTACAGAAGCTCTCTGAATGCCCAACTATTCCACATATAAAACAAAATGTTGGTACATTTTCATACTTGAAAGTGATCCATAGTCATTCCCCTCCTGCCTTCCTTACTTTCATACGTCTCTTCAGATGTTTTGTGATGTCGACTGTAACTCTTATCCGCATATAATCTTGCCACACTCTATTGAAATTCTTTGAACAGGCTTCAACATATTCACCCACATAATTACCAACCTCCCTCAATACTCTTTCTTTCATCAGCCCTGTTTGCATATCATATATCTGGACCCATAAATCCAACTTATTAAGACTTACTCCCCGAGGAACATCTCCTTCATTCATCCGAGCAATGATCAGCGCCTTTCTATTAAACGTCCACGAACTTCCTCTTATAACTCTTTTTATATCCAATTCATGATAAAACTGGAAAACATATAGGTTGACATCTATTTCCTTGACAGTGACTCCTTTCCCAGGTTTCCAGATTGACGCCAATGTATGCTTCATAGCTGTGAAATCTACCACTTCTTCATTTATAAATCTTCCCACCAAGCATAGTTTAATGTTTAGACCTTGTAAAACATCATCCTCTTCCCCTCCTTCTATCTCTTCAAAAGCAATACCACCCTCCTCCTCTTCCTCCAACGAAATATTGTTCATTGCTTGAATAATATTTTTGGATGTCGCCATAACAGAAAAAAACAGAGAGATCAAAACAAAAAAACAAAAAACGAAATATTACGAGAGACTCTTTACGTAAGAATACCAATAGAACTTATAAACTCATGTCATATGACAAGACTCCTCTCATGTTGAGAGACTTTTTCATTTAGTCAAACCTCTAATCTAATGCAATAGAAACCTATTATAACAAATTCTTTTTATTACACTCCAATTAATATTCAATTACATACTCTTTTAGTTATATTTGAATTAAAATTCTTCACCGACATCCAATTTTTTTAGACTCTTTCAATTACTTGGAAATCAAATATTTTCAAAATCAATTTAAATAATTTTAATATCACATATTTATTAACAAATTTACAACAAATTATAAATCAACAGAGTGAAAACAAACTAAAACTATATAATAAACAATAAAATTTCACACAATTACAAATTAATATTAAATTCTATTTTAGATAAATATTACATTAGGGATTATTATGGATTCATAATTTGAATATGATAATATCAACAAAAAATTTGAATGCAAGTATATATGATACTTTCACTTATATTTATATTATTATAATAAAATATAACAATATATCATATAATTAAACAATTATTATTTAATAATTTAGATGTTATGCCAATATTATATTAAGTAATATATATGAGATATATAATTATTAAAATATAAATAAAATATTATTTAAATTTAAGAAACCGTGCATCGCACACTATTATAAGCAAAATAAGGTATATTTGGTTAGTTTGTTGGTTGGTTAACGCCTTCCAAAAAAATTGTTAATACTTTCCTAAAACTAACAAGTTAAAAATTTATATTAAAAATATTAATCTATTTATTATAAAGGGTAAAGGCCCTAATTAACCCATTTTAAAACATAAATGTCCAAAATACCCAAAAATAGAATTATGGCCTTTTATAACCCCCAGTTACGTGAAATCGTTTGCCGTATTCTAGTGATTCGTTAGACCGTCATCCGTATCCCATCAAACTCACAAGATCGTCATCCGTATCTTACAAGATACACAAGATACCAAAAATATATTGATGATACGTAATAATCTATATTAAAACTAAACCTTTAAAAATTGGTATTGGTCTACTAAGTTCTACTAGCTTGAGTTGACTAGACAGTGCAGAGCGCGCGCGCGCGTACACACACACACACACACACACACACACACACACATATATATATATATATATAAATAATAAGAGTCTGGTGATTTTTGTTAAATTCTTGTGATTTTTTACGAAATCGATGTGGTGATTTTTTATAACGTTTTTTTTTCTTTTTTCTCCTAAATATATATGGTTTACTCGTCGTTCCGAATATTTCTAAAACCCAAATGGAAACGTTGAACCCCAAAGGTTAACCGTTGAAACCCTGAGGAAATACAGATAAAATTTTAAAATTTTAATTAAACAATTGAATCCGGCGGCCTGCGTTTAAAAATCAGGATCCCCAAACCCTAAGTTCATATACGGTTTATTTGTTGTTCCGAATATTTCTAAACCCAAAATGGAACTGTTGAACCCCAAATATTAACCGTTGAAATAACCCTAGACCCTAAATTCTGACTTCGTATATGATCATTTTGAATATTTTTAAAACTCAAAATGAAACTGTTAAACCCCAAAATTTAACTTTTAAATCCTTATGAGAATATATTAAAATTTTAAATTTTTAATCAAAAATTTGAATATTTCTAAACCACAAATAGAACTCGTTAAACCCCAAATAAAAATTATTTAGATAAAAGGCTCGTGTAAGTAAATTTGATTTGAACATTGTTGATAAGTGGATTTTATATCCACTTGGAATATTCCGTATCGGCTTAAATTGGTGTATTTGGCCTCAAGTTTGTCGTAGTTTTTATGTGTTTTATTTACTTGTGCAGGTTTGGAGAAATATCGTTTAAGGGTGAATTTTCCGTTGAATTTGGAGTTGATTACGCTAAGGAAAGAAGAATGGTGACTTAATATAAACTACCAAGAGTGTTCAAGACATTGGCATGAAGACGGGAAGTGAATGCAAAAGGAATGGAAGAAAACGGACGAGAAACGAAGAAGAAAAAAACTGCAGAAAAACAGCCTGAACAGCCAAGGCAGCGCAGGCTGCGCTTGGAACTGCGCAGGCTGCGCTTGGTACAGGAGAAGCAGCGCAGGTTGCGCTGGAGCTGCGCAGGCAGCGCTCCTGCGGGAGAAAAATTGCTGAAAATTGCTGTTTTGCTGAAAAATCTCTGTTTTTCCCTTATTCGAATTTTAATTGTATTTTAGGCATCCAAACCTATTTCTAATTGTATTCTAGGTTGTTTTTCTTGTTGGGTAAGATATGTAGGCTTATATAAACACCTCTAAGCCTTGTAATTTGGGGGGATTATTATTGTAAGTTAGTTTCGCAAGAGAGAAAAGGAGAGAAGGATTCAAGCTCGGTGACAAGCACGGATCTAGATCTACTTCATCTTTTGTATACGTTGAATCATAGATTTGTTTTCTCAACTCTTTGCGTTATTAATATTATTAATTCTTTCTTTTATATCTTGTTTAATATCATGTTTTCGTCAAAACCCATGGTGACGAAAAGTTCAATTATGAACTAATTGTTGTGGGATCCTAGTGGATTTATCTATGTAGCTTAGTAGTTTGCATGCCTTAGAGGTTTATGTGTGGTGAATTCTTGATATCCTTGTATGGTTGTGCTTATGGTATTTAGGTGCGTCGCGAACATCTAATATGTTAATCTCCTGCTAAACGAGAGTGGATCTTGAGATTTAGAACTTTCCATGCTAGCATAGGATAGGTTGATGTTAAGCATCATGATTTGTGGCATGAATAGAGATATTATGCTACCCTATGTGATCTAAGTGGATAACTTGTGCTTCAACCTTTATGTTTTCAAATTCTATAGAGATATAGGGTCTAAACATAATAGGTGCCTATTCATCTTCTATCTCTTTTGTGGATGTATGCATAGATTGGTACTAGTATACCGAGAGGTAACTTTTACTCTTTTCGTGTTATTCGATCAGATATCAAAACCATCACATGTTTTAATTAAAGGCTGCAACTCTAAGTGAAGTAGATGATGAAACTAGGATTCCATGTTTATTCTCATATCAGTAATTCGATTTTAATTCTTGTCACTAGTTAATTCTTAATTTTATAATTTGCATCTTAGTTCAATTTAGGTAATCAAAACCATATTTGTTATTTTTCTTAGCAGTGAATTAAAACCATACATTATTGCATAGGCATATTTTCTGAATAAAACTCAACCAGATCTCTGCGGAACGAACTTTAATTGTATTACTTGTGACTACGTGCGCTTGCGTGAATTTAGCATAACAAGTTTTTGGCGCCGCTGCCGGGGATCATCGGTGTTTTGTTTAGTTTATTTGCTTGTCATCAGTGGTCGTTAGCGTTCACTGACTCGGATTTCTGATTTAGTTGTTTGTTTCGTGGTGTTTCAGGTACTTGAGTTTGTATGCGAACACATTTGCAGGCTCGTAAGGAAAAACTGGCAGTAGACGGTCTTGTAGTAGATAATCTGAAAGAGGAACTTGAAACTACTGTAGAGATGGCAGATTTACCAGCAGCAGTTAAGGCTTTGAAGGACTATTCGCAGCCGAAGATTACTGACATACAATCTAGTATTGTCAGGCCAGCTATTGTAGCAAATAACTTTGAGATCAAGCCGAGCACAATTCAGATGGTGCAGAATTCGGTTCAGTTTGGGGGTGCTTCGACAGAAGATCCTAATATGCACATCCGGGACTTTATCGAGATCTGCGACACTTTCAAATTTAATGGTGTGTCGGATGATGCTATCAAGTTGAGGCTTTTCCCATTCTCCTTAAGGGATAAGGCTAAGGGCTGGTTACATTCTCTACCAGCTGGTTCCATTACTACATGGGATGATCTTGCTCAGAAGTTTCTTACTAAATTCTTCCCTATGGCGAAAACTGCAGCAATAAGGAACCAGT
Organism: Saposhnikovia divaricata; assembly: GCA_036435485.1. Classification (NCBI taxonomy): domain Eukaryota; kingdom Viridiplantae; phylum Streptophyta; class Magnoliopsida; order Apiales; family Apiaceae; genus Saposhnikovia; species Saposhnikovia divaricata. Next base: position 94,625,304 of record CM071596.1, read on the forward strand.
TAACTCAATTTCAACAGCAATCTGGCGAATCTTTGTGTGAGGCTTGGGAACGTTATAAGGAGATGCTACGAAGGTGCCCTCATCATGGCATGCCTGATTGGATGGTTATTAATGGTTTCTACAATGGGTTGGGAGCACAGTCTAGGCCTTTGCTAGATGCAGCATCAGGTGGAGCTCTGTGGGCGAAGAGCTATGAGGAAGCTTATGATCTTATTGAGATGATGGCTGCTAACGAATATCAGAATCCAACACAGAGGCTTTCTCAAGGTAAGGTAGCAGGTGTTCTTGAAGTTGACACAGCTTTAGCTATTGCAGCTCAGTTGAAGGCTCTTTCGATGAAGGTGGATTCTCTTGCTAATTATGGAGTTCAGCAGGTTGCTAGTGTTTGTGAGCTATGTGCGGGCGCACATGAAACGAATCAGTGTGCTATCTCTTCTTAATCAGCACAGTTCGTAAGTAATTTTTAGAGACCTGCTGCACCAGTACCAGCCACCTATCATCCAAACAACAGGAATCATCCTAACTTCAGCTGGAGCAACAACCAAGGTGCTCAACAACCTCAGCCCTATCAGCAGTTTCAGGGTCAGCAAGCAAGGCCATTCAATCAAGGTTACCAGCAGCAGTATGCTCCAAAGCAATCATATCAGCCTCCTGGATTTCAGCAGCAACAGCCCCAGGCTCATGCGGGGCAATCTTCTAATGAAAAATTAGATGATGTGTGGATAGCGTTAAAGAACCTACAAGCTGGTCAGAAACTCTTGGAAACTCAGATAGGACAGATTGCAAGTGCCTTACTTAGTAGGCCTCAAGGAACTCTTCCTAGTGATACGGAAGCAAATCCAGGCAGGAGAGAAGTTGTCCATGAACAGGTGAAAGCAGTCACTTTGCGATCGGGAAAGGTTACATCTGAGCCTAAATCAGCAGCTAAGGAGGATGAAGAAGTGCAGAATCAGCAAGCCGAAAAATCTAGAGTGCCTGAATTTGAGAAATCTAACTTGGTAGCTGATGATCTAGCGGGTGAAGTAGAGAAGAGCAATGAACCTGTTAAAGCTTTTCCGGAGCAGTCTACAAAGGGTACTCAGATATATCCTCCTCCTCCCTTTCCTCGACGCGTGCAGCAAAGTAAAGAAAAGCAACTTTAGAAATTTTTGGACGTCTTCAAGAAATTGTCCATTAATATTCCTTTTGCTGACGCATTAGCGCAGATGCCGAGCTATGTTAAGTTTATGAAGGATATCCTTTCGAAAAAGAGAAGGTTGGAAGAATTTGAAATAGTGGCATTGACAGAGGAGTGCAGTGCGGTGTTGCAACAGAAATTGCCTCCTAAACTTAAGGATCCAGGAAGTTTTACAATTCCATGCACCATTGGGAAGTTGTCTTTTGACAAATGTTTATGTGATTTGGGAGCTAGCATTAATCTCATGCCCTTGTCTGTTTTCAAGCAACTTGGTCTACCGGATCCAAAACCTACCAATATCTCTTTGCAGTTGGCTGATCGGACTATCACGTATCCAAGGGGTATAGTGGAGGATGTCTTAGTGAAAGTTGATAAGCTCATCTTCCCAGCTGATTTTGTTATCTTGGATTTTGAGGAGGATAAGAAGATTCCCATAATCTTGGGAAGGCCTTTTCTAGCTACGGGTCGTACTTTGATCGATGTGCAGAAAGGAGAGCTTACAATGAGGGTGCAAGATCAGAATGTCACCTTTAATGTGTTCAAGGCCATGAAATTTCCGACAGGGGATGAGGAGTGTTTCAGTGTGGAGATGGTTGATACGGGACAGGAAGAAGAGTTTGATCAGTTGTTGAGCGAAAAGTTGGACGTGCACAAGCTCGAGCATCACATCAGTGGTTCCATTGATAATTCTTCCATTCACAATCTCTCGAAGGTGAAGCTTGGGAAGCTGCCACCACACTTGAAGTATGTCCTTGTGGATGATGAACTTGTGATTTTTGAAGTATGCCAAGATAACGTGTTAAGAAGGTGGATGACCGATGATGAAGTAGAAGAGAGTGTTGTTCAGCCGTCCGAATCGATTAAGCACCTTAGAGGTGTGAAGAAGAAAAATAAAAAATCGATTGGTGGAAAAGTCAAGGTGAAGTTTGAGTTAGAAAAGATGTGGGAAGGAAGCAAGAAGGTTATCAAACAATGGGTGGATGGTCCTTCTGTTACAGATAAGTCAAATGCAATCTTCAAGCCACCATGATTTGATCCACATTTGTCCGGCTAAATGACATTAACGACAGCGCTTCGTGGGAAGCAACCCATGCGTTTCAACGAGTAGGTATGTTTTCTGCTTTCCCTCGTATTTACTTCCATTCAATGAGGACATTGAATCTCTCAAGTTTGGGGGTGGTTTGGGGGATTAGTAGTTGTTTGTTGTATTATGTGTTCATGTAGATTGCATATATTTTGCATGGTAGGGCTAGTTCATGCATATATGTTCGTATTATTTACGTGTGTTTCATATAGGACATTCTGTTATTTGTTTGTTTACTATGTGCGTTCATATTAGTTGCATTTTCATGGCATGCATTTTTCATGATCCCTTAAAATGAGCTGATTCTGATTGATAGGTAGATGTTGATTTGGGTGTGATGATGATGAGTAGAGGGCTGATTTATAGTTCCTAGGAAATTGACTTGCATGTACGGGAACAAAAAAATTAATTACACAGTCTCATTGGGGTGCTTTTTGGCTAGGTTAGGGGTCATGCCTGTTGGATGTTTTGAGATTTAATCACTTGTTTATTCTTAGAATTTTCGTTATTCCTTTTATAGCGTAGGAACACTTAAGTCTAAGTTTGGGGGAAAACAGGAATTTCATGCTAGTTGTAATAATTGTCAATAATGGCTAGGCGTCAAATGGCTAGTAGCCGGCTCATATTTATATGAGTAGTCTAGGGTTGGAAGTGAGAAAGGCTCATTCCAGATTGCGTATATATATTAAAAAAAAATCAGAAAAGAAAAAAAAAGACAAAAGTTCAATTGTTAAATGCAAAATTAACCAGAGTGAGCTCTTTAATACTCGAGTAATTAAGTCTGAGGGGACTTAGTCCTAGTGACCTAAGGCTTTTATAGTCTGGGATCCACTGACCCAACACTCGCTACATGGGTATTATTGTATAAGCCTTTTTGGGGTCTCATTCATTGCACGGTTAAATAAGCATGCGTATTGTATATATATGTGTCATAATAATAAAGCATGAGTTTCTGTCTACCTTGGATAAGGGTGGAGGTGTTCCTAGGTTATGGAGTGTCTACAGTTTATTCTAGTTATAAACCTGTGATTGTCTTGACGGAAGGCATGTATGATTTTTGACCTATGTCTGGGGTATTTCTGATGAGCATTGCACACACGCACGTTTCTGTCATGTACTGTTAGTATACGGGGACTTAGTCGAGCTCTGCTTGGATTTGTTGCATTTGTTGAGATATTTGCTTGTTAGTTGGTTTTGGTGAGTTTGAAGGGGATCTTGCATTTTTCATATTAGTTGCATTCATGCATTGCATTGCATTAGGTTAAATGGATTTTGTGGGTACATTCGCTATAGGCCCTCACGAGACCTTACTCGTCCACTAGGGCTGCCTAGGGGTTTAAAGGGCTTGTTGCATATGCCAAATGCAACCGTGATCACCTACGGAAGTGGTACTAATTAGTTAGTGTAATTGTTTATGCTTGAGGACAAGCATCGGTTTAAGTTTGGGGGTGTGATAAGTGGATTTTATATCCACTTGGAATATTCCGTATCGGCTTAAATTGGTGTATTTGGCCTCAAGTTTGTCGTAGTTTTTATGTGTTTTATTTACTTGTGCAGGTTTGGAGAAATATCGTTTAAGGGTGAATTTTCCGTTGAATTTGGAGTTGATTACGCTAAGGAAAGAAGAATGGTGACTTAATATCAACTACCAAGAGTGTTCAAGACATTGGCATGAAGACGGGAAGTGAATGCAAAAGGAATGGAAGAAAACGAACGAGAAACGAAGAAGAAAAAAACTGCAGAAAAACAACCTGAACAGCCAAGACAGCGCAGACTGCGCTTGGAACTGCGCAGGCTGCGCTTGGTACAGGAGAAGCAGCGCAGGCTGCGCTGGAGCTGCGCAGGCAGCGCTCCTGCGGGAGAAAAATTGCTGAAAATTGCTGTTTTGCTGAAAAATCTCTGTTTTGCCCTTATTCGAATTTTAATTGTATTTTAGGCATCCAAACCTATTTCTAATTGTATTCTAGGTTGTTTTTCTTGTTGGGTAAGATATGTAGGCTTATATAAACACCTCTAAGCCTTGTAATTTGGGGGGATTATTATTGTAAGTTAGTTTCGCAAGAGAGAAAAGGAGAGAAGGATTCAAGCTCGGTGACAAGCACGGATCTAGATCTACTTCATCTTTTGTATACGTTGAATCATAGATTTGTTTTCTCAACTCTTTACGTTATTAATATTATTAATTCTTTCTTTTATATCTTGTTTAATATCATGTTTTCGTCAAAACCCATGGTGACGAAAAGTTCAATTATGAACTAATTGTTGTCGTGGGATCCTAGTGGATTTATCTATGTAGCTTAGTAGTTTGCATGCCTTAGAGGTTTATGTGTGGTGAATTCTTGATATCCTTGTATGGTTGTGCTTATGGTATTTAGGTGCGTCGCGAACATCTAATATGTTAATCTCCTGCTAAACGAGAGTGGATCTTGAGATTTAGAACTTGCCATGCTAGCATAGGATAGGTTGATGTTAAGCATCATGATTTGTGGCATGAATAGAGATATTATGCTACCCTATGTGATCTAAGTGGATAACTTGTGATTCAACCTTTATGTTTTCAAATTCTATAGAGATATAGGGTCTAAACATAATAGGTGCCTATTCATCTTCTATCTCTTTTGTGGATGTATGCATAGATTGGTACTAGTATACCGAGAGGTAACTTTTACTCTTTTCGTGTTATTCGATCAGATATCAAAACCATCACATGTTTTAATTAAAGGCTGCAACTCTAAGTGAAGTAGATGATGAAATTAGGATTCCATGTTTATTCTCATATCAGTAATTCGATTTTAATTCTTGTCACTAGTTAATTCTTAATTTTATAATTTGCATCTTAGTTCAATTTAGGTAATCAAAACCATATTTGTTATTTTTCTTAGCAGTGAATTAAAACCATACATTATTGCATAGGCATATTTTCTGAATAAAACTCAACCAGATCTCTGCGGAATGAACTTTAATTGTATTACTTGTGACTACGTGCGCTTGCGTGAATTTAGCATAACAATTGTCTCTGAAGTATGTAAGCATTTTTATCCAAATTTTATCTTATATGTTTACTTGCATGTTGTATCCTGTTTAATACGGCAATTCGTAGTCCGTATAGGGCCTAATACGATAGTCTGTGGATTGTGTTTTCTATCAACCCTAACGCTGGTCTTTCTTATTAAAGATGCGGTAACCGAAATACCGTAATAACGGGGTATATAGGGCCAACAATTTGGATGTGAGTATTTTGGACCATGTAACTTGAAAATGGAGTAGTTTGGTAATTATCTCTATTATAAACAACAAAATTCACCAATAAGGCACAAAATCATATTTTATAAAATTGAAAAATGTGTTTAAAATTCCAAATTCAGTTACATTATATATCTATACTATACTATTATAAGCGAAACAGGGTATAATTGGTTAGTCAGTCGGTCGGTTAACACCTTCCCAAAAAGTTTGCTAACACCTTCCAAAAATGAAAAAATAAATTAAAATACATATAAATTTTATTTTACAAAAAATAAACCACATATTTAACCTAATAACAAACTTTTTTAATTACACTCCAATTAATATTCAATTACATACTATTTTAGTTATATTTGTGTTAAAATTCTTCAACACCCAACTTTTTTAGACTCTTTCAATTACTTGGAAACCGAATATTTTCAAAATCCATTTAAATAATTTTAATATCACATATTTATTAACAAATTTACAACAAATTATAAGTCAAAAAAACTATATAATAAACAGATTATAATTGATTGGCTGGTCGGTCGATTAACACCATCCTAAAAAGTTTGCTAACACCTTCCAAAAATGAAAAAATAAATTAAAATGCAAATGAAATTTTATTTTACAAAACATAAACCACATATTTAACTTAATAACAAACTCTTTTAATTACACTCCAATTATTATTCAATTACATACTCTTTTAGTTATACTAGCTTAAAACCTGTGCAATGAACGGATTTTTTTTACTATGATTTTTTCAATAATTCGAATGAATTTTTTATGATATGAATTTTGTAAATTACATTTTTAAATAATAAGATTTTAAAATAATTATATATATATATATATATATACATATATTGGCCATATTGTTTTTTGAAAAAGAAAAAATTAGTTAAAAAATATTGATAAGATGATACGTTTTAGTTTAAAAAAGGTAATCAATCAATTATTAATTATTATGGTATTATTTTATTGAATAAAAATTATCTGTGATACTATTGGAAAAGGATAGGTTTTAGTAAAAGAAAATATAAAAGGTAACATGTTTTAGTTGAAAATGTAATTTGTTAGTTATTAGTAATCATAGTAATATTTTTACATGTTTACCTAAAAATGAAATTAATCAGTTATTAAAAAAATAGAAAAGATAACATGTTTTTACCAATAATAAATATTTAAGTAAGGATACTTAAGTAAGAAAAGAAAGTTTGAAAATGAGATATTTTAGTTTGAAAATGAGATATTTTATTTAGAAAAAATAGAAAATATATTACATTTTAGCTGAAAAAGGTAATCAAATAGTTATTAGTAATTATAATTTTAGAAATTATGTCTTAGGTAAGTTTCCGGGATACACAAATTTTATATGCAAATATGGGATGGACATTTTTGTAAAATCAGGATTCGTTTAAAATTTTACAATATTATTAATTAGCCATACGGGCCCAGTAAGTTTTAAAGCTTATTTTTAAAGTATCTCAGGAAACTTTCCTGAGGTTAATGGTCATTTTTCTAATAATTTTATTAGTTAATTTCGTTAAATAGAATGACACGTGATATTTTTGGAAAGGATAGGTTATAGTCAGAGAAGTTAGAAAAGATAATGTGTTTTATCTGAAAAGTAATTTGTTAGTTATTAGGAATTATAATATCGTTATTTTATTTTATAAAATAGAACTACATGTTTTTACCAATAATTAATATTTAAGTAAAATATAAAAGTTTATTCATTAATTAGAATGGTCATATTTTTGGAAAGAAGATATTTTAGTTAGAAAAGCTAATAGTTGAAAAAGGTAATTCGTTAGTTATTATTTAGGAGAAGTGTTGGAAAGAGCTGCGTGTAATATTTTGAGAAAATATTGTGTTTTGTTTTTTTTATAATTAAGTAAAATCATTAAGGATAATAAAGTAAAACAGCATGTTTTTACTAATAATAAATATTCGAGTAAAGATAATTAAGTATAAAAATAAGTTTGAAAATGATATATTTTATTTAAAAAATATAAAAAAAAAATATTATCTTTTAGCTGGAAAAGTTAATCAGTTAGTTATTAGTAATTATAATATAATTTTTTATTTCATTAATTAGAACGATCATTTTTTTGAAAGAAAAGATTTAATATGAAAAATTAGAAAAGGTAATAGCTCAAAAAGGTAATTGTTTAGTTTTAATTTAGTAGAAGTGTTGAGAGATGCGTGTAATATTTTGTGAAAAAAATGTGTTTATTTTTATTAATTAAGTAAAATAATTAAGGATAATAATGTATAATAATTAAATAAGGTAAGTACCGTACCGTGCCAAAAAACAGGTACCAAAACTTTTAATATTTGGTGTTTTATAATATAGTATATTATTTGAGTTAAAATTCTTCACCTACACCCAACTTTTTTACACTCTTTCAATTACTTGGAAACCAAATATTTTCAAAATCAATTTAAATAATTTAAATATCACATATTTATTAACAAATTTACAACAAATTATAAATCAACAAAGTGAAAACAAACTAAAACCATGTAATAAACAATAAATTTTTTACATAATTACAAATTAATATTAAATTCTATCTTAAACAAATATTACATTATGGATTATTACGGAATCATAATTTGAATATGATAATATCAACAAAAATTTGAATGTAAATATATAAGATACTTCCATTTATATTTATATTATTATGACAAAATATAGTCATAATTCGAACAATATATCATATAATTAAACGATTATTATTCAATAATATATATTATGCCAATATTGTATTAAGTAATATATATGAGATAAATAATTATTAAAATATAAATAAAAAGTTATTTAAATTTAAGAAAGCCGTGCATCGCACACGGGTTATAGGCTAGTAACTTATTAAAAATAAAAGACCACATATTTTTTTAGAATTATAAACGTTTTCAATTATATCCCTGCTAGAATCATCGTCCGCACACACTTCTTCCTACGATTCTTTCTTCTACGCTTTTAGGTTACACCAAATAAATTTTTAAAAATATCTATTGAAATTTTAAGATATTTAACAATAAACTTAAAAGTAATGTTAAATTAATGATGAACATATGTAAATTTAAAATTAATAATAAAAATCTATTTAAATAAATTAAAATTTATATTAAAGCAAAAAATTAATATATTAATTCATAATAATAATAATATATGATATCCCGTGCTTTGCACGGGTTATAGGCTAGTATTAAATTAAAAGTAAATGTGAAAAAGACAATCGATTAATAATAATTAATTATATTATGTTATTATTTATTTTAATAATTAGGATAATTATACCAAAAATCAAATCGACAAATTTTCAATGTTTCGACTTTAATATAGTAGTATAGATAGATACTACATAGCTAAATAAACTTTGTTTAATCAAAACTTTTAGCAAAAAAGAAGGGGAATATTGATAAAAGAAAACTAAAAATTGAGAAAAGAATATATATGGGACGAGGATGTAAAAGTAAAAGAGGGGTTTTCTGTAGACTACACCCGAGGCCCAATAAAAAGAACAGAAATATATAAAAAAGGCCCATGAGAATAAAAACCCGGGTGAATATATAAGTGGGCTAGGGTTTTGCACAAGGGTCTCTGGTATCATTTTACACAGAAGCTGCCGCTGCAATTAATCTCCCCTCCTCCATTCCTAAGAACCAAGGTTAGCTAGCTTTCCTCACGAATCACTTGATTCATGCTAACATTTATTGTAATGATAACTAATTACATGTAATTAATTGAATCACAGGCTAATTAAGCATGGCGGCCCCTGCTGTTGAGCCTGTTGTTGCTGCACCTAAGACCGATGAGAATCTTGTTCACACTGATGTCATGCTTTTCAACCGTTGGTCTTACGACGACGTTTCGGTATCTATCCCTATTAAACCCCTTTATATTTGTTACTTACCCTCATTCTTACTTGGTTATTATCATGCTGTAGTACCTCAACATTTTAGATTCATTCAAAATTAATAATATCTACCTCACTTTTAAGATACAGATAGCAGAATGAAGTTTTGGTTGTTAGCATTCTGTTTTTGTGTTTCCCTTTCGGTATTAGACCATGAGTTCCGAAATAGTTCTGTGTTTACGGATTACAATGGATTATAAATGGTTATATGTACAGTATAGAAATTTTTCTAACTCTACATGTAATACTGGTGGAACCAATCATATGTTACTGGTTTTGGTGCTGGGATTTTTTTTGTTGCATAGGCTACTTTTGACGGAAGTTGCTTAATGTAAATAATATGTTATTCCTGCATATACATTGTAATTTTTATGGATTGGCTCTAGTGTGTGCCCACTGAAGCTCAAATGTAGTTTACTTTCACTATTCTTTTATTGTATTCTTTACTTTTAATTATTGGGTTTGGTATAATGAGCCTTTCGGATGACTTGTGTCCTTATCTTTTCTTTCTATTGTGAAATGAGGTAATAGAAGATACGATCTTAACTTTTTATATTTTTTAAACCGTTATGCGAGGGCCTTTTGACTGCCTCTTTTTCTAAACTGTGATAAGAATTAGAAATTTCTTTAGGTAGTCCTACATGGCGGTGGTGGTAATTACATTCCTTAGGTTCAAGTAGACTAGATACTAAAGTCCTGTGTTCTTATTATTGCGAGTTTTACTTTTGCACTTTACAGTGTAACAACTAGTACTTTTTTCTATATGGAAATGACTGAACTGCTTTGTTCTCCTCCATTTATACATGTATAAATTTTGTTTCAATTTAAATGCACTTGCACAGATCGGTGATCTTTCAGTTGAGGATTACATAACCGCAACTGCTGCTAAGCATCCAACCTACATGCCTCACACTGCTGGAAGATATCAAGCTAGGCGGTTTAGGAAGGCCCAGTGCCCAATTGTTGAGAGGATGACCAACTCTCTCATGATGCACGGGCGAAACAATGGAAAGAAGTTGTTGGCAGTTCGCATCATCAAGCACGCGATGGAAATCATCCACCTCTTAACTGACCAGAACCCAATCCAAGTCATTGTTGACGCTGTTATCAACAGGTATATATATATTATTTGTACTATTATATGTTCAATGATTCATTATTCTCTAATGAGGGTGAAACTGTGTGACCTGTTTACCAAACACTTGCGAAAAAGTTATAGTTTTCATTGATCCTCTAGAGAATTACTTTTTTATTACAAATCTACTTGAAACTGGCATTATGATTTCATGGAAAAACTTCTTTGGCAAATTGCTGCATTACTTTTTCCTTCAATGCGTTTGTATAAAATGCTAAAATGGTTTTCTCTTTGCTCTTCAATCTCCATAGTTGTCTTCGCATTCACATTTTCTTTCTATTGTTCTCCAAAACATATCATTTAGAAACTTACATTTTTAAACTTTTAAACAATAGTGGTCCAAGGGAAGATGCCACTCGTATTGGTTCTGCTGGTGTGGTGAGGCGTCAGGCTGTTGATATTTCTCCATTAAGACGCGTCAATCAGGCAATATATCTTCTCACAACTGGTGCACGGGAGAGTGCATTCAGGAATGTCAAGACTATAGCTGAGTGCCTTGCTGATGAGCTCATCAATGCTGCTAAAGGTTCTTCTAACAGGTAATGGGTTAGACTGTTCTATCTTGTGTTCTTCAATAATGGAGAATCAAGACTAGACTGTAGGTTCAGTTTTCTTTAACATAGAGCATGCAAAGTATATTTTACTGATCTGCAATTACATACATCATGCAGCTACGCAATCAAAAAGAAGGATGAGATTGAAAGGGTTGCCAAGGCCAATCGTTGAGGAGGAATTTACTTTCATAGCTGCATTTTTGTTTGTAGTATGAAACATTTCAATGATGTGTGGATTTGAGGGATAATCTTATCTGATTTTCATATTTGTCAAAAGATCCAACAGCATTTTATTTTATTTTGGTGTTAATTGATTTTATGAAATTTTGCTTGCTTGGTGGGTGCTAATTTATTGTTTTCCCTATGTAATTGAGAGACCTTTGGTGGAATCAAAACTCTCTTTGGGAACGCGATGTTCTTGGGAGGCCCTTTTGTAGACTTGTCTTAGAGAGTGCACTTCCACATTTTGAAAATACTGTGGTTACCACAGTTAGTTTTACTAAGTTCAAGCTTGCACACAAGGCAAATTTTACCAATATAATTTCACAGCTCTGAAAATTAATCAAGAACCAAGTAGTTTCCCCTAGAAGGTGTAATGTCTAATTATGTGGTTGGATTAATCATGGAATCAGATCATAATTGGACTGAACATGAGCCATAAATTTCTGTTCGGAGGTTTAATTGGTGTTCTTTCTAACCCATAGTTGAGGTAAACTCCAACTGGAAAGGCCCTGTTTTGTGGTTATCTGTTTTGTTGTATTGGTTGAAGAATGTTACTCATTACATTAGTAATTTGTCTATTATAATTGCTTCGGTGATTTGAAATGGCACTAGTCGCACAACACTTGGTTTCATATGGGCTTTTGCTGCTAGATCATCTCAAACTTCCAATAATATTCATGCTGTTGGTTACATTTCTGTTTATCGCATAGCTCTTCTAAAGTCGCTCTTCTACATTTGTCCACAGAAATGAGAGATTCAGATTTATGAATATATGAACTGCGTGTTATATCGTGGGACAGTGCTGAAACTTACGTTAGCTTAAAAGTCATAACTGTGTGTGTATGTGTGTGTGACTAGACGATCTTTTGTCTTTAGATAAAAGCACAAGTTGATTTCATTTGGTTAATGCAAAGGTGAGGTTTGAACCAACTCATTGTGCACGATGAGATAAACCTAATACCAATCAACCCATTATCTTATTTAACTTGGTTTCGTGGCTTTTTGTCTTTGTAGTCATCTGGACGATTACTGGCACACCTCCAAGTGGCAATTCCTGGTGCGTCGACGATATGCTTGTCTTATAATTGACCTAGTAAGACAGATGAATGAGTAGTCTTCGTGATTGAGATAGGCGAGGTAAAAGGAGACAAGGAGTATGATATGATATCTCAAACTCCTTGTAAGCAACTAATTTTATACTTGAGAATTTTTGTCCAACTCAGACCCACCATTTCTCTCAATCGGACCTCTATGCATAGATACCTTGACACTCTATGTGTACAAACTTCGAAACAAGGACAGCCAAGTCAATCTATTGACAATTTTTGTATTATTAGGAATGTAATGTATAAAAATATGTTGCTCAAAGATACTTCGTGTGCATGGAAAAAGAATATCCACCTACAAAATAACAAATATAAAAGAATACACTAGTAAAATATTAAGCCATGACATAAACCTACTTTCTTAAGAAAGACATCAAGTTTATAGTATATAAACCCTTTACAACAGAACATGTATCCAACTCCTCCACTACTATACCATTAGGAGTTTAGACGCTGATTTCAACTCATTTACATTCCCCCTCTCTCTTTATCAAGTATATTTTTGAGTTTCTATCTTTTCGTAATGGAACTTCAATTCCAGCAAGAAGGAAAAATGAGCAAATTCAAGGGGAGAAACAACAAAACTAGTCGAAGCAACAAGTTTGTCGGAGTAAGACAGAGGCCATCTGGTAGATGGGTAGCTGAGATCAAAGACACAACACAGAAGATAAGGATGTGGCTTGGAACATTTGAAACTGCTGAAGCTGCAGCTCGTGCCTACGATGAGGCTGCGTGTCTTCTACGTGGTACCAATACTCGAACAAACTTTGTTACCCATGTTTCTGCTAATTCTCCTCTAGCTTCACGGATTAAAAATCTGCTCAAGACCAAAAAAGGCGCTGGTGAAAAACAGAATCTTGATACATCTAGTACCAACACTAGCTGGGAAAAACAGAATCTTGATGCATCGAGTGCCAACAGTAGCTCTTTTGCTAGCAGTCCAACTAGTAGTGAAGGTGACTTCCCTTCAAGAGAAATAGTAAAGGATCATAATCACTTGTTTGATGATGCATACAAACCTGATATGCGGAATTTCGATGATGAATTTTACTTGGGCTCTTCATATGAATCAAATACTTCATGGGGTTTGGAAGGTAACGGGGCTGAGAGATTTGCATATGCTCAAGAAATGTGGGAATTGCCAAAGAATGATATGGCAGAGGTAAGTACAGGATTGGAGCTTTCAGAGTTTGAGCACATGAAAGTGGAAAGACAAATATCAGCATCGCTTTGTGCTGTGAATGGTGACCAAGAATATACTCAGTCTGTCAATGACCCTAATGATTCTATTTGGGATCTTCCTGCTTTATGTTCACTGTTTTGTTGAAATGTAATGGTTTTGTAGGATCTTAAAGTTGGCAAATCCTTTTTTCTGTTTCTATGTTTTTCTCGTTCGGAAAATAGAGGAACAGATCAAGTTCTAATATTCAAGAATATATTGGGACTTTGCGCAATCAAAGTGTTTTTGTTTTCTGGTCTATAGATGTGTACCCCTGTTCTTCAGTTATTGCTCATTGTTGATATTTGCTGAATCATGGTTTTGTATTCTACAAAGTACATAAAACATTCAAGTCAAGTGGCTGGCTATAAACATCAGTTTACGATGTAACTATTATTATTATCTTCATTGCAAATATAGACTAATCGCTAAAAATAGTAATCTTATGTATTCAGTGAATTGTACTGATCTTACAGTAAAAGTTCCAAACGAATAGTATATGCCAGATTGAGCTTGATAATTAGATTTGCACTTTTCGAACAGTAATCAATGCCATTCCAACAACACATTTAGAAACTAGTACTCTTCAGCTTCTTCTTCGTCAGCTCCTTCTTGCCCAACTTCCTCGTAGTCTTTCTCAAGTGCAGCAAGATCTTCGCGTGCTTCCGAGAACTCACCTTCTTCCATACCTTCACCAACATACCAATGTACAAATGCTCGCTTAGAATACATGAGATCAAATTTGTGGTTGATTCTCCCAAACACCTCGGCTACAGCTGTGTTGTTGCTTATCATGCACACTGCTCTCTTCACACTGGCAAGGTCACCTCCTGGTACCATTGTTGGAGCTTCATAATTGATTCCACATTTGAATCCAGTAGGGCACCTTCAGTTTGGCAATATCAAGATCCATCAAATCATAAGAATTGCAATACAATCAAGACAAAAGGATAGGTTACTTGCATATAGGACTTAAGAAATGGCATGTTACTGCACTGACAATAAACAACTCAACATAAACTCTAAAAATCCTTACCAATCGACAAACTGAACGGTTCGTTTTGTTTTGACGGCAGCAACAGCACTGTTGACATCCTTGGGTACAACATCTCCACGGTACATCAAACAGCAGGCCATATACTTACCATGCCTTGGGTCACATTTAGCCATCATGCTTGAAGGTTCAAACACAGCATTCGTAATTTCTGGAACAGAACTTTGCTCGTGGTAAGCTTTTTCCGCAGAGATCACTGGCGCATAAGAAGAAAGCATGAAATGTATACGAGGATAAGGTACAAGGTTGGTTTGGAACTCTGTGATGTCCACATTAATGGCCCCATCAAACCTTAGGGAGGTGGTAAGAGATGAAATAGTTTGAGATATTAAGCGGTTCAAGTTAGAGTAAGTAGGCCTTTCGATGTCCAAGGATCTCCTGCAAATATCATAGATTGCTTCATTATCCAAGAGCACCACAACATCTGCATGCTCTAGGAGGGAATGAGTAGACAGAACACTATTGTAAGGTTCCACAACTGCAGTTGAAACCTGTAAATTCACAAAACATTTGTCAAACAAGATGATTTAAGCTAATGTTTTACGACTACTGCTTTTGTTTATATTAAAAACCTCCGAACACGTAATTTTTCGTTAGATTAAGAGGAGATGTATATAAACCTTCTTAAATTTAGATTACTATTTTCAAATTCAAATTGATGAAGAAAATCACCTGAGGAGAAGGATATATATTGAAGCCAAGTTTTGACTTTTTTCCGTAATCGACAGACAAGCGTTCTAGAAGCAAGGATCCTAGTCCAGAACCAGTGCCACCACCAACAGCATTGAACACCAAAAATCCTTGCAAACCAGTGCAATTATCGGCTAGTTTTCTCACCCGATCAAGGCATGAATCAACAATCTCTCTCCCCACTGCACCAGATGATTCCGATCAAATAATCTAATTAAATTTAGTACTAGTATAGTAGTATCGAACTACAATAATTTGTGCAATAGACGTTACCTGTATAGTGTCCCCTTGCAAAATTGTTTGCTGCATCCTCCTTTCCAGAAATAAGTTGCTCAGGATGAAAGAGTTGCCTATATTTTCCTGACCTAACCTCATCTACAACATTGGGCTCCAAGTCGACGAATACAGCTCTAGGCACACGCTTGCCAGAACTGGACTCGCTGAAGAAGGTACCAAAAGAATCATTGGTTGTGTCGCTGAAATCAAAAGAAGAATCATCATCAGATAATTTAGAAAATAGAATGCTATAATCCATTTCAAGATTTGAATACAATTTTTTTTTTGTTGCATTGAAAATTTCTGAGCATGGTATATCTTCTAAATAGAAAACTACTCTAATCCTGAGCTTAATAAATAACAGTTGCTCTATCTATTGCAATCACATTATGTCCTATGATGTTTTCATCCGAAGGACGAATCACATAGATCCTGTTACATAATGTACAAAGGATTTACCAAAGACGTATCGACTTATATATCACATTTAGGAAATAATTAAACTACATGAACCCTATAAACGCAAGAAACGAAACATGGGAAATAAAATGCATTAAAGAAGAGAAGGAAATGCAAGAAACCTGGACATCATGCCATCTGGTTGAATGCCATGTTCAAGGCAATAGAGCTCCCAACATGAATTGCCCACCTGAATACCAGCCTGGCCTATATGTAAACTTATGATCTCCCTCATCTCTTTCGAATTAGCTACCTAATTCTTTAATGAATCAATGTTATATTTTTCCGAACCAGTAATAAAGTTTGTGGTTGATGTTTGAGAGAGGGGATGGACGGAATGAAGGAGAAAAATGTACATATAGTGATATACATATATGGTTGTTCATGTATGAACCATAATATTTCATTTTGATTTCAAACAAAGGAGGAGGTCATTCTGCAGTCCGGATATTCAGACCAACCCACCACTTGGCGCCAACCTCTTTCTTTCTTCATATTTTTTTTTTACAGTTGGCTAAAATTCTATTTATATTTCTGTATTACTATTGAAAAAATAAAATTGTCCAAACTTTAAAAACTTGAGCCCTCTTCTAATCTGAAACTTGAATTTTTCCGCCAAAAAATAATTTCATGCTTTTATATACGAAAATATAAGTTGCGCGCACAAATAATGCACTACAATAATTTTTAGAGTTGCAACATAATGGAAAGAATGCTGCATATATTACTGTGTCATAGGGTCTCTTGTACTGCTGAATGTACATCATAAAAGTTATCGATCATTCTGAACGTGTTATTGATGTCTCAACATCACGGAATTGAGTATTCTGAATTTTTAGAACTTGATATCATGCAACAACTCATCGGAATAGGTAAGCTTGATTACATAAAAATGGAAAAGGAAAATTAAGTGTCAGCTCCCATGCACATCATGGTCATATTCCTTGCTTAAAACAATACTGTACAAATCGGGAGTTCTTGGCAAGGATGACACACGAGTCGACGAATTGCAGTAGCATATCCTCCAGAAGACTAGCTTTAACCTGGAAACAAGTTATCACTAGACGGTATCATCATATAGCTAGGCTAGTAGGCTACAATTAATGTCAATAAACGCAAAAGATGACTACATCCACATGCAGCCAGAATAGTTTAACCGTACCAAAAACCAGAATTTGTTTTCTTTTAATTTTTGAAAGCAAGGCATTTTCATCAAAGAAACAAACATAATCTTACAAAGGGATTGGCCAATCCGCATGTTCTAAACACCTCTTAAAACCAATTCGAGGAAGCAATGACCAATTAAGTACAAGATGATAAGCTAGCCATCAAATGAGTAAAATGATTAAGACAATCATTTTGGAGAATAAAATGACTCCAACCCTTTCCTTGAGCACCTATTTAATTGCAAATAATTCAGCTGATCGAGTCTGCATGCCACTTTATTTCATCCACTGTCCGGTCTTTTAAACTGTGTTTAACCTCAAATTAGACCAAAATAATAATTTTTTGAGAATGATCATCGGGAAACATCAAGAATTCGAATTTTTTTTAAAAAAAAATCATTTCATGGCAGATACTTACACAAACAGTAGTAGCCACCGATCTTTACTTTACACTCTCTCGTCGGTGTTAAGTGTGTCCAATGTGATCATTTCATGTATCGTTTGTTAAGAAATTATCAAACTCGAGCTCGAACTTGAATCGAGCCAAAAAATATGTTTGAGCTCAGTTCGTTAAAATAAAATGTTGTTCGCGAGAACAGCTCACGAACATGTCTCATGAACTTACTCACGAACTTTTGCTTTCGAACAACTCATTAAACTTGTTCACGAGCTTGATCATGTAATTATGCTCATGAATAAATCTTAAACATTGTTCGCGAACTTATGCTCACGAGCTCACTTACGAACAACTCATAAGTTTATTTCCTTATTTTTGTATACAAAAATCTAATATTAAAAAAATCAAAAAGTCCAAAATTAAATAACTAAAATTTTGTCTCAACACTAGAAATAATAATAAATCATCAACCAATAAAATTCTCATATCTCCAATTCCAAAAAACAAACAAAGTTTGATTTAAAAATAAAAGGCAAAGAAACGTAATTGTTTGATATAAATAAACTTAAGTTATTAAAACTTAATCATTTAAAAATCTGAAGCTTGCACCAGCTTTATAATAATCAAACATATATTATATATATGAGATTATTTATCGAATTTGTTTATGAATCGCTAATGAACTCATATACCGAGCATGTTAACAAACTCAATTATCGAACTTATTCACGAACATGTTCATGAGCTATGTTCACGAGCCTGTTCACGAGCACGTTAATCGAACTTGTTCGCGAGTTATCGAATCGAACTTTACCGTGATCAAGTTCAGCTCGTTTATAAATCGATCTTTAAAATCATGTTCAAGATCGACTCGTTTGTGAATCGAACCGAACTCGAACCGAACACCGAACCGTTCGCGAGTGTATCGGTTCATTTACAGCCCCAGGTATAGTTTTCTTAGGATTCAAACACCAATTTTTTTGATTTATTAGTATTTAAAATTTTAAATAATTAGAAAAATAAATTGAAATGGCCACTTAAACTCTCACGTTTCTTTCTTTATATTTCTTTATATAAGTATATTGATACGAGGATATGTGTTCAGCTCAAACTTTGAAAATTTGAATTTTGGCATTTTTTTTAAGATTGTTTTTTAAAAAATATCCAAGTTATAATATATTTTTTTTAAAATACGGTTGCAATATTTGCAATATGGTTTGCAATCCCATTTGCAATATTTACAACCTTATTTGCAACTGCCAACATTGCAACCTCATTCGCAATTTCAGGTAATATTTTTGAAAATATTTTCAAAAAATTAGGTATTATTGTAAATATCTATTTTTTAATATATGAACCATGGCATTACCTTATTTTTGAATTAAAGTAAATTTTATAAAATGATTTTTTTATTTCTGTAGTGATATTCAGCCTGTTTGGCTAACGGGCTTAAAAGGAGAAAGCTCCTTTAAGGAATTTTTGTAGTGTTTGTGTAATCGGCTTTAAGCCGTGCTTTAAGTTAAAAAACTGCTTAAAGTCATAAGTTCCATTTAGGTACTTATGACTTATGATTTATGGTTTTTTTTTTTTTTTTGCACAATTCTTGTAAAGCTTAAATATGATGAGTTTAAAATTTTTTTAAGTCAAATTTCACTTTAAGTCAAAATTGTTAAACCCACATTTAACTTTAAGTAAAATTACCCAAACACTTTCATTCAACTTAAAGCAAACAATTTTACTTTCTCCTTTAAGTTAAAAATACCCCCATTAAGTCAAAAGTAACTTATTTTAAGCAATCCCAAACACCCTCATTACCCCCATTAAAAGATAAAATATTCAAGAAGAGAAGGAGCATTATGTTAAACTCGATTTTTCCCCTCATCATATAAATTCTAGTTATATATATATATATATATATATATATATATATAAAGGAGGATAGCGGGAGTTTAGGTGGCACTCTAAGATCGTTTCAATCTATTTTTTTAATTTTCTAGAATTTTAAACACTAATAAATATAAAAATATCAATTAACATATTAGAAGTAGAATAGGTGTTCGAATTTATAAAGGAGAAGAGTTCGAATTTATAGGGAAGACATATGATTAAAAGTTCTATTGGAAGTATAATAAGTATTTATAAGGCATACGATTAAAAGTTCTATTGGAAATAGAACAGGAGTTCGAATTTATAGAGAATAAGAGTTCGAATTTATAGAAAAAATATATAAATAAACGTTCTACTAGAAGTAGGTGTTTGAATATATAGAGCAGACATATAATTAAATATTTTATAGAAAGTACAATCTTCTTAAATTATATATTTTTTATATAAGTTAATTATACTTATATTAGGAAAATTTATTCATAAATCCAATACTATTGTCATAAAAAAAGTCACCGTATTTAAAAATAAAAGAATTGATGTGTTAACATAATAAAAGAAGAATCTCATGCAAGAATCCTAAATAAATACAGGAGTATCTATAATATAAAGAGAAAATAAGACGTGTTTTCATTTTCTAAAACTCCAAAAATTTTAGAAAGTCTAGAGAAAGTATAAATTGGAATTCACTCTATTTTTTAGGTTTTGATTTTAAGGAAAAAAATTGTTGTGTAAGATAAGTATCATCAATAATATTTAATGAAGTTGGAATTTCGATCCTATACGAGAGCGGCTCGAAACATGTTTAACGGGAAGACTGCTCACTATAAAAGATTGTACTAGCTTTTAAAATACCATATTGATGTTATAAATTTTATTTTATTTTTAGGATTTGATTTTTATGGATAAAAATTATCATACAAGTAATATATGTAAAAGTTAGGTTTTTGGTCTTAACGAGAGAGCGGATCAATAGTAATAACCGTGTTTAACAAGAAAGCGGTTCATTAAATAAGACCGTATAAGAAGTGTTTAAATATATAATACATAAAATAAAATGTTTTAATGGAAGTAGAATACGAGGACGGTGGAGACGTCATATACGATTTTTCTAAAACTATACATCTTTTTTCCTAAAAATCCTTTATTTTAACTTTTTTATACAAGTTTATATATAATATACAGAAAATATAAGATATATTTTCATCTTTTAAAACTCCATAAATATTAAAAAGTTTAAAGAATATAAAAGTTGGAATTTACTCTCTTTATATAGTGAAGTTAGAATTTCGGTTTCAAATAAGAGCGGCTCGAAACGTATTTAACGGGAAGACGGCTCGCTAGAAAAGATTGTATTAGCTATTAGAATTTGATACTGTAGTCATAATTTTTTTTTAAGGTTCGATTTTATAGATAAAAAATATCATATAAGTCTTTATAATATATGTTAAAAGGTTGGGGTTTCGGTTTTAACGAGAGAGTGACTCAATCGAAAGAATCGTATTTAACAATAAATTGATTTATTAGAGAAAATTATTTAATTATTAAAATTTAACATTAATATTATAATATAACGTAAATGTATTAAATTTTTTTAAAAATAAAAATTGTAACGCCGCCGCGAAGCGCTGCTTTATCAACTACTCCCTCCGTCCTAACCAAATGTTTACATTTGGTTTGGGCACGGAGACCAAGGAAAAATATAAAGAAGGAGGAGAGAAGTAAGAAAAATGAGTAAAGTGGTGGGACCCATCACTATATAATGTATAAAATGAGTTAGTGGAGGAAAGTAGTGGATGTAGTTGATTTTTATATTATAAAACTTTACTATTTTAGGAAAGTTTAGAAATGTAAAGAATTGGATGGGACATCCCAAAAAGGAAAGTGTAAACAAATGGATGGGACAGAGGGAGTAGTATATAAATAAAGGAGGATACGCGGGCGTTTAGGTGGTGCTCTAAGATTGTCTCAATCTATTTTTCTAATTTTTAGAATTTTTCGATTTTAAACACTAATAAATATAAAAATATCTTTTAACATTTTAGAAGTAGAATTGGTGTTCGAATTTATAGATGATAAGAGTTCGAATTTATAGGGAAGTAAAATAGATATTTAATTATATGGCATATGATTAAAAGTTTTATAAAGGTAGAATAGGAGTTCAGATAAATACTAATAAATATAAAATATCTTTTATCATATTAAAAGTAAAATAGGTGTTCGAATTTGTAGATGAGAAGAGTTCGAAATTATAGGGAAGACTTGTAATTAGAAATTCTATTGGAAGTATAATAAGTATTTATAAGGCATATGATTACAAGTTCTATTCGAAGTAGAATAGAAGTTCTAATTTATAAAGAATAAGAGTTCGAATTTATAGAAAAAACATATAATTATAACTTATATTAGAAGTAGAATATGTGTTTGAATATATAAAGGAGACATATAATTAACAATATTATTGGAAGTAGAATACAAGGACGGTGGTGACATTTTTTACAATATTCTAAAATTATATATATTTTTATACAAGTTATTTATACTCCTATTAGGAAAAATTTTCATAAATCCAATACTAATCTCATAAAAAAGAGTCTTCGTATTTATTTTTTTTGCCAAAGAAAATAAAACTTTCATTAAAACTTCAAATCGTTCCTTAGAACATTACAGAGTTCCGGGTGGGCATTCCCCCCGCTCTAAGACCAATCAGCCATAGAACTATTGTACCTCGCTATGAAGTGAGCTACCTTGTTCGCAGATCGTTTTACAAACTTTAACGCCACATGACGTTCCTTTAATTCGGAAACTAGAGACTTACACTCGTCAACCACCCTTCCAAGGTATGATAAATTTACTGAACTGCATCGAATTGTTTGGACAATGGAAAGACAATCAGTTTCCACGACAACTGGTTGTGTAAACCTATCCTTTATCCAGCTCAACGCCTTGCGGATTCCTATCACTTCAGCCAAGTCTGGGGCAATAGCACCATGTCTGCAGCTAGACTTTGCCTCTACTAAAACTCCTTCATGATCACGAGCTAACATAGAGTAACTATATGAACCGAGTTGCTCAAAGATTGCAGCATCGACATTGACCTTAACTGTACCTTCTGTTGGACGTTCCCAGCGCTCATTGCCGTCTTCTAAGGTCATAAACCCCAGGAAATTATCGTACGACCTATCCTGAGCACTCTTCCAGTCGTTAAGGGTAGAAATTGCTGACCTGCACACCTTTGTGTAATCCGAACCACCTTGTTTCCAAACTATGTTGTTTCTATTTTTCCACAAAGACCAACTTATCATAGCTATCTCTTCCATCTCCTTTTTCTTGTATCTCTGAAATTTTGCAGTTAGCCATTCAGAGAAATTGTCGTGAGTTCCCCTAGCAGTAATGAAATTCATGTGATCCCAGCATAAACCAGCAAACGGGCACAGCACAATAATATGATACACGCTTTCTGGTTCGGTATTGCAGACTAGGCACATAATATTAACCAGAACTCTCTTAGCAACTAACTCGTCTTTCGTAGGCAAGCATCTTGACAAAGCTCTCCATATAAAATGCTTGACTTTTAGAGGGATCTTCAAGTTCCATATCTGCTTCCAGAGCTTTGAGCTGTTTGACCGAGATGAATACTTAGCATCTTGAAGCGCCGAATTAGCACTCCTTACTGAGTAACTTCGTATTTAAAGAGAAAAGAACTGATGTGTTAACATAATAAAAGAACATTCTCATGCGGGGACCCTAAATAAATACAGGAGTATCTATAATATAAAGAGAAAAGATGTTTTATTTTTTATTTTTTAGAACTCCATAAATTTAACACTAATAAATATAAAAATATCTTTTAACATATTAAAAGTAGAATAGGTGTTCGAATTTATAGATAAGAGTTTGAATTAATAGGGAAGACATAAAATTAAAAGCTCTATTGAAAGTAGAATAGCTATTTAATTATGAGGCATATGATTAAAAGTTCTATTAGGAGTAGAATATGAGTTCGAATAAACACTAATAAATATAAAAAAAATCTTTTAATATATTAGAAGTAGAATATGTGTTCGAATTTATAGATAAGAAGAGTTCAAGTTTATAGGGAAGACATATAATTAGAAGTTCTATTGGAGTAGAATATGTAGTTATATGACATATGATTAAAAGTTCTATTGGAAATAAAATCGGAGTTCGAATTTATAGAGAATAAGAGTTCGTATTTATAGAAAAAATATATAATTATAAGTTCTATTGGAAGTAGAATGGGTGTTTGAATATATAGAGGAGACATATAATTAAAAATTTTATTAGAAGTATAATACAAGAATGGTGGTGACATCTTTTACGATATTCTAAAATTATATATTTTTTATACAAATTATTTATACTTCTATTAGGAAAAAGTTTCATATATCCGGTACAAATCTCATAAAAAAGGTCTTCGTATTTAAAAAGAAAAAAATAGATGTGTTAACAAAATAAAAGAACATTCTCATGTGGGAACCTTAAATAAATACAGAAATATTTATAATATAAAGAGAAAATAAGATGTTTTTCTATTTTTAAAACTCCATAAATTTTAGAAAGCTTGGAGAAAATAAAAATTGGAATTCACACTATTTTTAGGTTTTGATTTTAAAGGAAAAAGTTGTATAATAATATGTAATGAAGTTAAAATTTCGATCTCAAACGAGAGCGACTCGAAACGTATTTAACGGGAAGACGACTCACTAGAAAAAATGTATCGGCTATTAGAATTTAAAATTGATCATATAAATTTTATCTCATTTTTAGTATTCGATTTTCATGGATAATCATTGTTATACAAGTAATATATGTAAAAGTTAAGGTTTTGTTCTTAACGAGACAACGATTCAAAAGGAATAGTCATGTTTGAGTTTGACGAGAAAGCGGTTCATTAAAGAAAACCGTGTTGAATATAAAAATTTAATATTGATGATATAATAGAAAAAAATATATATAATTTTTTTTAGAATTTTAGGATTTTAAATATTAATAACTAAAAAACTATCTTTCAACATATTAGAAACATAATAGGTGTTCAAATTTTTTGAAAATAAGAGTTTGAATTTATACAGAAGACATATAATTAAAAGTTTTATTGGAAGTAGAATAAGTGTTTGTAATACATATAATTAAGAGTTTTATTGTAAGTAAAATATGAGTTCTAATTTATAAATAAGAAGAGTTTGAATTTATAGAAAATACATGTAATTAAAAATTTAATTGGAGGTGGAAAATATGTTTTTATAAAATATATATATATATATAATAAAATGTTTTATTGGAAGTAGAATACGAGGACGATGGAACTGTACGTCTTATACGATTTTTTAAACTTTATATCTTTTTTCCCTAAAATTCTTTTATTTTAATTTTTTATACAAGTTAATTATACTTGCATCAGAAAAATATGTCCATAAATTCAATATTATTCACCTAATGAAAGTCTTCGCATTTAAAAAAATTGATGTGTTAACATAATAGAAAAATAATTACATGCAAAAGTTGTAAATTAATACAGGAATATCTATGATATACAGAAAATATAAGATGTATTTTCATCTTTAAAACTCCATAAATATTCGAAAGTTTAAAGAATGTTAAAATTAGAATTTACTCTCTTTTAAGGTTTTAATTTTTAAGAAAAAAAGTGTTATTTCATAAGATAAGTGCTAATGAAGTTAGAATTTCGATTCCAAATAAGAATGGCTCGAAATATGCTTTAACGGTAAGACGACTCACTAAAAAAGATTGTATTAGCTATTAGAATTGGATACTGATGTCATAATTTTTATTTTTATTTTTAGGGTTCGATTTTTATGGATAAAAATTATTATATAAATCTTTAGAAAATATGTTAAATGTAACGAAAATCTATATTGAATTTTTTAAAAAAATTGTAATACCGCCGCGATGCGCGACTTTATCAACTAGTTTTAATTATATAATTAATGGAAGAGAAAAGTTCTATGGAGTACTCGTTTAATTGAGGTACTTGGAGTACATATACGTTCTGCATTCAAAATATTTTAAAATTTATTATTTTGCAAACCTTAATATATGAATATCATAATTTCATTGATAATCTTGAAAATCATGTATGTTTTACAATCAAAACATATATGTTTTGTAATCCAAATGTGTTTCGCATAACAATTCGTTTTTCAATATTTTGTTAGCAAAACATACAAAATTTTCAAAATTTTCATATTCATGTAATAAACTTTACAATATAATAAAATTTGCAAAATTTTAAATACAAAATATATATATATATATATATATATATTCCAACTCCTCCAATTAAATGAGTACTACATACAACTTTATTCCTTAGAAATTATAAGGTATTTTTGTCCTCGTAATGTCGCGTTGAAAAAATAGAAAAGTACAGGTCTAAATTTCAGTAGAGAAATTATAGACACATACATACACATACACACACAAATAAACAAACACGGAGGGAGAGAGAGGTAGAAATAAAAGAAGAGGAGAGAGAGATAGAGAACAAGAACAACCCACCCGCCTTGCTGTTTCCTCCAAATACAAACAAAAAATCCACACATCTCCCTCCCTTTAATTTATTAAAATCTCTCCCCTTCTTCCTTTGAATCTCTCTCCCCTGCAAATTAATCAACCCCCATGTCGAAATTCACACCTATTCTGTTGTTTTTTTGTATTATTATTTCTGCCTTTTATGGTGCCTCCTCAGCAGCTATGTGTCCTCATGAATCCATGATCTTTCTCAACAATTTGCGTTCTCAATCTCCTCTCTCATTTACTCCGACCCCACCTCTTCAGGTTTTGAATCCATCATTTTCTTTAATTTTTTTCAATTTTTCACTTTTTTCTCCTTTAAGTTTAATATGATTTACTTTAATAAAGATGCTTGCTTTGCTGGTATAAATGTGTATTATTGATTGTTTTGATTACCCTTTTGTAATTCTTGAAATATGGTTTCAGATTCTTGATCAAAATGTTATGATATTTTTTGGGTGTTTATGCTTTATTGAAATTAGGTGTTTCATTAATATAAAAGTGTTAGTGGATTTTTTTTCTAATTGGTTTGTAATTTGGTTTAGTTTCTTGAGTATTTGCTGGATTTGTAATTTGATTAGGGGGATAGTTTGTCAAGATGCAACCTTTTGTCTTTGACCATTTTGCAAAGAGACATTAAGATATTATTATTAATGATTTAGAATAGGAATAATAGTTCATTGTTTTTTGTTGTATGTTGTTTGTGTAAATCACACCACCTGTTTCACAATCTTTGAACTTTTTATTCCAAACAAGCTTGTGTGTTCTACTTTTTTATTCTTTAGTAACTTATTCAAGATTGTTGGTTGCTATTGGGGACTAACCCAGAATCTATCCCTTATTCGTTTGCCAGTATGAAATAAGGCTCTGTTGGGTTGGAAGAAATGAAATTAGTTTCGAATGGAATGAAATTCGTGCTATTTTGATTTTTGTGTGTAATATTCATAATTTTCAAGCCTCCATCCGATTTATAGTAACTTGAAGAGTAAATTCATTCAACTGTTTCTTTCAACTTAAACAAATTAACTCTATATCTACACACCAAAAAAAAATTATAAGAAAGATTAAATCTTTATAAGTAATAATACTAATAAATACTGCCGGCAAAAGATGGGGAGGGAGACAAGCAAGAGCGGGCGGAAAAAAAAGAGAAAATGCCCAAAATTGCACAATTTTAGGGGATTAGTGTCCAAAATAGCACCCTGCCAAATCCTGGTCCTCAACTGGCACACCCTTAACGTCACTACATTATCTGAATATCAGTTACATATGTGCTGAGGCTGCCATAATGGTTCAGAGGTAGCAACAAGTGGTCATGCCCACTCGTAAACAGCGGTTTGATCCCGTGGACATGTATTTTTATGAACTTAAACTTTCTGAAGTGGGTTACCACTGAACGCCAACTAAACATGCGTTAGATAATCAACGCAAATTGTATTCTGTAACATGCATTGAATCAGTAACGCAGCACTTGGTTGTGTGCACCCTGTAACGTAGCTCTTAGTTGCGTGATGGAGATGCCAATGAGGGGCCAAAACTCCAAATTGTGCTATTTTGGTCATTTTTATTTTAAATTGTGCTAAATAGGAACATTACCTGCGAAAAAAGAGAGTCAAAGCCACAGATTGAAATGGTGTCGTTTGATGTTGGGGGTCTTGCCTCAACTTCTCCATTTTCTGTTTTTGTTACTTATTTTTCTTATTGATTTAAATTTAATTAGACCCTTTCTCTTTTGTGAGCTTTAACAATGAAACATGTATAATGCCATTTTTTTTTCTCTGCGTCTCCAACTATTTATCTGATCTCCAGTCTCCCGCTTCTTCCATCAGTATATACAAATGTATATATGTTTCGGAGTCCTAAATTAGGATGACAATTGTAAACTGTTTCTCCTGCTCATTTGATAAGAAAGCTGCGATTTGTGAATTGGAAAAGATTGGGCGAAGATTAATTAATTGAATTGGATTCTATTTATATAAATGGGTGATTGATTTTTTTTTTTCTTTTTGTGGTCAATTGATGAACTGGCTATTAATTGATCTACTGGTGCTGATATATTGTAATATAGTTTGTACTTAAACTATAAAAAAAATGAAAAAAGAAGAAGAAATTTGTATGTAACTTAGTTGTATTATATATGATTAAAAAAATTATAAATTACAAATATCCAATTTATCCTTTCCTCAGTTACTACCGTTAATGAATTAACTCCTGCCATATATTTGAAAGGCAGGACAAAAGTCTGGCCATTACAGAAAATTTGAAAATCCAGCCTTTTTTTGCAACATGGTGTAAACTACACCACCAATGTAATTTACTCTAAACTAAAGCAAAGTTCAATCCCGTAATTTGAGGATGAAATCATACTTTACACAGTGATATTTCACTTTGTATGACTCTGATCTATCAGTTTTAAACAAAATTGCTAATGTGCACATCTCTTTCAGCACAGTGCTTATATGAATATTGATTTCTAATTTGTTCACGAGATATAGTAATTAAAAGGAATTCTCTGCACAAGTGTATGATCCATCCCTATTAAACAGTCACGAGCGAGAATTGTCCTAAAAGAATCATGATGGCTATGATTTTTAGTGCCATATATTTAGTGTTAAATATTAATGCATAAATCATAAATGTAATGGTGTCTATTGTAGATTTTCTTATTGGTGGATGAAAATATCCTTGCATTTACATTTCACACTTTATTAAATGAAATAAAAATTGCGAGGGATATCTTCCACCTTCATTCCTTCTTTGTATATCTGGCAGGTGGGCGGTGACTTCCTTGAGAAAGCACTAAATTCAAAAGATGCAAATACGTACGCTTCTGTACTATTTTATGCTTCCTGGTGTCCGTTCTCCAACGATGTGCTCCAAACATTTGAAGTCTTGAGTTCCATGTTTCCTCAAATGACCCATTTGGCAGTTGAGGAATCTTTGATAATGCCAAGGTATCTACTAAAGCCTATTGTATTTGTATCTACTAAAGAAAGTAGTGATTCATGATGCCCCAGTGTTACAGAATTTGTATGGATCTGTTTGAAATTTTACTGACCTGTTTTTTTTTTCTTCTTTTGTGCCTAATTGCAGCATACTTTCTAGATATGGGATACACAGCTTCCCCACAATATTAATTGTGAAGCAGACATCTAAATTGCGGTTTCATGGAACAAAAGATCTGCACTCTCTTTCAAGATTCTATAGAAAAACAACAGGTAACTGACCTCTACAGCAGTCATAGGCTTTCTGATTTACAAAGTGTCAGAGAGCAGTACCTTACAATATAGCGGTTATTGGTTAAAACACATTTTCGTGTGCACACACTAATTTATTGGCTATACGGCTATACCCTACTGTTGTTTTCATTTAGTTCAATCATAGGATATGTTTGTTTTGTGGGATTATCATCCTCGTTCTATTAGCTTATCTTCTTTGATTCTCTGTTACATTTCATCTTTAAGTTATCCCATGGATCAAGTTCAATTAATTTTTTATATAATTTCCGCAAGATTATTATAGGTCGTGGGAGGGTGGCCCCACAATGATATAGAGAGTGATCAAAACTTGTTCATGGAATAATGTTGAGGGACAATTTTTTATTAAATGAGTATGATTCATAAGTAGTGAAGGTATATAGCCCTCGCAAACAAACAATAGCTTTAATCCGAATTATGTGATTTCATGGTTTTCTGTGAAAGAAGTGTATTGATAATTGCAACTATAATGTTTTAACATGATTGCTTAAATTTCTAGGATTGGAGCCCGTACATTATCTTGCTGCAGACCAACCTGTGAATTTGGAGCGCAGTAGAGAATTTATCATGCAATCATGGGTTGGTTTATCACCAAATGAGATTCTAAGAAAGGAACCGTACTTGGCATTGTCACTATTGTTTCTATGTTTAGTAGGATTTTCATATGCATTCCCAAGAGTTTTATCTCACTTTAAAGCCTTGTGGGTGTCATATGGGCCACACTTGAAACTGGAAATATTTGGAGAGACTAGCCAAATACTGGGGAGGATCTTTCAGATAATTAATGTGAACAGGATTTGGACCAAGTTGAAACTATGCAAAACCAGAAACTTCCTACACGGTGCCAAAAATGCCCGTGTGTGGGCGTCGTCCCTTGCTTCTGTCTCTTTGGGCAAAACAGCTTCATGCAGAACCTCATCCTAAGATTGACAAATAACATGGTTTTGACAAGAGGGTTGAGTATCATGCAAGAATGTTAGAAAAAGAGAATACAAACAGCACTCTCCCACTCCTCCATCCTTCCCTTCTCCGTGGATTAGCAATTTCCTTGTATTACTTTATTGTCTTTTTTATTTAATTATTCAACTAAGTTTGCATGATTTTGTCAAATCCTAAACTGTCATTGATGGTAGAATTGTCTGTTGTGTTTGAGTTGTTGCTGGGGAACACAGCATAGATGAAACTTTGTAAATGTAGACCAGGTGCCTGTTTTTGTAAATTATCTGATACAGAGCTACCCTTGTATAACATTAATTATTGGAGAATTTTAAGTTTTTACAATTTAGCTGTTACTATTGTGTTGTCTTTATTGTTTTAAGAAGAGAGTAATGCTGTATAATCCACCAAAAATGTTCCTAAATGATATGTGGTGTGTTTTCATATTTAGGAGAATGACCAATAACATGTTTATAATTTATCACTTAGGAACGTTTCTTAAGAAAAATATGTGTACTTACAAAATTTCTTAAAAATTATGATTTTTTTTTTTGTACTTACTTTTGATCAGACGGATAAATCGAGTTGTTGTGAAATAAAAACTAGGTTACTAGTGTTGCGGCTAGGGTTTGTGAATTTGATGCACAGGTATGTGAGCTTCGAGCTTCAATGGCTGATCGAGTGTTTCGTGACTTAACTCGGGTCCTCACAAGATGCCTACGTATCTTGCAAATATCAAGAATCAAGCCAATAAAAACGTAGTTCTGAATGTGAAGGAACAGGTCCTTATATATAGGTGTTGAAAACCCTAGAATTAGAGTTGAAATAGGAGACTTGGTGGGCAAGTTATTCAATTGGCCCAATTCTAGAGCCTTCCAAGAGATAAGGAGATAAGTTTTGAAGGTGTATGCCTTGGAGGCTACTCCTAGTATGATTTAATTTCCTTTTCAGACTCAATCTTGTAGACTAAAATTGGCTGATTTATTAATTACGAATTTATTATCATAAATAAGGTTTTGGGCCTCACTAAAGGGCTTTAGCCTTGGACCAATCTAGGCTTATTAAATACCACATTAAATGTATTTTTAGGGTTTACTTTTAGCCCATATCATTTGCCCCCCAACTTCTAGGAAAACTGATCAGGTTTTCCTTGAAGTTATTACGGCCTTGTTCGAGACTTGGGTCAGGGTTTATCTTTAATATCGTTTTGATGTAAAGCGTGGAGCGACCGACGCGTATACAACGATGTTAGATTATACCAACAATATTGAACGGTGCTAGACGGCACTAAACGTCACTAAACGCTACTAAACAGCCTTAAACAACGTTTAAACGATGTTAAACGACGCTAAACGGCGTTAAACTGCGCTAAACGGCACTAAACGGCACTAAACAGCCTTAAACGACGTTTAAACGATGTTAAACGACGCTAAACGGCGTTAAACTGCGCTAAACGGCACTAAACGGCACTAAACAGCCTTAAACGACGTTTAAACGATGTTAAACGACGCTAAACGGCGTTAAACTGCGCTAAACGGCACTAATTTTCACTAACTCGAAAATATTAAATTGCGCTTCGAGCATAAAATTATTTTTATGGAATTTCCAATTTTTCCCAACTTCAGGAGTAAGTATTATTCTCAATTTCCTTACTTTTGATTAATAATAATTTGAAAAGAATAAACTCTTTGTACGAGCAGGAGACACTTTGCTACTGTATATTCAACCTACTCGTGGTTTAAAACACGAGCAGGAGACATTCAGTATTTGCCAACAGGCTTTAGCTGCTTAATCAACCTACTCGTGGTTCAAACACGAGCAGGAGACATTCAGTATTTGCCAACAGGCTTTAGCTGCTTAATCAACCTACTCGTGGTTCAAACACGAGCAGGAGACATTCAGTATTTTTCTCACTGAATTTTAAGACTTCATTTATAGATGTATGCATGGCTGTGCAAACATGCTACTCGTTGTGCAATCACGAGTAGGAGACAATTTACAAACCACGAGCAGGAATATCACCTGCTACTCGTTACAAAGAGGGAAATACCACTTGCTCGTGGTTTAATAACGAGGGAGATACATGCTTTTTGCCACGAGCAAGTATAATACATTTCCTCAAAAACCTGGGCCTGGGCTTGGCCTTTAATAATTATTATACAGAGTTTGTTATACTCTTAAATATAATTATTATTAATATTATTATAAAATCTTTCCTCAATCTGAAAATACAAGCTACTCGTTGTACAACCACGAGTAGGAGACATGCAAAATCCAACGAACACGATTGATGCCTTCCAGTATTAGATTTTCTCATTATTTGCATTGTACTCGTGGGTTAACCACGAGCAACCCGGCTCTACTTGTTGTTTTCACTATGTCTTTTTATTGTACTTTTACGCATCCTTCTGGAAGATAATTAAATAATTAATTTCTTATTTTTTACGAGGAATTTTTCTTCAGAACAAATGGGTTTCAGACCTTTTCTTGGAATTTTCTTTGGGCCAGGCCTTTATACTATATAGATTTAGTTCTTTTTCAGCCCACGAACCTTTTTTACTCTGACTTTCAATATATTTGCCTAGAATTTTAAATTTCTAACGGTAATATGTCCGTTAGAAGCTTCCAGAATAAGTTTCTGACTTGGGCTGGCCCGTAAACCTGAAATTTTATGGGCTTTTCGCTTTTTACCGCGTACAGGCGGTTACCAGGTGATATCAACCGGCTGTTTTGCAGCTATATAATAGTGAGATGAGACACTTGTTTTTCTCACTATTCTTCTCTCAAAAAATTTTATCTCTAAAATTTCTTTCATTTAAGTGAAGTTTCAAAAGGTTCTTTCTTAGGGTTTTGAGAGCATTGTTCTAGGGTTCCACCCAAGGCGATCACCGTCCCTCGTGCTTTTCCAGTTTCCGGTTGAAGATTTAAAGAATCTTCATCTTTTCCGTTTGCTACTAATCGATTTCTGGGTTTCAAAGCTTCATCCTACCATTATCAATGGCAGACTCCGGCAGTTCCCAGCAATCCGAGCAATCTCAACTCAACCCAACGGTGGCTTCAACTAAGCCTCCAAGATCTTCAAGAGGTAAAACCAAAATCTCTCTTGTTCATAGCAATGTTGTTACACTTAGGGACTTGTTAGAGGAATTTTCTACTGCTTTCCCCAATATTGCTCATCTTGATGCATACAATATCCCTAGCAAATATGATCAATCAAAAGTAGATTTAATATCCACTCTTTTTGGTATTGTAAGCCCTTATAGGGCCGTAGCTGCTAGTCCATTTGATAGAGCCTGTAACCCTAAAGAGGGTGCCATTTGTATTTTTAAGGAGACATTTTATGCTGGGTTTAGGTTGCCTCCTCCACCCTTTATCTTTCGCCTCTTGGCTGAGGTAAGAGTTTGTCCAACTCAACTATACCCTAATGCTTGGAGATTCATATATTGTTATATGGTTCAATGTCGTAAACACAATCTTGAGCCTAGCGTCTCTGTATTTAGATATCTTTTTAAATTCACGAATTCCCCAAACAACACGGGTTGGGTTCAAATCTCTCATAGGAGCCTTTCTCGCACTTGTTTCATCCCTGGTACTTCCCCAGACTCCCTTCCTAATTGGAAAAAAGAATTCTTTTACCTTTTCATGGATGGGGCAAATTGGGGAGACTTTTTTAGGCTTAATTTTTCTAAAGCCGTAGACGGGTCCATGCGAGACATTAAATTGGGTGTAGACGAGCGAGCTGCTATTGAGATCCTTACAACTGATGGCACAAATCATTGTGCTCAATTAATCTCTGAGGGGTCCCTTCAAGCAGCAAAGCTAAGTGATTTGGGAGAACAGGGTAGACATGCCTTCCTTTGACTTAATTTTATACCTCTTTATTTTTGTTTGTGGTCTTATGTATTTTCATGTTTACAACAGCCTTGACTGCGCTTAATGCTGTTTTCCAAAAGAGGGAGAGAATGGCTGAACAAAGGTCAGGAGTGAACACACAACGATCCAAGAAGGTCAAAACAGGCCTTACTACTGAGGCTGATGGATCTGAGGTAGTTCCTGCATTTCTCACTCACTCTGATAGGATTGATGTTTCTGAGGATCCCTCTTCTTTCGAAGTTGGTTGGGGACTTCGGAAGAAGGACACAGTTGTTGGTGATACTCATCGTGCGGCTGAATGGTCTCGGAGCATAGTTACCCCTCGTGACCGGGTTAATGTGGTGGAGTCTTCTGATGACCTCCAGGTTGAGAACCTTGGGGCTCATGGCATTGCGACGGTATTAATCTCCCTTTCCCTTCTCGTTGCCATAATATCTTTATTCCCATTATTTCTTACCACTTTGTTTTGTGTCATTTTTTAGATTAACACTTACTTCCAGGCTGGGCTTCATAACCTAAAGAAAGTTCGTCAGGAGCTGACTATTGCAGAGAGGGATCGTGACAGAAACCAAGCTGATGCAGATACTAACTTTGCGAGGTTTCGAGCTGTGGAAATGGAACTTGCTGCGGAGAAGGAAAAGTCTAGGAGATTGGAACTAGAGCTTGCTAAGGGTAAGGAGCAGATTTTGAAGGAGTACCGTTCCTCTAGGGAGTTTGAAGAGCTCCTTAATGCTGAATATGACGCTACCTTTCCAGCGACTTTTAACATGTGTTGGGAGAAAATCATTGAAGAGCTGGGACAAAAGATTTCTGGGGTCACTTTAGCAAAGTTCCCCGCACCTGCCATTCCAGGCGCCTCCAGTTCTAACCAGGAGACCGTTTGCGAGACAGTTGCTCAGTTCTCTACTCAGCCAACCAGCGATTCCCAGCCCTTGCCATCCCAGGAAGGAGTTTTATCTCCTATGGTTGAAGACTTGGAAACTTTCCCTGTGGCGGATGACCCTGCTTTCACCCATTCCACTGATGTGGGTGACTCTCTCAAGGATCTTGACATCTAGATAGCCTTGCACGGCTTACTTTTGTACTTATTTATCTGAGACTTTTACCCTTCGGGGATTTTATCTTTAACTTAACTCTAATTTATGCCTTGTATGGCTTATTTGTGTATTGAACTAACCCTTCGAGGGTTTTATTTATCTGAGACTTTTACCCTTCGGGGATTTTATTTATGGTTTGTTTATCATGCTTTTTAGAGTTTTCTTAGTACTTGACCTTATGGCTCACACATACCCATGCTTTGGTACAACATTTGCTTTACGTGTCTATAATAACAAAACAAAAAGAATAACTCAATTGAAAACAAGAAACAAACTTCATTAATAAGTCTGACGAAAAATGTCAATAAACAGGGGTCAACCCTTACATAGATACTCTACTTCCTAGTCGGAGTTTTTAAACTCTGATGTGGTTTCATCGACCTTATTTCTAGTTACCTATAAGCTATGTCCTACTTAGGATAATTAAACATAATAGACCTTGAGATTAGATGCATGCCAAGTGCGAGGCACCTCGTTTCCTTCCAAAGTCTCCAACTTGTATGATCCTCGTCCCAGCGTACTTTTGACCCGATATGGGCCTTCCCAATTCGGTGCCAACTTCCCCCTTTGTCCCACTCCGGATGCTTCAATCTTTCTGAGTACTAGGTCTCCCTGACGGAAAAACCTTTCCTTTACCCTTAGATTGTAATAGAAGGAAGCTTTCTTCTGATGTTCAGTATTCCTAGCATGGGCTTCATCTCTTACTTCATCGATCAAATCGAGGGCTAATCTCATCCCCTCCTCGTTTGTGTCTTGTTCGAAGGCTTCCACTCGTGGAGATGCATGCATAATTTCCACGGGTACCACAGCTTCGGCCCCGTAAGCTAACATGAATGGAGTAGCTCCAGTAGTCACCTTGCATGTGGTTCGGTATGCCCAGAGTATGGGTAGTAACTCATCCACCCAAGTATTTCTGGAGCGTTCCACTCTTTTCTTCAGTCCATCAAGGATGATTCGGTTGGCAACCTCAGCTTGACCATTAGCTTGAGGGTGGGCAACTGAGGTGAATCGAAGCTCAATCCCATTCTCTTCACAATAGTCCTTGAATTCTTTGTTATTAAATTGTAATCCATTGTCCGTAACGAGGACTCGTGGTATTCCGTATCTGCACATGACATTCTCCCAGAAGAATTGCATGATTTGCTTGGTTGTGATTTTAGCCAAAGGTTTGGCCTCAATCCACTTTGTAAAGTAGTCAATAGCTACAACTAGAAACTTCCTTTGAGCAGTGGCCATAGGAAAGGGCCCAAGAATGTCCATCCCCCACATAGCAAACGGGATGGGAGAGCTAACGGATGTCAACATCTCTGGTGGTTGTCTAACCACTGGTGCATGTTTCTGGCACCGATCACACTTTTTCACGTACTCTTTGGCATCAGCCATCATCTCAGGCCAATAGAATCCAAGCCTGACTAACTTGTGAGCTAGGGACCTGCCCCCCAAGTGTTGTCCGCAAATTCCCTCGTGGACCTCCTCAATAGCTGATTTGGCCTCTTCGGGCCTCAAACACTTTAGATACGGAATCACAAAAGATTTCTTGTAGAGTATCCCTTCAATCAGAGCATACCTCAACGCTCTCACAGATAATTTTCGTGCTTCCATGGTGTTAGTCGGGAGCCAACCAGTCTCGAGGTGTGCTTTTATGGGATCTATCCAACATTCCCTCACCCCAATAGGTGCGACTAACTTTGAATCGATGGTAGGGGTTCTCAGGACTTGGAAGTAGACACTCCCAGAGTAATTTTCTATCTCAGATGAGGCGTACTGGGATAAGGCATCAGCCTTGGTGTTTTCCTCCCTCGGAATGTGCTCAATGTAGCACTTATCAAATTGAGTCATTATTGCCTTCACAAGCCTTAAGTATTTAGCCATGGTTTCATCCCTTGCCTCAAACTCTCCATTGACTTGGGCCACTACTAGCCTTGAATCTCCACAAACTTTAAGATTTTTGACTCTTAGGGCTCCTGCCAAGCCAAGTCCGGCTATCAGAGCTTCATATTCTGCTTCATTATTGGTTGTTGGAAAGTCTAACCTCAAGGCGTATTCGATTATGAATCCATCGGGACTTTGTAAGACAAGACCTGCGCCACTCGCTTTTGTTTTTGATGCCCCGTCGAAATAGAGCATCCAGAATTCCTTCTCCTCTATTGTGGGTTCCTTTTCTTCCTTATTGCCTTCCTGAGGTATCTCCTGCCCCCCGACTTCTTGGTTGTCAATGGTGCATTCAACCACGAAGTCCGCAAGTGCCTGAGCTTTGATGGCCATCCTTGGCCTATAATGAATATCGAATTCTCCCAACTCAATTGCCCACTTGATGAGCCTACCACTGGCTTTAGGGCTGTGCAAAATATTCCGCAATGGTTGTCCCGTAAGGACCTCAATCTTATGTGCTTGAAAATAGGGCCGTAATTTCCTAGAGGCAGTTACCAATGATAAGGCGAACTTTTCAATGGTGGAGTAGTTCAATTCCGCTCCGTGTAAAACTTTGCTCACATAGTATACGGGTTTCTGAACCTTGTTTTCCTCCTTTACCAGCACCGCACTCACAGCTTGACATGAAATTGCCAAGTAAAGATAAAGGATTTCTCCCGTACTTGGTTTGGCCAACAGCGGGGCCTCAGACATGTACTTCTTCAACTGCTCAAAGGCCTCTTGGCTTTCTTCAGTCCACTCAAAGTTTTTTACCTTCTTCAATATTTTAAAGAAGGGCAAACACTTGTCCCCGGATTTGGAGATAAATCTCCCTAACGCGGCTATCCTCCCGGTTAACTTCTGTACATCCCTTATAGAACGTGGTGGTTCCATGTCCAAAATAGCCTTGATTTTGTCGGGGTTGGCCTCAATTCCCCGTTTTGAGACCATGAGACCCAAAAATTTCCCAGACCCAACACCAAAAGCGCACTTGGCCGGATTCAACATCATCTTATGGTGCCTCAGCACTTCGAAAGCCTCGTCTAGGTGTTTGATGTGATCTGCCCTGTATAGGCTTTTCACCAGCATATCATCCACATAGACTTCCATAGTCTTTCCAATGAGATGAGCAAAAATCTTGTTTACCAACCTCTGATATGTAGCTCCTGCATTTTTCAAGCCAAAAGCCATGACTAGGTAACAATACACACCGAAGTCAGTGATGAACGATACCTTAGGAATATCATCCTTATGCATCTTGATTTGGTTATATCCACTAAAGCCATCCATGAAGCTTAGCATCTCGTGCCCAGCCGTGGCATCTATCAACGTATCAATCCTTGGCAAGGGAAAACAGTCCTTTGGGCATGCGTCGTTTAGATCAGTGAAGTCTATACACATCCTCCACTTTCCATTAGCCTTTTTGACCATCACAGGGTTGGCCAACCATTCCGGGAACTGGATTTCCTCAATGAACCCTGCCTCTAGGAGTTTGTCAACTTCCTGTTTTATGGCCTCTTGCCTCTCAGGTGCGAAATTTCTCTTCTTTTGTTTTACTGTCTTCCGGTTTGGATCCACATTCAGGCTGTGTGTTATCAATTGGGGATCTATCCCTGGCATGTCAGCCGCTGTCCACGCGAAGACGTCACTATTGTCTTGCAGAAAGGAGATCAATATGCCCTTCAAGGGGTCTTTCAAAGATGCCCCGAT
Organism: Saposhnikovia divaricata; assembly: GCA_036435485.1. Classification (NCBI taxonomy): domain Eukaryota; kingdom Viridiplantae; phylum Streptophyta; class Magnoliopsida; order Apiales; family Apiaceae; genus Saposhnikovia; species Saposhnikovia divaricata. The sequence continues at coordinate 94,664,232 of CM071596.1, forward strand.
GTAAGTAACCTTCTCAGAATCTCCCAACTCCAAAGGTATGGGAAGCAAGTCCTCTGCTGGTTTTCCTCTCCGCTCTTCATTCTCCCGAACATCCATATCCTCGATTGGGAGGACCTGCCCCCCGGTTCCATCCGGCCTTAGTGCGGCCACATAACAACTTCTTGCCATCCTTTGATCACCTTTCTCTTCTCCTACTCCGTTTCTGGTTGGGAACTTGACTTTTAAATGATAGGTAGAGGCAACCGCCTTGAAAGCATGTAGTCCCGTCCTACCTAAGATAGCATTATATGTGGATGTAGCTTTGATAACCAGGAAATTTAACATCTGAGTTGCCTCCCGTGGCTCCTGCCCTATAGTCATGGGTAGCTGAATTGTTCCCTCAACTTTTGACTCCACCCCGTTGAACCCATATATGGGCATGTTTGACGGTGTCAATTGAGACCCATTATACCCCATTTTTAAAAAGGCATCGTGAAATAAAATGTCCACCGATGCTCCATTGTCAATCAAGACTCTCTTCACTTGGGAGTTGCCTATCACAGGTGAGATAACCAGGGGGTCATCATGGGGAAACTTCACCCCTTCGAGGTCCGAATCATCGAATCCAATTGAGACCTCCGTCTTTGCACGTTTTGGTGCTTCCCCTACAATGTGCATCACTTCTCGTGCATATGCTTTTCTGGAATTTCTACTTGTTCCAGCCGCTGTGGGGCCACCGAAGATCATGTTGATCACCGGTCCCCGGGGCTGCTGATTGCGGTTACGATCCTCATCTTTCCTATCATAATCTCGCCTTGGATTTCCTCGATCTCCATCTTTACAGAATTTATTCAATTTCCCCTTGCGGATCAAAAACTCAATTTCATCTTTCAATTGTCTACAATCGTCGGTATCATGTCCCACATCTTTATGGAAACGGCAATACTGATTCTTATTTCTTTTCTCAGGATCAGTCCTTAGTGGCTTCGGCCATCTCACATCCCTATCCTTTTCTATCTCCATCAGGATTTGACTTCTTGGAGTGTTCAGTCTGGCGTAATCCGTAAACCTTTGCCCGGGACTCCCCTTTTTAGGGGCTGAATCAGAATCTCTGCCCGTGCGCGGGTACTTATCTTTAGCATCATATTCCTGTTCCGATTTCCGTTTCTTAGAGTTGTCACCGTTTCCGGTGTTCCCCATCCCTGGATCTTTCTTCAGGCTATCCTCCGCCTTGATGTACTTGCTCGCCCTTTGCTGGAGCTCAACCATATTTTCAGGGGGATGTTTAGCCAATGACATTTTGAAATAAACATTCGAAGTTCCATTCTGCAATGCCACCATGGCTACCTTGTTTTCCAGGTTTGTAATGTTGAGTGTTTCCTTTGTGAATCGCTTGAGATAGTCTCTGAGGTTTTCATTCTTTCCTTGTATCACAGTCATGAGAGATGCGGAATCTTTCTCATGAATTCTTCCTCCTATGAACTGGCTGACGAAAGCATTACTTAGTTCTTTGAAGGAGGCAATGGAGTTCGGTGGTAGGCGGCTGTACCAACGTTGCGCCATGCCAGCTAATGTTTGGGGAAACGCCCTACACTTCAAGGCATCACTGGCGGGTTGCAACAGCAATGCGTTAGAGAACGTCCTTACATGATTAGCGGGATCTCCCGTTCCATCGTAAACCTTTATGGTAGGCATCTTGAACTTCCGTGATATGTGCGCATTCATTACCTCTTCAGTGAATGGAGGGGTTGGATCATCAGGATCTCCCAGCTGCATCAAGTCTTCAGGATTGCCTCTGGGGGTTTCGACCATCGTGGTTCTACCTCTAGGGACTTCGATCCTTCTCTCTCTCCTTGGGGTGCTTTCCAAATTAACAAAAGGAATGTCTTCTCTCGTCACTGGTGGGGGTCGATTTTGATTCTGTCTTCGTTGTTCCCTTTCTATGTCCTCCTTTAATTTTTGGATCTTGGCCTCGTGAGCCTTGATTTTTTCAGCAGCTGTTAAGGGAGGTCGGTCATGAGTTCTTCGGCGTCCAACGGGCTCCTTACTTGGACGACGTCTTCTTGGGGCTTCGTCCCTATCTTCTTCCGAGGATGAATCATCAGAGTACGGGCCTGAGTAGTCGTAGTATTGCTGGCCTTGATTGGGTCCTAAACCCCTGATGTAAGGTGGATTGTAGGGCTCGTGTATCTGGAGGGCGTGACCACTCGGTCCGGCCTGGTACGGGGGATAATTAGGCAACCCATATAGCGGGTTCGTGCTTGCGGGGATCACCGTTGTAGAGATCTGAGCGATAGGTGGAGCGGACTGCCCTCCGAGAGGGGCGACCACCATCTGAAGGGGATTCGTCCCTTGGGTGGTAGGACTTGTGTTCAGGGGTAACGAGTCATGAGGTTGTGCTTCAGTTCCTTGTGGTCGAGTGACTAGCGGTTGAGAATTCGTCCCTGAGGGTACTTGCTCTCCAGTCGGGGGTGTGGTGGTGTTAGTGATGGTTTCAGAAAGTGTTGGTGTTCTCCGGGTGGTAACCATGGTTGATATCCGAATGTCCCACAGACGGCGCCAAATGTTGTAAAATAAAAACTAGGTTACTAGTGTTGCGGCTAGGGTTTGTGAATTTGATGCACAGGTATGTGAGCTTCGAGCTTCAATGGCTGATCGAGTGTTTCGTGACTTAACTCGGGTCCTCACAAGATGCCTACGTATCTTGCAAATATCAAGAATCAAGCCAATAAAAACGTAGTTCTGAATGTGAAGGAACAGGTCCTTATATATAGGTGTTGAAAACCCTAGAATTAGAGTTGAAATAGGAGACTTGGTGGGCAAGTTATTCAATTGGCCCAATTCTAGAGCCTTCCAAGAGATAAGGAGATAAGTTTTGAAGGTGTATGCCTTGGAGGCTACTCCTAGTATGATTTAATTTCCTTTTCAGACTCAATCTTGTAGACTAAAATTGGCTGATTTATTAATTACGAATTTATTATCATAAATAAGGTTTTGGGCCTCACTAAAGGGCTTTAGCCTTGGACCAATCTAGGCTTATTAAATACCACATTAAATGTATTTTTAGGGTTTACTTTTAGCCCATATCACGAGTATATTTTTTTTATCATTCATTATATTTTTTAATAAAAAATGTCATTTCACATAGTTTTGATAAATTCGCTTTTTTAATTTTACATTACTATATGCCCTCCTTAATCAATTAAGAAAAAAAAATTGTATTTGGATTGGCATGTGTATATACCTGTAGTTTGTAAACATCTTTTGAATAGTGTTGAAACACCAATCTTTATTAGATCTTCAGATGTTCCACTGCCATAATTCTAAGTGATATTTTAGGAATGACGCTCCATTGAATGTAATTTTTAGGGTGTAAATTTTTCACTTAAATTTTAGAGCATCTCCAACCATAGAAACCCCTTAGCTAAAAATATGTCAAACATGCCTTAAATAAAAATTATAGATATTGTGTAAAAAAGAATCATCTCCAACGGGACATTACTGTTATCATTTTAGATAATCCTCTAAAATCCTATCATATTGGCTATATTTGTCGAATCTTTAGAGACCTGTAGTAAAACTCCACATCATCAATATTACCATATTAAAATAATACATTCTATTTTTAACAATTTGAAATAATAATAACTTGCTATTTTTAAAATATGACTAATCATTATAGCCAAGTCCATTGGAGTACAACACCTTACAGATTCAATAAATTTTACATAATCACTATTTTATATCATTTTAGCCATCCATTTTAGCCAATACCATTGGAGATGCTCTTATGAATTTTTTTTTTTGCATACTTGTATTTGCATTTAGAAATGGAAAAAGATATTTAGTATTCATGTTACATAAATATATAAAATTGTGAAGCAGTACATATTGTGCAGTTCAAACATAAATACGTACATACCAACTCAAACCATAAAAATTAAAAATCAAAATTTACATGCAGGACGGTTCAATATATAGCACGTTATTTTGTTTGCCATTTCTTATACAAATCACGCGATAAAACCTATTACAAGCAAGCAGATCAAACTAACAAATTACAGCCGAATGAAGACAACTAACTAATAAAGCCTAGAACAAAAACTGAAAAGCCAGTTAAAGCTCTCCTCTTTTCTCTCTACTTTTCCACCGAAAGAGCATCTTCTTTCATCTTCTTCTTCTTCGTCGTCGGTAGCATCTCCTCCGGCGGTGGTTTATCCACCGACCGGAGGGCCCTTTCTTATCTGGTTTCTTTACTTCTTTCAATAATCATCCTCCTTCTATAAAGATTGTGAGTTTTATTGAGTTGTTTATCCATTAATTGGATTTATTTGTCTCTCCTTGTGAGAGTTTGTTTTGTCTCTCCTTGTGAGAGTTTGTTTGGTTTGTTTGATTTGATGAAGGTTTGCAATAGATCAGACTTGTTGAGATTGATTTTGTTTATGTTTTGGGAGATCTGGATTATTGCAAGAGCTCACAACTCACAATTAAAGATTACTCATTACCTGTGGGGGGTCTTCACTTGCGGCATGTCTATAGCTGGTATCCGGCATGTAGATAGCTGGGGTATTGCGCATCCTTTGAAGGTTTTATTTTTTGGCATGTCTATAGCTGGTATCCGGCATATAGATAGCTGGAATGACGTTCCCCTAACCATAGTTTATGCAACTGAGGCTTCTGAACACTGAGTTCGGAATTTGTTCGAGGGTTGGAGGGAAGAGCAGGTTGGAGCGAGCTGTTGTCAAGAAGCCATTTCTTGGACAAAATCATTAAAGCACAATTATCAAGTGCTACCAGTTCGATTAGTCTGCGAATCGTGTGGTTTTTTTGCTTGCAAATGCTGCATAAATTCTATGTCAGGCTATGGAGAGTGGTCTGTCACTCCTCCACTCCTCCTATTTTTAGTAATCATGTATTTTATAATTTTTAAGTAATGCAAGTACGATTTATTCAAAAAAAAAAAACTAATAAAGCCTAGAACTCAAAGACCAATTCTAGGCAGCAGCTATTTTGAAAGAGGGACAATAATGTAGCTTTCCTCGAATCATGCCTTTTATATCGATATTTAGTATTCATGTTACATAAATATATAAAATTGTGAAGCAGTACGTATTGTGCATAGTGGTGGCCAAACAGCTGTGCCGGTTTGGCCACTTGGTGAGCTCCATCAAACAAGGTACGGACACACATGCATGGTTCGGATGTGCCGTGCCGTGCCGTGCCATGCCGTGTCCCTGAATTTAAACCCCGTGACTGACACGCGAGCTAGGCGGGCTGGCGGGTTTTTTTTTTGAGAAAAATTCGAAGGTAGACACTCAGAAATTGTACATAAAATTTGAATTTTTTTTGTTATTAATGTTCTCAAAATATGAAATGTTTCGAATTAAAATATTTCGAATTTGTAAATTTTTTCTTTTAATTTTATTATATATTAAAATGTTTCGAATTTTTAAGAAGATACGATTATATGAATTATATTGAAATAAAAAAGGACCGAATGATATGAATTATATTGAAATAAAAAAGGACTGAAAGAGGACGGTACCTCTATAAAATTTTATTAATTAAAAAATATCTTAAAAATGGTGTGAGAGGACTCCTCTCTAAAAAAACGGAACAAACCGCATTAAATATGTTTACAAAATTACAAATAAATAAATTCTAAAATCTAAAATAAATCTAAAAATACAAGATAATTTGAAATTTAATCTTTTGCTTATAACTAGATCGGTCTTGAACTTTCGTGATCCTCTATAAGTATAAAATATGGTCTTATGAAATATTAGTATAATAAATACAGAGGCACCAAAATTATGTAAATGATGTAATAATTCGGTCAGATATATTGTAAATTTTTGAACAATCATGAAATAAATATAAATTTTAAATTTATTTTATTGTTCAAAACATAAATATATAAGTAAGTTTAAAAATTTAGGTGCCCTTCAAATTTTAATTAAACCTCATTATTTGGTCTAATTATTTGGTTTATAACTGACGTGCCGTGCCGAATGAACGGGTCGAACGAGCCGAAAATTATAATTTTTATTCAGACGGGCTTCCGCGTACGTGCCGAACGGGCTGCGGTTTTGAAAATATGGACTCGCGCACGGCACGTTTATTGTAGCGGGCTGAACGGGCTGGGCCCGTTTATTACTATAGCGTACTGAACGTGCTTTTTTGACGAATAATTCGTGAACGGTCCGGGGCCCAAAACGGAAACGAAATGAAATAAATTCGTGTACTCAAATTCTAAAACGAACACGAAACGAAACATTTCGTGTAAACACGAAACGAAACGAAAAGTACATGAAATATTTTGTGTACTTTTCGTTTACACGAAAACGAACCAAAAACCGTGTACTTTCGTGTACTTTCCGTGTACATTTCGTGTACTTTTCGTGTATTTTCTATTTATTTTATAAAAAGGTTAAATATGTAATATTTATTTATAATATATATTTATATAATTTAAAATATTTATTTAAAAATTTATTTATTTCGTGTATTTTCGTTTCGTGTCGTGTACCAAAGGGTAAACCCAAAACCGACACTAAATTCATCCGTGTAATTTCGTGTTCGTGTACCGCAAAGGTCAACCCAAACCCGTAATTTTCGTATCGTTTTCGTGTCGTGTTTTCGTATCGTGTACAAAATTGCCGGCTCTAGTCCGGGCTGAACCGCCCGTTTGGCCACCTCTAATTGTGCAGTTCAAACATAAATACGTACATGCCAAATCGAACCATGAAAATTAAAAATCAAAATTTACATGCATGACAGTTCAATATATAGCACGTTATTTTGTTTGCCATTTTTTTTTAATTTTTTTTTTTTTGCTAAAGTTAAAGTTTCATAACAAAAGGTACAAAAGGGGCATACCCTGCTGGAGAAAAAAAGAACAAATCACGCCATAGAACCTACTACAAGCAAGCAGACCAAAGTAACAAATTACAGCCGAAAAACAACTAACTAAAAAAGTCTAGAACTCAAAGAGCAATTTTTGGCAGCAGCTATTTTGAAAGAGGGACAACGTAACAATCCCGATTTTCCCGGATTTATTATATATTATTACTTAAATATTTTATTGATTTTCCGTAAAGAAATAATAAGATTGTGAATATTTAATTTTAATTTGAATGCAGTTATGTGTTTAATTGTTAATAGGTTATTCGGGTAGACTGTATTTGGTACTGTCTGTGTTAGTAAAAATGTTTATTTTATTAAAAATTTATATTTTTATCAAAAGTGATAAATTGAGTTTGTTTTAAAATTTTATGGATCGAGTTGGTATTTTATTGATACAAAAATTATACCCGATATTCTACCCGTGTACAAAAGTTTTATTTGTATGAAATAGTAAAATGTTTAAAATTTAGTATTTTCATATTTTAGATAACTTGAGATTATTTTAGAATTTTAAGGATCAAAACTATATTTTTCTCGTACTAAAATTTTACCCGGTATCTTATCCGTGCCCCATTAATATTTGGGTGCATTATGAAAATATTTGAAAATTTGTATTTTTGATCAATCAGGGAAAATTATGTGTAATTTATTATATTAAAATATATTTTTAGTTTAATTTACTGTGTGTTAGTTTATATTTAATGCATTTAAACGTGTTATGATTTTTATTAAGTAGGAAAATCATCCCGTACGTGTTATGTGACTTCTGTGTAGCATAGAATATTTTATTCTATTTTTCTGTAATTTTTATATTTTTAGAATGCAATTATTTCGCATTTTAATTTCCGGATCCAGCCCCTGTACTGAATTCGAGGTCCTGTTTTTGATACGATTATTTTTATAAAATTTTGGGAGGTTCAAACTATATTATTCTATCATTTATGAAAAATTCCTAATTTTTGGGAAATTTTTGCATATATATTGTATTTATTTGAAAATAAAATTTTTACATTTTTATCCCATAAAAATTATTTTTAAGGCCTAATAATTTTAATTAGGGGTTAAAAATATTTTTGGGGTATTAATTTTTGATTAGTATAAATAGCAGCTATTTTATTTTTATTTATTAAAAAAAAAAATCAGAAAATCAGATTTTCTGATTTATTTTCTTAATTTTCTGGAAAACATGTTCTTGGTGTTCTTGAGAATCAAACAGCCTTTTGAAGGTGATTCCATTATCCAAATCTCTCACATGAGTAACCAAATTGAATCCCATGATCTGTACTACCTGTTTATGTGTGTGTGAATCTTTGAATATGCGCTGTTCATAAATTTTTATTTTTGTATTGAATTTTCGAATTTATTTAATTTGGTGTGGATTGTTCACTGATTTGTTGTTGATGTGGTTAGTGTCTATAGATTTCTTATGCTTCCATGAATTTTGTGATGATTTTTACTTGATTTTTGATGTCCTAAATATGAAAATCGAGTTTTGTGGGGGGTGAACTTTGATTTCGAATTTTCTGGGTTCTTGGTTGATTGTTTGGCGTTCTTGATGACTGATATAGATTGTATGAGTAATAAGCTTCGTTTTGAAGTATAGAACTCGTAGTTTGGTGTTGATTTTCGGTTCGTCGGGAAATTTTTGAAGCTCATCGGAGAGCTCGAATTTTTGCCGGAATTGGCTAAATCTTAGCCAATTTATGCGTTTGATGTTGTGGTTAAATTTTGGGTTTGATTTGGAACGTGTTACAAACTAAAAATTGTAGAAAAAGGGTACGTTTCGAGTCGCCGGAGATGGCCGGACTTTGGCCGGACCGCCGTGAACAGTGATCGGGGTGTTCTGTCTCTGTGAAGAAGACGATGACTATATATAAAAAAAATTTGTTTTACTTTTATTTACTTTTAAAAATCTTTTAAATAATTCTGAATTTAATTAAAAAATTAAGAAATTTGTTTTCTGAAAATGTTTTGAAATTCAGAATTTATTTCTGAATTCTGTTTTTAATTTTAAGAATTATTTTATTATTTATTTTTAATTCAAAAATAATTAGGAATTAAATACTTTTAATAATACTAATTAATTTCAAATAATGATTTAATTAATTTAATTATTTGATAAATGTAATTATTTATTAAATAATTTTATTAATTAATTATTAGTTGATTTTAATTAATTTAATTAGAATTATCTAATTTTTAATTAATCAATTTTCTGTTTAAAAATGATTTAAAAATAGAAAGAAATTGTTTTAAATCCTAAAAATAATCATGGAGTGATAAAAATAGTTTTAAAATTCTAAAATTATTTACAAACCCGGATTAAATATTTATTAAAATATTTTGGGGATTCAATAATTACCCGGAGGGTTTATTATCGATTTTTTTAATTAAAAAAGGGTTAATTAAATCTTCTAAAATTCTTTTTAAGTGCTTTAAAAATATTTTTAAATATTCTAAAAATACTTTGAGTGCTCGTTTATTTGTGAGTCGTATCTGCTATGTGAAGTACGTGCTATGTGATTATGTGATCTACTTATCGAGTCTTTATACGTGCAATGTGAATTATCAAGGTATTAAGTATCGAGGATTAGGTTATAAATTGAGTTTTGGTCGATATATATTTAATGTGTGCTTAATTGTGTATATGATTTATATTATAAGATGTCGTTAGGGGTAGACGTCGTTTCTTGATTTACTGACTATGATTGTCAGATTATTTTTATCTTCACAAGGATTAATTGGTAAATATTGACTTAGGTTTGTCAGCGGAGATAAGTAGATGATGGAAAAGGTGGAGATGAATGCAGTATTGTTTGTGGAATTGTTGGTTTACTTGTGAGGTGTTTTAACACCGGGAAAACGTCTATGTTCAAAGGGGACTTTTCCAATTATTTTCTCCCGATAGAGATTTTGGTAAGCATGGTTAATATGTTCGAGTTGAGTTTATAAACGTTTATAGTAGGGCTGTAATTCGAGTCGGGCTGCTCGTTTATTAAGACCCGGCTCGGCTCGAACTCGTAAACGAGTCGAGCTCGGTAACGGTTTCAAGCTCGTTTATATAAACGAGTCGGGTCGGGTATGTGCCGAACTCGAATGAAACCTGGCTCGAAAACTCGAACTCGACCTGGCTCGAGCTCAAACTCGAGCTCGTTTAAAAATTTTGCAAAAAATATATTAATTCATATATCATATATACATAACATTGCAGCTAGCACTTGGCAGACACTTGCACCTGATTACTTGAACACCTGATCATTTTACATGAGTATACAGACTACAGACTTCATTAATCATTACATTGATAATTCATAAAATGTCTAAACAGACTAAACTAATGAAATCTGAATTCTGGTTTAGCACCAGCAAGGCAGCAAAAGAACTAGCAAAAGTTGCCATCATCCAATGTTCCAGATTCCAGTAACAAAAGCAAGCACCAGCAGTCCAGAAGTCCAAAAAATTGCCATCATCCAATATTGCAATGTTTCATTAACAAAAGAAAGCACCCTGTGATTTTGGAAAGACTGCACAGTTAGATATTAACTCACTTGCAAAAGGAACCCTTCATAGACAATACAAAGCCAACAATAGTCCTAATAAAAGAAGTGAAATTTCAACATAGTTAAAGCATAACATAAGCAAATTCAGTGTAGCAAAAGTGTTAAAGGTTACAAAAACAAGTATTGCTCCAAATACTTGCAGCATATGGGAGAAACTACAGGCTAAAGTGTTAAAGGTTATTATTTGCAGCATATGGGAGAAACTACAGGCTGTGGCATTCTCATATTGCTCCAAATGAAGATAAACAAAACAAGTATGATGCAGCAATGAACTAATGATAGACACAGGAAGGGCCTCTTCTTGCCAACGAGTTCCACAACTCTTGTAGCTACTCTAGATCTGTAGAATGCGCATCGTAAATAGAATAACAGATTTTAATATTGTTATACAATCTCTCCATTAATGATTTTACTGGTGTACTGATATTCTCTTTGTCCATGAAACTAATCAGTCTATTGACAAGGAGAAAGGGGCCTAAAAAAAGGATCATGAATAAGATGATCAATAAATATAAAAAGGATGCTGAGCACAGAAACGTATCAACTCTAGTGGAAAAATGCAATGAAGTAAGGAATGCAGAAGCATTAACACCTAAAAAGAATAAAGGCTTTCAATAATAGACCTAAGAAATAGGTCACTGGCCAGGTCAGTACAACAATATGAAGCCTCCACCACATTTTGAAGGACCAAAAATAAGGTATTCATGGAAAAGATCAAGGACAAATTGCATGGGGTTGATTAGATGGAGAGGGATAAATGAAACTAGAGTAACATTTCAGGATTTATATCAAGAAGCATGACTAGCAAGTTTTGTTAGAATGAGCGTCTTTATGAGCTTTTTTGTTAAATTACAAGATGCCTATTTGTTCGAGGCTTAATCCTTTAACAGCAAGCAGATGGCAAGTAGAAACTTGTTTATGGCACGCCAAGCATGAACATCATTTGCTAGAAACTGGTAAAAATGAAAATCAAGGATCGAAACTACAGTCTTTAACTATGCTTAATTCAGTGTTAAAGGTTTAAAGCATAGCATCTGTGCAATGCAGCTAAAGTGGTTTTAACATGTATACAGAATATTTTAAAATTCTGACAATTGAAACCATTATCGAAACCCTGCCTGTAATTCCTTTCATTTCCAAATCTTTTTTTTAGCTTACAAAAAGTATTGACTTTTGCTGTAAACGCATTATATGTAAATATCGTATCCCATACGATCTGATTTAGGATTCTGTTTTGAAACCTTGATGCTTTAGTAATCAATATTAGATTATCAGTTATTCCCACCGAAAAAAAATAGAATCACAGCTGCCACCAGTATATATAATAAAACATAAAGTCGAGGATACAGATGAAAAACTCACTTTGACGGAACTTCTATAAATTTACACTTAGAGAGTAATATATACATACCTTGTAACTTGTGAGTGACCAGCCAAAATTACTGATACAAATTAATCTCCACGGGCTTTATTTGCTTTTTCTAATAAAAGATTATAAATCATTATATCACAGCAAATTAAATAAATATATAACTCAAACTAATCTGAAAGGTAAAATTTAAAGGCTTTAAATTAACAAGTACCTGACATGTTTTTTTTAATCCATAGAGCGATCTTGCCCCGTGCGCTTTTAAACATTTCTCGAGATGTCTTTTCATTGAGGAAGTTGAAGAAGAGCCACTTTTCACAAACTCTTGACCACATAGCTTACACCTTGAATGATCAACACCATTTTTTTTAAACGTATCCATATACTTCCAAACAGATGAGGTCTTCTTCCTAGGTTTTTTGCGAAATTTCTGGTGACTATCTTCTGTTGGTATAGAGACATCTGCTGGTACAGAGACAGGTACAGAGACAGAGTCATTTGTTTCATTTTCAGGTCCTTTTGAACCTTTATCTTTGGCTTTCCTTTTACGTTTTGTTGCTTACTGTGAGTGTTCTTCTTGGTCAACATCTTCTTCGGATAAAGATTCATCTGTGATGCTTCTAACTGTGATATGACTGTCCTCCATATAAGGTGCATTCCCCGGAATAATCTCAATATGCTGAACTTTCTTTTTCTTTTTATTTTTCGACGAATCCATTTCCATGATATAAATTACCTACGAATATAACAAAAAGGACTTTAAAATTTATATATAGACAATCACACAGTTGTTACAACAGAGAAATATATCATATTAAAGTCCTAAATAATTTCACAGAAGTTGTGATCCACTTGGTAAGATATATCATTTATTCGTACCAAATAGCATAATCAGTCATCATTGCTATAAACCTATAATTATTAAAGATAAGAATTTGTTGGTGCAAAAATTTTCGAAACATCGAGAGAAAGGAAGTTTTCATGTCCCTGGACTCGTAAAGTGAATACTTGAGTAAATTTTGCACATTGATCAGTAAAGTCTTGAGTTTAATATTAGATTGACAAAACCCAACGTCGGAAGCAATGCATATATGCTCTTTGTTTGTCTTAAAAGTGAAAGTGCAAAAGATTGAAGTGATCATAAAGCAGAGAGCATTACGATGGCTTTTGATAGTGTTTTTTCACTATAAAAACCTAACAAGCTTTGCTTGCTCCAGAACTTAATACAATATACGCATCAAACCTACAACAATGATAATTTCCTGTATTTTTTCGTTTTTATTTGTTACGATATGCCTTTCTCTAGTTGCAACAGGTACAACTTATATTCAAGACATCATTGCTACAAATTCACAGCATTCACAGAATCAGTCATCAGTGAAATATCAAGTATCAACTATCAAAAAATTGCAATTAGCAAATGCCCCAATTTTGCAATTGAAATTACAAAAGAAGTAATATCTTATATAGTTACATACTTATATACAAGCAAAGAATAAAAGAAGTAACAAGTTCACAATCTCTTTCAAGAATATAAACAAGCACCTTGTATATAAAAAAGAAAAATTAGAAGACAAAAGCAAGGTAAGTAGATAACTCACTTGAATAGTTGAATACTTGATGATGAATTGAAGATGTACGAGTTCCACTGTCTCACAGGCTACTCTCACTAAATTTGATCTACTCTCACTCTCACTTAATTAGGGATTTAGGGTTGAAGTCTTAATTAGGGATCTGTTCGAGTAAATGTAAATGAAAGTAGTAGTCTAGTGGACGACAATATTAGTAATTAGGGTAAAAGCTATTTTGGGCTGGACTCAATCTATAATGGATTGGGCTTCATTGCTATTAAACGAGTATTAATAAATAATAATAACAATAGTATACAAAACATGAAAACAAAGCAAAATAATATTCAAATATTATTGATAAATAATATTACTACCACATTGTTTCTATTATTGAAATATTATCGAAATAATAGTACAACAATATTTTAATAGTATAAATTTTAATAGTACTACAACATTGTTTCAATTATTGTAATATTTTAATATTTTAATAGTACAATTATTGTTTCTATTTTTTAAAAAATATTTCTCGACGATCCAACCGTACGGATGTCAAGATATATCTAATTTAATGATATTCCCAAAGTTTCAAAAAATAAAAAATTAATTTGGTTGGGGATCTTAATAGAACACTACTATATTGTCTTGTACTCGTAACTACTGCTTCGTCCCAGATTATTGTTTCTATTTTTTAAAAAATATTTCTCGACGATCCAACCTTACGGATGTCAAGATATATCTAATTTAATGATATTCCCAAATTTTCAAAAAATAAAAAATTAATTTGGTTGGAGATCTTAATAGAACACTACTATATTATCTTGTACTCGTAACTACTGCTTCGTCCCAGATTATTGTTTCTATTTTTTAAAAAATATTTCTCGACGATTCAACCGTACGGATGTCAAGATATATCTAATTTAATGATATTCCCAAATTTTCAAAAAATAAAAAATTAATTTGGTTGGAGATCTTAATAGAACACTACTATATTGTCTTGTACTCTTAACTACTGCTTCATCCCAGATTATTGTTTCTATTTTTTAAAAAATATTTCTCGACGATCCAACCATACGGATGTCAAGATATATCTAATTTAATGATATTCCCAAATTTTCAAAAAATAAAAAATTAATTTGGTTGGAGATCCTAATAGAACACTACTATATTGTCTTGTACTCGTAACTACTGTTTCGTCCCAGTCTCCCAAATTATTGTTTATATTTTTTTAAAAATATTTTTCGACGATCCAACCGTACGGATGTCAAGATATATAGAGTTTAATGATATTCTCAAATTTTCAAAAAATAAAAAATTATTTTGTTTGTAGATCTTAGTAGATCACTACTATTCTTGTTATATTTGGTTAAATAAATGAAAATTAGATAATTTTTTATCATATTTAATTTTTTTTTATAATTTGTAAATCAAATAATTTTTAACATCTTGCTTGTTTACTTTTTTTATTATGTGTAAAGATGTTAATATAATTCATAAGTAATTTTTATTTTTTTTAAACAAAATAAGTAATTTTCAGATTTAAAAAAAATGTAAATTTAATGACTAAGCACCTGCTCGGCTCGTTTAACAGGTAAACTCGACTCAGCTCATTTAATAGGTAAACTCGACTCGGCTTGTTTAACAGATACTCGACTCGGTTCATGTTAGGCTCGCGAAAAAACTCGACCCGACTCGTTTAACAGATACCCGACTCGGCTCGTTAGGCTCGCGAGTAAGCTCGACCCGACTCGTATTATAAACGAGCCGGGTTCCGCGGGAATTTTCAGCTCGTTTATTAAACGAGCCCGGCTCGACTTGTCAAAAAAAACCCGACTCGATTTAAAGCTCGGCTCGAACTCGCCCGGCTCGACTCGAATTACAGCCCTAGTTTATAGAAAGTAGAAATTGACGTTTGAAGACTGAAGTACCAGCTTATGTTTGACTATAGAAGTAGACGCGTGGGCTCGGTGTCGACGGATCAGACTCGTGGCAATCGTAAGAGCGTCAAACCAACGAATGATTAAAACAGAGGACATGATGACGTGAGATAGAAGAAAAAGATAGTTGTATTACTTCGGCGCTACGTAATAGCTAAGGACCAGAGGCAAGTATTTTCCCCTTGATCATTTTAAACAAAGTTTATTTTATGTTTCAGTGATTCATATCATGACGAATAACTATTGTTTAGAGCTATTTGTGATTCTTAAATATTTTTGTGCGAACACAATTGCTTGATATTGGTACCCTTGATGTGGGGAAATTGTTGAAGATAAACTCTTCATATCCTTATTATAGTAGTAAATAATAGGGATGTGACCAGTATTTAAAACTAAGCATTTCCTGTTGAATTCGGAAATTGCTCTATTGGATTGGAAAATGGTAAAGCGTAGGAGGCCACGTTGAGTAGTTGGTCCAGCTATATTTAAGGAGGATATGGTAACCATTCCATCTTCCTATAGGCTAACATTACTTGCCTATTTTGGTACCCTCATGAAATCCGGGTTATACACACGGGTTTAGAAATGTACCGGTGGTAGTATAAAGGGTCCCATTGATTTTGAACCTGATCAGGGGGCAATGGCGTTTTGTCTTTATTTTTATATATGCAATCCATATCGTCATAATGGCTATTATATATTGTGAGTTGGCAGATGATTCATTTTTATGACATGCCAAATGATTTCAGTTATGGTTTGAATTATATCAGAGTTGTTGATTCAGTTTTCTCTATAAACTGTTTTACATTTCAGTTGATTTTGTGCCCCACTTGTCCTGGTTTTATATCAAAAATTTTATACGCTTGCTGAGCATTTCTTTCGCTCATACTTGCTGTTTTAAATTCTAATATTTCAGTAAAGTAGTTTGGCGAGACTTATTCGCACAGTTCAGAAAGAGAAGAGGCGTGATGCTATTTCGAAGATGACTTGCTGAGGATGTCTGGATTTAGTGCAAGATCTATTTTATATAATTGAGTTCTAATATTTATTATTATTATTATTATTATTATTATTATTATTATTATTATTATTATTATTATTATTATTATTATTATTATTATTATTATTATTATTATTATTATTATGTAACAGTCTAGTTGGCCAGGCGTACTTCTTATCGAAGTTACACCAGTGGTTTAAGATTTGATCAAAGAGAATGTTGTAAAGAAAGAATACTTTTTATTTAGTGGGATTTGGGTTCTTGTTTCTAGCCCTATAACCTTAAAGATCTTGGTAAGTTTGGGGTCACAGATGTTATAATTTCAGTGTTGGACAATCACAAGTGAATGATTATTATTAAACAGATGTTTTATTTTGAGGATTTTCGTGTGACGACCAAATCTTCTGACCCCGGATTTGGGGGCGTTACAGTTGGTATCAGAGCTGAGGTTATAGTAAACTAGAAACGAGAGTGTGTAGGAGTGTGTATAGCTAAGTAAGGAACGTCAGAGGTCATATAGAGTTCGTGTTGGACTATTGGATATAGTACCAATTAGTACGTTATGATTGGAGTACTCGTTTGAGATGGTGGTGCTGAACTGGATAGACCGCCTTGCAAATGGAGATGTCTACTGTGGATCTTCAGTGATTATTACGAGATGACGATGACATACGATATCGATATCCTTAAAACATGGAGAGGAAGAAGCTTATAATCGAAGGACGAGCTATCAAAGGAGCTGACAAAGAAGGCATAAGTAGAGACATTGGCAATACCTTCTCTTCTTACAAATTATTTTGATATCCCTCCTAGAGAGGCATTCGTTAAAATATATATATCTCCTCTTCTAAATAGTGACATTTTGAATTTTAGCTTTTCGTTTTCTCCAGTGGTTAATAACCTTATTTGAAATATAGTACCACTTGTTCGGTACTTTCTTTTTGGTTGTTCATCTTCTCAAAAATAACACATTTGGAATTCCTTTCATATTTCTCAACTCATACTGAGATGAACAACCCTATTTATAGGGGACACCAGGTATATCTGTCTGTGTGGTAGAAGTTGGATGGAACGCCATCACTGGTGTGTTGTGTATTACAAGAAGGCTGGCCACCTTTATTTGTAAATGTCGGAGCTAAGATACACAACGTCGGGTTCATATGATCATATTGATCTCTCAGTTATTCTTTCATTTCAAAGAATATTTGCTTTTAAAATTTATAAATTGATAACCACAATTGTGGGACATTCGCTATGATATGAAATATTTTTTTTCGAAATTTCATGATTCTTGTTATCTCAAAAAGTTTTGAAGGTATGCCAATCCATTGGGAATAAGTTAACCTTCACGGGATGAATTAAGACTTAGCGATGGGATTACCACGAGCAAAAACAGATCAAGATATGATTAGAATACTAATGGCGGATAATGGAGTCAATTCGTTTTCTCTTTATCGATTAACGCTACGTTACTGCAAAGTTGGTTCGATTTTATAAGGAAGAAAAGCAAGTGTGGATGATGAAGGAGTTAAGGAACCCTAGGGATTTCTTTTCCTCAGTGGATTCCGAGGACGGAATCCCTTTAAGGAGTGAAGATTGTAACAACCCCGATTTTCCCGGATTTATTATTATTATTATTTTTACTTAAATATTTTATTGGTTTTCCGTAAAGGAATAATAAGATTGTGAATATTTAATTTTAATTTGAATGCAGTTATGTGTTTAATTGTTAATATGTTATTCAGGTAGACTGTATTTGGTACTCTCTGTGTTAGTAAAAATGTTTATTTTATTAAAAATTTATATTTTTATCAAAAGTGATAAATTGAGTATGTTTTAAAATTTTATGGATCAAGTTGGTATTTTATTGGTACAAAAATTATACCCGATATTCTACCAGTGTACAAAAGTTTTATTTGTATAAATTATTAAAATGTTTAAAATTTAGTATTTTCACATTTTTGGTAACTTGAGATTATTTTAGAATTTTAAGGATCAAAACTATATTTTTCTCGTAATAAAATTTTACCCGATATCTTATCCGTGCCCCATTAATATTTGGGTGCATTATGAAAATATTTAAAAATTTTGTATTTTATATTTTTGATCAATCAGGGAAAATTATGTGTAATTTATTATATTAAAATATATTTTTAGTTTAATTTACTGTGTGTTAGTTTATTTTTAATGCATTTAAATGTGTTATGATTTTTATTAAATAGGAAAATCATCCTGTATGTGTTATGTGACTTCTGTGTAGCATAGAATATTTTATTTTATTTTTCTGTAATTTTTATATTTTTAGAATGCAATTATTTCGTATTTTAATTTCCGGATCCAGCCCCTATACTGAATTCGAGGTCTTATTTTTGATACGATTATTTTTATAAAATTTTGGGAGGTTCAAACTATATTATTTTATCATTTATGAAAAATTCCTAATTTTTGGGAAATTTTGGCATATATATTGTATTTATTGGAAAATAAATTTTTTATATATCTATCCCATAAAAATTATTTTTAAGGCCTAATAATTTTAATTAGGGGTTAAAAATATTTTTGGGGTATTAATTTTTGATTAGTATAAATAGCAGCTATTTTATTTTTATTTATTAAAAAAAAATCAGAAAATCAGATTTTCTGATTTATTTTCTTAATTTTCTGGAAAACATGTTCTTGGTGTTCTTGAGAATCAAACAGCCTTTTGAAGGTGATTCCGTTATCCAAAGCTCTCACATGAGTAACCAAATTGAATCCCATGATCTGTACTACCTGTTTATGTGTGTGTGAATCTTTGAATATGCTCTGTTCATAAATTTTTATTTTTGTATTGAATTTTCGAATTTATTTAATTTGGTGTGGATTGTTCACTGATTTGTTGTTGATGTGGTTAGTGTCTATAGATTTCTTATGCTTCCAGGAATTTTATGATGATTTTTACTTGATTTTTGATGTCCTAAATATGAAAATCGAGTTTTGTGGGGGGTGAACTTTGATTTCGAATTTTCTGGGTTCTTGGTTGATTGTTTGGCGTTCTTGATGGCTGATATAGATTGTAGGAGTAATAAGTTTCGTTTTGAAGTATAGAACTCGTAGTTTCGTGTTGATATTCGGTTCGTCGGGAAATTTTTGAAGCTCATCGGAGAGCTCGAATTTTTGCCGGAATTGGCTAAATCTTAGCCAATTTATGCGTTTGATGTTGTGGTTAAATTTTGGGTTTGATTTGGAACGTGTTACAAGCTAAAAATTGTAGAAAAACGGTACGTTTCGAGTCGTCGGAGATGGCCGGACTTTGGCCGGACCGCCATGAACAGTGATCGGGGGGGGGGGGTTCTGTCTCTGTGAAGAAGACGATGACAATATATATAAAAAAATTGTTTTACTTTTATTTACTTTTAAAAATCTTTTAAATAATTCTGAATTTAATTAAAAAATTCAGAAATTTATTTTTCTGAAAATGTTTTGAAAATTCAGAATTTATTTCTGAATTCTGTTTTTAATTTTAAAAATTATTTTATTATTTATTTTTAATTCAAAAATAATTAAGAATTAAATACTTTTAATTATAGTAATTAATTTCAAATAATGATTTAATTAATTTAATTATTTGATAAATGTAATTATTTATTAAATAAGTTTATTAATTAATTATTAGTTGATTTTAATTAATTTAATTAGAATTATCTAATTATTAATTAATCAATTTTCTGATAAAAATGATTTAAAAATAGAAAGAAATTGTTTTAAATCCTGAAAATAATCAGGGAGTGATAAAAATAGTTTTAAAATTCTAAAATTATTTACAAACCCGGATTAAATATTTATTAAAATATTTTGGGGATTCAATAATTACCCGGAGGGTTTATTATCGATTTTTTTTAATTCAAAAAGGATTTATTAAATCTTCTAAAATTCTTTTAAGTGCTTTAAAAATATTTTTAAATATTCTAAAAAAACTTTGAGTGCTCTTTTATTTGTGAGTCGTATCTGCTATATGAAGTACGTGCTATGTGATTATGTGATCTAGTTATCGAGTCTTTATACGTGCAATGTGAATTATCAAGGTATTAAGTATCGATGATTAGGTTATAAATTGAGTTTTGGTCGATATATATTTAATGTGTGCTTAATTGTGTATATGATTTATATTATAAGATGTCGTTAGGGGTAGACGTCGTTTCTTGATTTACTGACTATGATTGTCAGATTATTTTTATCTTCACAAGGATTAATTGGTAAATATTGACTTAGGTTTGTCAGCGGAGATAAGTAGATGATGGAAAAGGTGGAGATGAATGCAGTATTGTTTGTGGAATTGTTGGTTTACTTGTGAGGTGTTTTAACACCGGGAAAACGTCTATGTTCAAATGGGACATTTCCAATTATTTTCTCCCGATAGAGATTTTGGTAAGCATGGTTAATATGTTCGAGTTGAGTTTATAAATGTTTATAGAAAGTAGAAATTGACGTTTGAAGATTGAAGTACCAGCTTATGTTTGACTATAGAAGTAGACGCGTGGGCTCGGTGTCGACGGATCAGACTCGTGGCAATCGCAAGAGCGTCAAACCAACGAATATTTAAAACAGAGGACATGATGACGTGAGATATAAGAAAAAGATAGTTGTATTACTTCGGCGCTACGTAATAGCTAAGGACCAGAGGCAAGTATTTTCGCCTTGATCATCTTAAACACAGTTTATTTTATGTTTCAGTGATTCATATCATGATGAATAACTATTGTTCAGAGCTATTTGTGATTTTTAAATATTTTTGAGTGAACACAATTGCTTGATATTGGTACCCTTGATGTGGGGAAATTGTTGAAGATAAACTCTTCATATCCTTATTATAGTAGTAAATAATAGGGATGCGACCAGTATTTAAAACTAAGCATTTCCTGTTGAATTCGGAAATTGCTCTATTGGATTGGAAAATGGTAAAGCGTAGGAGGCCACGTTGGGTAGTTGGTCCAGCTATATTTAAGGAGGATATGGTAACCATTCCATCTTCCTATAGGCTAACATTACTTGCCTATTTTGGTACCCTCATGAAATCCGGGTTATACACACGGGTTTAGAAATGTACCGGTGGTAGTATAAAGGGTCCCATTGATTTTGAACCTGATCAGGGGGCAATGACGTTTTGTCTTTATTTTTATATATCCAATCCATATCGTCAGAATGGCTATTATATATTGTGAGTTGGCAGATGATTCATTTTTATGACATGCCAAATGATTTTAGTTATGGTTTGAATTATATCACAGTTGTTGATTTAGTTTTCTCTATAAACTGTTTTACATTTCAGTTGATTTTATGCCCCACTTATCCTGGTTTTATATCAAAATTTTTATACGCTTGCTGAGCATGTCTTTCGCTCATACTTGCTGTTTTAAATTCTAACATTTCAGTAAAGTAGTTTGGCGAGACTTATCCGCACAGTTCAGAAAGAGAAGAGGCGTGATGCTATTTCGAAGATGACTTGCTCAGGATGTCTGGATTTAGTGTAAGATCTATTGTATATAATTGAGTTCTAATATTTATTATTATTATTATTATTATTATTATTATTATTATTATTATTATTATTATTATTATTATTATTATGTAATAGTCTAGTTGGCCAGGCGTACTTCTTATCGAAGTTACACCAGTGGTTTAAGATTTGATCAAAGAGAATGTTGTAAAGAAAGAATACTTTTTATTTAATGGGATTTGGGTTCTTGTTTCTAGCCCTATAACCTTAAAGATCTTGGTAAGTTTGGGGTCACAGATGTTATAATTTCAGTGTTGAACAATCACAAGTGAATGATTATTATTAAACAGATGTTTTATTTTGAGGATTTTCGCGTGACGACCAAATCTTCTGACCCCGGATTTGGGGGCGTTACAGACAAGAATGTAGCTTTCCTCGAATCATGCCTTTTATATCCAACAATAAAGCATCAATAAACATCCTTCATGCCTGTTGATCATGAATGCACGAATTACGTTCACACCAAACCACATAAATCAGAATAGAATAAGCAAGATACGTGCATAATTTTTCAGTTCTAGTAACATTTCCCACACAAATGTTTCCCTCTAGCATCTCAGTCTAGTTTTTAGTAATGGGCCACCCAATGTCTGCAATCAAAGCGGACGTGTAATGACAGTCCATCAAAAGATGTTGGGCTGATTCAGGCAAGCTACGACATAGAATGCAATGAACTGAAGGGATAATCATGCCAAAGTGGAGCATATGATCCTTAGTGAGGAGCCTATTCTTTAATGCCAGCCATAAAGTGATCGAGTATCGAGGAGTGGAAAAGGTGTGCCAAATAACATTAATCCATGGAAGAGGCGCCATTGAAGTCCTAAGAGATTTGTAAATCGAGGAGCACTTAGCCCATTTTTCTTTCATATTGTCCCAAGTAATAGCATCTCGATCAACAATTCGAATATTACTAAGCAAGTGTCGAACCTCAATGGCATGCATCCACATGGTTGGAGCCAAAGAAAATTCAGTCTTCATTGTTCATGACAAGATCAGCTCTGACACGATTGGATATATTTGTAACAGAGGCAATGGAAGGATCAAATCTCTCCAAAAGCGGACAATTTGGAATAAACGGATCATGCCAAAGGTAAAATCCCGAGTTGATTCCTTCAAGATATTGCAAATGAGGACGCGCTAGGAAGGAGCATTGAAATTTCTTATATTTTCTAATACTATTTTGGAAAAAAGTTTTCTGAAACATAATTAGCAAATAAAAAGGTAACCTTATAAGATTGTCTGCTTCTAAATGTTTAATGTTTAGATAAATAATGATTTGAAGTCGAAGTCTCCCGGTTTCTGTCCTGTTTCTGGCAAATTCTATATTTTACTTGGAATTGTTAACTTGGGAAAAAAAAAGATCCAGACGAACTTTAGAGTAGTCTCCCAGTTCGGGTCCTGTTTTGGCATAAACATTTATTTTCATTTCTTTATAGTGAAAAGATTAGTTGTAATTCACGGTCCTGCTTTTGACAAACTCTTAACATTTTCTTGGGCGAAACTTATTTCATTAACTTATAGAGTAAAGTGCACTTTGTGTACCTGTACTTTGGCCTTGACACCACTTGTAATACCGGGCTTTAAAATCGAGCAAATGCAATACTGCAGTTGTTATTTCGTTACAGATTGTGTATTTCCATCTGCCAGGCGTTAACTCCGTTAAAAACCCAGGGGCAGGACTGTCTTTTCTCATCCATTTTTTTGCACGGGCTGTTGAGAGGGCTTTAGACATGCGGGAATTTGCAGGTATATATACACGTTTGCAGCCCTAATTTCTTCAATTCTTTTAATTACACGGGAAAACAATCTTTTTGCATCTCCTTCTTTGCTTGGAAATTTCTTCTTCTTCTCTTTCTTTGACCATCATTCACCACCTGATTCACCATCATATTTCGAGGCTTTGAGACTCATATTATCACTAGACTCGTAATCCGCTGCAGTTGACAAGAATGACTCCATTTCAGTTCCAACATTTACGCACGTTTCTTGATGCTGACTTCCAAAACCTAGTCTTCGAAATTATCCACACTAGAGCTCAGAGTCAACCTTCTCTTCCTTCTAATCTCAATTTTTTTGGATCCATTAGTGTTCCATGATTCTCCACATATTGCTGGAGGAAAAGAGGATTACAAACATCCTTGGCAAGGAAATTCATAACGTGTTGTTGCTTAGCCTCTGTCGCCTGAATCCTATTCTCCACCATAATAAGATTCTTGGAATCCTGCTGTTGTTGGCGGAGCCTGGAGCATGATAATTTCTACCATAATGCCATAATTCAACACAAGGCCCCCTCCTCTTGGTTGCATCCCCTGCGGTACATTCCTTCTCCTCTTTATAGTCTTCAAGAGATGCTCATAGGAGAAACTAGTGCCCAAATTTAAATTTTACAATCTTATTGTGAAAGGGTTGTTGGTTTTCATGCTCATATTTCATAAGGTAATTTCCAGTAAATAGAAGTACAGAATCCGATTGTATTCTATTTGGAAGGAAGCTTAGCTATAGTGACTGTTCGAACACTAAGTTTGACAAAATGGCACCAGCCTATGGTAGTGATATTACAAATTGAGGTCCAAAACCAATGAGAAAAGCGAGTCCAAATCGCAAAAATTGAGTGCAAATCTCTAAAAGTAAGGCCGAGCTGCTACACAAATCAACAAGTTGGCAGAGAAGCCCAAAATCTAGACAAACACAAACCATAAGTGGCTTCCAACACAAACCATTAAGAGAGTTGTTATTCCCAGATTACACACTTGTATAATTGTAGAAGGGGGGGTTGAATACAATCCTTGATATTTATAAATTTCTGATAAGAACTCCAGAAATCTATACTTAGATAATTGCTGTATAACGATTAATGCACAAACACATATAAAATCAGGTGGTTAAATGCACCACCTGAAGCTTTTATTTGAAGAAAACTCTGTGATACAAATGTACACAGCTGCCGTTTTACAACTCTTTGCTTTCTAAGGATATTCAAGAAAACCCTAAGCAAATGTATCTGTTTTCTTAGCTTCTAAAGAGTTGATACACTTGGTTATATAAAACCCAAGTTTACAAGTACTACAAGAATAAGATAATACTAATCTAATTCAAGTTGACTTGCTATTTCACTCCAAATACACATGTAGCCGAAAGGTTGTCCTTGTGAACATACATATCCCTTGCACCTTTCTTGTATTCATAGTGTAAACGGAATGCTTCTTTCTTCTGTGTTTCCAAAGTATGGCTGCCATACTGCTTTTTGTATCTACTATCAACCCATGTGATCTGTCAGTCAAACCTGTCTTTATCAACTGCTAATCCCCAGCTTAGCATAGAAGTAAGTGTTAATGATTATCCGTTGATATTGTACACGATCATCCGTTGAGCTGTATCCGTTGATATTGTAGATTTGAGTTGTATCCGTTGATAGAGTTCTATCTTCATCCGTTGATACACTTTCACTTAAACAGAATTTCATAGCATAAATTATTTACAATTGGCTACCCTATTCTGCCTATCCATTGATGGTCAACATGACTGTGGATAAAAATACTATCAATTGATAACATAGAGATACTGCAGTATGCTACAAAACCTCATCCATTGATGAGTTAACTGTCAACGGATAAAGTTACAAATCCTCATCCGTTGACAGCTACAATACTTATACAATTTGATTGATTGTGAAGTTATCATCAAGTACAACATATTCCTAACAATCTCCCCCAATTTATACTTGATGGCAATAAAGCATAAATTCAGGACCTTGATGATAACAAAACATTCTTAGAGATATATATAGAACAATACACAAATTGTATTAAGCTACTAAAATTAAAAACAGAAAGTTTGAGAAATTTACAGAGAAGTGCTCCTCTAGACTGAGCAGATTAATACTATTTCTTCTCTCTGGTTGGCATCACCCTTGATTTTCCTTCTTTGGCAGAGTTGGACTCAATCTGCATTTGGAGTTGCCTATAGAAGGCATCTTCTTCAACAACTTTTGGATTTAGCTTTTGTTGTAACCATCTCAGGTATTGAGAACTAGCCTTTGATAGTTGGTCTTCTAACCTGAAGAATCTCCTGTTACCATCTTCATCCCTGAACTCCAACATCCAGAAGGGTTCAATGTGGATTTTCTGTCCATTGTATGGGATCTTCATCTTCTTTGGTAGACTTGATGGTGAGTTCCATTCTCTCTTTATCTGTTCTATTCTGTCTAGTATCTCCCCTTTTGCTATCTTGGAGACCTTGTGTATCTCTTAATTGCAGAGAACACCTTGGTTAAGGTCAGATAATTTTCTCCAAGAACCCTCTGTAGTGGCCATGTCCTTTCCTTTCCTCCCTTGTATACAAAGACCAATCTCTCAGGAAAATGCTTGTATTTGTCAATTCCTCTTACTTCTGACAATTTATCCAAATACAGATTCATGCCAGAGTATTCTTCAATATCTGCCTGATAGATAAAATCATCCTTGTTTTCCAAGATTGGCTGCTTAACAATAGCAGGCACCCTAACAACTTGAATTTGTTCCTTTGAAGGTTGCTTCCTTGGTATCCTTTTCTTCTGTTTAGGCTTTTGTTAAGGCTTCAGCAAGAATGAAGGAACCTCAATAGAGTCAAGATTCATTGGTTCCTCTTTAGGTATTATAGGGTCACCATGGAAATTCACAGCTGGGTTGAATACTTGTGCAAACATAGATTTTGATGAGCCAACAGTTTCCTTACTTACATTTTCTGGAGAGACATGCCTCTTTGCCTTTGTTTTCACTCTCCTTTTGGGTTTGGGTTTGGGGACTTCCTCAGGTTCCCTCATTTCATCCTCTACCTCATCCAATAAGTCCTGAGCCAGCCTGGCTTGCTTCTCGTCTGAGTTTTTATATTGATTTTCTTCACTTGGATGAGCTTCCCTGAGAAGTCTGGAGGTCTCCTCTCTTTTTGCTTCAACAAATCTAGGATGGCTGTTGGATATATTTAAAACTTTTCCATTCCTTATGATTACAGCCATCCATTCTCTTACACTCCTATTGGTATTTTCCTTGAACTCCTTAATATGCTTTCCCATTAGCTTCTCATCATCATCCTTGGGAAATGGAAAGTCCAATTGTAACTTGTTCTTCCCATTTGCTTTAGGTGGTGAGTAAGCTCTGGTTTTTATGCAGTGTTCAAATTCTTTGACAAAGGAAGGTTCAACATCATAAAATGTGGGAGCCACAATCTCTGGAGTGAGCACCTTCAGAATTGTAGTTGATATTGTTGGAGCAGAAGACTGAGTAGAGAACAGAGTTAATACAATTGATTCATTGATCATCCTCTCTGTCCTCATTATTCTTTCATTTGCCTCTTTGTTGATCTTCTCTAATTCTTCAATTCTGGCTTGCCTCTAACCATCTGAGATTTCTGATAATTCAGGAATCACAGGCAAAGCCTTTTGTTTCTTCATAGGGGAAGTCTCTATAGAAAATTCTATTGGATTGACCACTATAGTTGGCTGTTGCTCCCCCTCAATTTGTGCTATCTTGCTACTGGAAGCTTGAAATTGACTAGAAGTAGCTGCAACCTCTTCTACCTTTTTCTTCCCCTTTTTGTTAGCATCAAGGGCTGGAGGAGAGGCTACAAGTAGCCTTTCCAGTAGCTCAGTCTGTTTTGTTTGGTTTGCAATGATTGTCTGCATTTGAGATTCCATACTATCCACTCTGGAGGAAAGATGCTGAATAGATTTGGCCAGGCTATCTTCTTTTAAAAGTTTACTAGTCAGCACCTTCTGAGTGGTAGTAGGGGCTAATGCCTGAATCCTGGCATCTAGTTCTACTTTCATTTCTCTGATTGAAGTTTGGACCTCCTCCTGTTGTGTTCTTTGAATAACCATTTGCATCTTGTGAAGTTTCAGGGAGTCCATTATTTGCTGAAGGACAGCCTTCCTCTGTGGATCTGCATTCGGGTGCTCAGCCCTAGCAGATTGATATTGCTTCATAATCTCCACATTGAAGTCACCAGCCACAGTGGCAGTAGAAAATAGCCATTCTGGAGTATCCTCCACATTGACTTTTTCATCATCCTCTGTGCTATCACTGTCATCATTGTCAAACTCTTCACTTTCAGCTTCTGAAGGCAGAGCTGTCAAAGCTTCCTTTGCTCTTTGAAGAGATTATGAGGTGTGCACTAGGTGCATTTGCCTCCTCTGCCTCCATATTGCCCTGTTTTGCCAGGACTTGATAGGCAGAAACAGGATAAGTAAAGGTTTCAGGATCCAAAGAGATGGAGTCAATGATTGAATGATATTCTTGTTGAAATTCCATCTCTTTAGAAGCTTCATTAACCTTCATTAACTCACTTGTAATGGCTGGATCTTCCTGCTTTATTTCTCCTGTAGTCCTTTCTCTCCTCTCATCTCTCTTTTCTTGCATTAGGGGCTCCCCCTGGCTCACACCTCTCACACCCTCACCTTCACCTACTAAGGTGGAACTCTCTTGCTCTCCTTTTGCCTGACCTGAAGAAATGGTCAGCCTCTCAGTATTTACCTCTCCTTTTGCCTGCTCACAAGGCAGCCTCTCACTCCCTTCCCTAAATCCTAAAAGTGTTTCAACTACTGAGAACTCCTCCACACTTGACACAGGAATGTCAGATATAGCAGTGGTAGAGTGAGTTATCAACGGATAAGGGATATCCGTTGATGGAGTAGTTATAGCTGTCAACGAATGACTAGACATAGGCGCATCCGTTGATGGAGAAACACTTGTCAACGGATGAAGGATATCCGTTGATGAAGGAAAGATAGTATCCGTTGAAGTGAAAACCAACACTGAATCTGTGGAGATTGATTTTAAAGATGAGGCCACAGATTTTGTTGTGAATTTAGAAATGGAAGATTGATGGCCCAACAAATCATCTAGAAGATGATGACCACCAATTGCAGAGTGGGGCTTCTCCAAGAATCTTAAAGATGGAGAATCAGGAATTGATGTAGATATCATATCCACATCCAGAGATGGAGTTGGTGATGGTGGATTGTAATATGTATCGATTTGAAGGTTAAGATCAAGGGGCCGTGACTCCACATTTATTGAAGTCACATCAAACTGAATTTGAGAAGGTACAGTTTGATGTACTGTGTGTGCACCTTGTGATTCCCCTATGGTTTTAGATTTTATTATTCTTTCATAGGTTTTTGAGAGAGGGCTAGTGTCCCTTACCCTTTTGTGCAGAGTTTCTGTGGAACTAGTAGTCACACCCTGTTGAGAGGATGTAACTTGGGCTTGGCTATTTGGTGCACTCTCCTCACCTACCTTATTCTTAGGGCTTGCACCCTGTCCCTCACCACTCAAAACCTCCTTCACACTCCCCTCATGAATTGTGGTAGTTTTTGCAACAGGTGTTTTTTGAGAAGCACCTGAGGTTTGTCTTTTAGATTTTGGTTTGGAAATTTTTGTTTTAGTCACTTGGGTTGGAGCCTGTTTGCTCACTACTACAGACTCCATTGTGACAGTGGAAGGCAAAGAAATTTGGGGGTTGGAGATAGGAGTTTCAAGGTTAGAAATAGTTACCTGAACAATTGGTAGATATATCAATTGTACTCCTGCATTGGAGTTCATTCGAATTAAATCACTTAGGACTCTCTTCTCCTGAACAAAACATGTGAACTTGCTATCCGGCTTAGCAAGGGATAGCTTATTCTCAGATACATGCAGTGCTAAGAGCATAAAAAATCTAGCAAAATAGATATTCTTGCTTCTAATTTCCTTTTTACCTAATTTTGCTGCTATCTCATACATGACTAGTATGCCAAAGTTATAGAATTTATCAGTCAGAAGCATATACATCATAACTAGCATGGAATAGGTAACAACATCAAAATTACTAATTTTGCCTGAAAAAGTTTTAATGAAGGCATCACAAAAATAACTCCATTATTTAACCATTCCTTTCCTAACAATTTTCTCTAAATTCTCAGTACTAAGGGCATAATTTATGGAATTAAGCATGGTAACAATTTCAGCATCACTGGGTACTTTCAGATAGTTATTCTCAGGCAATTTTAAACAAGCAGTTATCACATCAGAATTAACTACATAGTTTTTACCCTTTAAGGAAAAAGCAATTGTACCGTCTGTGCCGTTGTACTCAACAGATGTCCACACCTCTTCAATTACCTCGTGGATTAGAGGAGTGGTGGCATTCATAGCATATGCCAGTTTACATTTCTTCACAAAATTCATCAAGGTGTGATAAGCTTCTGGGGCATTCACTGTATCAACATAGGCCGCGAAGTTGTTCTTCTCATACGTGAACCCAGTGGAAGACATCATCTTAACAATAGGCGCCATTGAAGTGTTTGAACTTTTGTTGCAGAAAGTTTTAGTGAAGAAGATGCAGTTTACTTAAGAGAATCTTGAAAGTCGATGAAAGTGAGATGTGAGAGCACAAGACAGCCTTTTATATTTTTCAAGAGTTGAAAATGAAATAATTAAAAGTAATTATCCATTGGTCAAAAGTAACTGTCAGTTAATAAAAGAAAATAAATATAGCCATGCCTATATATATACACGTTTACCAACGATTATATTTAAAAGAAAATATGTATATCAACGGATATGAAATGAACGGTTGAAAGATAGTTTATCTATCGATGATGTTGATGACCTGTTATCCGTTGATATACGAAAATCTAGGAATGTATTTATACTACCAACGGATAAAAGGATATCCGTTGATAAGATAATTTTGCCTTGGACAAAATTTCTGCAGAAAATTTTTCTGAGAGTTTTTAATTCTCAAGTAAATCAAAACACATTTCTTGCTGCAATGCAGTAAGATCAAATATCACCAGGAATTATGAAAAATTAAGCATACCTAGTTCACCTACCAATCTTGTGAATGTGGATTCATCAAGAGGCTTGGTGAAGATATCTGCAAGCTGCATTTCACTTGGCACAAAGTGCATTTCTACTGTACCATTCATCACATGTTCTCTAATGAAGTGGTATTTGATGTCAATATGCTTGGTTCTCGAATGTTGCACTGGATTCCCTGTGATGGCAATAGCACTTGTGTTGTCACAGAAAATTAGAATCTTCTCAACTTTTAGACCATAGTCAATGAGTTGATTTTTCATCCATAGGATCTGTGCACAACAACTTCTAGCAGCAATGTACTCAACTTCAGCTGTAGAAGTGGAGACTGAGTTCTGTTTCTTACTGAACCATGAAACAAGCCAATTTCCTAGAAATTGACAGGAGCCTGTAGTACTTTTCCTATCAATTCTGCAACCTGCATAATCTGCATCTGAGTAGCCAGTTAGATCAAAACCAGATTCTCTTGGATACCAAATTCCAAGGTTTGATGTTCCCTTGAGATACCTAAAAATTCTCTTAATAGCTATCAAGTGAGACTCTCTAGGGTCAGCTTGAAATCTAGCACAAAGACAAGTAGAAAACATTATATCAGGTCTACTAGCTGTTAGGTATATAAGTGAACCTACCATGCCTCTATAGCTTGAGATGTCCACAGACTTTTCCTTAGTATTCAACTCAAGCTTAGTTGCAGTGGCCATAGGTGTCTTTGCAGAGGTACAGTCCATTAAGTCAAATTTCTTTAAAAGATCGTAAATATATTTTGTTTGACTTATGAAAATGCCCTCATTAACTTGCTTTACTTGTAGGCCAAGAAAGTAAGTTAATTCACCCATCATGCTCATTTCATACCTACTTTGCATAAGTTTAGCAAACCTTTTGCAAAGCTTCTCATCTATAGACCCAAAAATAATATCATCTACATAGATTTGAACAAGTATTGAAGAGCCATTGATATTCCTATGAAATAAGGTTTTATCTACTGTACCTCAAATGAAGTGATTCTCCAAAAGAAATTCAGATAAAGTGTCATACCAGGCTCTCGGTGCTTGCTTCAAACCATAAAGTGCTTTCATGAGAAGATATATATATTCTGGAAATTCTGAATCCTCAAAGCCAGGAGGTTGATGGACATAGACCTCTTCTTCCAGTTCCCTATTTAGAAAGGCACTTTTGACATCCATCTGATAGACCTTGAAATTGGCATGTACTGTATAGGCTAGTAAGATTCTAATTGCCTCAAGTCTTGCCACTGGAGCAAAAGTTTCATCAAAATCTATCCCTTCTTCTTGAGAATAGCCCTTTGCCACTAATCTAGCTTTATTCCACACAATTATGCCATTTTCATCTGTCTTATTCTTGAGAACCCATTTAGTACCTTCTATCATCGGGTTTGGGCACAAGCTTCCAAACTTTATTTCTTTCAAATTGGTTTAGCTCTTCTTGAATTGCTAAGACCCAATCTGGATCTAGAAGGGCATCTTCCACTTTCTTAGGTTCCTCTTGAGACCAGGAAGCTATTGTATAGGCATTCTGCTTGAGTGGCCCTCCTAGTTTAGACTCTTGAATTTGATTCACCAATGATTAACTCAAATGGATGATCTCTAGTCCATTTTCTTGCAGGTGGAAGGTTTGATCTTGATGAGGTTGCTCCATTTTCATGAGCATGATCATGTTGATTTATCATTGAATTTTGACCCTGAGAAACTCCCCCTGAGTTTGTTGTCCTTGCAGAATCATGAAGTTGACTGTCAATGGATGCATCATTTTGCCTGTCGACGGATGCTTGAGAATTTCTGTCAACGGATGCATCTCTAATATTGTCAACGGATGCTCCAGAATGACTGTCATAGGATGCTTCATTTCCAGTGTGAGCATCACTTCTAGTTGGTACATCAACTCTTGGTGGGTCTCTGTGGCCATGATCTTCAGCTTCCTCATCATCATCATAGTACATTCTTCCTTCACCTTCATTTTCAAATTCCAACTTTTCATGAGAGCCTCCATCATTTAGACCTAGAATCTTTTGATCATCAAACACAACATGTACAGATTCCATAACAATGTTGGTTCTTAGATTGTAGACTTTATAGGCTTTCCCTGCTGCATATCCAACAAAAATAGCTTCATCCGCCTTTGCTTAAAATTTGCCCAAGTCAACTCCATGATTCCTTAGTACAAAACACTTACATCCAAAGACATGAAGGAAAGCTAAAGTTGGTTTCTTGTTGGTTAACAACTGATAAGGAGTCATTCCTCTAGTTTGATTGACCAAGGAATATTCTGAGTAAAGCATGCAGTGTTGACAGCCTCAGCCCAGAAATATGTTGGTAATCTTGATTCACTTAATATTGTTCTAGCTGCTTCAATGAGAGTTCTGTTTTTCCTTTCAACAACCCCATTTTGTTGAGGTGTTCTGGCAGCAGAAAATTCATGGACAATTCCATTTTCTTCACAGAAAGTCTTCATTGTGGAATTTTTGAATTCAGTACCATTGTCACTCCTGATTCTTTGTACTTTATCTTCAGAACCATTGTTTAGTATTCTGAGGCGATTGATGTTGATTTCACTTGCACAATCCTTGGAGTGCAGGAAGAAGGTCCTTGTAAACTTAGAAAAATCATCTACAATCATCAGACAGTATTTCTTCTTTGAAATAGACATGACATTAACTGGACCAAATAAGTCCATATGCAGCAGTAGAAGTGTCTTAACAATGGATGACTCTGTCTTGCTCTTGAAGGATGATTTCTTTTGTTTCCCTAATTAGCAGGCATCACATAGTCCATCTTTGATAAATTCCATTTGAGTGATTCCTCTAGCAAGATCCTTTCTAACCAAGTCATTCATAACTTTAAAATTCAAATGTGACAGCTTCTTATGCCATAGCCAACTCTCATCCTTACTTGCTTTGCTGAAGAGACAAGTAATGGATTCTGAGCATGCTGAATTGAGTCAGCTATGTAAACATTTCCTTTTCTAAAGCCTGTCAATACCACATTGTTGTCTTCCTTGGCAGAAACAACACAGGCTTCTTTTGTGAACCTTACTTCATAGTCTTTGTCACAAATCTGACTGACACTCAGCAGTTTGTGCTTCAAACCTTCAACTAAGGCCACTTGTTCAATGATGGCATTGTCTTTTGAAATCAGGCCATATCCCTTAGTATATCCTTTGCTGTCATCTCCAAAGGTAATTCTAGGGCCAGCTCCTTCCATGAACTCTGTGAGCAGGGTTGAATCTCCTGTCATGTGCCTAGAGCATCCACTGTCTAGGTACCATAGATTCCTCCTGTTTCCCTGCACACATCCAAAAGCAAATCAAGTTGATTTTGGTACCCAAGCTTCCTTGGGTCCTTTCTTGTTAGCCTTTCACTTTACAATCTTGGCATTCTTCACCTTAGATGTAGATGCCTGATTGATGGGGTTTGATAAATGCTTATTTGCATGAATATTCGATGCATGCATTTGTGGAAAATTGGCATACATATTATTCATGCTAGGAATGTTCCATGACATTTGTGGCATATTCACAGATTGAAAATAAGGATTAGACACATATGGCATGTTCACATATGGATTAGAAAAATTAGCATTTTGATACAAACTAGGCATAACAGGCATTGCAGGCATAAATGGTATAGTTTGAGGTACATGAACAGGAGCCTTGTTAACAATCTTGCAATTAGAAGATAGGTGATTGACACTATTACAATTACTACAAGTTTTCCTAGGGGCAAACTTGTCAGGAGAATAATTGTTTTTCTTGTTGATGCCTATCTTACCATTTCTGTTCTTTTTCTTTTTACCCTTAATTTCTAACTTTTCATTATTTGATTTACCAACAGCCTTTTTGTTGTGTAAGTCATCTGCCTTAGCCATCCCGTGTTCAAGAAACGTCATTCAATTCTAAAATTTTTTATGCATTATGAATACAAAGATAAAACCTTAAAAATTAAAGATATCCTTGGGTGAAAAACCAAAATACCCACTAATTAAGTCCACTTGCCCAAAATACCTACAAATGCTGAGCTCCATCTTTTTTACCCACGATATATGCATCTTGAAGATGCGTACACAGTACACACATGTAGAGTTGGCGTAGTCTTTGTAAATTATGAATTTGAAGCTGTGAATAGTGCGTTGAATACGCATGTTCAACATGCGCGTCTCGAGATATGCACACGCATGTTGGACATGCGTATTCAACGCATTATTCATCATCTTCTCAGCCGTCGTCGGAGGTGTTTTCCGTCCAAAAATTCAAACATTTCGTTCAGTCTTTTCCAGGCATCTTTGAATACCGTGCAAGCACTGTTCAAAATGATCGCCTTTTTGTACTCTACAAGCCTATACCATCCATTTCCCATTTTATTTGCCGAATTCGAAAGCCCCAAATTGAGACTATTTTTCCGATTTGGTTTTCAGATCTGTTCTTATACGCCCTGCGGGACCAGAATCAACAAAGCAATCCGGGGGAAAGGAAGAGGGAGCTCTGGGCTTCATTTTGATGCCCTCAGAGCAGTTGAGGTAGCTGGAGTGAGGAGAATGAAGGGGGGACGACAGAGGGTGGGGGCGATTTTGAAGGGAAAAGAGATGCCGGAGTTGCAAGTGAACAAATGATGCCATATGACGTCATTACGCATCTCTTCGATGCGTAACTTGAGATATACATTCCTATGCGTATTTGAGAGATGCGTATTCCGTCGGAATAAAAGGCGGACGCTCCCACATATAGGCATTTCGAGCAGTTTCCATAGAAAAATAGTGTATTCTGGTCATTTTCTCGATATCCTTCTATTCTACACTTATCTACGAGTCGAATATAGATCAGATCTAGTTAATACATAACCGATTAATGTTATAATTTACAATTTAACATATGTCACAATTTAATTATTTGTAATAAATATGATGTATTGATTTAACCAAAAGAAATAATGAATAGACCAAATGAACTAATATATTATTTCGTAGACATTAAAATTATTGACTAGTTATCATGAATTCAAAAAATCCTATAAAATCTTATTTAAATATGTTCATGAGAATATATATCGAATTTGTACATGAACTTATTCATGAACCATAATCACGAGTTTGTTCACAGACTATATTACCGAACTTGTCACGAACTACATAATCAGACTTGTTCGCGAACTTTTGAGCCGAATTTTGTTGTGCTCAAATTCAGCTCATTTACGAGATGAACCTTAAAATCGTGTTCATGTTCGACTCATTTACGACCCTAAGTGCAAGTAATATCAAATTTGATATGTAATAAATTTATAATTTCAAATAAATTTCATAGTTCATCCTCAACATATTAAATCCCATATATATTAAATTAATACAGATGAATCCTATGGGCGAAGTTTTAGGTCCTATCCTTTGCTTCTTCCGACATTCTCTTACTTGAGAACTAGCATAGATTTCTAAAACAACATAGATTTCCAAAATGTGTTATTTATAAAAATCCCAAAATGCTATTTTGTTACATCTATTATTAACTTGTTTTAAATACAAATTCTAATACTGTATCTTGCAACAAGCGGCGGCCTAGACTAGGTAGTACATAATGGCTGTTTCATCGCGGCAGCAACTGCATCATCCATGAGCTAGGTCGATTATAGTGTTTGGATCCCTTATCTGGACATGTTGGGGACAACCTAGCCATTTCCGAGTCGGGGGCAACCTTCGGCCTGCAACAAAGTGATTGCCATCATGCACTGTGTTGAGACTGAAAAAAATCATCCAATTTTGAGAAATACTACATGCATTTAGATGGAGAGAAAGAACAATGACGAGATTTAATGGAAAACCTAGACAAAGCTTGCCTCAATAAGCCTTCCCCCAACTGCACCTCCTGACACATGTCCATCAGGACTGTAGACAGATATACTTAAACAACTTGTCCGATTGTGAGGGCCACCTTTTTCAGAGAGCAAGTACGAACCAGGCAAATACAATATTTGCAAATGGCCCTGTGGTAAGAAAAGGACCTAATAAGTGATGATAGAACCAGAAGCAGGCAATATTACTCATTTACTTGAGTTAGGGAAGCTAGGGTAGCCACTTAGGCCAATGCAAAAAGAGCAGAACCTTTGCCAGAGTAGAAAGTGTAAAGTGCAACAAGATTCTTAAAAACAACTTAAATTACTATTCATTATGCAATCACTTCTACACATGAGTAACGATCTAAGAAAGAAAAAAAAGATAAAAGGACTAACAGTTATCATTTTAACATTTTAGGATCACAAGAACATCAATAAAAATCAGGTAGATCCTTGTTACTTTTAACTTACGAGACACCCAATTTACTGCTCCAAATTGTTAAGCCTGGACTACTAGGGGCATTGTAATCGATTGTGACTCAATCTGCATTCCTCCCTGTCATTGGCATTTATAAACACAATTGATAGACGATGTGAATTATGGATTAAAAGCACAATTAATGTATTACGCCAAACATAAGAATGATCAGAATAGCTACATATAAAATTACGATAAATCCATTTAATGCATGTCATCTACAGCCTATCTTTAAAAAGCCAATACACATGATGCTGATTAAACCTACTAATGATTTGGATTATTTTATATTTTTTTTAAAATGGTCGTTGGCAGATATTTAAATACTGACATCCCCAAGACTCCACTAAGCCTTGAGCCCATGACCTCGTAGTACCAATAGAGGAGGGGTAATGTATTAAATAATAACTGAAAATTTTTATTGCAACCCAACCACAGGTATGACTGAGTTGAGAGAAGATCCAAGCTGGCTTAGTGTCACAGCAGAAACAGAGCCGTTTGCAGACATTTTACATAGAGCCCATGGTCTCTATTGTGCAAAAGGTAATAATTTTGAAGCTATGTCCTGCAGTTTACAAAGGAAATTCACCTTTACATGCCTAAGATACTAAATATTTAGCACAAATAGCACTAGTCCAACCTTAATTACCAACTTATCTACAGCATATTAGCAACCAACCTTTCCCTTCCCTCCCAAATCCCCTCCCCCTCTAAAATCAGTCAACTCCTCCTTTCCTCCCGGATAGCCTTTATGTTTCTTTAATTTATCAGAAGTGTTAAAGAATGCTCACTTTTGGGGATACCCTTAACATTTCCATTCTCCACTTCATTAGAAGTGTTGATGAATGCTGAATCGTAGGCTATAACATAGAGAACAACCATGTTGACCATTATATACCAACCTCTTTTTTAAGCCACTCACGGTGAGCTTCTTTTCTTCAGTCCTAAATATGCAAGTAAGAAACCTCTACCTGAAGAATTAGCTTTAGGTTGCCACCTATCTTATACACCATTAAGAGGATATGCGCGATCAGAAATGGGAATTCTATTAGTTGAAAAAAGAAAGCAATTACAAGTTCTTCAAAAGATCATAGACATGTTTATCAGTTTAACTAAGGGCTGAGACATCTTCAACAAGAATATTCTTTTTTAATTTTTAAAATAAGAGTTGTCATTGTTACGTAGATCTGATTTTGGTGTTCAACCATGACTGTCAAATGCCATAATATTGCGATGTTCAATGACAACACAAACATACATCTAACAATTACTAAACAGGAACAATCAATAATATTTCGAGTGTACTAAAGAAATGCAGAAGCTTGCTTGAAGTCATATCCACAAATAAAGTTATATGCAAAAATTTGAACATAAAAAAACATGCAAATCAATAAGTTTAATCAATAAAGATCAACTATGATTCAACAAAGAGAATTACCAAGAGATACTAATCTCTATGGTCAGATGACATAGAAGACCATGGCAAGACATGTTGACCTCAGAACCAACTTTCCTAGTCCTACCTCTCTTCTTCATTTCTTAGTCACCAAAAAACACACCCAACATTAGAGGCCACCCAGATATTAGGGGATGCACTTACCAAAATCTTGACAAGGGTATTGATGGGATTAATCTAAAACATGAATTGAAGAAAAGATAAAATTTTAACTTTGGGTAAAGAAGAAAAAGACTGTTTTAATTAGAGATAATAAAGGGAAAAGATTCAAATGCAAGACAAACAGAGTTAAATTGAGGGTTTTGATTAAAGAATGTAAGCAAACTTCAAGACTTAAAGAATAGAATTGTGAGCAGAACAGATAAATTGAGAGTAAAGAAACTCTAAAGAGGGGAAAATGGGAGGAGTTTAAGAAAGAGAGTAAGGACAAAATGGTGATGAAAAGCAAATGGTGATGAGTAACCAAATGCCCAATTGAACAAGGGCCTGTCACTTGTCAGTGTACTTAAACTAGGGAGATTTAAAAGTTTGTTTAATCTGTGGGCCCATACAAATCAGATTTTTGAGGAGCCCATCACAACTAAAAACTGCTGATGCCATATATTCAGGGATGATTCTATACTGCAGCAAACTAGCAACTAAACAATGGATATATGATGTAAGAAACTGTACTAAACTAGATTAAACATTAAACAACGTATAGAATCAAGACAACACTTCTCATTAGAAACAACAGAAAGTACAAGAACCAAACAAACAGACAAAGACTAATTTATAGAACATAAGGTTCTAAACAGAGGACTACTTGCTTTCTTGCTAAATCTATAAGAACCCTGCATCTACACATATCGATAAATAAAATATATAATACATAGGAGGCTGATCACTACTAATCAAGAGCAAGGCGAGAACCAAGAATCGAGAATCGAGGATACGAAATTGCTACACAAATTACTGCACCAAGAGATTGAACTCCATCAAAACTTTCAAACCCCTCAAACTAATAAAGCGGCTGATCAGGAGCGCGGGCAAGAACCGAGAAGAAAAATCTACCAGTGATAATGCCCATGGCCGGATATCGGCTCCGATCACCGCGCTTCACTGTTCCGGGGGTGACGTCACCTAGGTTGGGCCCTTGCAAAACAATGCTTCACCGGTAGTGGTGGCCGTCAAGCACCTCCGGCGTGAAAATAAGTAATCGGAATAATGATAACCAAGTAGATGGGTAATACCGAAATGTAAGGTATGAGTTTGTGAGGTACTTGGGAGTGTTTGCTTAGAGTACTTATGCGTTCTGTTCGTGAGGGCGTGTGTAAATTGCTCTTGTGTATGTGAGAAGTTATATGTCTGAGAGATTGTGTGTTTTTGAATGAGGTCCAAGAAGCTTATTTATAGGCAGAAGCCTTCCGACAACTGTGGTGTACGTGTCAGTACGACTCCGCAGTTGTCGGCCTGGCTTTACCTGACTCAGCCGTAAAGCTGTCCTTTTACGAGCGGGTACACGGATGGGATTTCTACCGTGGCGGCTGGTTTAGCTTTACTGTCCCTTGTGCAGCTTTTGTAGGCGGCTGAGGGTGACTTTACTTGCTCTGTTGTCGTTGTCTGCTGTGTCGACATCTGTCAGGAGTGTCGCACTCTATTATGTAATTTAAGGTTGTCATTGCTGGCGGGTGTTCCTCAGCGGGTTGTCCCCGCGGGCGGAG
This sequence comes from Saposhnikovia divaricata, assembly GCA_036435485.1. Lineage (NCBI taxonomy): Eukaryota > Viridiplantae > Streptophyta > Magnoliopsida > Apiales > Apiaceae > Saposhnikovia > Saposhnikovia divaricata. Next base: position 94,704,394 of record CM071596.1, read on the forward strand.
GCTATTGTTGCCGCTGGACACGTGGCGTCGGCTACCGCCGCTGGGAGTGGGTACCTATCATTGCCCCCCACTCCCCTTATGTGCCTTTAGGCGGATGGGGGGAGTAAATTCGCATCTTTGTTGGGGCTGGGTTGCGGTCCTCGTTGGCGGTTGATTGGAAAGAAGTGTGCCCCCAAGCGACAGTGGGTAGGAGGTGTTTGCGAAAATCTTGCTGGCGGCCTATACTTTTGTAGTTGAGTACTTGGAATAAATTCTGCCCCCCAAGTGATGGCGGAGAGAAAATGTTCGTGGAGAAATTGCTGGCGGACACCACTTTGTAATCGAGACCTTAGAATAAATTCTGCGCCCCAAGTGATGGCGGACAGAAAATGTTTGCGGAGACATTGTTGGCAGGCATCACTTTGTAATCGAGACCTTAAAATAAATTCTGCCCCCAAGTGATGGCGGACAGAAGATGTTACCTTGGAATAAATTCTGCCCCCCAAGTGATGGCGGACAGAAGATGTTACCTTGGAATAAATTCTACCCCCAAGTGACCGCGGGCAGAAATTGTTTGCGGTGACATTGCTGGCGGACATCGCTGAGTCCTTGGAATAAATTCTGCCCCCCAAGCGATGGCGGATGTGGTTGGTGAAGGTGCTGTGACGGATTGTTGGAGTATTGAGGCTTTTTTGGTTGCGTTAGCGTGTATGCAGCCCTCATAAATGAAGTGTCTGTTATAGTGAATTGATTGTGTTTGTTTTACGTAAATAATTGGTGTGTAATGAATGAGGGAGAGTTTAACGGAAGGAATTTTGGTTTGTTTTATGCGTGTAATGGTAAGTAATAAATATGGTGGAATTTTTGGCGAATGAAGGAATCAAATTTAATGCGGAGTTGGGGGAGTGTGTTGTAGGTTGCGTGCAGCTGTCTTTAGGGCAGGTAATGAGTAGTGTTTGGGCAGAGTAGTGGCTTAGTGGTGGGTCCCGTATCTTTGAACGAGGCGGTTGGTGCACGAGGTGGGGGACGTGTCATCGCGGTAGCGTGCCACGTCACTAAGGAAGTTAATGCTGCCAATGGGCAGTTAATGATTGAATTTTTCACGCGCGGTGCACGCGCCCTTCACTCTATAAAAGCCGACGTCTGGGGACTGCTTTTGTTTTTTCCAAAAACGGAGTGCTCCTTTCTCTCTCTTGAATTTGTGGCTATGTTCTTTGATTCTGTGGCGATTTGAAGACTCCATTTCCTCCGTTATTTCCTCTAAAACAGGTATGTGTTTTTTCTTCGTTGTTTTTTCTTGTTTGTTGTGGGTTTATGCATTTCCCTGAGTTGTTCTGGTGTGTTCCGTCGCCGGTGTTCTGTGCTTTCTGGTTAGTTGTGGCCTGAATAGTTTTGTGGGTATGTATAGATATGTGTTCTGTATGTATATCTTGGGTTATATTGTTGTGTTTTGTGTTTGATCATAGTGTAAGTGTGCGTGGGTACATGTTTTGTTCTTGGGGATGCTTGGTATTCTTGTGTGTTTTTTCTTTTTCTTTTTCTGTAGTGAAGTGGATGCCATGTGGGTGCCACTTGTAAGCCCCTCTCTGTGTGCGCGGTTAGGGTTTTGGTGCATGGAAGTTTTATTTGTGGTCTGCTTTTGTGTTTTTCTGACTTGGTTGAGTTTTTGCTGGTTGTTGTAGATGGCGGACAAGTACACGAATGCTGAGACCAGTGACGCCCTTCCGCTAATAGATGAACAAAGGCGGTGGTTTGATATTAATCAGATGAGCTTCCGCATTGTGCCGCGTGCAGACCGCTACAAATTTTTCGTGTCTCAGGAGGGTCTGTACAGGGTGTTGAAGGTTCCGACGGACGCGTACTCAAAGGAGGACCTTGACGCGAGGTTTGGCACAAAGGAGCATCTTAATTACGACAGTACCTTTCGTGCGGGAGAGTGGGGCGCGCATGTTGGGCGCGTTTTCCGCATTGAAGGTTATTACTGGTGGCGGTGTGCCAAGCCCGGGGAGAGGTTGTATCACCGCTTTGAGCATGGCGGCGTCGCTATTCCCGTGAGTCATTTCAAGAGCGGGTTTCGGGTCCCCCCGCATAAGTTTGTGATTGATTTTTTCCGTCACCAATTTAGGTGTCCGCTGGCGTAGTTTTCTCCTAATTCGATTCGGAGTATCAACTGGTTTATTGCCAGCTGCACTGCTGCGGGCAGGCAGCCTACGTTGAAGGCCTTCTTTGCCTTGTTCAATGTGAGGGCTAGTTCGGTGAAACCTTTTTATGAGCTGTCCTATGTTAGCAGCAGGCGTGTTGGTGAGGCCTTGGGTGGGAAGCCCTTTGTGTTTCCCAAAGGGATGACCGGGTGGTAGGAGGAGTTTATAATTGTTGGTGGCGGGGAGTTCCCATGGCAGCGGAATTTCCAAGGGGTGGTGGATCCGCTATATCACCTTAATCGGGCGCATCTTACGCAGGCCGATATTGATAGTCTTGTGGTTGTGGCTAGAGCTTTGGGCCCTTCTTTCACCGATGCTAAGTTGATAGAGCCCGCTGATCTGCGCAAACACTGTTGTAAGTCCCTTGCTTCTCCCTTGGTAAAGTTTGTATTCTCCCCCTTCTTTTTCTTTTTGTTGATTTGTTTCTGTTTTTTGTGTAGTGCTTGACCCGCGGAAAACTGAACTTGCTCCGCACCCTACTATGACCGAAGACGTTGAACAGGAAATGTTTTCGTCATTTATGACGCAACTTCCCCCGCGTCCGGCACGCGCGCGGGCAGCTGGTGCAGGTAGCGGTGCTGTGCCCGTTGGTAGGAGGAGGCTGGGTGGTGGTGTTACTTCTGTTGCAAGGAGAGATCGGGGCGCGGGCGGTGTTTCTGCGTCCGCTGCTATAAGGACTGAGGTTCGTACTCCGACTCCTGTTGTTCGGAGAGGTTTGGGATTGCGCGGTGGTCCCTGTTAGGCCGAATACACAAATAATAATCAAATTCGTATGAGAGTTTAACAAGTAAGACGTTTATGCTCTTAAAAACTTCTGGTATTAAGAACCCTCTTCGTGATGTAAACTATCACAAAGAGCTGCTAGGTTACAATAAAGATAATTCGTTGCACGATTCCCTTCTAGGATTAACCTAACTGTATTTATAAAACATACAGCTTCGATACAATCTCTAATTGATATTCCTAATAATCAGCTATACAATGATATCAATTACAGATTGTCACACGTCTCCTAAGTCAACTCGATCTCTTTGATAGCTATCCAATCTTCAAAGATATCGCTTCCATAATAAATCTTCAATCACTGTTGACCAGTAGACGCTGCCTCCAGACAGAGTTTGACAAACTCTGTCGAGCTTCCATCTGTCAGAGTTTACACTAAACTCTGACTGCTTCCAGCTAAACTCTGATAATTCACTGTAACACTAAAACACTGATTAAAACACAACAATTATATTTAACAATCTCCCCCAACTTGTTCATTAGCAAAAATGCACAAGTTAATAACAGTAATTGATGATGTCAAAACAAATAGACAAATACAGTGTTTATACAAATTCAGAGTTTAAGCTTCTACTTAACAAAATCTACAGAGAATAAGAAAATCCTTACAGACTTTAATCTCTAATCTCTTCAAGATCTGGTGTAACTCTGAGATAATCTATGAGCAATCTTCTTTCTGCTTTTTCAAGCTCAATCTCCATAGCTTCTTCAATCTCTCTGAGCTGAGGATCACTCTCATCTGTCTGATAGATAGCAGTCCTAAGATCATAGATTTTGTTTCTTCTCATCTCATTTCCCAGTCTGATAAATTTGACTTCTTCTGACTGTGAATTGAAGTCAAGTACTGTGATTCCCAAATCAGTCTTTAATTTTGCAGTACCTTTCTTCATTTCAATAAGATTTCCATTGTAATCCCTGTACTTAGGAACATATCTGCTATTATACTTCTCTCCTCTGATTGCCGAATTCTGAAGCATCCTCTGTCTGAGCACATTTGCAACTGATTGAGTCCTTTGACTATTCACCTTGAAAAGATATAGAACATATTCTAGTTCTTCCCAATATTTCAAGCCAATATCATTCTCACCAATTCTAAATACTGTCCCATCAGCCATGAAGTACAAGAGAAAATCCTTCTTTAAACTCTTCAGATAAACTAACTGTACCGATTCTAGTCTGTCCAAACTTTCTTGAGTGACACCACGACCTGGAACATCCATTGAAGAAGGATCTCTAGGACCAGTATATTGCCTTTTGTCCTTGTGTGAACCTAGCCCACCCTCATTGTTTCCAACTTTACCAGACAAGGCTCTTCCATCAGAAATATTCATAGAAACTCCAGATAATATATTTGAATGATGAATTGTTCCTTTCCCAAAAACTGATTTCAACTGAGAAGATTGTAAAGGTGTGGTCACAACTTGTGATGCAACAGAAGTTGTAACTTTCTTCTGTAAACTTTCTCCTTCAATGCCTTTCAGCTTGAGTTGAGCTTCTGCTGCCATTGTTTCCTTTGCAAACTGAGATCTTTGATTAACATCAGCCCTTTCCTTGATCACAACGCCTTTAACAACAGGCCTAGGAGCTTTTTCTTTCTTTAACTTACCAGACTTTAAAGCCTTGAGATGTTCTTCTTGTAAACTCTTTTCTTCAGCTTCAATGTCCTCAATTGTAACTCCTTCCTCATTCTCTTCAATAAACAACTTAGCAGCCAATTCTTCATCAGTCTGTGGATTAGAAGGTAACAGCAAACTCTTGGTCTTTGAAGTACCTTGAGTATCAGTGTTTATCCCAATAAACTGTGATTTAGAAGACTTGCTATTTTTTAGAGTTTGAAATTCTTCAACTTTGCTCTTTCCTTCACTACTTGCTCCTCCATCTCCAGCTTTATCCTTTCTGATCAGAGTTTGAGATTGCTTGCATTTGTCTTTAGCAACTCTCTCCCCCTTTTTGACATCATCAGGCATAAGAATAGATGTGATTAACTCCAAGGAAGTAGCAATAAAATCAATCTTTAAGGACATAGCATTCTGATTTTGTTCAACTTTGCTCAGCCTGTGAGACAAAGTGTCTTGATTCTGAGTAAGATATTGAAATTTATTCTTGTTGTCAAGTTTAATCATTTCAGCTCCTCTAACAACATCACCTCGAACATCAGAGATTGCCTTTTGACACAGATCAAATCTTGAGTTGAGAGTCTTCACTTGTACAACTGTAGCCTTAAGACAAGATAGAATCTCTGGATTTGTAATTGTTCTGGAGGTTCTCTTGACAAATTCAACTGCTCTTACAGGAGGAAAGATACAAGTGTCCTTGTACCAGTCATTTGAAAATTGTTCAAGGTGTTCTTCTTCAGCATCTGCTTGATTTGAAGGACCAGCAAAATCCTTAACCTTAGCATCAGTCTGGACTGGTAAACTCTGAGAAGAACTTGGCTCACTATTCCCTTCAGTTTCTTCTCCAGCCTGAGCTTCAACATGATGAGTGGTTGGAGGAACTGGAATAGATGCCTCAACAGTGCCAATAACATCCTCTGCAACAGGTTTAGTAGTAGAGTCAACAATAGACTGTACAACATCCTCTGCAGATTGCACATTAGTCTCAGAGTTTATCTCCTTAGGTTGTTGATCAATTTCATCTCCTCCTTCAGCAGTCTGGTGAGCATCTGAGAGTAATTAAGTATGTGATGCTACAGTTTCAGAAAGAACAACTGTAGGTTGATCAGCTGCACCAGTATCAGAGATAGGATCAGAGAATGGCATGAATGAATCAAGAATATCATTCATTGGAGAAAAGCCATCTCTAGTATCCTCTTCTGCAGGCATTTCAACCTCTGCAGGCATTTTAACCTCTTCAGCCTCAACAGTAGGTGTTTGCTGGGAAACTACCTCTGGAGCTTTAACATTTTCATCAACAGAATCAGAGATTACCAGTTTTCTTCTCTTAGCTAGAGGCACTTCATCTGAATCCTCTTTACTAGATTCTGCTACCACTGAGGGTTACTTAGGCCTGTTTGCCGTTTGTTTCATTCTTTTCATTCTTCTAGTATAAATAGCTCCAGGAGATGTCTGTTTTGCTTTCATTTGTGTCTTTATTGTCTTCTTAACTCTTGCATGTCGTTCAGTGATTGCTGCTGACTTAACTCTGCCTCTTTTTGCTTTAGGCTGTGGTTGTGGTGGAGATTGTGATGATTCAGAGTTTGTTTGTGGAGTGTGTGAAGGTTGTTTTGTAGGTGCTGAGTGGGTAGGTGATGTAGGTGGTTCAGTGTTTAGTGTTTGAGTACGATCAATGTTTAGTGGTTCAGGTTGTGGTTCTGGTTGTGGTTGGTCGAGAAAATTCTGCAAAGCAAGTGGCAGAACAAAGACAGGTAGGTTTTCTTTACTAACATCCTTATTAGTCATATCAGAGAATATTCTCTTGTTGACTCTAAAAGGCTGAATTTCATCAGTATCAGCAATCTCTAGACCAGGTACACAAGCATTGAACAGCATTTGACAAAATCGAGTAAAATAAACTGTAGTAGACTCTGACAGTTTATCACCTAAATTCATCAGAACATATCTACCAAAATCAAAATTACTACCATAAAGTAGAGAATACCCGATTTGTAGACTGTTTATTGGAATAGCATCCCAGTTAGTGACCTTCTTCTGGAATGTCCTTGTAATGCAATTGAAGAAAAAATTCCATTCCTTCCTGAGATTAGGCCTCTTTACACTGCCAAGCTTGTCAAGAGATTCCATGTAACCTATCTCCTGTAGCATCTGTCTCAATTGAGGTTCAGCAACAGAAGTATAAGATGTATGTGTATCAAACCCAATTGTATCTCTGACAGTTTGTGGAGTAATCACAAACTCTTGTTCTTCATAAGTGAAGATGATGTTAGGAGTTCCATTCTCTCCTCCATCCACATAGATTGAGTTTTGCCAAAAAGTGGCAATTTGAGATGCAGAGAGAGTACCAGGTTCAACCAGAGCTTGTCCAATCTCTGAGTCTCTCAAGAAATTCTGCATTAGATGAAACGCTTCTGGAACACGTTCATGATAGAGTGGAGCTTCATAGTTGTTAGGGACAAAACGTAGACCAAGAACAGTGAATGGTTTAGAAGCCATTGAATCAAGAAATTTGCAAGAAATCCCAAAGAGAAGTGTATGTAGGAAAGGTGTTTGCGAAAATGCCCAAGTGAAAAGTTAGAGAACTGTGAGATGTAAAAAATAAAACACAACCGTTTGGACACAAAAGTAAATAGAGTAATTAAAAACTCAATCTTTTATGTAATCAAACACTCAACAGTTCCTAGATTAATGTGTGAGTGGGACACGATAATGGGTGAGTGGGACACAGTAATGGGTGAGTGGGTCACGTGCTCGTATTTTTAAGAAGTGTATTTTGCAAATATAACAATAAAATATTTAATTTTAAAAAAAATTAAATAACACTCTCTTAAAATACCTGGACCCATTAATAACCAGAATATGAAGCGTTTACCTGTAACCATTAATAACCAGAATACGAAGCATTTTAGTACTTCGTTGCTTACCCATCTCTATTTAAGGCCTAGAGACTTGTTCAGACTTGTTCACTATCCCATTAACCTTTCATTCTCTCCTGAAAATCAAAAACCCTTCAAACAACACACCATTAAACAATGTCAAACCTTACCATCAAAGAAAAGAATCTCCATTTCGTAGAGAACAGAGATATCTTCAGTTATACTTGTGAAGAGTTTGATGCGTTTGACTGGGAAAGGCAGCTTGAAACTCTATGGCTGCAGATGGATGCCGGTCTCGAAGAAATCGAGAGAGAAAAACCTGCAAGAGTGATTGACATCGATGCTGCTCTCCAAGCAACATTAGCATGGCTTTCCTCGAAGGCATCCTCATCCAACACCACCAACCATTGTTAATGAATATGTCAGCAAAAATAACCTTATCCCTTCAACTTCCACCCAAATAAAGTGGCAAAGATGGGATCTGGGATGTTTGCTAACAATGGAGTGGTTTGGACTTGACCTTTTATTTTCCTGTTGAATAGATTAGCAGATAGAGAGAACAAAAAGATGTAATACTTGCTTGTAATCTCTTTCTTATTATCAATGAAAAATCCTGTTTCTCTAATCTTATTCATTGTGTTCTGCAAATTTTATGTTTATGAATTGTTCTTCAAAGAATTAAATCAAAGAAAATGAAAACTAATTAAAGTAATCATATAAGAAACAAATTCATCAACAATAACCACAATTAAATCAGGAACAGAACAAAGTACCAATTCGAGAATTGTTTTGTTCTATTCGAGAAGTCTAGCATTCGACAAGTCGAGGCGATATTTGTGAAAACACTATTCGACATCTCTGAGAGTCAACAAGTCAAAGTGTCATTCGATAACTCAGAGATTCGACATGTCTATTACTCTATTCAGGAACTCAAGAACTCAGAGTACGAACCACAAATCAACAATACACTTATTAACAGTTGTCAAAAGCCCTATTTACTCCAAAATTTTCAAATTATCCAAATGAAAATTTACCTTAGAGTACGAACCACGAATCAACATCGTTTGTCAATTCTCCAACTTTATCACCGAAACCCTTTCATAAATTGCACAGTTGTGAAAATATGTGTGTGTGAAGCAGAGTTTACTGAATCAATTTTTAGAGCATCTAATTTTTCATAAAATCCATAAAGTAAATCAATAAACACTGGATGCACAAACTGTCATAGTAAACACTGACTGTATGATGAAAGCTAAACTCTGTAGTAATCAATCTATATACAGTAACATTTAATTTACAAAAAAATATACAAAATTTTTTTTTAATTCTATTCATTCCAGTAATTAGAGGTTGGAATCAATCACCAAAAATTCAAAAATTTTAGCCCTTATCATTTTGATAAGTTCCTGGGTCATCCTAGTATTTGACTAGTCACCAAAAATCAGAGAATTTTAGCACATATTATATACCAATAAGTTCCTGGGTCATCCTAGTATCCAACATAATCTCAAAGGAGTATAACAACCTATATACATTTTCTTTGGGGTATTGCAGTAAGTATTTTAATCTATCAGAGTATAACTAACAGAGTTTAGAGTTCATCAACATCAGTAGTTATTCATGAAAGGCAATGCACACAGTATTTATAGACTCAGAGTTTAGGACAAAATAAACTAAGAGATGCTATAAATATGAACCAGTATCATGCTGTGTTAATTTTCTGTACAATCTAAGATTAGATCACAATAACTCAGAAAGATTCATGATTAATTGCTGAGAATCATGCTTCATACATATTTCTTCATTGGTGTTTTCATTCAGACAAAAATCAACTCAGAGTTCACAGAGTTTATCAACTTATTACCAGTGTATGACATACAGGCATGCTGACAGAGTTTAACAGAGTTTGACAGAAAAACATGTTAACAGAGTATGCATAACAGAGTTTAATCAACAGAGTTCACTTAGCATTTAACAAATCAAGGAAATATGAGCAACACATTACATAAGTAAAATTTGAATCTAACCAACATTCCTAGTCAGAACCAGAGACCATTCCTAGTTCATTGACCAGTCTTGTAAATGTAGCTTCACTCAATGGTTTGGTGAACATATCTGCAAGCTGTTGTTCTATAGACACTAAATGTAGTTCAATATTCCCTTCTTCCACATGTTCTCTGATGAAGTGGTACCTTATGTTGATGTGCTTGGTCATTGAATGCTGTACTGGATTACCTGTCATAGCAATAGCACTTTGATTATCACAGTAAATAGGAATTTTACTGTACCTCAATCCATAATCCAGCAATTGATTCTTCATCCACAAGATCTGTGCACAACAGCTACCAGCTGCAATATACTCTGCTTCAGCTGTAGATGTGGAAATTGATTTCTGTTTCTTGCTGTACCAAGAGACAAGTCTGTCACCCAGAAATTGACAACTTCCACTAGTGCTCTTTCTGTCTATCTTGCAGCCTGCAAAGTCTGCATCAGAATACCCAAGTAGCTTGAAATCTGATTCTCTGGGGTACCACAGACCTAATGATATGGTGCCCTTGAGATACTTGAAGATTCTTTTCACAGCTGTCAGATGTGGCTCTCTAGGATCTGCCTGAAACCTTGCACAAAGACAGGTTGCATACATGATGTCAGGCCTACTAGCTGTCAAGTAAAGAAGAGATTCTATCATGCCCCTGTAGTTTGTCATATCCACTGAAACTCCTGTGTCTTTGTCCAATTTAGTTGTTGTTGCCATGGGAGTTGATGCAGATGAACAGTCAAGCATACCAAATTTCTTGAGAAGATTTCTGGAATATTTTTCTTGATTAATGAAAATACCATCATCTGTTTGTCTCACCTGTAGGCCTAGAAAGTAACTAAGCTCTCCCATCATGCTCATTTGATACCTGGACTGCATGAGCTTGGCAAACTTCTTACAGAGTTTATCATTAGTAGACCCAAAGATAATGTCATCAACATATATCTGAACTAAAAGGAGGTCACTTCCTTGATTGAAATAAAACAGAGTTTTGTCAGTTGTACCTCTGTTGAATCCACTTTCAAGAAGAAATTGAGCAAGTGTCTCATACCATGCTCTTGGTGCCTGCTTAAGTCCATATAGTGCCTTATCTAGCCTGTAGACATAATCTAGATATTTGGGGTCCACAAATGCTGGTGGTTGTTCAACAAACACTTCTTCTTCAAGCTTCCCATTCAGAAAAGCACTTTTCACATCCATCTGGAACACTTTGAATTTCTTGTGTGAGGCATATGCTAGAAAGATTCTGATTGCCTCCAATCTTGCAACTGGAGCAAATGTTTCATCATAGTCTATTCCTTCCTGTTGTGAATAGCCTTTTGCTACCAGTCTAGCCTTGTTCCTTGTGATAACACCTTCACTGTCAGTCTTGTTTCTGAAAACCCATTTAGTACCAACAATAGATCTGTTCTTTGGCCTTGGTACAAGGGTCCAAACTTCATTCCTTTCAAATTCATTCAACTCTTCTTGCATTGCTGTTATCCAATCAGCATCTTGAAGAGCTTCTTCCACTTTCTTTGGTTCATTTTTGGACAAGAATGCATGAAACAGACATTCACTTGCAGTAGCACTTCTTGTTTTCACTTTTGCATCTGGATCACCAATTATCAAATCAGGTGTATGTGATTTAGTCCATTTCCTAGCAGAAGGCAAATGACTTCTGTCAGCATGTGATCCTCCCCCTTGATCCATGCTCTCCTGATTTTGTTGTGATCTTTCTTCATTTTCTGAGACTCCCCCTGAACTTGACTGCCCAGAGTCAGAATTTGAATTTTCAGAGTTTGAATCATCAGAGTTTGATCCAGATTTTTCAGTTGACTCATTATCAGTGTTTGAGTCTTCATCTTGATCATGCTCCCCCTCAACTGGTTCTTCCCTTTGTTGTGGATGAGAAGTTTCTCTAGTGTTTACCGGTAGAGGTTCAGAGTTTGTTTCAACAGAGTCTGTCAGAATTGTTTCATCAGAGTTTACTTCAACAGAGTTTAAATATTCATTTTCAAAGTTCAGTTGATCATATTCATCTTTGTCTTCAAGTCCAGTTATCTTCTTGTCATCAAAAGACACATGTATAGATTCCATGATCACTTTAGTTCTCAGATTGTAAACTCTGAATGCCTTTGTTGACAGTGGATAACCAACAAAAATTCCTTCATCTGCCTTTAGCTCAAAGTTGGTCAACTATTCAGGATGAGTCTTCAAAACAAAACATTTGCACCCGAAAATATGAAAGTATTTAAGGTTAGGCTTCTTTTTCTTCACCATCTCATATGGTGTTTTTCCATGCTTATTGATCAGTGTAGCATTTTGAGTAAAACAAGCAGTTTGAACAGCTTCTGCCCAGAAATAAGTTGGCAATTTTGCTTTATCAAGCATAGTTCTGGCAGCTTCAATCAAGGTTCTATTTTTCCTTTCAACTACACCATTTTGTTGTGGTGTACCAGGTGTTGAAAATTCTTGCTTCACTCCATTGTCCTTGCAGAATTCTTCCATTGTTGCATTTCTGAACTCAGTTCCATTATCACTTCTGATGATTCTAACTTTGTTACTTGATCCTTTGTCCAGAAGCTTCACATGCTCTATCAGAGTTAATGTAGTTTCATCCTTCTTTGCTAGAAAATACACCCAAGTGAATCTAGTGTATTCATCAACAATGACTAAAGCATATTTCTTCCTTGCTATAGACATAACATTTACTGGACCAAAGAGATCAACATTGAAAGGCAGAGTGTGTAAACTTGTAACACTATAACTAATGTAACTCATCTAAAGGAAAAGATACTTAACTAGAAGACAATCAAGAACAAGAAGTCACAAAGAAATCAACACTAAATGAAGACAAGGTAATTGATACAATTCAACATGTTAACTATGATCAAGCCAAGAAGAAATCATTGAGAGAAGTTCAAGTCAAAGTTGTTCATGCCACAGTGATTTGAAAAGCCAAGAATCAAGATCATAACTATCAGTATCAATAAGACTAATTGATTTCAAGTGAATAAGAAGGAAAGCAAATATTGGAAAGCCACATTATTAATTGGATATGGTAATTTATTCAAGAAGCAAAAACACTATCAAGACTAGTCACTTATGAACCAGACCAATGCATCAAGTGTCAGGACATTGATAGCAAGTTTATGTCAGTAATAAAGATCCATGTTCAAGAGCTTGGTGAAGAATAAAGAAGACATGAAGATATCACAAGTTCAAGATGTGCATTGAAGTTTCAAGTTGAAGACCAGAATATTTTCTAAGTACTAAATATTCTAGATGACCAAGTAGAATATTTCTAAGTAGAAGTTCTACTTAGAAATTCGAGATGGCTAAGTAGAAATTCTCAAGCAGAAGTTCTACTTAGAGTGCAGCTTCAACATGACACATGGCATCTTCTGATTGGCAGATTTCCAAGCTTTCAAGATAAGGCAAGATTTATGTGGACATCATTGGGCCACGTATATCTTAGTCTTTGAAGACTACAGGACATAGATTACATGTAGTATAAATAGAAGTACTTGTGTAATGTTTTAGTTAGTGAGCAATTCTTGAGAGAAACACATGTAAAAGAGAGAGAGTGCATTCACAGAGCTTAGTATCATTCACTTCTCTCTGAACTTCTGTCATACTTTGTAATGAATGTTGTAGCAACCATTTCAAGTTATATATAAGAAATATATTCCTTGAATCTGTATGTTCATTTATTGCATCGTATTTATTGCTTCTCATATTTGAAAAGTTGTATTCACCCCCCCTCTACAACACATTTGGACCTAACAATTGGTATCAAAGCTATATGTTTAACATAAAAAACATAGATCCTTGTGTTTGGTAGAAGAATCATGAGTTTTCATTTTCTAGATCTACTTTTCATTTTCTCGAAAAGTGAGCTTTAATTCGTTTGTAGTGAAAACTCATCCGAAAAATTATTTAAATACTCCAGGTGTGATTATTTAGCTTGGGTGTATTTTAATTAATTTTTGTGAATTAATCTGGGTACTTTGATATTTGGTGTTCTTGAGTGTTCATCATTTGTTCTTATCAAAGAAGACGACCCAACAACTTTTTGATCTCGTTTTCAAACAGATAAATAGTAAAAGAATAAAAAGGTGTTTTGGATTTTTGATTTGCATTATTCACGACCGAAAGTACATCAAAACATACTCAGTACCTAGCACGTGGGTTAGGTGAGTAAAGCATCAAAAGTCAAAAAGGTGTTAAAGAGATAATATTGTTTATTCAATATTAAAGTGATCTGCAGAAAAATTATTCTAAGGACAAAAGTTCTACATAGAATTTCTACTTGAGATTTTCTACATAGAATTTCGACTTGGACAACTTCTACTTGGTGAGTTCGACTTGAGCAAAAATTTCTACTTAGAGAAATTTCGACTTAGGCAAAAGTTCTACATATAAATTCTACATAGCCTAGTCTTGGGTACTTAGAAACTTTTAGTGACCAGAATTGAAATGGCTCCTAAAAATGCATTCAAGATCCCAATGTTCAACCGAGATCACTATGAAGAATGGGTTTTCAGAATGAGACTCTATCTAGAGACTGTTAACCCTGAATATCTGGAAGTCCTTGACAAGGGTAAATTTGTTCCAATGGTGGTTATTCCTGCGCATACGGAAGGAGGGGTGGTTATAGCACCTCGGTCTGAGCCCAAAAAGGCAGCGGACTTTTCGGATGCTGACAAGGAGCAAATAGCTTGTGATACTGCCGTACGACAAACCTTGATGGAATCTCTTGATCATGAAATGTTCAACATAGTCAAAGGTCTGACTACAGCAAAGAAGATTTGGGACAAGATAGAAGTTGTCATGGAAGGATCTGCAGAGGTTAGAAGTAACAAGACACTCATACTCAAGATGGAGTATGACACCTTCAGAATACGAAAAGGAGAAGGCATAACAGACGTCTATCTACGATTCAGTCAGTTGGTATTGGATTTGAATCTGAGAGGTATAACTCTCCCCATGGTTGAGACCAACACGAGATATCTGAGGAACCAGCCAAAGAGCATTGAACATAGGGTCTACGCAATAAGAGAGACCAGAGATTTGCATACAACTTCTCTGGAAGAGTATTATGGAATATTAAAGACCTATGAGCTGGAAACACTTCAAGATCAAGCATGGGACAATGATTCAAAAGGAAAAGAAACTGCATCAGGATTAGTTGCTGATGAGGAAGAGTCTAAGAAGGCAATGGTTGCAGCAAAGCCTAAATCATCACTTACACCACATCAAGTTGATAATGATGACGAGTGCACATCTAACAGTGATGATGACTACTACACCCAAGAAGAGCTGGACAACATGGACGATAGTGTCGTGGCATACATGGCAAGGAAGTTCAGCAACATGAGATTCAGAAAGAGCAACCGACCACAGAGAAATTCTTCATCTTTCTATCGGGCTGCTAGGGGTGGTGGTAGTTCGTCAGGCTACCAAGGTAAAGGCAAGAATACCAGCTACAAATCTCCTTTGGATTTCAAAATGAAGTTCAAATGCTATAATTGTGGTGAAGCTGGACATTTTGCCTCGGACTGCAAAAACCCTAAACAGACTTATCCAAAAGAGACATATGAAGCCCTCAAAAGCAAGTATGAATCGCTGGTGAAGGAAAGACATGGAAAATGAGCTTTATTGGTGACAGAAGGAAGAGCTTGGAATGATTCAGATGAGGAAGATGTTACTCATGTAGCAAACTTTGCCCTCATGGCTGAGACATCAGAGGAACCAGAGGTACCAGTTCTAACCCTTAAAGTAGAAATGTCTATTGATGATTATAAGGAACAAAATGGGGCTCTTAGTGAAGAGATCTATATGTTGTGCAAAAGCCTAGACTCTTCTCAAAAGGAACAGAAAACACTTGTTGCCAAAAGCAGAATGCTTGAGGCAAAAGTGGAAGAGCTAGAGGCTGCTTGCACTGTAGATACTTCCCTAAGAGACTTTATTAAATCTCTGGAGCACAAGCTCATCCTTAAGGAAGAAGTAGAAGCATGTCTTAGGAACAAACTAGCTGAGTTAGAAGCTAAATGCGAAGCTTACAAACTAGCTGCTAGTAAAGTGTATGTAGATAATGACACATTTAAGAAGATAACTGGAGTAGGTATAGGACTTGATTATTCTGACCTTCCTAAGAAAGAAGGAAAGAGACCTATTGACCCTAGTTCCAGTGACCTTAAAAAGGAAACACCTAGCATTCTTAAATCAGCTGTCAAACCTATCTACAAACACCTTGTTCCTAGAATAGAAGAAGAAGAGACTGAATTAATAGCTAGATATGAGATTGAGATGGAAGATCGCCAGAAAGCACAACCTATAACTCCTATCAAACAAGTTAAAATCAATTTCCCTAGAGATGAATCTAGACTAGGATTAGGAGCTAAGGCTGTTAAACAACAAGGAAAGAAAGAAAAAGGCATAAAAGAGGTTAAGGCTGAACGAATAAAGAAAGCATGTTATCACTGTAAATCTACTGAACATCTTTCTTATGCATGTAAAGCTAACATAAATGTTCCTGCTGCACATGCCATGCCTACCACACATACAATGAATAATCTGCATCAGAATCATGCACAGTGTGGTCAACCTAATTGTATGCCATGCACTTTTAACATCATGCAAACTTTTGTGCATTTAATGAATGCATCTAACCAGTCATGCTCAAATACTGTTGCTAGTTCAAACATCAAGAAAAAGCATGTGAGAGCCAATACTGTCAGTCCTCCTAAAGTTAGAAGTGACAAACCTCCTCCTAAGACTGACAAATCTGTCAAGTTTGAGAAAGGAAAGGAGAAAGTCGAAAGCTCTAGTAATGTTAAGAAAAGTACATCTCCTGTTGTTAAATCTGTTGATTCTCGATCTTATCGAAAAGCCGGGCCCAATCAAAGTTGGGTTCCGAAGAATGTCTAACCAATATGTCATTGCAGGGTGTTAAGCAGAATAGAAATAAAGTTATATGGGTGCTAGACAGTGGAGCATCGAGGCATATGACTGGAAACAAGTCCCTGCTTACAGAGTTGGTTATGAAGGCTTGCCCTTATGTTACCTTTGGAGATGACAGCATAGGTGTGACTAAGGGATATGGCAAACTGAAGACTGGTAATGTCATCATTGAAGATATTTCCTATGTTGAGGGACTGAAGCACAATCTGTTGAGTATCAGTCAATTCTGTGACAAAGGTTACGAAATTGTCTTCAACATGAAAGGTGTATCAATCACTCACATCAAGGAAGGCTCATTGGCTTTGAGAGGAGTTCGAAAGGTAGATCTTTTTGTTGCAGACATGGATTCAGCAAATCAGAATGAGGTCACCTGTTTCTACAGCAAAGCCTCGGATGATGAAAGCTGGTTATGGCACAAAAAACTATCTCACTTAAACTTCAAAACGATGAATGCTCTCGCGAGGCAAGAATTGGTGAGAGATCTACCTCAAATGGAGTTCGCTCCGAAAGGACTCTGTGAAGCTTGTGAAATGGGAAAGTCGAAGCGAGCATCGCATAAAAGCAAAGAAATTTCTAGTATTACTGAGCCTCTGCAACTTCTTCATATGGATTTGTTTGGCCCAGTGAATGTCCTATCTTTGTCTAGGAAAAGATATGCATTGGTAATCGTGGATGACTTCTCCAAGTATACATGGGTATTGTTCGCAATGACGAAAGACGAAGTACCTTTCTTAATCATTGATCACATCACTCAAATTGAGAATGTTTCAACACTTACTGTGAAGACGATTAGATCAGACAATGGCACTGAATTCAAAAATGCAGTGCTGAATGACTTCTGTGTATCTAAAGGAATACGTCGTCAGTATTCAGCCCCGAGAACTCCACAGCAAAATGGAGTAGTTGAAAGGAAGAATAGAACTTTGGTTGAAGCAGCAAGAACTTTGTTGTATGATTCAAAACTTCCTTTGTACTTCTGGGCCGAAGCAGTGAGTACCGCTTGTTACACTCAAAATAGAACCTTGATTATAAAAGATAAAGAAAAGACACCATGTGAATTAATGAACAACAGAAGACCAACAATCAAATACTTTCATGTCTTTGGAGCAAAATGCTATGTACTTATAGATGATGAAAATCTAGGCAAGTTTGCAGCAAAAGCTCGTGAAGGAATCTTTGTTGGTTATTCCACAGATGTGGTGGCAGCTTATAGAGTGTTCTTAGTGAATGATCGAAAAGTGACTGAAAGCTACAACGTCAGATTCGACGATACCAAACTCCCATCAATTTCTAGAGATTCTAGTGAACCTGAGTCCCTAAAATTTCAGAATCTGGACTTAGATGAACTTGAAAATGAACTTGAGTTAGTTGTCCCATTAAATATTCCAAGTGTACGTGAAGAACCTGAGTCTAGTGAACAATCTAATTCTACAAGATCAGAAGAGACTTCTTCAGTACGAACCGGCAATAACTCAGGGGGAGTAAATAGCAGCTCAAGGACAACTTTTCAAGGCTCGAGACGAGTTGACAGTAGTTCTGTAGGGGTTGGCACTAACTCAGGGGGAGTTAGTGAGAATAATCAAAGTAGTCAGCACCATAACTCAGAAAGTCAAGCTGAATCATCAAGACAATTTCCAGGAGAACGGGTATGGAATAGAGATCATCCGTTTGAATTAATTATTGGTGATCCAGATGCTGGTGTGACTACTAGAAGAACTGCAAGAGCTGACCTGGCTAATATTTCCTTATATTCTGGGTTCTTATCCAAGCTTGAACCTAAAGAAATAGAAGAAGCTCTTGGTGATGCTGATTGGGTGATTGCAATGCAAGAGGAACTCAATCAGTTTGAAAGGCAGAAAGTTTGGAAACTGGTACCCCGACCAAAGAACATATCAGTAATTGGAGCTAGGTGGTTATTCAGAAATAAACTGGACGAAAACAGACTTGTAACATGAAACAAGGCTCGTTTGGTTGCAAAAGGTTATTCTCAACGAGAAGGAATTGATTATGATGAAACCTATGCACCAGTTGCAAGACTTGATAAGAACTTCAAGGATGTTCTTGGCATTTGCAACACATAAGAACTTCAAGGTTTTCCAGATGGATGTGAAAAGTGCCTTCCTGAACGGAGAGTTAGAAGAAGAAGTGTATCTGGAACAGCCGCCTGGCTTCATTGATCCAGAACATGTAGATTTTGTGTATCTTCTCTTCAAATCTGTCTATGGCCTCAAGCAATCCCCAAGGCGATGGTATGAAACCCTATCCTTATTCTTAATTGAAAATGGTTTTACTAGGGGAGTAATTGATAAAACATTGTTCTATAAAAATGTAAGAAATGACTTAATACTTGTTCAAGTCTATGTGGACGATATTATTTTTGGGTCATCAAATGAGCACTTGTGCGAGAAATTTGCCAAGCTAATGCAGGAAAAATATGAGATGAGCATGATGGGAGAGCTGTCCTTCTTCCTTGGATTACAGATCAGTTAGAGAAAAGATGGTATCTTTATCTGTCAATCCAAGTACGTCAGAGATTTACTCAAAAAGTATAATCTAGAAGATGCATCAGCAGCTAAGACTCCCATGGAAACAGCCACGAAGCTTGATGAAGACAAATCAGGTAAATCAGTTGTCATCACAAGCTATCGAGGTATGATTGGCTCACTCCTCTATTTAACTGCAAGTATACCCGATATAATGTTCGCAACTTGTTTATGTGCAAGGTTCCAAGAAGATCCTAGAGAATCACATCTCGTAGCCGTCAAGAGAATTTTTAGGTATCTCAAGGGCACACCAAATCTAGGGATTTGGTACCCAAGAGATACAGGTTTTAAACTAATTGGCTATTCGGATTCAGACTATGCAGGTTGCAGGATTGATAGGAAAAGTACATCTGGTGCTTGCCAATTTCTTGGCAGAAGATTGGTGTCCTGGCAAAGTAAAAAGCAACATACAGTATCTACTTCTACTGCTGAAGCTGAGTACATTGCTGCTGGAAGCTGTGTAGCTCAAATACTGTGGATGAGGAACCAATTGAAGGATTATGGCATGGAGCACAAGAAAATTCCAATTATGTGTGACAACACAAGTGCCATTGCCATAACCAACAATCCTGTAGATCACTCAAGAACCAAGCACATCGACATCAGGTATCACTTCATAAGAGAACATGTCGAGGAGGGGACTGTGGAGCTACATTTTGTGCCCACAATGCAACAAATTACAGATATATTCACCAAACCTCTTGATGAAGTAACATTCAATAGATTGGTTGGTGAATTGGGAATGCTTAACACAAGTTAGTAAAGCCTTCTATCTGTAAAATCCAGGTTTATGTTTGTATGTGCAAGCTACTTAATCATTATGTGCTTAGACTTTAAAATGCCTAATTAATGATTGTTATAGTTTGCATATAGTTTGCATAAATTCATTGTGTTTTAAGTGTCTTTTATAGCACAAATCTGTGAATTTATGCTTGTTAGATTGCATGATCATAGGGGGAGTTAAATTCATAATATTCTAAATTTTACATGATTTTTAGATGAATTTACCTATGATTTTCATGTAATTAGAGGCCTTAGAATTGAATATCTTCAAAATTTCGAGTTAGTGTCTATCTCGAAACTCATCTAGAAATTCGACTTGAATTTCGACTTGAGCTGTAAGAGTGAAGGTTTGAAAATTCTAAGTCTGGGAAGAATTTCGAGTTGTCTATCTCGAAATTCTTCTCGAAATTCGACTTTGAGTTCGAGTTCGAGTTACCAGTGTGCCTAGTTCTATCTTCAAAATATTCGAGATAAAGTCTATCTCGAATTTTATCTCAAAGGTTGAGATGAGGTTTCCATTAAAGGAATATTTTGAAAAGAACTGAGAATAACTTCAAGTTAGTCTATCTCGAAACTCAACTCGAATTTCGACTTGATGTTCGAGATAGAGTTCTCAGTTGCTAAAGGGAATTTTTGAGTTACTCCTAACTCGAATCTTATCTCGAAGGTTGAGATTAGGTTTCCATTCAAGATATTTTGGAAAGAATTGAGATTAACTTCGAGTTAGTCTCTATCTCGAAACTCAACTCGAATTTCGACTTGATGTTCGAGATAGAGTTAAACTTCTAGCTCGAAACGTATCTCGAATTTTCCTGTATTTCTTTTACTGGAGGGGAATTTTCCAAGTTTACAAGTCAATCAAGTTCGGGATAAGATTTCCCTGTAGTCTTTGCTGTAAAATTGGTTAAAGTGCTTATTTGTGCTTATTTGTTCGAGTTAACCTCTATCTCGAACTTCATCTCGAAGTTCGACTTGATGTTCGAGATAGAGTTCGACTTAGGTGTTCTCTGTATGGACTTAGTATTTTTCACTCTTTTTAACAGGGACACTTTTGTCATTTCACAATCATCTATATATACATCTCTAACTCGATGCATCATTCACTTTACCTAATTTCATTTTTACAGCAGCCGCTTCACAAAAACAAGGCGATTTCACAAATTACATACCATTAATCCGTGTTTTTGTGATTAAACTCATACTAATCACGAATTACTGCCAATTTGTTGACTACTATTGTCTGTGTTATCCTTAATCGTTGTGGTGGTGTGTTTAGTGACCATTCATACACGCGCATATACATACACACGAACATAAATTGTTTGTGTAACTGTTCATAAAACACGATTTCATATTCTCTATCTAAACACACACGATTTCACTGGTATACACACGAATATTCATCTTCATTGAATATTCAGATTTAGTATTGGCTATTGATTGAATCCCGTAGTTTAATTTCTCAAAGGGACTTTTGTTGTTTTTGTTAAATTAAAAGGGATACAATCTTTAATTCGTAAATTACTTGTTTTTCAAAATTAAAAAAAAATTTCACATCTTTTAAAGAAAAACATTTAATTAAAATGGCTCACCAATTTTCACTTGCTAAAAACAATTTTTATAATATTTTTACGGAAATTGGTGATCAACTCCCACGGTTTAAGTTTTGGGTACGATTTCTTAATTTGTACTCCAAGGCTAGCCATGCTTTTACTGCTAAACCTACACTAGTACATGATGCTTTACAGCAATTATGGACTAGTGCGGTTACTTTTGGGAGCAAAACAACCCCCTACGGTTTCAGGTTTACCTTAGCGGGTCAGGAATATGAGGTGACAGAAGAAATTGTCAACAGGGTTCTGGGATTCCCAATCAAAGATGCTTATGATGCAGAACCTACAGCGGAACAACGCCTCACATTCTTTGAAGAAATAGGATGTTATCCTCCGACTGACCGGATCACTGGAAACATCCAAAAACAATTCTTCCATGTGGAATGGAATTACTTTTTCGAGGCCATCACAAGATGTTTTCGGGCACGCGAAAAAGATTTTCATCAAATTCCAATTCCAATGCAAACCTTTGCAGTTGCCCTAGCAAGAGAACTGGATATAAATTATGGACGCATAGTTCTCTCTGAGATAGTGGCCACAATGGGATCTCCTGCAAGCAGAGACCTCACTACAACTGATGTTGTCTGCTGGTTTCCTCGGTTCCTACAAATGCTGATTAATGATTTAATACCGAAGGATGCTCTTGCTGTTAGACAGGGATTTTCCAGAAGCCCAACATCTGCACCGCTAGGGATGGGCACTAAGTCACTTTCAATTATTGCTAATCAGGATAAACATCAAGGTAAACATATGTCAATTCCTGAAAATATTCAAATGTGGCTTACATATGATGCAGGAGTTACCAATTTGGAGGAATCATCGCAAGTTTCATCATATGCTCAGAATCCATCTGCTCATGCTGAGGCATTTGATGAGATTCCTGATGAGCAAAGCGATGAGGCACAAGGTAATGAATCAGGTAATCTCTCCCTGCATACTATTCATTCCTGCTCCTATGTATTTGATTCCGAGACCCAAGAGACTGCTAACCTGCAGGATCTATCCCAGGGTGAGAGCTATATTTCTGAGCCTGATACACATTCTCTCTTTCACCCCTGTTAACGGAAGTCAGAAAGGCAGCACATGTATATGTAGGAGATGATGAGGAGAGTGACCCCGAAGTGCAGCATCTTATTCGAAAGAAAGCCAAAATTTTTCATGCTGCTACTTCAAAAGTCCAGTCAAACCCTAGTGTGTCACACGGAACCACTCCACCTCACGAGAGTGGTTCTCCCCTTAAACAATCTGCACATAGGGATTTTGGTGAGGATTATGTACCTTTTGAAGATCCTGTTGCTTCAAAAGGACATGAAGTTTTAACAACTTCAACCGTACCTTCACCGGTACGTACTGATGCTGCAAAGAGGATTGGTTCTGATGTCGTACAAGAACACTTTGCAGCCCCTCAGCCTGAGATTCCAACTCAGGACATAACAGAAATAGATCCCTTAACTGCCAATTATATTGCTTATCCAATTTTTTCAGGTACTGCTTCATACTTTGGATCAATCATTGAAGACATACACGAGCGTGAGACAGGGAGTGTGTGTGAGAGGTTAGGGAGAGAGGGACCTTCATTTTTAAGGCCCGAAACCGAGCGCCAAATACTAACAGAACGAGTATTAGAGCGAGGTCACCTAAACCAAACACCGTCCCTTAATATTGAAAATCTTGATACACGTATGACTTCTATGGAAAATCAGATGAGGCAGTTCGGGCAGACGATGGGGCAGTTCGGGATTACCATTGGAAACAATCAAAGGGCTCTTGATGACTACGCAGCACGAATGGCAAGTCAAGCTACGGCTTTTGATGCTTTGACAAACAAGGTCAATGACTTGGGCCATGCTGGTGGTGTCTTGGGAAGCACTCTTAATGAAATGATGGGGGCAATGGAGTCTACAATGCATACAATGGCCGTGGAGATCAGTAGAATGATGTTCGCAGTCAGGAGTTTTGTGCCCCCGGAGTGTTTCGAGTCGCAACAACCTCCCCCCGATGCTGGTGCAGGTGGTGCTAGTGGAGCGGGAGCCTCCGGTTCTGGTTTTGGAGGTTCTTATGCTTCTGGTGGATTTCCGGAGCAAGGTGGTGTTCAGGATAACTCACCTAAGGGGGAGAGTGGAAAGGAGATGAGACAGCAGGCAGTTCATATCGAATAAATTGAGGAACATGCTGATCTTGTCAAGGAAATAGAAATTGAGCCGTCTGTTGATGAAGAGGCTCTGAGGAGGAGAAAGGGTAAGGCAATGATGGTTGATGAACCATTCGTTGACCTGAGTCATCAGGAAACAGTACAGGAGGTACTTGACTCAGATTCTGATATGGAAGACGTACCTTTGGCACATGCTATAAAGAGATCTTTGAAGGAACAAGGTGGAGGTGCTGGGATGTCTTCCGGAATGCCTGAAGAAATTTCTGTTGATGAGGAAACCCTTAAAGCTCAACAGTTAGCCTTGGAACAAGCTCAATTCCATAAAATGAAGATGATGCAAGAACGTGCTGCGTTCCTAGAAAAGAAAGTGGAGCTCCAAGGGAAGCAGTATGATCATGAGCTTGCAAGGCTAGCTGATCCTCAAGTTGATCTCGACAAGAGAAGGATAGGACAGAAGTGGGATGAAGCAAGGAAGATATTGATGGGATCTTGTGCGAAAGGAGTTCATAACAAGGAGGCAGATGATCTGTTCTACAACTTGAATTTGCAGAATCCAATGACTGTGGACTATATAAGTGCTTTGAAGAGATTAATTTCTAAAGTCAGGATTGGATACAATGCAACACTTAAGGAGTGGCAGGTTATTTTGTCTTTGGTAGAAGGAGTCCCAACATCTTTCCTATATGTGGATGACCAATTCATAACGAGAAGATCTGCGTCAGAGTTGTTCTTGCTAGCAACAAAAATTCAATACTCTCAATCTGAGGAGCTAAGCATTCTATATAGGGATCAGTTAATGCAGCTAGCAGAGGACAAGGGTCCAGAATTCTCAGCATATCCAAATTTTGTCCGGATGGTAGTTGACGGAAAGATGAAGAGGGTTAGCATGGAGGAAAATGATCTAATGGAGCTTTCAGTGGAATCTCTCAAAGCTGTCTGTAGACAAATGATGAGTAAGGGATTCGCTTCTGAGCTTAAAGAAAAATCCGTGAAGATCATTGAAAGAGTCATATTCAAGAAGAGCAATGAGGTGTGGAAGTGTGATATCATTGCTCCAAACCGTCTAGATAACGTGAAGATTGAGCCGGAGCTGATGGAGAAGAACTGGAATATTCTTCAAGCAATGAAGAATGTAGATGAAGCTCTGACTCTTCCTTCTGGAGCACTGGAACAAGGAGAGATAAGGGAGGCAATTGGTGTTCCAGGAAGTGATAGTGTATACTGGATACACGCTTATGTTGAAGATACAGCTGATGCCTTAGTATTCATAGATGCAGACCAGAATCAAACATTCTTGCATATGAGTAGAAAATGGCTGCTACAGACTCACGATGCTGCATTTCTGGAGAGAGTATTACATGTATTCAAATGGGGCGAAGTGGAAGATATGTATGTGGAAGAAAAGCAGAGACTCATGAGTTACCTGTCTGAGGTAGTGGTGGAAAAGAAGCGGATGGAGCGAGATGCGGCTAGTGTCCACAATACTGACCGTGTCAAGGGCTACCCCAAGATGATCTATTGTCAGTTTAAAGCTGATAAATCACATTGGAAACCTCAGCTCATAATGAAGAACTTTGAGGACATTCCAAAGATCAGGACTACTCAGGAGGTGGACAAACTCAGAAGGCTTTTCAAACATCCTTATCCAGAGCCCAAGAATCCTCTAGAAATGGAAGCTGTAAGTCTATTGAATGCTAGGTGGAAGCAGCTTCGCGATCCAGTGTACAAGAAAGAACAGCAGCAGAAGGAGAAGCGCAGAAGGCAGAAAGAAGAGAAAGACCAAGCTGCTGAAGCTAGAAAGAGGAAACGGAATTAGGGTTAAAGGTCAGAGTGGTGTGAACTTGAAGTTGGAAAAACTTCATGTCTTTCGGTTGCTTTAACTCACTTGAGGAAAATTCACCTTAGAGTGAATCAATAAGGTGATATAAGTTTGAATAAAAGGTATGAAATAATCCAAGTGATAGGAATCACTCAAATGATCTTTAATTCGAAGTTCGAATTCTGTTTCTAGTTTAAGTTCTTTGTATTGTTTTCAAGTAAATTTCAATTGTAAATTATTCAAGACTGTAATGTTAATTATCTTTTCTCGTCTCATTGTTTAGTTGAGTTATCCTTCATTAATTTGAATGTCATTGTTAGACAGTCAAATAGGGGGAGATTGAAAGGCAGAGTGTGTAAACTTGTAACACTATAACTAATGTAACTCATCTAAAGGAAAAGATACTTAACCAGAAGACAATCAAGAACAAGAAGTCACAAAGAAATCAACACTAAATGAAGACAAGGTAATTGATACAATTCAACATGTTAACTATGATCAAGCCAAGAAGAAATCATTGAGAGAAGTTCAAGTCAAAGTTGTTCATGCCTCAGTGATTTGAAAAGCCAAGAATCAAGATCATAACTATCAGTATCAATAAGACTAATTGATTTCAAGTGAATAAGAAGGAAAGCAAATATTGGAAAGCCACATTAGTAATTGGATATGGTAATTTATTCAAGAAGCAAAAACACTATCAAGACTAGTCACTTATGAACCAGACCAATGCATCAAGTGTCAGGACATTGATAGCAAGTTTATGTCAGTAATAAAGATCCATGTTCAAGAGCTTGGTGAAGAATAAAGAAGACATGAAGATATCACAAGTTCAAGATGTGCATTGAAGTTTCAAGTTGAAGACCAGAATATTTTCTAAGTACTAAATATTCTAGATGACCAAGTAGAATATTTCAAAGTAGAAGTTCTACTTAGAAATTCGAGATGGCTAAGTAGAAATTCTCAAGCAGAAGTTCTACTTAGAGTGCAGCTTCAACATGACACATGGCATCTTCTGATTGGCAGATTTCCAAGCTTTCAAGATAAGGCAAGATTTATGTGGACATCATTGGGCCATGTATATCTTAGTCTTTGAAGACTACAGGACATAGATTACATGTAGTATAAATAGAAGTACTTGTGTAATGTTTTAGTTAGTGAGCAATTCTTGAGAGAAACACATGTAAAAGAGAGAGAGTGCATTCACAGAGCTTAGTATCATTCACTTCTCTCTGAACTTCTGTCATACTTTGTAATGAATGTTGTAGCAACCATTTCAAGTTATATATAAGAAATATATTCCTTGAATCTGTGTGTTCATTTATTGCATCGTATTTATTGCTTCTCATATTTGAAAAGTTGTATTCACCCCCCCTCTACAACACATTTGGACCTAACAAACATGCAGAAGATGATAAGGATCAGTGATTTAAAATTATGTCTTGCTCTTGAAAGATGACTTCCTTTGTTTAGCCTTCTGACATGAATCACATAGGCCATCAACATTTAACAGAGCCTTTGGGAGTCCTCTTACAAGATCCTTTCTGATCAATTCATTGATGTTGTTCAAGTTTAAATGTGAGAGTTTCTTGTGCCAATTCCAACTCTCTTCACTAGACATTCTTGTAGACAGGCAAACAGCTTTTCCAACAGAGTCTTTCAAAAGCTTGATTTCATAAATGTTGTTTTGCCTATGACCAACTAGAACAACCTTTCCTGTAGATTTGCTGATAACTTCACAATATTCAGGTTGAAAATCTACATGATATCCCTTGTCACAGATTTGACTCACAGATAACAAGTCATGCTTGAGTCCTGGGACATGAGCTACATAGTTGATGATGACATTTCCAAGATTAATATTGCCATATCCCAATGTTCTTCCTATATTGCCATCACCATAGGAAACTTTTGGGCCATCCTTCTCCTCATAGTCTGATAGCAGGGCTTTATTTCCAGTCATGTGTCCTGAACATCCACTGTCCATGACTAGGGTTGCCTCCCTGTTGCCCTGCAATCACAAGCAATTACTGAGGATTAGATTTAAGGATCCAGACTTGCTTGGATCCTTTGACATTCTTAACTTTGTTAGCTTTTGCAGCGGAATTAACATTATCAGAGTTTGAGCTAACAGTATCAGTGTTTACACTTGCAGTGTCAACTTTAACCCATTTCAGATTGGGTTTCAGTTCATAGTAATTATGATAGATAGCATGATATTCTCTGCAAGTATAAATGGAATGCCAAGTGCTTCCACAGTGTGTGCATAAAGTCTGTGGCTTAGTTCTAGCAAAATCCTTCTTTACCTCAGACTTGGAAGGTAAAGAATTTATATTTTTGTTTTTCTTGCAGAAATTTGCAAGATGCTTAGTACTACCACAGTTATGACATGTCTTTCTTGGAGCATAACTAGCAAGCATTGGTTTACTTCCTGAAGTTATGCCTACTTTTCCATTTTTGTTCTTATTTGACACCTTCTTTTTCTTAACAGATTTTAACTCCTTCAGTTTATGTTTGAGTTGTTTATCTGTCATTGAACCAATATTAACCTGTTTAACACTAGTTTTTACTGGTTCACTTTTAACAGCTTCTTTTTCATTTTCAGACAAAAATTTACTGGCTCCATGTACAAAATGAGGTCTGATTTTAACTTGATTTTGAAATCTAAGTTCATCTCCCTCATTATAACCTAGACCAACAGTGTCTGTTTGAAAAATCTGTTGAGTGTCCTTTCCAGAATTAGTCCAAGTCCTAATTTTCTTATTTGCTTCCTCCAACTCAGATTCTAGTTGTTTATATTTCTGAAGCAAATCATGTTCTATAGAAACAGCATCATCTCTCTCTTTCTGAACTTGTTGCATGTTTTCAAGTTTTTCTTCAACAAGTTTATTTCTAACTTTAAGTTCAGAATTTCAGATTTTATCCTCTCATTCTCTAAAGTCTGATCCCTATAACTTATATGCAATGACTTAAGATAAATTCTTAATTGAGCAATGTCATCAATATTATAAGCATAGGTAGTTAGAGGTACCTGATTTTCAGAAGTTTCTGATTCAGTAGTAGCCATGAGAGCATAGTTCACTTCTTCATCAGAATCTGAAGTGTCTGCCCAATCTCTG
Source organism: Saposhnikovia divaricata (assembly GCA_036435485.1). NCBI lineage: Eukaryota > Viridiplantae > Streptophyta > Magnoliopsida > Apiales > Apiaceae > Saposhnikovia > Saposhnikovia divaricata. The sequence continues at coordinate 94,732,861 of CM071596.1, forward strand.
CCTTTAGTGTAGAGTACCTTTCCGGTTTTACCCTTCTTGCACTCAGGAGCATAGTGACCCATCTCCTTACACTTGTAGCATTGAATTTCAGACTTATCCTTCTTCCCCCTAGAATCTCTCTTATCAGACTTCCTGAAGCTTTTCCTATCTTCATTTGAATCTCTAGAAAACCTTTTCCCTTTCTTGAAATTCTTGAAGCCCATTTTCTTGAAGGTCTTCACCATCAACACAGCCATTTTCCTCATTTCTTCTTCATCATCCTCAGAGTCAGATGATTCAGAAGAGTTTGAATCACAATTAGAGTTTGATGATTCACTTTCTGAGTGTATGACCAAAGCTTTTCCTTTCATTTTCCTTCTTGATGCCTCTTTCTTCTGAGGCTTCTCTTCAACCTTAAGAGCAACAGACTTTGCCTTCCTGCTTGATCTCCTGTTTCTCTGCTCCATTTCCAATTCATGAGTTTTGAGCAGCCCGTAGATTTCATCAATCTCTGTTTCAGCAAGATCATAGTTGTCTCTAATAGTGGTTGTTTTCACATCCCACTTTTCAGGTAGAGAAAGAAGAAACTTGAGATTTGTGTCTTCTAGATCATACTCTTTGTTGACCAATGACAGATCATTAATCAATTTACAGAATCTATCAGATGTTTCTGTCATGGTCTCTTCAGGTTTAGCCTCAAAATGCTCATACTCTTGTGTGAGTATGTTTCTCCTATTCTTCTTAATAGCAGCAGTTCCTTGACATCTGACTTCAAGAGCATCCCATATCTCTTTTGCAGTGGTGCAGTTAATCACTTTGTTAGACATAACGTTGTCTAAAGCACTATACAGTAAATGCCTAACCTTTGCATCCTTAGCAATTGATGATAGATCTTTAGGAGTCATGTCCTTCTTTTTCTTTGGAACTATTTTAGCTTCTTCACCAGCAGTTGCAACAGATAGCTTTGTAGGATTGTGAGGGCTTTCATAAATCCTGTCAAGATATTCTGGATCTGTAGCCTCCAGAAACATAGTCATCTTGACCTTCCACATGGCATACTCTAATGGCCTCAGAATAGGAACCCTGATTGGTTCATAACGACTCACAGTAGTAGGAGCCTTTTCAGAAACAGTAGGTGTTGGTGGAGGAATTGCTGACATGATTATTGTTGTGTTTGGATCTTAACCTGTAATATAGTAACAGATTGGCCCTGATACCACTTGTTAGGCCGAATACACAAATAATAATCAAATTCGTATGAGAGTTTAACAAGTAAGACGTTTATGCTCTTAAAAACTTCTGGTATTAAGAACCCTCTTCGTGATGTAAACTATCACAAAGAGCTGCTAGGTTACAATAAAGATAATTCGTTGCACGATTCCCTTCTAGGGTTAACCTAACTGTATTTATAAAACATACAACTTCGATACAATCTCTAATTGATATTCCTAATAATCAGCTATACAATGATATCAATTACAGATTGTCACACGTCTCCTAAGTCAACTCGATCTCTTTGATAGCTATCCAATCTTCAAAGATATCGCTTCCATAATAAATCTTCAATCACTGTTGACCAGTAGACGCTGCCTCCAGACAGAGTTTGACAAACTCTGTCGAGCTTCCATCTGTCAGAGTTTACACTAAACTCTGACTGCTTCCAGCTAAACTCTGATAATTCACTGTAACACTAAAACACTGATTAAAACACATCAATTATATTTAACAGTCCCGTAGCTAGCCGGCCCTTTTCCAAGGAAAATTTTGAGCATAGTGTGTTTCCAGCGGCTGTGGCGGAGGCGGTGAGAAATGATGTTGAGGAGGACGTTGTGAGTGCTGAGGAGGACGTTGTGAGTGGTTCCGCAGGCGAATCTGAGAACGATCACGGCGGGGATTCTGATGGTTCGTTTTGTTCTGATTCAAGTGAGGAGTTGGTTAGTCGGAGGCCCGCTATGGAGGAAGTTGTTGTGGATGCCAACGTTGTGGGTGAGGATGTTTCTTCTGAGAGTGAGGACCTCTGTACCTTCTCGGCCAGGCGGCGCATTTATAAAATAGAGCACGGTAGGTCTCCGCCCGAGAAGAATGCTGCTGGTGAGGGTACTTCCGTGCCTATTGTTGATTTGGAAGATTCTGCTGTTTGCGGTGCAAAAGTAGTGGAACTTCCTCCTACGGCGCCTGATGGAGCGTGCGCAGAGGCCTCTGCGGGCGGACCTAGCGGAAAGCGCTATTTGAAGAGGAATTTTGAGGTGAGGAGCGAAGCTGATACTTCTAAGAGGAGGAGGGTTTGTGGCAACAAGAGGGGTGCTGGTGGTAGGAGTCCCGTGGGAGTTGCTGGTGTTGCTGAGGCCGCGGGTAGTGTTAGCGGTTCCGGAGAGAGGAGGCACTCAGGTGGAAGTGGTGATGCTGCAGGCGGCCCCAATGTGTCGGAGGAAATCGTGCATTACTCTGTTAGTGACGATGAGGTGTCGGATTCTAGAGTTGGGACCAGACCTGGGTATGGCTTTCTTTTCAAGTCCTGCCCCAATACTTTTACTACTGCGTCCATGACTGATGATGATCATGCTAAGATGGAGGGTTTAGATTGGGAGCAGCTATGCAGGATGTCCCAGAAATATGCTGCCCGGGTACGTAGAGTATTGTTTGTGAGTTGTGACTTGCCTTCGTGCTTTATCTCGTTTTTTGCTCTGACCCTGTTGTGTTTGTTTTGTAGAGTCACTGCCTGCAGATTGGTTTGATTAGTCACGGGCAGGCTTTTCGCGATCAGATTGGCGGGTTGGAAACTGAGCTCGCTAATGAGCGGGTAATGAAAGAGCGTGCCGCCAATTCCCTGCTAGAGATGGAGACCGCTCATGCTAATGTGCATAAGGATAACCGCTACCTTCGTGAAAGACATGATCAAATGACAGCGGAGGTGGCTGAGCAGAAGATGGAGATAGAACGCTTGGGGAAGCGGTTGACGTATGAGACTGGATGGGCAAATGATGCTGAAGCACATTTGGATTCGCGGCCAACTGAGGAGGCTGCCGTTCACAATTTCAAAAGCAGTGTGGAGTTTGAGGAGCTTGTTGCGGCGAGGGTTAATGAGCGGGTAAAGACCGTAGTTGCTGAGAGGGCCGCGACTATGGTTACGGAAAGGACAGCGGCTATGACCGCCGAGAATGCCCGCTTGCAGAGGCGTTGTGCTAGATTTAGATCTCGGGCAGACCGGCATAAGCGGTCTGTCCGAAGAGTTAGAGCGCGTATTGCGGCTATGGCGCCTGTCGGTGAAGGTGAGGAGGTTCCGGAGACCGATGTTTTCGCGGGTGAGGATGCGGGGGATGTCGTTGCCGCGGGTACTGTAGTTGAGGTAGCGGCCGAAAGCACTTAGGAGGACGTGATCCCGGAAGCTCTGGAGAGAGTTGTAATGGATACCATCGCGGGGGCTGTTGTGGAGGAATGGGTTGCTGTGGAGATAATTGCCGTGTTTGAGAGTATTGTTGGGGAAGTTGTGCCGGAGCAGACGCCCGTAGTAGGGGATGTTGTGCCTGCGGCTATTATTGACGAGATTGTAGAAGCGGTGGCTGAAGAAGAAGTTGGGGGGTGTGGCAATTGCCCCTTCTACGATTGTATGCCGCTGGTATAGTCTGGTAGCGGTACCATTTTTGGTTCCTTGTACTTGTTTTCTTTTTCATGTTTTGGAGTCTTGCCGCGGGCATGTCCGCGGCGCGACCTGGAAACATTGAATTGTAATCCATGTGCCCGGGTGCTGAATATGAATAGCCGTTCCTGCACTTGTCATTTTTCTTTCTTGTTTTTACTATTTTTATCGTTTGGAATTCCTGCGTCCGTTTAACTGTTCGTGAAATGCCTTTGCAAAGAAATTGTCCAGGTTCATTGATTGTTTGGCGTGTTGATTATGTGGTTTATCGAGATCATTAAATGCTGTATGGGAAAGGCCGTGCTTTAACTACTTTGCATGGGGATTGAACAGTTTTGACTGTTGAATGGTGGTGTAATTACTACCCTGCATGGGAAAGGTAATTTTTTGACCGTTTACCTCCCTCTTTGAGTTTTTACCCCCCTATAAAAGGGTTGGATTGCTGCATAATTTGTATCCACCACCTTCTCGCTCTCAAATCTCTTGCTTTTAGCTTTTCTTTTCGAGCTTCAAACCTTTCAACTTCCCCCTGTTATAAACGTTACAAATGGCTTCCCCAAACTCCGACCACTCTGAGGCAACTGAAGGTGCCTGGAGGGCCATGGCCGATGGGTTTGAAGAAATGGGCGACTATTACCGTGACGGGGAGCTGAGGAGGCATGCCGATGGTCTGGCACGGGCCAGGGCGGCCGAGGAGCAGGCGGCTGCAGATGCCGCGGAACAAGCGGCTGTTGAGGCCTCCAGGGAGGTGGAGGCTGCGGCCAGGGTTGCGGAAGCGGCGGTGGAGCCGTCTGTAGAGGCCCGCATGGCGGAGCTGGAGTTGGAAGAGGCGCCGGAGGAGGCGGAGGGTTCCGAGGAGGAGCTGTCTGAGAAAGAATTCGAGGACGATCCTTTCGAGGAAGAGGACCCCGCTGAGGAGCTTTGGGGCATGATGGACAACTCCGGGGAGGAGAGCGGGTCGGATGGGTTTTGAGAACCAAATCTTTGTAATCAACCTGCTGTAATAATAATAAAAATTTATTATCAATGAAATGTTTATTTTTCCTTGCAATTGTTTGTGTTCTTTCCGCTGTTTGTTCTTATTATATATATTGCGAAGTAGGTATAAAAATAATTTGTGAAATATGGTTGGTAGCGGGAATATATCTTCGCTGCGAAATAACTTGTGTTAATAAAGTCCGTTGAGACAACGGTAATTTGTGAAGTGTTTACGGGTTGTCCGCAAAGGTCGCATTTAAAATGCTATTCGACACAAATATGTAAGTTACGAGAATGTATGAAGTGTGTGGAATGTCGCTAGGACGTTATTTTGCCGCTAGGGCGCGTATGTTTGCCGCGAAGGCGATTGCACTTATTGCGCTGTTTTGCCGCTAGGGCGCGTATGTTTGCCGCGAAGGCGATTGCACTTATTGCGCTGTTTTGCCGCTAGGGCGCTTATGTTTGCCGCCAAGGCGCTTGCACTTAGTGCGTTGTTTTGCCGCTAGGGCGCTTGTGTTTTGTACGTTGTTTTACCGCTAAGGCGCTTATGTTTGCCGCAAAGGCGCTTGCACTTAGTGCGTTGTTTTGCCGCTAGGGCGCTTGTGTTTTCTACGTTGTTTTGCCGCAAAGGCGCTTATGTTTACCGCAAAGGCACTTGCACTTAGTGCGTTGTTTTGCCGCTAGGGCGCTTGTGTTTTGTACGTTGTTTTGCCGCTAAGGCGCTTATGTTTGCCACAAAGGCGCTTTCACTTAGTGCGTTGTTTTGCCGCTAGGGCGCTTGTGTTTTGTACGTTGTTTTGCCTCTAAGGTGATTATGTTTGCCGCAAAGGCGCTTGCACTTAGTGCGTTGTTTTGCCGCTAGGGCGCTTGTGTTTTGTACGTTGTTTTGCCGCTAAGGCACTTATGTTTGCCGTAAAGGCGCTTGCACTTAGTGCGTTGTTTTGCCGCTAGGGCGCTTGTGTTTTGTGTTCTGTATGGAAGCAGTAACTCACTCATATTTGAAGGGTTCAAACGATTTTTATTTCAAAATATCTTGTCCGTGTACAACATGCTGCGTTTGTGCGCATAATATGGGAACTGTCTAAACTTACTGATAATATTTTCTAAGCTTATCCCCATGCCAGGTGTTGTTGACCTCCGTTCCGTCTAGGCGGGCTAGTTTGTAGGAGCCTGGCCTGAGGACTTGTATGACTTTGTAGGGGCCTTCCCATTTAGGCATTAGTTTCCCAGTGTGTCTCGGGTCGGAAGCTTCTGTCGCTCGATTGACCAAGTCTGTTTCCACGAAGTTTTTGACCCTTGCACGTTTTCCAAAGAACTCCTTGGTTTTTTCTTTGTATGCGGCCATTTTGTTGATGGCGGTTTCTCTCCCCTCGTCTAGGAGGTCAAGGTTTGTTTTTAACCCTTGGGTGTTTTCTTCTTCATCGAAGTTCATTGCCCGGTACGAAGGTGAACCAATTTCGACGGGTGCCAATGCTTCGGTGCCATATGCCAACTTGAACGGGGATTCCCCCGTGCTAGTTCTTGCAGAAGTGCGGTAAGCCCATAGGACGTTTGGTAGTTCCTGCGGCCACTTCTTTTTGGACGCGGTAAGGCGCTTTTCCAACCCTCTTACAATGATTCTATTTGTGACCTCTACTTGACCATTGCTCTGCGGGTGGCAGACTGACGCTTTCTTTTGTTTGATGCTATGATCAGAGAGGAATTTTATGAACATGGAGCCCACGAACTGCGTGCCGTTGTCGGAGATGATCACTATCGGGATGCCAAATCTGATTATGACTTGTTCTTTTAGAAATCGGATGGCATCGTCCTGCGTGATGTTCTTTAGTGCCTTGGCCTCGGCCCATTTTGCCATGTAATCAATCGCGACCATTACGTATTGCAGCTCGCCCTTAGCTCTTGGGAATGGACCCATTATGTCGATCCCCCAAACGGCAAATGGGATCGGGGACAGGATGGACGCGTGCAGCGCAGGTGCCTTCCTCGACATGTTGCTGAATAGCTGGCACTGATGGCATTTCTTAACGAAGTCTTTGCAATCTTTATGCATGCTTGGCCAATTGTATCCTTGTCTGAGGATCTTGTGCGCCAAGGCTTTGCCCACCATGTGGTCACCGCAGATGCCCTCATGCACCTCTCTCATACAGTAGAGGGCCTCTTCGTCGTCGATGCACTTGAGGATTGGAGAGTCAAAGCTTCGCTTGTAGAGAGTTCCGTCTTGTAGGAAGTATTTTGTTGCTTGGGATTTCAGTAGCTTTGCCTTAGTAGCATCCTGAGGGAGGGATCCGCTTTCGAGGTAGCGGATGAATGAAGTCAGCCATGTGTCGGCGGGTGTGTCAAGTTCCATGATTTCTTTTACAATTGTGCTAGGCTCTCGGAGCTCTTCGATGTACACCGTATTTCCGTCTGTGTTTTCGCCCTTTGTGAGTTTGGACAACATGTCCGCCATGGAATTATCCTCCCTGTCTATTTGTTGGAGGTTATGCTCTTCGAAACCTGCCAGGGCTGTTTTCACCAGGTCCTGGTACTTGTTCAGAGTTTCGTCTTTGGTGGCATAATCTCCCGACGTTTGTCTTACGACCAGCTGCGAGTCGCTATAGATGGAAATTTTCTTGACTTGGAGACTATTTGCCAAGGATAGACCCGCTAGGAGTGCTTCGTATTCGGCTCGATTGTTTGTGGCCCAGAAGCCGAGTGTGATTGCTTGCTTTACCTGGAAATTCTCGGGGCTTGTCAGGATGAGACCTGCGCCGCAGCGGGTATTGGTTGCAGAACCGTTGTAACACCCCCAGATCCGGGGTCAGGGATCTGGTGGTTACGGTCTTACATCCATTCATAATACTTGACTTGAGTCCACAATAAATAAATCACATGCTGTGACCCCACAATAATAACCACTCACACACACAACAGTTATAGTCCCAGAGATGAAATTGAAACAAGTCCATAATATCAGAGTTTACGAATAAAAGTTATTACAAGCCAAATGATATGTTTAAAGGTTTTGCCGTTGATTAACGTTAATGTTACATATAAATAGACTGATAAACAAAAGCTGCCTATCTATGCTACCTCAGCAATGGCAGCAAGGACATCAGCGGGTAGTCCTCGAACGGAGGTAACCTGCTTGCGCCGAGTGCACCTGGCGCGGGCCATCTGTCCTAGCTGTTGTTGTGATAATATGAACAAAGCAAGGGTGAGCGAAAGCCCACCAACAATAATATAACTGAACAGTGATACATATATACGACAGTTCAAAATATCCTTTGAAATCATATGCCATGCATTGATGAAGATATTTCCAGTATAATATAAATGATGAAGTTACCAGGTAACTCAAAGTATTTGTTTGTAGAAATATCTGCTACATCAAAAGTAAGCGAGATATTCTCATTGTCATTAAAAGAGGAACTTGCATGAAAAGATTGCAATTCCGGTTATGAACACTTTTCCAGCTCTACCAACAGTAATCATGTTGCAGGAAATAAATAAGTTTGGATGATGAACCAATTATGGAGTATTCACCGCGCCCGCTGTTCCAATCTTGATGATCAGTCGAGATCGTACAGCTCAAATTAGATTTACTACCGGTAGAAGGAAGAACTGACGGCTTTACTTGTATACCGCCTTACTAGCTCTCCCCGGCCAACGGTTGGGCCAAAGGGGATGGACCGGCGCTACTCGGCCTCTTACATGACTCCTAGTTCAAATAGAATTCATGATTCTGAATGTAACGTTTGTCCCCCTTTCCCCAAGTATAATACTTGTTGATAAGACTCTACAAAGTAGTCGTATCTAGTTGGAAAGGAAAATTCATCAATAACTTCCAAGCTATTGCTTGGTAACGAATATCAACTTGTTCCAACAATCTTACCCCTCGAAAGATGAGAAGGTAAACAACGACTTAATAAGTCAATAGCACCCGAGTTGCGAGTGAAGAGAATACTTTATGACCGGGAAGTCGACAAGATAAATAACATTTTCCAAGTAAGGTTCCATTATTATTAGGGAGATAGACTCAAAGAAGAATGATGTCTGAGAACCTTTCTTGATATAAGATTAATAATAATATGACTCCGAAATATTTTTCGTAATAATCGAAGAAGATAACCCTTATTGAGGTTATTCTAAGTATGGAATAAATATTCAGAGAATATTTATTGAATTAAAAATATTTAAAGAATATTTAGGAATATGAAAGAATATCTTTAATCAGAGTATTTTTCAAAATAATCCCTGAAGAAATATCAGGAGAATATTTATTGAATAAATATTTAAATGAATATTCAAAATAATATTCATTAATTAATAAGACATGAAGGGAATATTTAAGACAATATTCATAATTAATTAGGAATTTAAATGAATATTCAAAGAGTAATATTCATTTAATGAATAATATTCTAAATGAATATCAAGTAATATTCATTTAGTAATCCAAGCCTTAAAGGAATATTTGAGATAATATTCGATAAATAAATCAAGCTTCAGATGAATATTAAAATAATATTCATCAAGTAATTAATATCCTAAATGAATATTCAAAAGTAATATTTATTTAATAAAATAATATTCTAAATGAATATCCAAATAATATTCATTTAGTAGTCTCATTTTTAGAAGAATATTCGAAATAATAATCGATAAATAATTCGACTCTGAATGAATATTATAAAATATTATTCGTCGAATAGTTACGTTCAAATAATTATTTGAAGTAAGGGTCGTTAAATAAATAATCTCGAACGAATATTCAAATAATATTCGTCGCCCGAATAATGGAAAATATTTACTTAGATATTTTCTTTCGAGGTAATCTCGATATGTCAAGAAATATTGACTCCCGGTCTATATTTGATGAATAAGATGTATACACCCTTCTCTGAGGGTCTTACAATAATTGGCTTATAATTGATACGATAGCTATCTAATTTATAAGCCAATAACAATCAGGGAACAAGCATAATGATATAACTTGAAAATAGGCATGCATGCTATGGCATATTATAACAGAAAACATACATATATGTTCAATCACAACAACAGCCTAAAAGAAGGGGATTGAAACTTGCCTGGTTGTCGAGTACGGTAAGGGGTAGTGGTAGCGGGTCCCGGGTCAGCTTGGTGATCTATAAATAGCCAAGACATTCGGGATTAATCACTTAAAACTTTAAAGGTTAAGTTATACTTAAATCGAAACACGTTCTCGAGTTATCTCGTTATACCCCTTTTAGTGTATTTCTTTTATCATCGATCCGACCCGACATTCGTTCGTTAATACGACATGTCACTGTACTTATACTTGGCATATACTTAAGTCATATAAGTCTGAAAGTCGATCGTTACGAACCAGTATTATACTCCGAGTTTTATAGCTCGTTTTCTAAGTGTTTTAACGAAGTTATAAACGAGTCGTCTTTTAGGGGTTCGTTCGCGTTTAATCTCGATTCGAATATTTTTAATAAATCGAAAAACGATCCTTTTGACATACGATTTTCTCTCACGCCTTCCTTTTTACCTCTAGTATTTATTTACCAAGATTCGTCATGACTTTACGTATTTTATCGGGGTTCAATTTTAAGTACGAATACTTGTTTACGGCTCCGAACCACTTTTATGAATTTTATCGTAACTCCTAAACCGTAAGTCCGTTTCACGTGATCTTTATATCAAAACGAAGCTTATAACATAAGCTATCCTAACATGGCAGAAAAGTTTCTGGACAGTAGGGCCTTGATGTGAAAAATGGCATACAAAACATTATATTGTAAAATCGGGCATTATAATGGATATGTTTACGCGTTTTCCAAAGTTTTTACACTTTATCTCGATCTAACAAAGATCAATCCAACCACACAAACACATGATAATCATCATGACTAGTCTATCAACAACTCATCTTAACCATTACATGGTTCATAAACCAAATCATAATCATAACAACTACCAACATGGATCTAAACTTATAATAACATACTAATCACTAAATCATCCATAAATCTCATAAGATCTTAAAATAACACCAAGGGTTTTCAAGTATTATACCTTCGTTGGTGTGTCTAGGAGTCTAACAAGCCTTGATCTAGTCCTTGGATCACCTTAATATAGCTTAGAGCAACAAAGAAAACCAAGAAAACAAAGTTAGTTTCTAAGGGTTACTATTCATCATCACTTTTGTGAAAATCATAGAAAATAGAAAAATAAGAGTTTGTCTCTCAAATTTTTACCACATCTTGGCCTCTTCATAAGATTTGTTTTGAGTCCTAGATCATCAGATTTGAAGCTTCCTAGCTAGGGTTTTGAGCCCCCTTTCTCCTCTGGACAAAAACTGTCAAGCACAGATCAGTTTGGCTTCTTCAACTTTGAGCATGGATTTGACTAGGTTATGCTACTTTGTTGGACATGAAATTTTGAGCGAATATTACCCATAGAGTGGAGAGGCTATGGTTAAAATTTGGTGATTTTATCATGGATATAAATGGAGATATGAATTTGTCTTTGGAGAGTGTTTCTGCTGGAAAGTTTGAGAGAATGAGAGGAATGGAGTTTGTTTTGCTTGCTTTGATCTCATCCTTGTCCAAAATGCATTATTGATGATAATATCAAGCATAAAGCTACTTTATTAAAGTGCTTTGCTCATATATGATGCAATCCAAGGGACAAGTGTTGTGATTTTGTGGTGGAAATGTGTCATGCAAGCTAACTAAGTGATTTGGTTTCTAAAGATGCTAGTTACTTTGTAACTACTTAGTTACTTGATCTTATCTATTTGCACATGCATGTATCTTGGCTCTCTACTTGTCTCTTTGTTCGGTTATTACTTAATTTGATTGATCGTTCGGAGGAATAACTCATTCGTTTCTAGTTAGGGTTTTACCGGAAACCGTCTTAATATTTATACTATCATCCTCCATTCTCTTTAATAATTCTTGAACCTATTTTCCTTAAATCCCTTCAATAATTCCTTAAGTCTTTCAGTGTCCAAGGAAATCTCGGGGAAAATAAAAGTGCTATTTTTCAGAATCCGACAACTTTTACATACACTCTTTTTCCCCCTGGATCACTAATACGAACTCAGAATTTCGTTCCGAATACTTCTATATAGTGTCGTCTCATATTATTCTATACTCCCACCAAAACACTATTCATTCTTTATTCTTTACTTATTCCCTTAGGGTTGTACAATTGTCCGTATTCTTTTTCGATCGTCCCTTAACCTTTTTACGGAACTACTGGATTAATCGTTATCGATCTGGATGACATGAGAATATTCTCCTGCTTGGAATTGCCATATCTTATTCCCTTAGGAGATAGATTATTCTTACATATGTTGTCACCCTTTAGCATTCTTCAAGACATAGAAATAATAAAGTCGAATTCCATTCATTCTATTAAAACATCAACTGTTACATTGTAGCCGTAGCCACTATTCATTCTTACATCATTAAATAAATAAAAGTTTTAATTCTACCCAAAATTTGGGTTCTTACAGTCTCCCCTCCTTAAAAGGATTCCGTCCCGGAATCAGGTAGAAGGCAATTGAGTACTTGTTGGTTATTTCACTTTCCAATTTCCCAGTCAATCCTTAATCAATCCCAATCCTTTTTCAGCACATCTTACTAGTGCTACAATACATCATTTTTTTTCTTTTTCATTAATCTCTGCTACTTTTCGTACAACACACTATTCAGGTTATGCTCTTACCCAGTCATATACTATTTTCCTTATTGGTATCTGTGGTGACTTCGGTATCACTATCGCGTTACGAATTCGGAGATAACCTCACTCGTAATTATGCATTTTCTGATCGCTTTAATCTTCACAATCTCGATCAATATAGAGAAGTGGAAAGATTTATTGAGAGATCACTATGATCAATTGAACATTTGTTATATTGCATAGTTAGTACAGAAGGGGGCCAGCCTTTAGTACTTGACAAGCAATTAAACAAGTTATGGTATTCTACTTGGACTTCTATCACATAGACAGATAGTCACGTAGCAGTACCTCCCCTCCTTAAAGGGTTGTTCTTCTCAATTCATAAAGAAGATGAATAAGAGAGAAGAAAAGAAAGGAATTCTAAAGGATTATAGAAAGTTTTCATGATTGTAAAATATCATACTCAGAATTTACCTCTGAACTATAGAGGTTCATTAAGGAAGAAATTAATCATAATTATATCCAATACTATTTGATCGTAACCTCACGTGTCAACATATCTTGATGCTTTGTCCACTATTCTCTGGACCTGTACCCTGGTTCCACCTTAGCAACACTTACTTTTGGAAAATCTTTGAACCTTTCAGGTTAAATCTTAGTTTCTTGCTTGACACCATTGTTACTGACATTCCATGTCACGCTACTAGCTTTTTCATATCTATAATATTAACACTATCAGGTTGTCATCCCGAGAATTCATTGGAAAACCCATTTATTAATCCATTCCTAACATTCCTTGCTTCCTATTTCGTAGTTGCTTTCCCCATCTTTTCTTTATCAATCACATCCTTCTTATTATCTGATTCTTATTTACTTCTGTTATTTACTTCCACCTTCATCTCTTTATTGAGACATCTTTTGCACTTGGCACCTCCTTATTGGTATCCCGTCACATTTACTCTATAATCATCACATTATTTCAAATTTAAAACCTCCGAAATGAATCTGGCCAATTTCTTTAGCTTAGATCCAATATAATCTACTTCTGTCAACTTGTTTCTCATCACTTATTCTTTTCTACCCGCGGTTTTTCACAGGTTGTCTTTCGTAAGTCAGACCAGGTCGTACACCTACCTGCTCGCACTCTTATCATCTGTTGAGCATCTGCATTTTACTGGTGTAGCTTTGCCACATGAAACACGTTATTACCATGCTATAAGCTTTGGGGGTAAAATTGGCTCGAATGCCACCTTCTGAACACTTTTAAACTCTCAGGTGGCCTAATAAGTCTCGGGCTCAACTGCCCTTCTCTTTAAGTCTCATTAATTCTTTCCACGGGAATACATTTAGCATCATGAATCATCTAGCTCATATTCTCTATCTTGTTTGCGCAGAAGTACACTAACACAAACTTGCTTGTCATTCATCAACATGCCACTTAGCTCATTAATAGCAGCACTTTCTTTATCTTTACGTTGTCATCTACTTTCTTAGAAGAATCACCATCGATTGTTGTTTACGTAATCCGTTAATAGCTAACCTTACGGGTTACAAATCCTTTAGGGAGACAAAGTAATCACTATTCCTTATCCCTAAGGAACACTTCCTGAACTTAATGTAGATATTACATGAAGTAGATAAAATTGCAGAAGAGTTTCAAGCATCGCATCTAGGTCCGGTTGATGAAACTATCACTCATGCAGCTTCCATAAAAGACTGGAAACTTAACGGTTTACTTCGTCAATTTTGTATCATGGTCCTGGTTTGCCTCAAAACGGGACCTTCTAAGGTACGTAATATGCTTAAGACTCCATCAGGAATCGAATCTTTACTTAAACTATTATTACCTTCGATTCTTGCACAATCATAAAAAGGAATGTAAATTCCTCCACTCCGATATGACCTTCAAGGTCTTTCCAAATATCATTTTGTTTCTTCGGTATGAACATTTGTAATTATTCCTTTATACTTAGACTGTCGGCCACCTCATTGGCCTTTCCTGATAAAAATAATTCCTTGTAATCCATGTTTTCTGGATACATTCCAACTCAAATTTTTCTACCTCATTCCCATCACTGTTGGGTGAAAGCATTCTCCCTTAAGCTCTGCTGAAGGAGAAAATATATGTATCAGTCTTCTTTTTTTTTTCCATAAGTCATTGCTTCCACCTACCCGTGGGAACTTTATCACATTTATTCCCACTCCTACTTAGGATACTTCTTTTCTTAGTTCTTTCCTTATCTTAGGATAATCTCAACCTTTATAGGTTCAATCCATACTTTCTCAAGGTTTCATACATGCATCATCTGGTATATTGCTACTGTGTCTTACATCCTCTTCCAAACTTCTAGTTGGAAACTCAGAATATTAACTTTTTCTTGTAAGGTTTCTTAGGTCGTCCTCATCATTCCTCCTGTATTTTCTAGGTACAGGGTATATCAAAACGTCATTGATCAATACTCTAATAATTCTATCTATGTTCTTTCCAGAACTCTTTTTAATAATCCTTACCGGTCATTGTTGCCTTAGCAAGTCCAACTCATATCATTTGAATTCATAATGTCGTTATTAGGGTTAATGCCATCCCTTGTGTATTCCCTAGGGTTTGTGTTAATTTATGGATATCCTATCCTTAATTCAACTTCCAAGGAATTCTTGCCTCCTGTACTTGGCAATCAAATCATGTATCCTTAATAAGGGTCTCTTCTCAATCATTCTCATTTGATAATCGATCGGTGGCTTAATGCTAACCTCTTCTTTCAGATAGTTGTCAGCCTATTTGACCTTCCAAAAGACAACGTATGTCTATCTGCTCTCTTACAGAACTTGGTACTGGTAGCAAGGATGTTCTGAAAGATATTGGTCGAGTTCAACGTGAATTTCTTAGTGCTTATCGTTCTTCACAAAGGTACTTGCCTCAGATAAAATTCCTACAGCATACTGTTCAATTTCTGACCATTTCTATACTCTCTTCATATACCTTCATTGTTTACTTTCCTCCGTCATAATATATTCATGGTATTTATAATACCCTAACATCATACATCTCAAGTCATTATACTTCCATTTTTACTCGTAATCTTGGGCAATCATATACACATGAATCACTTTAGTACGGGTGACCCCATTCCAAAAAGTCTAGTAAATTCCCAATCCAAACATGGGTTACAAAGGGTTCAGTAGAAGATTCCTACGATCTCATTAATATTTCCTTTATATCAAAAGCCCTTGCAGTCGGTGCTTACTTAGAAGCAACCCTGCTTTGTCCTTTCATTGCTGGTCTAGTCACTTGATAATCCTTTGTGACTTGGCCTCAACCGACCATACTAAAATAAAAATATATGGTTTTAGGGGTTGGCTAATTAGCATTACTTTTCTAGAAATTGCTGGCATAGTGCCTTCTACTTTGATACCTTTCTACCTTTCCCAAAACTTTACTCCATATAGGTCTTAATCGACTTCTCGGCACCATCTCTGGTCACCTTTCCTCTATTTTTATCTTTTCAACTATTCTTATCACTCCCACGTGCCACGCAAGCTTACCATTCCTGGCATAACAGCCTTTTCACTTAAGTCAATCCCGAAGTGTAACACCCCCAGATCCGGGGTCCGGGATCCGGTGGTTACGGTTTCCAATTCTGTCCACAACAATTGAACTTTCCTTAACATAAAATAAATTACGTCTCTATAACCCAACACAACAATATAAAACACACCCGTTATAGTCCCAGAGATGAAATCAGAGTAACAATCAAATTTTTATTAATCACATTATGAGTTCTTACAATCCAAAAGAATTTCAATATAAATACATACTCTTTGCCATCCATTTACATAAGTCATACTACACCATATTCTTGGTACTGAAAGAATAAATATATCCTACCAATAGCTTCTTCTTCAGCTCTGGTAGTCTCATCATCCTCGCCCGCGTCGAGTGCGCCTTGTGCGAGTCATCTGGTCTAGCTGTTGTTGTGATATAATAACAAAGCAAGGGTGAGCAGTAGCCCACCAACAATAATATATAACTGAATGATAATGTATAACAGTTCAAAAGTATCTTTCAAACCATATGCCATGCATTTACGGAAATGATGCCAGTATAATATGAACGATGAAGTTACAAGGTAACTTGAAGTATTTGTTTGTAGAAATATCTGCTACATCAAAGTAAGCGAGATATTCTTATTGTTATTAAGAAGAGGAACTTGCAAGAAAAGGTTGCAATTCCAGTTATGACCCTTTTCCAACTCTGCCAACAGTAATCATGTTGCAGGAAATAAATAAATTTGGATGATGAACCAATGATGGAGTATTCACCGCGCCCGCTGTTCCAATCTTGATGATCAGTCGAAATCGTACAGCTCAATTTAGATTTACTACCGGTAGAAGGAAGAACTGACGGCTTTACTTGTATACCGCCTTACTAGCTCTCCCCGGCCAACGGTTGGGCCAAAGGGGATGGACCGGCGCTACTCGGCCTCTTACACGACTCCTAGTTCAAATAGAATTCATGATTCTGAATGTAACGTTCGTCCCCCTTTCCCCAAGTATAATACTTGTTGATAAGACTCCACAAAGTAGTCGTATCTAGTTGGAAAGGAAAATTTACCAATAACTCCCAAGCTATTACTTGGTAACGGATATCAACTTGTTCCAGTAATCTTACCTCTCGAAAGATGAGAAGGTAAGCAACGACTTAATAAGTCAACAGCACCCGAGTTGTGAGTGAAGGGAATACTTTATGACCGGGAAGTCGACAAGATAAATAACATTTTCCAAGTAAGGTTCCCTTATTATTAAGGAGATAGACTCAAAGAAGAATGATGTCTGAGAACCTTTCTTGATATAAGCTTAATAATAATATGATTCCGAGGTATTTTCTGTAATAATCGAAGAAGATAAACCTTATCGAGGTTATTCTAAGTATGGAATAAATATTCAGAGAATATTTATTGAATTAAAATATTTAAAGAATATTTGGGAATATGAAAGAATATCTTTAATCAGAGTATTTCTCAAATAATCCCTGAAGAAATATCAGGAGAATATTTATTGAATAAATAAATATTTAAATGAATATTCAAAACAATATTCATTAATTAATAAGACCTGAAAAGAATATTTAAGGTAATATTCATAATTAATTAGGAATTTAAATGAATATTCAAAAGTAATATTCATTTAATGAATAATATCCTAAATGAATATCAAGTAATATTCATTTAGTAATCCAAGCCTTAAGGAATATTCGAGATAATATTCGATAATTAAATCAAGCTTCAGATGAATATTAAAATAATATCCATCAAGTATTTAATATCTTAAATGAATATTCAAAAGTAATATTTATTTAATAAAATAATATTCTAAAAGAATATCCAAATAATATTCATTTAATAGTCTCATCTTTAGAAGAATAATCGAAATAATAGTCGATAATCCATTCGACTCCGAATGAATATTGATAAATATTATTCGTTGAATAGTTACGTTCAAATAATTATTTGAAGTAAGGATCGTTAAAATAATTAGTCTTGAACGAATATTCAAATAATATTCGTCGCCCAAATAATAGAAAATATTTACTTAAATATTTTCCTCCGAGGTAATCTCGATATATCAAGGAATATTGACTCCCGGTCTATTTTTGATTAATAAGATGTATACGCCCTTCTATGAGGGTCTTACAATAACCGGCTTATAACTGATATATAACTATCTAGCTTATAAGCCAACAATAACATTCAGGGAACAAGTATATCAATTCAACTTGAAAGTAGGCATGCATGCAATGGCATATGTATATCAGCAATCATATATATATATATTTATTCAATCACAACAACAGCCTAAAAGAAGGGAATTGAAACTTGCCTGGTAGTCGAGTACGGTAAGGGGTAGCGGTAGCGGGTCCCGGTTCAGCTTGGTGATCTATAAATAGCCAAGGCATTCGGGATTAATCACTTAACATATTAAAAGTTAAGTTATACTTAATTCGAAACACGTTCTCGAGTTATCTCGTTATACCCCTTTTAGTGGATTACTTATTATCGCTGATCCGACCCGACATTCGTTCGTTAATACGACATGTCATTGTACTTATACTTGGGACATACTTAAGTCATATGAGTTCTAAAGTCGATCGTTACGAACCAATACTATACTCCGAGTTTTATCGCCCGGTTTTCTAAGTGTTTTACCGAAGTTATAAAAGAGTCGTCTTTTAGGGGTTCGTTCGCGTTTAACCTCGACTCGAACATTTTTAATAAATCGAAAAATGATCCTTTTGACATACGGTTTTCTTTCACACCTTCATTTTTACCTCTAGTATTTATTTACCAAGATTCGCCATGACTTTACATATTTTACGAGGGTTCAAATTCAGTTACGAATTCTCGGTAACCGGCCGTAACTCCTAAACCGTAAGTCCGTTTCACGTGATCTTTATATCAAAACGAAGCTTATAACATAAGCTATCCTAAAATGGCAGAAACGTTTCTGGTCAGTAGGGTCTTGATGTGAAAAATGGCATACAAAACATGATATTGTAAAATCGGGCATTATAACGGCTATGTTTACGCGTTTTCCAAAGTTTTTACACTTTATCTCGATCTAACAAAGATCAATCCAACCACACAAACGCATGATAATCATCATGACTAGTCTATCAACAACTCATCTCAACCATCTCATGGATCACAATCCAAACAACAACCATAATCAACTAATAACATAGATCTAAGCATAACATAGCATACTAACACTAAATCATCCATAAAACTCATAAAATCTCAAAATGGTACCAAGGGTTTTTGGAGCTTGTTACCTTCCTTGGAGAGTGAATAACACTTGGTAATCCTTGTCTAGTCCTTAGATTACCTTAACAAAGCTTGGATCATCAAAACAAAACAAGAAATCAAAGTTAGTTTCTTAAAATCACTATTCACCCTAGGCTTGGATGATTTATTTGAAAATGGAAAGCATGGAGTTTGAAGCCAAGATTTCTAGGGTATCACTTTTATGAATTATAGGACTTACCATAAAAATTTGGAGATCAAACAATTGTGGAAGCTTGGACTTTGGATTTGGAATTTAGGGAGGAAGTCGAATGGAATGTTTTTGGAGGGGGAGAGAGTTGCTTGCTTTTTCTTGATCTTTTCCTTGTATTATTGTGTTGCCTTGGATAATATCTTGCTAAAGTAGCTTTATTAAAGTGCCTAGGTCATCCATGATGCAATCAAGAGACATGTGTTGCATTTTGAATGGTTTTCATGCTAAGTATTGGTTTGATATCTAAGTACTACTTCCATCTCCAAGTATGCTAGTTACTTTAAACCACTTGGTTGCTAGATATTTATTCTAGTAGCTTACACAAGACTATTGCTTCCTCTGCTTGTTTCAGTGTCCGGTTATTACCCGTTTCGATTGATCGTTCGTGAGAATATTTCACGGATTTCTAATTAGGGTTTACCGGGAATCCTCTTTAATATTAATACTTTCATTCTCCATCTTTCATTCTAACTTTCCAATTTATATTCCTTAATTCCATTCGTTAAATACTTAAGGCTATCAGTGTCCAGGGAACTCTCGGAGAAAATAAAAGTGCGGTTTTTCAGAATCCGACAGCTTTTACATACACTTATTTTCCCCCTGGATCACTAATACGAACTCGGAAATTCGTTCCGAATGCTTCTGTATAGTGTCGTCTCATATTATTATATACTCCCACCAAACACTATTCATTCTGTATTCTTTACTTGTTCTCTTAGGGTGGTACAATTGTCCGTATTCTCTTTCGATCGTTCCTTAACCTTTTTACGGAACTACTGGATTAATCGTTATTGATCTGGATGACATGAGGGTATTCTCCTGCTTGAAATTGCCATATATTATTCCCTTAGAAGATAGATTATTCTTACCTATGTTGTTACCCTTTAGCATTCTTCAAGACATAGAAATAATAAAGTCGAATTCCATTCATTCTTTCCAAATATCAATTATTACATTGTAGCCATAACCACTCCTCAGTGGTTTCCTACCTTCATTCTTAAATCAAATATAATAACATCCCAAAATATCAAATCCTCAAAGTTAATATCTCAATTCTTGGATTATAATAATATTTAATCCACTGTCCGGTCAAATATTATACCGAAAAAGAATTTGGAATTTCTGAATTCCGATCGTCTCTGCATTCACTTATTTCCTCCGCGTATTACTAATATGACTTCGAAACATCCATATCACGTCCCGTACATAGGGTGGCGTGAAAAGTTTTCCAACTTACAAAATCACTATTCATCCACCAAATTACTATGCACGTACAGGAAACACTATGCACGTACGGGAAACACTATGCACATACGGGAAATACTATGCACGTATGGGAAACACTATGCACGTACTCATTTCCCTTCATGGATCCATTAGCTCCTTCCTGGATGGTAGATTATTCTTATCTAGGTCCTCAACCATCGAATTACTCTATTCTGACAATATACCAATGCATCAGGATCATTGTCCCAAGCAATATCCATTCATTACAATCATTGTTCTTTGAAACCACCATTCATTAGAGCTGGTGACCTTGTTGTCGGAATCATTGTTCTTCATTTTATCATTACTTAATAAAAAGTTTTAATTATATCCAAAATTTGGGGTTCTTACAGTCTCCCCTCCTTAAAAGGATTCCGTCCCGGAATCAGGTAGGAAGCAAAGAGTCGTTTGCCTGTCGTTCCCTTTTTAGCTTCCTGGTCAATTCTTAGTCGTTCTACCCTTCCTCAGCACATCTTCTAGTGCTACAATCCATACTTTATCCTTTTTCCATCAACGTTGCTACTTTTCGTACAACTCACTATCCGGGTTATACTCTTACTCAGTCTTATCCTTATTGATACCTGCAGTAACATTGGTATCACTATCACCCCACGATTCGGAGGTAACCTCGCTCGTACTGTGCATTTCCTGATCGCTTTAATCTTCGCAATCTCGATCAATATAGAGAAGTGGAAAGATTTATGGAGAGATCACTATGATCAATTGAACATTTGTTATATTGCATAGTTAGTACAGAAGGGGGCCAGCCTTTAGTACTTGACAAGCAATTAAACAAGTCATGGCATTCCACTTAGACTTCTATCACATAGACAGATAGTCACGTAGCAGTACCTCCCCTCCTAAAAGGGTTGTTCTTCTCAATTCATAAAGAAGATGAATAAGAGAGAAGAAGAGAAAAGAGTTCTAAAGGATTATAGAAAGCTTTCATGGTTGTAGAATATCATACTCAGAATTTACCTCTGAACTATAGAGGTTTATCAAAGAAGAAATTAATCATAATTATATCCAATACTATTTGATCGCAATCTCACGTGTCAAAATATCTTGCTGCTTTGTCCATTTTTCTCTGGACCTGTACCCTGGTTCCACCTTAGCAACTTACTTTTGGAAAATCTTTGAACCTTTCAGGTTAAATCTTAGTTTCTCTCTTGACACCATTGTTACTAACATTCCATGTCACGCTACTAACTTTTTCATATCTATAATATTAACACTATCAGGTTGTCATCCCGAGAATTCATCGGAAAACCCATTTATTAATCCATTCCTAACAATCCTTGCTTCCTATTTCGTAGTTGCTTTCCCCGTCCTTTCTTTATCAATCACATCCTTCTTATTATCTGATTCTTATTTACTTCTGTTATTTACTTCCACCTTCATCTCTTTATTGAGACATCTTTTGCACTTGGCACCTCTTTATTGGTATCCCGTCACATTTACTCTATAATCATCACGTTATTTCAATTTAAACTTTCCGAAATGAATCTGGCCCGATTCCTTTAACTTAGATTCATATAATCTACTTCTGCCAACCTTGTTTCTCATCACTTGTTCTTTTCTATCCGTGGTTTTCCACAGATTGTCTTTATTAAGTCAGACCAGGTCGCACACCTACCTGCTCGCACTCTTATCATCTGTCGAACATCTGCATTTTACTGGCGTAGCCTGGCCACATGAAAACCCGTTATGACCGTGCTATAAGTTTTGGGGGTAAGGCTGGCTCGAATACCGCCGTCCGAACACTTTAAACTCTCAGGTGGCCCAATAAGTCTCGGGCTCAACCGCCCTTCCCTCCAAGTCTCATTAATTCTTTCCATGGGAATATCTTTAACATCATGAATCATCAACCTCATATTCTCTATCTTGTTTGCGCAGAAGTACTCTAACATAAACTTGTTTGTCATTCATCAACATGCCATTTAGTTAATCAATGGCAGCATTTTCTTTATCTTTACATTGTCATCTATTTTCTTAGAAGAATCACCATCGCTTGTTGTTTACGTACTGCATTAATAGCTAACCCTACGGGTTTCAATCCTTTAGGGAGACAAAGTAATCACTATTCCTTATCCATAAGGAACACTTCTTGAACTTGATGTAGATATTACATGAAGTAGATAAAATTGCAGAAGAGTTTCAAGCATCGCAGCTAGGTCCGGTTGATGAAACCATCACTCATGCATCTCCCATAAAATACTGGAAACTTAATGGTTTACTTCGTCAATATTGTATCATGGTCCTGGTTTGCCTCAAAACGGAACCTTCTAATGTGTGTAGTTTGCTTAAGACAATATCGGGAATCGAATCTTTACTTAAACTATTATTACCTTCGATTCTTGCACAATCATCAAAAGGAATGTAACTTCCTCCACTCCAATACGACCTTCAAGGTCTTTCCAAATATCATTTTGTTTCTTCGGTATGAACATTTATAATTATTCCTTTATACTTAGATTGTCGGCCACCTCATTGGCCTTTCTTGATGATAATGATTTCTTGTAACCCATCTTTTCTGGGTACATTCCAACTCAAGTTTTTCTACCTCATTCCCATCACTGTTGGGTTAAAGCATTCTCCATTAAGCTCTGCTGAAGGAGAAAATATAACTATCAATCATTTCCATAAGTCATTGCTTCCACCTACCCGTGGGAACTTTATCACGTTTATTCCCAATCCTACTTAGGATACTTCTTTTCTTAGTTCTTTCTTTATCTTAGGATAATCTCAACCTTTATAGGTTCAACCCATACTTCCTCAGGGTTTCACACATGCCTCATCTGGCATTATTGTTACGATGTTATACATTCCTTACCAAACTTCCATTTTTGAAGTTCGGAATATTACTTTTTTCCTTGTAAGGTTTCATAGGCCATCCTTATCATTCCTCCGGTATTTTCTGGGTACCGGGTATATCAAAATGTCATTGATCAATACTCTAATAATTCTATCTATGTTCTTTCCAGAACTCTTTTTAATAATCCTTACCGGTCATTGTTGCCTTAGCAAGTCCAGCTCATATCATCTGAAGTCATAATGTCGTTATTAGGGTTAATGCCACCACTTGTGCATTCCCCAGGGTTTGTCTTAATTTATGGATATCCTATCCTTAATTCAACTGCCAAGGAATTCTTGCATCTTATAATTGGCAATCAGATCATGTATCCTTAATAAAGGTCTCTTTTCAATCATTCTCATTTGATAATCGATCGGTGGTTTAATGCCACCCTCTTCTTTCAGATAGTTGTCAGCCTATTTGGCCTTCCAAAAAGGCAACGTATGCCTATCTCTTCTCTTACCGAACTTGTTAATGGTAGCAAGGATGTTCTGGAAGAGATTGGTCGAGTTCAACGTGAATCTCTTAGTGCTTATCGTTCTTCGCAAAGGTACTTGCCTCAGACAAAATTCCTACAGCATACTGTTCAATTTCTGACCTTTTCTATACCCTCTTCATATACCTTCATTGTTTACTTTCCTCCGTCATAATATATTCATGGTATTCATGATACCCTAACATCATACATCTCAAGTCACTATACTTCCATTTTACTCGAAATCTTGGACACCCATATACACATGAGTCACTTCAGTACGGGTGACCCATCCCAAAAAGGTCTAGTGAATTCCCAATCAAAACATGGGTTGTTCGGCAGAAGATTCAAACGATCTCATTAATGTTTCCTTTCATTGCTGGTCTAGTCACTCGATAATCCTTTGTGACTTGGCCTCAACTGGCCACACTAAAATAAAAAAAAATATGATTTTAGGGGTTGGCTAATAGCATTACTTTTCTAGCAATTGCCGGTATAGTGCCTTCTTCTTTGATACCTTTCTACCTTTCCAAAACTTTACTCCATATAAGTCTTAATCGACTACTCGGCACCGTCTCCGGTCACCTTTCCTCCACTTTTATCTTTTCAACTATTCTTATCAATCCCGCTTGCCACGCAAGCTTACCATTCCTGGCATAACTGCCTTTTCACTTAAGTCAATCCTGTAGTTTCTCCGTCCGGCTAATTTCTTACTTACATTTCCTGTTTTCGTCCAATCTCACTTCATCATTTTATCACTACCGTCGATTGTAATGCTCAGGGTCCGTTTACTAACCCATATTACAGCATCCTTACCCAAGTCACAGGGTTTGCTCCAGTTTCTACTCTCTTCCATGACATTCTCTGATAATCAGAAAGACAAGGTTTGCCAAAATTCACCGAATTCCTTTCCAGACTCAGGGAAATTTTGATCAATCTACCCACCTACTGGTAACATTAAGGAGACCAGTTTCGAAACCTGAAGAATAGTTCTATGAACCTTCAAGCAGGTGGAATCATAAGCAGTCATAGTTAACGAAATAATCATCATCAGATTGGAAGTTTACCCACTGGAGAGGAATCAATTATATCCATCCCTTAGAAGGGAATCAACAGTTTCAAACTGAAACCTGTCACAATGTCCTGATATTCAATGCTACCAAATGTCGGTCTACCTAACCCTTTATGCGAAGCGTCATTGGAAGCACAAAGTCTCCTTTTTCCATTAAACAATGCCAGCTCTTGGTCATTACCAATTTCACCTTTTAGCTCCAGGAAGATTTTCTCACATTTTTCTCTTTAACTACTGATCGTATTACTTGATCTATTATAATTCCGCATCGGAATAAACTTAAGGTACTACTATAATCCATTCAAAGAGAAGAAGGAATTTAATATTCCTCTGAATCACATGCATCTAACGTTTCTGGTTCATCATTTAACTGAGTTGAATTAACTCTATACTCAGTCTCTGGCAGTAGTCTCATTACGAGTTCATCTTGACTCACTGGTCTTATCTTCCGGTAGGTTCTGAGATCATTGTCTTGCTTACTACTTCCTTATATAACTTTACCCAATCATGCTATCACTTTCCAATGTCTTTACTTTCTAAATGATTCATTCATAAAATGAACATTTCCCTGAATAAAACCACCTCATTAACCTCACTTTGGTTTCGTAAATTATAACCTATGACATCTGCCTTCTCGTGGCAAATTATTACTGACAATATTCATACTGATTCATTTATCAAATGATATGGCACTTACTGCCTCATTCTCAACTATTCCTAGGGACTCTGCTCCTCGTCCTATATCGCGGTCTTTGATAATCATACATCCCTCTAGCTCTTTCTTTGTTAAGATGAAAATCTCTAAGGATTCTCATCTATTTCCGTATAAGATCTCAAGTAATTCTTCCAATTCTTCTTTCTTGCTGGTACTACATCTGGTAGTCCGGCTATGAATTCAACATGCATCTTCAGATCTCTTAATAATATTTCGGTTCTTTATACTCACTTTTCTGAGCACCATATCTTAATCATCACAGTCATTCTGGCTGCGACCCTCATTACCCATGGGTAAGCTCCTTATCCTAACAGGATTTTCCTTATCTGCTGGAACCTCTTCCGGGTCTCCAGTAGGGTACTCCATCGAATTACCCGCTGATCTTCAGCATATAAAGCATCATCGCGCTGTTGCTTGTATGCCTCAAGGTCAGTCGCCTTACTCGTCGATACGATATCGAGCTAAGTTACTATCATTATACTTACGAGTTCCCATAAGGGTTTTATATGTCATCACTACACTAAGTAGTCCGACTATGAACTTGGCAAGAGTTCTTATTATCTTATTTAATTTACTGTTTTAACGTCACCTCATCACTGGGGTTTATAACGTACGCTCTGATACCACTTCTGTAACACCCCCAGATCCGGGGTCCGGGATCCGGTGGTTACGGTTTCCAATTCTGTCCACAACAATTGAACTTTCCTTAACATAAAATAAATTACGTCTCTATAACCCAACACAACAATATAAAACACACCCGTTATAGTCCCAGAGATGAAATCAGAGTAACAATCAAATTTTTATTAATCACATTATGAGTTCTTACAATCCAAAAGAATTTCAATATAAATACATACTCTTTGCCATCCATTTACATAAGTCATACTACACCATATTCTTGGTACTGAAAGAATAAATATATCCTACCAATAGCTTCTTCTTCAGCTCTGGTAGTCTCATCATCCTCGCCCGCGTCGAGTGCGCCTTGTGCGAGTCATCTGGTCTAGCTGTTGTTGTGATATAATAACAAAGCAAGGGTGAGCAGTAGCCCACCAACAATAATATATAACTGAATGATAATGTATAACAGTTCAAAAGTATCTTTCAAACCATATGCCATGCATTTACGGAAATGATACCAGTATAATATGAACGATGAAGTTACAAGGTAACTTGAAGTATTTGTTTGTAGAAATATCTGCTACATCAAAGTAAGCGAGATATTCTTATTGTTATTAAGAAGAGGAACTTGCAAGAAAAGGTTGCAATTCCAGTTATGACCCTTTTCCAACTCTGCCAACAGTAATCATGTTGCAGGAAATAAATAAATTTGGATGATGAACCAATGATGGAGTATTCACCGTGCCCGCTGTTCCAATCTTGATGATCAGTCGAGATCGTACAGCTCAATTTAGATTTACTACCGGTAGAAGGAAGAACTGACGGCTTTACTTGTATACCGCCTTACTAGCTCTCCCCGGCCAACGGTTGGGCCAAAGGGGATGGACCGGCGCTACTCGGCCTCTTACACGACTCCTAGTTCAAATAGAATTCATGATTCTGAATGTAACGTTCATCCCCCTTTCCCCAAGTATAATACTTGTTGATAAGACTCCACAAAGTAGTCGTATCTAGTTGGAAAGGAAAATTTACCAATAACTCCCAAGCTATTACTTGGTAACGGATATCAACTTGTTCCAGTAATCTTACCTCTCGAAAGATGAGAAGGTAAGCAACGACTTAATAAGTCAACAGCACCCGAGTTGTGAGTGAAGGGAATACTTTATGACCGGGAAGTCGACAAGATAAATAACATTTTCCAAGTAAGGTTCCCTTATTATTAAGGAGATAGACTCAAAGAAGAATGATGTCTGAGAACCTTTCTTGATATAAGCTTAATAATAATATGATTCCGAGGTATTTTCTGTAATAATCGAAGAAGATAAACCTTATCGAGGTTATTCTAAGTATGGAATAAATATTCAGAGAATATTTATTGAATTAAAATATTTAAAGAATATTTGGGAATATGAAAGAATATCTTTAATCAGAGTATTTCTCAAATAATCCCTGAAGAAATATCAGGAGAATATTTATTGAATAAATAAATATTTAAATGAATATTCAAAACAATATTCATTAATTAATAAGACCTGAAAAGAATATTTAAGGTAATATTCATAATTAATTAGGAATTTAAATGAATATTCAAAAGTAATATTCATTTAATGAATAATATCCTAAATGAATATCAAGTAATATTCATTTAGTAATCCAAGCCTTAAGGAATATTCGAGATAATATTCGATAATTAAATCAAGCTTCAGATGAATATTAAAATAATATCCATCAAGTATTTAATATCTTAAATGAATATTCAAAAGTAATATTTATTTATTAAAATAATATTCTAAAAGAATATCCAAATAATATTCATTTAATAGTCTCATCTTTAGAAGAATAATCGAAATAATAGTCGATAATCCATTCGACTCCGAATGAATATTGAGAAATATTATTCGTTGAATAGTTACGTTCAAATAATTATTTGAAGTAAGGATCGTTAAAATAATTAGTCTTGAACGAATATTCAAATAATATTCGTCGCCCAAATAATAGAAAATATTTACTTAAATATTTTCCTCCGAGGTAATCTCGATATATCAAGGAATATTGACTCCCGGTCTATTTTTGATTAATAAGATGTATACGCCCTTCTATGAGGGTCTTACAATAACCGGCTTATAACTGATATATAACTATCTAGCTTATAAGCCAACAATAACATTCAGGGAACAAGTATATCAATTCAACTTGAAAGTAGGCATGCATGCAATGGCATATGTATATCAGCAATCATATATATATATTTATTCAATCACAACAACAGCCTAAAAGAAGGGAATTGAAACTTGCCTGGTAGTCGAGTACGGTAAGGGGTAGCGGTAGCGGGTCCCGGTTCAGCTTGGTGATCTATAAATAGCCAAGGCATTCGGGATTAATCACTTAACATATTAAAAGTTAAGTTATACTTAATTCGAAACACGTTCTCGAGTTATCTCGTTATACCCCTTTTAGTGGATTACTTATTATCGCTGATCCGACCCGACATTCGTTCGTTAATACGACATGTCATTGTACTTATACTTGGGACATACTTAAGTCATATGAGTTCTAAAGTCGATCGTTACGAACCAATACTATACTCCGAGTTTTATCGCCCGGTTTTCTAAGTGTTTTACCGAAGTTATAAAAGAGTCGTCTTTTAGGGGTTCGTTCGCGTTTAACCTCGACTCGAACATTTTTAATAAATCGAAAAATGATCCTTTTGACATACGGTTTTCTTTCACACCTTCATTTTTACCTCTAGTATTTATTTACCAAGATTCGCCATGACTTTACATATTTTACGAGGGTTCAAATTCAGTTACGAATTCTCGGTAACCGGCCGTAACTCCTAAACCGTAAGTCCGTTTCACGTGATCTTTATATCAAAACGAAGCTTATAACATAAGCTATCCTAAAATGGCAGAAACGTTTCTGGTCAGTAGGGTCTTGATGTGAAAAATGGCATACAAAACATGATATTGTAAAATCGGGCATTATAACGGCTATGTTTACGCGTTTTCCAAAGTTTTTACACTTTATCTCGATCTAACAAAGATCAATCCAACCACACAAACGCATGATAATCATCATGACTAGTCTATCAACAACTCATCTCAACCATCTCATGGATCACAATCCAAACAACAACCATAATCAACTAATAACATAGATCTAAGCATAACATAGCATACTAACACTAAATCATCCATAAAACTCATAAAATCTCAAAATGGTACCAAGGGTTTTTGGAGCTTGTTACCTTCCTTGGAGAGTGAATAACACTTGGTAAGCCTTGTCTAGTCCTTAGATTACCTTAACAAAGCTTGGATCATCAAAACAAAACAAGAAATCAAAGTTAGTTTCTTAAAATCACTATTCACCCTAGGCTTGGATGATTTATTTGAAAATGGAAAGCATGGAGTTTGAAGCCAAGATTTCTAGGGTATCACTTTTATGAATTATAGGACTTACCATAAAAATTTGGAGATCAAACAATTGTGGAAGCTTGGACTTTGGATTTGGAATTTAGGGAGGAAGTCGAATGGAATGTTTTTGGAGGGGGAGAGAGTTGCTTGCTTGTTCTTGATCTTTTCCTTGTATTATTGTGTTGCCTTGGATAATATCTTGCTAAAGTAGCTTTATTAAAGTGCCTAGGTCATCCATGATGCAATCAAGAGACATGTGTTGCATTTTGAATGGTTTTCATGCTAAGTATTGGTTTGATATCTAAGTACTACTTCCATCTCCAAGTATGCTAGTTACTTTAAACCACTTGGTTGCTAGATATTTATTCTAGTAGCTTACACAAGACTCTTGCTTCCTCTGCTTGTTTCTGTGTCCAGTTATTACCCGTTTCGATTGATCGTTCGTGAGAATATTTCACGGATTTCTAATTAGGGTTTACCGGGAATCCTCTTTAATATTAATACTTTCATTCTCCATCTTTCATTCTAACTTTCCAATTTATATTCCTTAAATCCATTCGTTAAATACTTAAGGCTATCAGTGTCCAGGGAACTCTCGGAGAAAATAAAAGTGCGGTTTTTCAGAATCCGACAGCTTTTACATACACTTATTTTCCCCCTGGATCACTAATACGAACTCGGAAATTCGTTCCGAATGCTTCTGTATAGTGTCGTCTCATATTATTATATACTCCCACCAAACACTATTCATTCTGTATTCTTTACTTGTTCTCTTAGGGTGGTACAATTGTCCGTATTCTCTTTCGATCGTTCCTTAACCTTTTTACGGAACTACTGGATTAATCGTTATTGATCTGGATGACATGAGGGTATTCTCCTGCTTGAAATTGCCATATATTATTCCCTTAGAAGATAGATTATTCTTACCTATGTTGTTACCCTTTAGCATTCTTCAAGACATAGAAATAATAAAGTCGAATTCCATTCATTCTTTCCAAATATCAATTATTACATTGTAGCCATAACCACTCCTCAGTGGTTTCCTACCTTCATTCTTAAATCAAATATAATAACATCCCAAAATATCAAATCCTCAAAGTTAATATCTCAATTCTTGGATTATAATAATATTTAATCCACTGTCCGGTCAAATATTATAGCGAAAAAGAATTTGGAATTTCTGAATTCCGATCGTCTCTGCATTCACTTATTTCCTCCGCGTATTACTAATATGACTTCGAAACATCCATATCACGTCCCGTACATAGGGTGGCGTGAAAAGTTTTCCAACTTACAAAATCACTATTCATCCACCAAATTACTATGCACGTACAGAAAACACTATGCACGTACGGGAAACACTATGCACATACGGGAAATACTATGCACGTATGGGAAACACTATGCACGTACTCATTTCCCTTCAAGGATCCATTAGCTCCTTCCTGGATGGTAGATTATTCTTATCTAGGTCCTCAACCATCGAATTACTCTATTCTGACAATATACCAATGCATCAGGATCATTGTCCCAAGCAATATCCATTCATTACAATCATTGTTCTTTGAAACCACCATTCATTAGAGCTGGTGACCTTGTTGTCGGAATCATTGTTCTTCATTTTATCATTACTTAATAAAAAGTTTTAATTATATCCAAAATTTGGGGTTCTTACACGAAGTTTCTCAATCCGGCTGGTTTCTTACTTACATTTCCTGTTTTCGTCCAATATCACTTCATCATTGTATTTCTACAATCAATCGCGATAACCGGGGTCTGTCCACCAACCCATGTAGCGGCTACCTTACCCAATTCACGGGGTTTGCCCTAGTTTCTACTCTCTTCCATGATGTTCTCTGATAATCAGAAAGACAAGGTTTGCCAAAATTCGTTGAAGTTCTTCCCAGAATTAGGGAAATTTTGGTCAATCTATCCATCGACTGGTAACACTAAGGAGACCAGTTTCGAAACATGAAGAATAGTTCTATGAACCTCCTAGTAGGTAGAACCGTAAGCAGTCACAATTAACGAAATAATCGTCATCGGGTTGGAAATTTAACCCCTGGAGAGGAACCAATTATATACATCCCTTAGAAGGGAATCAACAGTTTTAAACTGAAACTTGTCACAACGTCCTGATACCTATATGTCCTGATATTCAATATTACCAAATGTCAGTCTACCTGACTACCAGTCTCAGAAGGAACATTACCGTCGGAGTTGGTTGTTCCACAAAAATTGGCACTACTAAGGCCATCCGAACCTGGTGAACCATGCTGTCCGAATGCATCCGCAAGTACTTTGTCGTGCTGCGCAAGCATACATCATAATCCTTTATGCGAAGCGTCGTTGGAAGCACAAAGTCTCCTTTTTCCATTAAGCAATGCCAACTCTTGGTCATTACCAATTTCATCTTTTAGCTCCAGGAAGATTTTCTCACATTTTTCTCTTTAACTGCTGATCGTATTATTGGATCCATTATAATTCCGCGTCGGAGTAAACTTAAGGTAACTACTATAATCCATTCAAAGAAAGAAAGAATTTAATATTCCTCTGAGTCACATTCATCTAACGTTTCTGGTTCATCATTTCACTGAGTTAAATTAACCCTATACTTAGTCTCTGACAATAGTCTCATTACGAGTTCATCTTGACTCACTGGTCTTATCTTCCGGTAGGTTCTGAGATCATTGTCTTGCTTACTACTTCCTTATATAACTTTATCCAATCATGCTGTCACTTCCCAATGTTTTCACTTTCTAACTGATTCATTCATAAAATGGACATTTTCCTGAATAAAACAACTTCATCAACCTCAATTTGGTTCCATAAATTACAACCTATGACATCTGCCTTCTCATGGCGAATTATTACTGACAATATTCATACTTATTCTTTTATCAAATGATATGGCACTTACTGCCTCTACTCAACTATTCCTAGGGACTCTGCTCCTCGCCTTATATCGATGCCTTTGATAATCATACATCCTTCTAGCACTCTTTTCGTTAATATGAAAGTCTCTAAAGATTCTCATCTATTCCCGTATAAGATCTCAAGTAATTCTTCCAATCCGTCTTACTTGCTGGTACTACCTCCAGTAGTCCAGCCACGAATCCAACATGAATCTTCAGTTCTCTTGCTAATAGCTTAGTTCTTTATGCCCACTTTTCTGAGCACTATGCCTTAATCATCTCAGTCTTTCTGGCTACAGCCCTCATTCCTCGAGGTAAGCTCCTTATCCTAACAAGATTTCCCTTATCCGCTGGAACCTCTTCCGGGTCTCCAGTAGGATACTCTATTGAATTTACCCGCTGATCTTCAGCATATAATAAATCATCATCGCGCTGCTGCTCGTATGCCTCAAGGTCTGTTTCCTTACTTGTCGATGCGATATCGAGCTAAGTTACTATCATGATACTTAAGAGTTCCCATAAGGGTTTTATACGTCATCACTACCTTAAGTAGTCCGACTATGAACTTGGCAAGAGTTCTTATTATCTTAGTGAATTTATTGTTTTAACGTCGCCTCATCTCTGGGGTTTATAACGTACGCTCTGATACCACTTCTGTAACAGCCCCAGATCCGGGGTCAGGGATCTGGTGGTTACGGTCTTACATCCATTCATAATACTTGACTTGAGTCCACAATAAATAAATCACATGCTGTGACCCCACAATAATATCCACTCACACACACAACAGTTATAGTCCCAGAGATGAAATTGAAACAAGTCCATAATATCAGAGTTTACGAATAAAAGTTATTACAAGCCAAATGATATGTTTAAAGGTTTTGTCGTTGATTAACGTTAATGTTACATATAAATAGACTGATAAACAAAAGCTGCCTATCTATGCTACCTCAGCAATGGCAGCAAGGACATCAGCGGGTAGTCCTCGAACGACGGTAACCTGCTTGCGCCGAGTGCACCTGGCGCGGGCCATCTGTCCTAGCTGTTGTTGTGATAAAATAACTGAACAGTGATACATATATACGACAGTTCAAAATATCCTTTGAAATCATATGCCATGCATTGATGAAGTTATTGCCAGTATAATATAAAGGATGAAGTTACCAGGTAACTCAAAGTATTTGTTTGTAGAAATATATGCTACATCAAAAGTAAGCGAGATATTCTCATTGTCATTAAAAGAGGAACTTGCATGAAAAGATTGCAATTCCGGTTATGAACACTTTTCCAGCTCTGCCAACAGTAATCATGTTGCAGGAAATAAATAAGTTTGGATGATGAACCAATTATGGAGTATTCACCGCTCCCGCTGTTCCAATCTTGATGATCAGTCGAGATCGTACAGCTCAAATTAGATTTACTACCGGTAGAAGGAAGAACTGACGGCTTTACTTGTATACCGCCTTACTAGCTCTCCCCGGCCAACGGTTGGGCCAAAGGGGATGGACCGGCGCTACTCGGCCTCTTACACGACTCCTAGTTCAAATAGAATTCATGATTCTGAATGTAACGTTCGTCCCCCTTTCCCCAAGTATAATACTTGTTGATAAGACTCTACAAAGTAGTCGTATCTAGTTGGAAAGGAAAATTCATCAATAACTTCCAAGCTATTGCTTGGTAACGAATATCAACTTGTTCCAACAATCTTACCCCTCGAAAGATGAGAAGGTAAACAACGACATAATAAGTCAATAGCACCCGAGTTGCGAGTGAAGAGAATACTTTATGACCGGGAAGTCGACAAGATAAATAACATTTTCCAAGTAAGGTTCCCTTATTATTAGGGAGATAGACTCAAAGAAGAATGATGTCTGAGAACCTTTCTTGATATAAGATTAATAATAATATGACTCCGAAATATTTTTCGTAATAATCGAAGAAGATAACCCTTATTGAGGTTATTCTTAGTATGGAATAAATATTCAAAGAATATTTATTGAATTAAAAATATTTAAAGAATATTTAGGAATATGAAAGAATATCTTTAATCAGAGTATTTTTCAAAATAATCCCTGAAGAAATATTAGGAGAATATTTATTGAATAAATATTTAAATGAATATTCAAAATAATATTCATTAATTAATAAGACCTGAAGGGAATATTTAAGACAATATTCATAATTAATTAGGAATTTAAATGAATATTCAAAGAGTAATATTCATTTAATGAATAATATTCTAAATGAATATCAAGTAATATTCATTTAGTAATCCAAGCCTTAAAGAAATATTTGAGATAATATTCGATAAATAAATCAAGCTTCAGATGAATATTAAAATAATATTCATCAAGTAATTAATATCCTAAATGAATATTCAAAAGTAATATTTATTTAATAAAATAATATTCTAAATGAATATCCAAATAATATTCATTTAGTAGTCTCATCTTTAGAAGAATATTCGAAATAATAATCGATAAATAATTCGACTCTGAATGAATATTATAAAATATTATTCGTCGAATAGTTACGTTCAAATAATTATTTGAAGTAAGGGTCGTTAAATAAATAATCTCGGACGAATATTCAAATAATATTCGTCGCCCGAATAATGGAAAATATTTACTTAGATATTTTCTTTTGAGGTAATCTCGATATGTCAAGAAATATTGACTCCCGGTCTATATTTGATGAATAAGATGTATACACCCTTCTCTGAGGGTCTTACAATAACCGGCTTATAATTGATACGATAGCTATCTAATTTATAAGCCAATAACAATTAGGGAACAAGCATAATGATATAACTTGAAAATAGGCATGCATGCTATGGCATATTATAACAGAAAACATACTTATATGTTCAATCACAACAACAGCCTAAAAGAAGGGGATTAAAACTTGTCTGGTAGTCGAGTACGGTAAGGGGTAGTGGTAGCGGGTCCCGGGTCAGCTTGGTGATCTATAAATAGCCAAGACATTCGGGATTAATCACTTAAAACTTTAAAGGTTAAGTTATACTTAAATCGAAACACGTTCTCGAGTTATCTCGTTATACCCCTTTTAGTGTATTTCTTTTATCATCGATCCGACCCGACATTCGTTCGTTAATACGACATGTCACTGTACTTATACTTGGCATATACTTAAGTCATATAAGTCTGAAAGTCGATCGTTACGAACCAATATTATACTCTGAGTTTTATCGCTCGTTTTCTAAGTGTTTTAACGAAGTTATAAACGAGTCGTCTTTTAGGGGTTCCTTCGCGTTTAATCTCGATTCGAATATTTTTAATAAATCGAAAAACGATCCTTTTGACATACGGTTTTCACTCACGCCTTCCTTTTTTCCTCTAGTATTTATTTACCAAGATTCATCATGACTTTACATATTTTATCGGGGTTCAATTTTAAGTACGAATACTTGTTTACGGCTCCGAACCACTTTTATGAATTTTATCGTAACTCCTAAACCGTAAGTCCGTTTCACGTGATCTTTGTATCAAAACGAAGCTTATAACATAAGCTATCCTAAAATGGTAGAAAATTTTCTGGACAGTAGGGCCTTGATGTGAAAAATGGCATACAAAACATGATATTGTAAAATGGGGCATTATAACGGCTATGTTTACGCGTTTTCCAAAGTTTTTACACTTTATCTCGAACTAACAAAGATCAATCCAACCACACAAACACATGATAATCATCATGACTAGTCTATCAACAACTCATCTTAACCATTACATGGTTCATAAACCAAATCATAATCATAACAACTACTAACATGGATCTAAACTTATAATAACATACTAATCACTAAATCATCCATAAATCTCATAAGATCTTAAAATAACACCAAGGGTTTTCAAGTATTATACCTTCCTTGGTGTGTCTAGGAGTCTAACAAGCCTTGATCTAGTCCTTGGATCACCTTAATATAGCTTAGAGCAACAAAGATAACCAAGAAAACAAAGTTAGTTTCTAAGGGTTACTATTCATCATCACTTTTGTAAAAATCATAGAAAATAGAAAAATAAGAGTTTGTCCCTCAAATTTTTACCACATCTTGGCCTCTTCATAAGCTTTGTTTTGAGTCCTAGATCATCAGATTTGAAGCTTCCTAGCTAGGGTTTTGAGCCCCCTTTCTCCTCTGGACAGAAACTGTCAAGCACAGATCAGTTTGGCTTCTTCAACTTTGAGCATGGATTTGACTAGGCTATGCTACTTTGTTGGACATGAAATTTTGAGCGAATATTACTCATAGAGTGGAGAGGCTATGGTTAAAATTTGGTGATTTTATCATGGATAGAAATAGAGATATGAATTTGTCTTTGGAGAGTGTTTCTGCTGGACAGTTTGAGAGAATGAGAGGAATGGAGTTTGTTTTGCTTGCTTTGATCTCATCCTTGTCCAAAATGCATTATTGATGATAATATCTAGCACAAAGCTACTTTATTAAAGTGCTTTGCTCATATATGATGCAATCCAAGGGACAAGTGTTGTGATTTTGTGGTGGAAATGTGTCATGCAAGCTAACTAAGTGATTTGGTTTCTAAAGATGCTAGTTACTTTGTAACTACTTAGTTACTTGATCTTATCTATTTGCACATGCATGTATCTTGGCTCTCTACTTGTCTCTTTGTCCGGTTATTACTTAATTTGATTGATCGTTCGGAGGAATAACTCATTCGTTTCTAGTTAGGGTTTTACCGGAAACCGTCTTAATATTTATACTATCATCCTCCATTCTCTTTAATAATTCTTGAACCTATTTTCCTTAAATCCCTTCAATAATTCCTTAAGTCTTTCAGTGTCCAAGGAAATCTCGGGGAAAATAAAAGTGCTATTTTTCAGAATCCGACAACTTTTACATACACTCTTTTTCCCCCTGGATCACTAATACGAACTCAGAATTTCGTTCCGAATACTTCTATATAGTGTCGTCTCATATTATTCTATACTCCCACCAAAACACTATTCATTCTTTATTCTTTACTTATTCCCTTAGGGTTGTACAATTGTCCGTATTCTCTTTCGATCGTCCCTTAACCTTTTTACGGAACTACTGGATTAATCGTTATCGATCTGGATGACATGAGAATATTCTCCTGCTTGGAATTGCCATATCTTATTCCCTTAGGAGATAGATTATTCTTACATATGTTGTCACCCTTTAGCATTCTTCAAGACATAGAAATAATAAAGTCGAATTCCATTCATTCTTTTAAAACATCAACTATTACATTGTAGCCGTAGCCACTATTCATTCTTACATCATTAAATAAATAAAAGTTTTAATTCTACCCAAAATTTGGGTTCTTACAACCGTCGACGTGTAATTTCCAGTATTTGCCCCTTTCCGGCTCCGAAACTGTTGGCAGTACCTCAGTTGTTGTAAACGAGCATTCTGTTACAAAGTCTGCTAGGGCCTGAGCTCTGATCGCGGTCCTAGGCACATAGACCAGGTTGTACTGGCTTAGTTCCACAGTCCAGTTGATCAATCGTCCCGAAAAATCGAGCTTATGAAGTATTTTCCTGAGCGGTTGGTCTGTGGTTACTCTAATTTCCCGGCCTTGGAAGTAGTTGCGGAGTTTGCGGCTCGCCATGACAAGTGCCAATGCCGTTTTTTTGAATGTTGGGATAGCGGATCTCCGCATCTTTGAGTACTTGACTCACATAGTAAATGGGCCTTTGTTCATTGATCTCCTCTTTGACTAAACCGCTCCTACTGCTTTGTCAGATCCGGATAGGTAGAGCGACAACGGTTCAGAAGGTGCTGCGACTGCGAGCAACGGTGCCGAAGATAAGTACTCTTTTAAATCCTGAAATTCTTTCTGGCACTCGTCCATCCATGAGATGGTATTGGTGGTTTTAGCTCCTTTTAGAGTGTCAAAGAAGGGTAGGCACCTGTCTGCTAGCTTAGAGATGAATCTGCGTAGTGCGGCCAATCTTCCCGTGAGCTTTTGAACTTCTTTGAGTGTTCGTGGTGGCTGCATTTCCGCTATAGCCTTTATCTTTCCAGGGTTGGACTCTATGCCTCGGTGTGAGATGAGAAAACCAAGGAAC
The DNA here is from genome assembly GCA_036435485.1 of Saposhnikovia divaricata. NCBI lineage: Eukaryota > Viridiplantae > Streptophyta > Magnoliopsida > Apiales > Apiaceae > Saposhnikovia > Saposhnikovia divaricata. Next base: position 94,771,570 of record CM071596.1, read on the forward strand.
TTGCCGGCGTCTAGGCCGAACATGCACTTATCCGGGTTTAGCTTCATTTCGTGCTCGCGGAGGGTGGCCAAGCATTCTCTTAAGTCATCAAGATGTGATGCGGCGAGAAGTGATTTGACAATGAGGTCGTCCACATACACTTCCATGTTCCTGCCCAGTTGTTTGCCAAAGATTTTGTTCATGACCAGTTGGAAAGTGGCCCCGGAGTTTATTAGGCCGAAAGGCATGACCTTGTAGCAATAGACGCCTCTGTGGGTGACAAAGGCCGTCTTTTCCCTGTCTTCCGGGGCCATTTTAATCTGGTTGTACCCTGAGAAGGAATCCATGAATCTCAACATTAGGTGTCCCGCTCTGGCGTCAATGAGTTGGTTTATGGAGGGTAGCGGGTAGGGATCCTTAGGACATGCGGCGTTCAAATCCGTGTAGTCGACGCACATTCGCCACTTGCTGTTGGCTTTTTTTTACTAGGACTACATTGGCGACCCATTTCGGGTAGGTGACTTCGTAGATTAAATCCGCGTCAAGGAGCTTGTCTATTTCAGCGTCGATGGCCCGTTGTCTTTCTGGCGCTACATACTTTCTTTTCTGGATCTTGGGCTTCTTGTCGGGGTTTACATTGAGCTTGTGCACCGCCATGGATTCGTCTAGGCCTTGCATATCTTTGGGGCTCCACGCGAAGACATCGGCATACTGCCGTAGGAGGTCTGTTAAGTCTTTCTTGAGAATGGGATCGATCCCCGCTCCAATACTGACGCATTTCTTAGGATCATCTGGAGAAATTTGGACTTTCTCCGTGGGAACGGCGGGTATTTCTGCTTGCTTTTCCTCTCTTTTCAAACATTTTTTGAGGTTGGCGTCCATGCGTGGTGCTTCTTTTGTTTCTGGGCCATGTTCGTCAACGAGTTGTACCTCTTTTCTTTTCTTGTTGTTGGCACGCTGATGCTCCGCGTGTCTTCTTCTTTTTTCTTTCTTTTTCTGGGCGGCCTGTTCCTTGCGAATATTGTTGGGCTCGGTGGCGGCCATAGTTAGGGCGATGCCGTAGCACTTCTTCGAGGTTTCGGAGTCTCCCTTTATTTCTTCTACTCCGTTGAGAGTGGGGAATTTGATTTTGAGATGAGGGGTGGAGGTGACTGCTTTGAGAAGGTTGAGAGTTGGTCGTCCCAGAATCATGTTGTACGAGGAAGTGGTGTTGATGATGTAGAACTTGACTAGGCGGCAAACCTGTCATGGTGAGGAGCCGAAATAGACTGGCAGGCATGCGATGCCCGCAATGGGAACAGCATTGTGGCCGAAGCCATAAAGGGGTGTTTCTTCCGGGTGCTCTTCGAGCTTGTAGTTGCCATCCAGTTTCAGGCGGTCCCAGGTGTGTTTGAAGCAGATATCGACAGAGGAGCCGTTGTCGACTAATATCCGCTTGACTTCGTTATTCGCTACGTCCAAAGAGACGATTAGGGCCTCAGTATGGTCGGGGTTGGTTCCTTCATAATCCGCGTCGGTGAAGTTGATGATGTTTGGAGGCCTTTTCTGGATGGTGTGGACTTCGCGTCCGACTCTGGGCGGGGTTGTGTGTTCGCCGGAAACAGTATTGATGACGTTTTTCTCGCTTCGTCGTGAGGTTGACGGATCCTGTACATGCCTAGGCAGGTACTGATTCAGGTTGCCCAACTTCAGTTGCCTTTCTAGGAAGTATTTTTGGGCATAGCAGCTTTCGGTTGTATGCCCATGAGTGGAGTGGTGGTCGTAGTGTTTGTTTCGAGGGCGGTCGTCTGGGTTCGTTAACATTGGCGGTGGCGGAAGGTAGAAAGGTTTTCCCTTGATTTCTTTCAGGATCTCGGCGCGGGGCACTGTAAACCGCGTCCACTCAGGTTCTGGACGCCTGTCGGGTCTGGCCGCAGGTGTGGGGCCGAGCCTTTCCCTTATGGGGACGTGGGTTGTTCTTGTTTGGGGGCGGGAGCAGGAGGCCCATGGGTGGTTTGTACTTGTTGTGGAGCAGGAGTGGTTTTCTGGTAGGAAGTGAATCTCTCCATCTGAAAGTAGGGTTGTCTTTGTGGCGGTGGTGCCCTTGATTGTTTAAGTACATTTAATGATTTGATTTCATTAATGGCTTGAGCTACAAGGTCGTAAGCCTTGGCGAGTGTTGTGGGCTTGGCTTCCATTAACTTGCAAACATACTTTTCACATTCGTAGGGGTTAAGGCCTCTTCTTAGGTGTACCAAAGCCTTAGTTTCATTGACGTATACCACCTTGTTCACCGCTTCTTTAAAGCGGTCGATAAATTGTTAGAGGGTTTCTCCGTTTCTCTGAGCGATTGTCTCGAGGAATACAGTGTGCACCTCGTGTTGTTGATTTGCCTTGAACTTGTTGAGGAAAAGTTGCTTGAATTCCCTCCAGCTGTCTACGGACCGGCTTGGTAAGCGACAGAACCACCTCTGCGCCCCGATCCGGAGGGCTGCTGCGAAGAAGCGGCAGCGGGTTAGGTCATTATATTCGTGGTGGAGGGCTAGCTGGTCGAAGTAGTTCAAATGTTCCTCGGGGTCTCCCATTCCGTCGAAGGAGTTGAAGCTATAATGCTTGATGTTTTTCTGTTTGTGTTCGGATTCGAGTCTTTGGATGAAAGGCGATGCTCCTGTTTCCGGCTCGCTTGGGCCTTCGAGCTTTTTCTTGAATTCCATGAGACTGTGGAGCATGTCCGCGGTAATAGGCTGTGCGCTGCCAGCCTCGGGTGCAGGGCTGGGCGATCTATCTCTATGGGCCTGCCTTTCGTATTCTTGCATGGCCTTCTCGTAGGCGGCTTTCTTTTCTTCGATTGTTTTTCTTAGGTCCCGCTCTCTGCGGTTATGTTCCAACGTTTTGGGCTTGTGTTGTTTTCCGCCGTGGTCTTTGTGGTTGGTGTTTTGTGAGGGTCCGAGCCGTGAGAATGCGGAGTTGGCCCTTCGCGGGCGACTGTTGGCCTCGCTGCGGTCATCCGGTGGTGGTGGCCGTCAAGCACCTCCGGCGTGAAAATAAGTAATCGGAATAATGATAACCAAGCAGATGGGTAATACCGAAATGTATGGTGTGAGTTTGTGAGGTGCTTGGGAGTGTTTGCTTAGAGTGCTTATGCGTTCTGTTCGTGAGGGCGTGTGTAAATTGCTCTTGTGTATGTGAGAAGTTATATGTCTGAGAGATTGTGTGTTTATGAATGAGGTGCAAGAAGCTTATTTATAGGTAGAAACCTTCCGACAACTGTGGTGTACGTGTCAGTACGGCTCCGCAATTGTCGGCCTGGATTTACCTGACTCAGCCGTAAAGCTGTCCTTTTGCGAGCGTCCCGCCGTCGGGTACACGGATGGGATGTCTGCCGTGGCGGCAGGTTTAGCTTTGCTGTCCCCTGTGCAGCTTTTGTCGGCGGCCGGGGGTGACTTTGCTTTCTCTGTTGTCGTCGTCTGCTGTGTTGACATCTGTCAGGAGGGTCGCACTCTTTTGTGTAGTTTAAGGTTGTCATTGCTGGCGGGTGTTCCTGAGCGGGTTGTCCCCGCGGGCGGAGGCTACTGTTGCCGCTGGACACGTGGCGTCAGCTGCCGCTGTTGGGAGTGGGTACCTATCAACCAGAAAAATTGCACCAAAAGAGACCAATCTCATCACCTTTCTTAAGTCCTCTTTCAGACACGAACTGCCTTCTCCAATTAGTTAACAAAACATAACATTCACTATAACCATGTTGCTTCATTGTCAACACATATTCTTTCTCTCTATCACAATCCCACACTTTCACCGAAACCCCATCCCTATCACCTAGTCCCTATACATACTCAAATCTTCCGGCCCTTTCCCACATTTTAACAATATGTTGTTGCACCAATCTTTTCGAGATCATAAGCCTACAAGTATGATTCACATCACTCTGTTGAAGAACTTTCTTGATCTTCCAAGGATCATCATACAATTTGAGTTTAGTACATACCCCATTGAGTTTCTCCTCAGCTTCTTCCTCCTTTGTATAAAACCTGTATTTTTTGAATTTTTTCGCCCGTATCAAATTTTCTTGATCACCATATTCATAAGTACACATCTTTCTCTTGTTGTGATTCTTGAAATTCATATCATTAGTAGTACTGGTAATAGAATTTAATCATAAATTTAAATCAATGGCTTCATTGTAGTGTTTCTTGGATGGACAAAACACAACAAGGGCTTGCTGTTTGGACATTATGTATGGGGATGTAAGTATGTGCGCATAAGCTGAATAGTGAATATGATAATGGAGGAGTTGGTTTGTATATATAGGAAATTTAGCGAACAAAATTAATAAAATGCGGATCCTATTGAATGTTGGAAAATCTATGTTATGATAATGGAGGAGTTGGTTTGTATATATAGGAAATTTAGCGAACAAAATTAATAAAATGCGGATCCTATTGAATGTTGGAAAATCTATGTTAGCACTTACTCCCTCTGTTTCAATATAAGTTTCTCATTCCAGATGTCGGGATTGTTCATGACACTAGACAAATTACTAATTTACGTCTAATATATAAGACAAAATATAGTCATGAGTGATCTTGTTGGATTCGTATTTATGAGTACTTTAATACAGTGAGGTTTTTATATTTAATACTAATACGAAATTCAAGATATTAACGATTAAAAATGTATGTTAGCAAACGTGTCAGAAGGAAATAGGAAACTTATTTTGAAACGGAGGGAGTACCATATAGACAAGCCAGCCAGGTTGTTTTAATATAACTTGAGCCCCAATCTTGGAAAACGTGCTTCAACTCTGTAATATTAGATATATATGTAACATAGAAAATGTTGATTTTATAATTTTCTTACTCATAAAAATTTGAAAAATGTAAATAAAAATTGATGATTTTATTTTACTCATGTTTGTATTTAATTTTTTAATTACTTTATTATATATATATATATAATAATAATAATAATAATAATAATAATAATAATAATAATAATAATAATAATAATAATAATAAATAGGTAATACATCGAATAAATTTCTTATTTTATACTCCCTCTATCCCCACTGATTCTTTACATTGGGGAACGTAATTCTGGCACAGGTTTTAAGGTGCATTTGGCGGATAATTCCATAACTTATTTTTAAAATTTTCTTTTTTTGTAGAAAAATAGAATTGTTCTAATTTTATAAAAAAAAGAAAATTTTAAAAATAAGTTATGCAACTAAACTTTTTAAGAACCTTAAATACGTGTCAAGCACTGAAAAAAACTCTAAAGAAATGGGAGGAATAGAGGAAGTATATATTAACATACTTTTTCGTTTTTTTTATATACCATAAAAATAATAAATAAGTAATATGTGGAACAAATTTATAATTTCATATATGTTAACATACTTTTTCATTCTTTTATATACAATAATAATAATAATAATAATAATAATAATAATAATAATAATAATAATAATAATAATAATAAATAAGTAATATATTTTTTTGATATTGATTAGACTTCTTATTTCATATTTTTTTAACTAAAAAATAGGTACAGACACTAGTTTTGACTATAATAAAATAGTATAGATTTCAAAATATTTTGATTGTGTACTAAAATTAAAATTTTTAAAAAATATATATGTTAAAAAAATGTAATTCAAAAGACAATAAAAAATTTTAATTTTTATTAAATGATCAAAACAACTTGAAATGCTTGCAAAATTAAAGCATTATATTTAAAAACCCAAGTATGAAATTTCGGGTGTTGGTTCTTATTATCCCAATTTGGAATCAAAAAATCTTAAATTTCACAACTCACAAAAAAGGTCCTATTATCACAAAAAAACGTAACTTAATGTTGGGTTTCTTAAAAATATATTTTCAAGTGACGTTTTTGCCCTTTTATTTTTCAAAACGTGGATTTAAAAAAAAAAAAGAGAAACGCAACATTAAGTTATGTTTTCTATGTTTACCCCTACGGATAGAAAACGCAACAGGCAGTTGCGTTAATGTCCCAGGATCAGAAACGTTACCCAATCTTATGTTTTTTTTTACATATATAAAAGGGCCTTTCTTTTGGAACGTGAGTTTTTGATTAGGGCTGAGTATTCGGTTCGGTTAACCAAATATCGAACTGAAATAATTAAAATAATTTGGTTCGATTAACCAAACCGAAGTAATTCGGTTTTAATTTGGTTATGATTTTTTGTGTGTTTCGATTTTTCAATTTTTTTAACGAATTAATAGAAAAACCCGAATTAACCAAAATATATTAAAAAAACAAAATTAATATATATATATATATATATATATATATATATATATATATATATATATATATAGAGTTGCACTCCATAGCAAACACGTTATATAACAAAAATAAAGAACACCTCATATCTAATATAATTTAAGAGTTCCGTCATAGCACCCAATACAAAAAGTTATTATATTTTTACCCTCTAGCAAACCAGCAAAAAAAAATAAAAAATTGAAAATTTATTGTTCACCTGATGACGTCATCAGGTGAACAGTATTTTTCATTTTTTTTTTGCAGACTTGCTAGAGGGTAAAAAAATAATAACTTTTTGTATTGGGTGCCCCTGACGGGGCCAAAGGATCTCATAGATCTAAGGTGTTATTTGTTGTTTGTTATATAAGAATGTTCTGTATGGAGCAAAGACCTATATATATATATATAGAGTTGCACTCCATGAAGAACACCTTATATAAAGAACAATAAAGAACACCTCATATTTAATTCAATATAAGAGTTCCGTCATGACACCCAATACAAAAAGTTCTTATTTTTTTATCTTCTATCCATTTAGCAAAAAAAAAATTAAAATATTTTTTTTGGAGAAATCACTGTTCATGATGACATCAGCAGTGACGTCATCATGAATAGTGATTTTTTTCAAAAAAAATTTTTTTTTAAATTTTTTTTGCCGGATGGATAGAAGATAAAAAATAAGAACTTTTTGTATTGGGTGCCCCTGGCGGGGCCAATGGATCTATTGGAATAATTGATTTTATAGTGTTCTTTATTGTTTGTTATATAAGAGTGTTCTGTATGGAGTAAAGGCCTATATATATATAGGGTCTTGTTCTAATAGAAACTAACTTAGAATAGAAACTAGAAACTAAACCTAAATTAAATATTTCAAGCTAATCTAATGACCAAATTAGGGGTACTCCAATACAAAAAACGTTTAAAATTATTGTCTCTATTCAACAAAAATATAAAAAAAATCAAAAATTTTTTTAAAAAAGTTACTGTTCACGTGATGACGTGGCACGTGAACAATAACTTTTTTTTAAAATTTATTTTTATTTATTTTTATATTTTTGTTGAATAGAGCCAAGAATTTTAAACGTTTTTTGTGAAGGTGCCCCTAGCGGGGCCATTAAAATAAATGAAATATAATTTATTTAGTGTAGGTTTCTAGTTTTTATTCTAAGGTTGGTTTCTATTTGAACGTTAGCCTATATATATATATTTATATCATATATGTAAAAAAATATTAAATTTGGCTTATATATATCTATATATATAATATATATAAATTTATTATACATTATATATATATATATATATATATATATATATATATATATATATATATATAAATTATTGTATATATTTATATCATATATTTATATCAAATTCCCTTTTTTATTTCGGTATTCGATTTTAACCGAAATATTAAATTCGGTTCGGTAAAATAACCGAAACTATTTCGGTTCTTAATTCGAATATGATTTTTGAGCTATTCGATATTTCGGTTATTTCGATATTCATTATTTCGGTTCGATTATAATCAAATAATCAGCCCTACTTTTGACTTCAAATTATGATATTTTGGACCATTTCTCCGAAATTTCATGGATTATCTATCCATGAATTTATAATTTAATAATACAGGAGAAAGAAAATTTTATTTCTTGGGATGTGAACAATAGTGGTATCACTGATTTGCATGCTGCCCATAAATTACTAATCTTGCTCAAAAGTCGGATAGTAGTTCAATGGAAGAAAATGAAAGATTAAAGAGCGATTAAGCTGACAACCAAGATGTAAACAAGAACTTGCAGTAACTGAAGTCCAGTAACAGCGCCTTCATATCACTTCACTAGCCAAAAGCATTTGTCAAGAAACAACAGTACCTAACAACTGAACCTACAATGTCATTGTCAAATCATAAAAACCCTTCTAACAACAAAAATATGCCACTATGAAAAACCCGAAATGCTGATTTTGTTACATCTACTACTACTTAAGTCCAAACTCTAACATCTACCAACAAGCCACCTCAAGTTGTTTATACAGATCGAGTGACCATTCCATCGCAGCAGCAACTGCAGATACATGAGCTTGCTCAATTTCAGTGTTCGGATCCCTCATACCTGGACATGTTGGGGACAACCTAGCCATTTCCGAGTCGGGGGCAACATCTGGGCCTGCACTTAGGGGCAAATGAATTTTCTGTGGGTTGAACATTAAAATCATGGTCAGCTTCTGCATCTGGACTGTTTTTTGTCTTCCAATCACCATACACAAAACTGCATGCAACGGCCTGCAACGAATGATTGTCTCATCATGCACTGTGTCGACTTAAAAAAGCATGAAATTTTTTGAGAAACACCACAGGCATATGAATAGATGGATGAGAGAAGGACAATGATGGAAAACCTGAACGAAGCTTGCCTCAATAAGCCTTCCCCAACTGCACCACCTAACTCGTGTCCATCAGGACTGCAGACGGATATACTTAAAATAACCCGTCCAATTGTGAAGGCCACCTTTTTCAGAGAGCAAGTACGAACTAGGCAAAGTATTTGAAAACGGGCCTATGGAAAGAAAAGGACCTAATAAGTTTAATGATAGAATCAGAAGCGGACATTATATATTTACTTGAGTTAGGAAAGCCACTTGGGCGAATGCAAATAGAGCAGAAGCTTTGCTGGAGTAGAAAGTTTAAAATGCAAAAGATTCTTAAAATAAACAACTTAAATTACTATTCATTACTATTTATCCTGCAATCACTTGTACACACAAGTAACGATCTAAGAAAGAAAACAAAAGAAGAAAGGACCACAATTATCATTTGAACAATTTAGGATCGCAAGAACAGTTATAAAAATCAGGTAGATCCTTGTTTTGTATAAGACACCCATTTACTTGAAGCCTAGACTGCTAGGGGGATAATAATCAATAGTGCCTCAATCTGCATTACTTCCTGTCCCTGAACAGAAGCGTGTATATTTTCTACTTCAGTTGTTAATTTTGAATCATCTAAAGACCTCAAATATAGTTGTAATGATGAACCATGCAGGCAGCTAATTCGACTTTGACATGTCATATGCAGGTCTGACCAATAAAAGTATAAACACAATTAACAGGTTACACCAAATGATATGAACAATGGAGCAAAATAACGGTTATAGAGACTTTTGAAATATTACACCAAACATAAGAATGATCAGAACAGCTACATATGAAATTACCGGAAGAGCCATGTAATGCACATCATCCACAGTCTATCTTAGAAAAGGCAAGACAAATGATGTTGATTAAGCCTTCTAAGGGTTTCATTATTTTATATTTTTTCAAAGTGGAGACTGGCAGACTCACATCCCCACAACTCCACTGAGCCTTGAGCCCTCAACCTTCTCAACCTCAAGTGTGTGACTGAGTCGAGAAAAGATCCAGGCTGACGTAGTGTTACAGCAGAAACTGTGCCATTTGCAGGCATGATGCATAGAGCCCTTGGTCTGTTGTGCAAAATTTAATAAATTTGAAGCAAGATCCTGCAGTTGACGATGGAAAATCACCTTTACATGCCTACGGTTTTTCATATATAGCCGAAATAGCACTATTCCAACGTTTATCACCAATCTATACACAGCACGTTAGAAATTACAAGTAAAGATATCTTCTTGATCATATATAAGATAATAAGACACATGTACACAATCAGCAACCATCGCTTCCCTTACTCTGTAATACGTCAACTCAGTAGCATCAACCAACTCCTCCCTTCCTCCCCAATGCCCTTAATGTTTCTTCACTTCATCAGAAGTGTTAAGAGTGCTCACTATCGGCATATAATATGTACTACGTGAATACAACCTGCTCAAAGCGTGTCGATTTTAGTAGGCTACAACTTGTTGGGAACAGCCATGTTGACTATATATAGCAACCTCTTTTTCAGTGACTCGCAGCTAGCTTCTTTTTTGCAATCCTAATAATTTTTCAGTCCTAATATATGCATGTAAGAAACCTCTACATGTAGAATTGGCTTTAGGTTGCCTCATATCTTACACATAATAAGAGAATATGTACTGTCAGAAATTCTTTTAACAAGAAAGCACTTACAAACTCTCTTAGAGATCTTAGACATGTATCTCTAACAAGGATATTCTTTTTATAATTTAACATAAAAGTTTCATCCAGTAGATGTATATCCAATAAGAACGATATGTGGTGTAAAAGCCGATCCTGCCAAACTGTTCATCCACTCACCTGGGAAAAAAATGTTAATACTAACATTGTATACTCTTTATTGTAAGAGAACAATAGATAAGCTATATTCAAAGACTGAAGCTTATCTATTCACTATCCACGATTTATCATAAAAGGTCGACAAAATGCATGAAACACGCAGAACTATAAGGGGTAAGCAAGTATATTGGTTGAATAACATTTTTTTATATATAACAAAACAATGAGCATTACTCTGATATATAACGTAAAAGAACTTACCTTTCAGGTCATCTTAGATCTCTATCCTATAGATGGCATTACTTTAGACAAGCAGAAGGTTCTAATGTCATTTCAAAAGAATTCCAATAACCTTCATTTGGTACTCTACTATAAACATTTCAACTAAAAAAAGCATTGTTGAAGTTGCTATGTAAATCTGGTTCCGAGAGGTTCAACCATGACTATCAAATGCCATAGATTTGCGATGTACACATACAATACATACATAAATCTCATAATAACTAAACAGTTACAGAATCGATAAATTTTCCATTGTACTAACGTAATACGGAAGATGCATATAGGTAGCAAAATTATACTTTCTCGAAGTCATAACCACAAATTAAGTTTTATGCCAAAACTAGAACATAACAAGTAAATGATATATTTAATCAATAAAGACCAAATTAAACTATAGGCTTAACGGCCTTTTAACCCTCAAAGTTTCCACCAAAATACCCATCAGCCCTCACCGTTTCAAAACGTTCCTTTTGACCCTCCAAATATCCGTAAAGGTCCAATTAGCCCTTATACCGGTATAGGAAATGGTGAGTTTGGGTGATTGTTGGTTCGTTTTAATCGACACAACAACAATACAGCAAAATTCCGGCTAGAAACCGATTAAAACGAACCAAAAGTCACCCAAACTCACCATTTCCTATCCGGTATAAGGGCTAATTGGACCTTTACGGATACTTGGAGGGTCAAAAGGAACGTTTTGAAACAGTAAGGGCTGATGGGTATTTTGGTGGAAACTTTGAGGGTTAAAAGGTCATTAAGCCTAAACACTATAATTCAAACACGGAGAATTACCACGAGATGCTAAACTCTGTTTTTTTCAATCCAGTATCTGATGACATTGAAGACAATTTCAAAAACATTTTGACCTCAGAACCAAATTTCCTAGGCCTGCCTCTCTTCTCTTCTTTATTTCTTGGTCACCAGAAAACAAACCAACACTAGAGGCCGCACCCATGTTAATGTCATGGCCAATATCAGGGGATGTATTGATATTCACCCAGATGCTATATCTACTACATACAACCAAAATCTTGGCTAGGGTTTTTTGATGGAGTCACTCCAAAACATGGAAATGAAGAAACAAAATTTTTATTTTGGGTAAAGTAGAAAGGACTAGTTTTTTAAAGATGCTAAAGGGAACAGAAGTTTGAGCAGAACAGATGAATTGAGAGTAATAAAACCCTAAATTAAAAATCAAAAGAGGGGAACATAGGAGGAGTTTGAGAAAGTGAGTTTGAAAAGCTAAAGGCGAGAGTAACCAAATGCCCAATTGAACAAGGGTTTGTCACTTGTCAGTGTACTTACACTAGGGAGTATTTAAAAGTTTGTTTATTCAGTGGGTCCATACAAATCAGATCTCTGCGGGGCCCATTACAACAAAAATCTGCTGATGCTTATCTGATATCTCCGGGGATGATTTGCAGCAAATCTAGCAACTAAGCAAAAAACAAGAAACTGTACAAATTACTACAACTGAAACAAGATTAACGCTTTGCTCCCGAGTTTTTTAATTAGCGAAAGTAAATGAATGCAAGAGGAAGTAAGTGAAAGGGAAAGTAATATGTTTTGTTCATTTGCTCCCGAGTTTGAAAAATTGTAGAGTGAAATTGATTTCATTAACATGCTCCCGAGTTGGAAGGAAAGCATGGAAATGATTGTTAAGTTACAATTCAATCCTTAAATATGAAATGTTTTCATTTAACTGATAAGGGTATATTTGTAATTTCAAATGTTTTTAATTAACTTGCTTTCACTTGCATCCCACTTTTGGAGTGAAAGTTTTGCGAAGAAAACTTATAAAATTTTCATCCCAAATCACTTGCTTCCTTCCCTAAAAAAAACTCGGGAGCAAAAAAGGAGTGAAAATTTTGTTATTTGCTTTCATTTTCACTTACTTTCGTTCCTTTTTAAAACTCGGGAACAGGGTGTAAACATTAAATAACAAAATAGAACCAAGAAAACACTTTCATTAAAAACAACAGAGAGTACAACCAAAAAAAACAGAAGGTTCGGAACCGAGTACTAAATCTATAAGAACCCTTCATCTACACATATCGATAAATCATGTATATTAAGCAGGAGGTTGATCACCAATCCGAAGCGAGAACCAAGAATCGAGAATAGAGAAAAAGAAATTGCCAGACAAAGAAGTACTGAACCAAGAGATTCGAATACCATCAAAACTTTCAGAACCCCTCCAAATAATGAACCGGCTGATCTGGAGCGCGAACAAGAACCGAGAAGAAAAATCTATTAGAAAAATTGCACCAAAAGAGACCAATCTCATCACCTTTCTTAAGTCCTCTTTCTGACACAAACTGCCTTCTCCAATTAGTTAACAAAACATAACACTCACTAGAACCATGTTGCTTCATTGTCAACACATATTCTTTCTCTCTATCACAATCCCACACTTTCACCGAAACCCCATCCATATCACCTAGTCCCCATACATTCTCAAATCTCCCAGCCCTTTCCCACACTTTAACAATATGTTGCTCCACCAGTCTTTTCGAGATCATAAGCCTACAAGTATGATTTACATCACTCTGTTGAAGAACTTTCTTGATCTTCCAAGGATCATCATACAACTTGAGTTTAGTACAAACCCCATTGAATTTCTCCTCAGCTTCTTCTTTCTTCGTATAAAACCTGAATTTCTTGAGTTTTTTCGCCCGTATCCAATTTTCTTGATCACCATCTTCGTAAGTACACATCTTTCTCTTCTTGTGGTTCTTGAATTTCATATCATTAGTAGTATTACTAGTAACATTTAATCTCAAACTCAGATCAATGACTTCATCTTGATGTTTGTTGGATGGACAATAAACAACAAGGGCGAGATTTGACTACTGCTTACACATATTTTCTGTCACAGAAAGTAACACTGTTGCATGTATATGAGCTGAAGAGATGAACAGGGGATGTTGGTGTGTGTTGTATATATATAGAGAAGTTTGGCGAATAAAATTTATAAAATTGAATCCTATCAGATTTTGGAAATTACAAATTTGTAAAAACATGTGAATCCTATTAGATTATAAAAATTAAATGTTACCATATTGACATGTCAGGTTGTTTTAATGAAACTTGAGCCCCAATCTGTAAAAACGCGTTTAAGGTTTTTAAATATAAAAAACCTATATGTAAAAAACGTTGATTTTATACTTATGAAAATTTCAAATAAAAAAATTAGAAAAAACGATGATTTTAACTCTTGTTGTTTTACGTGTGTTTTGATCGATAATCTTGTTAATCAAACAATAGTTACATATAACTGAGAAAAAATTAACGAAAGTTAGTAATTAATAATTGAGAGAATTACAATTTTTTTGCATTAAAATTTTAAAAAATTGGGTCAAATGATTATTATCATTCTTTTTTGCTAATTAATTTAAATTCTTTTTGCTAATTTTTAAATTATTATTATCATTCTTAAAAGGATAATACTTGTTATGCCAAAATCTGGCATGGCAACTAAGTTGATTTGATTGTCTAAATTAAAGATTCATGATCTTTGATGGGTCTATGAGATAAAGATTTGGTTCATAAATCCCATTACCAGAATCAGCCCAACATGCCTTGGTGATAATGTCTCTATTACAGGGCCACCTCGCTATTGGCTCACCTCGCTACAAGGCCACCTCGCTACAAGGCCACCTCGCTACAGGAGTACTTCGCTTATGATCCTGACCAGGGGATCGCTTCGTTGCTACCATCATATCTACAAACTAAATTGGGATCGCTATCTCACTCTTTACTGGAAGGCCCATGGCCAGACCCAAGGTCGCATGAGCAGTTGGACACTAGGGATCGCTTCGCATGGCCAGATCCCCCGAGGTCGCATGCATGGCCCTTGTTACTTCTCTACTAGCCAATTCTGTCCGTGCGAGACCACATGCTTCTTCCTTTGGGCCATGGATCACGGATAGGGTTGATGACTCACTGCCACGTCAGCCTTAAACAAGTGGGCTTGGACTATGGCTTATCTTCTAAAACCCTAGCTCGCCTAGGTAACTTGTTCTCCAAGAACTACGTACGGCTTGATCCCTATAAATAGGGTACGTAAGCACCTTGATACGGAAGAGAAACAGTTTACCTTAAAACACCTATCAAGTTCAGCCACATCTAAACACACAAACCCTAATCCCCTGTTCTTCTTTCATTAGTAAAATATCCGTATTTTGCTCCGTAAATCCAGCAACCTCCATAAATATTGTTATATAATATTCTCCCTATAACATTTGGCACTAGAAGGAGGGCGTAGTCATTGAATTGGGAGAACGATGACTAAATCACACAAGAAGAGGAACAACGGAGAGACCCCGGGGTCGCATAAGGATGATAGGGACGACCCCTCAAGAAGAGATCCCCCAGAAGACGAGGCGCCCAAGGATAACTCTAAGACTGAGTATAAAGAGGAGCAAACACCCCTAGTACAGAGGGTAGTGTTGACCAGCGAGGTAATGTCTTTTCTAAAAGGCCTCGGCGATCAAGTGACCGCTGTACATGATAGGGTCGCAAAAGTGGAGAAGCGTTACAGTTCTAGAGGATCAAAGAGGAATCCGAGGACGGGGGCAAACATATCAAGGGGAAGGAAGAAAAGTCCCTGTCAAGAAACTTATTGATGATTTCGAGGATGTTCTAACAGACCAAACGAACCCTGACTGGGAGGAGGAGGAGTATTCGCTCGAAAAAAAAGGAGGCTCGCATGAAAAGGTCGCTTCATTTGAGGGGAAATCGGTTAGTGTTTTTGACCGTCTCGGAAAGAAACTAACTGAACACGACCTCCGTCTCAAATTAGAAAAGATTAATACACCGCGGAATGAAGAATCTAAGAATAAAAGCAAGGGCCCTTATCGACCATTGTCTCCACATCGAGATCGCGAGCGGTCATATCATCGCGATGACAGACCCTCCTCTCATAGAGAGCGTGAGCGGTCCTATCGTTGCGATGACAGACCCCTGTCTCATTGAGACCGAGAACGATCCCAATACCATGAAGAGGATCGTAAAAAGAAGGATCGCAAGAATGACCAGGAGGAGTCTAGCGTCCCAAAAAAGACTCAATCACACCATGGAAGTACTGGATAGAAAAAGGAGGGGGACAAGGAGGTCAAAGTGGGAGACTATAAGTTGGAAGAGTTGAAAAAGGCCTTGAACGCAATGAACAATGAGAAGGGGATCTTCAGCACTATGGGCTCTTCTTCGCCCTTTACCCACGAAATACGAACTGCTCCACTCCCTGCAGTGTTTCGTGGACATCATTCAGATATGACCTATAATGGAGATACTGATCCGGCTGAGTTCGTAATTCGATTCAACAATGAGATGGACGTATATCAGGTCTTGCAGCTAGCGAGGTGTAGGTTGTTCGCCGCCTCGCTAAGGGGGAGTGCTCAGCAATGGTTTTCGAAGTTAGGGGCCTTGGTTACTATCGATTCCTGGGAACAATTTATAGATATCTTTATCAAGCAGTTCCAATCTTCAATGCTCTATGCACCCCCTGTATCTACCTTGGTGAACATAAAACAGAAGGAGGGAGAAGCTCTTCATGATTATTTCATGAGGTTCAATGCTGAGGTGCCTCGCGTACGAGGTGCAAATGATGAAGCAGGGAAAAATTTCCGCATTGCTGGAGTATGGGAAGGGACTGAGTTTTGGAAGAAGCTACAAAAGCAAACCCCCAACACACTTTCTGAGTTGCGTAGGGTCGCTGAGCCTTTCAAGCGCGTTGAGAAGTCACTTGAGGATTTGAAGAAGAATAATGAGAGGAGCAGTAGTTGGGGCAGAAATAGGGGAGTAAAAAGAAAGGAGTCTAGAAGCCCGAGGCGAAGACGGGATCGAAGTCGAAGCCCCAGCCCAAAAAGAAGGGAACGCGACCCTTCGAGGCGATCTCCTCCTCCAGCTCGCCCTGCGAGGACTGAAGAAAGATTTGTCCCTCTCATTGCTCCAATTGATCACATCTATGCAGTCAATGCAAACAAGGGGGTATTCAGGAAACCTCCAAAAATGGGTCCAAAAGGAACTGCAGACACTAGCAGATATTGTGCCTTTCACGAACAAACAGGGCATGATACAACGACTTTCCGGGAGCTCAAACAGCAAGTGGATCAATTAATTCGAGATGGAAAATTAACTGAGTGGGCGGTCCGAGAAGTGAAGAAACAGAATCCCAAGTGTTGCCTTGGTTATAATCAAGCCCCGCCACCTGAACAAAATCCAGTCAGTAATGAAAGGGAAACGCGAGGTGGGAGTATACATGTGATAATTGGAGGACCCCACATCGGGGGAGACAGCAATAAGGCCAGAGAGAGGTACGCTCGCGAGGCTAAGGAGCGACCCCTCACTAATATTCATCACCTACAGGAACGACCCCCACTCGGATGCCCTCATTGTCCGAATTCGCATTGGATCACAGAATGTTTTCCGGGTCCTTGTGGACAATGGGAGCGCAGTGAATGTTCTCACATACGAGGTCTATCAGAAAATGGGGTACGTGGACAGAGACCTTATCCCTACTGTAGGACATCTTTATGGTTTCACTAGAGCTTCATTAATGTCAAGGGCCTCATAAGGCTCCCCGTCACCTTAGGGGACGAGCCTTGTATAACCACGCAGATCGCTGATTTCATGGTGGTTCATCAACCCTCGGCCTATAATGCTATTGTGGGAAGGCCAATTCTTAAAGAAATAAGGGTTGTCACTTCTATTTACCATCTCTCTATGAAGTTTCCTACCCCAAATGGAGTAGGATGTGTTAAGGGATTGCAACATAAATCTCGTGAATGTTATAACAAGGCCTTCAAGTCAATAGAAAAGGGAGTAATTCTATAACTGATAAGATGGAGTGCGAGGAGGAAGGCAGGCCTCGTAAAATGGCCTCCGTACCTTCAACAGATTGTAACATGATCTCAATAGAGGAGCTCCCAGCTGATTATTTTGATAATTTGGGTATCCAGGTGGAACCTGTCCCTGGAGCCCTCATGATGGAGGCCTCGCAGCCTGTGATGGTACTCCAGGAAGGGATTGTGGAGGAAGCTAGTGATGAGGAGGAGAGCCCAGAGCAGGCAGCTGTGCGAGCCCGAAAAGGCAAATGGGTTCGCAAGAAAATGTCCACGCTAACAGAGCTGCCAGATGGAATCATGCACAAAACAACTGTGATAAAGGAGTATGGACATGTGGGTACAACCCCAATGCCCGAGGATAGGATCGCTCCACCTCGACATGAAATAAGTACCTACGAGGCCGAATCAAGCCGGACTCGCGAATACGATCTAGACCTTGATCCTCGTATCCCAGAACATGTGGAGTGAGCTGGGGCAGCGAAGGATACTATTCCTATTCTTGTTTTTATGCAGGATCTCTCTAAGGTGTTAAAGATAGGGTCGCAACTCAGTCCTGATTTGAGAGACAGGCTTGTCACTTTTCTGAAGGCCAACCTTGACGTGTTTGCCTGGTCTCATGAAGATATGGTTGGAATTGATCCTAAGGTAATGTGTCATAGACTAAACTTGGATCCAAGCAAGAAGGGAGTCAGACAGAAAAGGCGACCTATAAGTGAAGAACGAGCCGAGGCTCTCAAAGAAGAAGTGGACAGGCTTCTTAAAGTCGGGCTCGTTAGGGAATCATTCTACCCTGATTGGCTCACGAACCCTGTCCTTGTGAAGAAGCCAAATGGAAAGTGGAGGATGTGTGTAGACTTCACTGATCTCAACAAACACTGCCCAAAGGATAGCTTCCCATTGCCAAGGATCGATCAACTAGTTGATGCAACAGCAGGGCATGCACTTCTTTCCTTCATGGATGCTTATTCGGGGTACAATCAGATACCCATATATGGCCCTGATCAGGAGCATACGTCTTTCATCACCGATAGAGGCCTCTACTGCTATATAGGAATGCCCTTCGGCCTCCTCAATGCCGGGGCCACTTACCAGAGGCTCGTAAATATGATGTTCGAGAAGCAGATTGGGAAGACGATGGAGGTCTTCGTAGACGACATGCTAGTAAAGTCTAAGGAGGTTGGGGATCATATCTCCCACCTTGCTGAAATGTTTGATATACTGAGGAAGTACAGAATGAAACTCAACCCCCAAAAGTGTATCTTCGGGGTCGAATCCGGAAAATTTCTTGGGTTTATTGTCAACCACCGGGGTATCCAGGCCAACCCTGCAAAAATAAAGGCTCTAATGGAGATGAGATCGCCAAGGAGTGTGAAGGAGGTTCAAAGCCTGACGGGGAGGATAGCTGCTCTCAACAGGTTCGTTTCAAAATCATCAGACAAATGCCACAAATTCTTCAAGGCAATTAGGAAGGTTGGGAAGAATTTTGAATGGACCTCTCAGTGCGAAGAAGCCTTTCAGAGGATAAAGGAACACCTGGGCTCGCCACCACTTCTCTCGAAGCCCCTTAATGGCGAGGTTCTCATTGTCTACCTTGCTGTATCTGAGCATGCGATCAGTGCAGTGTTGATATGCGAGGAGGAGAAAATACAGTACCCAGTGTACTACATCAGCAAAAGGATGTTAGACGCAGAGAAGAGATATACAAACATGGAGAAGCTTGCTTATTCTTTGATTTTGGCCTCGCGAAAATTGAGGCCCTATTTTCAGGCCCATAAGATTGAAGTTCGCACAACCTACTTATTGAGGCAAGTAATGCACAAGCCTGAATCCTTAGGGAGATTACTAAAATGGACGGTGGAGCTCAGTTAGTTCGACATTGAATTCAAGCCTCGTGGCCCCATAAAAGGACAAGAACTTGCAGACTTCATTTTGGAGTTTTCTCCCCACTCTGAGGGAGATGACTGGGCTATCATAGCAGCTCCAGAGGTAACAGGTAACGAGGCCAAAAAAGAAAACTCAGCCTCGTGGTGGGAGCTATATGTAGATGGGGCATCTAATAAGGAAGGAGCTGGGGCTGGCATCGAACTTGTAACTCCAGAGGGTCGCAAGATACAAAGCGCAGTGCACTTTGCCTTTGAAACCACCAACAATGCAGCAGAATACGAGGCCCTCATCATTGGTCTTAAACTTGCATTGGAAATGAAGGTGGAAAACCTCACAACTTACAGCGATTCTATGCTGGTAACATATCAACTTTGGAGTGGATGGCAAGCAAGGGGTGAACAAAATGAGTAATATCTGCGATGTGCACAAAGGCTGATAAAGAAGTTCAACGAGGTTAAGGTGGTTCATATTAGAAGAGAGAAGAATCAGGGAGCAGATGCTCTAGCGAAGCTGGGATCGCGACGCGAGTCCACCTTACTTAGGGTTATTCCTTTAGAGATTCAGACAAAGCCCAGTGTGCCAGAGGAGTTTATCATGGAAATAGCGACCCCAGGGTCGACTTGGATGACCCCAATATGGGAGTACGTGAAAAATGGAGCTCTACCTCAAGATAAGAAAGAAGTGAGGAGGATCAAATATCAGGCTGTTCGTTATGTCATTTATGATGAGGTTTTGTATCGAAGAGGGTTCAACACCCCGCTGTTGCGATGTGTAGATGGTGAAGAATGTACCTATATTTTGAGAGAGGTACATGAAGGAATATGTGGCAATCACTCAGGGGGTAGTTCGTTGGCCCAAAAGATTCTTCGACAAGGTTACTACTGGCCTACACTGAAAAGAGATGCATTTGAGTTTTCAAGAAAATGCGATGCCTGTCAGAGGATCGCCAACTTCAGCAACGCTCCTGTCTCTCAGCTCACCTCGTTAACGAGCCCATGGCCCTTCGCTATGTGGGGCATTGATCTAATTGGAGAACTCCCAAAAGGCAAAGGGGGACTTAAATATGCAGTAGTGGCCGTGGACTATTTCACAAAATGGGCCGAGGCCGAGCCACTTGCAACAATAACCACCAAAAAGCTAAAGGACTTTGTGTATAGGGCGATTGTATGTCGCTATGGGATCCCATATCAGCTCATTTCAGATAATGGGAAACAATTTGACAGCAAGGAGATGAAGGAATTTTATGAAAATCTGGGGATAAAAAAGAGTTTCTCAGCTATGAGTCATCCTCAGATGAATGGCCAAACTGAGGCCATAAACAAAATTATAAGCATATTTTGAAGGCTAAGTTAGAAGAAAGCAAAGGCAACTGGCCTGAGGAGTTACCAAGGGTCTTGTGGTCATACAACACGACCCCAAGGACCACTACTGGGGAGACTCCCTTCTCTTTGGCCTATGGGTGCGAGGCCATGGTTCCAGTGGAGGTAGGCTCGGGGTCGTTCAGAAGGGAACATTACGATCCTGATGCAAACGAGGTCAATCACAGACTTTATCTGGACATGATTGAAGAAATAAGAAGCGAGGCCCAGCTACGCCTCGCAGCATATCAACAGAGGACAGCAAGGTACTACAATGGAAAGGTCCGTGTACCACATCTTCGTGTAGGGGACTTAGTTCTGAGAAGGGTGATGCCTAACACTAAGGTCCCTGCTCATGGGGTCTTTGGAGCTAATTGGGAAGGGCCCTATAAGATCTATGGTGTTATCAGTGAAGGGACCTATTATCTCACTGATATGAAAGACAAAGTTATTCCGCGAGCTTGGAATGCGGATCATCTAAGGAAATACTATCAGTAAAGGCCTCGCCATTGGTAGCCTCTTTCTACTACTACTTAGCATGAATAATTCATACAAAGTACTGGGGGTAGTGATCATATAGACACCTCCCCTTTATGATGTAATGATATTTGGGCCTCGCCCCACTTGTCAACTTTTGGGCCTCGCCCCTATCAATAAAACTTTGGGCCTCGCCCCATTTATCAATATATGAGTTCGTTAGCTTTACAAATTGCTTATTATTTTGCATTCAAAATAAACTTGCTTGTCTGTTAGCAATTACACTTTAATTGCTTGTCTGTTAGCACTTACATTTTAAGGTCCAAGCCATCTCAATGATGCAGGGATCGCATTTGAAACTATCTCAAAGTAACAGTTCACAACTGCTACTATTTACAATATGGGGAACCTAAGAAAAAGGAACACAAATGTAAAACTATTCAGGGCACTTTGAACCTGCGAACACAGATTACATCTCAACAACTAAAAGGATGAAATAACTGCGAAGCCAAAATCATGAGGAAGCGAGACTAATCTACTTTGCAATACTTCAAAAGGATGAAAGCGATAATCAGACACAAGATATTTAATGAAGAAATGAAGACAATTAAATGGCAAGACAGTTATCGGGTCGCCATACGAGCCCAAATTACTTGTGGAAAAGTTATCAAAGCAATTACCAAAATATGATACAAATCGTGAGGCATTCAAAGGGTGCCTGCATCCCTAAAATTCAACGATCAGAATCAAAAAAATATTACAGTTTGAGGGTTTGTCTTGCTGGCTTCATGGGTTAGGCTGCCACTGCGTCCTCCGCTTCAATCTCCTTGCGAAGATCTTCAACGAACTCTGCATTACCTGGACCGAGCCTCGACCAGTCAAAATCAGGGATCTTCCTTATGAATCCCTTCATAAACTCTGCTTGGGTAGCCTCAGTGATGGCGTCGTGATCAGCAGTAGCAGCAACGAGCTCGTTCTTCAGCTTACTCACCTCCTCCTCGTGCTTCTTCCTCAGCTCCACCTCATGCTGTTCAGCTTCCGTCAATGCTTTGTTAAGAGCAGCCTTCTCGTTCTTAGCATTTTTGAATTCAGACCGAAGGGTCGCTGTCTCCATTTCCAAGGTCCGCTTATATGTCAATTTAAGCGACTTCATGTCCTCTTCAAGTTTGAACTTAAGAACTTTGACCTCCTTGTCCAGCTTAGCATTGGTGGATGATAAGTTCTTCAGCTCCGTGAGGTACGAGGCTTGACGAAGGAACGCCTCGGCTAAGCACTTAGTAACAGATTCTGTATTCTCTGCTAACCCCGCACCAAGCCAACTATTGCACTCCTCCTCTGTAGCATAGTTGTATCCATGCTTGGCATAAATGTGATGAACAGGAGTAGCAGTGGCTGGAGGTTTGGGAACAGGAAGCAGGGGCCCGTCTTCCCAAGGCTTCTTTGATACAGGGCCTTTTGGGGCACTCTGCACGAGTTGGGGAGCCTCAGTATTTGAAGCAGGAGGAGGAGGAGGCAGGAGTTCGTTTGTCTTCTTCGAGAGGTGACCACCGGCTTCGCTGCTGGAGCCCCGCTTCCCTAGAGGAATGGAGGTCTGCGACCACTCTTGTTTGACATATCTGCATGATGGAAATGAAATATAGTTAAAGATTTTTACATAGAATGATATAAGAAATGAAGATGCGTAGACAGTAAAAATGGGAACTACAGTACAAAGAAGCACTAAAAGAATTAATATGATTGAAGCAGGGATCGCGTTGTGACGCGTAAAGTACCCTCGCTTTCAATAGCAACGATTTGAGAAGACGAGGCCTCTTCCCAAGTTTTTCTTTTTCGCGAAGCCCTCTTCGCAGCAATAGGCCCCGCTTCTGGGGATAGGCCTACCCCTTCTTTCAAGAAACCTGTTAGGAGTATGTTGTACTTGATGATAACTTCGCAATCAATCAAATTGTATAAGGTTTTGTAGCTGTCAACGGATGAGGATTTATAACTCTATCCGTTGACAGGTAGCTCATCAACGGATGAGGTTTTGTAGCATACTGCAGTATCTCTATGTTATCAGTTGATAGTGTTTTTATCCACAGTCATGTTGACCATCAACGGATAGGCAGAATAGGGTAGCCAATTGTAAATAAGCTATGCTATGTAATTCTATCTAAGTGAAAGTGTATCAATAGATGAAGACAAAACTCTATCAACGGATACAACTCAAATCCACTCTATCAACGGATACAGCTCAAGTCTCAATATCAACGGATACAGCTCAATACATCATCAACGGATGTCAGTGTACAATATCAACGGATAATCATTGATACTGTCTTCTTTGCTAACCTGGGGATTAACAGTTGATAAGGACATGTTTGACTGACAGATCACTTGGGTTGATAGTAGATACAAAAAGCAGTATGGCAGCCATACTTTGGAAACACAGAAGAAAGAAGCATTCCGTTTACACTATGAATACAAGAAAGGTGCAGGAGACATGTCTGTTCACAAGGACAACCTTTCGGCTACATGTGTATTTGGAGTGTAGTAGCAAGTCAACTAGAATTAGATTAATATTATCTTATTCCAGTAGTACTTGTAAAACTTGGGATTTATAACCAAGTGTAGCAACTCTTTGTAGGTTAAGAAAACAGATACATTTGCTTAGGTTTTTATTGAATATCCTTAGAAAGCAAAGAGTTGTAAAACAGAAGCTGTGTACTTTTGTATCACAGAGTTTTCTTCGAATAAAAGCTTCAGGTGGTGCATTTAACCACCTGATTTTTATGTGTTTGAGCATTAATCTTTCTACAGCAATTATCTTAGTATAGATTTCTGGAGTTATTATCAGAAATTTATAAATATCAAGAATTGTATTCAACCCCCCTTCTACAATTATACAAGTGTGTAATCAGGGAATAACAATTGGTATCAGAGCAAGCTTCTAACATATTTGAAGTTTAAAGATCAACACACTTCCAACATGTCTAAGAAGGATTATGGAGTAAAGATTCCAGTTCTTGATAGAGAGAATTACTTTCACTGGAAAGTAAAAATGCGTCTACATCTCTCGTCTATTGATGAGGGTTTTGTGGATTGCATTGACAAGGGTCCTCACGTTCCAATGAAGACTACAACAAGAGTTGGCCTGGCTGAAGGTGTGCCTGACACTCTCATTCCCAAACATGTTTCTGAGTGTAGTCTTGAAGATATTGCAGAAGTCCACAAAGACAAAAATACCATGAATATACTGTTCAATGGTCTAGAAACAGACATGGTTGACAATGTTATTAACTGTACTTCCTCCAAGGAAGTATGGGACACTGTTCAAACCCTTTGTGAAGGAACAGAACAGGTGAGGGAAAACAAGATGCAACTACTAATCCAACAGTATGAACATTTCCACTTTAAGAGTGGAGAAACATTGAATGATACATTTAGTAGATTTCAAAAGCTACTAAATGGTTTGAAACTGTATGGAAGAATCTATCAAGTTAAAGATTCTAATCTCAAATTTCTGAGATCACTGCCCAAGGAATGGAAGCCAATGACTGTTTCTCTAAGAAACACTCAAGAGTACAAGACATTTACTCTTGAAAGGCTCTATGGAACTTTAAAGACATATGAGCTGGAAATGGAGCAGGATGAAGAGATTGAGAAGTCTCAAAAGAAAAGTGGGTCAGTTGCACTTGTTGCCAACTTGGAGCAAAAGGAGGAAATGACAGAAGCTGCTAGTTCTACACCAAACAGGGAGGTTTGTAAAGGTAGAGCAGAATCAAGCAGGAGCAAGGAAAAGGTGTCTGAGGAATTGAATGTCCTTCAGCAGGATGAATTGGATGAGATAGATGAGCACTTAGCTTTTCTATCTAGGAGATTCTCTAAGCTGAAATTCAAGAAAAACTCTGGGGTGGCCAAGCCATTTAACAAGGATTTTTCCACAAGCAACTATGTGGATAAATCCAAAATTAAATGCTACAATTGTGGAATTGCTGGTCACATGATAAGTGAATGCAGGAAACCTAGATCTGAGAACAAGGGAAAGTCAACTGAGGCTGTTGACTATAAGAAGAAATACTTTGATCTTCTCAGGCAGAAAGGAAAGGCATTCTTGACCCAAGAGTATGACTGGGCTGTTGATGACAATCATTTTGATGATGATGTTGAGTTTGTCAACCTTGCTTTAATGGCTGATTCTGGAGAGCAGGAAGCAAGTTCAGCTAGCAATCAGGTATTTTCTACTAATCTCTCTAAGCTCACCAAAGAGGAATGCAATAGTGTTATAGATGAAATGTCTACTGAACTATATCACTTAAGTGTTACTCTTAAATCACTTACTAAAGAGAAAAATAGAATTAAAGAGTCTAATCTGTTTTTAAGTGATAGAAATGCTGCTCTAGAAACTCAATTTCTAGAATTTGAGAAAATGAGAGTTGATTGCAATAATGCTAAAAGTGAACTTGAAGCTGTGTTAAAAAGAGAACTGATTTTAAAAGACCAGCTTGAAAAAGAACAAGGGATAATTGCTAAATTTCAAAGTTGTAGGAATATTTCTCAAAACATAATAGAAGTTCAGGGAATAGAATAGTTTGTGGAAGATACCTGGACTCAAAAGAAAAAGGAGCTAGAACCTGGCCTTGAGGATCTAGAGACTATTTGTGAATCAACGGATAGTGATCATCCGTTGACAGATGAACCATCAACGGATGAGAGGTATCCGTCGACTAACAAAAAGTTTGTTAGTAAGAAGGAACTCAGGAAACTGGATATCAAGTATGGTCCAGTCAACAAGAACTTTGTTAGTGGCGAGTGTAGCAAAACCAAATCCAGTGGGAAGGCTAAGGCAGGTGATTTACATAACAAAAAGGCTGTTGGTAAATCAGATAATGAAAAGGTAGAAATTGAGGGTAAAAAGAAAAAGAACAGAAATGGTAAGATAGGCATCAACAAGAAAAACAATTATTCTCCTGACAAGTTTGCTCCTAGGAAAACTTGTAGTAATTGTAATAGTGTCAATCACCTATCTTCTAATTGTAAGATTGTCAACAAGGCTCCTGTTCATGTACCTCAAACAATGCCATGTATGCCTGCAATGCCTGTTATGCCTGGTTTGTATCAAAATGCTAGTTTTTCAAATCCATATGTGAACATGCCATATGTGTCTAATCCTTATTTTCAATCTGTGAATGTGCCACAAATGTCATGGAACATTCCTAGCATGAATAATATGTATGCCACTTTTCCACAAATGCATGCATCAAATATTCATGCAAATGAGCATTTGTCAAACCCCATCACTCAAGCATCTACACCTAACTTGAAGAATGCTAAGAGTGCAAAGTCAAAGGCTAACAAGAAAGGACCCAAGGAAGCTTGGGTACCAAAATCAACTTGATTTGTTTTTGAAATGTGTGCAGGGAAACAGAAGGAATCTATGGTACCTAGACAGTGGATGCTCTAGGCACATGACAGGAGATTCAACCCTACTCATAGAGTTCAAGGAAGGAGCTGGCCCTAGAATTACCTTTGGAGATGACAGCAAAGGATATACTAAGGGATATGGCCTGATTTCAAAAGACAATGTCATCATTGAAGAAGTGGCTTTAGTTGAAGGTTTGAAGCACAATTTGCTGAGTGTCAGTCAGATTTGTGACAAAGACTATTAAGTAAAGTTCACAAAAGAAGCATGTGTTGTTTCTGCCAAGGAAGACAACAATGTGGTATTGACAGGCTTTAGAAAAGGAAATGTTTACATAGCTGACTTCAATTCAACATGCTTAGAATCCATTACTTGTCTCTTCAGCAAAGCAAGTAAGGATGAGAGTTGGCTATGGCATAAGAAGCTGTCACATTTGAATTTTAAAGTTATGAATGATTTGGTAAGAAAGGATCTTGCTAGAGGAATCCCTCAATTGGAGTTTGTCAGAGATGGACTGTGTGATGCCTGCCAATTAGGGAAACAAATGAAATCATCCTTCAAAAGCAAGACAGAGTCATCCATTGTTAAGCCTCTTCAATTGCTGCATATGGACTTATTTGGTCCAGTAAATGTCATGTCTATTTCAAAGAAGAAATACTGTCTGGTGATTGTAGATGATTTTTCTAAGTTCACATGGACCTTCTTCCTGCACTCCAAGGATTGTGCAAGTGAAATCATCATCAATCACCTCAGAATACTAAACAATGGTTCTGAAGACAGAGTACAAAGAATCAGCAGTGACAATGGTACTGAATTCAAGAATTCCACAATGAAGATTTTCTGTGAAGAGAATGGAATTGTCCATGAGTTTTTTGCTGCCAGAACACCTCAACAAAATGGGGTTGTTGAAAGGAAAAACAGAACTCTCATTGAAGCAGCTAGAACAATGTTAAGTGAATCAAGGTTACCAACATATTTCTGGGCTGAAGCTGTCAACACTGCATGCTTTACTCAGAATATTTCCTTGGTCAATCAAGCTAGAGGAATGACTCTTTATCAGTTGTTAACCAACAAGAAACCAACTTTAGCTTTCCTTCATGTCTTTGGATGTAAGTGCTTTGTGCTAAGGAATCATGGAGATAACTTGGGCAAATTTGAAGCAAAGGCAGATGAAGCTATTTTCGTTGGATATGCAGTAGGGAAAGCCTACAAGGACTACAATTTGAGAACCAACATTGTTATGGAATCTGTACATGTTGTGTTTGATGATCAAAAGATTCTAGGCCTAAATGATGAAGGCTCCCATGAAAAGTTGGAATTTGAGAATGAAGGTGAAGGAAGAATATACTATGATGATGATGAAGAAGATGAAGATCATGACCACAGAGATCCACCAAGAGTTGTTGTACCAACTAGAAGTGATGCTTACACTGAAAATGAAGCATCCGTTGACAGTCATTCTGGAGCATCCGTTGACATTATTAGAGATGCTCCGTTGACAGAGATTCTCAAGCATCCGTCGACAGGCAAAATGATGCATCCATTGACAGTCAACTTCATAATTCAGCAAGGACAACAAACTCAGGGGGAGTTTCTCAAGGTCAAAATTCAATGCTAAATCAACATGACCATGCTCATGGAAATGAAGCAACCTCATCAAGATCAAACCTTCCACCTGCAAGAAAATGGACTAGAGATCATCCATTTGAGTTAATCATTGGTGAATCAAATTCAAGAGTCCAAACTAGAAGGGCCACTCAAGCAGAATGTCTATACAGTAGCTTCCTGTCTCAAGAAGAAACTAAGAAAGTGGAAGATGCCCTTCTAGATCCAGATTGGGTCTTAGCAATGCAAGAAGAGCTAAACCAATTTGAAAGAAATAAAGTATGGAAACTTGTGCCCAAACCTGATGATAGAAGTGTCATAGGTACTAAATGGGTTCTCAAGAATAAGACAGATGAAAATGGCATAATTGTGAGGAATAAAGCTAGATTAGTGGCAAAAGGCTACTCTCAAGAAGAAGGAATAGATTTTGATGAAACTTTTGCTCCAGTGGCAAGACTTGAGGCAATTAGAATCTTTCTAGCCTATGCAGCACATGCCAATTCAAAGTCTATCAGATGGATGTCAAAAGTGCCTTTCTAAATGGGGAACTGGAAGAAGAGGTCTATGTCCATCAACCTCCTGGCTTTGAGGATCCAGAATTTCCAGAATATGTATATCTTCTCATGAAAGCACTTTATGGTTTGAAGCAAGCACCAAGAGCTTGGTATGACACTTTATCTCAATTTCTTTTGGAGAACCACTTCACTAGAGGTACAGTAGATAAAACCTTATTTCATAGGAATATCAATGGCTCTTCAATACTTGTTCAAATCTATGTAGATGATATTATTTTTGGGTCTACAGATGAGAAGCTTTGTAAAAGGTTTGCCAAACTTATGCAAAGTAGGTATGAAATGAGCATGATGGGTGAATTAACTTACTTTCTTGGCCTGCAAGTAAAGCAAGTTAATGAGGGCATTTTCATAAGTCAAACAAAATATATTTATGATCTCTTAAAGAAATTTGACTTAATGGATTGTACCTCTGCAAAAACACCTATGGCCACTGCAACTAAGCTTGAGCTGAATACTAAGGAAAAGTTTGTGGACATCTCAAGCTATAGAGGCATGGTAGGTTCACTTCTATACCTAACAGCTAGTAGACCTGATATAATGTTTTCTACTTGTCTTTGTGCTAGATTTCAAGCTGACCCTAGAGAGTCTCACTTAATAGCTATTAAAAGAATTTTCAGGTATCTCAAGGGAACACCAAACCTTGCCATTTGGTACCCAAGAGAATCTGGTTTTGATCTAACTGGCTATTCAGATGCAGATTATGCAGGTTGCAGAGTTGATAGGAAAAGTAATACAGGTTCCTGTCAATTTCTAGGAAACAGGCTTGTTTCATGGTTCAGTAAGAAACAGAACTCAGTCTCCACTTCTACAGCTGAAGCTGAGTACATTGTTGCTGGAAGCTGTTGTGCACAGATTCTATGGATGAGAAATCAACTCATTTACTATGGTCTAAAAGTTGAGAAGATTCCAATTTTCTGTGACAACACAAGTGCTATTGCCATCACAGGGAATCCAGTGCAACATTCGAGAACCAAGCACATTGACATCAACTACCACTTCATTAGAGAACATGTGATGAATGGTACAGTAGAAATGCACTTTGTACCAAGTGAAATGCAGCTTGCAGATATCTTCACCAAGCCTCTTGATGAATCCACATTCACAAGATTGGTAGGTGAGCTAGGTATGCTTAACTTGTCATAATTCCTAGTGATATTTGATTTCACTGCATTGCAGCTAAGAATGTGTTTTGATTTACTTGAGAATTAAAAACTCTCAGAAAAAATTTTCTTTAGAAATTTTGTCCAAGGCAAAATTATCTTATCAACGGATATCCTTTTACCCGTTGATAGCATAAACACATTCCTAGATTTTTGTATATCAACGGATAACAGCTTATCCACGTCATCAACGGATAAACTGTTTCTCAACCATTCATTCCATATCCGTTGATATACATATTTTCTTTTAAATATAACCGTTGGTAAACGTGTATCTATATAGGACTGGTTATATTTATTTTCTTTTATTATTTGACAGTTACTTTTGACCAATGGGTAATTACTTTTAATTATTTCATTTTCAATTCTTGAAAAGTATAAAAGGCTGTCTTGGGCTCTCACATCTCACTTTTATCGACTTTCAAGATTCTCTTAAGTAAACTGCATCTTCTTCATAAAAACTCTCTGCAACAAAAGTTCAAACTCTTTAATGGCGCCTATTGTTAAGATGATGTCTTCCACTGGGTTCACCTATGAGAAGAACAATTTCGTGGCCTATGTCGATACAGTGAATGCCCCAGAAGCTTATCACAGCATGATGGATTTTGTAAAGAACTGTAAACTTTCGTATGCTATGACTGCCACCACTCCTCTAATCCACGAAGTAATCGAAGAGGTGTGGGCATCTGCTGAGTACAATGGCACAGACGGTACAATTGCTTTTTCTCTAAAGGGTAAAAACTATGTAGTTAACTATGATGTGATAACTGCTTGTTTAAAATTGCCTGAGAATAACTGTCTGAAAGTACCCAGTGATGCTGATAGTTGCCATGCTTAATTCCATAAATTATGCCCTTAGTACTGATAATTTAGGAAAAACTGCTAGGAAATGGATGGTTAAAGAATGGAGTTATTTTTGTGATGCCTTCATTAAAACTTTTTCAGACAAAATTAGTAACTTTGATGTTGTTACCCATTCCATGCTAGTTATGCTGTGTATGCTTCTGACTGATAAATTCTATAACTTTGGCACACTAGTCATGTATGAGATAACAGCAAAATTAGGTAAAAAGGAAACTAGGGGCAAGAACATCTATTTTGCTAGATTTTTGATGCTCTTAGCACTGCATGTATCTGAGAATAATCTATCCATTGCTAACCCGGATAGCAAGTTCACATGTTTTGTTCAGGAGAAGAGAGTCTTAAGTGATTTAATTCGAATGAACTCCAATGTAGAAGTACAATTGGTATATCTACCAATTGTTCAGGTAAATCTTTCTAACCTTGAAACTCCTATCTCTAACCCCCAAATTTCTTTGTCTTCCTCAGTCACAATGGAGTCTGTAGTAGTGACCAAACAGGCTCCTACCCAAGTGACTAAAACAAAAGTTTCCAAACCAAAATCTAAGAGACAAACCTCAGGTGTTTCTCAAAAAGCATCTGTTGCAAAAACTACCACAGCTCTTGAGGGGAGTGTGAAGGAGGTAGTGAGTGGTGAGGGACAGGGTGCAAGCCCTAAGAATAAGGTAGGTGAGGAAAGTGCACCAAATAGCCAAGCCCAAGTTACATCCTCTCAACAGGGTGTGACTACTAGTTCTACAGCAACTCTGCACAAAAGGGTAAGGGACACTAGCCCTCTCTCAAAAACCTATGAAAGAAGAGTAAAATCTAAAACCATAGGGGAAGCACAGGGTGCACACACAGTACAGCAAACTGTACCTTCTCAAATTCAGTTTGATGTGACTTCAATAAATGTGGAGTCACAACCCCTTGATCTTAACCTTCAAATCGATACACATTACAATCCACCATCACCAACTCTATCTCTGGATGTGGATATGATATCTACATAAATTCCTGATTCTCCATCTTTAAGATTCTTGGAGAAGCCCCATTCTACAATTGGTGGTCATCATCTTTTAGATGATTTGTTGGGCCATCAACCTTCCATTCCTGAATTCAAAACAACATCTGTGGCCTCATCTTTAAAATCAATCTCCACAGATTCAGTGTTGGTTTTCACTTCAACGGATATTATCATTCCTTCATCAACGGATATCCTTCATCCATTGACAAGTGTTTCTCCATCAACAGATGCGCCTCTGTCTAGCCATCCGTTGACAGCTATAACTACTCCATCAATGGAAATCCCTTATCAGTTGATAACTCACTCTACCACTGCTATATCTGAAATTCCTGTGTCAAGTGTGGAGGGGTTCTCAGTAGTTGAAACACTTTTAGGATTGAGGGAAGGGAGTGAGAGGCTGCCCTGTGAGCAGGCAAAAGGAGAGGCAAATAATGAGAGGCTGACCATTTCTTCAGGTCAGGCAAAAGGAGAGCAAGAGAGTTCCACCTTAGTAGGTGAAGGTGAGGGTGTGAGCCAGGGGGAGCCCCTGATGCAAGAAAAGAGAGATGAGAGGAGAGAAGAGACTACAGGAGAAATAAGGCAGGAAGATTCAGCCATTGCAAGTGAGTTAATGGAGGTTAATGAAGCTTCTAAAGAGATGGAATTTCGACAAGAATATCAGTCAATCATTGACTCCATCTCCTTGGATCCTGAAACCTTTACTCATCTATTTCTGTCTATCAAGTCATGGCACAACAGGGCAATGTGGAGGCAGAGGAGGCAATGCACCTAGTGCACACCTCACAATCTCTACAAAGAGCAAAGGATGCTTTGACAACTCTGTCTTCAAATGCTGACAGTGAAGAGTTTGGAAATGATGACAGTGACAGCACAGCAAATGATGAAGAAGTCAATGTGGCTGATACTCCAGACTGGCTATTTTCTACTGCCACTGTGGCTGGTGACTTCAATGTGGAGATTGTGAAGCAATATCAATCTGCTAGGGCTGAGCACCAAAATGCAGATCCACAGAGAAAGGCTGTCCTTCAGCAAATAATGGACTCCCTAAAACTTCACAAAATGCACATGGTCATTGAAAGAACACAACAGGAGGAGGTCCAAACTGCAATTAGAGAAATGAAAGTGGAACTAGATGCCAGGATTGAGGTACTAGCCCCTACTACCATTCAGAAGGTGCTGACTAGCAAACTATTGAAGGAAGATAGCCTGGCCAAATCTGTTCAGCATCTCTCCTCCAGAGTGGATGGTATGGAATCTGAAATGCAGACACTCATTGCCAATCAAGCCAAACAGACTGAGCTACTTGAAAGGCTGCTTGCATCCTCATGTCTAGCCCTTGATGCTAACAAAAAGGGGGAGAAAAAGGTAGAAGAGGTTGCAGCTACTTCTAGTCAAATTCCAGCTTCCAGTAGCAAGATAGCACAAAGTGAGGGGGAGCAACAGCCAATGATAGTGGTCAATCCAAAAGAATTTACTATAGAGGCTTCCCCTGTGAAGAAACAAAAGGTTTTGCATGTGATTCCTGACTTATCAGAAATCTCAGATGGTGAAAGGCAAGCCAGAATAGAGGCCTTAGAAAAGATCAACAAGGAGGCAAATGAAAGAATGATGAGAACAGAAAGGATGATCAATGAATCAATTGTATCAAATCTGTTCTCTACTAAGTCCTTAGCTCCAACAATATCAACTACAATTCTGAAGGTGCTCACTCCAGAGATTGTAGCTCCTACATTCTATGATGTTGAACCATCTTATGTCAAAGAATTTGAACCATACATCAAAACCAGAGCCTACTCTCCACCAAAGGCAAATGGGAAGAACAAGTTACAATTGGACTTTCCATTTCCCAAGGATAATGAAGGAAAGCTAATGGGAAAGCAAATTAAGGAGTTCAAGGAAAATGCCAATAGAAGTGTAAGAGAATGGATGGCTGTAACAATAAGGAATAGAAAAGTCTTAAATATATCCAATAGCCATCCTAGATTTGTTGAAGCAAAAAGAGAGGAGACCTCCAGACTTCTCAAGGAAGCTCATCCAAGTGAAGAAAATCAATATGAAAACTCAGATGAGAAGCAAGCCAGGCTGGCTCAAGAGTTAATGGATGAGGTAGAGGATGAAATGAGAGAACCTGAGGAAGTCCCCAAATCCAAAAAGAAAGTGAAATCAGTCCCCAAATCCAAATCTAAGAGAGTGAAATCAAAGGCAAGGAGGCCTGTCTCTCCAGAAATTGAAAGCAGGGAGACAGTTGGCTCATCACAACCTATTTCTGTAAAAGTATTCAACCCAGCTGTGAATTTCCATGGTGATCCTATAGTACCTAAAGAGGAACCAATGAATCTTGACTCCATTGAGGTTCCTTCATTCTTGCTGAAGCCTCAACAGAAGCCTATACAGAAGAAAAGGATACCAAGGAAGCAACCTTCAAAGGAACCAATTCAAGTTGCTAGGGTACCTGCTATTGTCAGGCAGCCAATCTTGGAAAACAAGGATGATTTTATCTATCAGGCAGATATTGAAGAATACTCTGGCATGAATCTGTGTCTGGATGAATTGTCAGAAGTAAGAGGAATTGACAAATATAAACATTTGCCTGAGAGATTGGTCTTTGTATACAAGGGAGGAAAGGAAAGGACATGGCCACTACAGAGGGTTCTTGGAGAAAATTATCTGACCTTAACCAAAGTGTTCTCTGCAATCAAGAGATACACAGGGTTCTTCAAGATAGCAAAAGGGGAGATACTGGATAGAATAGAACAGATAAAGAGGGAATGGAACTCACCATCAAGTCTACCAAGGAAGATGAAGATCCCATACAATGGACAGAAAATCCACCTTCAACCCTTCTGGATTATGGAGTTTAGGGATGAAGATGGTAACAGGAGATTCTTCAGGTTAGAAGACCAACTATCAAATGCTAGTTTTCAATACCTGAGATGGTTACAACAAAAGCTAAATCCAAAGGTTGATGAAGAAGATGCCTTCTATAGGCAACTCCAAATGCAGAATGAGTCCAACTCTGCCAAAGAAGGAAAATCAAGGGTGATGCCAACAAGAGAAAAGAAACAGTCTTAATCTGCTCAGTCTAGAGGAGCACTTCTCTGTAAATTTCTCAAACTTTCAGTTTTTAATTTTTGTAGCTTAATACAATTTTTGTATTGTTCTATATATATATCTTTATGAATGTTTTGTTATCATCAAGGTCCTGAATTTATGCTTTATTGCCATCAAGTATAAATTGGGGGAGATTGTTAGGAGTATGTTGTACTTGATGATAACTTCACAATCAATCAAATTGTATAAGGTTTTGTAGCTGTCAACGGATGAGGATTTATAACTCTATCCGTTGACAGGTAGCTCATCAACGGATGAGGTTTTGTAGCATACTGCAGTATCTCTATGTTATCAGTTGATAATGTTTTTATCCACAGTCATGTTGACCATCAACGGATAGGCAGAGTAGGGTAGCCAATTGTAAATATGCTATGCTATGTAATTCTGTCTAAGTGAAAGTGTATCAACAGATGAAGATAAAACTCTATCAACGGATACAACTCAAATCCACTCTATCAACGGATACAGCTCAAGTCTCAATATCAACGGATACAGCTCAATACATCATCAACGGATGTCAGTGTACAATATCAACGGATAATCATTCACACTGTCTTCTATGCTAAGCTGGGGATTAGCAGTTGATAAGGACATGTTTGACTGACAGATCACATGGGTTGATAGTAGATACAAAAAGCAGTATGGCAGCCATACTTTGGAAACACAGAAGAAAGAAGCATTCCGTTTACACTATGAATACAAGAAAGGTGCAGGAGACATGTCTGTTCACAAGGACAACCTTTCGGCTGCATGTGTATTGGGAGTGTAGTAGCAAGTCAACTAGAATTAGATTAATATTATCTTATTCCAGTAGTACTTGTAAAACTTGGGATTTATAACCAAGTGTAGCAACTCTTTGTAGGTTAAGAAAACAGATACATTTTCTTAGGGTTTTTATTGAATATCCTTAGAAAGCAAAGAGTTGTAAAACAGAAGCTGTGTACTTTTGTATCACAGAGTTTTCTTCGAATAAAAGCTTCAGGTGGAGCATTTAACCACCTGATTTTTATGTGTTTGAGCATTAATCTTTCTACAGCAATTATCTTAGTATAGATTTCTGGAGTTCTTATCAGAAATTTATAAATATCAAGAATTGTATTCAACCCCCCCTTCTACAATTATACAAGTGTGTAATCTGGGAATAACAAAACCGCATTCGGTTAAGTTTTCTAAGGATAAGAGGGTCCGAACGTTTCTATCCTCGTGCGGAGTCTTTAGTACATCATCAGCTCGAGCCTTCTCTTCGCCTTTCAAGACGGTGCGAACTTGGCCAACTGCGACCTCAGAGTAGTTAAGTCAATTTCGGGATAAGTTAAAGCGAAAAAAGGAGAATAAAGTTAAAAGGGGAGGTTTTTACCAGGGAGATAGTTGAATGAGGTCTTCACCCTCGGGACCTCATGAACGTAGAAATACGGCCCCTTCCAGGAGCCTGCATTACTTGGGACGCCATGATAAAGTTCTTTTTTATTAAATTCGGGTCATACTGAGAAGTAGACATAGCCAAAGTCAGAGGCCCCGCATCGTTTCAGTTGCAAAAAGTACCCCATCGTCCTCGCATCCAGTTTGGGGTACCCGAGCTTGTGATAGAGAATGTATAGAGCTATCATTTCCCTGTAGCTATTGGGGTTTATCTGAATTGGGGCCAAGTGGTACGTTTCACAAACGTCTCTGATGAAGGGGTGAAGAGGTGAAGAGACAGCAACTCTCATCATTGTAGAGGTCAAGACCATTCTTAGCACTCTACCGCCGTTTTCTTTGTGATTGAAGCAATAGCATCTCATTGTCGCCTTAGGAAGAATGATTTTGCCCTCAGGACGGAATTTGTCGATAGTTTTGGTCAGAGATCCTGGATTAAGGGTCGTGGACAGGTCTCTACAGGTTAAGATGCTGGGCTGTCCTGGCTTCGCCTTGGAACCTTCTTCTCATCGGGATGAGGTCCCCCAACATATATTACTCCCTCCAATTCAGGCTGGGGGTAGGTGCATAAGGCTGAGGTCGTAGTCACTTCGTCAAGGCCACCATCATCTGAAGACGGCTCCTCATAATCGTCATCATCGGAGTTAGCCTCGTTGTCCCCTCGACCCTCGAGGTCGTAGTACGCTTTACCAAGCGAGTCTATTGTAGAATTGCTAATAATTAATATTGGGCTCGCATTGAGGAGACTAGGTTTCAAAGGAGAAAGGAGGGGAGGGACACCCAAAAAAAATTCCCTTCCCCTTTGGATCAGCGCTGCTGCTTCACTCTGAACGTCAATTGAAGGATGGGGGATATCATGTGTTTGCGAGGATGGGGGAACTTCCGCTGATTGATTCTGCGGGCTGGAGGGTCGTTTCGCTCTCCACGAGCGTAATGGGGTCTCCCTGGTGTAGTCTTCATGCGACCATTGATGGTCCATGTACAGTTTGAATGAGCCCTCGCTAGTGCTAGTTGCCTTAGCGATGTTTGAAGCCACCTTCTCACTAATAAGGATGTGAGGGAGTGGTGAGGGAGTCCTCGAGCTATCGTCGTTAGACATCTGAAAAAAGTGTGCAGTATCAGTGTGTGCACTTACATAATATCAAAGGAGTGTAAGAAGGAAAAAATTAGCAGAAGAATCTATGTGTCCTCACTTTACATGCGAAGAGTCTGGGGGTCGCGTTCTTATTCTAAATTTGGGATCACATATTTACTAATTGGAAGGATCGCTTATAGTGTTCTAGCAAATTGCAGATCGCAACGTGAAATTGAGTGTATTGGGTCGCAGTTAATCAGGATCGCATCGCATACAATTAAAGTTATCTAATCATGCAATTATGATGAAGAACAACAATTTAAATGTAAATGAAGAATGAGGACTTACTTTTTCTTGAAGAAAATTGAAGGAATCTGGAGAAATTTGAGGTCGCTGATGATAAAACTTGAAAATTTCTTGCGTTTGATCTGGGAGCAAACTGGCAGCACTTTGGCAATGTGTTTGTGAAGATAAAAAAGGAAATGATAGTGACATGTGTATATATAACCCATCAGGAGAGAGAAAGACATGGACACGCATCAAGATCTCAGCTGTTAAGCACGAATCTCGAGACATGATAGTTGTCAAATCCCTTCTAATTCTCGGGGTCGCGACGTTTCCAACAGTCATATCTATACGCACAGCGAGCCTCGGCCTCGCATCGTGGTTTTTTGGCATTTTGATTCTTGAGTCCACATCGCATCTCTAATGGCAATATGGACTCGGGGGGTAGTTGTTATACCCAAATCTGACATGGTAACTAAGTTGATTTGATTGGCTAAATTAAAGGTTCATGATCTTTGATGGGCCTATGAGATAAAGATTGGGTTCATAAAGCCCACTACCAGAATCAGCCCAACATGCCTTGGTGATAATGTCTCTATTACAGGGCCAACTCGCTATTGGCTCACCTCACTACAAGGCCACCTCGCTACAGGAGTACTTCGCTTATGATCGTCACCAGGGGATCGCTTCGTTGCTACCATCATATCTACAAACTAAATTGGGATCGCTATCTCACTCTTTATTGGAAGGCCCATGACCAGACCCAAGGTCGCATGAGCAGCTGGACACTAGGGATCGCTTTGCATGGCTAGATCCCCCGAGGTCGCATGCACGGCCCTTGTTACTTCTCTACTAGCCAATTCTGTCCGTGCGAGACCACAGGCTTCCTCCTTTGGGCCATGGATCACGGATAGGGTTGATGACTCACTGCCACGTAAGCCCTAAACAAGTGGGCTTGGACTATGGCTTATCTTCTAAAACCCTAACCCGCCTAGGTAACTTGTTCTCCAAGAATTACGTACGGCTTGATCCCTATAAATAGGGTACGTAGGCACCTTGATACGGAAGAGAAACAGTTTACCTGAAAACACCTATCAAGTTCAGCCACATCTAAACACACAAACCCTAATCCCCTATTTTTCTTTCATTAGTAAAATATCCATATTTCGCTCCGTAAATCCAGCAACCTCCATAAATATTGTTATACAATATTCTCCCTATAACAATATTAATATCGGTTGATTTTTATTTGTTACTGTCATTCCTGCATTGGTCAAATCTCATTGCAACACTATGCTAATGGATTTTTACGGTTAACCCAGTAGTAGAAACTAGGTAATAAAGCCGTGTTAGGGGCGGGTACCGGGTACGAAAATATTTTTAAAATTATATATTTGATAACATTATTAATTGATAATTATCATTTGAAAATTAATATAACGAATTGAAAATTATAAGTTACGCATTAAAAAATTGTTATGTTGTGATTTATATTTTTATTTACACAAAAAAATGTAAGTACATTTCAATGTTTAAGTTTAAAGAGAAAAGAATTAAGTTGAAATAAATCATCTTACAATTAAATTCTTGAGTATTAAATAATAATAAATAATTTATCTGTGCTTCACTTGATTGATAAATTTTCACTTTTAAGAACTAAAAATGATAAATTTTAAATCTGATTATTTTTCAAAAAATTCTGCCAGTTGAAAGTTTTCTAAAAAAATGGTTCAAAAAAATTTATATGAATTATAAGTTGAAAAAATACTTTTATAAGAAGAATTATAAATATGAAAAATCCCAATGATAATATAAACTTGGTCTTTATGTTAAAAAATTATAGATATTTAATATAACTAAATAACATTCTTTAAGCCGACACCACTTTCATAACACACAATGTCAGAAGTTATTTATTTAGTACTATTAAATTATTCCTTCACAATATATTGGAACAACGATTGTATAATTTTTAATCGATTTAATCCACCGAGAAAAAGGTCGAAGTTCAATTTAATTGAATTTGTCACATCTTCTATATATTTATTCATGTACAAAAGTAAAAAATTTGTCCATATTATTTGTATACAAATTTTTATCGAAAAATCTAAATACTTTCATAATTTATTGTGATTTGCTTACTTCCACTAATAAAGAATTTTTTAAAATTTTAAGACCGTCTACTAAATAAGTTTTTCTATCCTAGAATCGCCCGAAATATATTGCAGTAATTTTGAATGTGGAATACAAATAAATTTATATTAAAATTATTTATTACACATATTTTATATATGTAAATTCGATCCAAATCGAGATTCGAAATAAATCCAATATCATATATATTATATATAAATTAATTTTGATAAGTTTTTTAATTAATTCTTTGTTTCTAATATCAATATATATATATAAAGGAGGATAACGGGAGTTTAGGTGGCGCTCTAATATCGTCTCAATCGATTTTTCTAATTTTCTAGAATTTTAAACACTATTAAATATAAAAATATCAATTAGCATATTAGAAGTAGAAATAGAATAGGTGTTCAAATTTATAAAGGATAAGAGTTCAAATTTATAGGGAAGACATATGATTAGAAGTTCTATTGGAAGTATAATAAGTATTTATAAGGCATACGATTAATTCTAATTCTATTGGAATTTAATTGTTATTAATTCTAATTTATTTATTGGAATTCGAATTTATAGAATTCGAATTTATAAAGAAAAAGACTTCGAATTTATACGAAATAAGGAGAAATAATTTCAATATATATATTGAAGGTATAACGAGAACTTCAAAACTATTTATACAATATAAACAAATTAGGAGGAGATATCTATATCTAGGCTGCCTAATTCAATAATCGTAAATGATCGTTTTATTATTCTTTATATGGAAGAAATATGATCTGATCATGTCATAGTTGATGGTTTTACATGGTAGTTGATTGATT
Source organism: Saposhnikovia divaricata (assembly GCA_036435485.1). NCBI lineage: Eukaryota > Viridiplantae > Streptophyta > Magnoliopsida > Apiales > Apiaceae > Saposhnikovia > Saposhnikovia divaricata. Next base: position 94,812,323 of record CM071596.1, read on the forward strand.
AGATAGACTCATACCTTTATCTAACTCATTATCCATTATCTGTTTGAAATATATAATTTAGTCATTTAATTCATTGATTTTTTTTATGAATGTTGATTATTGTTTGTTATAATATGTTTTCAGGTTATTTGCTTTTCAAGCATGATGCGGGAGAGAAGAGATGGCATCGAAAAGAAGTAATCTCAATTTTTTAAATTTTTTTTATTGTAAGGTCTTTTGTATATATTTTTTTCTTATATTTTTTGTCATTTATTTACTAGGCCTTCTGATTATTTTATAAATTTGGTGCACAAATAATATGAGAACTAATTTTGATTAAATTGATAATTAGATTTTAATAATTGTTAATTAATGTTGATATCGCCGTGTGTTTCACTTTTTCGTTCAATCCTTTTATCAACGAAGGGTACGGAACAGAAGCATTGAGTCAACGTTCTGATCTCGACTAATAACTTTAGGTATTTGTAAATAACATAATTTTTTTTTAACAGAATAACATAATTTAATCATGAACGTTATTGTCTTACAAGATACGTCGTAAAAAGTAAAATTGTGAACGAGGTTATTTTCATGACAGTCCACCACATGCTCAGAAAAAAGAAATCTATTTTTAAGGTTCTTTATATTTTGATTACCAAATATTTGGATTATAAGACGAGACAAATTGCGGACAAATTCTTGACAATATCGTGGAAATGAAAGTAAAAGGTATTTTGTCTCTGAATCGTCTCAATCAATTTTTATAATTTCTTTGAATCTTTAATATTTATATATAAAAAGAATTATATATTAGAAGTAAAATAGGTATTTGAATTTATAATAATGTTTAATTAAAAAAATTGAAAGTAAAATAGATGTTCAAATTTATAAATAGGAGTAATTCAAATTAAAAGTAAATAGGTTTTTGTAAGAAATGAAAATTTTTATTGAAAATAGTATAGGTGTTCGAACTTATAAATGAGAAGAGTTAGAATTTATAAACAATTTATATAATTAAAAGTTCTATTGGAAGTAGAATAAATATTTGTAAGACATATAATTAAAAGTTCTATTGGAACTAGAGTGGGTATTCGAATTTCTAAAGTAGAAAAGTTCAATTTTTTTAAAAAAAATATATAATTAGATTACTATGGGAAACAGAATAATTATTTGAATATGTAGAGGAGAAGTGTTCGAATTTACAAAAAAAAAAATACATAATCAAAATTTTATTATAAGTAAAATACGAGTACAGGTTCTATTAAAAGTAGAATACGTGTTTCTAAGACAGATAATTAAAAGTTCTATTGTAAGTAGTATATGTGTTCGAACTTATAAAGGGAATAGTTCGAATTTATAAACAATTAATATAATTAAAAGTTCTATTAAAAATAGAATAAATATTTATAAGGCACATAATTAAAAGTTCTATTTAAACTATAACATGTATTCGAATTTATAGATTATAAGAGTTCAATTTTTTTAAAAAAAATATATAATTAGAAGTCCTATTGGAAATAGAATGGATATTTGAATATGTAGAGGAAAAGAGTTTGAATTTACAGAAAAAATACATAATCAAAATTTTTTTAGAAGAAAAATACGAGTACAATGAATATGAATATATTAGGTGGCGCTCTAAGATCGTCTCAATCTATTTTTCTAATTTTCTAGAATTTTAGAATTTTAAACACTAATAAATATAAAAATATCAATTAACATATTAGAAGTAGAATAGGTGTTCGAACTTATAGAGCAGAAGAGTTCGAATTTATAGGGAATACATATGATTAGAAGTTCTATTGGAAGTATAATAAGTATTTCTAAGGCATACAATTAAAAGTTCTATTGGAAGTAGAATAGGAGTTCGAATTTATAGAGAATAAGAGTTCGAATTTATAGAAAAAAATATATAAATAAAAGTTCTACTAGAAGTAAAATAGGTGTTTGAATATATAGAGCAAACATATAATTAAATATTTTATAGAAAGTGCGATCTTCTTAAATTATATATTTTTATATAAGTTATTATACTTATATTAAGAAAATTTATACATAAATCCAATACTATTGTCATATAAAAGTCACCGTATTTAAAAAGAAAAGAATTGATGTGTTAACATAATAAAAAAACAATCTCACGGAGGAATCCTAAATAAATACAGGAGTATCTATAATATAAAGATAAAATAAGATGTGTTTTTATTTTCTAAAACTCCAAAAATTTTAGAAAGTCTAGAGAAAGTATAAATTGGAATTCACTCTATTTTTTAGGTTTTGATTTTAAGGAAAAAAAATTGTTGTGTAAGATAAGTATCATCAATATTATAATGAAGTTGGAATTTCGATCCCATACGATAGCGGCTCGAAACGTGTTTAACGGGAAGACGGCTCACTATAAAAGATTGTACTAACTATTAAAATATCATATTAATATTATAAATTTTATTCTATTTTTAGGATTTTATTTTTATGGATAAACATTATCAATAGCTATGTGGTCACTGTACTATACAAAAACTTTCAATTGGATCATGATCCCAAAAAAGTTTTCAGTCAAACACCTGTACAAGTAAAAAATTTCAATTGGGTCACTGCCGTTAACTTTCCGTTAACTTCCGTTAAAAAATGGACGGAATGCTAATCCATCACTTAACTTTATATCAATTTTCAATCAGGTCATCAGTATTTTTTTGAATTTTTAAATTTTTAAATGAAGTTTAATTTTTTAAAAGAATATTTAAATTTTCAAAGAAGTTTATATTTTATGAATTTTTTAAACTTTTCAATTATGAACATACCCATTCTGTTTATATATGCGTATAAATCGATCCATGCGAACAATTATTTTAAGATATCACGCTTTTGCAATCCTAAGTGAATTTCAAAATTTTTCGAATTTTTTTCGAATGATTAAAAATTTTCAAATTTTAATTATGAATATACCCATTCAGTTTATATGCATATAAATCGATATATGCGAATCAATTTTTTTCAAATGATATTTGTAAGAAGAAAAGAAAAGATTTTTAACGATTTGGAAAAAAAATCAATTTTTGTGAATCAATTTTATTCTAATGTAGATATTTCAATAAAAAAAAATTCGAAATAAAAAATTCCGAATTTTTTCAAAATAAAAAATCTCGAATTTTTTCGAAAGAAAAAATCTTGAATTTTTTTGAATGAAAAAATCTCGAATTTTTTCGAAATAAAAAATCTCGAAGTTTTTCGAAATAAAAAATTTCAGATTTTTCACAAAGTTTAAATCTACAGTTTATTTTTTAAAATTTTTTACCAAAAATTTTAATTTTTTTCAATCTACAGTTTTATTTTTTTTCGTCAAGTGACCTAATTGAAAGTTGATATTTTCGTCCAGTGACCTGATTGAAATTTGATGAACAGTTTAACGGCTCTCCGTCAAAGTCAATCCATTTTTAACGGTAGTGAAATTTTTTTATACTATAGTGATGCGATTGAAAATAATTAATGGTTCCATTATGCGATTGAAAATTGTTTTGGGATCATGACCAAATCGAAAGTTTTCATATAGTACAGTGACCAAATAGCTATTTAACCCAGTAATATATGTAAAAGTTAGGTTTTTGGTCTTAACGAGAGAGCGGATCAATAGTAATAACCGTGTTTAACAAGAAAGCGATTCATTAGATAAGACCGTATAAAAGATGTTTAAATATATAAGTAATACATAAAATAAAACAGTTTATTGGAAGTAGAATACGAGGACGGTGGAGACGTCTTATACGATTTTTTAAAGCTATACATCTTTTTTTCCTAGAAATCCTTTATTTTAACTTTTTTATACAAGTTAATTATAATTGCATTACAAAAATATATCCATAAATGTAATATTATTCCCGTAACGAAAAGTCTTCGTATTTTAATTTTTTTATATGTTAAAATAACAGAAAGACATTCCCATGCGGAAATTGTAAATAAATACAAAAATATCTATAATATACAGAAAATATAAGATGTATTTTCATCTTTTAAAACTCCATAAATATTAGAAAGTTTAAACAATATAAAAATTAAAATTTACTCTCTTTATATAATGAAGTTAGAATTTTGGTTTTAAATAAGATTGGCTTGAAACGTATTTAACAGGAAGACGGCTCGCTAGAAAAGATTGTATTAGCAATTAGAATTTGATACCGAAGTTATAATTTTTTTTATTTTTACGGTTCAATTTTATGGATAAAAAATATTATATAAGTCTTTATAATATATGTTAAAGTTGAGATTTCGGTTTTAACGAGAGAGCGGCTCAATTGAAAGAATCGTATTTAACAAGAAATCTATTCATTAGAGGAGATTATTTAATTATTAAAATTTAATATTAATATTATAAATAAACGTAAATGTATTGAATTTTTAAAAAATATTGTAATGCCGCCGCGAAGCGCGGCTTTATCAACTAGGTTCTATTAAAAGTATAATAGGTATTTGTAAGACATATAATTAAAAATTCATCGGAAGTATTATCGGTGTTCGAACTTATAAAAGAAAATAGTTCAAATTTATAAAAAATTTAAATAATTAAAAGTTTTATTTGAAGTAGAATAAATATTGGTAAAGCATAAAATTAAAAGTTTTATCGGAACTAGAATGGTATTCGAATTAATAGAGAAGAAGAGTTAAAATCAATCAGTCATCAATATATATATATATATATATATATATATATATATATATATATATATATATATATATATATATATATATATATAAAAGAGGATACGCGGGAGTTTAGGTGGCGCTCTAAGATCGTCTCAATCTATTTTTCTAATTTCGCGGGAGCTTAGGTGGCGCTCTAAGATCATCTCAATCTATTTCTCTATTTCTCTAGAATTTAAAAATTTTAAATACTAATAAATATAAAAATATCATTAAACATATTAAAAGTATAATAGGTGTTCGAATTTATAGAGAGAAGAGTTCGAATTTATAGGGAAGACATATGATTAGAAGTTCTATTGAAGTATAGATATTATATATATATATATATATATATATATATATATATATATACATATATAAAGGAGGATACGCGGGAGCTTAGGTGGCGCTCTAAGATCGTCTCAATCTATTTTTCTAATTTCGCGGGAGCTTAGGTGGCGCTCTAAGATCATCTCAATCTATTTTTTTATTTCTCTAGAATTTTAGAATTTTAAACACTAATAAATATAAAAATATCATTAAACATATTAAAAGTAGAATAGGTGTTCGAATTTATAGAGGAGAATAATTTGAATTTATAGGGAATACATATGATTAGAAGTTCTATTGAAGTAGAATCAATATTTATAACGGCTTGAAACGTATTTAACGGGAAAATGACTCACTAGAAAAGATTGTATTAGCTATTAGAATTTGTTACCGATGTCATAATTTTTTTTTTTGCGATTCGATTTTATAGATAAAAATTATTATATAAGTTTTTATAATATATATATATATTAAAGTTGGGATTTCGGTTTTAACGAGAGAACGGCTCACTCAATTCATTAGAGAAGATTATTTAATTATTAAAATTTAGTATTAATATTATAATATAACTTAAATGTATTAAATTTTTTTAAAAATATTGTAATGCCGCCGCGAAGCGCGGCTTTATCAACTAGTTATTAATAAGATTTAATTATATTATTTATTACTAATGACCAATTTGTCATAGCCAAACGCCTTGTATTGAATTAAACTGATAAGACCTCCATTTATCCTCATTTTTATTCTAATATTTTGTAACTAAAATTTTAAAGTTCAGATTTTATTTGTAATTTTCAATAATTAATAATGCTTTTGGTTTGTACAACTAATTTTTTTATTTCAAAACTAATATTTCATGAATTTTAAAAAATAAACTAAGTTGATGAGAAAAGGATATTTAGAATGTAGCAGGGCAAGTTTGAATATCGCAAAATGCATAGCATGATAGCAACATGGATTATATCATAGTGTGTTAGAAGCTGTGTTATAGGAACAAGGGTTCGGAACAAAGCAGTTAGAGGTACTAATTTAGGATTAACTGATAAATTTGGGATTAATTGAAAGGATTAATTGGAGCGAAAATCGTATGTATTTTAGTATTTTTAATATTACTTATTATGTTGTTTCGATTTATTAGTTATTTATTAACTAATATGTATTTATCGTCTCATAAAGTATTTAATTATTCATATTTGATTATTATATTACTTTAATTCCAATAGTTTATTTTAAATACTTTAATCAAGAAATATTCATAAAAATAATTGAGAATTCTAAAATCGAATCGGTTAGATAACTTGTAAAAAATTAATCGGGAAATAGTTGACTAAATTGGGGATTTTTAAAACAAAGGATAGATGTAAGAAAATTGTGTATAAGAAGCCGTTTGGGTAACCTTAAAATTATTACTTATAACTTAAAGTTGCTTAAATTGATGAGTTGAAAAGAAAAATTTTAAGTTAATATCTATTTGAGTAATTTATGAATTATTAAAAATGTTAAAATAAAGAAAAGTTTGGTATATTATTAATTTAAATGATGATATTAAATTTTATCAAATAAAATCATCAAAATAAATTAAATCATTCAAAAAAGTACCTTATACCAACTTCTAGTTTTAAGCTTTTTTTTTTTTTAATTTAAATCATTTTCTGATTTATTACACAAAATCACATTTTTTAACTTAAAGTCAAAAACCATTTTAAGTCGGGGCTTTAAACCCGAGCCAAACGTAGGGTTACACAACATTCTGGTCTGGACCGGTAAATTAGATCGAATCGGGTCTACCGGTCCATGACCCGGACCGTATACAGCCGGTCTGGTCTCCAGTCCGCAAAATCAAAAAAATTCGATTTTCGATCCTATCCGGTCCAAACCCTGAAAAAACCCCGGTCGGATCGGATTTTATGTATATACTCTCTCTGTCCCTCTCATTTCTTTACACTTTTCTTTTTGGGTCCTCTCAATTCTTTACATTCCAAAATTTACCAAAAATAGTAAAATTTTATAATATAAAAAATAACTACACTTACTACTTTCCTCCACAAACTCATTTTATTACATAAAATATTCATTGGTCCCACCACTTTACTCATTTTTTTACTTTTCTCATTTACTTTACACTTTTTCTTAACCTCCGTGCCCAACTAAACAAATGAGAGGGACGGAGGGAGTAGCGATTTTATATTACTTTACTTCTTAAAATATCTAATATAGAGATTAATTATTTAAATACATTATAATTTGCCAAGCCAAATTAGTAGAAAAAAATTGATGAAATACTAGCGATCAACATTACAATCTAAATGATTAAATGTCGTACTGTTAGTCACAGAGGCATGCATGTATTTAACTAATAACAAACCTAATTGTTTGTAATGCTTTACATTACTTACATGACCCCTTAACTGGAGAAACCTCTAGTTGTAGAGTTTCTACTTGTATTAGTACTTGTAATAGGCATCAAAATTCTATCTGTGTAACTGTTAATTAAGTCATGAAATAATGCTTGGAAGAAGATCAAGAGATCATGCCTCAAGCTTGAAGAACAAGGCTGTCAAAATAAACACAGTTGGATTTTGGTAATTGAAGATTTGCCTAAGTACCAATTCGAGAAGTACTTGTTATACTCAAGAAGTCTAGCTTTCGAGAAGTCAGGAATTCGATATCTCTAAAGGCACTATTCGATATCTCTGAAGGCACTGTTCGATATCTCATTCAATAACTCTATTCGACAATTCAAGAAGTCAACAAATCAAAGCATCATTCGAGTTCACAAAGAGTCAACAAGTCAAAGCTACATTCGATATCTCAAGGACTTGGAAGCTATTCGATATCTCAGGGATTCGATAAGTCAAATGCTCTATTTGACAACTCAAGGATTCCTAAAGAATATGCTATTTCAAGAAGTGGTTCGACATCTCAAGAAAATAGTATTCGAGAACTGAGAATTATCTACCAAGTCAATCCTAGTTCTTGAATCAACTACTGAGCTACTTCTCGAATGGACTTTTGAAGACAAAATACTGAGAATTGTACAAGTCAGAAACCTGCAGCAAGCCAAGACACTTTCAGGATCACAGTACTATAAAGTGTTAATGGACAGTCTATAAAGAAGATTAGAGAGTTGTTATTGGAGACAAGCTGCTAAAGAAGTGGATCTGGGCAGGTTAAAGAAAGTCAAATCGCATGCTGCCTGGATGTATCTCAAAATAGGATAGATAATTTAGAAAGTAAATTTTTCTGTTTTACCTTTTGTAGTAATTAGGATGCACACATGTTCTATAAGTGTGCAACCCCATTTCTCTAGTAGTTATCAATCAATTGATCAATAGCAGAGATAACAACTTAGAACATCTCTCTGAGAAAACAAAGCTGAGAATACTACAATTTATATTCACAGTTTGTAACATTTATCTGATAAAATTTTAGATTAAAGTGAGTGATCGTGTTCTAGTGTTTACATTTTGCATTTACACATTTTATTAGGCACGAACACACACATTGCTACATAACCAGATTCAAACACTCAAACAATCTTTTCTTAATAGCTATATTCAAAGAAAATTTTGAGAAATACATTCACCCCTCTCTATATTTCCTTGTCTTAGTATTCCATACTCAATAAGTGGTACCAGAGTAGGCTGTTGATCAAAACAGAAAACGATCATGAATACACCAATAACAATAGGAACGGTAAAGGTCCCTAAGTTTGACAAAGATAACTTCAATCTCTTGAAGATAAAGATGATGTTGTTCATCAAAGCCTCTCATCCCCCATATCATGAGATTCTCAAGAATGGTCCCTTTGTTCCACAACAAGAGATTCCTGAATAGAATGTTGGAACCATAACTATGCCAAGATCCTATGTTGCAAAGGAGCCTTCCAAATGGACAGATACAGAAAAGGAAAAGGTCGCCCTTGATAGCCATCTCATGCTGTTGATCATAGACTCGATGGATATGTCAATGTTTACAAACATAGCCTCTTGTACTTCTGCTAAAAAGATGTGGGATCATATTGAGGTTCTGTGTGAAGGGAAAGATGAGGTCAAAGAGAACAAGAAACAGATACTGGTCACACAGTATGAAGCTTTCATATCACAGCCCAAAGAAAGCATTACTGATATATTTGAGAGATTTTACCATTTGGTTACTGAGCTACGGATGAATGGAAAAGTCTACAGTACCAAAGAATTGAATATGAAGTTTCTACTATCTTCACCAAACCACCTACAGCAGAGGATCATTTCTCTGAGGGAAATAGAATTGAATAAAGTCACATATTATGTGCTTTATGGTTTGTTAAAGACTCATGAGCTTGAGCTGTTACAGAAAAAGGCTACTCGAGCAAACCAAGGTAAAAGGATAAACACATTATGTGCCTTGATTGTAAACAGATCTATTCCAGAACTTGAAGCCTCTACAAGCCAACTGAGGATTGAAGAAGTAGTGGATGAAGAACCAGTAGTGGAGATGCCTAAAACTGTTGTTGAGGAACAGGAAGAAGAAGGAGATGAGTTCTATACTCTTGAGGAATTAGATGCCATGAAAAATACCTCATATGCTTTCACAGCTATAAAATTTTCAAACATTAGATTTAAGAGAAAGTAGCCCTTCAAACCTAAACCTCAGAACTATTCATTTAACAAAAGTTAAGCACCTGTGAAGCCAAGCAAGAATAAATTCAAAACCAGCTATGTGGATAGGTCATCTGTGAAATGCTATAGATGCAATGACCAAGGGCATTTTGCTAGTGAATGCAAGAAGCCTAAAAAGAAGGATAAGGAGTTTCTTGAGCTTGAAGCCAAGTATGAGGCCCTTCTGAAAAAGAAAACACCAGGCAAGGCCTACACAGTTGAAGGGAAATGTTGGGATGATACTGATAGTGATGGAGAAGAGCAAGAATTTTGCAGCTATGCAAGGATGAGACATCTTCATCAGACTCTCAGGTAGCATCTCTCACTACCATAGACATGTCTATTTCTCAGTACAAAGATATGATTGAACAAATATCTATTGAAATGTTTAATATTCATACTAGTATGTCTGCTATTAATGAAGAAATTGTAAAACTGTCGGCTAAGAATGAAGTATTAAACAAAAGAATGAGGAATTAGAGCTAGCTGCCATGCAAGTAGAAAACTTTAAGAAAGATGTTGAATATATAGAGAATAAGGTGCTATGTGCTAGTCAACTTGAGAAGGCTCTTAGGGATGAAATAGCTGAGAATGAATTCAAATTGAGAACCTTTAAGAACTCCTCTAATCTATTGCAGTCCTACCATGAGAAACATCAAGAAAATGCAAAGGTTGTAATTGGTTTTGGCTATGACCCTCTCAAAAAGAGAAAAGGTTGTGCAGTCATTGAAGATGACAAGGTTGTTCATGAGAATGTGCCTCACTTTTTGACAAATGCTAAGGCACCTATCTTTAAAGAATCAACACTTGAAATTGATGAGGAAGCCTTACTCATCAAGCAAATGTTGAATGATAAGGATGGGGCACAATTTAGTGAACAACCAGCACCCTCTAAGTATGGGAGTGCCAAATTGAAAACCAATGAGCCAGTAGGAGTTAGACCTAGAACTGAGAAATCTGTTAAGTTTGAACCAGCTAGGAATAATGAATCTGAACAGAAAGTGGCTAAGAAGAAACAGAATAGAAATGGAAAACTACGGATTAATAAGGATAATAATTATGCTTAAGTGCCAAATGCCCCTAGGAAAGTTTGTCAAAACTGTTTTAGTACTAATCATTTAACTCATGCATGCAAGAAACCTGTTGGTAGTGTGCCTAAACCTTTCTATGATTGCTTTATGCCTTTAAGACATAAAGATTCTCCATTCTATGATAAGTTTGACTGTATGTCATGCAATATGATTGTTATGACTAGTTGTTTCAATTTGAGAAGACAATTCATTGATGGTTAATCAGTCACAATACTCACACACAGTACACAAGATCAAAGTCTTCAAGTCCTCCTAGAGCTAGGAAGGCACCTTTGTCACCTAAGTCTGGAAACTCAGGTTCTAAGACTTCTAACTGTGATAAGAAGACTAGCCCTAAGAAAGCTGATAAGCATACTGTTATTAATAAAACAGTTTCTAAGCCAGAAGGACCCAAACTTATTTGGGTACCAAAGAAGAAGTAATACACTTGTGTTTGCAGGGCAAAGAACAGGAAAAGAAGGTCATGTGGATTCTGGACAGTGGATGCTCAAACCACATGACTAGTGATATGGCCCTGCTATCACAGTATGAGGAAAAGGCTGGACCTATGGTTGATTTTGGAGATGATAGCATTAGCAACACATTGGGATATGGCAAACTAAAAGTTGGTAATGTCATCATTGAAGATGTAGCACTGGTTAGAGGGCTCAAACATAATCTACTAAGTGTTGGTCAGTTCACTGACAAGGGTTTCAAAGTAAACTTTAACAAGGATGAATGTTTAATCAACCACAAGAAAATTGGTGAATTTGCTCTATCTGGATTGAGGAAAGGACCTGTTTGTAGCCAATATGGATTTTGCAAGCAAGGACAAAATTTGTTGCTTTTACTCAAAAACATCAAATGAAGTTTTTGGCTGTGGCATAAGAAGTTATCACACCTGAACTTCAAAGCCATTAACTCTTTAGTCAAAAGAGAGTTAGTGAGAGGCATGCCCACACTTGAATTCTGTCAAGAATGAGTCTGTGAGGCTTGTCAAAAAGGAAAGATGAAAAGGTCAAGCCATAAGTCAAGGACTATGACATCAATAACCAAGCCCCTGTAACTAATTCATATCTGATCCATTCCGATCCGTTTGGATCTACCCAAACCCAATTTTTTGGATTTGGATCTTTTTGGACCTGAAAAAGTTTGGATCTGAATTTGGATCTTATGTATCCCGAACCGATACCCGACCCGAAACCCGATCCAAACCCAAAATCCGATAACAACCTGATATATATATACATACATTTAATATTAATTATTATTTATTATATCAGTTTATATATTTGAGTACATATCAAACAAATAAACAAAATAAACACCCACATATATTTTTGAGATATCTTAAATAACATAATATTATTTTTATTTAATTTTTCGGCATGTAAATCTTATGTATATGTTATTATATATATATATATATATATATATATATATATATATATATATATATATATATATATATACATATGCATATATATGCCATAACTTTGATTTATTTATTCGAATCACAATCTTATTTTTTATCAAAATTCTAATATATTATATAAATATATATATTTTTTTATTTTTCTGATAGTTTTAAAATTTTATTTATAATATTTTATATCTTTTATGCAACTAAAATATTTTAATATTTTAAATCTATTTGTACTTTTATGTTTTGCTTAATGTGATTATTTTAATTTTGAATTTTGAATTAAAAACCCGATTTAAACCCGAATCCGATCCGAAATCCTATAAAAACCTGATGATTTGGATTTTGATTTTGATTTTAAAATCCGGATCCAGACCCGAACCGATCCGAAAACTTTGGATTTGAATTTGGATTTGGCCAAACCCGATCCGATCCGACCCATTGCCATCCCTACCCTCAAGTATGTTCATGCTTTTGGAAGCAAATACTTTGTGTTAAAGGATAATTCTAAATATGTTGGTAAGTTTGATGCAATGGCATTTGAAGGAATTTGTCTTGGCTATTCTATGGAGAGAACTGCATAGAAGATTTATGTCATCAGTTAAAAGAAAGTTATGGAAAGCACAGATGTGACATTTGATGACAGCAAACTACCTGGATTAGAAGAAGCCAATGATGAAGATAGCGATCCATTAAGTTTGAAAATTTGGATGATTCTGATGAAGAGACTGAAACTGAAGTTGAGACTACAATTCAACAAACTGCAGTGAATGATGAAACTAGAGAATAGTTTATGCCAATCAACAGTGAAAATACAAGCATCCAAGATACATCTGTGAATGATGGAAATTTTACAGGGGGAGAAAATGAAGATGATCATAACTTGGATGATGAAGCAACATCAAACTTGAGAAATCAAACCTGACATTCAAGGAAATGGGAGAGATCACACATTGTTGAACAAATAATTGGAGATCCAAATGCAGGAGTGAGAATAAGGAGAGCTCAAAATGAATATCTCTATGGTTGCTTTCTATCTCAAATTGAGCCTAAGAAACTTGATGATGCACTGTTGGATCCAGATTATATTATGCTATACAAGAGGAGCTGAATCAATTTGAAAGAAACAAAGTATGAGAGCTTGTTCCTGCACCAAAGAACAGAACCATTGTTGGAACAAAATGGGTTCTTAAAAATAAGATGGATGAAAATGGTGTGGTTATAAAAAACAAAGTAAGGTTGGTTGCAAAAGGATACTCTCAATAGGAAGGCATTGATTATGATAAGACTTTTGCTCCTATTTCCAAATTGGAAGCCATCAGAATCTTCTTGGCATTTGCTGCTCATTCAAACTTTAAAGTCTATCAAATGGATGTCAAGAGTGCATTTCTGAATGGAGAATTGGAAGAAGAGGTATATGTGCAACAACCACAAGGCTTTGAGGATCCACATTTCCCAAAATTTGTCTACAGATTGCGTAATGCATTGTATGGACTTAAGCAAGCTCCAAGGGCATGGTATGACACATTGTCATAATTTCTTCTTGAAAATCAGTTCACTAGAGGCACATTGGACAAGACACTGTTTTACAAGAAGCATGGTAATGATATTATCCTAGTTCAAATCTATGTAGATGATATCATATTTGGCTCTACAAACGAGAGATTGTGTGAAAAATTTTCTAAGCTCATGCAAAGCAGATATGAGATGAGCATAATGGGAGAGTTGACATTTTCTCTTGGATTGCAAGTTAGTCAAAGAAAGGATGGTATCTTTATCAGTCAAATCAAATACATCAAGGATCTATTGAAGAAGTTCGACTTAGAAGACTGATCACCTGTAAAAGCCCCTATGGCTACTGCCACTAAATTAGATAAAGATGCTAAGGGCAAGAAAGTAGATATCTCAGTCTATAGAGGCATGGTTGGTTCTCTACTCTGTCTCACTACTAGTAGACCTGACATCATGTTTGCAACATGTCTATGTGCAAGGTTTCAATCAAACCCAAATGAATCACATATGATTGCTATTAAAAGGATCTTTAGATATCTGAAGGGCACTCCAAACTTGGGTTTATGGTATCCTAATGACACAGGGTTCAATCTGGTTAGTTATTCTAATGCTGATTATGCAGGATGTAGAGTGGATAGGAAAAACACCTTAGGTAGCTGCCAGTTTCTTGGAAAAAGGTTAATCTCTTGGTATAGCAAGAAATAACAATCTATATCAACTTCCACAGCTGAGGCTGAATACATAGATGCTGGAAGTTGTTGTGCTCAAGTGCTTTGGATTAGAAACCAACTTAGAGATTATGGACTTGTGTTAAAAAAGATTCCTATCATGTTTGACAACACAAGTGCAATCTCTATAATTGCAAATCCTATCAATCATTTTAGAACAAAGCACATTTACATCAGATATCCTTTTATTAGGGAACATGCAATTAATGGAACGATTGAGTTGCATTATGTTTTCACAGATAAACAATTAGCTGATATATTCACTAAGCCATTGGATGAAGCCACCTTCACAAGGTTGGTTAGTGAAATTAGAATGTTGAATTCTTTAAAATCTTGCTAAGTGAAAATATCAACTAGATTGTTGTAGTAGTAAACACTTACTTTATCTAAATGCTCAATATTTTTGAAGTAAGTATTGGCTGAAGTATGATTTATAAATATTTCAATCTGTCGCATATGTTGAAAAATCATATTTTGCTAACTTGAAATTTCTATGAAATTTTAAGAAAATCACTATTTAATTTGTTACAGTATTCTTCATTGAATATTTCTGGTAAATTTAAAAAGATAGTGGAAATTGAGTTTTATGAGTGAAAAACATATTTCGACAAGTCAGACTTCTCTAATGATTCATTGTATGTAATTGCTCGACTTCTCCAATAAGTCGTTTTTGAGTACTCTCGAGTTCTTGAATTAGGTCTTTTTGAGATATCGAACAGAGACATACTTAACTTTTCGAATATAGTATATGAGTTCTCTAATGTCTGAGTTCTCGAATATAGTATTTGAGTTCTCGAATCATTTGAAAAGGCTGATTTCTCGCTGAATCTTAACTATTTTTGGATTTTTGTCTAAAATTTTAATTCACTCATAAAAACATATTTTATTCAATTTTAAATTGAATAAACTGCCAGTTATGGGTTATAACCTACTTGAGTTATCAAATAAGCTTTTCTTGACATATCGAATAGTTGTTTTACACTTCTCGAATTCTCGACTTGTCGATACAAAACATATATCTAATCGACAACTCAAGTACTTCATACTTATACAATTTCACAACTATTCTATTCATTTCATTCGATTTCTCAAGCATTTAAATTCCCAAAACCTCTAAAAACCCTAATCTCAAAAGCTAAATTTCTTCTTCAACCTTCATTCTATTCTCTCTCATTGTGTAACAATGGCAAACTTCCAACTCACTATACCCAAACAAACCAATTTTATTGCAATAACCAATGATGTGGAAGCACCAAATGCAAACTTCAAGTGCTTTGTTCGATGGATGTCTGAGCTATACATCAAGGATGCACTCTCAGCCAATCCAACTCTGTACCAAGACATTCTAGAACAGTTTTCGAGGACTGCTACTGTGGAGGTCATTGCCCTTAAAAATGCTATAACTTCCTACATAGTCTATTGTAAGATTCAAGACAAAGATGTTACTATCACTACAGAAGATATGAATCAAGCACTGGGCTTACAACAAGAGGTGTATAACCCACTAGCCACAAATGCTGAGTTGGAGGACTACTTTGATTTCATCAATTACTCAGTTGAAATCAAACTAGGGAATCTGAATAGGAAGTTTCTAAGGAAAGAATGGAGCTATGTATTTGCTAGTCTCCTTCAAGTTTTCACTGTAAGAAAGTCTATCTTTGATCAAATTAGTGCACCTGCACAGCAAATAGGCTATGCCTTAGCTTATGGGAAAAAGATAGATGTTGGACAAATCATCCTACAGGAGCTGTATGGGAGACTTGGTAAGAACTCAGCCACGAGAGGTACTAAAATTTTCTTCCCTCATTTTATTCAATCTACCCTTAATTTTGTAGATGATAAACTGATTGAATTACCTGGGATAGATAAAAATAGAATAGGCTATCCTAAATCCATGACCAAACTTATTTTTGGTAATTTGGAAACTAGGAATGATGTGGATGTAAGACTTGAAATAACTCTTCACATGGAGAGTTTATTTAAGTCTTACCCCCACAACATGCCAATATTTGATTCAAAATCCCAGTTAGCAAAGCCCAAGTAAGTAGGACAAAATGCTAACCCAGGGCTTTCTAACTTACCTCCTCAACCAAACACATTACCAAACAGTGAGCCAACTGCATCACCCTCTCAACAGGGTGGTGTTAGTAAAAAGGAGAAGAAGAAGAGAAAACGGGTCGATTCTGAACCCTTAACCATTTTATCTGAAGCTGAATTAGCTGTAGAAATAGGTTTAAAAAGTGAGGAACCTGAGTCACCCTTGAGAAGGCCAAAGAAGAAGAAATCTAAGAAAACCATCTTTTTAGTCACTCAAATGGCTGAAATTGTAAAATCAGGGGAAAACAGCTCATTATATGTATCCTCTCATAGGGTGCGTTTATAGAATCAAGCATTCTCCCCAATGCACCTTCTTGTAAAGAGTCGGCACATGGGAGTGGTAAGGCTAGCACAACACTGAGCGGAGAGCACATCACATTTGAAACTCCCTCTATTCCTTAGGAAGAGTTGCCAAAATTTATTCTACAAGACACTTCTCTTCCAGAATCTACATCTAAAATTTTTTTGCAGCCTGCAACTCAAGTAATTGAGGAGCAAGGCATTGATCACCAAGAATTTCCTTCTCTTAGTGAGCCAATGGATTCAATTGACTTAGTGCAAGACACTTTGCTCACCACCCAGGACCTACATTTAGATGGTGAGGGAATGCATGCCGTGGCATATCTTAATGACACCATAAAAAACACAGGGGATTCACTAGTTTTCACTAGAGACTCTGTGCCTATGTCATCTACTGTTATAACTCATCCCACTCATGTGGAGACAATAGTAGTAGAGTCAATCCATCCGGTTATAGAAGTTGCATCTGTAACTGAGGAGTCTATCTTACCTAGCTCTAGCTCTAACTTTTTATCACAATTGCTGAAGCCTGTGCAACATGACAGTACTTCAGGATCAGGGTTTGCTCCACAAAAATTGACGGTTGAAGCACTTTAAAACTTAATTGTGGATCAGATTCCTGAGTTTGTAAAGATAGCTCAAAACCTTGTCACATCCAACCTTCTAAA
The DNA here is from genome assembly GCA_036435485.1 of Saposhnikovia divaricata. Classification (NCBI taxonomy): domain Eukaryota; kingdom Viridiplantae; phylum Streptophyta; class Magnoliopsida; order Apiales; family Apiaceae; genus Saposhnikovia; species Saposhnikovia divaricata. The sequence continues at coordinate 94,829,747 of CM071596.1, forward strand.
TCCAGACTATGGGGCAATTCTGCTATGTCACAGAGAAGATGTGGAGAATTGAAGGGAGAAAATAGCAGATGAAGCTGAGAGAAATGGCAACATTGATGCCTGGTTGCAAGAATATGGTGGTGTCACTCTCAATGAAGCTCTCCAATACCTAAGAGAAGAGTACATCACTACAATAGGATCAAATGCCAAGTCTCTATATCCTGGTGAAGTGTATGAAGCTGTAAATGAAACATCCAACGGAACCTTGAAGGCTGCTCAATACCTTGGAAAAGGAGTTAAAACAAAAATCAATGAAGTATGCAAAGCCACAACAAAGGTAGTGAATGAGATCAAGACAAAAATTGTCTCAAAGTTTCCATCTCTAGACTCTGTCCTCAGAAATATACAGGAATGCAAAGCTACCTACACTGAGTTGGACAATCGCCTTCCCTTGGTCCAAGATGCTGTCAAGAATCTTGCAACTCATGTACAAACCTATCTTCTCAAACAATTGATGCCAATGCACAAATCAGAGTTCTCTTTGCCAACCAATATGGAGATAAGCTGGTGACTGATGTCCCTATCCATGATATGATAAAGTTTGAGGTAGAAAGACTCAAAGAACAGTCCCTCTCTGGGTTTAAAGCTACATCATTGCTCACAAAGGTGGATAACTTAGACAGGAAAGTGAGTTCTCTCAGAAAAGTCAATGCTGAGCTTACAGAATCTGTTGGCCTTCTAAATGACAAGTTGGAAACTCAGGCTGCCACGTACAACTGGTGTTCGTCTTAATCAACAACAGATGTTGTCTACAATGATGAAGCATATGGGACTCGCTCGACTTGATGATTTTGTCAAACCTTCCTTTTTAAACCCAAGGACCCCATCAAAGACTTATGTGCCTAACAACAAGCCTAAAGGGAAGAAGAGAAACTCAAAATCTGAGGAAAAACCTAAGGGGGAAAAGGGTATTTTATATTTGAGGGTAGGGCTGATCATTCGGTCGGTTCGGTTAAAAATTGAACCGAATTAGAAAAACCGATTAACCGAAATCCAATTTTTACCGAATCGAACCGATTTGTCACCAGAAACCAAACCGAACTGATTTAAAACTGAACAGAAAAATTTCACTAGAAACCGAACCGAACTGATTTAAAAAAATTATATATAATATTAATATTTTATAAATTTTAAAATTAATTTTTAATATTAAATATATTAAAATAGTTAACTGTTAAAATAAAATAAAATAAATTTAAATATTTAAACTTAATTTTGAATTAATTAAATCATGCATATATATATATATATAATTTAAACATATATAATATAAATAAAAAAATATATCTATATATATAATTCGGTTATTTCGGTTTGATCCAATTTTTTTAAAAAAAAACCGAACCGAAATTATTTCTGTTTGAATCGTAAAAACCGAAAAACCAAACTTTCAAAAAACGAAACCGAACCAAAATTCAACATTTCGGTTCGGTTTTTCGGGTTCGATTCGGTTTTTCTCACCCCTATTTGAGGGTGGTCAACCAAGGTCTTTAAAATCTACAACTACAACTATTCAAGGCAAAGGCAAAGCTAAAGTCAATGAGACTTAAACCCCTAAACCTGTCAAGCCCATCAACTCTCTACCAACTATCACCCTACCAGTTGTGCATATTACTACCTCTAGTGGCCTGAAGCAATCTATCATCTCTACAGTGGTTATAGGAAGTATGCCATCTGATCAACCTCAATCCTTCAGAATTAAAAATGCCAAGCCTATAGAAGTAAATGTGGTTACTGGGGCAAAGCTACAAGAAATTTCAAACTCGAATATCTATCCTGATGATGCATTCTTGGAGTTTCTGAAAGTCTCAAGAGAACAGGCTGGTGATACTCAACTATACCTAAAGAGTTTGAAAGATCAGATTGACTACTTCACTGTTGTGCCTAGGAAAGTTGATCATGTATTGCTCAAGAAAATAATGATGGTGACCAAATCCAAGATATAACATCTATCATACATCACCTTAAAGACTCTTAAATTCACTGAAGTGGATGTACTGTTCAAGCTGATTGAAAAGACAAATAAAAATAACAGGAGTTTGTATGATGACTTAAGGAATGATCAACTTTTTAGACTACCTGAAGTGCTTAAAAATCCAAGAACCATCACCTATCAATTTGGAACAAGAATTGAAGACATCAAACAGCTAATCATTCCCAATCATCTTATCCCTGAGACAAAAAATCTCATTCATGCCATTATTGAGCAACTGAGCAAAAAGAAAGGTCACAAAACAACAGAAGATTTGGAGGCTCTATCATATCTCAGATCATACATAGCAACTGGCATTATTTCTGAAACTGCTAAGTTTGATAAGGGTCATGGTGCTGATAAAGATGAAGATAAAGGTGATAGGAGAGGAAGCTATCACAGGAGTAATAAGGGAGATGAAGACACGAAGAAGAAGAAAAAGAAGGACAACAAAGGCAAGAAGGAAGATGATGACAAGGGCTATGACAAGGTATATGAGAAAAGAGGTGGAAGACAACAAGCCTCAAGCATCACTAGCAGTATTCCCACCAAAACACAAGACAATATGTCTTGGATAGATACATTTAGTGATGACTTGCCAAAATCAAATTCTATGGCTTCTGCAACTGACTTGCCACCTCAAGCAAAGGAAATTCAAATCAAGAAACCATCTGTATGTTCTAAAAGCAAACTGCTAATGATGTACAACAATGGTCAATGAACAAAGGTCTCAAACTGATTACAAGTGACAAGATGCAAAAGCTGAAATTCAAGACTAAGGCCAGAAAGGTAATGAAAGTGATGACACACATATCCCAAGACATTACTATAGTACCGGGATTAGATTTGCCACCTCTTGATGAAGATTATGATGAAGATCAATTGGCATTTCTACTAGTCCAAAGAATCTATCATGTGGCAATTGTGGATGACTTTTTAGTGTTTAAATATTCGGATGGTAGACAAAAAAATTTAAACAGGGGATATGTCAACACTGGACAAACTATATGAGATTGAAAGGATAATTGCATTGCTGAACATGGAAGATGAAGTAGAGAAAGTTTTGAAGCTGGAACTCATAGATTTTGTGAAGATAAAGAGAGATATGCTGAGAAAGTGAGAAGGGAGTGCTTTGAAAAATGGAGAGAAGGGCTAAAGTGTTATGCAGAGTTCAGTTCAATCCCTATGTTATGAAGTATATAAGAAAAAATGGAGACAATGTCAATATTAGAATGGACCTGGTCAACCATTGCCCTACAAACTTACTAAAACCAATACTTAAAGATTTTAAGAATTCAATTCTGCTTGAAGAACTTGATGTTATGGCAGCCATCATAAGGGCTATGGATGAGAATTCAAGGAAGGAAGAAGAAAAGAAAAAGAAGGCATATGATGATCCACAAGCCAAAGCTATGGGGATGACATCAAGAGACAATGGCTAGTATTTCTTCATGGTCTGTAAGAATACTCTCTTTGTAATTCTATCCATGATGACAATAAATCTCATACTTGAATTGTTAATGTTTTATCTTTATGTATGTTAGGCTTGTATCAGACATGAAATTGTGACTAAGGGTCTTACTCAAAATTTGGGGGAGATTGTTAGTCACAGAGGCATGCCTGTATTTAACTAATAACAAGCCCAATTGTTTGTAATGCTTTGCATTACTTACATGACCTCTTAACTGGGGAACCTATAGTTGTAGAGTTTCTACTTGTATTAGTACTTGTAATAGGCATCAAAATTATATCTGTGTAATTGTTATTAAGTCATGAAATAATGCTTGGAAGAAGATCAAGAGATCATGCCTCAAGCTTGAAGAACATGGTTGTCAAAATAAACACAGTTGGATTTTGGTAATTAAAGATTAATCTAAGTACCAATTCGAGAAGTACTTGTTATACTCGAGAAGTCTAGCTTTCGAAAAGTCAAGGATTCGATATCTATAAAGGCACTGCTTGATATCTCTGAAGGTACTGTTCGATATCATTCAATAACTCAGAGATCCGACATGTCTATCACTCTATTCGAGAACTCAAAAAGTCAACAAGTCAAAGCATCATTCGAGTTCTCAAAGAGTCAACAAGTCAAATCTACATTCGATATCTCAAGGACTTGGAAGCTATTCGACATCTCAGGGATTCGATAAGTCAAATGCTCTATTCGACAACTCAAGGATTCCTAAAGAATATGATATTTCGAGAAGTGGTTCGACATCTCAAGAAAACAGTAATCGAGAACTGAAAGTTTGATAGAAAATGGAAAGTTTGAGGCATATTTATAATATGTTCTTGATGAAATTTCCGGAATCTAACAAGTGGAGGTTGTTCCTTGTAATGAGGACTTAAACTTTCATGTTTGGATCTAAGACATTTTCTTGGTGTAATCCATACATAAATTGAGTTGAAAGAATGATGTTTGAAATGGGTTATATGGGTTAGTTATTTGAAATAACTTGAGTCCCACATTGAAATGGTAATGAATGGTTGGTGGCTTTATTTAGCTCCATGTGCAAGTGTAGTGCACAACTACTAAGGCATGTGGGTGTGCATGGGTGTAGTGTGGGCCTCCCGCCCGCACACACACACGCACGCTGCCGCCGCCCGCCTCACCATGCCACGACACGACTCGGGTCGGGTTGAAGGATGATTTAGGCGAACGTCTTGGTGTCTCGCGTACGCGAGGCGACCTGGGCGAGGAGGAATTTTATTACCTGGATTATTGATTTATTTTAACAGGTTGACAAATTTATTTGTTACAGCAGTACTGGACTGGATCAGTACCTGGAGTGAATCCTGATGGACTTGGTCAGACATCAAATACTGATGGGCCAAGTCCTGATGGTACCAGATCCTGATGATGGACATCAGATCCTGACGGACCAAAATCCTGATGGATCAGATCCTGATGGACATCAGATCCTGATGACGGTTAATCCTGATGCTTGTGTAACTGAAAATTAATCCTGATGATAATGTTAATGCAATTAAATCAGAATATTTACTTTCCTTTTATGAAGTGTCAGTTACGTTTATTTTTGGTATTATATACATACAAAATATAACGTTGCAAACGGTACATACATTCTAAGGAAAAACTCTTTCGCTTTTCTATCTTCTCTACTCTCTCTCTCAACACATACAGAATATACATAATTCTCAGGCGAACTGAGGTACTGGTCGCTGTTGATCACTGGTGTATTTGTGAACCCATTGATCTGTGCTATTTTACCCTAGGAGTGATATTGCTGCAACCCATCACAACGTAAGTGGGGCAATAATCTCTTCAAGAACAGCCAAGTCCTCTCGAAGGGTTTGGTGACTCAGCTGTTCTTCCCTCTCTAATCAGTACTCCCTCTGTCCCGGTCAATTGTTTACGTTGTTTAGAGAGTGTCTGGCACGCATTTTAAGGTGCATTTTAAGGATAGTTCCATAACTTGTTTTTAAAATTTTCTTTTTTGTATAAAAATAGAATTGTTTTATTTTTATACAAAAAAAGAAAATTGTAAAAATAAATTATGAAACTATACTCTATATGCACCTTAAAATGCGTGCCAGACAGTCTTAAAACAATGTAAAGAATCTAGTGGGACAGAGGGAGTAGTTATTAAAGCTTCTGTGGGAGATAAGTTATTCTTGCTTTTCTTATTAATTACAGTTACTAATTCTATATTGATTTTGCCTTCGTGATTTGTTTTGTTAACTGGTTAATTTGTCTGTTCTTGTTTTAATATATATCACTGCCTCATTGTTGCGTTTAGTGTAAAATTCCCAACAATCTTGAAGAGATTATTTGTGTTATATGTTGTTAATTAACAAGATGGTTAATGAAACTGAAACTCTTGTTGTTGAGACTGGCTCTGGGTCTACTGTTATTGCACCCATTATTGATTGGACCACGTATCATTTCCCACATCCTACTGATTTGTCAGGAATGCCTGATAAATTCAGTGGGGTTGTTGGTTTTTCTCGTTGGCAGAAAAAGATGAAACTGTGGTTAACGGTAAAGGGTCTAGGGCCAGTGGTGCAGTATAAGAAACCAGTTGTGGTTAAGGATAATCTTCAAACTGTTAAGGCTTATGCCATGTGAGAGGAAAAGGATAGGGTGGCTAGGGCTGCTATTCTGGCAGCTTTAGCGAACATTCTGTTTGATGTTTATTCATCTGATTCCTGCACCGCTAAGCTTTTATGGGAGAAGCTTGACCAAACACATAATACTGACTCACAAGGTCTGGAAAAGTATTATGTGCCAAGGTTCCTTGATTTCAAACTGGTGGATACTAAATCCATGACTGAGTAAGTGCATGAGTTTGAGATGTTGGTTCATGATTTGAAGGAGTCTGGTATGGACCTTCCTGAAAAGTTTTAGGTTATGTCAGTAATTGAAAATCTCCCAAAGTCTTGGGAAGAGTTTGCACTCTCCCTGAAAAAACAGAAAGGAGAGATTACTTGGATAAACTTGATGTTCGACATCTCTGTGCAGGAGCAACACAAGTCCAGGCAAGGACATGTGATGCCTACTGACCATGCTGGGAGATCGAAGGTAAATGTAGTGATTGTTGGACAGAAAAGAAAGACTGTCACTAAGAAGGAAAATGCTAAGTCTAAAAATGACAAGAACAAGGCTAAGAAACCAAAGACAAACAAACCATGTTGGTCTTATGGACAGGTTGGTCATTGGAGCAAGGAATGTCCTGCAAAGAAAGCTAAGAAACCTGTTGTGGGAGCACAAGCTAACACTGTGCTTGGAACCACTGGTGGGCCTATGGTTAACATGGTTGTTGGGCCTCTGAAACTAATAACGGGTATGTGACCTACAACCCTGTACTTCTTTCTACTTATTCGTCACATGAATGATTGATTGATACTGAAGCTAATGTACATATTTGTACTGATATTACTCTGTTTGTATCTTATCAACAGACTCATGGAATGACTGTTACGATGGGGAATGCTAGTGCAGCTCAAGTACTGGGAATAGGAAACGTGGACCTGGAGTTCGCTTCTGGGCGTGTTCTATCCCTCACTAGAGTGCATCATGTTCCTGATATTTGTAGGAATATAATAAGTGGAAGTTGTTTAGTTAAGAATGGTTTTGAACATTCTTTGAAATGTAATAAAGTAGTTATTACACATACTGGAGTATTCTTTGGCAAAGGTTATTTGTCTGATGGATTATTTTTTATAAATCTTGAGCCTGCTTTGGGCAGTTTTATTAATGATAATGTTGTTCCTTCTGTTAATTGTGTTGTATCATCTGATTTGTGGCACGCACGTCTTGGTCACTTGAATTTTGGTGCTCTAAAGAATATGATGAATTTAGAGTTGATTCCAAAACATGCCATTGAAAAGAAATCTAAGTGTCAAGCATGTGTGTCAGCTAAACAAACTAGGAAACCCTTCCATACTGTAGTTAGGGATTCGAATGTGTTAGATTTAGTGCATACAGACATATGTGAATTTGGTGGTGTCTTGACCAAGGAACATAATAGATATTTCATTACCTTTATAGATGTTTGTAGTAGATATTGTTATGTTTAATTGCTTAAACATAAAGATGAAGTGCTAGATAAATTCATTATGTTCAAATCTGAAGCTAAAACACAAACTGGTAAAGGACTTAAACATTTGAGATCAGATAGAGGTGGTGAGTATACGAGTACCTCGTTTAATGAATTTTGCAAGAGCAATGGTATAGTTCATGAGGTAACTCTACCATAGACACCTGAGTCTAATGGAATGGCAGAACGAAAGAACAGAACCTTTAAGGATATGATCAATAATATGTTGATTAATTCAGGGTTGCCTAAGTACATGTGGGGAGAAGCTCTGAATACGGCTTGCCATATTCTGAATAGAGTTCCTCTGAAACATATGGACAAGACACCTTATGAATTATGGATAGAGAAAAGGACTAGTCTAAAGTATCTTCGTGTGTGGGGGTGCCTTGCAAAGGTACTTGTCCCTGAACATAAGAGAAAGAAACTAGGGCCAAAAACTGTTGATTGCATCTTTCTGGGCTATATTGAAACCACTACAGCTATGAGATTTTTAGTGTTAAAATCTGACATAGATGGAATAGTGGCTAACACTATAGTTGAATTTCGTGATGCAACATTCTTTGAGAATGTGTTCCCTATGAAGACTGGTATATCTCAGGGTAATCCTGATGATGATCCCACCCACACATCGAGCTCTATTCCTGATCATGTGGAAAGGATGATAAATGTGGGGGTAAATCCTAATAGTAGCTCTATTCTTGATGAAGTAGAGGAACCTAGAAGGAGTAAGCGTGCTAAGGTTGTCAAGAATTTTGGAAGTGATTTTATCAATTACAATATCAAGGATGAACCTTTAACTTTCAGACAGGCCATGGATTCTTCAGAATCAAGGTACTGGAAAGGTGATGTAAAAAGTGAAATTGACTCTATTGTTTCTAACGGAACATGGGAGTTGGTTGATCTACCTCCTGGGTGTTCTACTATAGGATGTAAATGGGTATTCAAAAGGAAGATAAACCCGGATGGCTCAATAGATAAGTATAAGGCTAGGCTGGTAGCTAAGGGCTTTAAGCAAAAGGAAGGCATTGATTACTTTGATACATACTCTCCAGTTGCTAGAATGGAAACAATCCGAATGCTTGTAGCATTGGCTTCTGTACATGGTCTTATCATCCATCAGATGGATGTAAAGACAGCTTTCTTCATTGTGAACTTGAAGAAGAGATTTATTTGGATCAGCCTGAGAGATTTGTTGCCTGTGGTAATGAAAGGAAAGTATGTAAGTTAGTCAAGTCTATATATGGCTTAAAACAAGCTCGTAGGGACTGGCATAAAAAGTTTGATGAAACTATTTAAGAATCAGAATTTGTAGTTAATGAAAGTGACAAGTGTATCTATTACATGGTTAAAGGAAATGAATGTATTATTGTGTGCCTATATGTTGATGACATATTATTGTTTGGAACTAATATTGAGATTATTAACGAGACAAAAAGGTTCTTGAAAAGGCACTTTGATATGAAGGATATGGGAGAGGCTAGTGTGATTCTTGGTATCAAGTTGACTCAGTCAACTAATGGAATAACCTTGTCACAATCTCATTATATAGAGAAATCTATACTTGAAAAGTATGGTTATTCAAATTGTAGAATCGTAAGTACTCCGTATGACCCTAAATTTGCACTTGTCAAGAATAGTTCAGGAATTCCTGTATCTCAGTTAAGGTATTCTCAGATTATTTGGAGTTTGCAGTATCTTGCTAATGGTACTAGGCTAGATATTACATATTCAGTGTCTAAGTTAGCAAGATATACAAGTTGTCCAAACAAGACTCACTGGGATGCTCTTGATAGAGTACTTAGATATCTGAAAGGCACCATATATCTTGGTCTACAATACAGGAGGTTTCCTGGAGTGCTAGAGGGATATAGTGATGCAAGTTGGATAGCTAAAAAGTCTGGTTCCAATGGAGTGACTGGATATCTGTTTACCCTTGCGGGTGGAGCAGTATCTTGGAAGTCTTCTAGATAGATTATTATAACTCGGTCTACCTTTGAGGCTGAGTTGTGTGCATTAGATGCCACGGGGTCAGAGGCTGAATGGTTACATGGAATTATGTCAATCTTACCTGTAGTAAGTCGACCACTTCCTGCTTTTGCTGTTCATTGTGATAGCCGTACAACTATCGACAAAATAAATAGCAAGAAGTATAATGTAAAAATAAAGAGACATATCCAAGTTAGACTAAAGCCTATAAGGGGTCTAATGTATGACAGGATCATTGCTGTTGAGTTTATTGGAACTCAAGATAACCTAGCTGATCCTTTGACTAAGGGACTTGAGCATGCTGTTGTCATTAAGTCTAGGTTGGGGATGGGACTGATAGCCCATAATGATTCATCTATAACAGGAACCCAATGCACATGAGAGGAAATCCCTCGAAAGTGTATTCAATGTGGTAATAACAAGTTGTAAGGGCGAATTGGTTGTACCTTTAACTACATAGATTGATACTTACGTATTTGGAGTCTATCCCCTGTAAACCTAAAAGGTATTGTCACTGCCAGAATAGAAAGAGTTATTTGAACTCTGAATGGGGTCAAGTCTTATGACGAGATGCTAGCAGTACATCTCTAGAGATGCCCAGCTAAGTGAATGTAATTGTATGGTCGCAATTAGAGGAAAGGGTTATTCCTTGAAGCATTCCACGAACAGGATCGAGACATGACCATTAACGTCTCAAAGCCGTAGATTAGCACCATAGCCTTTGATTTGTTGTCGTCTATGGAGTGTGGTTACACTAAACGGATAAAGATTCAAGGTAAAACATTCCATCTGAATCTGGTAACCATCGAAGTAGAGGACTTAGGAGGGTTCAAACCTGGAAGGGTACCTACTCTGAAAAATAAGTCATGATGAGGATAGATATGCACTTCTGTATGGATTTGTGGGGGATTGTTAGAAAATGAAAAGTTTGAGGCATATTTATAATATGTTCTTGATGTAATTTCTGGAATCTAACAAGTGGAGGTTGTTCCTTGTAATGAGGACTTAAACTTTCATGTTTGGGTCTAAGACATTTTCTTAGTGTAATCCATACATAAATTGAGTTGAAAGAATGATGTTTGAAATGTGTTATGTGGGTTGGTTATTTGAAATAACTTGAGTCCCACATTGAAACAGTAATGAATGGTTGGTGGCTTTATATAGCTCCATGTGCAAGTGTAGTGCACAACTACTAAGGCATGTGGGTGTGCATGGGTGTAGTGTGGGCCTCGCGCACACGCACACACACGCACCGCCGTCGCTCGCCTTGCTACGCCACGACACGACACGACTCGGGTCGGGTCGAAGGGCAATTTGGGCGAATGTCTCGGCGTCTCGCGTACGTGAGACGACCTGGGCGAGGAGGAATTTTATTACCTGGATTATTGATTTATTTTAAAAGGTTAACAAATTTATTTATTACAGCAGTACTGGACTGGATCAATACCTGGAGTGAATCCTGATGGACTTGGTCAGACATTAAATACTGATGGGCCAAGTCCTGATGGATATAAAATCCTGACGGTACCAGATCCTGATGATGGGCATCAGATCCTGACGAAGGTCAATCCTGATGCTTGTGTAATTGAAAATTAATCCTGATGCTGATGTTAATGCAATTAAATCAGAATATTTACTTTCCTCTTCTTAAGTGTAAGTTACGTTTATTTTTAGTATTATATACATACAAAATATAACGTTGCAAACGGTACATACATTCTAAGGAAAAACCTTTTCGCTTTTCTATCTTCTCAGCTCTCTCTCTACACATACAGAATATACTGGTGTATTTGTGAACCCTAATCTGTGCTGTTTTATCCTGGGAGTGATATTGCTGCAACCCATCACAACGTAAGTAGGGCAATAATCTCTTCAAGAACAGCCAAGTCCTCTTGAAGGGTTTGGTGACTTAGCTGTTCTTCTCTCTCTAATCAGTAGTTGTTAAAGCTTCTGTGGGAGATAAGTTATTCTTGCTTTTCTTGTTAATTACAGTTACTAATTCTATATTGATTTTGCCTTCGTAATTTGTTTTGTTAATTGGTTAATTTGTCTGTTCTTGTTTTAATATATATCACTGCCTTATTGTTGCGTTTAGTGTAAAATTCCCAACAGAGTTATCTACTAAGTCAATCCTAGTTCTCGAATCACTACTCAGCTACTTCTCGAATGGAGTTTTGAAGACAAAATACTGAGAATTGTTCAAGTCAGAAACCTACAGCAAGCCAAGACACTTTCAGGACCACAATACTGTAAAGTGTTAATGGATAGTCTACAAAGAAGCTTAGAGAGTTGTTACTGGAGACAAACTGCTAAAGAAGTGGATCTGGGCAGGTTAAAGAAAGTCAAATCGCATGCTTCCTGGATGTATCTCATAATAGGATAGACAAGTTAGAAAGTAAATTTATCTGTTTTACCTTTTGTAGTAATTAGGGTGCACACATCTTCTATAAGTGTGCAACCCCATTTCTCTGGCAGTTATCAATCAATTGATCAATAGAAGAGATAACAACTTAGAACATCTTTCTGAAAAAATGAAGCTGAGAATACTACTATTTGTATTCACAGTTTGTAGCAAATTTTATCTAATAAAATTTTAGATTAAAGTGAGTGATCGTGTTCTAGTGTTTATATTCCGTATTTACACATCTTATTAAGCACGAACACACACATTGCTACATAAACAGATTCAAACACCCAAACAATCTTTTCTTAAAAGTCACATTCGAAGAAAAGTTTGAGAAATACATTCACCCCCCTCTGTATTCATTGTCTTAATATTCCATACTCAACGCATATTATGTACGATAAATACTTGACACTCACATGTTTATAAATTACGATTACTTCAAAAAAAAAGATATGATGCCATGTTCGTCACACAGAAGATGAACTTCATTTTTAAACTTATATTAACTTGCAAAGTAATTTATTTATTTTATGTATTTAAACTTTTGAAAAATTAAATATTAAATTATATAAAATTAGTTTTTATATAGAAACTAACTAACCGGTTCATATCGATCTGGTCCGAATTTTTTGCGATTCGGTCCGATCTCAAAACCGATTATAACATGTTCGGTTTGATTTTGGACCTTTGTGCTGTCTTGTCAAAACGAACTCTAAAGCTTCTTATATTTGTGAAATGTAGGTTTAGAATTATTATTTTTAAGATGCGAAAATTCAAAGATATTGAACCATCTATAAAAAAACAATGTTTTAACTTTCATATGATTATAATTTAAGCATAGCATTTATGAATGATAAAGAATATCTTTTGAGTTTTGAGAGGTTCACTCTATTTCATTGTAGATATGATAGCATATAAAATGTTGTCTTGGTCTTTGGAATCATCCTGATGATGGATGTATAATCATGTATAATCATATAAAATGTATAAAATGTTGGGGGAGATTGTTAGGAATATGTTGTACTTGATGATAACTTCACAATCAATCAAATTGTATAAGGTTTTGTAGCTGTCAACGGATGAGGATTTATAACTCTATCCGTTGACAGGTAGCTCATCAACGGATGAGGTTTGTAGCATACTACAGTATCTCTATGTTATCAGTTGATAGTGTTTTTATCCACAGTCATGTTGACCATCAACGGATAGGCAGAATAGGATAGCCAATTGTAAATAGGCTATGCTATGTAATTCTGTCTAAGTGAAAGTGTATCAACAGATGAAGACAAAACTCTATCAACGGATACAACTCAAATCCACTCTATCAACGGATACAGCTCAAGTCACAATATCAACGGATACATCTCAATACATCATCAACGGATGTCAGTGTACAATATCAACGGATAATCATTGAGATTGTCTTCTATGCTAAGCTGGGGATTAGCAGTTGATAAGGACATGTTTGACTGACTGATCACATGGGTTGATAGTAGATACAAAAAGCAGTATGGCAGCCATACTTTGGAAACACAGAAGAAAGAAGCATTCCGTTTACACTATGAATACAAGAAAGGTGCAGGAGACAAGTCTGTTCACAAGGACAACCTTTCGGCTACATGTGTATTTGGAGTGTAGTAGCAAGTCAACTAGAATTAGATTAATATTATCTTATTCCAGTAGTACTTGTAAAACTTGGGATTTATAACCAAGTGTAGCAACTCTTTGTAGGCTAAGAAAACAGATACATTTGCTTAGGGTTTTTATTGAATATCTTTAGAAAGCAAAGAGTTGAAAAACAGAAGCTGTGTACTTTTGTATCACAGAGTTTTCTTCGAATAAAAGCTTCAGGTGGTGCATTTAACCACCTGATTTTTATGTGTTTGTGCATTAATCTTTTTATAGCAATTATCTAAGTATAGATTTCTGGAGTTCTTATCAGAAATTTATAAATATCAAGAATTGTATTCAACCCCCCCTTCTACAATTATACAAGTGTGTAATCTGGGAATAACATACTCAATAATTTATAGGAGAGTAAAAGTCCCCCTAAATCCATGCTTCCTGTAAAACAAGATTAGATAATAAAGCATGAAATATTCACAAACAACATTTGTATTCATCATCAAAACATTGAGCTAACAATCTTCCTCTTTTTGTCCCCCTAAATCCATGCTTCCTGTAAAACAAGATTAGATAATAAAGCATGAAATATTCACAAACAACATTTGTATTCATCATCAAAACATTGAGCTAACAATCTTCCTCTTTTTGATGATGACATACTAGAATACATCGGAGAGACTATGTTGCTCCCCCTAAAACAATGCTCCCCTGATTAACAAAATATCTCGACATATAGTCATGTAATCAGGTTAAAATATATCATCATATGCAATACGATATAAACATGACTCATCCCTGCATGAAACATTAGTTGATAAATCCAAAATATAACATTATAACCCTTTTATCACATGTATTCAAATTCTTCTCCCCCTATGACATCATCAGAAAAGGGGTTAACAAGATAAGCATGTAAGCATAAAACATGTGGTAAATCAATTAACAAATAATAGGCTGATTATTGTATAAATCAAGTTGAATTAATCAAACCATCATGCTGAAAGCACATTTTCGAGCTTTATGCCATAACAATTCTTCTAGTGGATTGCATAATAGCTTGCTACTTAGGCAGTACACATTCTAACTGATCATGAATGTGACTTCATTTTATAGTTTTCTCCTTTTCCATTTTCTGCACAATACAATACATATACATATATTTGTCCCATCTATATACTAGAGGAATCTCGTTAGTACCACAATAATAATATACTCATATTCAAGGAAATGTAAACGGACAAATAACATACTTACTACTTGGATACCCAAATTTGGTTGGATCTACCATGGTCAGTAGATAGAACATAAAGAACATGTAGATCAGACTTCTTGACCCACTGTTGAATCACTTTTGGAGCTTGATTCCTTATTCTCTTTATTCTATCAGCTTGCTGTCGGTAAGCTGTCTGTCTGTTCCATCTTGCTGAATCTACATTCTGAATTTTGCAATACTTTGACAAATGACCTTTCTTTCCACATTTGATGCAGATTTTCCAAGGCATAGCATAATCATAAGGAATACCATACTTCCCATCATATTTGAGAGCCTTATCCTTTGAAGTTGAAGCTATTCCAAGTTCTTTCTTTTCCAATGGAACTTTGGTTTGCTTCATCATAGATTTGAGCACTTCCTCTCCTTGGACAAACTTTCCCATTTCCTTTTGAAGACTATTTATCTCCTCTTCCAGCACTTTTATTTTTATAGCTTGCTGAGATACCATTTCAGCTTGCTGAGATGTTTGATTTGAAGTAGCTTCCTCAATCTTGAATGTCTCAAGACATACATCTCTTGCCTCAATATCTGATCAATGCTTGCTGATTTCTTTGCACAACATATCATTCCTTTTGAGAATAATCAGATTCAATCCTTCCAGTTAGGTAACCTTGGTCTTAAGGTTAGAAACTTCATCATGATTATTTCCTGATACATTTTCAACCAAAAGATCAGAAACCACCTTTTTAAGATGAGCATTCTTCTCTTTTAGCTTGCTGTTTTCAGCTTTTAGTGCTAAAAATTCCTCCATAGAAACATTACACACGGTTAGTGTTTCCAATATAGGAGTACTAGTAGACAAATCATGGTTAAATGAATTTACCTCATTACTAATGCTCTCCGAATCCAAGACATCACTTTCGATAAGAACTTCTTCCATATCCCCTTATATGATGTCCTCATCATTAAGTCCAACAAGTGCTAGATTGATTATTTCTTCACTTGATTCATTATCAGAAGCCGATTCCTCATCATCACTCCATGATAAAAATGCTTTAGATTTCTTTTTGTCTCTTGAGGCAGCTTGCTGATTCGGCTTATTTTTCAGCTTGTAACAATTTCTTTTGTAGTGGCCCGTCTTGCCACATTCAATGTTTGATCATTGCTTTTGTTGGAGAGTATCTCCTCCTTCATTTTGTTTCTGAGCTAAATCATTTTATTGATCTTCCTTGTTATGATAGCAAGATCTTCATCGGATTCATCATCAGATTCCAGCTTGCTGACAGAATCAGCATGAAGTGCTAGATTCTTCATTAGATAGGCTGTAGCATGAGTATCACTTTTCTTGCTTTCCAGAATTTTTCTTTCAAATTGTTCCAATTCAGCAAACACAGCTAATCTAATTGATCCATAATATCAATGTTTGGTGATGATTCCAAGGCCGTCACCTTTGGTTCGAAGATAAATGGCACCACACTTAGGATTTTCATATTGATTTCTTCTTGAGGGATGGTCTTTCCAAGTTGCTTTAGTGCATTCATATTCATTTGAAACCTTGCCTGACTTTCTCTGATTGTTTCACCTTCTTCGAGTTTGAAATTTCCAAACTCATTCATTAGCTTGCTTAATTTCACCTTCTTTAGACTTTTACATCCTTCATGACATAACTCCAATGTATCCCATATTTCTTTTACTGTTTTGCATGAAGATATCTTGTCACATTCAGTTGAACATAAGCCATTCATGAGGGAGTTCCTAGCCTTGCCATTGTAGCCATACTTTATTAGTTCGACATCCGTAAGCTCGTCAACTTCTTTTGGCTTGCCATCTTTATTAAAGAATTCAAAATTGCCCTTTTGCACAACTCTTAGCACACGTGGTTCTCTGGAAAGATAGACCTCCATACGACATTTCCACCAGTTGTAATTTTCGGTACCAAGCAATAGAGGAGCCCGAAAATCCGATGTTCTTTCGGGATATTTGTCAGCCATTAGATCGATACTATTCCTATTACAGAAAGATTAGTATACCAAGCTCTGATACCAATTGAAAATCCACACCTAGAGCGGGTTAATAAGTGTTATGGCCAACTATTTCCAATTTCAAAGATTACAGAACATTAAAACTGTTGACTAGTCAGCTTGCTGATTGCAATATAAAACAGTCAGTCAGCTAGCTAACATGCAATGCTATTCAGAAACGTAAAAGCGTAAAGACAAGAACACCAAGGATTTTAGCCAGGTTCGACCCTTAATCTCTACGGTCCACGTCCTGGTCCCTTACCAACCCGGTAAGAGAATATATTTTTGATCAACGAAAATACCAATTACAAGATCCAATAATATATCTCCCTATGCACCCGTTGTTGATTGCAGCTTGCTGAAACCCCTTGTCCCTTGAACCAAATGCTCTCTAAGAACTATACTACCCCTGAGTACAATCTTCTCTAGCAAACTAGTTCCTGAACCCTTGTTTCCAAGCCTGCCTATCCAACAACAACACTTACAAGTTGAACAATACAAGAAGAAAAGTGTTTACAACTCAAACTAAGAACTCTCTAATATGTAAATATTACATATAATACTAGAGCTCGTTTAGGAAGAATTTGAATGAAGGCACTGAGTTGTTTTTATGTGATCTTGGGAGTGTTCAGTGTTCTCCAGAATAGATGGTCACACAAGATATATAGAAATACAAGTTTATCAAACAAGCTTGCAACGGTCTTGATTGAAGATTCTCACTTTCAACTTAGTTTGATTGAGTGTGTTTCTAACCTCTACAACCAGACTGGAGAAGCATGATGTTAAATATTTAAAAGAATTTGCTTTTCAAACCCATGCTTGAAAAGTAGGCATGTGAGATGTTTTGTAAAGTAGCAAAAGGCTTCTTAAAATAAAGAATAGTGTCATGAAAGATGCTTCGAAGATAGTGGAGCTCTAATATATAATACAACATATATATTGTTGTGGAATAAACACTAGGTTACGAATATTGGGGCTAGGGTTTATGTATATTTAATGCTAAGGGAGTTTGAGCTTCGAGCTTTAATGGCTGTTTCCGTGTTACGAGACTGATCGGTCCTCACAGAGTGCCTACGTATCTCGTTATTGAGAATCAAGCCAAGACGTAGTTCTAGGTGATGGTGCCCTCGAGGCTATGGCGGCGAGAGCTCACCTAGGATGCAGTGGCTTGTATGTCCTTATTCGAGGATTAAGCCAAAACGTGGTGGGTAACGTATGGAGCTGTGTCCAAAACGTAAGTGACGTATTGAGCTCTGCCCAAAAACGTAGTTCTGAGATGAGGGGTTAGACCCTTTATATAGGCTGAGAAGCCCTAGAATTATCGTAGGAGTCAGAGACTTGGTGGACAAGTCTTCCTTGAGGAAGGTTCTAGATCTCTTCCTTATAGGAATCAGTTTCCATGTTGAAATATGTATCTTGGAGGCTAAGTCAGGCAAGAGTAATATCCTTGTTTGACTATTATTTGCTGAGCTGTTTATTACCCTTAATATTAATTACGAAATTAATATTATAAATAGGGTTTGGGCCCATCTGGTGGGCCCCACGTTTGGACCATTCCGGGTCTAATTAATGCCACATTAAATGTGTCTTTAGGGCTTACTTTTAGCCCATATCATTTGCCCCCCAACTTCTAGGAAAGCTGATCAGGTTTTCCTTGAAGTTTTAACGGTCCTTTCCAAGACTCGGGTCAGGGTTTATCTTTATACACTAGTGTTTCACGAGTATTGTCTTTATGTAAAGCGTGGAGTGACCGACGCGTTTACGACAATGTTAATTCGATGCTAATCGGCACTAATCAGCCTTAACGACATTTAAACAATGTTTAAACGACGTTGAACGGCATAAAACGACACTAAACGGTACTAACTAGCCTTAAACGACACTTAAACAACGTTTAAGTGACGCCAACCGGCATTAAACGACACTGAACGGTGCTAGAAGACACTGTCGGTGCTAACGACATTACTGGTGCTATCGGCACTAACGGTGCTTATCAGTACTTATTCGGTGCTTATCGGCACTAACGGTGCTATCGGCACTAACGGTGCTTATCGGCACTAACGGTGCTATCGGCACTAACGGTGCTAATCGGTACTTAATCGGTGCTTATCGGCACTAACGGTGCTATCGGCACTAACGGTGCTTATCGGCACTAACGGTGCTATCGGCACTAACGGTGCTAATCGGTACTTAATCGGTGCTTATCGGCACTAACGGTGCTATCGGCACTAACGGTGCTAATCGGCACTTAATCGGTGCTTATCGGCACTAACGGTGCTAATCGGCACTTAATCGGTGCTTATCAGCACTAACGGTGCTATCGGCACTAACGGCACTAAACGGCGCTAAACGGCCTTAAACGACGTTAAACGGCACTAAACGGCGCTAAACGGCCTTAAACGACGTTTAAACGATGTTAAACAACGATAAACGACGTTAAACGGCACTAAACGGTGCTAAACGGCACTAAACGGTGCTAAACGGAGGAGATTCGGGACAATTGTAACCTCTTCCGGGCAGCGAGTCAGCCGACAAGGGTCCTGGCCAGCTGCCAAGTGCTCCTGGTCGGCTGCCAGGAGATCCTGGTCGGCTGCCAGGAGATCCTGGTCGGCCACCATGAGATCCTGGTCGGCCAGACCCTCTCTGTGGAACTTGGTCGGCTGCCAGGAGATCCTGGTTTCCTGTCAGGTGCTTCTGGTTGCCTGCAAGGTGCTTCTTGATCGCCGGCAGATTGACGGGAGATCCAGGTTGACTTTAATGATGTCACACGATGCTTAAACGACGTTTCAATGTCTGTTAAACGACGTTAAATGGCATAAAACGACACTACATGGTGTTCATCGACTCTTTACGGCGCTAAGTTGAAGGTCGATGTTTGTCCCGGAAAGTAAGAAACCTTCAATAGAACCATCAAACGATCCAATCAAACGATGGGAGGTGCCAAGATGGGTACCAGGAAGTCAGCTGGAGCCTCTCCGTGGCTCCTGGTCGGCTGCCAAGTGCTCCTGGTCGGCTGCCAGGAGATCCTGGTCGGCCAGACCCTCTCTGTGGCACCTGGTCGACTACCAGGAGATCCTGGTCGGCTGGGGACCTTCAAAGGTTGTAGAAAACTCCATGACCTTCGCGTGGACTGTAAGATCGCCCAAATCTGATACCCGGAGCTCAAGATATGGTCCAAACAGCGTGAGGTCGGCTGACAAGAGAGCTTCTTGTCGGCCAGACCCCTTCCTGGGCAGCTGGTCAGCTGCCAGGAGATCCTGGTCGGCTAGGGACCTTCCAAGGTTGTATAAAACTCCATGACCTTCGCGTGGACTGTAAGATCGCCCAAATCTGATACCCGGAGCTCAAGATATGGCCCAAACAGCGTGAGGTCGGCTGACAAGAGAGCTTCTGGTCGGCCAGACCCCTTCCTGGGCAGCTGGTCGGCTGCCAGGAGATCCTGGTCGGCTGGGGACCTTCGAAGGTTGTAGAAAACTCCATGACCTTCGCGTGGACTGTAAGATCGCCCAAATCTGATACCCGGAGCTCAAGATATGGCCCAAACAGCGTGAGGACCTCTCTTCGTGGCACCAGGTCGCCTGGAGGATGCTCCACGTCGCCTACGGATGCTCCTGGTCGGCCAGACCTCCTCCGTGGCACCTGGTCGGCTGCCAGGAGATCCTGGTTGGCTGCCAGGAGATCCTGGTCGGCCAGACCCTCTCTGTGGCACCTGGTCGGCTGCCAGGAGATCCTGGTTGCCTACCAGGTGCTCCTTGTCGCTTGCCAGGTGCTCCAAGTTTCCTGGGAGTACTTAAATGACCTTTCAATCTATGTTAAACGATGTTGAATGGCATAAGACGGCACTACACGGTGCTAATCGATGCTTGAACGACGTTTAGTTGGAGGTCGATGTTCGTTCCGGAAAGTGAGAAACCTTCAACAGAACCATCAAACGATCCAACCAACTGACGGGAGGTGCCAGGATGCCGGCTGAAGCCCCTCCGTGGCACCTGGTCAGCTGCCAGGAGATCCTGGTCGGCCAGACTTTCTTCATGGCACCTGGTCGGCTGCCAGGAGATCCTGGTTGCCTGCCAGGTGCTCCAGGTTGGCTGACAGGTGCTCCATGGTCGCTTTGTCGTGCCTCTCGGAGCTTTTCGCAATGCCTGGAGTCTCGTTCTTGAATCACGTCCTTGACATTTGTATGTTGTATACATCCTTTCAAGGCATAATTAATCTCTCTTTCTTGTTCTAAGATGTGGAGCTTGTGATGAAGATTTTTAGTTCTTGCCCCCCTTGTTTGATATGGTGGAGGTCTTGCATCTCGTTTGATCGTTCAAGAAGTTTCTTTTCCACTGAGCCCTTGACTTCAAGTCTGGTTTGCATCGTTATCTGGTTGTCAACCCTTTATCTTGATTCTAGGTTTCCAACCTTCCTTTGGTTTGAATTCGATTGACGGCTCTTGATTCAAGTCCTTAAACTCAAACGACGAACTCGATTGGAGGCAGACAACCTTTTTGGCCATCTCGATTGGAGACAGACAGCCTTTTTGGCCATCAAGGCTAAACATTTGTATCGGAATTTGAGATTCCAGATTAAGTAAGGAATGACAAAGGACCTCTTATCTCAACATTCTCACTAACAGTTTTTGTGCCTTCAAGGCATTATCAGGGAGCCAACCAGTCTCAGGGTGAGCTTTTATGAGGGTCTATCCTTCAGCTTACATCAATTGGTGCTATCAATTTGAAATAATAGACGGGGCCTTCAAGACCTGAAAGTAAACACTCCCTGCATAATTTTCTATCTTAGAAGAAGCGAACGTAGATAGGGCATCGGCCTTAACGTTCTCTTCTTTCGGAATGTGTTCTACATAGCACTCGTCAAACTGAGTCATGATAGCTTTCACAACTCGCAGATACATTTCCATAGTTTCATCCTTGGCCTCAAATTCACCATTTACTTGAGAGACCACTAATCTTGAATCTCCACAAACTTTGAGATTCTTGACTCTCATGATTCTGGCCAAGCCTAAACCGGCTATCAAGGCCTCATACTCAGCTTCATTGTTAGTTGTCGGAAAATCCAACTTCAAAGCATATTCAGCTGTGAACCCATCGGGGTTTTGCAACACTAAGCCTGCGCCACTAGATTTTGTTTTTGATGCTCCATCAAAATAGAGCACCCAATATTCCTTCTGATCAGGTACAAGTTCTTCATCTTTATCTCTACTTTCAGGGGTGGTTATCATCTCCTGCCCCCCGACTTCTTGGTTGCTAATGGTACATTCAACCACGAAGTCAGCCAATGCCTGAGCCTTGATTGCCGTTCGCGGCTTGTACGTGATGTCAAATTCTCCAAGTTCAATCGCCCACTTGATTAGCCTTCCACTAGCCTTCGGGCTATGCAATATGTTTCTCAAATGTTGGTCCGTCAGGACTTCAATCTTATGTGCCTGGAAGTATGGGCGTAACTTCCTCGAGGCTGTTATCAATGCCAAGGCGAACTTCTCAATGGGAGAGTAATTCAACTCGGCTCCGTGGAGCACCTTGCTTACATAGTAGATAGGCCTTTGAACCTTGTTCTCTTCCTTAACGAGGACGGCACTCAATGCTTGTTCAGACATTGCTAGATACAGACAAAGAGTCTCTCCGGGACTTGGCGTGGCCAACAACGGGGCTTCGGCCATGTACTTCTTCAACTGTTCAAAGGCCTCTTGGCTTTTATTAGTCCATTAAAAATTTTTCACCTTCTTCAATGCTTGAAAGAAAGGCAAGCACTTATGACCAGACTTGGAGATGAATCTCCCTAGAGCGGCCACTCTGCCGGTTAACTTCTGTACGTTCCTCACAAAACGGGGTGGTTCCATGTCTAAGATTGCTTTGATCTTGTCGGGATTGGCCTCTATGCCTCTTTTTGAAACCATCAATCCCAAAAAATTTCCAGATCCAACGCCAAAAGCGCACTTGGCTGGATTCAACATCATCTTGTGGTGCCTCAGCACTTCGAATGCCTCTCTGAGGTGCTTAATGTGATCTGCCTTGAGTAGGCTCTTGACTAACATGTCATCAACATAGACCTCCATGGTTTTTCCAATCAGATGGGTGAATATCTTATTCACCAGTCGTTGGTAAGTAGCTCATGCATTCTTTAGACCAAAAACCCTAACAAGATAGCAGAAAACACCAAAGTCAGTTATGAAAGATACCTTAGGGATGTCATCCTTGTGCATCATAATCTGATTGTAGCCACTGAACCCATCCATAAAGCTCAACATCTCATGTCCAGCTGTGGCATTTTCAATATATCAATCCTTGGAAGGGGAAAACAATCCTTCGGACATGCATCATTCAAATCAGTGAAGTCTATACACATCCTCCACTTCCCATTCGCTTTCTTGACCATCACAGGGTTTGCTAACCATTCGGGAAACTGAATTTTTTCAATAAACCCAGCCTCTAAGAGCTTTTCAACTTCTTGTTTAATGGCCTCCTGCCTTTCAGGAGCAAAATTTCTCTTTTCTGTTTTATTATATTCCGCCCCGGGTCAACATTCAACTTGTGAGTTATGAGTTGGGGATCAATCCCTGGCATATCAGCTACAGTCCAAGCAAACACATCGCTTTTTTCTTGCAAGAATGCTATCAACTTGCCCTTCAGGGGTTCTTTCAAAGATGCTCCCATATAAGTAACTTCTCAGCTCGCTTGGCCGTCATGGCTTCAATGTTTGTCTTGGTCTTGGGTGTTGAACGTCGACGTTCAAAGGTTCAACACCAATGTTTGAAATCAATGGTTTTCAATCTCAGGGGCTATCAGAGCTGTCGGTTCAAGGCCAGGGGGTTTCTGGTCAGCCCCACGAAGTCTTGGACCTTCCCTAGGAGGCTTTCAATCTCCATTTCAGGGTTAATATTCAAGTGTTGAATGCTGGTGTTCAGATAATCAATGTTGACATTCTGGATCGAGAATCCAAAATTACATATCGATTTTCAAGTTTTAACATGAAGTTTCAACCTTTGGATCTTAATTGGAGGTTCATGTCCCCTTCAATTTTGTCCTTCACAACTAATCTTGGCCTTCATGGCTAATAACTCATGTTTGTCAACCTAGGATTCGGGGTTGATCCCTCGATTTAGATTTTGATAAATGCCATCCTGTGGGCTTCTTGCCTTTTAAACTTCTGAGACGAGAACTTGCTTGATCTTCTTGATCCTTTCTTAAGGTTCTTTATTGGCCTTCATCCATGGATCCTTAATCTAGGTACTTAATAAATATTGAAGAGTAGCTAGCCCTTAACATCCTCGGCCTTACATGGCTATAATTGTCGCGTGTGGCTTTTATCTTCGTGTCTTTTATCCAGGGTCCTTCACAGACTAAAACTCTTACTTGGTCGCGTTGTAACCTAACTCTTGACTCTTCGGGATCCTTATTAATGCATTTGTTTGTTTTCCATTCGCGTATTTTTTTATTTTCGGTACTCGGTCAACCTTGACTTGCACTCATTGGGTGTTTGGCACATAAATAAAATCACACAGTCAATGAATGGAAATCAAACTTGCATTAGTAACTTGAAATGGGTTCAACCCTTACATAGAGTACTACTATCTTACTCGGAGAAACATGCTCTGCAATGGTTTCAATGAACCTTATTTCTACTTCTACTAGATAAATATGAAGCTAGGTCCTACTAGGATAACTTGAGCCCATCGGGGCTCTGCAAGACTACGTCTGCACCAGATTTTGTTTTAGATGCTCCATCAAAATAGAGCAACCTCCACTCCTTTTGGTCTCCTCCTTATTATTCTGAAGTTTACTTCCTGCTTGGGGTATTACCTCCTGCCCCCCGGCTTCTTGGTTGCCAATGGTACATTCAACCACGAAGTCAGTTATTGCCTTAGCCTCAATGGCTGTCCGAGGCTTCTGTGTGATGTCCCTTGCTGGCCTCTCTTGGTGTTCCTTACCTCTGCGGACATCCATGTCTTCAATCGGAAGGACCTGCCCACCGACTCCGTCAGGCCTTAACGAGGCTACATAACAGCTTCGTGCCATCTTTTGATCACCTTTATGTTCTCCAACACCATTCCTGGTTGGAAATTCGACCTTCATGTGATAGGTAGAGGCAACAGCCTTGAACGCATGAAGTCCGGTCCTCCCCAAGATTGAATTGTACGTTGAGGTAGCCTTAATCACCTGAAAATTCAGCATCCGAGTGGCTCCCTTAGGTTCTTGCCCGATTGTCACGGGTAACTAAATAGTCCCTTCAACCTTTGACTCGACTCCATTAAACCCATATATCGGCATGTTGGTCGGGGTCAACTGAGAGTCAGTGTATCCCATCTTTACGAATGCATCATGAAACAAAATATCAACAGAAGCTCCATTGTCTATCAAGACTCGCCTCACCTCCGAATTTCCAATAATAGGGGCTATGACCAACGGGTCGTCATGGGGAAACTTCACCCCTTCGAGATCTTAGTCATCAAAACCAATAGCTATCTCAGTCCTGGCACGCTTCGGGGCTTCTCCCACGATGTGCATCACTTCTCTGGCATACGCCTTCCGAGAGTTTCGGGTTGTACCGGCCGCTGTCGGGCCTCCCCAAATCATATTAATAACTGGCCCTCGGGGGTGTGGGTTACGATCTCGATCTCGATCATCATCCCTTCTATCATTGTCACTTCTATCATAATCCCTCCTTTGAGTTCCACGATCATCACCCTTAGTGAACTTGTTCAGCTTTCCTTTTCGGATCAAGAATTCAATCTCATCCTTCAACTACCTACAATCATCTGTATCATGCCCCACATCACGGTGGAATCTATAGTATTGATCCTTGTTTCTCTTTGCGGGATCACCCCTAAGTGGCTTCGGCCATCGAAAATCTTTGTCTTTCTAAATGTCAAACAAGATTCGACTTCTAGAAGTATTCAACCTTGCATACTCAGTGAACCTCCGTCCTTGGTTCTTCTTAGGGGCATAGTCGGAGTCCTCGCTAGTTCGGGGATACTTGTCCCTAGCATCATTCTCGTGGTCATCATACTCATGGTCTTGCTTTCGCTTCTTTGTATCATTGTTCCCCTTGCCATTGTTTATCACGACATCCTTTTTGGTACTATCCTCAGCCTTGATATACTTATCAGCCCTCCGTTGGAGTTCAGCCATATTCTCAGGTGGATGCTTTGCCAACGACCTTTCAAAGTACATGTCAGTAGTGCCATGTTCCAGGGCTACCATGGCCACCTTGTTCTCTAAGTCGGTGATGTTCAACGTCTCTTTGGTGAACCTCTTGAGATAATCTCTCAGATTCTCATTCTTC
This sequence comes from Saposhnikovia divaricata, assembly GCA_036435485.1. Lineage (NCBI taxonomy): Eukaryota > Viridiplantae > Streptophyta > Magnoliopsida > Apiales > Apiaceae > Saposhnikovia > Saposhnikovia divaricata. The sequence continues at coordinate 94,855,857 of CM071596.1, forward strand.
CCCTGTACCACATACATAAGGGATGCAGAACTTTTCTCATGAACTCTTCTGCTGATGAATTGACTCACAAAGGCAGCGCTTAACTCCATGAAAGAGCCAATCGAGTTTGCAGGTAAGCGGTTGTACCATCTTTGAGCCATACCCGACAGGGTTTGAGGGAACGCCCTACACTTCAAGGCGTTACTTGCAGGTTGCAATAGCAGTGCGTTTGAAAACGTCCTAACGTGATTTGCGGGATCACCCGTTCCGTCATAAGCCTTAATAGTTAGCATCTTAAACTTCCTTGAGATGCGAGCATTCATTACCTCTTCAGTGAACGGAGGTGTAGGATCATCAGGATCCCCAAGGGGCATCAGATCCCTAGGGTTACTTTTGGGGGTCTCCACCCTTGTCGATTTTTCAGTTGGGGTTCAGCCCTTCGTTTTCTCCTGGAGGGCCTCTCCAGATTTATAATGGGAATCCTACCTGTAACTGAAGGAGGTTGAATCAGACTTCGCCTTGCTTGCTCTCTAGCAATATTATCCTTCAACCTTTGGATCTCAGCTTCATGAGCCTTAATCCTTTCCTCAGCCGTTTGTGAAGGTCCATCATGGATTCTTTGGGACCTCCTTCGAGGTTCTTTACTAGCACGTCGCCTCCTCGGGGCTTCATCACGATCATCGTTGTCCTCCTCAGACGTTGAATCATCAATATAGGGACCAGAGTAATCATCGTACTCTCGATCTCAGATCTGTAAGGCATGACCGCTCGGTCCAGGTTCCCTATGTTGAGGGGGATAGTTAGGCAGCCCATACATCGGGTTGGTATTCAAAGAGAGATCCGTGGTGTGGATCTGTACCCCCGAAGGCAGCGTACGACCAGCGCTATCAAGAGGAGAAACCACCATCTGAAGAGGGTTAGTTTCTTGGCTTTGAGGGATAGTCACGGGTAAAGTTCCCTCAACATAGGGAATCGTCCTTGAGGGTTGAGAGGTTTGATGCGGAACGATTGTCCCGGTCGTTGGGGGCACCGGATCCGTGATGGGCGGAGCGGAGCTGAGAGGCAGAGGCTCGGTGGTTGCTGGTGTTCTTCGTGTTTGAACCATGGTTGATGTTTTCTTCCCACAGACGGCACCAAATGTTGTGGAATAAAAACTAGGTTACGAATATTGGGGCTAGGGTTTATGTATATTTAATGCTAAGGGAGTTTGAGCTTTGAGCTTTAATGGTTGTTTCCGTGTTACGAGACTGATCGGTCCTCACAGAGTTCCTACGTATCTCGTTATTGAGAATCAAGCCAAGACGTAGTTCTAGGTGATGGTGCCCTCGAGGCTATGGCGGCGAGAGCTCACCTAGGACGCAGTGGCTTGTATGTCCTTATTCGAGGATTAAGCCAAAACGTGGTGGGTAACGTATGGAGCTGTGTCCAAAACGTAAGTGACGTATTGAGCTCTGCCCAAAAACGTAGTTCTGAGATGAGGGGTTAGACCCTTTATATAGGCTGAGAAGCCCTAGAATTATCGTAGGAGTCAGAGACTTGGTGGACAAGTCTTCCTTGAGGAAGGTTCTAGATCTCTTCCTTATAGGAATCAGTTTCCATGTTGAAATATGTATCTTGGAGGCTAAGTCAGGCAAGAGTAATATCCTTGTTTGACTATTATTTGCTGAGCTGTTTATTACCCTTAATATTAATTACGAAATTAATATTATAAATAGGGTTTGGGCCCATCTGGTGGGCCCCATGTTTGGACCATTCCGGGTCTAATTAATGCCACATTAAATGTGTCTTTAGGGCTTACTTTTAGCTCATATCATATATATATATATATATATATATATATATATATATATATATATATATATATATGACAGCTACTACACATCATTTCCTATAATATTTCCTTGATTTAAGGACTTTGGAATCTGTCCAAACTGATTTTGGGCGGTGGCTGACAGCTTGCTGTTATCATCTATTTTCACCATCCCAGCTTGCTGTTATGTCATGTTTGCAATGTCTTAGCTTGATGACAATGAGGTATTCAGCTATTTAATTAAGTCCTACAAAACAAAGTTAGAGCATAACCAACCTGCTAGCTATAACATTCGGTTATAAGCTTATCAGCTTGCTGACAGAGTGATCATCAAAACTATAAGGCTATCATGAGTTACCGGTAACTTACATAGAGGGAATTTTTACCACACTCTGTATTTGCAAAAGCCCTATCAAGCCGCTCCCTCACCCAACTTGGACTCCCTTTACTTTTTTTCCCAAGTAAATTCACCACCCACCAAGTCTAACTCAGTCAGTCCACAGTCCTCTATCGCCCTTCTAAAACCATTCATGAGATGTTGAGGATGTGGATGGGGACCTTTTTTATCAGCTTCAAACAAGAGGTCATTAAAGTCGCCAAATATACACCAAGGTAGATTATTGTCCTGAGCCAAACTCCTCAACCTATCACATGCTTCTTGTCTACGCGTTGCTTCTGGATAGCCATAATAACATGTCAATCTCCAACTTGGTCTTAAACTCTCCATTACATGAATATCTACATGATTTAAGGATGATCCTATTACATTGCAGGTTACTGATCTCTTCCATAAAACTGCTCGCCCACCACCCCTACCAACTTTATCCACTGCAAACGAATTAGGATACCCAAACTTCTCAGCAATACTTTCAATATCCTTACTATTAACAAGAGTTTCTGATAGAAAAATAAAATATGGGTTGCGAGATTTAATTAAATCTCCAAAGATACGAATTGCACGAGGGCCCCCCATCCCTCGGTAATTCCATCTCAAGTAATTTATAATGGACGACTAGCTTGCCTAGCAAGCGTAGCCAAAATAGTGTTATTGGTTGCTGAGAAATCCATTCCAGAAATCCCAGTTTCTTTTTGTGATTCGACATCTTCTACGTTTTCTAAATTTGGTAATGTAGCATCCACGTCCATAAATATTTTTTTTCTGAGCCATTCCTTCTCCTTTTCCTATCCTCTATTTCTAGGCCATCTGTTTCTACCACCTCAAGCCCATCTGAAATAGCCTTACACATGTTCGGCCCAATACTAGACATTTTCCCCCCGTTTTTATTATAAAAAGCAATCTTATTTGAATTTCCCCCCTTCACACCTGATATCTCTCTTTTCAAATATCCCAGCATAACTCCCTCCTTGATTTTCTCCCGTAAAATTCGGATTATTGTTATGTCTCCCAAATCTTGCCGCCTAATCCGCATCTTCCTCATCCCTCAGCCACTTGTTACCACTCTGACCTGCTCCTCGTCGTGACGGTGCACGCAACCATGAACCCCATTCACTGGATGAACCCTTACCTCTGCTATCCAAAGTACGTCTGTAGAATCTCTCAATATGAGAGACTAGACCACACGCATGACACCACAAACTCAGAACCATTTTTCCTATTTATCTTCTTTTTCCTTTTCAGTGGTTTCCTGACATCAATGTTCACCTTAATGCGCATGTACTCCCTCCATATGCTACTATTATTCTTGTTATCATACATAACAAATGCCCCAAAGAAGTTCCCAAGTTGCACACCCACAACTTTCGACATAAATCCACTTGGTAAATCGTATATCTGAATCCACATATTCAGATAAGGGCACTTTCAGGGGCTCCTCTCTGATATTTCCTCAAGTAACAACATCGAATTTTCTAAATTCCAAGGACCTCCACTCATAACCCATGCCTTGTCCTCCTTATAAAAGAATTGAAAGAGATATATTACAGATTCTAACTCCTTTATATTGATTACCAAACTTAAAATAATCCTAAATTTTCCAAACTTTGTTCCAAATAGTTAGGAATTATTTTTTTCTTTATATTTTATTATTTAAAAAATAATTAACTTTATTATATATCAAAGTAATTAATAAATAAACTCCACATATCATTATTACCCTCTAATTAAGTTATGAATTATGCAATTACTCATGATAAAATGAAGATTAATCAATTCCATCCTTAAAAATGAGGGATAATTGGATAATTAAAATACATGAAAATGGGTGGGGTAATTAGATAATTAATATACATGAAAATGGGAGGCAAAGTTTAAATAACAAAATAAAGAGCTTATTTGTCGATTCACTGCATCAAATTTGAACATTGAATCTATTTTATATTTCATTTTAAATTAATAACACTAATATTGATCTAATATGCCAAGATAAAGTTAGAAAAGAAATGTTAATAAATTTATTCAAGCCATATTCTCATTGAAAATCTTTTCTTAAAGACAAAAATTTTAATAGATATTAGTAACATTTATTAATAAATGTAAAAGGAGAATCGGCTTTACAAATATGTAATTAATCCAAATTCATTTGTATGCTTTTTTAAAAGCAATTTTGGAATAATTTTTTAAAATAAATTCGTAAAATTGGTGTAGGAAGGAGTATTTGTACTTTTGTAATGCACCAATAAATTTTATTTTTTGATTGATTAGTCTCACAAAATTTATATTTTGCAATTATTTGCTTAATCAAATAATTCTGAAATAATAAATTTATGATTCAAAATTATAAATGAAATATCAAATTATATATATATATATTATTAACATAAATTTTAATGAAAATCATTTAAAATATTTAAATAAAACTAAATTTTATAATTTCACAATGCCTCACCTAGTTTATTTAAATATCATCTATTAACTTTTTTATTTAAGGCACTAGGATAAATGTTTCAATTAGTTATTTAAATATCACATAGTGCCTTATTATTTTTTTACCACATAGTGCCTTTTTATTTGATAAAATAGAATTTTTAAAAAACATAGAATTTTAATTTGTTTGCATGTAAAATAAACTAATGTGCACTCAAAGTACTACTATTCCAAAATGCTTACTTGCAACACAAGTTATTCCAAAAGATAGACTTAATTAAGATAATTAAGATATTCTCTCTGTCTCCTAGTCTCTCTCTCTCTCTGTCCAAGTTTTAGTCCGGTGGTTTATTCCCCTCCGGCGGTGGTTTATCCACCGGCCGGAGGTCTCCTTTTCCTCCTCACTTCTCCTTCTCCAACCAAGCCTTCATCCACCTTCTCAAATCCCCTTCATTTCCTCCATAAATCGGAATTTTTCCAAAAATTTCGAAAAACCCATTCGAGTTTCTGTTTCAGATCTGCCCTGATTTAGAACTCGAAATATCAAATAAACACATTTCTTGGACTCAAAATCTCCTGACTAACACCATATCAAAATTTGGTGTCAATCCGAGATCTTTGACTTTTTGAAGTGTATCGCTTTGGGCGAAGTAACGCTTTATGTGTATGCTGTTTGTATATTTTAATATGTTTTGTTGTGTTGTGCTTCGTTATGTTCGTACGATGAGAATGTTTCAATTGAGATTTCGGGAGATCTGGAAAAGCCGCATCGAGGCTGGGATAGTGATAATTATTGCAAAAGCTCACCTTTCACAACGGGATATTGTTCAACCTCGGGGAGTTTTAGTTTTCACTTACGGCAAGTCTATAGCTGGTTACCGGCAAGTAGATAGCTAGGGTGCTCCTTCTGAACATTGGGCTACCAACGGTTTTTATGTGTTAAGGTCAATTGCGATATTACTGTTTTCAGGGATGTTGGTGCATTTTGGATTTGTTGGGTCGTCTTTGAATTCATTTTCAGTTCTAAGAATGTTTCAATTCTATGTTGTTAAACGGTCAGAAAACAAATCAGCTAAGTGTTTTAGCTTATTTTTGTTTTTCAATCTGGTCGTGCTGCCGGTTGGGGGTTTGTCTCGGCTGTGTATTTATTGAAATTAATGAAGCTTTATCATTCTGGCAAAAAAAAAAAAGAATAAAGCCTAAACTTTAAGTTTGGATAGAATTGTTACAAAACATAGAATACTAATTTACTTACATGTAAAATAAAGTGCTACTATATTCTAAAGTGCTTGCTAAAAATATAAGTTATTCCAAAAAAAAAAAACATAAGTTCGTGCAGATCTATAAGTAGAAAATAGATCTATATATTTTCTACTACACAAGAATTGAAGTCGAAAAAAGAGGGATAGGAATGGATCATTTCAGCCACGAGCATCCACTACTCTTGAATGAAGATTACATTGCTAGAGGGGGTGATGTGTGTAATGCCTACAACGAAGAAATAGTCTTGTGTAAATCATTTGTTTACAGTTGCAGCCGCAGCATCATCACGGGCACAGCCGATCCTGAGCATGTACGACATGTTCGATCGTACGGGGCATTCAATTTTACTAGAGCACATTCTTTTAGGTAGGTGTACATATGTATGAATATTTTATTTGAAAAATAAAAAAATTTAGTTTAATTTTAAAGGTTAGAAAAATTTGTAAATAGGAAAAAGGTTGAAAATGGTGTTGTCAAAATAATTAAAAAATTATTATATTGAGCAAAATAAGAAAATATTATACTTGCACACAGTTTTGTTTTAAAATTTTTAGTAATATTAATTAATTTTGTTATTAATCGTGTAGACTATACATTAAATGTTTTTGGTTGACATAAGTATATTTTTACAATTACAATGTAACAGTTCAGTTTATCAATTATTCATTTTATAGGTGATTAAGTGATTTGAAATCATATCCATTTTAATTAATTTACATATTAAATTAACCAAGTAAATTTAAAACTAAAAATAAATTATCAAATACTTCTATATTAATTTAAATACATAAAAATGAGATTTTCTATTTTAGTATTGTATTTGTTCTTATTTATTATTATTTTTTATTCTTTCATTTAAATATAATATATTAAAATTGCTTAAATCATATTTGAGGTCAACAATATCCCAGAAGAGATTAAATAGATTAGCACTTTTGCCTATAGAAAGTAGTTTGCTAGAAAATGTTGATTACAAAATTATTATTTGCGAGTTGTTTCAGAAAATGCTATGATTTTAATTAATTTGTATTATTTATATACTTGTTACAATTTTTTAATTAATTTGTATTATTTATGTACTTGTTACAATTTTTTTACAATTTTCAGTTATGTTTTTAATTGTGTTTTAAAATTATTATGAACTTGTTATGTTTTTTACAAATCTCAATTAATATTTAATATTTTATGTAGTTATTATAAAAACATTATTAGTATTAAGGGACCTTTTTCTTTATTTTGTACAGGACATCCAAAATCTCAGGACCGGGTCTAATGAACATCCCAAGTCCTTATGCTAGCGACGTAGATGTAACATGTAAAAAACTCTTACTCCACAAAACTTGTGCAGAATTACCCCGTAGGATTGGAAACCCAAGAAACCCAAAAGAGTTCCTTTTCCTCCTTATCAATCACGGTTTTAAGTTTCAAGGACGTAATTACGATTTTGCTCCTGTTTGTGACATGTGTTACATAAAAAGGCCATCGAATTATTGTAGTCACAGTTTTAAATTCTTTGTTTGCGTGAAATGTGCTATGTCCCAAATTGATTCCTTAATTAGAAACCATAAATTTAAGCATCCAGCTCACATCCAACACCCACTAGCCTTAATCCAACGCCCATCTTAAAGAGAAAATAACATTCACAGTAAAAGACAGAATAAAAGGATCTTCATTGCCAAGAGCTTGGAGGAAAACATAATGTGATATATGAGGAAAATGCCAGTCTGAGCTAACTCATACAAAACAACGTATATATGTAGAGTAGTGCTCACAAACAGATAGAAAGGAAAATAACAAACTACTGCTACCTCAGCACACGAGGAGCTAATCATTAGATATTTATTAGAAACTAGGCTATAATGCAGGCAGGTCCATGATAAGTCGATAGGCCTTCTCATAATACACCCCCTCAAGCTGGTGAGTGAGAAGAGAGTGAAGCTCCCAGCTTGGTGACGTGAGACTCATGGAGTTTAACAGGAAGGACTTTAGTCATTATATCGGCCACTTGCTCTACAGAAGATACATGTTGAGTGACAATGGTTCCTGCCTTTAACTGATCACGGACATAATGATAATCTATGTCAATATGCTTAGTGCGTTCGTGCATCACTCGATTAGCAGCGATAAACAAGGCTGCTTGATTGTCACACTTGAGTATGGCTGGTGGCAAGTTGTGCAGTCCCAAATCCTTGAGTAAGGTAGATAACCAGGTTACTTCGCAGGCTGTGAATGCCATGGCACGGTATTCAGCCTCAGCAGATGAACGAGCCACTACTGTTTGTTTCTTCGTTTTCCAAGAAATTGGAGAGTCTCCCAAAAAATGCAATAGCCAGAGGTCGATTTTCTGGTGGAAATGCAACCAGCCCAGTCACTATCGTAGTAAGCTGTTAGCTGGGCAGCTGATTTAGAAGCTAGGAGTATTCCTTGAGATATAGTACCACACAAGTATCGAAGTAGACGTTTGGCACTTTGCATGTGAACAGAGGTGGGGCGTTGCATATATTTTGTTAAAATCTGGACTAAAAAAGAGATGTCTGGTCGGGTTATAGTGAGGTAAATAAGTTTGCCAACTAACCTCTGGTATGTAGTTGGATCAGGAAGTGGATTTCCCAGCTCAACTGTTAACTTCAACTTAATATCCATAGGTAGATGCAGTGGCTTAGCGTGCAACATTCCAAATTCAGTCAAGATGTCTATAGTGTACTTTTGTTGGGAGAGAAAGAATCCATCTGCAGATCGAGTTATCTCAATCCCCAAGAAGTAATTGACAGGGCCAAGGTCTTTCATGTTGAAAGACTGAGACATCATTGCCTTAATATCGTCAATGGTAGAGAGACAGTTGCCACAGATTAAGATGTCATCGACATACACCAGAATAAGAGTAATAGTAGACAACGAATGTAAGAGAAATAGGCTGTAATCTGCTTTGGATTGAATGAAGCCCAACGATTGAATGGTAAAGGAGAATTTTGAGAACCAAAGTCTTGGAGATTGGCGTAGACCATACAGAGTTTTTTGCAGTTTACATACTAGTCGTGGCTGTGACTTGGCAATTGAAGTTAGAACTTGATTAAGGTGAATCCTGGAGCCCATGTGTGTATACCCTTGAGGCAATGTCATATAAACAGTCTCCAATAGTTCACCATGGAGGAAAGCGTTGGTCACAGCCATTTGGATTGTATGCCAATCTTGTACAGCTGCAACTGCTAGCAATGTACGCACGGTGGTCATTTTAGCAACTGGAGCGAACGTTTCATGAAAATCCAAGCCATATTGCTGTTTGCATCCAAGAATGACTAGTCTTGCTTTATGCTTTGAAACTGATCCATCTGGGTTGAATTTCGTTCTGTAGACCCATTTTGAGCCTATAACATGTTGGCCAGGAGGTAGAGGGATTATTGACCAAGTTTCATTCTGCTCTAATGCATCAAGCTCTGCATTCATGGCTTGCACCCAGTGTTCACTTTTGACTGCATCTTTAAAGTACTCAGGGTCACTGTTTTGGGTAAGAGTAGAAAGGAAACAGTGAAAAGTAGGATTGATGGTTGTTGTAGCCACAGTGTTGATTTGAGACGTAGCAGGCAAATTGGTAACAAAATCTTTATGCCAAGTTGGAACACTGTGTGGTCTAGTGGATCATCTCACATGAACTATTGTTGTATCAAGGTTTGAGGCAGGTGGGGAATCAGTGTTTTGTGGGTTTGACAAAGGACTTTGTGGATAGGCATGATCATCAAGCAAGGCTTGCTCAGTATTGTCTGAAAAGGGAACAAAATCTTCATAGGATGGAGGATTTGACACAGAGGGTAAAGTAGATGGTGTAGGTTGCACATAGGACCCAGTAGAGGAAGGATTAAAAGGAAACACAAATTCATGAAACTGTACATCCCGAGAGACAAAAGTTTGCATTGTTTGTAAATTGAGGAGCCTGTATCCTTTTTGTAGAGTAGGATAACCAAGAAATACGCAGGGAACTCCTCGAGGTACAAACTTATCACCAGGAGTAGAGGGATTGCAAGCAAAAGTGAGATAGCCAAATATCTTCATTACGTTGTAGTCTGGTGGTTCTTTAAACAGAATTTCATATGGTGATATATTATTCAAGACAGAAGTAGGAAGTCTGTTGATGATGTACACAGCAGTCATCATGCATTCACCCCAGTATTTCAAAGGAATTGAAGCATGAAACCTCAAGGAACGAGCAACCTCCAATATATGGCGATGTTTGCGTTCAACACGGGCGTTTTGTTGAGGCCTTCTCACACACGAAGTTTGATGAGTGATTCCATTTTGCTGAAAAAATTCTTTGCACAACGAGTCATCAAACTCGAGGGCATTATCAGACCTGATAGTTTTGACCTCTCCTTTGAACTGAGTCTTAGCATACAGAACAAAAGTTTTGAGAGCAGATAAAGTGTCAGATTTATGCTGTAACAGGTACACCCATGTGTTTCGAGTATTGTCATCAATAATAGTAAGAAAGTGTTTAAACTTGCCTCGAGTATACACTTTATATGGTCCCCATATGTCGATATGAATCAGATCAAATGGAGCTTTATCACGTGAATCACTTAAAGCAAATGGCAACTTTGTAAACTTGGACATTGGAATGGGGTTTGACACAGGGAATGAGCTTCAGTTTTGTAGTAGAGGCATGTCCCAATCGATGATGCCATTTGTCAAACTCTGTTGGTGTTGCTGAGATACTAGAAGCATTTGAAGAAAATAGTGCAGAAGCAGGGTGCAACCATTCTTCTGGGACATTAGTAGAGATATGATCCACCAAATAGTACAAGCCTTGATTTGCCTTTCCAAGCCCAACTACTTCTTTAGACTTGTTATCAATAATTACATAGTGGGTGCTAAAAAACTGAACCTGACAATCATTGTCAACACTCAATCTTCTCACAGACAGTAACTTATGTTGGAAGGATGGGACACATAACACTTTATGCAGTACCAAGCCAGTGTTAAGTTTTACTGTGCCCATATGTGAAATGTGAGCTTGTGCTCCTGTTGGTAGATTGATTTGAGTGTCCTTGCTGAGTAACAGTGGATCATTTAAATGTGTAAAATCTGGTGTCATGTGATCCGTGGCACCAGAGTCTATGATCCACGAACCAAATGCACCCTTGGTCAAGTTGCAAGACAACATACCAGAAAAAGGTTGCTCCAATTCTTCATCTGTATCAGATCCTCTCTGCTGCATAGTGAACATTTGTGCCAGCTGAGCAAGCTGTTCAGGAGTGAAAGCAGATGATGGTTCATTCGTAACCTGAACCGTAGCAACCATCTTAGAAGAGGTTCCTTGTTTAGGCCCAGTGTTCCATCTCTGAGCACCAGTATTTTGAGATTTGCCTTTAAAACTAGAGTAAGAATTACCCTGTTTATTATCCCACTTTGGATAACCAATTACATTCCAACACCTATCATTTTTATGACCTCTTCGACCACAAACAGTACATATAGGTACAGGTAATGCAGTTTTGATAGAGGTTGGTCTCGAAAACAAAGCCACAGATTCATTGTAATAACTCGAATTTCCAGAGAATGATTTTATTATTATTTTAAGATCTATAATGATTTTCCTAAAATGAGGAGGAAATTTTTTTTTATTTTATTGTTCATTATTCCAGTTCAAAGAATTTCAAAAGTGGATTATTTAATTTTCTTCAGTTAAGTGGAACCGGGTTCTTTTTAAAATTTTATTGACCCATTAGATATCTCGATTCAATAGTTTATTTGGGTAAAAGGTTTAATTTTGAAGTGTGGATTTATTTAGTAAAGATTTTATTTTAAATTACTAAATAATTTGGGGGTTTTAAAATCCTTAGAAAATGGTTATTTTAATTATTTGAGGATTTGCAGAAATTACTCGATTAATTTATAATATCGAGAATTCGAGGTTTTACTAAAACAATAATGTTTGTGGTATTTTATAAAGTGCTGTAAATTGTGATTATGAATCACAATTATTATTTTTAAGTATTGTTTTTACAAATTATTAAGATTTGTAAAATGCATATCAATTTAGAAAATTGAGATTTAATTCTAATTCTTTCTCCAAAAGTCCTTGAAAATATTCTAGTATTTAATTTTACTAGGAATTTTATTTTTACAAATTAGAGTTTTAACTCTAAATATTATTTATAAGTAAGTAGTGATTAAATATATTGCTTTTAATTGTTATTGGGCCTAAGGCCCATTAGGTTTTCAACACAGCTCATATACATACCAGATACGCACACAAAAACACACACAGCCGCACAAACAAGAACGACGGGGAGAGAAAAGAGATTGGGAAGAAGAGAGAGAGAGAGAGAGAGAGAGAGAGAGAGAGAGAGAGAGAGAGAGAGAGAGAGAGAGAGAGAGAGAGAGAGAGAGAGAGAGAGAGAGAGAGAGAGAGAGAGAGAGAGAACGAGATGATGAAGGAGGATCATCCTCCCTCTTTTCTACAATTCAAAGTCAGCCAAGGGAGAGGAGAGGAAGGAGTGAAGGCTTGCTTGTTTCGGCCATGGAAGAAGATGAAGGTGGAGAAGATGATGAATAGTGGTGTTCTTGAGTTTTGGTTGATTAAAGAGGTATAAAATCTTTGTTTCAAACTTTGATTTTGTATTTAATTAAGGAGCATATGTAGTAGTAGTTAGCAGATTTTTCAAGGTTTTTAAGAGTATATTATTGTTTAGTAGTGTTTAATAAATGAATTGATGAAGTGGGTTTGTTTAGAGTAGTATGCAAAACTGTCCAGAATTTTTCTGGGCCTGCCCTGTTTTTGCAAGTGAATTTCGAACCATTTGTGCTCTTTTCTGGGCAGTAGTGTCTTCATAAAAGTTGTTCTATTTAGAGTCTAGTTTGTGCAGGAGAAAACGGTGCGTCGTTTGAGTTAACGAGTAAGGAGAAAACGACGTTTTAGTGAAACCCACGCAGGACACCCGAACCTCTCGGGATTCGCACTTTGGAACTATGTTTCACCTAGTTAAAATCTGTAAATTGGATTGAAACTTTTATTGAGGATAAAGGAAGGAATTAGAAAGATTTCAGAAAAATATTTGGGTAAAACTATTGATTTTTCAATTTATTTAAAATGTTTGAATGTCACTATGTTGGAAGAAACTGCTCTGTTCTTGAGTTGTATTTGGATGGGTAATTGTCCTAGATGAACTATGTTTTTCAGACTAAAAGTTTTATGGTGTGAAGATATTATCTTCAGTTTTGGAATCCCAGAGGTCTTGGAGGCAAAGATTAATTTTTCAATTTATGAGAATTTTTAGAATGCAAGGTGCGCAGATTTAATGAACAGTTTATGTGTTGAGTTTGGAATAATGATTCACCTAGTTAGAAAATGGTATTGAATGGGAAACTTTTATGAGATCTTTATTTGATATTCAGAAAGAAGCCTATAAAATTTGGTGATTTATGATTAATTTTTGGATTTATTAAAAATGTTGGAGTAAAGTATGCGCGGTAGCATTTTATGTTTTTGAATTGTTTTATGCGTGTCCTGTTTTGAGAAATCATTTTGAATGAGTTAAAGACCTCATTTGATATTGGTCAAAAGAGGAAAGTTGTTAGTTTTTATCTTGTTTAGTTGACTACCAAGTTTGGTATACAATGGATTGATTGTAAATGTCTTATATGCGAGAATTAGATTTAATCGAGTCGATAATTAAGGTTTACGTGACTTACTTGTAATATATGGTCATCAATAAATGTTTACGTGCTAAGTGCTATAAGTCGAGTCGTGGTATTTGATGGCTTTACTAATTATGAATGTTATATGTTAAATGTTAGAATTTTATAATAATTAGAACTGTGCTAGGGGTTACGAGAAGATCACAAGTTTTTAAGTGTCAATATTTAAAGGACTTGTGTAATTCTTTTCGACTAATCCCTAGGGCTTACGAATATCCATGATTAGCTATCACGGGTATAATTCATATACTTGAGTGGTGTGATCATCGATATAGCATAAGTAATAGTTAGTGCTAGGGGTTGTTCCCTAGGGCTTACGAATATCAATGACTGATTGTCACGTGTATCATTAAAATACGTGAGAAATACGATCATTGGTGTAGCGTAAGTAGTAGTGTAATATAAATCATTATGTGCTATGTGCCGCATGTCAGGGCGGATACTTTCTTATGTGTTTATTTTATGTTGCTGCAAGTTGAGGCAGCTTATTTTTGCTAAAACAGGGTTGTATTGTAATTGAGGGGCTGTGCCCATAGTCCGATAAACGAATACTTCATGCCGAAATTTTCTGAAAATCCCCTCCGATTAATTATATTTAATTTATTAAATTTCCGTGGTCTAAAGGCATGAAGTGGATGTTAACTGATTATGTGTTTATGTGTTAAGTGGTTGATTTGAGGATTAATTGTTGTCTCGAGGATTTATGTGCTAAGTTAAGTATTAAAAATGGTATTGAGGATCAATGATGCTTTGAGGATTAATTGTATATTAAATTGGTTTAAGTCTATTAAATGGATATAAATGTGTTATGTGCATTAAGTGGTATTAGAATAGTTAACTATGGGGAAGACGCCTATAGTTTTTCTTTAAGTGACTTAGTAGTAACTCTGAGTCGGGACTACTCGAGATACGAGGGAGGACTGACACGTACTCGTAACCATTTCAGTACTGTTAGGGCGTAATCAAATTGGAGCGACGTGCATCCAAAAGGGAAGATCGAGATGTCAGGTAAGGTCCATGGAATTGCTTGGACGAGGTGCGAAGGATTTGTCCGTGGTTTCTATTTTCTGCTAAGGACCAGAGGCAAGTCTACTATGCATACTCTATTGTTCAGAGTATATTTATTTTAAATATATGAACTGTGTTAAATAAGTTTTCAATCCGTATTCGCGAGTTTTCCAACCTTGTACTTCACCTTCCAAATCATTGTATTCCTGGCTTTGCCAACATTAGTAAATTCTGCTCACTATGGTAGTGGACTATATGTTATGAGGTATGTATTTATGTATCGGAATAAGAGAGGCTCAGAGGGTAGAGCATGTATTGAGTTTTAGAACTTAGCCGCGTGTCGGGGCTATTTTGTATTGTATGTTTTCGAAAACCCGGGCAAAGCTTTTAAAAAGAATTTCGCAATAATTAACCTAAAGGCAACATCACCAATAAACCAGTGTTTATTTAATTAATAGATGCTTCTGAAAGCATTCGCTAATTAAATAAACCTTATTCGCCTAATTAAATTTGTTTAATTAGATGGATATCGTTTTCAAAACGCTTTCTTAAAATCACTTCGTCCCGGAGAAATAATAAAATAATTTAATGGAGTGATTCTATCTAGTATTATTTATCGGAGATAGTTTATTTTCAATACGGATTAAAGATATTCCAATGGTTATAAATTGGTTATTTTCAGCTTAAAACAGCTAGATTGATATCGATATATGTTATTTGAATGATTATTTAAATTGGTGAATATTAATTATAATATTCATTAACAAAAAGGGAGAAAGAGAAAAAGGATTTTCAGGTTTATTAATTATTTCTTACTGATCGAGAGTCAGTATTAGTTATTTGATAAAGTGGCTAAAGTTTGGAGACTGCCGGAGGGATTGTGTCTTGATTTTTATTAGAAACATTCCAAGAGTTGTATTTGGGTGTTTTGAGGTTATTAAAAATTTCAGTATTAATAGTAAATATTATTTGAATATTATTTAATAAATGAATATTATTTTGAGGATTCTTTTAAAAAGGGATTATTGAATATTTATTATTCGTTACATATTAGTCAAATATTTATTAAATACCTTGAGTGTTTTGAAGATTATAAAACACTATTCAAAGGGTGTCTAAAGACTTTCATAGTCATTTAAAATATCATATTTTGATTCTATCTCGGTAAGTTACTTTTCAAGAACTCTGATATATATGGAATTACCCTGTTGTGTTACAAGCATTATGCGTACCATTTTCCATATGTGAATACAAAACCCTGTGTCGGGATTGATATAAGTATAAGTGCATACCTATACTCGAATTCTTTCGAACTCAAAATATTTTCGAAAACCCCCGGTCAGGTTCTGCTTCTTGTATGATTTCAAGATTCATCGGTCGACTGACGTCGGACCTCAATTACTCTGTTTTCAATCAAAATCAAGTTTTAAAAGAAAAAGAAAAAGGGACTCTGGCAGGTGTGGGAACCGTTGACGAACGATTCCCGGGATGTGTAAGCGGCCGTGAGCCAGGCGGTCCATCAATTATTATTCCGGCCCAGGTGTTGCCGAAGGATGATTACGGATGTAGTTTTCATCGAGGGTGATTACGGATGTAGTTTTCACCCGAGGGATAGTTACGGATGTAGTTTCTATCCTTCTACCGGTAGAGAAGACCCGCGGATTATTGGACCTGGATGTGGCGACTGATCATCGTCAATCCTTGTCAGGTTTTTATGTTTTCTTTAAGTCCCATCCTCCACTTTGGAAAAATACTCAAACACTGTTTCTTGGGCCTAAGTGCCAAGTTGCCGAAAGTGTTGTTTTCAATTATGAAAGATGATGATGGATTCATGCAGTATCTAGAACTGCAAGAATATTCTAACAATAATGGCACGTGTTTGTACACTTTTGCAATTATTCAAAAGATGAAAGATGGTTCATCGGTTATTGATGACAAGTCTCAAATGTTTTGCTTCAAGAGCTTTGACTCGCTTCCTATCGGTTATTTCTGAGTTTAGATTTATCAAGTGGTTAAAGAACTTATACCCGGTGCATGATGTTGATCTGTGGGGTGTTTGATGAAAATGACATACTTATACGTATATACCTTCAGATTTGAGAAATACTATAAAGGAAACCTTCTAATGGTTTGGTTTGTATACGATGATAAACAACTGTCTTTGCAGCATATTGAACTGCGTGTTTTGAAAAGCTTTCTAAAAGATTAGCAATATTGTAGTGTATACTATTTCGCTAAGATATAAGGATTACTATAGTTGTTATACACTTAAATGTTCATTGGATGTTGCGTTCAACGTCATATTTTTCCTTATTGAAGTTTCGCAGTTATAAATGTTTCGGTAATGATGTTAAGTATTGTTGGATTTTAAAACCCCTGTGTATATTGGTTTATATATTGTTAAACTCTATTAATACTTGCTGGGCAATTCTTTCGCTCATACTTGTTTGTTTTAAATATTAACCTTTCAGAGAAAGGTGGGCGAATGATGCTTATATGCATAGCTCGGAAGAAGCGGGTAGTATGCCCTTATGAAGACGATATGATCCAGAAAATCTATAGCTGGAGTAAGTTATATGTAATCATATTGATGTGTAATAATTATATTACTTTGTACAGGATAGCACTAGTTACTGGTGTACTTCTCATCGAAGCTATACTAGTAGAATAGGATTTGTAATACACGATGTAATGTAATTGAATGGCTGTAATGAATCGAGTAATGTAAGGATTTTAGTTCTTGTTTCTAGCCCTATAACCCAAAAGATGCTTGGTAGTTGGGGTCTCAATTGTTGTATTTCTGTTAGTAAGTGACTACAAATGGTTTAATATTGATAAACAGGTGATGTGTTATTGAGGATTTCCGCGTGACGACCAAATCCCTGACCCCGGATTTGGGGTGTTACAGAAATGGTATCAGAGCTGAGGTTATAGTAAACTAGAAACGAGAGTGAGTAAGAGTGTGTATAGTTATGTGAGAACGTCAGAGCTCATGTAGAGTTCATGTTGGACTACCGGGTGTAGTGCCAATGATTAAGTAAGATTTGAATGCTATGTTGAAGGATATGTTGAGATAGAACTCCCTGCGATTATTAATGTCGATGATTGAATCCTTAGTGACTATTACGAGTCGACGATGACGTAAGTTATCAAGCACCTTAGGGTGTGCATGGAAAAGAACAGCTCTGGGATCGAACGATTATCCGTCAAAGGAGCCGACAAAAAAGGCATCCGCGGAGACCTTGGCAATACCCCCATTGATGAATCTTTTTGATTACTTCCCCAATCTATGAATTATTTGACATATCTCTGAGAGAGAATTATGATCAAAGATATATTTCCTCATCGAAGTTATTCTTTAATACTTTTGTTAAGTCATATTTGGTTTCAATTGTGCCAAGGGCTTTCATTATACTTACCTTCAGGTTTTCGAGGCCCTATCAAATGATATCATTCCAAACTTCCACTTTTCTTCAATAGTGGATAATTCAATGGTGATATAGCACCACTTGCTTGTTGAATATCAGTATCTTTCTGGTAATCCTTTTCTTTGGAAATCGCGCCTTGGAAATTGTTCGATTTTAATCCAAGGTGTCCCTTTGAGAATTAATTGTCAGAAGGTGATTATTATTGACTTGACTTTGAATTTATTTCATACTTCTCAACTTCCATTGAGACGAACAACCCTATACATATAGGGGCCACAACGACTATCTGTCTGTGTGATAGAAGTCTGACGGGACGCCATCACTTGTGAGTTGTGAAGTACAAGAAGGCTAATTACCTTTAGTAATGTCTCAACTAAGACACGCAACGTGAGTTCTTATGATCATATTGATCTCTCAATAAATTCTCTTATCTCAAATAAGGTTTGCTTCAAAACTCATAACCTTATGATCTGTGTGACCTCTGCCTTGATATGGGAGTTTTCTTTTCACAGCTCCATGATTCTTGTTATCTCTAATGAATTTCAAGGGGATGCCAACCAGGTCGGTCAAGTCGAAAGTCGCTGATAGAAATTAGATTCGAGCAGAATCGCCAAGAGCAGGAGCGAATCGCAGAACGAATAGAATAATCAGTGGCGTATCGATAGAATTAGTTCGCTCTCTCTCATGGATGTTATGATCAATGGAATGAGTGCAATCTCTCTCTCAAGAGTGTTGTGTTAATGGAATCAGTGAACTCTCTCTCAAGGATAGTATGGTAATGAAAGTTGGTCAAGATATATATATATATATATATATATATATATATATATATATATATATATATATATGTGAAAGGAATAGTGATGGGTTGTAAAACTCTAGTGATAACTGTGTCAAGTATGGATTCTATGGTTGAATTGAGGTTTCAGAGGAGTTGTTTACGAAGGGACAATATCTCCGATTTTGCAGAATAAGTGTTGATGGTGAAAGAGTTAAGGAATCCCAGTAGTGGCCTTAGCTGATTCCGTGGACGGAATCCTTTTAAGGAGGGTAGACTGTAATAACTCGAATTTCTAGAGAATGATTTTATTATTATTTTAAGATCTATAATGATTTTCCTAAAATGAGGAGGAAATTTTTTTTTATTTTATTGTTCATTATTCCAGTTCAAAGAATTTCAAAAGTGGATTATTTAATTTTCTTCAGTTAAGTGGAACCGGGTTCTTTTTAAAATTTTATTGACCCATTAGATATCTCGATTCAATAGTTTATTTGGGTAAAAGGTTTAATTTTGAAGTGTGGATTTATTTAGTAAAGATTTTATTTTAAATTACTAAATAATTTGGGGGTTTTAAAATCCTTAGAAAATGGTTATTTTAATTATTTGAGGATTTGCAGAAATTACTCGATTAATTTATAATATCGAGAATTCGAGGTTTTACTAAAACAATAATGTTTGTGGTATTTTATAAAGTGCTGTAAATTGTGATTATGAATCACAATTATTATTTTTAAGTATTGTTTTTACAAATTATTAAGATTTGTAAAATGCATATCAATTTAGAAAATTGAGATTTAATTCTAATTCTTTCTCCAAAAGTCCTTGAAAATATTCTAGTATTTAATTTTACTAGAAATTTTATTTTTACAAATTAGAGTTTTAACTCTAAATATTATTTATAAGTAAGTAGTGATTAAATGTATTGCTTTTAATTGTTATTGGGCCTAAGGCCCATTAGGTTTTCAACACAGCTCATATACATACCAGATACGCACACAAAAACACACACAGCCGCACAAACAAGAACGACGGGGAGAGAAAAGAGATTGGGAAGAAGAGAGAGAGAGAGAGAGAGAGAGAGAGAGAGAGAGAGAGAGAGAGAGAGAGAGAGAGAGAGAGAGAGAACGAGATGATGAAGGAGGATCATCCTCCCTCTTTTCTACAATTCAAAGTCAGCCAAGGGAGAGGAGAGGAAGGAGTGAAGGCTTGCTTGTTTCGGCCATGGAAGAAGATGAAGGTGGAGAAGATGATGAATAGTGGTGTTCTTGAGTTTTGGTTGATTAAAGAGGTATAAAATCTTTGTTTCAAACTTTGATTTTGTGTTTAATTAAGGAGCATATGTAGTAGTAGTTAGCAGATTTTTCAAGGTTTTTAAGAGTATATTATTGTTTAGTAGTGTTTAATAAATGAATTGATGAAGTGGGTTTGTTTAGAGTAGTATGCAAAACTGTCCAGAATTTTTCAGGGCCTGCCCTGTTTTTGCAAGTGAATTTCGAACCATTTGTGCTCTTTTCTGGGCAGTAGTGTCTTCATAAAAGTTGTTCTATTTAGAGTCTAGTTTGTGCAGGAGAAAACGGTGCGTCGTTTGAGTTAACGAGTAAGGAGAAAACGACGTTTTAGTGAAACCCACGCAGGACACCCGAACCTCTCGGGATTCGCACTTTGGAACTATGTTTCACCTAGTTAAAATCTGTAAATTGGATTGAAACTTTTATTGAGGATAAAGGAAGGAATTAGAAAGATTTCAGAAAAAGATTTGGGTAAAACTATTGATTTTTCAATTTATTTAAAATGTTTGAATGTCACTATGTTGGAAGAAACTGCTCTGTTCTTGAGTTGTATTTGGATGGGTAATTGTCCTAGATGAACTATGTTTTTCAGACTAAAAGTTTTATGGTGTGAAGATATTATCTTCAGTTTTGGAATCCCAGAGGTCTTGGAGGCAAAGATTAATTTTTCAATTTATGAGAATTTTTAGAATGCAAGGTGCGCAGATTTAATGAACAGTTTATGTGTTGAGTTTGGAATAATGATTCACCTAGTTAGAAAATGGTATTGAATGGGAAAATTTTATGAGATCTTTATTTGATATTCAGAAAGAAGCCTATAAAATTTGGTGATTTATGATTAATTTTTGGATTTATTAAAAATGTTGGAGTAAAGTATGCGCGGTAGCATTTTATGTTTTTGAATTGTTTTATGCGTGTCCTGTTTTGAGAAATCATTTTGAATGAGTTAAAGACCTCATTTGATATTGGTCAAAAGAGGAAAGTTGTTAGTTTTTATCTTGTTTAGTTGACTACCAAGTTTGGTATACAATGGATTGATTGTAAATGTCTTATATGCGAGAATTAGATTTAATCGAGTCGATAATTAAGGTTTACGTGACTTACTTGTAATATATGGTCATCAATAAATGTTTACGTGCTAAGTGCTATAAGTCGAGTCGTGGTATTTGATGGCTTTACTAATTATGAATGTTATGTGTTAAATGTTAGAATTTTATAATAATTAGAACTGTGCTAGGGGTTACGAGAAGATCACAAGTTTTTAAGTGTCAATATTTAAAGGACTTGTGTAATTCTTTTCGACTAATCCCTAGGGCTTACGAATATCCATGATTAGCTATCACGGGTATAATTCATATACTTGAGTGGTGTGATCATCGATATAGCGTAAGTAATAGTTAGTGCTAGGGGTTGTTCCCTAGGGCTTACGAATATCAATGACTGATTGTCACGTGTATCATTAAAATACGTGAGAAATACGATCATTGGTGTAGCGTAAGTAGTAGTGTAATATAAATCATTATGTGCTATGTGCCGCATGTCAGGGCGGATACTTTCTTATGTGTTTATTTTATGTTGCTGCAAGTTGAGGCAGCTTATTTTTGCTAAAACAGGGTTGTATTGTAATTGAGGGGCTGTGCCCATAGTCCGATAAACGAATACTTCATGCCGAAATTTTCTGAAAATCCCCTGCGATTAATTATATTTAATTTATTAAATTTCCGTGGTCTAAAGGCATGAAGTGGATGTTAACTGATTATGTGTTTATGTGTTAAGTGGTTGATTTGAGGATTAATTGTTGTCTCGAGGATTTATGTGCTAAGTTAAGTATTAAAAATGGTATTGAGGATCAATGATGCTTTGAGGATTAATTGTATATTAAATTGGTTTAAGTCTATTAAATGGATATAAATGTGTTATGTGCATTAAGTGGTATTAGAATAGTTAACTATGGGGAAGACGCCTATAGTTTTTCTTTAAGTGACTTAGTAGTAACTCTGAGTCGGGACTACTCGAGATACGAGGGAGGACTGACACGTACTCGTAACCATTTCAGTACTGTTAGGGCGTAATCAAATTGGAGCGACGTGCATCCAAAAGGGAAGATCGAGATGTCAGGTAAGGTCCATGGAATTGCTTGGACGAGGTGCGAAGGATTTGTCCGTGGTTTCTATTTTCTGCTAAGGACCAGAGGCAAGTCTACTATGCATACTCTATTGTTCAGAGTATATTTATTTTAAATATATGAACTGTGTTAAATAAGTTTTCAATCCGTATTCGCGAGTTTTCCAACCTTGTACTTCACCTTCCAAATCATTGTATTCCTAGCTTTGCCAACATTAGTAAATTCTGCTCGTGTAATAACCAAAACCCATGGTTTATAATGCTGTTGACGGGCAGTGATATTTTTATGGCTCTATGTCTTGATTTATACGGTATATATATATATCTATAAACTTTTTGTACTATGGTAGTGGACTATATGATATGAGGTATGTATTTATGTATCGGAATAAGAGAGGCTCAGAGGGTAGAGCATGTATTGAGTTTTAGAACTTAGCCGCGTGTCGGGGCTATTTTGTATTGTATGTTTTCGAAAACCCGGGCAAAACTTTTAAAAAGAATTTCGCAATAATTAACCTAAAGGCAACATCACCAATAAACCAGTGTTTATTTAATTAATAGATGCTTCTGAAAGCATTCGCTAATTAAATAAACCTTATTCGCCTAATTAAATTTGTTTAATTAGATGGATATCGTTTTCAAAACGCTTTCTTAAAATCACTTCGTCCCGGAGAAATAATAAAATAATTTAATGGAGTGATTCTATCTAGTATATTATTTATCGGAGATAGTTTATTTTCAATACGGATTAAAGATATTCCAATGGTTATAAATTGGTTATTTTCAGCTTAAAACAGCTAGATTGATATCGATATATGTTATTTGAATGATTATTTAAATTGGTGAATATTAATTATAATATTCATTAACAAAAAGGGAGAAAGAGAAAAAGGATTTTCAGGTTTATTAATTATTTCTTACTGATCGAGAGTCAGTAGTAGTTATTTGATAAAGTGGCTAAAGTTTGGAGACTGCCGGAGGGATTGTGTCTTGATTTTTATTAGAAACATTCCAAGAGTTGTATTTGGGTGTTTTGAGGTTATTAAATATTTCAATATTAATAGTAAATATTATTTGAATATTATTTAATAAATGAATATTATTTTGAGGATTCTTTTAAAAAGGGATTATTGAATATTTATTATTCGTTACATATTAGTCAAATATTTATTAAATACCTTGAGTGTTTTGAAGATTATAAAACACTATTCAAAGGGTGTCTAAAGACTTTCATAGTCATTTAAAATATCATATTTTGATTCTATCTCGGTAAGTTACTTTTCAAGAACTCTGATATATATGGAATTACCCTGTTGTGTTACAAGCATTATGCGTACCATTTTCCATATGTGAATACAAAACCCTGTGTCGGGATTGATATAAGTATAAGTGCATACCTATACTCGAATTCTTTCGAACTCAAAATATTTTCGAAAACCCCCGGTCAGGTTCTACTTCTTGTTTGTATGATTTCAAGATTCATCGGTCGACTGACATCGGACCTCAATTACTCTGTTTTCAATCAAAATCAAGTTTTAAAAGAAAAAGAAAAAGGGACCCTGGCAGGTGTGGGAACCGTTGACGAACGATTCCCGGGATGTGTAAGCGACCGTGAGCCAGGCGGTCCATCAATTATTATTCCGGCCCAGGTGTTGCCGAAGGATGATTACGGATGTAGTTTTCATCGAGGGTGATTACGGATGTAGTTTTCACCCGAGGGATAGTTACGGATGTAGTTTCTATCCTTCTACCGGTAGAGAAGACCCGCGGATTATTGGACTTGAATGTGGCGACTGATCATCGTCAATCCTTGTCAGGTTTTTATGTTTTCTTTAAGTCCCATCCTCCACTTTGGAAAAATACTCAAACACTGTTTCTTGGGCCTAAGTGCCAAGTTGCCGAAAGTGTTGTTTTCAATTATGAAAGATGATGATGGATTCATGTAGTATCTAGAACTGCAAGAATATTCTAACAATAATGGCACGTGTTTGTACACTTCTGCAATTATTCAAAAGATGAAAGATGGTTCATCGGTTATTGATGACATGTCTCAAATGTTTTGCTTCAAGAGCTTTGACTCGCTTCCTATCGGTTATTTCTGAGTTTAGATTTATCAAGTGGTTAAAGAACTTATACCCGGTGCATGATGTTGATCTGTGGGGTGTTTGATGAAAATGACATACTTATACGTATATACCTTCAGATTTGAGAAATACTATAAAGGAAACCTTCTAATGGTTTGGTTTGTATACGATGATAAACAACTGTCTTTGCAGCATATTGAACTGCGTGTTTTGAAAAGCTTTCTAAAAGATTAGCAATATTGTAGTGTATACTATTTCGCTAAGATAAGAGGATTACTATAGTTGTTATACACTTAACTGTTCATTGGATGTTGCGTTCAACGTCATATTTTCCTTATTGAAGTTTCGCAGTTATAAATGTTTCGGTAATGATGTTAAGTATTGTTGGATTTTAAAACCCCTGTGTATATTGGTTTATATATTGTTAAACTCTATTAATACTTGCTGGGCAATTCTTTCGCTCATACTTGTTTGTTTTAAATATTAACCTTTCAGAGAAAGGTGGGCGAATGATGCTTATATGCATAGCTCGGAAGAAGCGGGTAGTATGCCCTTATGAAGACGATATGATCCAGAAAATCTATGGCTGGAGTAAGTTATATGTAATCATATTGATGTGTAATAATTATATTACTTTGTACAGGATAGCACTAGTTACTGGTGTACTTCTCATCGAAGCTATACTAGTAGAATAGGATTTGTAATACACGATGTAATGTAATTGAATGGCTGTAATGAATCGAGTAATGTAAGGATTTTAGTTCTTGTTTCTAGCCCTATAACCCAAAAGATGCTTGGTAGTTGGGGTCTCAATTGTTGTATTTCTGTTAGTAAGTGACTACAAATGGTTTAATATTGATAAACAGGTGATGTGTTATTGAGGATTTCCGCGTGACGACCAAATCCCTGACCCCGGATTTGGGGTGTTACATTCATTATCCATCTTATTTATGTGAAGCAACTCTCTCTGAGCCTCTTCTTGCTGTAACGGTGCAGAAGCAGTTTCTACAGATGGTAGAGGCGACATAAGGAGAAAATGACTACGTTGGGAGTTATAAGACTCATCAAGACCGTTTAAAAACTGAAACAATTTACTTTCATCTTTCTGAGATGCAATAGTGGCCAACAAAGCTTTAACATCGTCACTGGGACTTGTGACTACAGGTAATACATTTAAGGTTTCCAATTCTTCCCATAGAGTACGCATAGCAGTGTAGTATTCATTAATAGACATATTGCTCTGTCTAAGCTCATAAATATCTTTATTAATCTTATACTTACGAGAGCCATTTGTAAGTTAAAAACGAGTTTCGAGGTTAGACCATATAGCAGCAGCAGAAGTCATGAACATGATAGATTTCATAATAGAGGGAGAAACGTTATGAGTTAACCAGGCGATTACCATGTTATTGCAAGTGTCCCACAGCTCTCCTTGCACAACATCGGTTGGTCTAGTCACTTCACCAGTCACAAAACCTAGCTTACGCTTGGAGGCAAGGTTGATTTCCATTGCCCTTTTCCAAGATCTGAAATCAGACGGTCCTTGAAGCTTCTCAACTTGAACAGATCTAGCTCCATCAGAAGGGTGAAGATACAACGGATTAACTAGATCTTGGAGTTAAATACAAGAACCAGAACCAGCCATTTTCACAACCAAGACACTAAGACAAAGACAGATCTGTAGAAACAATCGACAAAACAACACAAAGACAAAACCTTTTTAAGAACGAAAACGACACACAACGACACAAGACTGGACCTTTAACAAAGACTTACCTCTTTTGCTCTATTTGAAAATGGTAAGCTCTGATACCATAAAGAGTAAATAACATTCACAGTAAAAGACAGAATAAAAGGATCTTCATTGCCAAGAGCTTGGAGGAAAACATAATGTGATATATGAGGAAAATGCCAGTCTGAGCTAACTCATACAAAACAACGTATATATGTATAGTAGTGCTCACAAACAGACAGAAAGGAAAATAACAAACTACTGCCACCTCAGCATACGAGGAGCTAATCATTAGATATTTATTAGAAACTAGGCTATAATGCAGGCAGGTCCATGATAAGTCGATAGGCCTTCTCATAATACATCTTCATTCAGATGCGATGCTTGCAACGTGGAGCATAATGCTAAAGACATGTCATATAAATGCACCGATTGTCCGTTTTGGATGCACAAGAGCTGTGCTGATGCTCCTACTGCTTTCCCATTTCATTTTCACAAAAAACACCCTCTTATCCTCTCATTTTCATTGCCATAAGCTTACCAAAACTTTACACAATATTGCAAACTCTGCCATGGAGGGCTAGGTCTATTAAGTTGGCTTTACTATTGTCCCAAATGCAGATTTTTCGCGCATTTTCATTGTGCTAGATCCAGTCGGATGTCGAGGTGGTACTTTACTTATGCATCAATGTTTAAGGTTTTTTATCTGCATTTTTTTAATCATATAACTGCTTTCTTTCCTTTATGTGTTTATGTACATCTGTGTATTCTAGCTATATCTCGCCTCTTGCTGCCAACTTTAATTTCTCCTATATTTTTTGGTATCCTCGGTTCTTCTGAAAATGAACTATATCCCGATTTGGTGCACCTCCCTGCAGCTAATGAATCATCTATAAATTTATTTTTTGAGCAATTTATCAAGGATACGAGTACTCTGAAGAATAACGAAGAATTTAGCAAAAAAAGGCGTATAATGGATTGGGCTCATGGTGAACATCAACTGCAACTCATTACAATTGATGAGTTGAATGATCAGAAAGACAGTGATGATAAATTATTAATCTGTGATGGTTGTGCCAAACCCATCCGACATGATGGCAATTCATTCTATGCTTGTGTTCCTTGTAGATATTTTCTGCATATATTCTGTGGTGAATTACCCTGGACAATCGACCATGCATCCAGTTACAGTACTAAGCCGTACAAGCTCTTTTATTGTGCTCTCTATGGCTATTATGGCAATTGTATATCACTGAATGCGTATGCAAGTGACCGGTTTATGCCATCTCATATTGGATGCTTGATGCTGCCCAAAACGATCAAACATGAGTCTCACCGTCACCCACTTGTCACCGTCTCCAAAAGTGGTTATGATAGCTGCAAAGCATGTGGATATCTTTTTAAACTACTCCACAGTTGCGAATGTGAAGGATGTGATTTTCGTATATGTGCAGGATGTATTATGAAGGCGAGAACCGTTGAATATTGATGGGATCCTCACCCCCTCCACTTGATATATTATCCGGAAATGGCCATGAATCATGTGCATGGGTTTCACTGTGAGTTCTGTTCAAGAGAATTAAACACAAACTTTTGGTTCTATCATTGCAACATTTGTGATCTTTCATTTCATCTTAAATGTTATGATGAATTAAGTTATCTCAAGTATTCACATATCAAGTTTGGTGCTACTAATATTATCATAGACGAGCTCCATCGTCACCGCCTTACATTTGTTTTGAACAAGAAGGTTCGTCGTTGTGGAAAATGTAACAGGGGAATTATTGACCATCCGGTCCTTGAATGTGGACCATGCAAAACCATGTTCTGTCGCTGGTGCGCGCATAGTTGGTCCCATTGGAGTTGCTCTTAGAACCTACCACCATCTATATCTAGAAGCCCCCTCTCTCTCTCTCTCTCTCTGTACCTGTACATACAAATACAATCCACAAAAATAATATGTATATATAGTCTCAATATAAATAAAATTGTTTGATTGGAAGAATAATCTTTTATAAAATATCTTCCCATTCGCTGTCTCAATTCACACTAGATTTGGTTTGGCTACACTCACCACTAACAAAGTTCTTGTTGACTGGACCATACTTATTATCCAGTTTCTTGAGTTCCTTCTTACTAACAAACTTTTTGTTAGTCGACGGATACCTCTCATCCATTGATGGTTCATCTGTCAACGGATGATCACTATCCGTTGATTCACAAATAGTCTCTAGATCTTCAAGCCAAGGTTCTAGCTCCTTTTTCTTTTGAGTCCGGTTTTCCTTCACAAACGATTCCATTCCCTGGACTTCTATTATGTTTTGTGAAATATTCCTACAGCTTTGAAATTTAACAATTATCCCTTGTTCTTTTTCAAGCTGGTCTCTTAAAATCAGTTCTCTTTTTAACACAGCTTCAAGTTCACTTTTAGCATTATTGCAATCAACTCTCATTTTCTCAAATTCTAGAAATTGAGCTTCTAGAGCAGTATTTCTATCACTTAAAAACAGATTAGTCTCTTTAATCCTATTGTTCTCTTTTGTAAGTGATTTAAGAGTAACACTCAAGTGATATAGTTCAGTAGACATTTCATCTATAACACTATTGCATTCCTCTTTGGTGAGCTCAGAGAGATTAGTAGAAAATAACTGATTGCTAGCTGAACTTGCTTCCTGCTCTCCAGAATCAGCCATCAATGCAAGGTTGACATACTCAACATCATCATCAGAATGATTTCCATCAGCAGCCCAGTCATACTCTTGGGTCATGAATGCCTTTCCTTTCTGCCTGAGAAGATCAAAATATTTCTTCTTGTAGTCAACAGCTTCAGTTGGCTTTCCCTTGTTCTCGAACTCGGTTAGGATTGTGCGTGCCAGGCCCTTCGGGTGTCATATTTTGGCCGAGTTTATCGTACTAGGCTTCATGCATTCACTTATCATGTGACCAGCAATTCCACAATTGTAACATTTAATTTTGGATTTATCCACAAAGTTGCTTGTGGAATAATCCTTGTTAAATGGCTTGGCCACCCCAGAGTTTCTCTTGAATTTCAGCTTAGAGAATCTCCTAGATAGAAAGGGTAAGTGCTCATCTATCTCATCCAATTCATCCTGCTAAACGACATTCAATTCTTCAGAAACCTTTTCCTTGCTCCTACTTGATTCTGCTCTATCTTTACAAACATCCCTGTTTGGTGTAGAACAAGCAGCTTCTGTCCTTTCCTCCTTCTTCTCCATGTTGACAACAAGTGCAACTGACCCACTTTTCTTTTGGGACTTCTCAATCTCTTCATCCTGCTCCATTTCTAGCTCATATGTCTTTAAAGTTCCATAGAGCCTTTCAAGAGTAAATGTCTTGTACTCTTGAGTGTTTCTTAGAGAAACAGTCATTGGCTTCCATTCCTTGGGCAGTGATCTCAGAAATTTGAGATTAGAATCTTTAACTTGATAGATTCTTCCATACAGTTTCAAACCATTTAGTAGCTTTTGAAATCTACTAAATGTATCATTCAATGTTTCTCCACACTTGAAATGGAAGTGTTCATACTGTTGGATTAGTAGTTGCATCTTGTTTTCCCTCACCTGTTCTGTTCCTTCACAAAGGATTTGAACAATGTCCCATACTTCCTTGGAGGTAGTACAGCTAATAACATTGTCAACCATGTCTGTTTCTAGACCATTCAGAAACAGGTTTGGGAATGCATCTTCAGCAAGGCCAACTCTTGCTGCAGTCTTCATTGGAACATAAGGACCCTTGTCAATACAATCCACAAAACCCTCATCAATGGACACGAGATGTAGACGCATTTTTACTTTCCAGTGAAAGTCATTCTCTCTATCAAGAACTGGTATCTTTACTCCATAATCCTTCTTAGACATGTTGGAAGTGTGTTGATCTTTAAACTTCAAATATTATAGAAGTTTGCTCTGATACCAATTGTTATTCCCAGATTACACACTTGTATAATTGTAGAAGGGGGGTTGAATACAATTCTTGATATTTATAAATTTCTGATAAGAACTCCAGAAATTTATACTTAGATAATTGCTGTATAACGATTAATGCACAAACACATATAAAATCAGGTGGTTAAATGCACCACCTGAAGCTTCTATTTGAAGAAAACTCTATGATACAAATGTACACAGCTGTCGTTTTACAACTCTTTGATTTCTAAGGATATTCAAGAAAATCCTAAGCAAATGTATCTGTTTTGTTAGCTTCTAAAGAGTTGCTACACTTAATTATATAAAACCCAAGTTTACAAGTACTACAGGAAATAAGATAATACTAATCTAATTCAAGTTGACTTGCTACTTCACTCCAAATACACATGTAGCCGAAAGATTATCCTTGTGAACAGACATGTCCCCTGCACCTTTCTTGTATTCATAGTGTAAACGGAATACTTCTTTCTTCTGTGTTTCCAAAGTATGGCTGCCATACTTCTTTTTGTATCTACTATCAACCCATGTGATCTGTCAGTCAAACCTGTCTTTATCAACTGTTAATCCCCGGGTTAGCATAGAAGTAAGTGTTAATGATTATCCATTGATATTGTACACGATCATCCGTTGAGCTGTATTCGTTGATATTGTAGATTTGAGTTATATCCGTTGATAGAGTTCTGTATTCATCCGTTGATACACTTTCACTTAAACAGAATTTCATAGCGTAGTTTTACAATTGGCTACCCTATTCTGCCTATCCATTGATAGTCAACATGACTGTGGATAAAAATATTATCAATTGATAACATAAAGATACTGCAGTATGCTACAAAACCTCATCCATTGATGAGTTACCTGTCAACGGATAAAGTTATAAATCCTCATCCGTTGATAGGTACAATACTTATACAATTTGATTGATTGTGAAGTTATCATCAAGTACAACATACTCCTAACAAGAGTATTTGTATATGGATTTTGGTGAAATCAACAAGGCTTGACCAGAGAGATGGATGTATAGAAAGAAACTTCCCAAGTGCATACATTTGACAAAGGGACAATTTTTAACATGGACAATCCCTTAACTACTCGGGTTGTAAATATATGTTTTTCTTAATTCATCCAGCAGAGGGAGAGATACAATGCATACTTCCATCACCTTCATGCTGCTACGAATTAATCGAGATCTCTCTCCCCTCTGCTGTCATGTGGTTGTGTGCTGCTGTGTATGTATACATATAGTGCGAGTGTGTGTGTAACATAGTTTGTGCGTGCGTGAGTATAGCATGTGGGTGCGTGTGTAGAGGCCGTGTGTGTATTCATCAGAGGTGTATGTGTGTTGTTTGAGGGCATTAATGCAGAAAGGAGGTAGGAGGATGGGAATGCGTTGAAGTGTGTGTGTGTGTGTGTTTGTGTTTTGTTAAGCAATGGTTGTTGTGGACATCTTGTTTGATAATTTGTCACAAAGAAATATCTTTTCTTGGACTGATTTCTAGTAAAAGACTATTTTACCCTGTAATGGAGTTAGGGCCAAATAGACGGTAGCACACGAAGTGTAAGCAAATTAAAACTTTAGTATTGCAAATGCATGATTTTAAAGTCCGGTATTACAAGTGGTATCAAGGCCAAAATACAGATACACAAAGTGCACTTTACTCTAATTTATAACAAGAAAAAGATTAGTTGTAATTCATGCCGGATTAAAAAAAAGTAACTTGGTAAATAAATGTAAAGCATATACTAATAAAGAATAAGAAATGAGAAAGCATCTCCAGCTCTGGGGAAGAAGAAAAGCAAGGACTAGCGAAACAATATGACAAATGTAGAATTCCATCCTTCATATTCTTGACTATTCTTCATATATAAATGTATGCCAACAATATTACAAGTAGTAACATATATGAAAAGGATTTCCATCCAGCCATTATTGTTGTATGTAATAAAAGCAAGGGCAAAAGATATAGGGAGACCTAATCAAAAGAGGCTAGCGAGTGGCTCTCTGCTCTTCACACGAGGCTCCACAAATACCATCAAACCAATACAATCAAACAAAATGTGTAATCCTGAATCAATTTAAGCAAGAAATATTCAGTCTAATTTCTAACCACTTAATAAAATCGATCCAGGATAGCAAGATGAAAACCGCATCAAATCACTAGGACAAATGAGTCAAAACAACAGGATGCGATTAATCATCTCGTACAAATATTGATATACGCCCCTGTCTGAACCCAACAGTATAGTTATGCAAATATTGCAAAACTGTCGGATTATTCGAGGGCAATTTCCTACTTATCGAGAGAGAGAGAGAGAGAGAGAGAGAGAGAGAGAGGGAGAGAGAGAGAGAGAGAGAGAGAGAGAGAGAGAGAGAGAGAGAGAGAGAGAGAGAGAGAGAGAGAGAGAGAGATGTCTCAGGGTGCTTGGGGGAAGATTGATGGGAGAAGCAAATAATCCCCTCAAGAGACCTGAGTAACAGAGATGCTGGTAATAAACACTACCAGATCTACGGATTAATATGCGCCTCCTAACTAAGCCATTTGAATATTATCATTATTCATACAACTACTCTAAAGAGGCGCTTTTACAATTATCAACAATCATAATTAACTGGTTCCCAAGTAATTTCGTAGATGGAAGAGGTTGGGGAAGACAACACCTGTGAAAATACTCTTATTTGCCTATCCGCCTAATAAAAAGGATTATTTAGGGTTTCTTCTGCCTTCCCCTATTCCCTTCATTTTATTACTCTTATGCCCTCCGTTTTCTAGCCCAACGGGCCTTCTACTAGGCCCATAATATTTTAAATATTAAAGCCCAACTACCCAACCTGGATAGTTGCCACATATGACATAACTACTGGAATTATTCAAACACTCTCATCAATTGTACAATACTCTCATCAATCTTATATCCTTATCTTATCTTTATATATAATAATAAGCAGGATTTTATCCAAATTTTTAGTGTGATCAAAAGCATATTAAAAAGTTAGGTTAAAAATCGTCCGTTGGATTATAAATTATATCTTTATTATATCGTTATTATATCCTTATATATAATAAGCGTAAGAGTGATCTTATCCATAATTTTCGCCACTGTACTACCAAAATAATCTCAACCGTCAAATCTAATATTTTTATAAATGGCTGATCAAGATTATATCATATTAAAAGAGAAAATTATAACCTAAAATTAACCTAAAATAGATATAATTAGAAAAGGTTGCATTAGAAGTGAATTTTAGAAAAAAAAATTATAATCTAAAAAGAATATAATTAAAAAATATTGTATTAGAATTGAATTTTAAAAAGAAAATCATAATCTGAAAATGATATAATTAATAAAGGTTGTATTATAATTGAATTTTATTTATTTTTTATTAGTACTAAAAAAATCATATTTACTATTTGGGATCTATCTTGAGATTTAGAAATCAGATTTGGATGATTTTAGAATCCACGCGAAATTCATAAAATTATCTTTAATTTAGTGATGATTTAATAATTATTATACAAATGGAAACACTCAGAATCTCAAGAGAAAATTTAATTACAAATTTTTGCAGTAATCCTATTCAATGTAGAAGACATATATTGATCTATTCAATGTAAAAAACCTATTCATATATGATTTAAATCATTGACATACACCTGTTCGTATTTCAATATAAATACACTTTTTAGTTTATAACATATTAAAATATTAAATATTTTTTTATGTTAGATCCAATGTTTTTATATATTTATTTTAAGACCTAATTGTTCTTATTTATTTTGTCATACGGACGATCAGACTACCGATTATCAAAGTTTTGGATAAAATATCTCTTACATTTATTATTAAATTTGTATTTGGTTGGTAGTAGAATAATCTTCAAATAATAATAAGGATATTTTGATAATCAAAAAGAATTATAAGTAGAATTCATAAATCGAATAGAATTTTCAACGTAAAAAATCGTCAATTTCTTCTCTCTTTTGTTTCTGCGTAGGTTTAATTAAAAAATAATTGTTAAATCATTACTGTTGTGAAATAAAAAGTAGGGTTATCGAACTGCGGTTAGGGTTCGTGAGCTTCGTGCTTTAATGGCTGCGCTTGCGTTATCGTGACCTAATTCGGGTCCTCACAAGATGCCTACGTATCTCAGAGTTGAGAATCAAGCCAAGACGTAGTTCTGAGATGAGGGGTCTGGCCCTTTATTGTAACACCCCCAGATCCGGGGTCCGGGATCCGGTGGTTACGGTTTCCAATTCTGTCCACAACACGTGAACTTTCCTTAACATAAAATAAATTACGTCTCTATAACCCAACACAATAATATAAAACACACCCGTTATAGTCCCAGAGATGAAATCAGAGTAACACTCAAATTTTTATTAATCACATTATGAGTTCTTACAATTCAAAAGAATTTCAATATAAATACATAATCTTTGCCATCCATTTACATAAGTCATTGATAGGTCCATAATTAATCATATTTTTAATACCTATTTTATGTCCGTTTTCGTAATTTTATTAATTAATAAATTGTTTTATTTTGTTTTGTAGGAAAATAAATAAAAACATATTTCAAGCAGGAAAAGGTGCAAAAAGGGAAAGGAGGTGGAAAATACTTGAAGTCAAGGATGCTGGAGGGAAAATCGAATACTTATCCAAGAAGAAAAGGAAATTGAAGAAATTATATTCAAGATTGGATTGTAATTAAAGGGGCCAAACCCAATATTTTCCCCTATATATATGACCTTATCTCTTGTATTTGAGACACCAATTTTAGACACCAATTTAGGAGTAGGACTAGATTTAATTGTCTTTCAATATAAACCGTTTTTATATTTTATTCAAACACTTTTTCGTTGTTCTATTCAATAATTTGCTTCGTTAATTAATTTTTGGACGAGTACTAATTTCCGGCGTTTGTTTGTTTCCTACGGATTTATAGTTGATAACCAGGGAGTATCTTTGTTTACTTTAGTTAAATACAACGTGAGATCTTTTGTTTTTATATATTAGTTTAATATTATAAACCATTCTTGACCTTCTGAGATGTGCTTTATTTATATATTGTTTCGGTTATTTAATAATCATGTCTAGCTAAATCTTTTACCCTAGGATGAAGATGAAGTTGATTTAATTACTTTTGATTTCTTCTCGAATCTATTAATTAATTCTCATGATTTTTCTTGGTGCTTAATTGTTCAATTGACAAAGTGATTTTGATATATTATTGTTACCGGATTTATTTTTCATAGCCTATGCTTGCTCCTTAGAAGTTTTGATAGGTTATTGTTAGATAACAAGTTTCATAGTATATGCTTGTCTCGTTAATTGATATACCTTATTTGTGAAGGAAAGAGAATTGGTTTTATGGCGAGTTGATATTAATTGTGATTGATTAATGGATTCGGATTCCTAGGTTTTCCGTATTATTTGATAATCTTTGTTAATTAGTTTAATTAGGTTAATTAAAACTCATCTCAAACCTATTTGTCTAGTTCGCCTGATTTAATTATTAGGGTTTGAAAATTCATAGTCTCTGTGGATCGACCTGTATTTGCTACAATTAACCACTGTGCGCTTGCAGTTATTTTACACATCAAGTTTTTGGCGCCGCTGCCGGGGACTATTGGTAATTTTCACTCCTTGATATTAATTCTTCGGATTAGTTTCTTGTTTTCTTTTGTTTGTTTTTTTTAGGGAATTGTGAAGCGGAGAAAAGCTTGGACAAGAAGATCGCTAGAAGGCCTCGCTGTCTCTTTTGAAATTTTTAGAAGCGCTTTTCGGTATTCCGTATCACCTCTCTCTATTTTTCTTTCTTTCTCATTATTGAAAAAACAAAAAAAAATTTAAAAATTCAAAAAACCCAAAAATATCAGTTAGTTAATTGTTTGTTAAAACCAATTTGCTGCATCATTCATTCTGTCACATAGGATCACATCATCTAGATTTCTTTATTGTATTTATTGCTTTCCATCTTATATAACTGTGGTGATTGCTGGAGGAAAGAGGTACGTACAATTTAGAATAGAACACGTAGTGTAGTGCATCCATAAGTGTTTATTTTCTTGTTCTTTGTGTGTTGCATCATTCAATCAATCTTAAGGGTGCCACCCAATTACAAGATAAGGTGAGGGATTTCATCACCCTTTCCTTGGCCCACAAATCACTAATTCCTTCATCTTGCATTCCCCTTTCCTTAATAAAACTAAGTAGACGTTAGCCCCTAGGATCTCACGCTCAATTAGGAAGAGAATCTAGGAGGAACAAATCACTAAGTATTCTTTCGTTTGGTGTCTAGGCAAGCGTGACGCTTACCTGGCTAATTTGGATTGGTGTCTAGAAAGGTGTTTAGCCTCTTGGCAATGCTTGCACCTGCCTGGCCAGTCAGGACGAGTGCTTTTTGAGTTGTGACTTTTAGTAGTATCTTATTGTTAGGAGCAAGGTCTAGATTTTTCTTAGGATAATATAGATTTTTTCTTTTTGATTTTTCAATTTTTTTTTAGGTGTTTACTTATAGCTCTTGTCTGCTGCGTGACTAATTGTTTACTTCTCTTGTATGCAAAGTGCTTGGGTTCGAGACACTACATCTAGATTAGTAAGACAAACCAATCTGTCATCTCCTAAAGTAGTAAGGCAACTTGAGTTCTCTTCACCCACTAGAATTGAGTCAAAAGAATTAGAAGTTCAACCCGTAGTCATGGCTGTTTCACTTAAAGACCGTTGTTACCCTGCTCGTACCGCTCAACCCTCATGCATAGTCTTACCCGCAGTAACCGCGAATAACTTTGAAATCAAACATCACAACATTAGCATGTTACCTAGGTTTGCTGGGGTAGAGGGAGAGGATCCATATCTTTTCATTCGAGAGTTTGAGGAAGTGTGTGCATTACAGAAACTTCAACAATTGAGTGAGGATTCCATTAGGCTCAGGCTTATTAATTTTGCTTTGAAAGAAGATGCTAAACAGTGGTTGTATAGTCTACCCGTTAATTCTATTTCCACATGGGAGGGATTTGTTGCTATCTTTCTAAAAAAATATTTTCCAAACCATAAGGCAAACAGACTTAGGAATGAAATCAATCAATTTCAACAAAATCGGAATGAGTCTTTTTGGAAATATTTTGATAGATTTAAAAAGTTGTTGTCTAAATGTCCTCAACATGGTATAGAAAAATGGAGACTTTGCAAAATTCTTTATGAAGCCTTAGATAGCCAAACCACTGCTTTGTTAGAGTCTATGTGTAATGGTAAGTTTATGGACAAAGATGAAGATGAAGCTTGGCAATTTTTTGAGGAGTTAGCTGAAAGAACAATGTTGTGGGAGTCAACTAGGGAACCTAATCAGGAAGCTGAAAAATCTAACTCATCTAAGGGCTTACACACAGTTGGTAATTCTATTGCAACCGAAGCTAAGTTAGCTACACTCACTAGACGTCTAGAAGCCTTAGAAACCAACAATGCGTCCTCTCAAATGTCTCTCTGTGCAAACTGTAGTTCTCCTAATCATGTGGTAGAGAATTGCCCTGAAATTGAACAAGTCAATGCCATGTTTCAATCTAGAGTTAGGAATGATCCTTATGCACCCACATACAATCCTGGTTGGAAGAGTCACCCAAATTTCTCATGGAACCAAGGTCAATACAATCAGTATAATCAAAACCCTCAACCTGCTTTTCAAAAGCCCAATCCTGGCCCATACCCAACTCAAAATACTAAATAAGAGATTCAATTCTTTAGAAAAGAGTATTGAGGCGTTATTGAAATCTCAAGCTAATCTAACTCAATCTCAACAATCTTTTATGCAAACCATGACCCAAGATAGGCAGTTACTAAATTCCAACACTCAAGCCATATCTAAGCTAGAGGTCCAAGTCAGTCAATTGGCAAACACGATCAGTGAGAGAGAGAAAAATAGATTTCCTAGTCAACCCGAGACAAATCCTAAATTTCATCCAAATCAAAAGTCTCATGAAAATGTGAATTCTGTTATCTCTCTAAGGTCTGGTAATCAATTCAACAATCATGCTGGTGTCAATACTCAAGAAGAAGATAAGCTAACATCCGAACCAAATCCTTTACTCTTGAATCCTAGTCTTAAGCAATCTTCAAATTCCGAGAGTTCTGAAGTAGATAAAGCTGATGAGTCACCACCATCCGATGAACCACCTTCGAAACCCCACTCTGATGTGTCTAATGAAAAAGTCTTTAAGCCGAAAGCCCCGTTTCCTCAAAGACTTACTTCAAACAAACAATCTGCTCAATTAGATAAGATTTTGGAAGTCTTTAAGCAAGTCAAGATTAACATTCCTCTTTTAGATGCGATTCAACAAGTTCCCTCTTATGCTAAGTGTCTAAAAGATTTGTGTACTCATAAAAGAACCACTCATGTTCCTAAGAAAGCTTTCCTAACATCTCATGTTAGTTCTATCTTGTCAAATCAAATCCCTGTGAAGTATAAGGATCCCGGTTGTCCTACCATCTCTTGTGCCATAGGTGATACTTTCATTGATAAAGCTTTACTCGATCTAGGAGCTAGTGTGAATCTTCTTCCATTATCTGTCTATCAAGCCTTGGGTTTAGGTGAACTTAAGAAGACTAGTGTCACTCTTCAGTTAGCTGATCGTTCTGTTAAAACTCCTAAAGGTATAGTGGAAGATGTGTTGATTAAGGTTGGTGATTTTGTCTTCCCCGTTGATTTTGTTGTTCTAGAAACCGAACCAGTCAAAACTCTCAAAAATCAAATTCCTATCATTTTAGGAAGGCCTTTTCTTGCTACCTCTAATGCTTTGATTAACTGTAGGAATGGTTCGATGAAACTCACTTTTGGTAACATGACGATAGATCTTAATGTCTTCAATGTAGGAAATCAACCTAATGAGCTTTTTGAACAACCTGTAGAAGTTAATTTGATAGATGAGGTTGTTTCATGGTCAAATATTGAGGATAGTACAATTGAGTCTTTTCTTGAGGAAGATGTTATGTTAGAGTATGAGAGTAATAAAGAACTTCATGAGCTTTATAGAAATTTTTCTTCTGATGAGATGTTAGATGAATTGAATGCTATTTGTTCTAAGCATGAAACCCAACTTGAGGATATTTCTTTTGATCCTAGGTCTGTTGTTAAAACTTCTGTTGGTGAGCCACCCACTTTCATTCATAATCCATCTTTTTCCATTCTTGATCAGTCTTTGATAGTTGATAATGAAACTCATCATGTTCTTTCTAGTGATTTAGTTCATGACCAAGAATTTCAAGTAATCAATCTGCTTAAACAACATAAAGAAGCGTCTAATTGGTTTATGAATGATGTTAGTGGTATGAGTTTTATTCTGGTATATGATCATATTTCTCTAGTGGATAATGGTGTTTTTGTGGGTGTGTTTCACATGTGTGTTGATTGTGTTATGAATGTTATTTTCCCTCGATCTGGTATTGGTTAGTATATCTGTTTCGTAATGTATCTCCCATATAGTCAAGTTTAGGTATGGGGGAGTGTGTGTGAGTGTTTCTTTTATATGTGTCTGTGTTTTATGTGTGTGTGAGTGTTATAGGTAATAATGTATCTCCTCATGCCCTTATCAGGTATTCTCGTCCTTTTACTTTGTCATTTTTCTCTCATTTGCATACATTGAGGACAATGGATGATTTAGGTATGGGGGAGGGATTTAGTAGTATTTTTATTTAAAAAAAAAACCCTAAAAAAAATGAAAAATGAAAAAATACAAAAATAATTCTAGCCTTGTGAAATGATTACTTGTTATAAGTTGGCTTGATGCACCCTTACATGCTATAGTACTCTTGTGTTTCTGAAGCTTTTGATTGAGAAGTGATATGCTAAGTTCTTGTGCACACACATACACTAGCAAGTTGAAACTAGTAGACTTATTGAATGTTGTAAGTAATTAAAAGGACATGAATATGTGCAAGAAGATTTGGTTTGCATGCTTTGAGTACAAGTAGGTGCATTAAAGAGATTTTTGCTTGGGATTGATTATGTTTACCACCTAGTGAGATTTTGAGCCTATATGCATATCTTTTGCATTTTATATTCGTTTGCTTGAGTGTCCACATGTTGTTTGCATTGCTAGCACTTGTTTGAGACCTTTCTTGAAATGCATGACATTATTTGATGATAAGATGATAAAGGCATTTAGGAATAACCAATTATTATTCAAATTACCACACCCTTTATATATGATCAATTAGTTACCCCTTTGAGCTTAATCCTATTTTTCGGTGACACACCACATTACTTGCCTAGACCTTTTTGTTGTGCAGCCTTACGTATATTTGATCCCATTTGTCAAAGGCTAGTAGTAAGTTGAGGGAGTAATAAGGTGTGTGAGATGGGGTTTACTTTTGTTCATTACTTTTTGGGAAATATTGGGTTTTGTTGCTTACTTGTCAGTCGTTATTCAATAAATTCTTGAAGAAGGATTGTGGTTTCTTATATATTTATATTATCTATCTTAGCTCTCCAGAAAAAAAAAAGAAAAAAAAAAGAGAGAAAAAAAAAATTGAAAAAAAAATCATATGAGAGCATAATTATGTTTCTGTGTTTTTGAGATCCTTCTTCATTCGACTAGTCAAGCAGTTTGTTGGAAGAAAATTAGAAATCCATGTATGGGGAGAAAGTATGGTGTTGTGTATGATATATTATGGATCCTACTAGCTTTTGACACTTCACCTTATTTGGCCTTACTTGACATACCTTGTCCTTAGCCCCGTTACAACCCAAATAAAAGACCTTTTGATTATCATCATTAATGTATGTTGTGTTAAAGTTAGATTGATACAAAATGTCAAGCATGCTTATGATTTTGTTGGAATTGAGTGATACACTTACCCTTGTTCTTGAGTGAATATTCTTTTGTGAGTGAAAGGTGAGTTATTGCTTGTTTTGTGCATATGAGATCCTAAGTTTTGACTCTAAGGTGTACTCTTGTGGGCTTAGCATGGTTACCAACTTATTTTTACACTTGACGTGGACTTTTAATGACCTCTGCATATTTCTTTGAGTAGACTATGTGAATACTTGCACCTTACACACCAAGACATTGCAAATTCATTTTGATTTCTTAAGTTGATGTAGCATGAGCTGACTTGTATGTGTGGTGTTGCATTGAGAAATCTTTTACAAGAGCTAGATGGATTTTGTGGGTACATTCACTATAGGCCCTCACGAGACCTCACTCGTCCACTAGGGCTGCCTAGGGGTTTAAAGGGCTTGTTGCATATGCCAAATGCAACCGTGATCACCTACGAAAGTGGTATTATATATTAGATAGTATTTTATTATATATTTTTCTCGAGGACGAGCAAAAGATAGGTATGGGGGCATTTGATAGGTCCATAATTAATCATATTTTTAATACCTATTTTATGTCCGTTTTCGTAATTTTATTAATTAATAAATTGTTTTATTTTGTTTTGTAGGAAAATAAATAAAAACATATTTCAAGCAGGAAAAGGTGCAAAAAGGGAAAGGAGGTGGAAAATACTTGAAGTCAAGGAAGCTGGAGGGAAAATCGAATACTTATCCAAGAAGAAAAGGAAATTGAAGAAATTATATTCAAGATTGGATTGTAATTAAAGGGGCCAAACCCAATATTTTCCCCTATATATATGACCTTATCTCTTGTATTTGAGACACCAATTTTAGACACCAATTTAGGAGTAGGACTAGATTTAATTGTCTTTCAATATAAACCGTTTTTATATTTTATTCAAACACTTTTTCGTTGTTCTATTCAATAATTTGCTTCGTTAATTAATTTTTGGACGAGTACTAATTTCCGGCGTTTGTTTGTTTCCTACGGATTTATAGTTGATAACCAGGGAGTATCTTTGTTTACTTTAGTTAAATACAACGTGAGATCTTTTGTTTTTATATATTAGTTTAATATTATAAACCATTCTTGACCTTCTGTGATGTGCTTTATTTATATATTGTTTCGGTTATTTAATAATCATGTCTAGCTAAATCTTTTACCCTAGGATGAAGATGAAGTTGATTTAATTACTTTTGATTTCTTCTCGAATCTATTAATTAATTCTCATGATTTTTCTTGGTGCT
This sequence comes from Saposhnikovia divaricata, assembly GCA_036435485.1. Classification (NCBI taxonomy): domain Eukaryota; kingdom Viridiplantae; phylum Streptophyta; class Magnoliopsida; order Apiales; family Apiaceae; genus Saposhnikovia; species Saposhnikovia divaricata. The sequence continues at coordinate 94,897,897 of CM071596.1, forward strand.
TAATTGTTCAATTGACAAAGTGATTTTGATATATTATTGTTACCGGATTTATTTTTCATAGCCTATGCTTGCTCCTTAGAAGTTTTGATAGGTTATTGTTAGATAACAAGTTTCATAGTATATGCTTGTCTCGTTAATTGATATACCTTATTTGTGAAGGAAAGAGAATTGGTTTTATGGCGAGTTGATATTAATTGTGATTGATTAATGGATTCGGATTCCTAGGTTTTCCGTATTATTTGATAATCTTTGTTAATTAGTTTAATTAGGTTAATTAAAACTCATCTCAAACCTATTTGTCTAGTTCGCCTGATTTAATTATTAGGGTTTGAAAATTCATAGTCTCTGTGGATCGACCTGTATTTGCTACAATTAACCACTGTGCGCTTGCAGTTATTTTACACATCAGTCATACTAGACCATATTCTTGGTACTGAAAAAAATAAATATACCCTACCAATAGCTTCTTCTTCAGCTCTGGTAGTCTCATCGTCCTCGCCCGCGTCGAGTGCGCCTTGTGCGAGTCATCTGGTCTAGCTGTTGTTGTGATATAATAATAAAGCAAGGGTGAGCAATAGCCCACCAACAATAATATATAACTGAACGATAATGTAACAGTTCAAAAGTATCTTTCAAACCATATGCCATGCATTTACGGAAATGATGTCAGTATAATATGAACGATGAAGTTACAAGGTAACTTAAAGTAATTGTTTGTAGAAATATCTGCTACATCAAAGTAAGCGAGATATTCTTATTGTTATTAAGAAGAGGAACTTGCAAGAAAAGGTTGCAATTCCAGTTATGACCCTTTTCCAACTCTGCCAACAGTAATCATGTTGCAGGAAATAAATAAATTTTGATGATGAACCAATGATGGAGTATTCACCGCGCCCGCTGTTCCAATCTTGATGATCAGTCGAGATCGTACAGCTCAATTTAGATTTACTACCGGTAGAAGGAAGAACTGACGGCTTTACTTGTATACCGCCTTACTAGCTCTCCCCGGCCAACGGTTGGGCCAAAGGGGATGGACCGGCGCTACTCGGCCTCTTACACGACTCCTAGTTCAAATAGAATTCATGATTCTGAATGTAACGTTCGTCCCCCTTTCCCCAAGTATAATACTTGTTGATAAGACTCCACAAAGTAGTCGTATCTAGTTGGAAAGGAAAATTTACCAATAACTCCCAAGTTATTACTTGGTAACGGATATCAACTTGTTCCAGTAATCTTACCCCTCGAAAGATGAGAAGGTATGCAACGACTTAATAAGTCAACAGCACCCGAGTTGCGGGTGAAGGGAATACTTTATGACCGGGAAGTCGACAAGATAAATAACATTTTTCCAAGTAAGGTTCCCTTATTATTAAGGAGATAGACTCAAAGAAGAATGATGTCTGAGAACCTTTCTTGATATAAGATTAGTAAAAATATGACTCCGAAATATTTTCTGTAATAATCGAAGAAGATAAACCTTATCGAGGTTATTCCAAGTATGGAATAAATATTCAGAGAATATTTATTGAATTAAAATATTTTACAGATCATTTAGGAATAAGAAAGAATATCTTATATCAGAGTGTTTCTCAAAATAATCCCTGAAGAAATATCATGAGAATATTTACTGAATAAATATATATTTAAATGAATATTCAAAACAATATTCATTAATTAATAAGACCTGAAAAGAATATTTAAGGTAATATTCATAATTAATTAGGAATTTAAATGAATATTCAAAAGTAATATTCATTTAATGAATAATATCCTAAATGAATATCAAGTAATATTCGTTTAGTAATCCAAGCCTTAAGGAATATTCGAGATAATATTCGATAATTAAATCAAGCTTCAGATGAATATTAAAATAATATTCATCAAGTATTTAATATTTTACATGAATATTCAAAAGTAATATTTATTTAATATAATAATATTCTAAAAGAATATCCAAATAATATTCATTTAGTAGTCTCATCTTTAGAAGAATATTCGAAATAATAATCGATAATCAATTCGACTCTGAATGAATATTGACAAATATTATTCGTCGAATGATTACGTTCAAATAATTATTTGAAGAAAGGATCATTAAATAAATAAGCTCGAACGAATATTCAAATAATATTCGTCGCCCAAATAATAGAAAATATTTACTTAAATATTTTCCTCCGAGGTAATCTCGATATATCAAGGAATATTGACTCCCGGTCTATATTTGATTAATAAGATGTATACGCCCTTCTATGAGGGTCTTACAATAACCGGCTTATAACTGATATATAACTATCTAGCTTATAAGCCAACAATAACATTCAGGGAACAAGTATATCAATTCAACTTGAAGGTAGGCATGCATGCAATGGCATATGTATATCAGCAATCATATATATATATTTATTCAATCACAACAACAGCCTAAAAGAAGGGAATTGAAACTTGCCTGGTAGTCGAGTACGGTAAGGGGTAGTGGTAGCGGGTCCCGGTTCAGCTTGGTGATCTATAAATAGCCAAGGCATTCGGGATTAATCACTTAACATATTAAAAGTTAAGTTATTCTTAAATCGAAACACGTTCTCAAGTTATCTCGTTATACCCCCTTTAGTGGATTACTTATTATTACTGATCCGACCCGACATTCGTTCGTTAATACGACATGTCACTTCATTTATACTTGGGACATACTTAAGTCATATGAGTTCTAAGGTTGATCGTTACGAACCAATATTATACTCCGAGTTTTATCGCCCGTTTTCTAAGTGTTTTACCGAAGTTATAAAAGAGTCGTCTTTTAGGGGTTCGTTCGCGTTTAACCTCGACTCGAACATTTTTAATAAATCGAAAAATGATCCTTTTGACATACGGTTTTCTTCCACGCCTTCCTTTTTACCTCTAGTATTTATTTACCAAGATTCGCCATGACGTTACATAGTTTACGAGGGTTCAATTACAGTTACGAACTTTCGTTTACGGATTCGAACTACTTTTAGTAATTTGGTCATAATTCCTAAACCGTAAATCTAAATGCTTCGATTCTTTCGCCAAAGTGATCTATGTTTAAAATCCTATCAGTAGGGTTCATTGCTTTGTCAAGAACAGAGAGTTATGACCACTGACCAAATCGATTTCTTAATGTTAATGAAAATCGGGCATTACGACGGCTATGAATCGAGCATTCTAAAAATCATATCGCATCAACCAAGCCACACCGGGCATCTAAACAATTTATACACTTAATAAGCATCTCTAAGAGTCCAGAAGCTACTGATCTTGGTATTGAAAATCATCATGCTTCTTGATTCACTAAACCACTTAACTAATCATGCTTATAACATTATTAAGAACATATTACTCTAAAATCATCAAGAACAAGCATGATATCAAAGTAAGGCCTAGGATTTCAAGAGATTTATACCTTCCTTGGAGTATGTAAGTCCTTAATAAACCTTGATCAATCCTTATAACACCTTAACAAAGCTTGGATCATTCAAAAGAATCAAGAAAATCAAAGTTAGTTCTTGAAATCACTATTCACCCTAAACTTTGGTGATTTATTTGAAAATGGAAACAAAGGATTTTGAAGCTAGGATTTCTAGGAGATCATTTATATGAAATATGGGACTTACCATAATAATTTGGAGATCAAAAGATGGTTGGAAGTGGGATTTTGCTTCTTGAATTAGCTAGAAGTCGAATGGAATACATGGAGAGAGAATGGAGTTCTCTTGCTTGGCTTGCTTGATAATTTTGCATAAAGTGATGTGTTTTAGAAAATATCTCATGTAAAGTAACTTTAATAAAGTGGTGTGTCATGGATGATGTCTTTTGGATGGATAAGTATTGGTGGTTTTGTGATTGAATGGTTAGATTAAGCTAAGCACTTGGTTATGTTTCTAAGTATGGTAGTTACTCTTGTAACTACTTAGTTACTTGATGTTATCCACTAGCACATGCATGTATCTTGATCCCCTGCTTGTTTCCTTGTCCGGTTATTGCCCGTTTCGATTGATCGTTCGTGGGAATATTTCACGGATTTCTAATTAGGGTTTACCGGGAATCCTCTTTAATAATAATACTTTCATTCTCCATCTTTCATTCCAACTTTCCAATTTATATTCCTTAAATCCATTCGTTAAATACTTAAGGCTATCAGTGTCCAGGGAACTCTCGGAGAAAATAAAAGTGCGGTTTTTCAGAATCCGACAGCTTTTACATACACTTATTTTCCCCCTGGATCACTAATACGAACTCGGAAATCCGTTCCGAATACTTCTATATAGTGTCGTCTCATATTATTATATACTCCCACCAAAACACTATTCATTCTGTATTCTTTACTTGTTCTCTTAGGGTGGTACAATTGTCCGTATTCTCTTTCGATCGTTCCTTATCCTTTTTACGGAACTACTGGATTAATCGTTACCGATCTGGATGACATGAGAATATTTTCCTGCTTGAAATTGCCATATCTTATTCCCTTAGAAGATAGATTATTCTTACCTATGTTGTCACCCTTTAGAGTTCTTCAAGACATAGAAATAATAAAGTCGAATTCCATTCATTCTTTCCAAATATCAATTATTACATTGCAGCCATAACCACTCCTCAGTGGTTTCCTACCTTCATTCTTAAATCAAATATAATAACATCCCAAAATATCAAATCCTCAAAGTTAATATCTCAATTCTTGGATTATAATAATATTTAATCCACTGTCCGGTCAAATATTCTTCCGAAAAAGAATTTGGAATTTCTGAATTCCGATTGTCTCTGCATTCACTTATTTCCTCCGCGTATTAATAATATGACTTCGAAACATCCATATCACGTCCCGTACATAGGGTGGCGTGAAAAGTTTTCCAACTTACAAAATCACTAATCATCCACCAAATTACTATGCACGTACAGGAAACACTATGCACGTACGGGAAACACTATGCACGTACGGGAAATACTATGCATGTACGGGAAATACTATGCACGTACGGGAAACACTATGCACGTACTCATTTCCCTTCAAGGATCCATTAGCTCCTTCCTGGGTGGTAGATTATTCTTATATCGGTCCTCAACCATCGAATTACTCTATTCTGACAATATACCAATGCATCAAGATCATTGTCCAAAGTAATATCCATTCATTACAATCATTGTTCCTCATTTTATCATTACTTAATAAAAAGTTTTAATTATATCCAAAATTTGGGGTTCTTACATTTATATAGGCTGTGGGAGCCTTAAAATCGTAATAGGGTTTGGAGACTTGGTGGACAAGTCACCGTCATTGAGGAAGGTTCTGACTCCTTCCTTGTAGGAGTTAGTTTCCATGTCGAATTAGGTTCCTTGGAGGCTACATAATATCCCAGGGATATTCTAGAACATTCCTTGTTTCTAGAACGTTCCTGGTTTGTGGATCAGGCCCATGTTAGAAACAAGCTTATACCAGGCGTCCCCGGTTTGTGCTGTTCTTTTGGGCTTAATCATTAACTACGAATTTAATGCCCAACTAGGGTTTCGGGCCTTATTTATGAGCCAAAAATATTATATTAATTATGTCTTTAGGGATTATTTTTCACCCATATCTTTTGCCCCCCAACTTCTAGGAAAACTTGATTTCGTAGAAGTTAAGGGTCATACCGACCCTACCAGGGTATCGTCTTATAGTGAAGTGTGGAGCGACCTACACAGTCACAACGACTAAAATTCTCTCTCAAGTTATTACTTAAGAAAGTTAAACGTTCCTTGGCCTCTCGAACCTTTTTCTTTAGATTTCTGGGCCTTTCGGGAATAGGATTAGTGTCATTTCGAGCTCGTGGACACCAATCCAAGTGCAATTCGTGCATAGGATCCTTTATCATAAATTCATTAATGATTTATTCCCTCAACTTATCTAAGTTAGGGTTAATATCAGACGGTCATCGCTCATAAGCCTCAATAATGGCTAATTTTTGAGCAAAAGACACTAATTCAGCCCTAATCAGGGCTAAACAACCCTAAACGGGGCTATAAAGGCCTTGATCGAGGCTAACTAGCTTGTACTTAATGTAATTACTACTAGGATATCCACACTTGACCTTGAGATAGGTTAATTTTAGAGTGGAAGTCCTTAAACGTCGATAACCGAGGTTAATCACCCCTAATTGCGATTAGCGAAACCCTAATCTCAAATTTTGGAGTCAAGCCAATCTAGTGGAGATTCTTATAACCTCATGGTTGTAGAAAGAATCATATGAAAATTCTCATTTTTGAGTTGTCTAGGCAAGAAATACGGTCCTCTGGACAAGGTGTTTCAAACACCTTCCTGATTTTGAACACCCTCCTGGTTTTGAACACCCCTGGCATTCCTAAACTCAAATTTTGAAGTTAAGCTCATATGATATGGATTCTTATAATCTCCTGGTATGAAGAAGAATCACAGAAAAACATGCATTTTTAAACGTTTTGGAGGCGAAATGCCTCATTTTAAGCTGGTTTTCAAACCAGGCCTTGTTTCAAACAAGGTCATTTTTTAAAATTCTTGGAATCAATAAGGAACCTGAATGGGATTGTAGAGGACCTTGTAAGGGTCTCAAATCTCAAAATTGAGAGAAAACGGAGCATTTTTTAGCGTTCTGGAGCCAAACGAAATCACCTAGGGGCTCAGGTGTTCACAACACCTGAGCCATTTTTTGCCCCAGGTGACCTGGTCGGCCTACCCTGGTCGGCCATTTGGCCAAGGGTGCCTGGTCAGCCACCCCTGGTCGGCTGGGCCCAATTTTTTATTTTTTATTTTTGAATTTTGGCCAAATTTTGACTAGTTGACTTTGACCTTTAACTTTGACTTTTGACCTTGACTTTGACCAAAACCACATCTTGTTTTGAACTCCCCTCCTTGTTTCTAGAGTGAGTTTACAACACCATGGTTGGTTTTGTGATCCTTGATCTCAAACAACCTACTTCTTAGTTTTCAAGACCTTCCGGGTCTTAACTTGTCCTTGAACTCTTGGTTTCAAATAACCTTGGGTTAAACTATGGCCCTTGGCTCCCTGACATCCTTGCATACTTACGATAGGGTGTTTTAAACAATCTTGGCCTTGCCCCCCTTGTCATGGAGGTCTTTGCTTCTTTAGTTGTTTGTATAGGGATTTCCATTGTTTTCAACACCTGACTTCAAGTCTAGGATACTATGATCGGTTTTTATCCTTGATTTTATACTTAAGGACTTTAAACCTCCTACCTTGTTTATAGGACCGTGCCTTAGCTTGATTTTATTCAATGGTTCCTGACTTTCAGGCCTTGAATTCAATCAACCAGCTTAATTCAGGGCAAACAACCTTGTTGGCCATCTGGGCTTATATTCTGTGCAGAGATTCAAAACCCCTACTATATTTTTAGAGTATATCCTCCAAATTTCCTTAAAGTATTAGCTTTTTAGCTAATCTTGATGCTTAGTGCCTTAATCGTGGGTTTTTGGCTTAATCCTCTGTTTAGGCTTAATAAGCATGAGTTAGTACAACCTCCTAGGTTGCTAATTATGTTGTTGCTTCAGCCTGCATTTCCATTCATTTCTTTCGCTTATTCATACGAATTAGATCGTTTATTCGACTCAATTTCGAGTCCATAGAACCTTTTTCCTGTTGTTTTCGGCTATTTAACCTGTAAACGCGGGTCGTCGGAAAGATGACCTGCTATGGAAGGTCGCCCATTTCCTTATAAAAGAGTGGGGGTGGAAGTCATTCTTCACACTTCCTTCTTCTCTCAAAGAAAATTTCTCTCTGAAGAGCTCTCAAGCTTCAAGTGCTTCTTTCAATTTCAGACAAACCTGATGGCAAGTGAGGGTGGTCAGAGCACCGTCGTTCCTTCTAAGGGCCTTCTTCAAGCAATCAACAGGAGGACCAAAGACAACAATAGGAAAGGTAAGGTCTTTCCTCCTCGTTATCAGTTAATTCTACCCCAGCTCTTAGACGAGCCCGGGGACGTGTTTCCAAACAACGCGGAATTTGATTCTTTCATATGCCCTAGAACTTTAGATGTAGGAGATATTAACGACTTACTTAAATATGAATTTCCTTCTGGCTTGAAACTCAGAATCCCCACACCAGGGGATAGAACTTGTAATTGGCACCCTGAGAATTTATTTGTATACAAAGGTGGTATTACCGCTAGCCTTAGGTTTCCAGTTCACCCTTGGGTTGTTAGGTTGCTAGTTGAGGTTAAAATCAACCTGTGCCAACTATATCCCAACTCATGGAAATTTATCTTCATTTTTATGGTTGAATGCATCAAAGGAGGCATCTGCCTTAGCATTCCATTATTTAGACATTTATTTGCTTTCAAAAATAGCCCTCTTACTAGGAAAGGATGGGTAAGCATCCAACATCGTACAAAGTCCTGAATGATTATCAACGCTGCCTCCGTGCTTGATTCATACCACAACTGGAGGCATGAATTTTTCATCCTTAGATGGAAAGGGGGAGACTGGGGTGACTTTTTCAGGTCTAAATTCAATCACGTGAATGATGAGGGTGTTAGTGAGCTTCAACTCTCAAGTGAAGAAAAAGCTCAGCGGGATTGGTTTAATTCAACCTTTCAAAATGCTCATTATCGTTAAGTCGTGACTGAACATGCCTTGATAGAGGCCGGGCTTAGTAGTATCCCTCTCGAGGGTAATCCTTACTTTAACTCCTTTATTTTCATCATACTTGTTCTTATTCCAACATTGTTTTCTTTGCCTTTTCTTGCAGTTGCTGAAGAGATTGATAGCCATCCGAGTCGTGCTCCTCAAATTACTAAAAGGATGATTAAAAAGGCTGAGAAAGAAGCCAACCTTGATGACATTCCAGTTCCTGAATTCCTTCAGCATTGCTCAAAAGCTGGAAAAAGAATTAGGAGTTTGGATGGGAGTATGAAAACAGTGTTCATGCCTGAGTGGGGAATATGTGAGCAGGACGCTATCAGAGATAGCCATCTTCTTGCTCAAGAATGGTCTCGGAATGCCATAGCTCCGGCTGATAAGGTTCTTTTTGCAACAGCAACGGACCTTGGAAAAAATGAGAGCTGAGGAGCATTTCAAGCCTATAACGTAAGCTTATCTCCCCTTCCTTTTCGTTACTCTTGCTAGATATTGACCATCATGGCTTAACACATTTCTTTATGGTGTTTTAATCTTGTAGCTGAACGCTCATTTCCAGAACGCTGTCCAACTTGGGAAATCGTACGAGGATAAAGAAAGAGCTGCCCTCAAGGCTGTGAAGAAGCATCAGAAGGAATCTGAAGAATGGGAGACTAAGTACTTCACCTCAGAAGACCAACTCTCATCCCTTAGGGGAAAATATGCGGCCTTGGAGAACAGGACCCAAAATAACGAAGACACCATCATTCAGAACTACTTGGGCTCGGATACATTCATTGCCTTCATTGATGAGCATGACAGGGAGGTCCAACCAGACAACATGACTATAGGTCGGGAAAAAGCTGTGAATAAGATTTGTCATGACCATAAAGGGGTTGTTTTTCCTTCCTTTTACCCAAGTCCCTGGAAGGTGACTGATGCTGATGACTTTGTTGAGGGTGTTGGAACTACCTCTCATGTAAACAGGCGTTCTTCTGGATCTGGGACTAAGGCCACTCCCCAACGTTCAGGATCTAGTTCCGGGAGACACCCTTCAAAATCCCGAGGGAAGGATCAAAGTGGCAGTTCAGAATGCCCTTAGTTGGCCGAATTCGTGAACCCAGATTAGTGAGTGTTAGTAGTTCATCGACTTCAACTTCCAAAAGCAAGGAAGAATGTGAGCTGGAATCATCCAGTGAAGAAGAAGTCCCTGTTCAGGTTGCTCCTCCCAAAACCAAGAAACGGTTGGTGAAGACTGCTTTGGTTAAGAAGTGATTATCCTTTGAGCCTTGCATGGCCTATGTTAGCCTCATGTGGCTTTTATCCAGTTCTTATTATATCATGACTTTGGTTGTGGTCCTTCATGGACTTGTATTTTTATTCGGTGTGTTTGTAACTTATGACTTGAATCCTGCCCCTTAGGGGTATTTTATGTACGTACGTGCTTGTTTCCTCTAATTCATACGTTCTTTTATTTACGGCACTTGGTCATCTTATACTTACACGCATCAGGTGCTTGGTACATTACTAAAATCACAGAATCGTAGAATAGAAAACAAGCTTGTATTAATAACGTGAAACGGGCTCAGCCCTTACATAAAATAATACATCCTACTAGGAGCAAAATGCTCTGCAATGGTTTTATATGAACCTTATTTCTATTTCTATTAGATAGGCAAAAAGCTAAGTCCTTACTAGGAGAGCTTAAACATAATAAATCTTGAGATTTGAGACGTGCCAAGTGCGAGGTACCTCGTTTCCATCCAAGGTTTCCAGCTTGTAAGAACCTCTTCCCAACGTTTTGCTGACTCTATACGGCCCTTCCCAATTAGGGGCCAACTTTCTTATCTGTCCAGCTCCAGATGCTTCTATCTTTCTTAAAACCAAGTCGCCTTGTTTAAAGAACCTTTCTTTAACCCTATGGTTGTAATAAAAGGATTCCCTCTTCTGGTGCTCAACATTGCGGGCGTTCGCTTCATCCCTGACTTCATCGATCAGATCAAAGGCAAGCCTCATGCCTTCCTCATTGGTTTCTTGTTCATATGCTTCCACCCTTCCAGACACGTGAGAAATTTCCAAGGGCCCAACTGCTTCTGCTCCATAAGCTAGCAAAAATGGGGTAGCTCCTGTTGTCACTTTGCAGGTGGTTCGATATGCCCATAGTATTGGCAGCAACTCGTCCACCCACGTGTTTCTTGAACGTTTGACCCTTTTCTTAAGTCCATCAAGGATAATCCGGTTTGCTACCTCAGCTTGCCCATTAGCCTGAGGGTGAGCCACTGAAGTGAAGCGAAGTTCAATGGCGTTCTCCTCGCAATATTTCTTAAACTCCTCATTATTGAATTGGCGCCCATTATCCGTCACAAGGATTCATGGGATACCGTACCTGCAAATTACGTTCTCCTAGAAGAATTGGGCAACTTGTTGGGTGGTTATCTTAGCTAACGGCTTAGCTTCAATCCACTTGGTAAAATAGTCGATAGCCACTATCAAGAACTTCCTTTATGCTGAAGCTACAGGGAAAGGACCAAGTATGTCCATCCCCCACATGGCAAACGGAATAGGAGAGTTAATCGACGTTAACATCTCTAGCGGCTACCTAACAATTGGGGCGTGTTTCCGACACCTGTCACACTTCTTGACATAACTTTGCGCATCTGCCAACATCTCTGGCCAATAGAATCCCAGACGGGTGATCTAATGGGCTAAGGCTCTGCCCCCCAAGTGCTGCCCACAGATCCATTTATGAACTTACTTTAATGCTTCTTCTGCCTCTTGGGGCCTCAAACACTTCAAATATGGGATAACAAAAGACCTCTTATAAAGGATGCCTTCAATCAAGGCATATCTCAACGATCTTGCGCTTCTCACCAACGATTAAAACAACAACAAATAAGACTACCTGTATATTAAAACTTAATACACCAACGATTTCTGTTAGGAATATGTTGTACTTGATGATAACTTCACAATTAATCAAATTGTATAAGGTTTTGTAGCTGTCAACGGATGAGGATTTATAACTCTATCCGTTGACAGGTAGCTCATCAACGGATGAGGTTTTGTAGCATACTGCAAGTATCTCTATGTTATCAGTTGATAGTGTTTTTATCCACAGTCATGTTGAATATCAACGGATAGGCAGAATAGGGTAGCCAATTGTAAATAAGCTATGCTATGTAGTTCTGTCTATGTGAAAGTGTATCAACAGATGAAGACAAAACTCTATCAACGGATACAACTCAAATCCACTCTATCAACGGATACAGCTCAAGTCTCAAGATCAACGGATACCGCTCAATACATCATCAACGGATGTCAGTGTACAACATCAACGGATAATCATTGACACTCTCTTCTATGATTAGCTGGGGATTAGCAGTTGATAAGGACATGTTTGACTGACAGATCACATGGGTTGATAGTAGATACAAAAAGCAGTATGGCAGCCATACTTTGGAAACACAGAAGAAAGAAGCATTCTATTTACACTATGAATACAAGAAAGGTGCAGGAGACATGTCTGAACACAAGGACAACCTTTCGGCTACATGTGTATTTGGAGTGTTGTAGCAAGTCAACTAGAATTAGATTAGTATTATCTTATTCCAGTAGTACTTGTAAAAACTTGGGATTTATAACCAAGTGTAGCAACTCTTTGTAGGAAAAGAAAACAGATACATCTTGCTTAGGGTTTTATTGAATATTCTTAGAAAGCAAAGAGTTGTAAAACAGAAGCTGTGTACTTTTGTATCACAGAGTTTTCTTCGAATAAAAGCTTCAGGTGGTGCATTTAACCACATGATTTTTTATGTGTTTGTGCATTTATCTTTTATAAGCAATTATCTAAGTATAGATTTCTGGAGTTCTTATCAGAAATTTATAAATATCAGGAATTGTATTCAACCCCCCTTCTACAATTATACAAGTGTGTAATCTGGGAATAACAATTGGTATCAGAGCAAGCTTCTAACATATTTGAAGTTTAAAGATCAACACACTTCCAACATGTCTAAGAAGGATTATGGAGTAAAGATTCCAGTTCTTGATAGAGAAAATTACTTTCACTGGAAAGTAAAAATGCGTCTACATCTCTCGTCTATTGATGAGGGCTTTGTGGATTGCATTGACAAGGGTCCTCACGTTCCAATGAAGACAGCAATAAGAGTTGGCCTGGCTGATGATGTGCCTGACACTCTCATTCCCAAACCTGTTTCTGAGTGGAGTCTTGAAGATATTGCAGAAGTCCACAAAGACAAAAAGGCCATGAATATTCTGTTCAATGGTCTAGAAACAGACATGGTTGACAATGTTATTAACTGTACTACTGACAAGGAAGTATGGGACATTGTTCAAACCCTGTGTGAAGGAACAGAACAGGTAAGGGAAAACAAGATGCAACTACTAATCCAACAGTATGAACATTTTCACTTTAAGAGTGGAGAAACATTGAATGATACATTTAGTAGATTTCAAAAGCTACTAAATGGTTTAAAACTGTATGGAAGAATCTATCAAGTTAAAGATTCTAATCTCAAATTTCTGAGATCACTGCCCAAGGAATGGAAGCCAATGACTGTTTCTCTAAGAAACACTCAAGAGTACAAGACATTTACTCTTGAAAGGCTCTATGGAACTTTAAAGACCTATGAGCTGGAAATGGAGCAGGATGAAGAGATTGAGAAGTCTCAAAAGAAAAGTGGGTCAGTTGCACTTGTTGCCAACTTGGAGCAAAAGGAGGAAAGGACAGAAACTGCTAGTTCTACACCAAACAGGGAGGTTTGTAAAGGTAGAGCAGAATCAAGCAGGAGCAAGGAAAAGGTGTCTGAGGAATTGAATGCTCTTCAGCAGGATGAATTGGATGAGATAGATGAGCACTTAGCTTTTCTATCTAGGAGATTCTCTAAGCTGAAATTCAAGAGAAACTCTGGGGTGGCCAAGCCATTTAACAATGATTTTTCCACAAGCAACTATGTGGATAAATCCAAAATTAAATTCTACAATTGTGGAATTGCTGGTCATATGATAAGTGAATGCAGGAAACCTAGATCTGAGAACAAGGGAAAGCCAACTGAGGCTGTTGACTATAAGAAAAAATATTTTGATCTTCTCAGGCAGAAAGGAAAGGCATTCTTGACCCAAGAGTATGACTGGGCTGTTGATGACAATCATTCTGATGATGATGTTGAGTTAGTCAACCTTGCTTTAATGGCTGATTCTGGAGAGCAGGAAGCAAGTTCAGCTAGCAATCAGGTATTTTCTACTAATCTCTCTGAGCTCACCAAAGAGGAATGCAATAGTGTTATAGATGAAATGTCTACTGAACTATATCACTTAAATGTTACTCTTAAATCACTTACTAAAGAGAACAATAGAATTAAAGAGTCTAATTTGTTTTTAAGTGATAGAAATGCTGCTCTAGAAACTCAATTTCTAGAATTTGAGAAAATGAGAGTTGATTGCAATAATGCTAAAAGTGAACTTGAAGCTGTGTTAAAAAGAGAACTGATTTTAAAAGACCAGCTTGAAAAAGAACAAGGGATAATTGCTAAATTTCAAAGTTGTAGGAATATTTCTCAAAACATAATAGAAGTTCAGGGAATAGAATCATTTGTGAAGGATACCTGGACTCAAAAGAAAAAGGAGCTAGAACCTGGCCTTGAGGATCTAGAGACTATTTGTGAATCAACGGATAGTGATCATCCGTTGACAGATGAATCGTCAATGGATGAGAGGTATCCGTCGACTAACAAAAAGTCTGTTAGTAAGAAGGAACTTAGGAAACTGGATATCAAGTATGGTCCAGTAAACAAGAATTTTGTTAGTGGTGAGTTCAGCAAAACCAAATCCAGTGGGAAGGCTAAGACAGGTGATTTACACAACAAAAAGGCTGTTGGTAAATCAGACAATGAAAAGGTAGAAATTGAGGGCAAAAAGAAAAAGAACAGAAATGGTAAGATAGGCATCAACAAGAAAAACAATTATTCTCCTGACAAGTTTGCTCCTAGGAAAACTTGTAGTAATTGTAATAGTGTCAATCATCTATCTTCTAATTGCAAGATTGTTAACAAGGCTCCTGTTCATGTGCCTCAACCAATGCCATGTATGCCTGCAATGCCTGTTATGCCTGGTTTGTATCAAAATGCTAGTTTTTCTAATCCATATGTGAACATGCCATATATGTCTAATCCTTACTTTCAATCTATGAATGTGCCACAAATGTCATGGAACATACCTAACATGAATAATATGTATGCCAATTTTCCACACATGCATGCATCCAATATTCATGCAAATGAGCATTTGTCAAACCCCATCACTCAAGCATCTACACCTAAGTTGAAGAATGCTAAGAGTGCAAAGTCAAAGGCTAACAAGAAAGGACCCAAGGAAGCTTGGGTACCAAAATCAACTTGATTTGTTTTTGAAATCTGTGCAGGGAAACAGAAGGAATCTATGGTACCTAGACAGTGGATGCTCTAGGCACATGACAGGAGATTCAACCCTGCTCACAGAGTTCAAGGAAGGAGCTGGCCCTGGAATTACCTTTGGAGATGACAGCAAAGGATATACTAAGGGATATGGCCTGATTTCAAAAGACAATGTCATCATTGAAGAAGTGGCTTTGGTTGAAGGTTTGAAGCACAATTTGCTGAGTATCAGTCAGATTTGTGACAAAGACTATGAAGTAAAGTTCACAAAAGAAGCCTATGTTGTTTCTGCCAAGGAAGACAACAATGTGGTATTGACAGGCTTTAGAAAAGGAAATGTTTACATAGCTGACTTCAATTCAGCATGCTCAGAATCCATTACTTGTCTCTTCAGCAAAGCAAGTAAGGATGAGAGTTGGCTATGGCATAAGAAGCTGCCACATTTGAATTTTAAAGTTATGAATGATTTGGTAAGAAAGGATCTTGCTAGAGGAATCCCTCAATTGGAGTTTGTCAGAGATGGGCTGTGTGATGCCTGCCAATTAGGGAAACAAAAGAAATCATCCTTCAAAAGCAAGACATAGTCATCCATTGTTAAGCCTCTTCAATTGCTGCATATGGATTTATTTGGTCCAGTAAATGTCATGTCTATTTCAAAGAAGAAATACTGTCTGGTGATTGTAGATGATTTTTCTAAGTTCACATGGACCTTCTTCCTGCACTTCAAGGATTGTGCAAGTGAAATCATCATCAATCACCTCAGAATGCTAAACAATGGTTCTGAAGACAGAGTACAAAGAATCAGGAGTGACAATGGTACTGAATTCAAGAATTCCACAATGAAGATTTTCTGTGAAGAGAATGGAATTGTCCATGCGTTTTCTGCTGCCAGAACACCTCAACAAAATGGGGTTGTTGAAAGGAAAAACAGAACTCTCATTGAAGCAGCTAGAACAATGTTAAGTGAATCAAGGTTACCAACATATTTCTGGGCTGAAGCTGTCAATACTGCATGCTTTACTCAGAATATTTCCTTGGTCAATCAAGCTAGAGGAATGACTCCTTATCAGTTATTAACCAACAAGAAACCAACTTTAGCTTTCCTACATGTCTTTGGATGTAAGTGTTTTGTGCTAAGGAATCATGGAGATAACTTGGGCAAATTTGAAGCAAAGGCAGATGAAGCTATTTTCGTTGGATATGCAGCAGGGAAAGCCTACAAGGTCTACAATCTAAGAACCAACATTGTTATGGAATCTGTACATGTTGTGTTTGATGATCAAAAGATTCTAGGCCTAAATGATGAAGGTTACCATGAAAAGTTGGAATTTGAGAATGAAGGTGAAGGAAGAATGTACTATGATGATGATGAGGAAAATGAAGATCATGACCACAGAGATCCACCTAGAGCTGTTATTCCAACTAGAAGTGATGCTTACACTGAAAATGAAGCATCCGTTGACAGTCATTCTGCAACATCCGTTGACAGTCATTCTGTAACATCCGTTGACACTATTAGAGATGCATCCGTTGACAGATATTCTCAAGCATCCGTCGACAGGCAAAATGATGCATCCATTGACAGTCAACTTCATAATTCAGCAAGGACAACAAACTTAGGGGGAGTTTCTCAAGGTCAAAATTCAATGCTAAATCACCATGATCATGGAAATGAAGCAACCTCATCAAGATCAAACCTTCCACCTGCAAGAAAATGGACTAGAAATCATCCATTTGAGTTAATCATTGGTGAATCAAATTCAAGAGTCCAAACTAGAAGGGCCACTCAAGCAGAATGTCTATACAGTAGCTTCCTGTCTCAAGAGGAACCTAAGAAAGTGGAAGATGCCCTTCTAGATCCAGATTGGGTGTTAGCAATGCAAGAAGAGCTAAACCAATTTGAAAGAAATAAAGTATGGAAACTTGTGCCCAAACCTGATGATAGAAGTGTCATAGGTACTAAATGGGTTCTCAAGAATAAGACAGATGAAAATGGCATAATTGTGAGGAATAAAGCTAGATTAGTGGCAAAGGGCTACTCCCAAGAAGAAGGAATAGATTTTGATGAAACTTTTGCTCCAGTGGCAAGACTTGAGGCAATAAGAATCTTTCTAGCCTATGCAGCACATGCCAATTTCAAAGTCTATCAGATGGATGTCAAAAGTGCCTTTCTAAATGGGGAACTGGAAGAAGAGGTCTATGTCCATCAACCTCCTGGTTTTGAGGATCCAGAATTTCCAGAATATGTATATCTTCTCATGAAAGCACTTTATGGTTTAAAGCAAGCACCAAGAGCCTGGTATGACACTTTATCTCAATTTCTTTTGGAGAACCACTTCACTAGAGGTACAGTAGATAAAAACTTATTTCATAGGGATATTAATGGCTCTTCAATACTTGTTCAAATCTATGTAGATGATATTATTTTTGGGTCTACAGATGAGAAGCTTTGCAAAAAGTTTGCCAAACTTATTGAAAGTAGGTATGAAATGAGCATGATGGGTGAATTAACTTACTTTCTTGGCCTACAAGTAAAGCAAGTTAATGAGGGCATTTTCATAAGTCAAAAAAAATATATTTATGATCTCTTAAAGAAATTTGACTTAATGGATTGTACATTTGCTAAAACACCTATGGCCACTGCAACTAAGCTTGAGTTGAATACTAAGGAAAAGTCTGTGGACATCTCAAGCTATAGAGGCATGGTAGGTTCACTTCTATACCTAACAGCTAGTAGACCTGATATAATGTTTTCTACTTGTCTTTGTGCTAGATTTCAAGCTGACCCTAGAGAGTCTCACTTAATAGCTATTAAAAGAATTTTCAGGTATCTCAAGGGAACACCAAACCTTGGCATTTGGTACCCAAGAGAATCTGGTTTTGATCTAACTGGCTATTCAGATGCAGATTATGCAGGTTGCAGAGTTGATAGGAAAAGTACTACAGGTTCCTGTCAATTTCTAGGAAACAGGCTTGTTTCATGGTTCAGTAAGAAACAAAACTCAGTTTCCACTTCTACGGCTGAAGCTGAGTACATTGCTGCTGGAAGCTGTTGTGCACAGATTCTATGGATGAGAAACCAACTCATTGACTATGGTCTAAAAGTTGAGAAGATTCCAATTTTCTGTGACAACACAAGTGCTATTGCCATCACAGGGAATCCAGTGCAACATTCGAGAACCAAGCACATTGACATCAAATACCACTTCATTAGAGAACATGTGATGAATGGTACAGTAGAGATGCACTTTGTGCCAGGTGAAATGCAGCTTGCAGATATCTTCACCAAGCCTCTTGATGAATCCACATTTACAAGATTGGTAGGTGAGCTAGGTATGCTTAACTTGTCATAATTCCTAGTGATATTTGATTTCACTGCATTGAAGCTAGAAATGTGTTTTGATTTACTTGAAAGTTAAAATTTTCAGAAAAATTTTCTGCAGAAATTTTGTCTAAGGCAAAATTAGCTTATCAACGGATATCCTTTTATCCGTTGATAGTATAAACACATTACTAGATTTTCGCATGTCAACGGGTAACAGGCTATCCACGTCATCAACGGATAAACTGTATCTCAACCGTTCATTCTATATCCGTTGATATACATTTTTTTATATAACCGTTGGGAACCGTGTATATCTAATCATGGCTGTACTTATTTTCTTTTCATTTATTATCTGACAGTTACTTTTGACCAATGGAGTAATTACTTTTAATTATTTCATTTTTAATTCTTGAAAAATATAAAAGGCTGACTTGTACTCTCACATCTCACTTTTATTTATTTTCAAGCATATCAAAAGTTAACTGCATCTTCTTCTCTAAAACTCTCTGTAAACAAAGTTCAAACACTTCAATGGCGCCCATTGTTAAGATGATGTCCTCCACTGGGTTTACCTATGAGAAGAACAATTTCGCGGCCTTTGTTGACACAGTGAATGCTCCAGAAGCTTACCACACTTTGATGAGTTTCGTGAAGAAATGCAAACTGTCATATGCTATGACTGCCACCACTCCCTTAATCCACGAGGTAATTGAAGAAATGTGGACATCTGCTGAGTACAATGGCACAGACGGTACAATTGCTTTTTCTTTAAATGGTAAAAACTATGTGGTTAATTCTGATGTAATAACTGCTTGTTTAAAATTGCCTGAGAATAACTGTCTGAAAGTACCCACTGATGCTGAAATTGTTGCCATGCTTAATTCTATTAATTATGCCCTTAGTACTGAAAACTTAGGGAAAATTGTTAGGAAAGGAATGGTTAAAGAATGGAGCTATTTCTGTGATGCCTTCATTAAAACTTTTTCAGGCAAAATTAGTAATTTTGATGCAGTTACCCAGTCCATGCTAACTAGGATGTGTATGCTCTTAAATGAAAAATTCTATAATTTTGGCACATTAGTTATGTATGAGATAGCTGCAAAGTTGGGTAAAAAGGAAACTAGGAGCAAGAATATCTACTTTGCTAGATTTTTAATGCTCTTAGCACTGCATGTATCTGAAAATAAGCTATCCATTGCTAACCCGGATAGCAAGTTCCAATGTTTTGTTCAGGAGAAGAGAGTCTTAAGTGACCTAATTCGAATGAACCTCAATGCAGGAGTACAATTGGTATATCTACCAATTGTTCAGGTAACTATTTCTAACTCTGAAACCCCTATCTCCAACCCCCAAATTTCTTTGCCTTCTAGTGTCACAATGGAGTCTGTAGCTGTGACCAAACAGGCTCCTACCAAAGTGGCCAAATCCAGAGTTCCAAAATCACAGTCTAAAAAGCAAACCTCAAGTGTCTCTCAAAAGACACCTGTTGTAAAACCTACCAAAACTCTTGAGGGGAGTGTGAAGGTGGTAGTGAGTGGTGAGGGACAGGGTGAACATCAAAGAAGCCCTAAGGATAAGGAAGGAGAGATGAGTGCAACCACCATTTCAGTCTCTCAAAAGACTTCTAATGTAACTTCAAGCCAAATTCCAGTTACACTCTCTCAACAGAGTGTGACTACTGAATCAAGTTCCCCACAAGGAATACTGCACAAGAGGGTTAGAGACACATATAGCCCAATCTCAAAAACCTATGGAAGAAGAGTGAAATCTAAAACCACAGGGGAATCACAGGATGCACACACAGTACAGGAAACTGTACCTTCTCAAACTCAGTTTGATGTGGCTTCAATAAATGTGGAGTCACAGCCCCTTGATCTTAATCTTCAAATCGACACACATTACAATCCACCATCACCAACTCCATCTCTGGATGTGGATATGATATCTACATCAATTCCTGATTCTCCATCTTTAAGATTCTTGGAGAAGCCCCATTCTGTAATTCGTGGTCATCATCTTTTAGATGATTTGTTGGACCATCAATCTTCCCTTCCAGAATTCTCAACACAGACTGTGGCCTCGAACTTAAAATCAATCTCCACAGATTCAGTGTTGGTTTTCTCTTCAACGGATAAAATTATTCCTTCCTCAACGGATATCCTTCATCCGTTGACAAGTGTTTCTTCATCAACGGATGCGCCTCTATCTAGCCATCCGTTGACAGCTATAACTACTCCATCAACGGATATTCCTTATCCGTTGATAACTCACTCTACCACTGCTATATCTGACATTCCTGTGTCAAGTGTGGAGGAGTTCTCAGTAGTTGAAACACTTTTAGGATTGAGGGAAGGGAGTGAGAGGCTGCCTTGTGAGCAGGCAAAAGGAGAGGTAAATAATGAGAGGCTGGCCATTTCTTCCGATCAGGCAAAAGGAGAGTTTGAGAGTTCCACCTTAATAGGTGAAGGTGAGGGTGTGAGAGGTGTGAGCCAAGGGGAGCCCTTGATGCAAGAAAAGAGAGATGAGGGGAGAGAAGGGACTACAGGAGAAATAAGGATGGAAGAAGCAGCCATTTCTAGTGAGTCAATGGAGGTTGAGGATGCAGCCAAGGAAATGGAATATCAAAGAGAATATCAGTCCATGATTGACTCCATTTCTTTGGATGCTGAAACCTTTACTCACCCTGTTCCTGCATATCAAATTCTGGCACAACAGGGCAATGTGGAAGCAGAGGAGGCAATGCACCTAGTGCACACCTCACAGTCTCTACTTAGAGCTAAGGAATCTATAGCAGCTCTGCCAACCACTGCTGAGAGTGAAGAATTTGAAAATTCTGAAGATGAAGACAGCCAGAGCTCTGAAGATGAAGGTGGTAGCAGTATTCATGATTTTACATTTGCTCACAACTACACCTATCATCAACTTGATATGGAAATCATAAGGCAATATAAATTTGCCCTGGCTGAGCACCCAGAAGCAGATTCACAGAGAAAGGTTGTTCTTCAACAGGCAATTGACTCCCTTAAGTTACAAAAGATGCAAATGGTGATTCAGAGATCCAACTTAGAGGAGGTCAAACAAGAAATCAAGGATGTGAAGATCTCTGTGGATTCCAAGTTAGAGCAACTAGCTCCTACAGCCACTCAGAGGGTGTTGCAACAAAGGTTCATCAAAGAAGACAACCTGGCTAAGTCTGTGCAACTCCTCACCTCAAGAGTGGAAAAGATGGAATCCCAGATGGAGCAATTTCTTCAACATCAAAAACTACAAACCCAACTGCTAGAAAAGTTAGTTGCATCCCCAACTTCTAGTCAAACCCTTGATGCTAACAAAAAGGGGGAGAAAGTGGAAGAGGTTGTGGCAACTACAAGTCAAATCTTAATTTCTGAAATGAGGGAAGCAGCAAGTGAGGGGGAGCAGCAGCCTACCATAGTGGTCAATCCACAGGACTTCATTGTCACAGCTTCCCCCAGCAAATCCAAACCTGTACAAGTAGCTCTATCTGAAGAGTTTGATTTCTCAAACTTGACAGAAGAGGAAAAGCTAGCCAAAATTGAAGCTCTACAAAAGATGAAAGAGGAAAACTATGAAAGGATAACGAGGACAGAAAGATTGATCAATCAATCTATTGCATCAACTCTGTTCTATAGCCAAACCTCAGCTCCAACAATATCTACCATAATTCTGAAGGTGCTCACTCCAGCAATTGTGGCTCCTACATTCTATGATGCTGAGCCTTCTCATGTTAAAGAATTTGAACCCTACATCAAAACAAGACCCTACTCACCACCAAAAGCAAATGGGAAGAACAAGCTACAACTGGACTTTCCATTTCCCAAGGATGATGAAGGGAAGCTGATGGGTAAGCAAATTAAGGAATTCAAGGAGAAGACTAACAGTTGTGTAAGAGAATGGATGGCTGTAATCATAAGGAATGGAAAAGTTCTAAACATATCCAACAGCCATCCTAGATTTGTTGAAGCCAAGAGAGAAGAGACTTCAAGGCTACTAAGAGAATCTCAACCAAGCACTGAATATCAATATGAA
The DNA here is from genome assembly GCA_036435485.1 of Saposhnikovia divaricata. Taxonomy (NCBI): domain Eukaryota; kingdom Viridiplantae; phylum Streptophyta; class Magnoliopsida; order Apiales; family Apiaceae; genus Saposhnikovia; species Saposhnikovia divaricata. Next base: position 94,920,293 of record CM071596.1, read on the forward strand.
AACTTAGATGAGAAGCAAGCAAGGCTGGCTCAAGAGTTAATGGATGAGGTAGAGGATGAATTGAGGGAACCTAAGAAAGTCCCCAAATTCAAAGAGAAAGGGAAATCAGTCCCCAAATCCAAATCTAAGAGAATAAAATCAAAGGCAAGGAGGTCTGTCTCTCCAGAAATTGAAAACAAGGAGACAGTTGGCTCATCACAACCTACTTCTGTAAAAGTATTCAACCCAACTGTGAATTTCCATGGTGATCCCATAGTACCTAAAGAGGAACCAATGAATCTTGACTCCATTGAGGTTCCTTCATTCTTGCTGAAGCCTCAACAGAAGCCTATACAGAAGAAAAGGAAACCAAGTAAGCAACCTTCAAAGGAACCAATTCAAGTTACTAGGGTACCTGCTATTGTCAGGCAGCCAATCTTGGAAAACAAGGATGATTTTATCTATCAGGCAGATATTGAAGAATACTCTGGCATGAATCTTTATCTGGATGAATTGTCAGAAGTAAGAGGAATTAACAAATATAAACATTTGCCTGAAAGATTGGTCTTTGTATACAAGGGAGGAATGGAAAGGACATGGCCACTACAAAGGGTTCTTGGAGAAAATTATCATACCTTAACCAAAGTGTTCTCTGCAATCAAGAGATACACAGGGTTCTCCAAGATAGCAAAAGGGGAGATACTGGACAGAATAGAACAAATAAGGAGGGAATGGAACTCACCATCAAGTCTACCAAGGAAAATGAAGATCCCATACAATGGACAGAAAATCCACCTTCAACCCTTCTGGATGATGGAGTTCAGGGATGAAGATGGTAACAGGAGATTCTTCAGGTTAGAAGACCAACTACCAAAGGCTAGTTCTCAATACCTGAGATGGTTACAACAAAAGCTAAATCCAAAGGTAGATGAAGAAGATGCCTTCTATAGGCAACTCCAAATACAGATTGAGTCCAACTCTGCCAAAGAAGGAAAATCAAGGGTGATGCCAACAAGAGAAAAGAAACAGTCTTAATCTGCTCAGTCTAGAGGAGCACTTCTCTGTAAATTTCTCAAACTTTTAGTTTTTAATTTTTGTAGCTTAATACAATTTATGCATTGTTCTTTATATATCTTTAGGAATGTTTTGTTATCAACAAGGTCCTGAATTTATGCTTTATTGCCATCAAGTATAAATTGGGGGAGATTGTTAGGAATATGTTGTACTTGATGATAACTTCACAATTAATCAAATTGTATAAGGTTTTGTAGCTGTCAACGGATGAGGATTTATAACCTTATCCGTTGACAGGTAGCTCATCAACGGATGAGGTTTTGTAGCATACTGCAAGTATCTCTATGTTATCAGTTGATAGTGTTTTTATCCACAGTCATGTTGACTATCAACGGATAGGCAGAATAGGGTAGCCAATTGTAAATAAGCTATGCTATGTAATTCTGTCTAAGTGAAAGTGTATCAACAGATGAAGACAAAACTCTATCAACGGATACAACTCAAATCCACTCTATCAACGGATACAGCTCAAGTCTCAAGATCAACAGATACCACTCAATACATCATCAACGGATGTCAGTGTACAACATCAACGGATAATCATTGACACTGTCTTCTATGATTAGCTGGGGATTAGCAGTTGATAAGGACATGTTTGACTGACAGATCACATGGGTTGATAGTAGATACAAAAAGCAGTATGGCAGCCATACTTTGGAAACACAGAAGAAAGAAGCACTCTATTTACACTATGAATACAAGAAAGGTGCAGGAGACATGTCTGAACATAAGGACAACCTTTCGGCTACATGTGTATTTGGAGTGTAGTAGCAAGTCAACTAGAATTAGATTAGTATTATCTTATTCCAGTAGTACTTGTAAAAACTTGGGATTTATAACCAAGTGTAGCAACTCTTTGTAGGTAAAGAAAACAGATACATCTTGCTTAGGGTTTTATTGAATATTCTTAGAAAGCAAAGAGTTGTAAAACAGAAGCTGTGTACTTTTGTATCACAGAGTTTTCTTCGAATAAAAGCTTCAGGTGGTGCATTTAACCACCTGATTTTTTATGTGTTTGTGCATTTATCTTTTACAAGCAATTATCTAAGTATAGATTTCTGGAGTTCTTATCAGAAATTTATAAATATCAAGAATTGTATTCAACCCCCCCCCCCTTCTACAATTATACAAGTGTGTAATCTGGGAATAACAATTTCTCACCGAGGATCGGTTCCAGGTTATAGTATGAAACAAGAATCTAATTAATATAAATAATTACAGCTTCTGTCACTGCTCTGAATACAAATTACTATACCGTGTAATCTGTAGCTTAATCTCAATCTGCGCTGTACCCGCTCTGTCGTCAAATTCTGTCCTGAATAGAATGCCTCGTAGCTCTCATATGATTTACACGATGTAGACATCCCTCTTTAATCCTAACTGAAAGGTTAGGGAAAAATAAAGCAAGATGAGCCAAAAACACTCAGTAAGTGCATAGTATAGTGAACAACAACTTTTCAATATTTCATTGATGAACAATATCAATGATCAATCTGTCTCAAGAAAATAAATCAATTTCTATCATAGAATAAAACTTTCCATTTTTCTTTAAACCATAAATCTTTCTTAAAACATTTCTTTCCTTTAAACCATTCTATCATCAAAAAATATTTTTAATAAAACTTTTTAAAAACATTTAAGTTGATTTTATTATTCTCCTGATTATGGACAATACGGGTGATCAACCATGTAAAGTCCCCATTCCTTTGAAATTGGGTTCCCAATTAGGCAACACATTGGCCTTTAATGCTGGACTAGGACCACCCTAGCCTCTTACGCTAAATAAAAGTTCTAGACTAGGACCACCCTAGGCTCTTACATTTCTCCAATTTATAAACAAGTTTATTAATAATTTAAAACATTTTGCTTTTCGATCCTTAAACTCAATGATAACAGATCAGCCCAGTAAAAGGAATTTTAAAATTTTTTTGAATAATCAATCCATCTTCATTTGCAATAACAAAAGACTGAGGGTTAAGGAAGCAATAAATATAAGGAATCATAAACAGTAAGACAATAAGATCGAAATAAACATTATATGGTTCAGCAAGATTGAATCGTAAATCAACAAAGCATCTTGAATCGATAAAGTCATTAACAAATTAAGGAACTGATCAATTATTCAGGTTCTAGAATTGAACAACAATTTATAAGGGAATCACGAAATAAAGGAATCTGAAATTCAACGGAAGATTTAAATAAATACATTGGCTATAACCATTCTTTTCAATTCTTACCAAAATGGAGAATCTCAATATATATTTTGAAACGAACATAAGTGATTCAAGAAATTCTCAATTACTCATAATCTCACACTTATCGGCTAAATCCTCATAGGCTTTAGCTGCCAAACCGGCCTGACAATAATGAGTTGAATAAGTGTGAAAATCTCAATTCATTCTCGGTTTTAACCGTCACTGAGCAACACATGCTTCAACAACAGTATAAACCTCGAATTGGTTTACATTCATTTAGAGCGAATATAATATCAATAATTTGAAGAAGACATTCCTTGAAGAGTATTTAATTGAGGAAAAATCATAAATCATTTTCAGGAATTATACTAAAAGATTTTTATAAATTTTTAAATCTTGGATTTCCTCTCTTTAAAATAGAATCACTTGCCTCAATACACGGAGTTTCCAATTCCAACATCTCGACCCTTTACTCACTTTACATTAGTCTCTCCTTCTTTATACATTGACCTTTCTTTGATCACACATCCGTGTTTCCTTTATCACTTATCGGTCTCCATACGAGCACACTCGCCAACTCTGTTAATATTTCACTCCTCAAGGTTTCCATCTACGCGTGCACTGGCTCTTAGCCGGGCCTCCAACCCGTGCCTATATAAAGGTAAAGTACTACTTTAGTACACAGCCAACCAAAATCTTACTGTTAATTCTAGTCTACCATACGTTCCCTAGTTCGCATAAACACAATAACACGTATAGCACATAAGGTTATACTTATAAAATACCTTTAGTATAACCAGATAAACCAAGTAAATCACATAACACTTATTGTTGTATAGCACCTATCATTCATAATACACACATATAGAATATATAAAGATTGTATTACCAAAATACTTTAAAAATCATATGTAAATTTCTAATAAAATTTCGACAACACTTCCTTTGTAATATCACACTACCTGTCGGAATACAACCGACCCAAACAATCAATCAATAATTTCCATAATCCAATATCAATCTCAAGTCTGACTGACAACTTGAAATCACCGTTCAAATATAAATTAATAATTAAATTCTAATTATCCAAAAAATCACATACAATCCTTATTACACATATATCGATTAGTTTACTCTTACAACTACGTCTAATCCTCGAATTCCTATCGAGTAATCATAAATATAAATCTGAATATACCAATTCCTTGACATTCAATCTCAACCCGTTAACACCAATTGATATCACCACTGCATATTATCACTAATTAACACCTAGAAATCGAATCACGTGAATTCAATAAATAAAAATCTATTCGACTAAAACCATAAGGACTCAAATTTAAACTAAGATTAAACTGTTAGGACATAGTAACATGATAACATCTCAAGCCCCATACGAATTCATCACAGTTGGCTACCCATGGTCACGGTCGACAGCAACATATTCCGTCAAAGCTCAGATAACGCTGCAACAGCGAAACCAAGCTCGTAATTGAGCTCAGACCAGGAGAAACAAAAGATTTGTGATGGGGTTTCAATACCAACAATCACTGCAACCAACGCCCAATTAACATATACATATGACAAAAATCATACACACACACACACCACAACTGTACACACTTACGCACACCATATGGTCGAACCCCACTTCTACAAACGCACGTGCACACACTTGTTGTCACCCAGCAAGAATCACCACTAACAGCTCACACACAATCGCGCAAACACGCACTCGTACACCCAGAACACATGCAGTATATATACACACGAAGCACTGCCACACGAGGGGAGGGAAAGAAATTCGAGAGAGAGATTTAAGAGAGATATTAACCGAGAGAGAGAGAGAGAGAGAGAGAGAGAGAGAGAGAGAGAGAGAGAGAGAGAGAGAGAGAGAGAGAGAGAGAGAGAGAGAGAGAGACAGACAGATTTTTTTTAGAGAGAGGGAGATGCCAAGAGTTGAGAGATTAGAGGAAGACACCACACTGTCCAGAACAATCGAGAGAAAATGCGGAAAAAGAGGAAAGCAGGCTGCTGTAATGTATTATAGAAGTAGGGGCAAACTCGTAATCACAAGCTGAAAATCAATTAAAAATCTGATTTTAATCATTTTGAAATCGAAATTAAATAGAGAACTAGTAGAGAAATAATTTTGAAAATTCTATAATAAAGTTTAGGAAATTAAAAACAGCCCCATATTTTTAAAATATTTTTAGGATAAAAAATGAATAAAATGTGAATTTTGCAAGTTTTGATCGTTTAAATGTAATATAAATCATAAAATTATTTTCAAATACATAAACACCCAAAATGATTCTCCCAATAATTTTAAAACTAAATAATATCATAAAGATGATAACACAAAAAATTTCATGATTTTTAATAACTCCAATGATTTTGTAAAAATCTCAAAAGATCAATAATGCATGATTTAAATAGAATAAAATCTTCAAAAATACAAATAAAAATACACGGACTTACACATCACACATAAATCATCATATAAACATATAAACACGATATCACACGTATTCTACCTTTTCAACAATATTCACATAATATAATCCACATTTAATATTAAATAATTATTAAAAAAATTGAAATTTTCTAGGGCGTTATATCCTTCCACCCTTAATAGGATTCTGTCATCAGAATCGACTGTAAGAAAACATATGACGGTATTTTCAAACATTTCTCTATCAATTTCCATGTCATTTCTTTCATTCTAGAATTCTTTTATATCAATTCATATCTCACTAGGCTCGTCCTGTAAGCCCGTAAATTCTAACATAAACTTAAACCTTTGGTTTACATGTCTCGTAAATTTCTAGGTACTTATCACTCGTACATGACGATCCTTTTCTACCAAAAATCGGACATGACCTATTCGTATAATGGACTATGCCCTGTATGAAAGCACCTCAATTATTAATCCAATCATCCATAAACAATTCATTCATATACAATACTAAAACAAAACCTGCCTTGACTCGTAGCAAACATATAAATAATTAAATCTTTAAAACAAAATCCACGCTACTAAATCAATTGATACAACTTCCACGCTCCTACTCATAACCATACTGCCTCAGATAAAACTTTGAGAAAAAGAATATCAAGAAATCCCCCAATCATTCTTACTCCACTTTCAACGTACAATATTACTCGCGAAGGAATAATTGGGAAACTTCTATCCATCCTTAATCCCATTGTTTTATTGAGTACCCAATTTGATCGAGAACGAAAACACTGACTCTAATATCCATAATTTCGAAACTAATGACCATTTACCTTGAATATATATATATATATATATATATATATATATATATATATATATATATATATATATATATATATTATTTGAAATACAAACCATCCTGAGAAATCGACTTCCGAAACATTACTCTACATATTCTACAAATCGTCAAAATTTAAACTCTGCATATTATAAATCCAACATTTATCAACAACTGAATAAGCAAAATATAATACACGTCCACCACTCATCTCCTTTAACTCTTCCATTATTCTACAGTCAATTCCTTTACATTCTGATTCGGTCTACTCATCTTGGTACTTCTCAATTTCCTTTAATAATTCATTTGCAATGATCTAAACCTATAAATCTTCTATCTACAACTATTCACATTCTATGAACATTTCCTTAAGCATTATATACATATTCAATCTTTCCTTGTTCACCTAGTTTATCAATCTCTTCCTTAACTCCTGAAAGCTTTCTTTACATTGATCCATCCATTCCCTTCTTTGTAAGCGCGTCTATTGTTGTAGCTATCTTAGTAAAATCTTTGACAATCTTCGGAAATTCCTAGCCGGTCCTTCAAATTTTTCGATCTCTACTGGCGTCTAAGGCCTTTCCCGATTCATTACTACTCCATCTTCAAAGAATTCATTTCGATCCTTTTGTCCTATCCTAGAAATTTATACTTCTTCCAATTCCAAAGCTCGTACTTAGAAATTATATGCATGACCTCCTTATATCCTCGAATATCTTGTGACGTCTTCCGATCTTGAATCCTTTAAACTCATTAAAAACCTGATAGTAAATAATTAACCGACTTTATATCCCTGCCTGGTGACAATCTTAGTAATTCATTAATACATTCCTCTGAGAAATTTAAACACTGGAATCCGCTTCAATCTAATCGTCTCCTTTCTGGTATCTCTTACATGTATACGATAACCTTAAAGTCTTGTTATAATAATCTCTTAGTCTGCATGATCATTAAATCTCCTTTGTCCGCCTCCAGCCTCGAAACACAACTTACATATCTCTTGAAAATATTAATTTCACCTACTTGTCCTCACACCTTGCCTGTACTTTATAGTTAACTATACAATCCAATCCTAACTCACACTCAGCTCTTTTAATTGCCATCACATCCATATTCTTAACAACATCATTTATAATCACATAAACTTCTAACTTCTAATTCTATCACTTCTTACCATACAATTCCTTCTACTTACACTTACAGCTTCCTCCAGTAGCCCTAATACAATTAAAATATGCTTGCTCCTGAAATATTATCTTCCGATAATGGTGCACCTGCTGGTCTCCTTAATTTATATCCTGTGAGTAGCTATCTTGGCTCGTTATCCTGGCTCTCAAAACCTCCTAGATCCTACATTCCTTGCTAGCCGAATCTCACATCTTCTGTTAACAAAATTTATGAACATTCCTTGATTCTTTGTTCTCCTTTTTCCTACTATCTCCTTCCGTCTTGGTCAAATCTCTTTTATTCTTGATATTAGTAATCTTTCGAACTATGTTCACCTAAGTTGCTATCTCCAACACAGTTCCCTTTTCTCCTTTATTCAAAGTTCCAATTCCTGTTGAAATTCTTAAGACAAACTGTCTAGCTCTAATTTCCATATTCGACAATTGATCTCAAATCATTTAAAATCTCATAATATTCCTGTTTCAATATCCAAGTGAAATATGCAATAAACAATCGTTCCTCGACACTCTTTTCTCAACATAATTCTCACATTCCAACTATATCCATCCTCACTCTAGTTACAACTTTAATAAAATTAATAATCTCATGTCCTTGTTATCAATTCTTTAACCATACTCAGTTTCCCGTATTATCAAATCTTGTACGTGTGTCGTCAATCCATTAAGTAATCTAACTTGATATTCAATCCCTGCTTTCACCTCAATTCTCAAACCCGATCAACCAATTCTCAGTCGATGTAATTATAGCTTGGACCACTTAGAATGTCATCATCTCTATCTTTACCGCGTTCAATCATTGATAACTTCGGGAATCATAAAGGTTTATAACAAAAGGAATTATTGAAATAGATAGGTGTTAGCTTGCATGAATATAAGTTGAGTTTTTGTTTGATAATAATTTTATAAAAGAATTTAACTGAGAGATCAATATGATCATTGAACTAATTTCAGGTTACGTTTGTCACTTAGGTCAACCGCCATCGCACAAGAAGGGGGCCAGCCTTCTGTACGTTCATGACAAACACAATCAGTGGCATCCCACCAGACTTCTATCACATATATAAGATGTTCCTGAATCCCCTACATACATAGGGTTGTTCATCCCAGTCTGAATATAGAAGGTTAAGTATTCATGGAAAAATAGAAAAATTTTAAGAGTTTCAAAAGTTTATGAGTATAATGTTGAATTAAATAATCCCTGGAAAATAGAGGTGTCATTGAAAGGATAAAGATGTGTTCAAGGGAATTTGATAGACAAGGTTCATCATCAGTCAAAGTATAGTTGATTATCGAATAAGGTATGGTATTAACAAAGCAAGAAAGAAAAGAAAGTTAAATCTCCTCGAATGATAATTCAAGCGAAATCAATGGCTAGTAATGAATATCCACACCCTTACTCCAACACATGCCAGAAATCACATTTCGCATCTTATTTATAGTCTTTTCATATTTTCTATAACGTTCATGAGGTAACTAAAGTCGTAAAAAAATTCTAGAAGAAACGTGAAGGTCTACGGGTAGCGTCTTCCAAGCTGGTAGCTCCGGCCGTCCATTTAACGTACGCGACGCCGAATCAATTGCCTCGTCCAAAATTGAACCTTCAGATAAATCGAACTCCTGCTCGCGCGATATCGGAATACCAAATAATGTCGTAACAGTCATCCTAATAACGTAAAGCAAACCTTAACCTAAATCGTTTCATCTAAAGCCTAACTTAAATACTTAAACCCAACTGTCCTAACTTATTTCAGTGACATAACCTGTTGCTCTGATACCAACCTGTGATGCCCCTAACCCGGTACCCCGGATTAGGCGCCATCTAAACAATAACAAATAAGACTACCTATATATTAAAACTTAGTACACCAACGATTCCTCACCGAGGATCGATTCCAGGTTATGGTATGAAACAAGAATCTAATTAATACTAATCATTACAACTTCTATCACTGCTCTGAATACAAATTACTATGCCTTCTAATTTGTAGCTTAATCTCAATATGCGCTGTACCCGCTCTGGCATCGAATTCTGTCCTGAATAGAATGCCTCGTAGCTCTCATATGATTTGCACGATGTAGACATCCCTCTTTAATCCTAACTGAAAGGTTAGGGAAAAATAAAGTAAGAGTGAGACAAAAATGCTCAACAAGTGCATAGTATAGTGAACAACAACTTTTCAATATTTCATTGATGAACAATATCAATGATCAATCTATCTCAAGGAAATAACTCAATTTCTATCATAGAATAAAACTTTCCATTTTTCTTTAAACCATAAATCTTTCTTAAAACATTTCTTTCCTTTAAACCATTCTATCATCAAAACATACTTTTCATAAAACTTTTTAAAAACATTTAAGTTGATTTTATTATTCTCCTGATTACGGACAATACGGGTGATCAGCAACGTAAAGTCCCCATTCCTTTGAAACTGGGTTCCCAGTTAGGCAACACATTGGCCTTTAATGCTGGACTAGGACCACCCTAGCCTCTTACGCTAAATAAAAGTTCTAGACTAGGACCACCCTAGGCTCTTACACTTCTCCAATTTATAAACAAGTTTATTAATAATTTAAAACATTTTGCTTTTCGATCCTTAAACTCAATGATAACAGATCAGCCCAGTAAAAGGAATTTTAAAATTTTTTTGAATAATCAATCCATCTTCATTTGCAATAACAAAAGACTGAGGGTTAAGGAAGCAATAAATATAAGGAATCATAAACAGCAAGACAATAAGATCGAAATAAACATTATATGGTTCAGCAAGATTGAATCGTAAATCAACAAAGCATCATGAATCGATAAAGTCATTAACCAATTAAGGAACAGATCAATTATTCAGGTTATAGAATTGAACAACAATTTATAAGGGAATCACGAAATAAAGGAATCTGAAATTCAACGGAATATTTAAATAAATACATTGGCTATAACCATTCTTTTCAATTCTTACCAAAATGGAGAATCTCAATATATATTTTGAAACGAACATAAGTGATTCAAGAAATTCTCAATTACTCATAATCTCACACTTGTCGGCTAAATCCTCATAGGCTTTAGCTGCCAAACCGGCCTGACAATAATGAGTTGAATAAGTGTGAAAATCTCAATTCATTCTCGGTTTTAACCGTCACTGAGCAACACATGCTTCAACAACAGTATAAACCTCGAATTGATTTACATTCATTTAGAGGGAATATAATATCAGTAATTTAAAGAAGACATTCCTTGAAGAGTATTTAATTGAGGGAAAATCATAAATCATTTTCAGGAATTATACTAAAAGATTTTTATAAATTTTTAAAACTTGGATTTCCTCTCTTTAAAATATCACTTAATTTCTTTTTAAGAATATAAAATAGTACAACTGGGGAATCCGGTAAAATACCATGTATTAGAATATTAATAAAAATGAGGAATATTTATATAAAATTATTTTTAAAAGAATCAACACATGTACGATAGGTATTGCAAAATCTGATAAAATATATCAATTATTGGAATATTTATAAAGATTAGGAATATTTATTTGAAATAATTCTAAAAGTGTCAACACCTGAACAATAGGCGGAAGGAATGAGTAATTGTAAAATACTTTGAGAATAATTATTCGAATATTAGTTGAGGGAAAATCTCACTTGAAAATAGAAGTAAGGGTTATAAACCCTAGCGAAACGATTTGGAAGAAAATCTTACAATTAATAAGGACAGGTTCCCATCATTCAAAATAAATATGAAGTGTATAAATGCTTGCAAGAAAGATTCGAAGGAACATATAAATAAAATAGGAGGGTTCAGATACTAGCAACATGATTTGAAAGAGAGAGTTTATAAATACAAAAAACATGCTCACATCACTTGAACGATAAGTGAAGGATAGAATCACTTGCCTCAATACACACAGTTTTCAATTCCAACATCTCGACCCTTTACTCACTTTACATTAGTCTCTCCTTCTTTATACATTTACCTTTCTTTGATCTCACATCTGTCTTTCCTTTATCACTTGTCAATTTCTATACGAGCACACTCGCCAACTCTGTTAATATTTCACTCCTCAAGGTTTCCATCTACGCGTGCACTGGCTCTTAGCCGGGCCTCCTACCCGTGCATATATAAAGGTAAAGTACTACTTTAGTACACAGCCAACCAAAATCTTACTGTTAATTCTAGTCTACCAATACGTTCCCTAGTTTGCGTAAACACAATAACATGTATAGCACATAAGGTTATACTTATAAAATACCTTTAGTATAACCAGATAAACCAAGCAAATCACATAACACTTATTGTTGTATAGCACCTATCATTCATAATACACACATATAGAATATATAAAGATTGTTTTACCAAAATACTTTAAAAATCATATGTAAATTTCTAATAAAATTTCGACAGCACTTCCTTTGTAATATCACACTACCTGTCGGAATACAACCGACCCAAACAATTAATCAATAATTTCCATAATCCAATATCAATCTCAAGTCTGACTGACAACTTGAAATCACCATTCAAATATAAATTAATAATTAAATTCTAATTATCCAAAAAATCACATACAATCCTTATTACACATATATCGATTAGTTTACTCTTACAACTACGTCTAATCCTCGAATTCCTATCGAGTAATCATAAATATAAATCTGAATATACCAATTCCTTTACATTCAATCTCAACCCGTTACCACCAATTGATATCACCACTGCATATTATCACTAATTAACACCTAGAAATCGAATCACATGAATTCAATAAATAAAAATCTATCCGACTAAAACCATAAGGACTCAAATTTAAACTAAGATTAAACAATTAGAACATAGTAACATGATAACATCTCAAGCCCCATACGAATTCATCACAGTTGGTTACCCATGGTCACGGCCGGTGGCAACATATTCCGTCAAAGCTCAGATAACGCGGCAACAGCGAAACCAAGCTCGGAATTGAGCTCAGACCAGGAGAAACAAAAGATTTGCGATGGAGTTTCAATACCAACAATCACTGCAACCAACGCCCAATTAACATATACATACGACATAAATCACACACACACACACACACCACAACTGTACACACTCACATACACCATATGGTCGAACCCCACTTCTACAAGCGCACGCACACACACTTGTTGTCACCCAGCAAGAATCACCGCCCACAGCTCGCACACAATCGTGCAAACACGCACTCGTACACCCAGAACACACGCAGTATATATACACACGAAGCACTGCCACACGAGGGGAGGGAAAGAAATTCGAGAGAGAGATTTGAGAGAGATATTAAACGAGAGAGAGAGAGAGAGAGATTTTTTAGAGAGAGGGAGATACCAAGAGTTGAGAGATTAGAGGAAGACACCACACTGTCCAGAACAATCGAGAGAAAATGGGGAAAAAGAGGAAAGCAGGCTGCTGTAATGTATTATAGAAGCAGGGGCAAACTCGTAATCACAAGCTGAAAATCAATTAAAAATCTGATTTTAATAATTTTGAAATCGAAATTAAATAGAGAACTAGTAGAAAAATAATTTTAAAAATTCTATAATTAACTTTAGGAAATTAAAACATCCCCATATTTTTAAAATATTTTTAGGATAAAAAATGAATAAAATGTGAATTTTGCAAGTTTTGATCGTTTAAATGTAATATAAATCATAAAATTATTTTAAAATACCTAAACACCCAAAATAATTCTCCCAATAATTTTAAAAGCTAAATAATATCATAAAGATGATAACACAAAAGTTTTCATGATTTTTAATAACTCCGATGATTTATAAAAATCTCAAAAGATCAATAATGCATGATTTAAATAGAATAAAATCTTCAAAAATACAAATAAAAATACACGGGCTTACACATCACACATAAATCATCATATAAACATATAAACACGATATCACACGCATTCCACCTTTTCAACAATATTCACATAATATAATCCATATTTAATATTAAATAAATTATTTAAAAAACACGAAATGTTCTGGGGCGTTATAGCCACGTCCGCAAGGAATTGTTTTTGGACTCCTCCCAAAAGGCCTCATACTAATGGAGTTATTATTGGCTGCTTATATTCAAGATAATTCTTCTTTATCTTTTCGATGTGGGACTTGGGTTGACACCCACTCTACAATCTCCCCTCAATCCAAGAACCACCAATCTTGTGACCCTTATACCGCCGCTATTCATCTGTGGCTCCTCATCTTGCGGGACACGCCGCCCGACCACCTTAGTTTCAGGAAGACTTTCGACACAAGCCGTCCAAGATCTCCAACCACAGTCTTGGAGAGCCTTCCACACCACACAACTTGCAGCCCGCAATCCCAGGAACAACTTCTTAACCATCGACTCTGATACCACTTGTTGGGTCGCGCAACACCCATTAACTCCAGATTAGTATGATATTGTCCGCTTTGGGCCGTGGCCACGACCGCACGGATTTACTTTTGGGCTCCTCCCAAAAGGCCTCGTACTAATGGAGTTGTTTTTGGTTGCTTATATTCAAGATAATTCTTCTTTATCTTATACATGTGGGGACTTGGGTTGACACCCACTCTACACACATTCAACTACATCAACCTACCCAAATCGAATCAACCTAGCTCTAGGTATCATGATAAGTAACCAATCATTCTAAAACCTTAAGATATCAGAGAAAGACCCCAATAAAATCTCATGTTCCAACAAATATTTTTCCACATTTTCAAGTGCTTAAACAAAAAAAAAAAAAGTTAAGGTCAACAAAAGTCCTTAATTACACACTTCAATTAAAATGTGTTTATACCAAACATAAATGTAAACATTGTAAAAGTTATGTTATGAATGTTAATTGTTGAGAAGTTGAAGAAAATTACCTTTAAACCATGAAAACATCCAAGAGTTGCAAAGTATATTTAAAGTAAAATTTTCCTAAATTAATATTTTTTAATTTAATAATTTTTTTAGGTCCTAATTTGGAACAACTTCAAAAAGTGATCAATTTTGATAAGATAATAAGATAATAATTTTTTCGAAAAATTCTATATAAATTTATGGTTCAAATAAATTTATTGTCCAAATAATATTATAGATTAATAATTTCTTTATAATCATAAAAATATATGTACAGTATTACACTGTTATAAATATAATTCTGGCATTCTTAAATTTAAATTTATGTGAAACTCTTTTTTATTGCATACAAAAGTTCGAAGGTGTTATTTTCATATTGCATCAAAAAGTTATTAATTAATATTTTCGATGTCATAAGTATTTTTTTTACATGGAACCGATTCCAAAAAAGTTGTATTATCTTTAATATCATCATTTAAAAGTACATGAATTTTTACTTTAATTCTTACTAATATACACTGAATTTGTAAACCGATGACATTGAATTGATTGAATTAAGTATAAAATATAAGTTGTACGATTCATTCTATTTAAATTTGTATAAATAAAAGTTAATTTTGTTTGATATCAATTTTTTTTACAAATTAATAATTATTAATTTGTTGATTAATTAATATATCTTTAAATTAATATAATTTTTCTGTTCTTATTATATTAATTTATAGAGATTTTGCTGTAGTTTAGATTAAGGGATTTTAAAAGGGATCAAAAGGTTCAAAATCACATACCAGAATTGAAACTTGAGTAGTCGAAATTTTAAAAGAATTGATAAAAATTGTACAAATATTTTACAAATGCAAAACAAGATTTTATTTACACGACGCCTTTTAATCTTACACGAAGAATCTAATTATTTGTGACCAATAAAGAAAATTTAGTTAACTTGGCTTTTGTTATAAAGAAAAGTGTATTCAAGGGATCAAATTATATTGAAATGCCAAATGTTATGTTTTAGTATTCCGCCCGCGCTATTCATATGCACAAGGGACTTTTTATAAGATGTACATGGAATTAGTTTCTGGCAACTATGTATGTAAATTTGCAGTAAATGTGAGTAAAATCTTGGCATTGCTGTCCAAAATTAGCTTTACTTTTGTTCTGAACTTGTAGACTTGCAACTTTTTTATTAAGTAAAAGTTTATGTTGCATTAGCTAAGCAATGGTACAAACTAGGATCTCTGTTGCATACATTTGTAAGAGTTTATGTTTTGCAAGTCTGTACCACTAGCTGCAGCAAATAATGTTTAAGCAGTAATCAGCGAGAACAACATAGTCATATGTATGAGCATTCTGTTGTAAGGAACATACATACATACGTATATAGTACAAGGTCAAGGGTGATGAACTTGTACAAGATTTACACAAGTACAATATGAGTAACTTGTACGCACAAATACAAACAGATTAAAGTTATACAAAAGAATGAAATCGATCACAGATAACACATCCCTCCCAAACAAATCAAACCACCATACCATGCCTTACATTGTACGTGTCTTTTGAACTACCAAAATACAAAAAAAAAAAAAAAAAAAAAAAAAAAAAAAAAAAAAAAAAAAAAAAAAGAGTAAAATTTCCTCATTATATAGCTACATGTAAATTTCCCATCCACAGGATTCGTAAATCCAACACAAAGTATATGTGCATGCAGACCGCAGTTAGAAGATGAAAGCATAAACAACTGCAAGTACGGAACCCAAAGCAGCTGGCACAACAACAACAGATGATGCATCTGAAGTAGGGCTCGGCGCCGGAGCATCCGCCGCCGCCACTCGCTGCACCGCAACCATCATCATCATCACCACCGCCATCAAAATCATCTTCGTTGCCTCCATTGATATTTTTTAATTTTTATAAAACAAATAAAAAATAGAAGGAAACGGTGAAATAAAACAAAGGAAATATTGTTGCTGAAGAAAGCTCGAGAATAAAAGTAATAACAAATGCACAGATATTTTATAAGCAGATGCAAGAGACCAAGAGAGAGCTGCCCGTGGTGACCGAGAGCGGACCACATGAGTAGGGGTGTTCACGGTTTGGCCAACCCGATCCAAACCAAGCATTTTTCGGCCGAACCAAACCGAATTTTTCCAACCCGATGTATACTCGGGTTAAAAAAACATCAACCCGATTTTAATGGGTTGGATATGGGTTTCGGTTTTTAAAACCCGATCCAAACCAACCCGACCCGATCTGCAATAAGATAATTAAAATATATCCCAAGCCCAGCCCATTAGACATAGAATCCGGTGCAATAACAATTTATCCTATATCACGTACGTATTGCAATTTACAAATACACCAGTAATATGTTCATTCAATTGTTGACTCCGCCGCTCTCCTCTCACTATCTCAACTCTCAAGTCTCACTCTCAGCCTCTCCCAAAACAAAAAACCCTAGAGATTAGAGATTAATCCTCTCCAGTCTCCAGTCTCCAGTCTCCACTCTCCACTCTCCACTCCAGTTTCCAGATCTAATTTCTAAAACAAGCAGGTATGAAACTATTAATTTCTATTCTCCTAGTATCTTTGTTTATCTTTAAATTTTCATATTATTTGTTATGTACTTATGTGTATTGGGTATTAATAAGTTCGATATATTTACATCTTTACTTGACAGTACTTGACATCTTTACTTGACAGTATTTACATATTCCTTGAATCCTTGTATGTGCTAGATGTGGTACTAGACTATAACTTTCATTACCGATCAAGTAGTAATGTTGCAACAGGCATATTAATTATTAGTTTTTTGTGCTATTTGCCGGAAATGGAGTTTGCTAGACTTGTTATCTATTTTATATAGTCTTGAAGCTGTGAGTATCTGTACTTGCTAATTTGCGTAATTACATTTGTTATAATTGATTATGTGATTCATGTTGTCTTGTTCACTTGTTGTATAGGTAAATGGACCAGTTTGTCACAGTTCCGATCCCATACACTCCAACAATACCCATCTTAAACACTCCAACAATACCCATCCCAAATCCAACTCCAGAACTCACCACAAACACAAATCCAGAAGTCACCCTTAACACTCCTTCTATAAAGCTTAAATCACCTAAAAATGAAGGCGATGATAAACACAAGAGAAAACCGGTGAGAACATCTGATATTTGGGCGCATTTCACTAAAGTGACTGGTGGCAATCCAAATAATCCTAGATGCAAATGCAACTACTGCGGGGCTGATTATAGTTGTCTCACTGCCAATGGCACAAGCAGTTTATGGTCTCACTTTAAAAGTTGTAAGAAGAATCCGGAAAGGGCAGTGGATAAGCAGCAAAAAATACTTAGCTTTAAAAAGGAAACAGATGGAGGTAGGAATTTGTTGGCTGTTACTTTTAACAAGGTGAGGTGTCGAAATGCATTGGCTAAATTTGTGGTGAAGGACGAGCAAGCTTTTAAAGTTGTGGAGGGTGAAGGTTTTAGGGAGCTTTTACAAGAATTACAACCTATGTTTGTTGTCCCTGGTAGATTAACCATTGCCAGGGATGTACATCACTTGTTTTCCAGAGAGAGGGAGAAATTGATGGAGGTTCTTACTACCACTGGCCAAAGATGTACTTGCTATTCAGGTTTCGACTGTTGCTTCCGAATCTGCCTTAAGCACTAGCGGGCGGATTTTGGATCCGTTTAGGAGTTCGTTGAGTCCTGAAATGGTGGAGGCGTTAGTCTGCACTCAAAGTTGGTTAAAAGGTCAACAAGGGGGAATAAAATTGGATAATTATGTGGATGATTCACATTCTTATCAGTTTCTTGAAGGTACTGGTTAGTGGTTATCTTATTTTTTTTTTTTAGAATTATTTTTCTAGCTAGAACTGATTTTTTTTATTCCTGGCAGAGAAGGAACATGAACATGGTAAGGAGTCTGTGACCATGGCCAGAAATGTGAACATCATTGAAGTTTAATGATTGATTCATCTATGTTTAGTGTCAATTTCTTTTTATGTTAAAATTCAGAATTTCGGATATTTAAGACCTATATGCTATTTGTGTTAGCATGAATGATTGTAATATTTTGTTGAACTATTTCCGATTTGTTTTGAATTCTCATTTTCAGTTTTATTTTTTTGATAAAAAAATTTATTTATATATTTACTAACCCGATCAATCCGATCCAAACCGATCCAAACCGTAATACATTAAATGGATTGGTTTACAAATTCTATTTTTATGGGTTGGGTTAAAAATTTTGTAAACCGATTAGATTGGGTTGGGTCATAAAATCCTCCCAACCCGTTCAACCCGATCCGTGAACACCCCTACACACGAGCCTTTTGTCTAGCTGTTTAACTTGGCTTTTCTCAATTCATTCATTGCCCGGAGGACTGCCCTCTTTTTTTGACAGAGTATGATGAGGTGCCAAAGAGCTGTCGCTTATGCTACTCTTGGGGTCCACCCCACTTTGGTGATATTTCTTAAGTCTTACTTAACAAACACCACTCTTTGTTTTTTCAAAGTGGGACCTGACACTTATGTCTTTAGTTGGAAGCACGTTCTGAGGTTATATTTTGTGTTTCAAAGGATAATAAGTAGTACGAATTTTGTATCGAAGGCTAATAATCCGTGCTAATTTAGTTGTCAAATTTTGATTGGTGGGGATTTCATTAATAATTATGGACCCCTTCATTCACATAAATATCCACCAATCAAAATTTGACAATTTACCAAGCATAAATTCTTAACATATGCCATTGGCTAAACACTAGACAAATCCTAACTACTAAGTCTTTAGCTTGATTTTTGGGGGCGAAGTTTCTTGCATGATGATTTCTATTTATTCAACCTTTTTCTTAGGGATCCTTGTTTTTTAAGATACCATCATACATCAGCATGATTAAATAATTCAAATAATAAGAGTTTATTTTCTATTATTTCAGGATTTGGATTCGATTTTGATAGACCTCGAAATTTTTTTGGGATATTTACAAAACTACCTAACTTTTTAAAAATATTTACAAAAATGCGGTTTTTTGGTTGCAAAGCTAGCATTGCAGATGACAAAGGTTGCAAATGAGCTTAAAACGCAGGCAAAAAAAGATTACACGCATTTGAAAAAAAGGTTGCACGCATTTAAAAAAAAGGTTGCAAAGGTTGCAAGTCATATTTTTAAAAAAAATCCGTTGCAACTTGGATAGTTTTGAAGAAAACCCAAAAAAATTTAGAAAAAATATTCAATTGTAAGGCTATAAGTCTAATTATTTAAAAAAAACCATCATATATTAAAATTTGATCTTTCTAATATGTAACACATATTAATCACTTATTTACATGACACTTTTATGAAATAATTTATTTTTATTAGTGGGATTTTTTTGTGCATAAATCAATTAAAATTTGACAACTATTCTTTTTATTATTTGCTCTTGAACACACATGAAGAGAATTCATTAAAATTTTGTTGTCACATAAATTGAAAGAATGCGATGATGGTATGTGCGAGCTGTTTTGTTGTCTGGTTTTTAGTTTTTACAACTTCCTATGCACATTTTTTAGATTTTAGCATCTCGATTCGATTAAGGGTGCAAACAAATCCGACTGTATTGAACATTATCACAATCGAGTTTAAATTTGACTAAATATTTTATTAAGACTCAAGTTCAAATTCGATCTCAATTAAGTTATAATTTTAAAGTTCAGAATTCAACTCGATATAATGGTAAATTTGGCTCGGATTCATTGTATTAAAATATAAAATATATATATACACACTAAGATTTTATTAGTTAACTATTAAAATAGCTTGAGTTTATATGACTTGGATAAAATCAAAATTTGATATCATATGATATTGAGTTTAAATAATTTGAGTCATTTACGTTGCTGCTTCGTCCGTCCAATTATTCCGTTATTTTAGTTAGATGCCCCACTACAGCTTCTCATCTTTTCTTGATAGTCCAGGAAGTTCTTCCAAGAACTACTACTGTTCAGCCAAGTTATTTCGATCAAAATTTGAAGTACTGCAACTCAAGAAGTGATAGTGCGTATTGCAACGCTTCTCTGGGGTATTTGGAGGGCAACACTACTTAAAAAAAAAAAAAAAAAACCTAATAGATATCAGTTTCTGATCGATGCCTTTGAAATATTCTGACCGATGTCTTTATTGGTGATGTTAAAAGTCCAAATTTTAGATATCGGTTTTTGGCCGATGTCTAGTAACATATAACATATCAATTTTAAATAAATTTCTGATGTTTATGTCCATTCTTCTTGGTTCAATTGCATGAGGTTAACTTTTTATTTGTTATATTACTGGTCTTAGATGTTATTTAATGTATGGCAGATCTGGATTAGTTCGACATATACATCCATTTTTTTTTCAAATATTGATGTCTAATCCTTTATTAACATCGGTAAATATTAAGAAAATTGATGTATAATGTAATTATAGACATCAGTTTTAGACGATTGCATTGGTTACTTGTTTTTAAAACCGATGTCTCAGGTCCCTTACACATTGTTTTCAGCTGATATTTAAGACTTCTAATATATCAGTCCTTTATTAAGATAAACGATGTACAAGGCCCATTAGTACATCGTTTTTTTTTTTTCTCTAATCGATGTGTAAGTTATCAGTAGACATCAATTTTTATTGACAATTGGCTGTGCATGTAGTAATTAGACATCAATCTGTTTGACATTTAAAACTAATGTTTTTCATATTGATACAAACAAAACTTGATTGTAAAAACTACTGCCTGCCATCACCACAAAAGTAGACATTCATTCAACCAATGTCATTCATTTACAAGCATCCATAGTTCATTCAAACATACATTCCTTCCAGCCATAATCCAAAACAAGCATAACCAATCTAGAATGTATACATAATGAACTAGGCAAATTCAAACATTACAGTACTACTAGACACTAAATCCGTAAAACATACATATTCGCAAAACCAACTAAAAGGTATAACTATATATCCAGAAACCCTTAGTTAGAACCAACATGCACTAGTACTGAAATGTCCATCCAACAAAATCTGATCCGACAAAAGTAAAGTCAAATACGTTTTTGAATGAATTTGAGTGCCTCAACACGCACCTCATCCAGATCCGCATCACTGTAAGTTTTTCTAGTCTTGTTCAGCCACTACAAAGTGCAAAAAAAAAATGATATGTTAAAGAAAAATGCATGGAAGATAAGAGATTAATAAAATACAAACAACAGATGACAACATAAAAATATATATATATATATATATATATATATATATATATATATATATATATATATATATAGCAGGTTATAAGAATACACTGACTACACTAACGACTACACTGATTGTACGAGAAGCATACAAAATTTACCTTTGTGGCAAAAGTCAATCTCTGATCCTTTGTGATATCTTTTATGTAGCGCATTACAACGTAATCGCATTCAAGACCACCATGTTGTTTCGGAGATCTCTGTTAGAATTTTTTAAAAAAAAAGCCATACCAGGCCTTGGCAAATTAACCAACATCTTTAATTATATTGGATTGGAACGAAATGTAAAATTACTTACAGCGAGAAACTTTACTTTCGGCATCTTGTTGCTCCTACCACTTTCGGCATTGAAAGATTTCAAAGCACTGCAAAAATAAATTATAAAAATTAATTAGTCCATATCAAAATCGAGGAATGCTTCCAAACTCATCACAGTGCTGAAAATTACCTTGTTAATGCTTTTTCTAGTGCTGGAAACTGAACTGGATGAGACAATGGATTGAGAATGTAAATCTCACCATCCGAAATAATTGTCAAAATCCAATGCATACTATTTCAACTAAAAAAAGACATCACAGTCAGAAATTAAGAAAATAAGATCCAAGTGTTGGTATTTATCAAAGTTGCAGATAATTAATATTAATATAATCACGATAATTTAATAAAATTTATCGACCCTCCATTATAATTTACATTTACTATTTCTGCAAATTAGATCCAAGTATTTAATTAACTTATCTAAAGATTACACTTACTTGTGATTATGCGGCAAGAAGAACAAACGATCAGCATTACCCTCTTTGAGTCGTTTTACAATGTAGCGTTCAAATTCAGTGTTGAGGTTAAATGTCGATCTTGGATCGACAAAAGCAAATGTATCTGATTCATCCGTCTCACTTAACTCAGTATGCAGGTTCCTAAAAAAAATTAGCTTTATAAATTGTACATGCCGAATGAGAAAATTTATAAACAAAAAAATATCTACTTACAGCATATAAGCTGAGATTGCAGCTTGGCCAATCATTTCGTACTCCAATAATGATAGAATATTCTAATGTAACAAAAAAATGGTTTTTTCATGTCCAAACACCTCCTGACCACATTGAATCTGTATTGAAATCCCATAATTTTTCATCCAGGTTGTTGCATGTTTAAACAATAAATTAAAACATTTCGGCACTTTCGCAGTAGGCTTTGCATCAGAAAACAGGGTCTTCAGCTTCTTCAACTCACCCTTCGAATTCTCACCCTTCTCACCCTTCTTCCTTGACAGCACCGATTCTTTTTTCTTACTCTGTAATTTAGCAAATCATAAAAACATAAGCACATATATGTTTCGATAGATCATGCATGCATCGGAAGTGAAAATGTATTATTATCCCATAAATCATACCACACCAGCAGCTGGGTAGATTATTAATTCCTCGGGACATGTTACATGAGAGCCAACAGCTTGCAGGACAGTCTCGATTTCTCCAGGTACTGGCACTGGAATTAGTGCCTCTTCTTTGATAAAACCTTCAACAGAGACTAGTAGACATCCGGGCGGCATAGCCTTTCCATGAATTTTCTCGCCGAATTTATGAAGGGGGAAACAACACCAAAAGCAACTTTGTTGTTTATGTCGTTTACCGCCAACTCACATTGTTGACCATCCTAGAAATTTGATAAATAAATGTTAAACCAGCTAAAATGGAAACAATAACCAAAATATGGTAGCACGCGGGTTAAATTATATTAATTAATTTCACTTTTATCTCCATAGTTGATGTGCTGAAAATAAACATTTTAATTATCGCAAGCGCACGATCATCGTTTTAATATTTAAGATTCGATCCACAGGGAATAATATTTATTTCGCGATCCTTAACTTTTAATTTAGGCGAACTAGAACAATTTTGGATTTTGGAAAATTTAGATTTAAGTTTTAAATATTCCTAAAAGAAAATTTAAACTATTTTTTTTATAAGAAGATTAAATTATTACTCTATTTCTAAACTAATTAAATAAAAATGAAAAGAGACGAAACTAATTTATTCTAAGAATCCTAATGTCGAATTAAAAAATGGATTTAATTACAAGAAATTTTAAACAAATCGCAACCTTATTTTTTTAATTTAATCAAACTAGAACGATTGGATTTTGGAAATTTTGATTTTAATTTCTAATTAAAAAAAATTCTAAGTTATTCCAAAACTAAATTATTCTAAAAATCCTAAATTCAAATTATGAAATCACAACGTAAAACAACAAGAACAAGCAAATAAGTCACAACTCAAACTTGCGAGAACTTCAGCTAGCAAAATTGTAAAACAAACCGACTAAACAAAATTTTAAGGAAAACAACAATTTGCACTCAGAAACGCAATCACGAAAACACAACAGCAGGAACTCGATAATAACTCGACAAACTTGACTCATAGTAACAGCGATCAAACAAGAAAATGAAGAACCCAGTACTCCAAACACGAATCACAGCAACTCAGTGAAAAAATGTGACACCCCTAGATCCGGGGTCAAGGATCCAGGTCATCACGGTCCAATTTCCGATCAATATCCATATCTCTTGAGTCTTTTTTTTATACAATTTAATACTTATGCAATTGATCCCACACTAAAACACACACACACACACCAGTCATATGCTCATAGAACAACATCCACAATATTAGAAGTTTAAAGTTAACAGTTATTACAAACCCAGAATTCCACTAAGTACAATGTTGAATAATACTTCTACAGGAAGCATTTCAATAACCAAAAGTTTATTACAAACTTACACACTTAATTTACATAAGTCTACTAAGCCCCTTTCGCTTGTCACTACCTCGGGGATGGTCGCCAGCACTCGCTCAAAAGGTCGACTTTCCCTTACCCTCTTGCGGGGTGTAGTGCGTAGTATTGGCATGGGACCTAGCTGCTATATACATAAGTAACAAGAGTGAGCTATAAAAGCTCAGCAAGATAATATTGTAACTAGAATTTAGAATGTGAACAGGTATACGTATATATGCATATATAAACAGAAAACAATTATAACCCTTAAGGAAGAATAAAACTTTTATTTAATAATACATCATCCACTTAGTATTATAAGAAAGAAATTTAAAATAATATAATATCAGTTTTTCTTCATCTGTAACCATAATTCCATCATCTTATATCATTATTCTGTTTTCAGTATAGAAATCTGAAAATCATTTTCAACTCTTTCTTTCAAGTTTTGGGGATTTTCACTGTTGCCGAATACGTA
The DNA here is from genome assembly GCA_036435485.1 of Saposhnikovia divaricata. Taxonomy (NCBI): domain Eukaryota; kingdom Viridiplantae; phylum Streptophyta; class Magnoliopsida; order Apiales; family Apiaceae; genus Saposhnikovia; species Saposhnikovia divaricata. Next base: position 94,945,401 of record CM071596.1, read on the forward strand.
AGGACGATGATCAGTCGCCCTCCATACCCGTCCTTTTTACTACCGGTAGAAGGAGGAAGGTACACCACTACATCCCCCTGGAGGAAGGTACACCACTACATCCTCCTTCGGCAACTCTTGGGCCGAAATAAAATATTGATTGCTGGACTGTGCCGCACACAGCCTCCTACGCTTTTTGTTGCTATCCCCCTTTTTGTCAAATCATTATTCCATTTATAAATATCATTCCACATTTCCATTTTCTTGCTTTCGTTTTCACATATCAGTTACTCATATCATTTCCATTCTCGCACATTACTTCTATAAAATATATATATATATATATATATATATATATATATATAACATAATGCTTTGATTATGATCCAGACATCTCTTTCATATTCAAGAAATCAAACATACTTTTATATTCATAAAATATTCCGTCTATTTTAAGAGTAGTAAATAATAATCAAATAATATTTATTAAACCACTGATACTCAAAAAGAATATTTTTAATATTGTATTATAACCCATATAACCCTAGATAACAACTGATACCATTCCCTTTTCATATCTCTTTTACCATAGAGCATATTCGCTCCATTCGTAATCATCTCTATATCCATATGTCATAAATCATATCCACCTCTCTTTAATTTCCCAAAATCAAGGAAATATATTCTTTGCAACATAGCAACAATAGCATCACACACACACACACACACACATATATATATATATATATATATATATATATATATATATATATATATTCCATGATATCATTTTTATTCCAAAGATAAATAATTTTCAAAGTAGGGATAGAAGGATCTTGCCTCAAACTCTGTAAGTCGGAAGTATAGCTCGTGGCTCTCCCGTAGTCTCTATAAACACGAAAAGGATCATTATCAGAATATAGATTTCGAATTTTATTGCAAGACTAACTGTCAAGGGTCCTCTGACCACCCTACTACACTATCCCAAAATTTTATAACTTTTAAAAATGTTTAAGTATGGTAATTATAGCCTCAAAGTTGATACAATTACGTTTTCTCGGTTCTCGAACGTCTTTCACTAAAACTGACTTTTCTCCTAAACCGTTCATCAGATTTTAACGTACTTTATATCAAAACGATCTATGAACCAAGCTCTACCCTCTCATGATCAGTGGGTGCTCTGGACAGAAACCTACCGTATGAACATGGGGACCAAAAACAGGGTATCTATTTGGTTTACCGAAAATCGGGCATTATAACGGCTATATTTTCATACTTTCCAAAATTCAACTCCTCCAAATCCATCATCCACCTTATACACCATCAACTACACCATGTGGTCATCTCACCAACCATGGTTACAAGCACATACTCCTTTCATATACCATAAAAACACTTTTAAACACATATAAAATCATGATTTCATCACTTATAACCACTTAACCACTAATACCATTTATATTCATCATAAAACTCAAGAGGGGTGAAGAGATTATACCTTCTTTGAAGCTTTAATACTCTTAATATATGCTTGTAGTCGTTGGTACACCTTTAAACAACCTTAACACACCTTAATCTTTCAAAACAAAACATAAAATCCATATAAGTTACTATTCATCATCACCTTCATGGTTTTATATCTCAAAGATGGAATGGATTTAGAAGCTAGGATTCATAGCATACCTTAGTCTATATGTAAGCAACCTTCATGAATTTTCCCTTGAGTTTTAGTGGCTTGGAGCTAGGGTTTCAAGTTTCCATTTTTCTCTTTTTTTTTCTACTTGGCCGAATGGAGTTTTCTTGGATGGGGAGAGATTTTTTTCTTGTTTTTTGATCTTATCTCATCTTAATCTTGTTTAATCTAGTGTCTTGTGGAATCTTGTGGATAGTTACAAGGTCAAAGGACTAATCTACCCCTTAAATAAGTGTTAGTGGATGGTGATGTCATTTGGATGATGTCATAATTCTCTTTTCTTGATTTCCCTAAGTAATTTGTTAGCACTCTTGGTAATAATAATGTGGTACATATCCTTGTTATGTTATAATCTTGGTTGTTTGGTTTCCATACTCGTCTAGTTGTGGTTCGGTTCGAATATACCTCATTATTTCAGTGGTTCTGAAATCATTTAACAATCCAAATTCCTTTGATAATTCCTTAACATAAAAATCCCATGGTTTAACTTAAATTCACTAATTCCTCAATATGTAATTCCTTTAATATTTCTATGCTCCTTAATATCAAATAAATAGAAGCTCGTTCAAACTCAAAATCCTCAAAAATCCGTATTCAGGAATTTCTGAAATCTATCGTCATTTCGAGTCACTTATTTTCCTAGTACAATACTAATATGGTTTCTGTTTACTCGTCTTCCATTTCAAGTATAGAGTACTTACATACCATTTCCTAAATCCTCAAAATTTACTATTCATGTGACCACTGTAGCATTACTAAAGTTAGGGTTATTACAAAAAAAAATGAAAATCGACTCAGCAATTGTGACTCGCGGGTCAACTTCAGAAAACACCAAAACAAAACCAAGATGACTCGATACAAAACCAATTTCGAAATCAGGCAAAATAAACCGAAATTAAAAACCAGCGGACTCAGCTGGAAACTCATTCACTACTATTAACACGACAGCAACCAGAACCTGCTAAGCCAGTAATTCGAAACAAGAACTCAAAAGTGGGCATTAACAAACAGCAGACACAAACACTGTTAACTCGACAGCCTTGCAATAACACGAAAACGCATCCACATTTGGACAGAAACTACGCATAAAATTTTGAACAAAACTCAGGGAAACTCTCGAACACAATCACACAGTTATTTAACAACAAATATCACAAAGCAGAGAGCATAAAACGCAGTGAAGAGGACTCAAAAACGCAGCATAAGAATCGCAACACTTGAACATAAACTCGGTGACAAGAACTCGGAGAAAATTTCAGCACAATTCAACTCGGGAAAACTGCAGCGAATTAGAACGAAAACAATTACAATCACAGGTAGAGAAATGGAATCAACACAACACAGAATTCGGTGAACTCTACTATCTATACTCGGACTCGATTGAGGAGCATAACGCAAATATAAAGAAATAATCAAACATTTTATTTAAAATCAAACAGGGGAATGGGTTTTATTCGAGTAATAGGGAGGGGGACAGAGAGAGAGAGAGAGAGAGAGAGAGAGAGAGAGAGAGAGAGAGATTGGTTGGTTGATTGCTTGAAGAGAGGAAAGGGAAGGGGCATGTTGAGTGTTTGATTGAGGGAGAGTACAGAGAGGGGAGATGGGTTTTCGAAACTAAGCAAGAAAACAGGGGACTTGGTGTTGTATTCGATTAATAAAAGGAACAGAAAGGGAGTAAGTTTATGGCTGTAAAACAAAATAGGGAGAAAAAACAGAGAAACAATAACTGGGCTTCGAATTAAACGTTTAAAACAGGAAAATTATGTACTAAAAATTAAAATGTTTACAAGAACTGCAGAAAAAATTACAATAATAAATTTAAGAGTGTTCTAAAGCTAAGGATTAAAATGGGTTGTGTTCTAAAACTAGGGGTTCTAATCCTAAGGGGTTCTATCCTAACTCTAAGTGATCTTTACAAGAGAAAAATGAATGCTATTTATAGAAAATAAATTGGGATTTTTGGTTGGTGTGGATTAATCCCCACCATTCATTTTGTTTGGTATGGTTTAATCCTAGCCTTCCAATTTTTCTTTGCACCACACTCCCTTCTCTTTCCTTTTCTTCTATATTGGTCCCTCTTCTTCTTCTTTTTTTCTTCTTTGATCTTTATTTCTTTATGTTGTCATTTCTTCATTTTTTCTTGAATTTCCTGAAATATAACAAAATAATTTATTAAAATACGAATTCAAACAATAAATAGGTAATAAAAATATGCAAAAATATGCACTTATCAATTTCAGGTTCCTTAATAAACTAGACCTTGCTCCTAACTTTAAGGACCACAAAAAACTCGGTAAATCAGAATTTATTCGGACCAATTTGGCCAGGTAGGTGCAAGCATTGCCAAGAGGCTAAACACCAGCCTAGACACCAAATCTTAATTGGTCAGGTAAGCTTTCGCTTGCCTAGACACCAAAGAGTCGGAATAATTAATGATTACTTCGTTTCTTAGGTACCTTCCTAATTGAGCGCGAAATTCTTAGGGGCAAACGTCTAATTAATGCAACAAACAACGATATATATACAAAACTATAAACAATTATGGATGCTTATACTACGTGTTCTAAATAAAAGAAAGAAGAAATTTAACGTACCTTTGGGTCCTCCAGCAATCACCACAATTTATAAGGTATGAAAAATTAAAAATAAAAAAATAAAAATCTAGATGATGTGCCCTAAGTGATTAAATGCATGATGCAACAATTATGTATTTACTAGCTATTTTTTTTATTTTTTGAATTTTTTTTTTGATTTCCTAAAATAAAAGAGTGAAAAACAGGTTACCGAAGCACACTTCCAAAAATTCCAATTTTTCCACGCTCCGAGAGAAGAGTCCCTAAATTTCGCACTTTCCTAAAAAAACGAAATAAAAAAAAGTAAGGCAAGAAATAAAACTAATCCGAAAAATTAAATATTAAGGCGTGAAAAATAAGTAGTTCCTCGGCAGCGGCGCCAAAAACTTGATGTGCTGAAAATAAACATTTTAATTATCGCAAGCGCACGATCATCGTTTTAATATTTAAGATTCGATCCACAGGGAGTAATATTTATTTCGCGATCCTTAACTTTTAATTTAGGCGAACTAGAACAATTTTGGATTTTAGAAAATTTAGATTTAAGTTTTAAATATTCCTAAAAGAAAATTTAAACTATATTTTTTTATAAGAAGATTAAATTATTACTCTATTTCTAAACTAATTAAATAAAAATGAAAAGAGACGAAACTAATTTATTCTAAGAATCCTATTGTCGAAATAAAAATTGGATTTATTTACAAGAAATTTTAAACAAATCGCAACCTTATTTTTTTTAATTTAATCAAACTAGAACGATTGGATTTTGGAAATTTGGATTTTAATTTCTAATTTAAAAAAAAATTCTAATTTATCCTAAAACTAAATTATTCTAAAAATCCTAAATTCAAATTATGAAATCACAACATAAAACAACAAGAACAAGCAACGACTTGAAAATAAGTCACAACTCAAACTTGCTAGAACTTCAGCTAGCAAAATTGTAAAACAAACCGACTAAACAAAATTTTAAGGAAAACAACAATTTGCACTCAGAAACGCAGTCACGAAAACACAACAGCAGGAACTCGATAATAACTCGAAAAACTTGACTCATAGTAATTGCGATCAAACAAGAAAATGAAGAACCCAGTACTCCAAACACGAATCACAGCAACTCAGTGAAAAAAAATGAAAATCGACTCAGCAATTAAGACTCGCGGGTCAACTTCAGAAAATGCCAAAACAAAACCAAGATGACTCGATACAAAACCAATTTTGAAATCAGGCAAAATAAACCGAAATTAAAAACCCAGCGGACTCAGCTGGAAACTCATTCACTACTATTAACACGACAGCAACCAGAACCTGCTAACCCAGTAATTCGAAACAAGAACTCAAAAGTGGACATTAACAAACAGCAGACACAAATCACAGTTAACTCGACAGCCTTCCAATAACACGAAAACGCATACAAACTTGGACAGAAACTACGCATAAAATTTTGAACGAAACTCAAGGAAACTCTCGGACACAAACACACAGTTATTTAACAGCAAATATCACAAAGCAGAGAGCATAAAACGCAGTGAAGAGGACTAAAAAACGCAGCATAAGAATCGCAACACTTGAACATAAACTCGGTGACAAGAAATCGGAGAAAATTTCAGCACAATTCAACTCGGGAAAACTGCAGCGACTTAGAACGAAAACAATTACAATCACAGGTAGAGAAATGGAATCAACACAACACAGGATTCGGTGAACTCTACTATCTATACTCGGACTCGATTGAGGAGCATAACGCAAATATAAAGAAATAATCAAACATTTTATTTAAAAGCAAACAGGGGAATGGGTTTTATTCGAGTAATAGAGAGAGAGAGAGAGAGAGAGAGAGAGAGAGAGAGAGAGAGAGAGATTGGTTGGTTGATTGCTTGAAGAGAGGAAAGGGAAGGGGCAGGTTGAGTGTTTGATCAAGGGAAAGTAAAGAGAGGGGAGATGGGTTTTCGAAACTAAGCAAGAAAACAGGGGACTTGGTGTTGTATTCGATTAATAAAAGGAACAGAAAGGGGGAAAGTTTTTGGGTGTAAAACAAAATAGGGAGAAAAAATAAAGAAACAATAACTGGGCTTCAAATTAAACGTTTAAAACAGGAAAATTATGTACTAAAAATTAAAATGTTTACAAGAACTACAGAAAAAATTACAATAATAAATTTAATAGTGTTCTAAATCTAAGGATTAAAATGGGTTGTGTTCTAAAACTAGGGGTTCTAATCCTAAGGGGTTCTATCCTAACTCTAAGTGATCTTTACAAGAGAAAAATGAATGCTATTTATAGAAAATAAATTGGGATTTTTGGTTGGTGTGGATTAATCCCCACCATTCATTTTGTTTGGTGTGGTTTAATCCTAGCCTTCTAATTTTTCTTTGCACCACACTCCCTTCTCTTTCCTTTTTTTCTATATTGGTCCCTCTTCTTTTTCTCTTCTTTGATCTTTATTTCTTTATTTTGTCATTTCTTCATTTTTTCTTGAATTTCCTGAAATATAACAAAATAATTTATTATAATACGAATTCAAACAATAAATAGGTAATAAAAATATGCAAAAATATGCACTTATCAATAGTGACAGAGATGAATGACAACACAACACAAATTTACTCGGAACTCAAATTGCGAATTTTAAATTTCAGCCAATAAAGTGCAAAACATAAATAATATGGGCCACATCTAAGCGTAATTTACTCTCCTATCTATTTTTTTACCAGATTTTCAAGAGGTGGAGGAGGAGTCTCAATAGCGACACAGTCTTGTTCATCACTATCCAACACCAATCCTTTTGCAGCTGCCAGTTTTGTCTTAGCTTCTTCTAAAGCTGCAGCTTGTTCGACACTATTGGTGAATGAAGATTGGATTGGGAATTAACCATTGCCTTTAATTGAGCAATCTCCGACTCCAAAATTCTGCATCTTCTCAGCCATCTTTCGATCACGAGCCATCAACTCTGACTGAGATTCGAACCTTTTTCTATCTTGGTAATTTGAAGAATTCTTTTGGAGTGATGAACCCTCCAATTGCTCGAACCCTTCCCGAATGCTCAGAAGTTTCCAATGCAACTGTCAGAACTTCTTCACCTGCAGTGTGGTGAAATTCACCCTTGTCATTGGCTTCCAGTAGGGTATCCTATATATAGACATGAGAAGTGTCAACATAAAGCATCATGTTATTGAGAATAGAATTATCATAAATAATTATCATGACAGGAGGTTTACAATTCTTTGGCACACTTCTGCCAGATCTTCATCCATCACACCGTTCTTTGGTTCTCGAGCATTCTTCCAAAAAATTGCACTGTCAGGATCTATTTCGAGATCCAACCTTCTAGCCTTAATCTGTTATAAATGAAGCAACAAATAAAAAATTTAAAAAAAGAAATATAGTATGAATAAAAAAGACTATTCTTATTACCTCTTCCTCCTTCAAGCCAATGCAGCCCTTTCTTAACATCCGATGAGGATATTTTCTCTTACCAACTCTGCCACTTTGTAAATCATGAATTTCCTAAAACCAAATTTACATGATTAAAAATAATCACAATTTGTCATGCAAAACAATCATTAATGTATGTAATTGAAAACAATATAAATTAAAGAAAAAAAAATCACATTTACCTTCCAATTTTCAGCAGACCTTAGTGCAACAAACTTTTTCCAGGCTGACTTACCAACAAACTAATATTGCTTTGGCGGCGTACTCAACTTCTTCTTCTCACCAAGTGTAACATCGCACATAGATTAGAATAAGAGTATTTGAGGCTTTTATAAATACAAGTCAAACAATTAATGTGTACCAATTTGCTAGCATTTTTGGACTGACCTGTGGTGGGTTGTTGGGTCCGATATAAATTCGGTTGTGGGCTTGGATGTTTTAAATGGTATCAGAGCTCTACCCGGCTGGAAGTGCAGAGGCACTACCCGGGTTTAATAAGTTTGTGTGTGGGCTCGACGAGGACGTCGATCCTATAAGGGGGGTGTTTGTAACATCCCACAACGATTAGAATAAGAGTATTTGAGGCCTTTATAGATACAGTCAAACAACTAATGTGTACTGTTACGACCAAACTCTACACGCAAGTGCACGTGATCTCAAGTAATATAGATAGCAAATAAGATTCGTTCCTACATGGATTCATTGTATTGTCTAGTTAATTCACTCACCGATGTATGATTATTATTCGATGCTACGACAAATTAACAATTGGATTTTTGTTTATCACTACACTTACTCTAAGATTTATAACTAATTATCAACTACTTGAACTAAGAATTATGTCGAATTACTTATGCGAAATAAAACATGGGATTTTAACTTCATTAAACAATCCATCTATAGTCTCCACTTATCTAGCCTTTTCATGTGATTTGTTAATACCTGATCGAATACACAAAACTGATATAAGCCAACCTTCGTTGCACAAATAACATCGTAAATAACATCCACAATAAAGATAGAAATCACTTAGTCTCCCAATTATGCCTAATCTCCATATGTCTATAAAGATTGAAACATAATGGTTGAAGTACAAGCATTCAATAGATCACATAGTTGTCATAAAACGGTTAGAGTTACGACACTAATTATGTATGATATTCTCACGCATAAACCTATGCTTGCATGGCAAGTTCTAAACTCCTATATCCACTTTCGCTTCAACAAGAATTAAAATTACAGGAGTTAGCTACTCTCCTATAACGAATTAAAGCAACCATGATAGGATATCACATCAATCACACTATAGGCATCGAGAAGATTCAACAAATAAACTTCATGAATAAATCTGCTAAAACCCCATGACAACGAATTAGTTCATAATCAAACTAATCGTCACCATGGGTTCCAATGTAAACATGATAGAAGAAAACGAATAATGATTAAAATAAATATCAAAGGTTCTAAAGAATACACCCAAACCAAGCATCCACAAACTAGGAAGAATACAAGAATAAATTGAAAACTATCTTCTTCCTCGCTTCTTCGTGCTTTAAAACTCCGTAAATAAATTATGTGGTCAGACCTCCCTATTCTAGGGTTTTTCTTCCTTTATATAGGCCTCCAGGTGCAAGTAGTTCGAAAGGAATTTTAATTTTTTACTTTATCTCGAAAAACCAGTAAATCAGGACTTTCCCGTCAGAACAGCCGACGCGGCAGCGCCACTCCTAGGTGTGAACACGGCGCTGCCGCGCCTCCTCCATCCTCCCAGCGCTGCCGCGCCATAATCAAGCTCAAACACGGCGCTGCCGTGCCGTGCCTTCTGTTCAGCAACTGGATTTTTCCCCTTTTCTTCATTACAACTCCGATTTGCGCTCCGATTGCTCCGCTGCATTTCTTTAACACCTGTGATTGACATTCCTGCACAATACCCTTAAAAGAGATCAAAAATACCACAATTCGAGTACAAACATTCGTTTTAAGCCAAATGGAAACGTTTTAAGTGAATAAAATACCCACTCATCACACCCCCAAACTTAAACCGATGCTTGTCCTCAAGCATAAGCAGACAAATTATGTACAACTAACTAGTACCACTTCCGTAGATGATCACGGTTGAATTTGGCATATGCAACAAGCCCTTTAAACCCCTAGGCAGCCCTAGTGGACGAGTAAGGTCTCGTGAGGGCCTATAGCGAATGTTCCCACAAAATCCGATCTATAATGCAACTAACAATGCTACTAACTATATGCATGCAACTACATGAAAATGCAAGGATCCCCTTTCTACTCACCAAAACCAACTAACAAGCAAATATCTTAAAGAATGCAACAAATCCAAATAGAGCTCGACTAAGTCCCCGTATACTAACAATACATGAACAGAAACGTGCGTGTGTGCGATGCTCATCAGAAATACTCCCAAAACTAGGTCAAAAATCATACATGCTTCCAGTCAGGACAATCACAGGTTTATAACTAGAATAGACTGTAGACACTTCATAGCCTGGGAACACCTCCACCCTTATCCAAGGTAGACAGAAACTCATGCTTTATTACTATGACACATAATACTATATACAATACGCATGCTTATTTAACCGTGCAATGAATGAGACCCCAAAAGGCTTATACAATAATACCCATGTAACGAGTGTTGGGTCAATGGATCCCAGACTATAAAAGCCTTAGGTCACTAGGACTAAGTCCCCTCAGACTTAATTACTCGAGTATTAAAGAACTCACTCTGGTTAATTTTGCATTTCACAATTGACATTTTTTTTCTTTTTTTTTTTTCTGTTTTTTTTCTTTTTTTTTTAAATGCAATCTGGAGTGAGACTTTTCATTTCCAACCCTAGACTACTCATATAAATATGAGCCGGCTACTAGCCATTTGACGCCTAGCCATTATTGACAATTATTTACAAATTAAGCATGACATCCCTGTTTTCCCCCAAACTTAGACTTTAGTGCTCCTATGCCATCAAGGGAATAACGAAAATTCTAACTATAATCAAGCGATTAAATCTCTAAACATCCAACAAGCATGACCCTAACCTAGCCCAAAAGCACCCAATGAGTCTGTGTAAAAAGTTTGTTTCTGAAACATGCAAGTCAATTTCATAGGCACTATAAGTCAACCCTCTATTCATCATTACCACACGCAATTAGACACCTACCTACCAGTCAGAATTAGCAAGTTCTACGGGATCATGAAAATGCATGCCATGCTCATGCAACTATATGAACATAAATATCACAATAACAGAATGTCCTATATGACATACATAAAAAAAAACAAAATGCTCTAACTAAAATGCAAATATGCTAACATACAAATATGCTTCTAACATGCACACACCTATTATACAAATGCACCTTGTATCCCCACCCAACTTAAAAATTTTCAATGCCCCCATTGAAGGTAAGAATAACAAGTGTGCAAGGCATACCTACTCGTCGCCCGAACCACTCCCATCGGGAGTGTCCGGTGGCGGATAGACAGCGCCAGCTCCAAAGGACGGAAAAGTCACGTCCACTCCACTCGCACGAAAAGCCGTGCCCAACGCCTGTGCAAACTGACTAAAATCTACTGCAAAACCTGCCTGCATATCGTGCACCGCATCGATACGCCTCGTCAACCGCCTATACTGTCTCTGAGTAATAAAAGAACCTCCTCCCTGAGGCTCCTCCTGCTGCTGCTCCTGTTGCTGCTGCTGTTGCTGCTCTACTACATAACCAAGACCCCACCAATCCGGCTCACCTCCATCCCACTCAGCCAGCCTCCGTATACTCTGATGATCCAGCGCCTTCTGTGGCTGCTACACAACCTCCTTTGCTGACCAACGAGCACCACAATCCCTAGCCAACCTAGCAATGATCGAACCATAAGGCATCGCTGCAGTGGTACTACCTTGCATAAAACGCATAATCCCCTGATGGATCAAATTGCCCACATCCACAAATTCTCTGCTGCAGATAGCATACAACAGGATAGCCCTCTCAACTGTCACCTCATTCGAATGCCTAGTAGGAATAAGATTGGCACAAATGAACAAGTGCCAAGTACGCCCATATCTATTCAGAGCCGTCGACAAGAACGAGGTGGGCTCAGTAGTGCATCTCCTCAAACGCCACTCTGTACCTGGAACACACAACCGTTGAATAACCATCTGAAGATCCACAACATCCCGAGTCTTCCCCGACCAATCCTCTTGACCCCTCCTAGGAGCCGGAAGCCCAAGAACACGACGAATAGCAGGCGGCTGATAATCCACACGAAACCCACAAACCTGGATAATCCCATTCCTCTCCACACTAGCATTCACATAGAACTCGCGAACCACAGTCATCAGAACAGGTTCCGGAACCTCACAAATTTGCTCCCAACGTCTCTCCAGAATATTCTCCAACATGTTCCCATCCGCTGCATTAGGCAAAAGACCCCTCTCACGAGCAATAGGACGCCCCAACAATCTATTATACTCATCACGAGCCCCATTATTAATAAACTGAGGTCCACCATTGCCTCCCTCAGAATCAGATGAAGATGAAGAACGAGGGTTCCTCCTACCAGTCCCACTACCACCAGCACCCTCACTACCACCACCAACAACCCTTTGTCGCTTGGATACCATTGAATTGATGAAAAGAAGTGTTTAGAGTGTTTAAGAATTTTTAGATCTGTAAGTTGTGTATGTATAGGTAGGGTTGTGTAATGGTATGTATATATATAGGAGAATTTATGGTTAGTGGGTGTAAGTTGTGGGCTTGGGTCGTGGGTCACTAATAACAACAACCAACAACTATTTTTTTTTTTCAAAATTTGCTAAAATTTTTTTTGCCTCAACAGCCCGTGCGGCGCTGCCGCGCCAGGAATACCCTTAGGAACGGCGCTGCCGCACCGTAGCTACTGTTGCAACATTTTTTTTTTCAACAACAATCCAAGTGGGTTGCCTCCCAGGAAGCGCTCTTTTCACGTCATTAGCTTGACGTATCTCCATTTCCTTACGTTGTGCAATTTAGAACCGCGGTCTCAACTTCGCGATTCAACTTCTCTCCAAAATATGGCTTTAACCGCTGACCATTGACCTTGAACGACTGATCCGGTAACTTTTCGAAAATCTCCAATGCCCCATGCTGAAAAACTGTTTTGACTGTGAATGGACCTGACCAACGTGACTTCAACTTTCCAGGAAATAACCGAAGTCGAGAGTTGAACAACAACACCAATTGCCCGGGCTCAAACGTCTTAAGAACCAACCGACGATCATGCCACCTTTTCACTTTCTCTTTGTATAGCTTGTTGTTCTCATAATCTTGCAATCGAAACTCGTCCATTTCATTCAACTGAACCATACGTTTTTCACCTGCTGCTGTAAGATCAAAATTCAGCTTCTTCAATGCCCAATAAGCCTTGTGTTCTAACTCAGCTGGAAGATGGCATGCTTTCCCATACACTAGCTGAAATGGTGACATTCCCAAAGGTGTTTTATAGGCTGTCCAATAAGCCCACACCGCTTCTTCAAGCTTAAACGCCCAATCCTTCCTAGAAGGACTAACTACCTTCTCAAGAACCCTTTAATTTCCCGATTAGACACTTCGGCTTGCCCATTGGTTTGAGGATGATAAGCTGTAGCAACTCGATGATTGATGCTGTAGCGTGCCATAGGAGATGTAAACTTTCAATTGTAAAAGTGCGTACCTTCATCACTGATGATCACCCGTGGAGTGGCGAACCGAGTAAAAATATTCTTGTGGAGAAAATTGAGTACCACCTTAGCATCATTCGTTGGAAGTGCTTTTACCTCCACCCACTTAGACACATAATCCACGGTTACAAGAATATACTGATTACCACATAACGGAATGAACGGTCCCATGAAGTCGATTCCCCACACGTCAAAGATCTCTACCTCCAACATGACATTAAGAGGCATCTCGTCCCTACGAGAAATATTACCAACTCGTTGACATCGATCACATCTCAACACAAACTGATGAGTATCCTTGAATAGAGTCGGCCAATAGAAACCCGCTTGAAGAATACGTGTGGCTGTCTTCTCACCCGCATAGTGGCCTCCATAAGCTGTAGCATGAAAATCATTAAGAATAGCCTCGGTCTCACTGTAAGGCACACAACGTCTAATAATCTGATCATCTCCTTGCTTGAACAAAAACGGTTCACCCCAAATATACTGCTTGACATCGTGCAAGAATTTCTTCCTTTGAGCATAAGAGAGCTCAGGTGGAATGATGTTGCTTACTAGATAATTCACAATGTCGGTAAACCATGGTTCATCATCTTGCACTCTGAATAGTTGCTCATCAGGAAAAAACTCATTGATAACCGTGTTGTCCTTAGGTGACTTTCCATGATCTTCCAATCTAGAGAGATGGTCAGCTACCTGATTCTCCGTCCCCTTTCTATCCTTGATTTCCACATCAAATTCTTGCAACAGAAGAACCCAACGAATCAACCTTGGCTTAGCATCTTTCTTTGCAAGGAGGTAGCGAATAGCAGCATGATCCGTGTAAACTGTCACCTTAGTACCAAGCAGATAAGAGCGAAACTTTTCAAACCCATAGACAATAGCAAGTAGCTCCTTCTCAGTGGTGGTGTAATTCAACTGGGCATCATTGAGAGTTTTGCTCGCATAGTAAATAACATGGAACATTTTTTCTTTCCTTTGGCCTAGAATGGCCCCAATTGCATAATCACTAGCATAGCACATCAAAGCAAATGGTTGGCTCCAATCAGGAGCTGTAATAACTGGAGCAGAAATTAGTTTCTTCTTCAAGATCTCGAACGCATGTAAACAAGCCTCATCAAAATTGAATGGTACATCTTTTTCCAAGAGATTGCAAAGCGGCTTAGAAATTTTTGAGAAATCCTTTATGAAGCGCCTGTAGAACCCTGCATGACCAAGAAAGCTACGAATACCCTTGATTGAGATAGGGGCAGGAAGATTCTCAATAGTTTCCACCTTTGCCTTGTCAACTTCCAAACCCTTACTTGAAACCTTGTGTCCCAGAATGACACCTTCTTGTACCATGAAGTGGCACTTTTCCCAATTAAGAGCAAGATTTGTCTCCACACAACGTTTTAAAACCAAACTCAAGTTTTTCAAGCACTCAACGAAAGAATCCCCAAAGACTGAGAAATCGTCCATGAATACTTCCATATTAATTCCAATCATGTAAGAGAAAATGGCCATCATACACCTCTGAAAAGTAGCCGGTGCACCACACAACCCAAATGAAACACGTCTGAATGCAAATGTACCAAATGGACAAGTGAATGTAGTCTTCTCCTGATCCTCGGGTGCTATGCAAATCTGATTGTACCCAGAATACCCATCAAGCAAACAATAGTACTGACGTCCAGCCAATCTGTCAAGCATCTGATCAATGAACGGGACTGGAAAATGATATTTCCGAGTGGCTTTGTTCAACTTTTGATAATCCATGCAAATTCTCCAACCAGCAACTGTTCGCGTCGGAATGAGCTCGTTCTTCTCATTAGTAACCACTGTCATGCCCCCTTTCTTAGGCACACATTGCACCGGACTCACCCAAGAGCTATCAGAAATCGGATTGATAATGCCCGCGTCAATCCATTTAAGAATTTCCTTCTTCACAACGTCTTTCATAACAGGATTCAGTCTCTTTTGATTATCGACTGTAGGTTTAGCTCCCTCTTCCAAAGGAATTTTGTGCATGCAATACGAAGGACTAATATCCTTGATGTCTGTTATAGTCCACCCAATGGCTGATTTGAATTCCCTTAAGATTCTCAATAGTTTTTCCTCTTCGTTGCCTGAAAGCTTAGATGATATAATAACAGGTAAGGTAAAAGAATCACCAAGATAGGCATACCTTAGATGTTCAGGCAATGGCTTAAGTTCCAAGGTAGGTGCTTCCTCAATGGATGGTTTAAGTCTAACATGAGACTTCTTCAATTCTGACAACCCCAATGATTCAAATGGGATCCCAAACTTCTTCCATGGAGATGCATTAAGAAATTGCAAGTGTTCTTTATCCTCTTCGTTCTCAACCTCCGAGTCATTAGAAAGAACTCTTTCCAACACATCAGCTTTTATCAAGTGTTGAGCCGCGGAGTTAACCACCCTGTCGACAATATCAATTTTGAGACACTCTTCATCGTCAGTTGGAAGCTTCATTGCGTTGAAAACATTAAAAGTGACGTTTTGATCGTGCACCCTCATAGTGAGTTTTCCCTTTTGGACATCAATAAGAGTTCGGCCTGTAGCCAAGAATGGTCGTCCCAAGATAATAGGAATCTTCTTGTCTTCCTCGAAGTCAAGAATAACAAAGTCGGCTGGAAAGATAAGCTTGTCGAACTTCACCAAAACATCCTCAACTATCCCTCGAGGATAAGTAACTGAATGGTCCGCAAGTTGTAGAGTCATGGTAGTTAGCTTTGGTTCTGGAAGACCAAGTTGCATGAAAACTGATAAGGGCATGACATTAATACTTGCACCCAAATCACACAAGCATTTGCTGAATGAGAGATCTCCAATAGTACATGGAATGGTAAAGCTTCCAGGGTCCTTCAACTTAGGCGGCAACTTTTGTTGCAAGATGGCACTACATTCCTCCGTCAAGGCAACGGTCTCTAGCTCCTCAAGTTTCAATTTCTTCGAGAGTATGCCCTTCATAAACTTCGCATAGCTCGGCATTTGCTCAAGAGCCTCCGCAAATAGTATGTTAATCTGAAGCTTCTCGAAGACATCCAAGAACTTAGCAAATTGCTTGTCAAACTTTTGCCTTTGAATTCATTTTGGGTATGGAGGAGGTGGAAACACCTTATCTTCTACTTCTTTTTGAGCATTATCATTCTTACAAGTTATAGGAGTCGAGGGAGTAGCATTAGGTAGCAATTTAGGACCAGACTCAACACCAGCATCAAAATCAACCTTTTCTTCCAGAAGTTGCGCGCGCCAGGATTATACTGGGAAACGGCGCTGCCGCGCCGTGCAGTCTGTTCAGATTTTTCATTTTTTTTCCTCGGTTGATTTTTCATTGTTCTGACCTTGTAGAATTCTTCCTGATCGTAATGTTACTGCCTGGACCTGTTCCTTGTGATCCTTCTTGCCTGGATTCATCTCTGTGTCACTCGGAAGCGTTCCTGGTTGACGGTTCAACAATGCATTGGCCAGTTGACCAATTTGATTCTCTAAAGTTTACAATGACACCGCCTGACTCTTGTACATCATTCGAAGCTCTTCCAATTCAGACTTCTCAGACTGATTCAATGAATTCCCTTGAGATGGTTGAAATCCCGGTGGATTGAATGGTTGCCTTGGAGCATAAGGTGGTGGTTGATAGTTCTGATTATATGGCCTTGCATTGAACTGCTGATTTTGGGGTTGCTGAACACCACCCTGATTGTTGCTCCAACTGAAATTAGGATGATTCCGATTGTTGGGATGATAAACATTAGGCACTGGTTGCTGAGCTCTTTGAAAATTACTGACAAATTGTGCAGATTCAGATGAGATAGCACACAGATGCGTGTCATGAGCCCCTGCACACAATTCACACACCATAGCAACCTGGTTAGTCCCATGATTGGAAAGGGAATCTACCTTCATTGTCAACGCCTTGAGTTGAGCAGCAATAGCAGTAGCTGCATCCAAGTCAAGAACTCCAGCCACTTTAGCAGGTGGCAAGCGTTGAGTAGGATTCTGAAACTCATTGGCCTCCATCATTTCAATAAGATTATAGGCATCCTCATAGCTTTTTGCCCATAGCGCACCTCCAGAAGCTGCATCTAACATAGGCCTGGACTGAGCTCCCAACCCGTTATAGAAATTGCTGATTATCATCCAATCCGGCATCCCATGATGAGGACAACGTGCCAATATCTCCTTGTACCTTTCCCAAGCTTCCCCCAAAGATTCCTGAGGTTGCTGAGCGAACTGAGAAATAGAATTCCGATAAGCTGCTATCTTCGTCATGGAGAAATACTTCGTCAAGAACTTTTGAGCATAGTCTGCCCATGTTTTAATAGAGCCTGATGGCATAGAATGTAACCAACTCTTGGCTTTATCCCTAAGAGAGAAGGGAAATAGTCTCAATCTGATTGCGTCATCTGTAACTCCGTTGAATTTGAAAGTGTCACGGATCTCAAGGAAGTCCCTAATATGAGCATTGGGATCTTCAGCAGGACTACCCCCAAACTGTACTGTATTCTGAATCATCTGAATGATGTTTGGCTTAAGCTTGAAATTATTAGCCCCAATAGCTGGGCGAAAAATACTGGTATGAATATCCTCCACTTTTGGCTGAGAGAATTCACTCAAAGCCTTCGCTGGTTGTGCTTGATCTGCCATTTCTTCTATTGATTCAAGATCGTCTTCTAACCCGATGTTCTCAAAATCAAGTTTTCTTCTTGCTAGTTCTTCTCTACGTGCTTGAGCTCGTGTACGCATACACTCTCAAAAAGTACCTGAAATTCACCAACAAGAAGTTTGGTGAGAAACGTCCTAGTCACCGAACTTTAATGACCACTGATGGCAAATACTGAAACTAAACAAATAAAACCGCGTCCCCGGCAGCGGCGCCAAAAACTTGTTACGACCAAACTCAACACGCAAGTGCACGTGATCTCAAGTAATATAGATAGCAAATAAGATTCGTTCCTACAGGGACTCGTTGTATTGTATAGTTAATTCACTCACCGATGTATGATTATTATTCAATGCTACGACAAATTAACAATTGGATTTTTGTTTATCACTACACTTACTCTAAGATTTATAACTAATTATCAACTATTTGAACTAAGAATTATGTCGAATTACTTATGCGAAATAAAACATGGGATTTTAACTTCATTAAACAATCCATCTATAGTCTCCACTTCTCTAGCCTTTTCATGTGATTTGTTAATACCTGATCGAATACACAAAACTGATATAAGCCAACCTTCGTTGCACAAATAACATCCTAAATAACATCCACAATAAAGATAGAAATCACTTAGTCTCCCAGTTATGCCTAATTTCCATATGTCTATAAAGATTGAAACATAATGGTTGAAGTACAAGCATTCAATAGATCACATAGTTGTCATAAAACGGTTAGAGTTACGACACTAATTATGAATGATATTCTCACGCATAAACCTATGCTAGCATGGCAAGTTCTAAACTCCTATATCCACTTTCGCTTCAATAAGAATTAACACACGATTACAGGAGTTAGCTACTCTCCTATAACGAATTAAAGCAACCATGATAGGATATCACATCAATCACACTATAGGCATCGAGGAGATTCAACAAATAAACTTCATGAATAAATCTGCTAAAACCCCATGACAACGAATTAGTTCATAATCAAACTAATCGTCACCATGGGTTCCAATGTAAACATGATAGAAGAAAACGAATAATGATTAAAATAAATATCAAAGGTTCTAAAGAATACACCCAAACCAAGCATCCACAAACTAGGAAGAATACAAGAATAAATTGAAAACTATCTTCTTCCTCGCTTCTTCGTGCTTTAAAACTCCGTAAATAAATTATGTGGTCAGACCTCCCTATTCTAGGGTTTTTCTTCCTTTATATAGGCCTCCAGGTGCAAGTAGTTCGAAAGGAATTCTAATTTTTTACTTTATCTCGAAAAATCAGCAAATCAGGAATTTCCCGTCAGAATAGCCGGCGCTGCCGCGCCACTCCTAGGTGTGAACCCGGCGCTGCCGCGCCTCCTCGATACTCCCAGTGCTGCCGCGCCATAATCAAGCTCAAACACGGCGCTGCCGCGCCGTGCCTTCTGTTCAGCAACTGGATTTTTTCCCATTTTCTTCATTACAACTCTGATTTGCGCTCCGATTACTCCGCTGCATTCCTTTAACACCTGTAATTGACATTCCTGCACAATACCCTTAAAAGAGATCAAATATACCACAACTCGAGTACAAACATTCGTTTTAAGCCTAATGGAAACGTTTTAAGTGAATAAAATACCCACTCATCATGTACCAATTTGCTAGCATTTTTGGACTAACCTGTGATGGGTTATTGGATCCGATATGCATTCGGTTGTGGGCTTGGATGTTATACCAAGATATGGTAGCACAATTTTATTTGTTAATATGGTCTTAAATTGTCTTCATTTAGTGCTTGCAGACTTTAGGATAAAGTCCTCTAAATATGGTTTAACTTTGAATGTATCCTGGAGAACATATAAACATGTACACATCGTAAAAAACTTTTAACTAATTAAAATTCAAGATCAATGGTTGTAATAGAAAATACGGAAATTTAATATTATCTCAACAGAAATAGACAAACATTGCAGAATACCTGAACATCAAGCCTATTACTCCCATTAGGAGCTTCAAATTCATTGCATGTGACTTTAAACTTTTTCCCGCGAACTTTCTTCACAATGACTTTGTACATGGCACATACACTTCGTTTACCTCCGCATTTTTTTGGAATAGTTTCAATAGTTGTAATTGTGGCTTGCCCTGAGTCTGATTGTGGAGCTTTAGATGCGTGTGCGGACTGTGAGACTTGAGGTTCTATTGCTTCGACCTCTATCTCCAGATGCTCCTAGGCTCAGAGCTCAATTCAACTTTTTTCCCTTCAGATTTCTTATGCTTCTTAGGTGCCATTTCTCTCGTATTTTTTTAATCTGCAAAGTTGAAGAAACATATATGCTAAAAATAAATTAAGGACAACAACAACAACAAAAATATGTTAAAAGGAAAACAATGAACAAATTAGAGAACAAATTATGAGAACAAGGCTTACAGAATCTATATTCGGAATAGGGCTCACAGAAATCATAAGAACAAAGAAGAAATTATAACAACTAATATGAAAAATGGTTGTAATATTGTCCTACATAAAATAGGTCTCACGGAAACTATAAATAAAGAACAAAATCACACAAATCAAGAACAATAAAGGAAAAAAATTTATAAGAAATTTTGTCATAAAGAAACAGTAGTACCGAGAAAAACAAACACTAGTTTAAAACAAACAATAGTACAAACAAGAACAAACACTAGTTTATACCTTTTTCACCTAAATCCCCTTAATATTCTATCTTATATTGCTAACACTAGCTTCATCATCATTACTAGGATCAAATTAAGGGATCGTAGAGCAGAATGGGGGGTGCTGTAAGATGGCGTGTCCTAGGTCGTCATCATAGTACACATCATGATAGTCTCTTGTCATCGATGTTAGCACAACAGACCAGGTTGGGTCAACAGGGTCTGCAACATAAAAAACCTGTTTCACTTGGTCAACAGACATGTATTTGCATTTCTTGTGACCCTGTCGACTAAAGTCGACAAGTGTGAAATAAAGTTCATCAATATTGATACCCCTGTCATTTGCTTCCTATTTACACAAAAACAGAGGGGCCTTGAAAGCATGGTAATCTAACTCCCATATTTCTTCGATTATCCCATAAAATTTCATATCACTCTCCACAGGATTTAAATCCTTAGCACTAGCGACTTGGACTGTCCTAGCAACTAATGACACCCCATTATTCTGAACAACCCTTGCATTATCTCGCTCCTTTGTGTAGTATCGAACCCCATCAACTAGATAACTTTCAAATCTCAAGACAGAAAATGATGGCTTTCCTGCCAACTATCTAATCGTTTCGGAAACATCTTCACGATTCTCCATCATTTCAATACTTACCTACACACATAATCGTAACGCATCAAAAGATAATTCTACTTAACAACTTAAAAAATGTACAAAACAATAAAAAATGGAGAAGAATATAAACTAACTTTTTTTCAAAGCAATCAGCAAAGTGTCGATTGTGCTCTCCCAATAGCCACTGAACAGTCTTCTTTTTTCCTCGATAAATCCCTTCCAGATACTCCTTATGCATCCTGGGAGTAAGTACATTACATAAGACTAATTACAAATGCAAAATACCACAGCAGGCTTAAAGATACTTTTGTATTTGACTTACACAACATAAGGTTCCACTTCAGGATTATTAAGAAGAACATGGAGATGCACCTCATCTCGTTCTTTTTCCTCCACTGCCTTCATTTTGGCAACAAATAATGGACCGGAAAGCCTTTCTTCATCCTTTTGAAGACCAGGTGTTGTGCCAATATCACTACTAAATTCCGAAGAAAATTATATTGATTCTTCATTGAGATAACTTTCTGCGATACAACCTTCTGGATAAAAACGATTTCGTACATAACTTTTTAAAACTTTATTGAACCGTTCAAATGGATACATCCATCTATAAAAAAACCGGTCCACATAAATGCAATTCTCTAACCAAGTGGATCGTGAGATGAATCATGATATCGAAAAATGATGATGGAAATATTTTTTCCAACTCACATAAGGTCAAAATCACATCTGATTGTAGTTTATTCAGTTTTGACGAATCTACAACTTTGTTGCACAGAGAGTTGAAGAAGAAACACAATCATATTATACTAACCCTCACATTTTTCGGTAGAACAGGACGAATGGAAACATGCAGTAACTGTTGGAGGAGGACATGACAGTCATGTGACTTCAGCCAATAAAACTTCATATCGATCATTGATACACAATTTTTAATGTTTGACGCATGTCCATATGGAAGTTTCATATTGGACAATGTTGACAACATTTTTCTTTTTTCTGCCATGGACAAATTAAAAGCAGCAGGGAGTAAGTAGGTTTTCTTATCTCCTACTTTAGGAGCAAAATCAACCCTTACACCCATGTCAACCATATCAAGACGAGAGGCGATACTATCTTTGGTCTTATACTTTATATTAAGTAAAGTCCCAATCAAATTATCGCACACATTCTTATCAATATACATGACATCAAGGCAGTGACGTACGTAGTGATACTTCCAATATTCCAACTCAAAAAAAAATTGATTTCTCCTTCCATGCAAATTCCACATTCTTTGACTTCCCCCCTTCCCCAAACTAAACTTTATTTCTTCTTGTTGCGCCAACACTTCTTCTCCACTAAGCGGTGCAACCGCGCGCCCAAACTCTTGCTCTCCATTAAAAGCTACCATTTGCCTTTTATAAGGATGATATTCATGTAAATACCGATGATGTCCTTGGTAACAAATTTTCCTACTATGACTTAAATACTTAGCTACGGTATCATCACCATAAATTGGACAGCCCTTATATCCCTTGTTGATGCAGCTTGACAAATTACCATAAGCCGGGAAGTCATTTATTGTCCACATCAAAACAGCCCTCAAAGTAAAGTAAGACTTAGTGTGCGCATCATATACATCAGGTTCGCCTTCTTCCCAGAATTTATTTGTATCATCAATAAGTGGTTGTAGATAAACGTCAACATTATTACCAGGCTCATGCGGGCCGGAAATTAATGTTGTTAACATCATAAACTTCCTTTTCATGCTTAACCATGGAGGAAGATTATATGTTACTAATACAACCGGCCAACAACTGTACCTATTGCTTAAGCCATTACTGTTCGGGTTAATGCCATCGGACGATAAAGCTAAACGGATATTTCTTGGTTCACTACCAAACTCAGGCCACCTATAATCTACATTTTTCCAAGAAGGCGAATCAGCTAGATGATGCATGTGCCCATCTTTACTTTGATTATGTGCATGCCAAGTCATTAACTCAGCGGTTGAAGCATATTTAAACATTCTTTTAAATCCGGGGATTATGGGAAAATACCACATGACCTTAGCTGGTATATTAACTCTATATTTACCATCCTTCCAAAGCTTCCAACGGGACAGACGACATTTGGGACACTCTGAAGCCTGCTCATTTATACCTATGTATAACACGCAATCATTCGGACACACATGAAATTTGATATAATCAAGTCCTAAATCAGCTAAGGTTTTTTTCGCTTCATATGAACTCGGTGGCAATAAATGATCTTTAGGAAGAAAGGAGCCAATATTTTGAAGTAAATCAGTGAATGCACTATCACTAATACCAAACCTAGATTTCCAACTGTGTAATTTTAAGACCGACTCTAGCTTATTGCATTCACTTTCCTCAAACAGAGGTTGTTCTGCATCATCAACAAACCTCTTAAAGTCGTTTGTATCAACATCATAATCACCCTTATTGTAGGCTGCTTCACACACATTCACTATTTTTGAAGCGGGTGTTGACTTCGGAACAAAAGAACTACTACCAACAAAAGATTTATTACTCCTAGAAGACTCTTCTCCATGCCAAATCCACTCAATATAGCCCAAACTAAAATCGCCTTCATACAGATGACCTCTAATTATTTTTACCGAAAACTTTTTAAAATTAGCACAACGTGCACATGGGCAAGGAATTTTCTTAGGGTTTTCTGCATTTTCCTCAGCAAAGATAAAGAATTTTTCAACACCAACTTCATACTCTAAAAAATCCCTATCGGCTTTGATACATGACTCATCCATTTCAACCCACCTGATATGTTACTAAAATGTTCAATAACCACTAGTGATTAAATACTATGCAGTATGACCTATAACTTATCTAATATCTTCTTCCTATAAACTATAACCAAAAACATACACGCATGCATTTATATGTTAATTTGTTACCACATTATACGTACACACTTAATATCAGAAATATAGAGTCTAATTTGCCAATTAATATACAAATGTACACAAAAACAAACATGAGGCACAAACAATAAATTATTATAAACACAATCAAAATTTCTCGAAAAATTAAATAAGTAACCGATAAAATGCATATAAATCGAAAATAGACAAAGCATCATACAATTCAATTAGGCTACAACACATTTATACATGCCCTGTCAATTTATAATCCAACACATGCAAAAGATATACATCCAACAGTTACCAATTATTACATAAAAATACATAAACATGCTTACAACAAAGAAAAATACATAAAATGCTTATAATCGAGCATTGGTAAATACTAAATGATTAAAAACAAAACCCACAATTTTAAAAATTAGGGTTTTGATTTTTAACAACCCCCAATTGATTTTTAACTAAATGCATGCTTTGAAATGATTAACATACATACAACTGCAGCTTAAACACTTACCAATTCGAGCTTTTGAGCTTCAAACAAATCTATTGAGCTTTGGAGCTTCTTCGAACTGAGCTTCGACCTGACCTTCGATTGAGAGTGGAGAGAGAGAGTCCGGAGAGAGGAGAGACAGCAGGTGAGAGTGGAGACAGAGGTGATAGTCGAAAGAGAGAGGTGAGAGTGGAGAGAGAGGTGAGTCGAGAGAGAGAGAGAGGTGAGGTGAGAGTCGAGAGAGATAGAGAATTTAGTTCTTTTAGGTTTATTTAGTTTTGATTTAAATTTTTTAAACCATATTAGAAAAATGAGGGGGGGAATACAAAAAATTTGGCTAAGGGGAAAACGAATTGGCTAAGCGGGCAAATAAAACATTAAAGGGGGGAAATAAAACTAAGGGGGAAAATATTTGAGAGGAGCGCGTGCGTTCATTTATTTAAGAAGAGGTTTAGACATCGGTTGGTAAATAAAGTGATGTTTGAATGTTTAAAAGACATCGGTTTTAAAATGATGGATGTTAATTTGATTTTTTTACATCGGTGCTAATGCAACCGATGTTAAAACTGTGATTTTTATTGTAATAACCCAAATTTTGTATTTGAGAATTTTGTTATTTTATGAATGAATAGTACTTTGCATGGATGAATAGTGATTTTGGGAATTAAGAAAATTTTCATGTTACCATATGTACGAGACAGGAAATGGATATTGTAAAGTTATACGAGTAATCTACGAAGCGAATAAGTGTATGTAAACGCGATCGGAATTCAGAAAATCCAAACTTTATTTTTATGGAAAATTTGACCGAGTAGTGAAGAGCATACCAATGCGATCAAGACAAGTGAATTATTATATTAAGGATTCAAGTGTTATATTTTATTAAATATAATTTGAGGATTTAGAACGAAAACCTTCGAGTTGGAATAACGAGCGTTCTAGGAATCGCTAGAACTTTATAACGAGATTAAGCGATAAAGCGAACGCGAAACGAATTATGGAATGAGATTAGAAACCATGCATGATCATCTAGGGTTACATATTAAGTGAATTTGGTGGAAAAAAATCAAGAAAAGAAAAGAAAAAGAATTGATAAGGTGTGTGAACAAGAGCTTACCAACAATGCTACATGTCATCATATTTCTAACACACCACACAAGCTTTACAAGTGTAACAAGGGGGATTAGTAGCTTGTAAGCATCATTTGTATATCATAAAATATCACATAATCACACACTAACTAGTCAAGCAAGAGAGCAAGAGAGAAAAAGATCAAAAACATCACCACCACCCCATTTATAAACATTCGGCCCTCACCCATAATTCCATTTTCAAAACCCTAGCTCCCAAGCTTCAAAAATTGTGATCTATGGCTTAAAATAAAGCTACTAAGGAGACTAAGGTATGGTTAAAGTTTGAGCTTCAACCTTGCATCCTATCTATGTCAAAAATCCATCCAAAGATGAGAATGAACAGTGATGAATAGTAACTCACCATGGTTTTCTTGTTTTGTTTTTAAGGTTTAAGCTATATAAGGACTATCTAAAGCTTGTTAAGTGATTATAAACACTTGATATTGTTGTTAGAGCTTCCAAGAAGGTAAAACCCTAAACCAACTTTGAGTTTTATATGAGTTTTGAAGTGGTTTTGATGTTCATGTAAAGATAAGTTCATATTAAGTGGTTTTATGATTGTTTGGACTTGTAAAATATGTAAAAATGATGGGTGTTGGATTTGAGCTTCACCACTGATCTTAGAGGCTTGTAATAGATGTTGGTTGATGTTGAGGATGTATGGTATGCCTTGGTGATTGATTTGGAGTGTTCGTAAAATGGAAATGCTCGATTTATAGCCGTCGTAATGATGAAATTTTATTATCTCTTAAAAACAGTTAACCCCGAAGCCATGGAATTGTTTCTGGACTTACCACTGCATATGGTTGTGTAAGTATGGTTTTCTAGTTTATTTTGCCGCAAGAATCGTGTTAAAAGAGTTTACGGTTTAAAAGTTATGCTAGTTCTAGTGAAAGTGGTTCAAGAGATTTCATTGCAGAAATGCAACCACTTTGATGCTATGTTCGAGACCTTAAAACGAGGTTAGGAAAAATGAAACTTGGTGATAAAATGCTAAGGATAGTTATCAAGGTTTGTACGAAGGTTTCGCATTAAAATTGTTATTTTTCGATTTTATAAAAATGCGTAAGCCGAGGTTGCGCAAGTGAAAATTCCTAAGAACCTGACTTTGAAATCAATCTTATAAGTGTTTATGTATAAGTTGAATTCGAGGATCGGTTTCAAACCAAACTTATGACTTAAGTGTTTGATGATTAATATGGACTTAGTACGAGTCTAGAATGAGCCAATAGTACTTTGGTTGTGAATCGCTTAAGTATACGAGTATTGAGTTATAAATGGGTCGTCTAAGGGATTAATCGTGTGTTCTTGATTTTTTTTAGATTATCGGACATTATCGCGAGCCCCTATTATGACCAGTGCATCAGGCAAGTTTTCTATATCTATACTTTTGAAATACTGTTGTATAATACTGCTTTTGCCATATATGCTAGTTTTTACGTGTTGCGATAATTGTTATATCGTGTTGAAATTGAGTTTGACTTTTGGTTTATATACTAGCTTTTGAGATAAGTAGTTATAAACCGGTATACCTTGTAGAGCATAGTTGTTGTTTTCGAATATAGACCGGGAGTCGGTATTTTGAGATTTGTCAGGGAAACCTGAAGGATTCCAGGGACAAGATTATTATTTATTTAGAGAAATGTTTTGAGTAAACATTATTTATATTTCCAGAAAGTATTCAATACTTGGAAATTATTTGAGAAATATTATTTGAATATTTCTTTTATTTTCAGAGGATTATTTTAAATCATTATTTTATTTTTGAGAATTATTTAATAAATATTATTTGAATATTTATTAAATCTCTTTAAATGATTTTAAAATTATTTTATTTTATTTAAAACTCATTTAAGGTCCTTAAAAATTATTTTGAATTTCCTCTTACCTTCAAAAATATTTTCAAGATTTTGGGGATTCCCAATTATTTATTACTGATGATTATCTGCACACTTGAGCCATCTAAACGCTTTCAAATCTATCGAGACTGGGAATCCAGAGTTTCGGAAGTCATTATTGCTTTCCCTTGTTGACACCTGAGGGTGCATTCTGAGATTTTAACCCTACTATAAGGGATTCCAATTTCATTCAAAGAGTATGAGATTACATCTTGATTTCTTGAGGACTATTCGTCGCTCAAACTGAGATTCCGGCTAAAGGCCAATGAGAAATTATCGGTTAGCTTCCAATTGATTCTGGGAGTAACCAAAGGATCCGAGTAAGATCGAGGAACTTGAATTTGTTTCAGTTCCAAGGCTAGTAGATTCATTTAGAGACTAGAACTGGGAAAACGGAGTTTGAGACGAAGGTAGCGCGTCGTTCATCCACGGCCCTGATGAGGTCGGGGCAGACTGAGAAACCAGGATTGTCCTCTACATGTAGAATTTTGATCACGAGAGCCCCATGCATATCGACTGATCATCGAGCTGGGGTGCGCCTGAGAAATTCCCGCAACAAGTTCAAGTTAATTCTCTTACCTATGAAGCATTAGTCATTCTATCCGGTAGTATCTGAAACTGCTGATTTTGTTTCCTAGAGGGGAGTCTTTGCATCCAAATTCTATCCAGTCCATATAAGGGGGAATATCCGAGTTTTCAATTAAGGATGCATGTTTTATAAATTGCTTCGATGGAGATGAGTTTCATATATCTTTCATATGTGATAGTATTTGATAATTGAAGTACTGAAATAGTACTGTTTTCGAATATTTTCCAAAAAGAGATAAATTACATTTGTTGAGTTATTGAGATAATAAGAGTTATTTATTTTCTGGTAAAGGAAATGGTTTCAGAAATGAGATATTTTGACTATAATTGTCTGGTATAAGTTCATACTAAGACTTTCATTCATAGGCGGATTATGCCATACTTTATTTATCTTGCTGAGCTTTCGCTCACTCTTGCTATTGTTTTATATATTATATAGCAGATAAGAGGGATGCCAAGGATCAGGCACACAGCCCGCAAGTGAGTGGGAAACGCAAGGCGTTTCCTTGAGCAGTTCATGGTAGCAATCCCAGAGGTAGTAATGGCTAGTTGGATCAGTCTGCAACTTTTTTTGTCCGATTTATTAAGTATATTACCAGAACCAGACGATTTAGCCGTTGATGTGCCTTCACTTAGAGGTTACGTCAGAAGCAGTATTCAGTAAACATTTGGGTTTTTAATAAGTTACATTTTGAGGATTTTATTGTAAGTGTGTCATTTCTGAGACTCTAACCCGTGTGAGCATGTTCATATTGTGGGGTCATGAGCAGGTGGATTATATATTGTGAGAAATATAGGTACAACAAGGAGTAAATGGATCGTGACTACCCTTGATCCCTGACCCCGGATCTGGGGGTGTCTCAGAGATGGTATTAGAGCAAGGGTTACAGTTATCAGAAAAGATAGTAGATCGAGTTTAATAATACCCGTAAGAATAATAATACCTTGAGCTCAAATCGAGTTCGTAGTCGGGTTGTTGGGTATAGCCCTGACTGTTTAAGATTTAGCCCGCGAGGGAACTACCTCTTGGAAAGCCTTCTCTTTCTTTAGAACTAATGGTTAGTAACACATTTTCGTTTGGTTTATAGATGGCTGAGATACCGGATATACCAGACCCTGAGGCCTTCGAGCAGGCATATGATGATAAGTTCCTTGAGATGGAGGCAGACCCGATAGAGGAGGATCTCGAGGAGGACCCCATTGAGGAGGGATGGACTGATATACGTATGTACCCATTACCCACTATGAGGGCCTCTACACCCCCTATGCCCCCGTTGAGTCCGCTACCCTCGGATATTGATGATTATGAGGACTCTACCCCTGATGCCGAGGCGGCTGGTGAGGACTCTGCAGGTGATCCAGATACACCACCCACACCCACAGCTAGAGCCAGTGGTCTTAGTTGTTGTCCACAACTGGATTGTGGACCATCTGACCGCTGATCTTGCTGTGGCAGAGGCTAGAGTATGTGAGCTGAGGATGCAGCTATCAACAGAGAAAGATGTTAAGTATGTGACCTACCATGGGACTAGCCGTATGACTCCTCATGCTGTTAGGAGGGCGATGACCAGTATTGAGATGCATAGTAGTGTGCAGTAAGGAGGTTGCCAGTGGAAGGCAACGGGTTAGTTTCCAGGTCAGAGGAAGGGTAGATATTTGCAGATGCTATGCGGAGGGTCCTGGAGCTGACTCGTTCCGCAGACAGTCCGTGATGGGTGATCGAAACATGGTCTGCTAGGTTCAGATGGCCTTAGTAGTGCCGATTTTGTGGAGCGACTAACTTTGACAGTAGCGTTCCTTCTAAGACTAGTGGATAGGTAGACTGACTTTTGGTAGTACTGACTATTCGGATGTATATGTATCAGGATGATGTGGCATGTTCCAGTTTGAAACTTTTGTTTTCCCCTTCTGTGGGGCGTATATATTTGTTTCCTTTCCAATTGTTAAAATTCCAGTTTTGTTCCCATTATCCTATTATTTCAACTATTAAATATTCTATCTGCTTCGATATACATAGAACTGTGAATTCTCCATTTTTGCGAAAAAATTCGGGAAAAAAAAAATTCGCCCGACCGTTTTGAAAAAAAAAATTCGTGAAGGGATTCGAATTTCATAAATACTTCCTCAGGTTTCGAAATTGATTCCCAAATGTTACCAGTGGGTAACCAAGTTGATCAAATTTCCCTGATTCTGAAAATCTAACCAATCCTGATAAACCTTGTCTTTCTGATTATCAGAAATTGCCAGCAAGAAGGATGGGAACGAGAGCTGACCCCGCCAATTCATAGGGGCAGGGCAGTCACCACGAAGAAGGTGGCCAACAGAACTTTAATAGTGATGAGGGTGATCGGGATTATAATGAGGAGGAAGACTTAGGTTCTGAGGAACAGACAAATATGGAACTTAACGAGGAAGAGTTTGAGGAAGAGGAGGCTCAGAACAATGACCAAAGAGGGGAAAAGCCAGAGGGGAACCCCATGAATCAGTTTATGCACCTACTAAGACAGAATCTGAACCAACGCCCCAATCCTCAGCGATGTGATAATACGAGCGCTAATGCTTTCAGAGCCTTTAAGTCACTAAAACCCCCTGAGTTTCACGGGGCTGCTGACCTAGTGGAAGCCAGAGCTTGGCTTAAGGAGATGGAGAAATCAATTGAAATATTGAATACTGCGAAAAACCAGAAAACAATGTTCGCTGCTTACCTCCTGAAGGGAGAGGAAAATTACTGGTGGGAGTGTAAGAAAAACCAAGAGGGACATGGCGTTGTGACATGGGAGAGATTCAGGCAGTTATTTTTGGAAAAATATTTTCCAAGTTTTATGGAGACTCAGATGGAGTTGAAGTTTCTAGAGCTTAAGCAAGGGAACATGACAGTGGCAGAATATGAGACTAAGTTTTCAGAGTTATCAAGGTTTGTCCTGGAGTTTGTGGACACAGATCTTAAGAGAGCCCGTAGTTTCAGCAAGGGCTAAGACAATTGATACAGAACCACGTGGCGGTATTTGAGTTAACTGATTATGCAGCGTTATTGCAGAAGGCAACAATCATGGAAGCTGGTAGCGATACGAGCCATAAAGAGAGAGATGGAAGAAAGAGGAAACGGGATAGCTAGAGAGGAAATTCCGCAAGTGGGAGTGTTCCAAATAAGTTTAACCGAGGGGCAGTATTTGAGCCCAACCGGAGTACTGGAGTTAAGAAAGCTGAAAGTTGGAGCGTGGACCAATGCGGCCGGCAGGCTGGGGCATCTTATTACAATCAATATAGACCCCCACTGCCAGAGTCTAGGAAATGTGGAAAGAAACATCTGGGCGCTTGTAAGCTGTTAGCGGTAAAGTGTTTTAAGTGTGGCAGAGAGGGGCACTATGCCACAAGTTGCCCTACGAACAATTTAAAGTGTTTCCAGTATGGGAAAGAAGGACACATGAAGAAAGATTGCCCAACTGTAGGCCCAACTGCGTCGAGAGCTAGTGGAACTTCTTTCAATCGACCACCCACTGCTAGGACCTTCAACATGACTGTACAAGATGCTGTGCGAGACACGGATGTGATAGCTGGTACCCTCCTACACAACTCAGTTAGTGCTAATGTTTTATTTGATTCTGGAGCTACTAAGTCATTTATATCCCAAGAGTTTGCTTGTCGATTAGATCTCAAGGCTCAACCCTTAGAAAATCAATTGCAAGTAGAAATAGCCAATCGGGAGGTTTTTCCCGTAAGGTTGATACATCCAGGTTGTGACCTAGAGATAGGAGGTCGACATTTTTCGATTGACCTGATTCCTTTTAAGTTGGGAGAATTTGATGTTATAATAGGAATGGATTGGTTAACGTCTAATGGAGCCCATATTGATTGTAAAGGAAAAAGGGTAACCTTTGAGGTACTAGGAGAGAAGAAAATAATATTTAAAGGGCAGCGACAGATTCAGAAATTCATGAATAATATTTAGCTTATGTGGTTGATACCAAGAAGGAAACACCTGGGATACAGGAAATCCCAGTGGTTAATGAATTTGAGGATGTATTTCCAGAAGAGTTGCCTGGATTACCACCGCACCGAGAAATATATTTTGCCATTGAGTTAGCCCCAGGCACAGCCCCAGTTTTGAAGGCACCCTAAGATTAGCCCCAGTGGAAATGAAAGAGTTGGCGACGCAGTTGCAAGAATTGCTAAATAAGGGTATGATAAGACCCAGTGTGTCATCGTGGGGAGCCCCGGTGTTGTTTGTAAGAAAGAAAGATGGTAGTATGAGATTGTGTATCGACTACCGAGAGTTGAACAAGCTTACCATTAAAAATAGATATCCATTACCTAGGATAGATGATTTGTTTGACCAGCTGAAAGATGTTATGTGTTTTTTAAAGATTGATTTGAGAACTGGATATCACCGGTTAAAGATTAAACCCGAGGATATACCTTAAACAGCGTTTTGTACTAGGTATGGACATTATGAGTTTTTACTGATGTCGTTTGGATTGATAGATGCACCCGCAACTTTTATGGATTTGATGAATCGAGTATTCAAGCAGTACTTAGACAAATTTGTTATTGTATTTATTGATGACATCTTGGTCTATTCAAAGACGGAAGAAGAGCATGCTGAGCATTTAAGGATTGTTCTGGAAACATTACGGAAGGAAAGGTTGTATGCCAAATTCTTAAAGTGTGAATTCTGGCTTAAGGAAGTTCAATTTCTAGGACATGTGGTTAGTAGCCAGGGAGTTTTAGTGGATCCCGCTAAAATGGAAGCTATTTCAAATTGGGAGAGACCAACTACACCAACAGAGGTGAGAAGTTTTATAGTCTTAGCCGGTTATTATAGAAGATTCGTGCAGGATTTTACTAAGATAGTATCACCTAAGTGCGAGGAAAGTTTCCAGGAACTGAAAAAGAAATTAGTGTCAGCTCCAGTGTTGGCATTACCAGATGATAAAGGAAACTTTGTAATTTATAGTGAAGCTTCTCATAAAGGATTAGGTTGTGTACTTATGCAGCACGGTAGGGTAATAGCGTATGCATCCAGACAATTAAAAGATTACGAGACGAGATACCCCACCCATGATCTAGAATTAGCTGCGATGGTGTTCGCCTTAAAGATTTGGAGGCATTATTTATATGGAGAGAAGTGCGAGATCTATACGGATCATAAGAGTCTAAAGTACATATTCACTCAGAAAGAGTTAAACATAAGACAGAGGAGGTGGCTAGAGTTGATAAAAGATTATGACTGTGAGATACACTACCACCCAGGGAAGGCCAATGTGGTGGCCGATGCCCTTAGTCGTAAAGAAAGACTTAAGACGATAACCACGTCAGATGAGCTAATCAAGGATTTTGAGAAGATGGAGATTGAGGTGAAGATGTTAGGAAAAGGTCAAGAAGGCCTAATAGAAATTTGTGTCCAACCGCCGTTGTTGGAAAAGATTAAGTCATGTCAAGAGAAGAAAATGGAAGATGAAAAGAATTCCTCTAAAGAGATAATGACAGGAGAGGTGATAAAATGTGAACGAGATGAAAACGGAATTATGAGGTACGCATCAAGAATATGGATTCCAAACGTTCGGGAGTTAAAGGATGAGATTTTATTCGAGGCTCATAGTTCGAGATATTCCATTCACCCAGGCGGCACCAAAATGTACAGAGACCTGAGAGAATACTATTGGTGGGCTAACATGAAAAAGGATGTCGCTGAGTGGGTAAGTAAATGTCTAACGTGCAAAAGAGTTAAAGCAGAGCACCAGAGACCCAGTGGATTATTACAACTTTAGAAATTCCCGAGTGGAAGTGGGAACATATTGCGATGGATTTTGTGGTAGGATTACCAAAGACAAGAGGAAACCATGATGCAATATGAGTAATCATCGACTGGATGGACTAAATCAGCACACTTTCTCCCGATTAGCGAGAGATACACTGTCGATAGATTAACAGATATTTACATCAAGGAGATTGTGGTGCGACATGGAGTCCCCATGACTATTGTATCTGATAGAGACCAAAGATTTAGCTTTAGATTTTGGAGGAGCTTTCAGGATTGTGTGGGAACCAAGTTGAGCATGAGTACGGCTTATCACCCACAGACAGATGGCCAAAGCGAGAGAACCATTCAGACTTTAGAAGACATGTTAAGAGTCTGTGCAATAGACTTTAAAGAAAGTTGGGATGACCACTTACCATTGGTTGAGTTGCTTATAACAATAGTTACCATGCAAGTATAGGGATGCCCCCTTACGAGGCCCTGTATGGAAGAAGATGACGCTCTCCCCTGTGCTGGAAAGAAGTTGGCGAAAGAAAGATATTGGGGCCAGAATTAGTCCAACAGACCAGAGAGGCAATAGAGATTATTCAGAAATGGCTAGAGGCAGCCCAGGACATGCAAAGAAAGTTTGCAAATCAGACCTGCAAGGATAGAGAATATGAAGTCGGAGACTTCGCAATGTTGAAAGTATCCCCGTGTGAAAGGCATATGACACAGCCTATTTGTAGTTCGAGGACTCAACTCAACTTAAGCTTAGATTGTAATAAGTAAATAACTTTAACTGTCACAGGAATCTCAGGAGGTACTATCTGTCAGAAGAAAAACCCTAAAGTCAATCTATAGTTTTGATGTTTTACACTGGAAGAAGCTCAGATTGCTGATCAAGCCTTAGTATAGCATCAAAGGAGTGGATTTATTTCTAAGACAGAGATTTCTAGAGTGACAGGTTCAGACAGAATACAGTGGAGTACAAGAAGGGGAAAGAAATGAGAAGAAAAATGAATCACATTTTTAATGTGAAAATTAAAGGACAGTCATTGAAGTCAGTCGTTCATGAACCAGACCGTGCATGGAACGTCAACAAAATATTTAGTGGTATTCCTTTATTACTTTCAGTGATTCAGAAAAGAATTAAGACAATCCAAGGATATATAATTATTCTTCTTTAATTAATTTAAATCAAGTAGTCAATTTAATTAATAAATTAATTCATCAAGAATTAATTCATTAATTAAATTAATTATTAAATTAATTAAATCTGAATAATTATTATTTAAGTAAGGTTAAATTAAAATGATTATTTATTAATCAGTTTAATTTAAAACTGAAAAAATGAACTAGCAAGACAATCTGAGATTGTCTTGCCGATTGTCTTGAAGGAGTAAATCAGTATAGCAAGACAATCTGTGATTGTCTTGCCGATTGTCTTGGTGATGATTAATTCTGAACAGCTTTAAAAAAGAAGAATAAAAATCTGATTTGATTGTCTTGACGATTGTCTTGACAATTCAAATCAGATTGTCTTGATAATGATCAAACAGAAAAAGCTTCAGACAGAATGATAATTATTGATAAAGCAAGACAAAGATCTCATAATTTGGTTGTCTTGCCGATTGTCTTGGAAGAACCTGATTGTCTTGCCGATTGTATTGCCTATTGTCTTGGCAGTACAAAATTGATTGTCTTGGAAGAATAGATTGTATTGCCTATTGTCTTGACAGTTATATTTGAAGATAAAGAGGCAGTAAATATTATATATGAAGACACAGACGACACAAGACAGACAGACAAGAATATTACATTCAACAAAGGCAGTTTACTCTATTCTCTTTCATCAAGAACACAACCTGCAGGAGCAGAAAAATTCATAGAAAAACAAGTTCATCTTATTTTTAATATCTGATCCGATAGAACTTGTTTACTTGATACTCTTGTACTATTAGCGAGTTTTTACTACTAATCTATATCTTGATTTTTATTAACAAATCTAGAAAAATTCATGTCGAATTTTCTAATTTGTTTTTATTAACTAGATATAAATTCTATACTGTATTTGTAACAAACCCCTCAAGTTAATATAATTTTATATTCAACTTGAATTTTGTTTCATTTAATTCCGCTCAAATTTGTCAAAATATAAATTAAATTATCCGGACAAATTTCGATTAAACAGTACTGTTTGTATTCAACCCCCCCTTCTACAAACATATTGGACCTAACACCATGGAAGGGACTGATGAGATTTGGAAAGAAAGGGGAATTGAATCCGAGGTTTATTGGACCCTTTGAAATCCTAAAGCGTATTGGGAGGGTAGCCTTCGCGCTAGCCTTGCCCCCAAACCTACAGCATGTTCATAATGTATTTCATGTGTCAATGTTACGTCAATATAATGTGTAAGCGGCCTTGAGCCAGGCGGTCCATCAATTATTATTCCGGCCCAGGTGTTGCCGAAGGATGATTACGGATGTAGTTTTCATCGAGGGTGTTTACGGATGTAGTTTTCACCCGGGGATAGTTACGGATGTAGTTTCTATCCTTCTACCGGTAGAGAAGACCCGCGGATTATTGGACTTGGATGTGGCGACTGATCATCGTCAATCCCTGTCAGGTTTATGTTTTCTTTAAGTCCCATTCCTCCATTTTGGAAAATGCTCTGACATTGCTTCTTAGGCTTATGTGCCAAGTTGCTGATACTGTTCTATTTTGATGAGAAAGATGTTGACTCTATGCAGTATCTAGAACTGCAAGTTTATTTTGAAAATAAGGGCACGTATTGGTGCACCTTCGAAATTTATCAACAATGACAAGTGATTTTATAACTGATTGATACAAATGAGTTTAATAACTGCTAAACATATGTAATGTTATATTGCTTACCTTATACATATATTTCTTGCTGAGCTATAGTTGCTCACTCTTGCTTGTTTTCAAATTTACAAACACAACAGCTAAGAGAAATGGTAAGACCCAGACAGACTGCCCGAAAGCAGGTGACTAGACCCGAGGCAGCAGTTGAGATTCCACCGGTAGGCCCCATTTGCCGGATTGGTTGGCAACTTTTGTTAGTACGTTTTATTTATAAGTATGACCTGTGCAAAGCAGTGTACCGTAACCAACATTCAAGCCGCCAACTCCGCTTCATATCGAAGTGTTGCTGGTAGCATAAATGCTATTTAATTCGGTCTGTAATAACTCTGAAACTTTTACTTCTGCTTAATCCATTGTGTGACGTTTCTGAGACTCTAACCTCTGTGTGTGTGTGTGCGGTGTGAGTTTATTGTGGGGTCGATGGCTGTTTTATATATTATGTGCAAGAATAGGTATGTTATTAATGGAAAATGGACCGTGAGCGCCTAGGTCTCCGACCCCGGATCTAGGGGCGTCACAGAAATGGTATCAGAGCGAGGTTACAGTTCTAAAAAACGATAGTAATTTTAGAAAGCAATCCTAATAAT
The DNA here is from genome assembly GCA_036435485.1 of Saposhnikovia divaricata. Taxonomy (NCBI): domain Eukaryota; kingdom Viridiplantae; phylum Streptophyta; class Magnoliopsida; order Apiales; family Apiaceae; genus Saposhnikovia; species Saposhnikovia divaricata. The sequence continues at coordinate 94,982,955 of CM071596.1, forward strand.
AATAACAATAATGATAACCCTAATAACAACCCTAATAATACTTAGAACTCTCATCGAGTTTGCAGTCGGGTTATCGGATATAGCCCTTACTTTAAGGCCCGTGAGGGAACTACTCCTTAAACCTTTCTTTATGGTTAGTGACCCACCTTATTTCCCTTGTGTAGATGGAGGAGATACCAGACCCTGAAGCCTTTGAGAGAGAGCATGATGAGGCACTGATGCGAGATACCGAGGACCCTTAGGAGGATATGGGTGCTGACCCTGAGCTTGGCCCCTGGATTACGCTGATAGGAGATACTGATGATGAGGATCCCGATGAGGAGCCCTTTGAGCCTGAGCCTGAGCCTGTTACCCCCTCTCCTGTAGCTCAGTCCTCTAGGTTCAGATGACATTAGTGTGTCGATTTTGCGGGATAGTTGACTTGTGCAGTGGTATCCTTTCTGACCAGTGGATGAGTAGACTGACCTACAGATATGTAGATGTGACTTCGGATAGTGTGTACGGATGTAGCCTTACTTTTGTGTAGCCCTGACTATTCAGATGATGTACTTGTTATTGTTCCACTTTTGTTAGACTTTGACATCGGAACTATGTATTATGCTCTAACATCCAAACTTTGTGATAACTCTTGTACCGTATTTATCTAGTTTCAGTTTCCTTGATATTGTCTCAACTGCCTTACTTTCCGATGCCATGCTTTACTGTTTTGATATACAACTGTGGATATACAATTGCTACAAGCCACAAATACAACCATGCTGTTTCAAATTTCGACATGCGATTTCAAATTGTTCTCTACAAATTCCCAAAATGTTCCTACAAATTTTAAAATATTTTTTTCAAAAAAAAAATTGAGGTTTTGAAATCTTAAAAACTCCTGCAAATGTTTTCGCACCCATAGAGATTTTTCCCAAAAAATGTTTTGACGTTTTATCTCTAGCATCGGGTTATTAAAACTTTTGCAACTTCCACCCGTATGAGGAGGAATGATACGTTCCTGACCCGTGTAAATGCTGTCAGGTAATTAGAAAACCCTAACCCATTTCTTGTTTCATTATCAGAATCATGCAACCCAGAAGAATGAACACTCGAGCTCACCCGGTTAGTTCTGAAGGCCAGGGTAGCCACCATGGGACCGGAGGCCACCAGAACCATGAAGGGGGAGAATGTGAACCTGAGTGAGGATGAGGGCAACGATCATAACTTGTTTGATGACTCTGAGTATGACGAAGAAGAAGCTGGTGATGACACCCGAGAGGTGGAACATCCAAGGGGAGGCCCTATGGAACAGTTCATGGAACTACTTAGGCAGAACTTGGACCGTCCCCCAGTTCAGCAACCACCCAGCAATGCTAATGCAAATGCTTTCCGGAACTTCAAATCCCTGAAACCCCCAGAATTTAAAGGAACGGCAGATCCGGTTGAGGCCAGAGCCTGGCTGAAGGAAATGGAAAAATCCTTCGAGATACTAGGTGTCACTGAGGAGCAGAAGACTGTTTTCGCCACCTACCTTGAAGGGTGAGGCAAATTATTGGTGGGAAGCTAAGAGGAATTTGGAAGGAAGAGGTGTGGTGACCTGGGAGAGGTTTAGTGAGCTGTTCTTGGAGAAGTACTTTCCTAGGTTCATGGAGACACAAATGGAGGTGAAGTTTTTGGAACTAAAGCAAGGTAACATGACGGTGGCCGAGTATGAGGCCAAATTTACTGAGTTGTCAAGGTTTGTGCCGGAATATGTGAACTCTGAGGCAAAGAGGGCCCGAAGGTTTCAATTAGGGCTAAAGAAATGGATTCAGAATCGTGTGGCGGTTCTTGAGCTGACAGACTATGCCACCCTGGTACAGAAAACATCAATTGTTGAGGCTGGGAGTGAACAGATGCAGAAGAAGAGGGAAGGAAAGAAGAGGAAGTTTGATAGTCGGAAGGGAAATTCTGCGGGTGGGAGCTTCCCGAGCAAATTTAAGCGAGGGGCGATGTCCCAACCCAGCGGAAACTTTGGAACCAAGAGAGCTGAAAGTTGGAGTGTGGGCCAGAACGGCCGACCACAGGGATCGTCTTACTCTACCCCATCCCGAGCCCTACCCCCGGATTGCAATAAGTGTGGAAGGAAACATGCGGGCGTGTGTAACCTACAGGATGTGAAGTGCTTCAAGTATGGGCTGACAGGACATTATGCTAACGCCTGTCGAGGAACTAGTAACAACACCAATGCCGGAGGTAATTTCTTCAAGTGTGGGAAACCAGGGCACCGAATGAGGGAATGTTTGTCCTCTGGGCCAGCTGCGTCAAGAGTGAGTGGAACTGCTTCTAACAAGGCCCCTACTGCAAGAACTTTTAACATGACGGTGCAAGATGCCGTGAGGAACACGGATGTGATTGCAGGTACCCTACTACTCAACTCAGTTAAGGAAAATGTTTTATTTGATTCGGGAGCTACTAAGTCTTTCATATCCCTAGATTTTGTGTGTCAGTTAGGCCTTAAGGCTGAACCATTGAAAGACAGACTGCAAGTAGAGATAGCTAATCTTGAAATTATCCCTGTTAGCCAAGTATGTCCAGGTTGTGACCTAGAAATAGAAGGGCGACACTTTCGGGTAGATTTAATACCTTTTAAACTAGGAGAGTTTTACGTAATAGTAGGTATGGATTGGTTAGCAACCCACGGAGCCCAGATTGATTGTGTAAAGAAGAAAGTAAGTTTGAGACTGCCAGGGGACGAGGAAGTAGTGTTTAGTGGAAAACGGCAAAACCAAAAGTTCCTGACTATGATTCAAGCTAAGAAGCTGTTACGTAAAGGATGCGAAGCCTATTTAGCCTATGTGAAGGATACCAAGAAGGAGGCACCAAACCTACAGGAAATCCCTGTCGTTAATGAGTTCACGGACGTATTTCCGGATGATCTTCCAGGACTACCACCTGATAGAGACATCGAGTTCGCTATAGACTTAGTTCCGGGTACGGCCCCAATTTCGAAAGCCCCTTATCGGCTAGCCCTAGTGGAGATGAAAGAGCTGGCCACTCAGTTACAAGAGTTGTTGGATAAAGGGATGATAAGACCTAGTGTGTCACCGTGGGGAGCCCCGGTGTTATTCGTGAAAAAGAAGGATGGTAGTATGAGATTATGTATAGACTACAGGGAGTTGAACAAGGTGACTATAAAGAATAAATATCCCTTGCCCAGAATAGATGACCTGTTTGATCAACTAAAGGACGCAGTTTATTTTTCTAAAATTGATTTGAGGACCGGGTACCACCAGTTAAGGATTAAGCCAGAAGATATACCAAAGACGGCCTTTCGCACCCGGTACGGACACTATGAGTTCCTAGTGATGTCATTTGGGTTAACGAATGCCCCTGCAGCTTTCATGGATTTAATGAATCGAGTCTTGAAGAAGTACTTGGACAAGTGTGTTATAGTCTTCACCGATGACATCTTGATTTATTCCAAGACGAAAGAGGAACATGCAGAGCACTTGAGGATTGTATTGGGAGCATTGAGAGAAGAAAAGTTGTACGCTAAGTTCTCGAAGTGTGAATTTTGGTTGAAGGAAGTTCAGTTTTTAGGGCATGTGATTAGCGAACAAGGCATTCTAGTGGACCCAGCCAAAATAGAGGCTGTGTCAAATTGGAAGAGACCAACCACTCCGACAGAGGTGAGAAGTTTTATAGGATTGGCTGGCTACTATAGAAGATTTGTCCAAGACTTTGCCAAGATAGCAGCCCCTTTGACCCGACTAACTCAAAAGACCGAGAAGTTTGTGTGGACTGAAAAATGCGAAGAGAGCTTCCAAGAGTTGAAAAAGAGGTTGGTGACAGCACCAGTACTAGCCCTACCTGATGATAAGGGAGATTTTGTGATTTATAGCGACGCATCCCATAAAGGTTTAGGGTGTGTGCTTATGCAGCACGGTAAAGTGATTACGTATGCGTCCAGACAACTTAAGGAGTACGAGATAAGATACCCCACCCATGATTCGGAATTAGCGGCGATAGTTTTCGCTTTGAAGATCTGGAGACATTATCTTTACGGAGAAAAGTGTGAAATCTACACTGATCACAAGAGCTTAAAGTACATATTCACTCAGAAAGAGTTAAACATGAGGCAGAGGAGATGGCTAGAGCTAATCAAGGATTATGATTGTGAGATTCATTATCACCCAGGGAAGGCCAACGTGGTGGCCGATGCACTTAGCCCAAAGGAGAAACTCAAGATGATAACGTCAATGGACGAGTTGATCAAGGACCTTGAGAAACTGGAGATTGAAGTGAGGTTACCAGGAATTGGACAAGAGAGTCTAATGGAAATAAGAGTCCAACCACCGCTATTGGAAAAGATTAAGTTATGCCAGGAAAAGAAGATAGAAGAAGAAAAGAATTCGATGGAGAAAATTTTGACTGGCGAGGAAATTAAGTGTGAAAAGGACAGGAATGGAATTATGAGTTACGCATCTAGGATATGGATCCCGAACGTTCAGGAATTAAAAGACGAGATCTTGCAAGAGGCTCATAGTTCAAGGTACTCAATTCACCCTGGAGGCACTAAGATGTATAGAGATCTGAGGGAATACTATTGGTGGCCAAATATGAAGAAGGACGTGGCAGAATGGGTAAGTAAATGCTTGACATGTCAAAGAGTAAAGGCCGAACACCAGAGGCCCAGTGGATTGTTGCAACCCTTAGAGATACCCGAGTGGAAGTGGGAGCATATTGCGATGGACTTTGTGGTCGGACTACCAAGGACCAAGACTAATCATGACGCCATTTGGGTAATCATCGATAGATTGACCAAGTCAGCATATTTTCTTCCAATCAACGAGAGATACACTGTCGACAAGCTGGTGGATATTTACTTAAAGGAGATCGTGGTAAGGCATGGGGTTCCTGTGAGCATTGTATCTGATAGAGACCCAAGGTTCAACTCCAGGTTCTGGAGGAGTTTTCAGGATTGTGTGGGGACCAAGTTAAACATGAGTACTGCATACCACCACCAATCAGACGGACAGAGTGAGAGAACCATCAAGACCATAGAGGACATGTTGAGAGTATGTGCCATAGATTTCAAGGGAAGTTGGGATGGCCACTTGCCGTTGATCGAATTTTCCTACAACAACAGTTACCATGCGAGTATAGGGGTGCCCCCATATGAAGCTTTATACGGACAAAGATGTCGGTCTCCCTTGTGTTGGGAAGAAGTTGGAGAGCGGAAGATTTTAGGGCCTGAACTGGTCCAACAGACAAGAGAAACTATCGAACTCATAAGAGGACGGCTGGTAGCGGCCCAAGACAGACAGAAGAAGTATGCGGACCAGACCCGCAAGGACAAAGAATATGAGGTAGGAGAGTTTGTGATGTTAAAGGTATCACCGTGGAAGGGATTGATGAGATTTGGTAAGAAGGGGAAACTAAGCCCGAGATTTATTGGACCTTTTGAGATCTTGAGACGAGTTTGAAAGTTGGCCTATGAATTGGCTTTACCCCCAAGCTTGCAGCAAGTACATAATGTGTTCCATGTGTCCATGCTACGACCCTACCATACCGACTTCCGACACGTGATAGAATATGACCAAGTTGATCTGCAGCCAGACTTAACCTATGTGGAGCAACCCGTAGAAATCATGGATAGAAAAGAACAAGTGCTGAGGAACAAGGTTGTCAAACTAGTGAGAGTTTTGTGGAGGAACCAGAATGTCGAAGAATCAACATGGGAACTAGAGAGCACGATGCGTGAAAAGCACCCCCAACTGTTTTCAACTTGATTCCGGGACGGAATCCTTTTAAGGAGGGGAGGCTGTAAGAACCCTAATTTTTGTAATATTTTCTTTTATATAATATCATATGACATTGTCAATTTGGAACCTTTTTAGTCATCCCTGTTGTTTAATGGAATTGATTGTCTGAGAAACTATGTTGTTACATTCACTATGTAAGATAAAGGGAAGATTGTTGAAGGAAAGAATCTTATTGTTAGTAAGATTTATAAAACTTGGGACTTGAGAGTTATTGGAGTATTAAAAGATTTATTAGGAATTATGACGAGGAGTTATGGATATTCGAGGAATTTACACAATTAAGTACTTAAGGAATTACAAGGGAAATCTCTACGCGACAAAATATTATTACGAGGAATTAATTAAGATACGATACGAATTAAAGATTAAGTGACAAGCATTGGTGGAAGAATAATGATACAAGGAATGATATTGCATGCAAGTCCCATGCAACTAAGTAGTTAGGAAAGCAAACTAGCAATGCAAAGATAGCAAGAGGAATAGTAACTAGTTGGTACATTGTCCAAGGAGACAATGAGGTATGGTGGTCTAGACACTAGACTTGCAACATGTGATACATATACATACACCTAATACATAATACCAACACACCTTACTTTATTCAACCAACACCAAAAACAAAACAAAAACTCTCTCTCCCCCCTAGCCATTGTTGCTCTCGGCCAAGGTAGAAAGAAGGGGAAGAAAAATTCTTTTCTTCCACTTCTCTTCACTCTTAATTCAAGGCAAAAATCCTAGGTACTCTACATCACATAAGGAAGGTATACTATGAATTCCAACCCTTTTCATCCATTAGTTTTCAAGTTATTAATTGTTGAAGTTTTGATGAATAGTAACAATGTTGAGTTTTCATTTAGATCTTGAGTTGTAAGGATTGTAGGAGCTCATCCAAGGTGTTCTTGAGACTTGTAAGGCATACCCAAGGCTCCTAGATACTCAAGAAGGTATAAAAAACCCTAACCCCTCTTGGCCATGTAGTATTTGTGATGTTTAATGTTAGATCCATGATTATTAGTGTGAATCTTGGACATATAAGTGATGGATGATGTAGATCTTGAGTTTAAGTGTTGTGGTTGTGATTTTTAAGCTTGTGGTTAGTGTATGTAACTCCATGTATGTTATAAAGTATGATCTTGGTGGTTTAGATGATGGTTGTGATGTTTATATAAGATTCTTGGTTGGTTAAGTGGTAAAAGCATGCTGAGTATTTTTCCAGGAACTTGTACTGTTTTGTAGGAGGGTTTTGAACCCCTAAATCTTGTCCCCTGAAGTCCTAATATATATTGTTGGAAAGGTATTTGAATGTAGTTTCCAGAAATATAAGGTTCATGACTAGGTGATGTATAGATTTTGAGATATGGCCTAAGAAGTGAAATGTGTTTCTGGAATCCGGACTGCACTAAATGGTCCCCTTGTGAACCTTGTTTAAACCCCTAAAAATTTATGTAGGATCATGGAAAAATTAGAGAAGCTAGTAAATGCAGTGGTGAAGGCTACCCAAAAAGAATTTGATTAAAATATGTATTTTTCAATTTTATAAAAATGTTAAAAGTAAAATTCGCGCAAGGGAAAAAGTCGTAAGTGGAGTGTAATTTAAGGGGTAATGAATATGATTCGGATGTGGTAACCAAATTGAGTCGAATAAGTGACGAGCGTAACCGAGTGATGACATAAACCTATAGTGGGGCTAGAGGGTCATAAGACGAAGTCATTAATTTAATTTTGTACCCCCTAAAACCTCGCAATTAAAAGAGATATTGCTAAGGTACTAACGATCGGCTATTGATTATGTATAGATCGTTCCACTCCGCAAGCTCGACCACCCCAACCTCACCAAGGCAAGTTTACTTTTCAAAACTTATATATACAAGGACTTTCACTGTTATGTTTATAGTTTTCAATCATATCAAAGGTTTATGCTTATCGAAGTATTGATGAAATTGAGATGTATAAGCACATATATGTTTGCACCCCTTGAACTTAGAATGAAATGTTTTCTTCGGACAACGAATCTAGCAATAGAGGTCGTGGCGGTCCATATATACTATTGACCGGGGAGCGGTATATTATTATATCGTAATTAAATTGCGAAAACCCGAAGGGTCATTCGGGAAGTATCGTATACTCAAGTAATTATTTTTATATCATCATAAATACTCAAAATACCTATCTTGGATTAAAAGCTTATTTAATTAAATAATTATTTTATTAATTATTAATATTAAATATTAAAATATCATTTATTAATTATTGTTCATTATTTTAAAGACAAAGCTAATCCAAGATACCTTTAGCACTTTCAAACTCGAACTCTTTCGAACTCAAAACATTTTCGAAAACCCCCGGTCAGGTTTGCTTCTTGTATGATTTCAAGAATCATCGGTCGACTGATGTCGGACCCCAACTACTCAGTTTTCAATCAAAATAAAGTTTTTAAAAGAAAAAGAAAAGGGACTCTGGCAGGTGTGGGAATCGTTGACGAACGATTCCCGGGATGTGTAAGAGGCCGTGAGCCAGGCGGTCCATCAATTATTATTCCGGCCCAGGTGTTGCCGAAGGATGATTACGGATGTAGTTTTCATCGAGGGTGATTACGGATGTAGTTTTCACCCGGGGATAGTTACGGATGTAGTTTCTATCCTTCTACCGGTAGAGAAGACCCGCGGATTATTGGACTTGGATGTGGCGACTGATCATCGTCAATCCCTGTCAGGTTTATGTTTTCTTTAAGTCCCATTCCTCCATTTTGGAAAATGCTCTGACACTGCTTCTTAGGCTTATGTGCCAAGTTGCTGATAGTGTTCTATTTTGATGAGAAAGATGTTGACTCTATGCAGTATCTAGAACTGCAAGTTTATTTTGAAAATAAGGGCACGTATTGGTGCACCTTCGAAATTTATCAACAATGACAAGTGATTTTATAACTGATTGATACAAACGAGTTTAATAACTGCTAAACATATGTAATGTTATATTGCTTACCTTATACATATATTTCTTGCTGAGCTATAGTTGCTCACTCTTGCTTGTTTTCAAATTTACAAACACAACAGCTAAGAGAAATGGTAAGACCCACATAGACTGCCCGAAAGCAGGTGACTAGACCCGAGGCAGCAGTTGAGATTCCACCGGTAGGCCCCATTAGCCGGATTGGTTGGCAACTTTTGTTAGTACGTTTTATTTATAAGTATGACCTGTGCAAAGCAGTGTACCGTAACCAATATTCAAGCCGCCAACTCCGCTTCATATCGAAGTGTTGCTGGTAGCATAAATGCTATTTAATTCGGTCTGTAATAACTCTGAAACTTTTACTTCTGCTTAATCCATTTTGTGACGTTTCTGAGACTCTAACCTCTGTGTGTGTGCGCGGTGTGAGTTTATTGTGGGGTCGATGGCTGTTTTATATATTATGTGCAAGAACAGGAATGTTATTAATGGAAAATGGACCGTGAGCGCCTAGGTCTCCGACCCCGGATCTAGGGGCGTCACACAAGGCGTTTCCATGAGCAATTCATGGCAGCGATCCCAGAGGTAGTAAAGGCCAGTTGGATCAGTCTGCAGCTTTTGTTAGTCCGATTTATTTATATGTATGACTTGTGTAAGTATATGACCAGAACCAGACGATTGAGCCGTTGATGTGCCTTCACTTAGAGATTACGTCAGCAACAGTATTCAGTAAACATTTGGGTTTGTAATAAGGTATATTTTGAGGATTTTATTGTAAGTGTGTCGTTTCTGAGACTCTAACCCGTTTGAGTGTTTATATTGTGGGGTCATGAGCAGGTGGATTATATATTGTGAGAAATACAGGTACAACAAGGAGTAAATGGATCGTGACTACCCTAGATCTCTGATCCCGGGTCTGGGGATGTCTCATCTATTGCAATTTTTTTAGTAGTGCAAGGAATCTGCTAGTATGGGAGAATAAGGTCACTAATCCAAACATTGCTTTGGGGTGGGCTATAAATCAGGTGACAGAATGGAGAAATGCAAGATTGAAGCATTTAGTGACTGGGAATTCTCGAAGGACAAATGGGACAAAGGAGGAGTGCAGGTGGATAGCTCCATCGATAGGAGACTTGAAAGTGAATGTAGATGCTTCTCTTCGAACTGGAGAGGAGTCTTTTGCAGTTGGCATAATTTTTCGCGATCATAAGGGCTCTTTCATCCAAGCAAGGACGACTAGGAAGGAAGGAGAGGTTCCTGTTATCGAAGCAGAAGCAAGGGGAGTGTTGGAGGCTCTGTTGTGGGTTAGAGATTTGCAGCTGGGTATGACGAAGGTAGTAGTGGAGTATGACTCTCAACTTACTGTATATGTTATTCTACAAGGTATCGAGTACAATTTAGAATTGGGGAATGTGCTAAATGATTGTCGTGAAATTATTCGTAATGAGCCAAATGTAATAGTTAGGTTTGTTAAAAGACAGGCCAACGGGGTAGCTCAATTGTTAGCTAGAGTACCCTAAGTTTTTATTTCTCCTCCACCTTCAGTGTTGAAGTCGGTTATTGTGATGTGACTCTCGTTATTCTTAATGAAATGATTTTTCTTTAAAAAAAAAAGAAGAAGATACATTAAATTTTGCAAAGGAGAATTTATATTTCATTTTATAATTATGTGGAACTCATGGTGTTTGAATTATATACTGTATGAAGCAAAATTATATTAACTTTGTTGCCCTTACCCATTTTTCACAATTATAATCTAAAGCTTGAATGGAAATAATTATTTTATTTATAAAGTTAAAATCGAAAACCAAAAAAAGAATTATTAAATGAATATTATGAGTTTTTTTTCAAAAATATCCAAATTGTAGTTTTTTTTAAAATACGGTATAATCTCATTTGTAGCCAGAACCGCAACTATTACAATCTGAAATACAACTGCTTGCACCACAATCACATATGCACTTTGGGTAAAAGGATATTTTCACCACTGTACTATTTCCGGAATTGCAATTGCACTACTTTATTATAAACGGACTACTGTACTTTAGCGTTTTTAACAAATTCACCACTCCCGTCAGTCAAACTATAACAAATTCACCACTACTGTTTTACAATTTGACTGACGGGAGTGATGAATTTGTTAAAAACGCTAAAGTACGGTAGTCCGTTTGTAGTACAGTAGTGCAATTACAATTCCGAAAATAGTACAGTGGTGAAAATGTCCTTTTCCCCTATGCACTTTAGTAGTATTTTTAAAAAAGATTGAAAACATGGAAATTTTTGAAAATCTCCCCAAAATTATTATTTTATTAGTATAAAATATTGGTCTAACTCACTAACTGTGTCCTGTGTCTAATTGTGATTGCTTGTGCAGACTAGTGAAGTGGCAAAGCCCAAATGTGGATAACTGAAATGTTATTTTCTAATCAGGAATTGGGTTAATAACTTAATTCACAGCGTATCAGGACTTAGGAATGCAATTTTAAGAAGTCTGCCAATCTGTAGATAATATGAATGAAGTTTGGGCTTCTAGCCTTGTACAACATATACATACAAGCACAGTGGATTTGGGCCAAAAGGAAAACACAATCAACTCCATATACATACATATACGATTAATAAACTAAGAAATGATCCACCATTGATTACCTGATCCAACGGCTGAGACTAACCTTCTCCCTAAATACAAAGAGTGATATATATATATATAAGCAGGGGAGAAGGAGAGGAAGAAAATACAACAGAAAGAAGAAGAAAACTTCCTCTCCATTATTTTTCATAATATCAAAACTGTTATAAATACTGAAAGCAGAGAGAGACTCACAGAGAGATAGAGAGAGACTCACAGAGTGAGAGAGGGAGAGAGAGAGTTGTATCTTCATCCTCATCCCATCTACAAAACATATACAGAATTGGACAGTTGTTTGTGTTTAGTAAAGGAGCAAGACAAAAGAGAGTATAGATCTTGATGAAGCTCAAGATTTCCTCAACTATTATTTCTCATTCTTCATCTCCCATCTCTTTTGCTTATCCTTACATATAATCTGTCCTACAATTCACCCAGATCTTAACTAGACCAATACACACAAACACATACATAATTGGTAGGATTTGTTGAAATATGGAGAGAGGTGAGAGAGCAGTTGATTGTAAAATAGCAGCAGAAGCAGATATGTTGTTGAAGTGGGGTAATAGAAAAAGAGTAAGATGTGTTAGACTCAGAGACACAAACAACAGACCTTCTCAGCTTTCTTCATCCTCCAGACTTCGCCGGAGAATTACGTCACGCTTCCTCACCTTTTCCGATAACAACAACAAACCCCCCATGTACACTCAACAATCCACTCGTCTCACCAGGTACCATTTCATCAATCTATACAACTATATACTATATGCTTTGTTATAAAGTTTTGATTTTTATATAAAGTTTTGATTTTTTGAATGGATTTGGTGTTGCGGTGGACAGGAATTCCGAGGCTGCCAAGTTGTCGCCGGAGAAGGATGATAAGCATTATCAGACAAGAGGGTTACTGGATGAAAAGGGTGGGAATGGGAAGAAGATTGAGAATGAGGAAAGTAGTAAAAGTAAACGGGGGGCTGATTGGCCTAAATTATATATAAGTTTAACAAGTAAAGAGAAAGAAGAAGATTTTATGGCTATGAAGGGTTGTAAGTTACCTCAGAGACCCAAGAAAAGGGCTAAGATTATTCAAAGGACTTTGCTTGTATGTTCTTTCTTTTCTTTAGATCTGACCCTAATTTCTCTAATCAATCACTACATGTTTATGTTATTGTACATGTGATGAAAAAGATGGAATCTTTGATCTGGGGTTTTCTTGTTTGATTTCATTTTGTCTTTTTCCTCGTGTTCTTGATTTTATTGAGCTTGGTTTTCTTTTTATTTATTTTTTGTTTTGTTTGGATTGAGCAGCTGGTGAGTCCAGGAGCATGGTTAACTGATTTGTGTCAAGAGAGATATGAGGTGAGGGAGAAGAAGACTACTAAGAAGGTATGTATTGTATTTTGTGTATGTACAAATTTTGTGATGTATGTATGTATGTATCTACTCAAAAGATTACTTCTTACCTTTTTTGATGAGAGAAGAAATAAATTTAATTCAACTGGGGGCTAGTTTCTTTAGATTCCATGTGTTGGTTGTTTTGGTCAATGGTTATATGTTTGTGATTGATTTTTATCTTTATTTTCTAACTTTTTTCATCTTGGACTACTGTATTGATATTCTTTACTGTTGCTTGGAGAATCATCTTTGTAATATTATGATTTAATTAAATCAAGTTGGATGATCAAAAATCTTCTCTATTTGCCCTTCATACTTTCTTCCCTGGCTTACCCATTACTTGGTGTTTGTGTAATCGTGTGGTCAGTTTCGCAGCTTATGCAAGACAATTCAACCGGAAAAAAAAAATTAATTTATAAAAAGACCAACTTTTAATGAGTAAGGTCTCAAAGACTTGGGAATGTTAATGAATTTGTATTGTGTGGGTGCAGAGAGCAAGAGGAGGTGGTTTAAAGGCAATGGGAAGCTTGGAAAGCGATTCAGAATGAAGTTAGAGAACCCTTGAAGAAGCAGCAGCAGCAGCAGCTGCTAAAGTTCTCTCCTCCCTTTTTTTCATACTAGTTACTGGTTCTTGGGTTGGTGGGGGTGCTGCTGCTGCTTGGCTAAATAATTGAATGTTTTGGTGAAGAAAGATTGTGTTTTTTTAAGCATCTACTAGCCAGATGAGGAAAATAGAGATATTGGCTTTGATTCATGCCCCTCCAGTGGCTTGTAGTATATATATGTACATTACTATTTACTATTTGCAGAATTAACAGAGCTTTAAATGATCAGTTCAGATTCTGAATTTATTTACATATGTCATTTTTACGGATCAAGCTTGCCAGAGTTTTTCACTTTTCGTGAAACTTTTGAGAGTGCTCTAAGTTCCACCGCTCTTTAATCCAACCCAAGGTCACTGCCACATGAGCTAGAACTCGTTAGGGGAGTGCTCTGTGTACATGTATTTTCGTAGTTGGTCAAGATTGACCAGCTTTGTTGATCTGATAGAATTAGGAGGCAGAGGTAGATAATACCCCTGTTATCCTCTTCCCTGGCTCCTGCACTGCACAGTTGGCAGCCTCATCTTTTGTTTTCCATCCTGATTCGCTTCCTCCTACCTAGAGATGCAGAAAGCCCAGAATACAGCTTTTTTTATATCGGATCAGTTTGGATTTTTTTTTTTCCTTTCTAAAATTAAAACGAATATATTAAAATACAAGTTTCTTGATTATTTTTTTTTGGAATCCTGATGAAAAAGTATGAGTCCCGTTTAAGACCTTGCAGGGTTTGGCTTTTTCTAGATCGGGTTTTTTCCTACATATTTGATTTCAAATTTTTTGTGCACCGCTGCTTCCTCTCAACGTTTCATATCTATCTGTCTTTATTATTAGTTGTACTAGTGTAAAGTATATAAATTAAAAAACCTATCTGAACTTATTAATTATGTGCTGTTACATTTTAACAGGAAATCATTTGTCAAAAAAAAAGAAAAAGAAAAAGGAAACCATGAATTCTACCTTTCAATACAGAGAAATTAAGCTACACTAAAATCTTATTAAATTAATACTCGATAAATTAATAATTTCTTTAAGAATTTTTTTAAGTTAATAATTTTTTCCGATCCCAACTTGGACCTGTTCAAAAAATTGATCAATTTCGATAAGATAATAAGATAATAATTTTTATGAAAAATCCTACATAAATATATGGTCCCAAAAATATTATAAATTAATAAGTCCTTTGTAATCATAAAAATATATGTATTGCCCCTTTGAAAAATATGATTCTGGGATTCTTAAAATTTGAATCTATATGAAACTCATCCTTAATCCTCTTTTTTTTTTGTATCCAAAAGTTCGAATATTATATTTTCGTAAAGCATTAAAAAGTTATTAACCAATTTTTTTTGATATCTTGATTGCTTATTTAGTTTTTACAGGTTTCAAAAATGTTTTATCTTTAATATCATCTATATATACATGAATCTTTACTTTGAATCTCGCTAATATTCATTAAATGTATATTGAATTAATTGAATTAAGTATAAAATATAAATTGTACAATTCATTCCATTTAAATGTATATAATTGGAAATTAATTTTATTTGATGTCAAAAATTCTCTATAAATTAATAATTATTAATTTATCGATTAATTAATATCTCTCTAAATTAATAAATTCTCGGTCCCGACTATATTAATTTATAGAGATTTTACTCTACTTGTAGAATTACAACACATATTTCACACGTAGAACAAATGAACTGAACTGTGAATATCAAAGTTTGTAAATACAGATTGGAAATTTGGGACAACTGAAAAGAGGCCTTCACATAATCACTCTAACTTTTACCAATTTATTAATCTTTTGCTTAATTCTGACTGCCTAAATAAATTGGATCCTCTGTCCCTCTTTTTCTTACTAATGAAACCACAACCAATATGAAAAGCTTATTGCAGTTTGTTTCACTGATTGCGTCTGTCACACCGGGGAAAAAAGCAACATGCTGGTATTCTGCATTATCCTGCATAAAATAGACAATGATAATCAAATTTATTTGTGACCGGCAATGAAATCAACAAGCCCATTGCAACAAATCAATATAGCTGTATAGAATAAGGTAAAACCATGACAGACATGGATATGTCGACGTGCATATTCATAGCTGCTTTATTTATAATTTTCAACATCATATACACATTTTGCAGTACTAGGTTGAGGAATTTGAAAACAGGAATCTTTACCTTTATGCCAGTATCAATTAACTGGAGTTCTAGCTGCTTGAAGCATTTCAACTATGAGAGTCTTTACATCCCTGCAAAATTTGGGAACACAAATATTTAAGCATGACTAACATTATTCACTTAGGACACTTGAACCATATATTGATGTAGGTGGAGATTAAAAACAAAATGCTCTGTAAACCTAACATTCACTTGGGACTTTTTATTTTTATGTATAGTACCCATGTCAAAAACCTGATACTTCAATAGGTCAATAACATGCAATTTTCACAAAACTACCGAGTCCGCACTTGGACACGTATCTCTGTTGGACACTTCCGGTACAAAGAATACAGTTATTGTAACTTGTAAAACTTCGGACAATCAGTCAGAAGCTGCATACTCACTTTCTATCTACTGCACGTCTAGGAAAAGGTATTCGAAGCTTGAGGGTAGATCCTTTATAGCCAGCCTAGTAAAAACAACAGTGTTAGCATAATAGATACATGAATATTTCGAGTACTCGGCATGTTCCAAGTAAATTTGCATTGGATTCTAATTCCTGAAAGCAGCTGTTGGACATTTCAGCCAGAAAAAACTTAAAAATAGCATAAGCACCACAACTGAATGCAAATATAGTAGATATAACAAGATATAACGAAGAATAGAACGACTGAATGGATTGCATGAATTAGCATTACCTTAACATTGAAACCAAGACTGTCCAAATCCAAAATATCAGCGAACTCCACCTGGAGATAGAAAATATTACATGTTACTCAACGTGCACGTGTTTTTTACGTAATTTCCCTCAAAACAATATATTAATTTCCATAGAAGCACATGTGAATTTCAGCAAGAAACAACACATGCCAGTTAGTTTTTCTCAAATGTAGTAATTACAAAAGTAAATTTCAAGTATTAATTTCTTATAGTAATAATAGATTTAACACGTAGAATCATATCTTGTGATTGTAGCAGCTATAAACTTATGTTACCGGGATGGACAATGAGTGTTGGACAATGAGCTTTGTATCTTCTCCATGATCTTTGTTCATGTGGGACTGGAAGTACAAACAAATGCTTTAACAAATGACTTTTTAGCATTAAGCCATTAACTTTACGATGGAAGGAATGTAGACAGAGTAAAAGGAATCGTACAGCCACAGGCTTCGAGAATTGATATATAGGATCCACTTTTGCCTTTTTAAATTCCTCTTGGTTGAACTCTGCAAGTAGTTTAAAAGAAAAACAATCAAGATACAGAGAAAGCAAAATTCAATGAAGGAATACATAGAACACTAATAATCCACAAAGCTGCAATAGCAGAGATTCACTGCCCCACCAGCCTTACCACTTAAGTGGATGAGGAATCCAGATGTTCCAAATCCAGCACAAATTTAAAGTAATAGTGCATAACAGAAATGACATAAAGAAAAAGATAACACAACGGATAAAATGAAAACCAAAATTGGCAATTGTGCAAACCTCCTGAACCCAATAGAGCCGTAGCAACCCCAGATACAAAACGTACAACTTTGGGTTCAATGCGCAGAAATTGGAAGTCTCCAAAGTCAACCTTTAACATGGTTTGTCACATTAGTCATCTATATCAATAAAACAAACACATAATACAGTTAAATATTAACAATCTACAAAAGCAAGCAATTATACCCAAAAAGCATCAGGGTGTCTTGCCAAGTATGCAGTACGAATTGCTTCTTTGTCTCCTTCAGGAACCTATAGGGTAGACCACGACCAATGGGATAATGATCAGATGTGATTTTTGACTAGACATAATTCCAAATTTACTAAAAGAAAAGTACAGAATTAGGGAGTTGTGCCTTTCCGAAATTAATAAAAAAAAAAAATCAAATCTCTAAGGAAAGCATTAAGCATACTACTGTGAAGGGCTACAACTTACAGAAACAGCGTCTCCATGCACCGTTATTACTAGATCAGTTCTATCCTCGGGATCTTTAGCTACAAGCAGTGAGCACTTAGGATTGGCTAAGAGGTCCTGCAAGAAGCAACTGTCAATAAACTTTTAAGAAGTATTGATGAAATTAACTTCTTAATCAAAGAAAAATATGCACGCACGCACGCACGCACACACATGTACAAGAAAAAAGAGTAAACCATATGTTGCAACGTTCTGAAGAGAATTTATTTGCCCCTATTAGCAATAAAATGGTACACAATACCCAAACACTCTGTATATGTTTAAGAGCCTTGTCTAGTGTGGGATCCATCATATGAGTTTTTAGGACTTCATTTTATACTAATAATGCAAACCTTGGTATGAACTGCCAAGCTGCTGACAGCTAATATGGGAGATCCATAAGCGTCACAGGCAAAGTCGACCATTGAACCCGATGGATAACCTCCGTGCTTCTGCCATGGAAATAAGATAGCAAAGGTCAACCAATTTGTGAGGCAAGAGGCAACACTTTTTATTTGCATACTATATAAGTGAATCGGAAATAGAATAAAATAAAATCCTACGAAACTTTTAATAGGTAAGGATGTAGGTCTATTACAAATATTGTTATTATTTGAAGTATATAATGTGCCAGAAAAACATGATCATAATGACACAATGCGTTTCCATCGCAAGACAGTATAACAGGTAACGGATACAGCATAGACTAGTTTGTTGCACAAATACATAGATAAATTTCATCATATACAATCATGGAAGATTAAAAAAAAATGAGAGAGGGGTTAAAAGGAGTACATGAGAGAAAGTAGAAAGCATAGCGCGGATGCTGTTATCGAGAACAGTTTTAATTTCCTCAACAGGAGGAAGCCTAGCAGCCTTTTCCTGCAATCAGAATTGAAAAAACCATAAACGTTGCAATAATTTTAAATTCTAAAGCATAAACACAGTATAGAATGGAATAGGAAAAAAGAAGAGCAGAAGAGAAAGGGATGATGACCTGATGAGCTTGAATGAGCTGAAAACCATTAACATCAGAAGTAGATTCATCCTAATTACACAATAATATTAATTTCAAAAATCAAATTAACGAAAAGTATGTAATGAATTAGGAAAAAAGCATAAAAGAAATAGGTAACCTGAGTAGCGGATGGAGTAGAAGAGGAAGAAGCCATGGAGAGACACGGAGGAGAGACCGTACGACGTCGGATTGAAGAAAATAATGGAAATGAGGAGGGTTTGGTGGAGGAATAATTAACATGATGATGATGATGATGATGATGATAATTTAAAATATAATTGTTGTTGTTGTAGTTGTAGTTGTAGGTGGAATTAATAAAAGTAACAAGTTTGTTAGAAAGCGAAGGTGGGCGAGGAGAGAAAGTAAGTGATGAACAGCATATGCGTAGAGAACAACTAGGCGGCCTCAGTAGCGTCGTCATCTCTCTCTCTCTCTGACTCTCTCTCTCTCTCTCTCTCAACTCCCTCTGTATACTTTATATTATATTTCTGCATAGGAGGAGTAGATTAAAAATAAGTGAACATAGATCATTTGTTAAATATGTTTATTCTTAGGGTTAATTAGTTCCAGTTGTTTTCTTAAAAATCTCAACAATAATCACATTTTACTGTTTTAAACTAAATAAAAATATTTATAAAATGCTACTTCAACAATAGATTTAAGCCTGGTTTAACTATTGAAAAAGTCTAACATTATTTGCATATGCATTTAGCATTTTAATTTTTCTTTTAACTGCAATATATTGAACATTTTTCTTTAGAATATATAGTAGTGAATCTTAATTCACGAAAAAATATTTAAACAGCAAATAGTCCATAACTTTTAACTATATTATATTGAACATTTTCCTTTGAAATATATAATAATAAATCGTAATCCACGAATAAATGTTTTAAAAAAAGCAAATGATCCACAACAAATGTTTTTTAACATATCATACCGCCACATATGGGTGTACTCATAAGTACCATTAAAAATGTCTAGCACCTGATATGTTATAACATATGTTTGCCATAGACTTGTCCCTTTAAAAAAATGCTTTATGCACAGAGCTAAGCACGGTTTTTCTGCATTTGCACACTACTCTTATAATTAACAAGTTATTCATAAAGGTAATCTATCATAAATAAACTGGGAGGCATCTTTCAAAATAAATAAAAAATTAACTAGGAGGCGTAGTTTTATATCTGCATTAATCTATCATATCAACATGATGGTCTCGAGTTGAAGTATTTTTCAACAAGGAACAAACATGTACAACTGGGACATGCAGTCCCCAAACTCTATAGCTTTTTTCTTACCAACGGGTAGAGCCATCAACTAAGATTACTATCAGTACTACTTGAGATTCCCATGTTTCCATTCTGGAGGTAAAGTGTATATATACAAATTGTCGTAAGCAACAAAGGATAAAGATTTCAATGAGGATTGATCACTGAGCTTGCAGGAATCCTTTCTGGTCCAGGTACGAAATGACTTGTACAGCCATCTCAGACGGTGCAGGGCAAACCCCATCCTTCTGTTGTATCTCAATCTGAAAGATACAAAGAAAATCTCGATGTCCTTAATAAATGTTTCTGTGATTATCGTAGTGTCTCTTGAAAAGGAATAGCTTGCTAAATAACTTGAGATGCAATTATTCGTAAGTACGCACCTCACAATTCAGTGGTGGTTCATAAGGATCATCTATCCCAGTAAAACCTGCAGTACAATAAGACCATCTAATTATTTCAAGTATGCACTAGATTGTAAATTAGCCACTAGCATGTAAATTAGCAAAGCATGTAAAGCATCAGGAAACAACTTTGATCCAAAAAATAAAATAAATGGATATTAAGGGAAAACAGAATAGGCCAAAAATTTACAACCCCGCACCTCTTCCATTCCTAGTCCTATCAACTAGCGTTGTCAAGGTTATGATAGAGGAAAAATCCCAGAAGGAATCTAAATATGCACTTATAACACAGCATATAGAGGGTCTTTCCTACTAACTTTATCATCAATACCATTGTTTTGGACTTCATTAAAGGCGGCAGATAACACAGCAGTTTCCTTCTCCACTGATACAGATTACAGATCAAGTTACTATCCACTATCAATTAAATTTTTCTTTCCCTTTTCAGTACAACCCTTTATCGATATGATCCCTTTGCAGCAGAATCCTTTATCATTATGACACACCTACAAGTCACCCTCTTAGCCATTGTCTATTGTCTTCAGTCTTCTATTTTAGATTTTATGCTATGTTCTAAATGCAGAACATTAATTAAAAAACTCATAATGGATACGATAAACACATTGATATCTGAAAGAAAAGTTTTCAACTGGACCTTTTATCTTTCCGGCACGTGCAAGCTTGTAAAGACCTTTAGGGTCTCTTCCTTCACATACTTCAAGAGGCATGTTCATGAAAACCTGTATTAAGATAAACTAAGTACACCTTATGCTTCCAAACATGCAAGGAGACTCATAAGTGAATTGCATAACTTAAGAATGCTTGCCTCAATAAAATTAGGATCTTGCAACATTGCACGACATGCATCACGGTCATTTCTATATGGAGATATGAGACTAGCGATGCATATAAGTCCAGCATCGGCAAAGAGCTTCGCAACTTCACCTGAATGGATGAGAGATAAACACAAAGAAGAAGGTGAAAAACAAGATTAAATAATGAATATAATAGATTACACTAAAATGTCTGTATAGACAGGCACAGATATTGTATTTTCTTCCCTTATTATGTGGTACCATACTCTAGAGTTTTGATGTCTATATACTAGACTGGCTGTACAAATGCAGCTCAGATAAATCAACACTAATAAAAAGGATCCCCTCATATTTATCAGCATTGGCCATATGCATTTAGAATTATCTTCTTTGCATCCTCTACTATCCTAAACAAACCATTTGTACAAAGAGGTCAGATTGATGACCAGGTGCAAGTACATATTGGTGGAATAACTGAATCAAAACTAAAAAGAAAAGGCTAAACTTCTTAACAACCTCGACTCCAAGATTAAATAAGATACTTACCAACCCTGCGTATATTTTCAGTTCGGTCTTCTGGCTTAAAACCAAGATTCTTGTTTAGTCCATGCCTAATGTTGTCTCCATCAAGAATGTATGAAAGCTTACCCTTGGAGTGCAATTCCCTATCCAATGAGCATGCAAGAGTACTTTTACCTGACAATTAGCAAGGAGTTGTATCAGAGAGAGGATATGTACAAAGAAAATTTGCTAGTGTCATATGACATGCAATCCTTAATAGTCTACTCCACTATCATATGGTAGTAAAATTATTAACGTTTACCAAGAACTCCTTAATATGACATGCAATTTCTGTCGGCTAGCCAGTTGCTTAGCATTAAGCAGTGCAGGGGAACAGGGATACCAAAAACTTCCAACCAAATTATGTTCTAAAGAACGAATGTTACTCTGTTGGGCCTATATCAATTTCATCTCAAGATTAAAATAGCAGACAAAAAAAATATGTAACATGTACATGTCGGTAGATCCAATATAATTGTAAGCTAGTCAACGGACAACGGAGAGCATAGCTTACATGGCTGCCCATGATCCCAAGGTTTTGCCATAGGAAAAACACACAACCGATGCAGTCTAGGAGTTAGACAGCAAGATTCAAAAGTAATCATACGAAATTGGTTGAAAATTCCCAACATTTTCGGGAATTGTTCGACAAGTTGCATAACTGTTTTAAATAATCCCCTTGGATGAGTGTGCTGCACTACTGAATTCTGGTTACTCAAAGATTTCAAAATTCAAATGCTCAACACTCAATTTGTGTGTAGTCGCATCAACCATAGCACGCAAACGTATAAATTGTAGAAAACGGGAGTGGGTTGAGAAACTTTATGTCTACAAACCTGATCCACTAAGACCCGTAATCCATACAACACAACCCTGCTGGTTAAGCAACTTTTGTCTTTCAACCTTCCCAACTGGACATTCGTGCCAGAAAATATTTGAACCGCCTGTCGCAGACATTAGAAATGCTAGTCTTTTCTTTCCTACACAAGCAAGAAGTTGTAAAAATCAAAGTTTGGAACTAGCTGCCAAACCACATTATTATTACTACTAATATTTTTTTTATTTTTTTTTATTATAATTGAGCTTGTGCAACACTATGTTTTTGCATCAGAAAGACCTTTCCTACCGACTAAAGTTTACGCTCTCAACCTTTAGACAATTACAGTGCAAAACTGTATAACAACAATGGAATGTGTTTTTAATATATGCACTAACATGGTATGCCATCATAATTAACATTGTACATATATCCACTAACAGGGGTAAAACATCATCATTACAAATTACCATTGTACATATATCCATTGTGTTTAAGCAATGACACAAATGCCTTACGCAAACCATTTTGTTTAAGCAATTGTGACATGTTCCGATTAATACATATACATTAACATGAAAAGACAACCCATTGTTCGATCTTATAAAAATGAAAAATAGGTTGAACAATCCTAAATATATGGATTCAATATATTGGTTTCCTTTGCATAACCAAGAAGAAATAAAGACCCAATTGACATAAACAAAAAAAAGTCAGAAAGGAAATCACAAATAATGAATCTTGTGAATGCAATGCACAAAAGGGTTAATAACATAACAAAAAATAAGCAAAATGCAGTAGAATAAGCAACATTCTAATAACCGGAAAAATGAGATGAGAGAAGGGAATATTCAATAACATTACCTTTGAAGTAATCTAAAAGGAGAGAGATGGAGGAGCTAAACGGAATCTAAACAAGACATCAAGGTGAATAATAATAAATAAACATGTATGTATAGACGGCAGAGGCGTTATGTAACTTTTACCTGTGTTTGTCTGATGAATGTGGACGGTGTTGTGTGCTTAATGAATCTTCTTCCTTATTCTCCCCTGTCTAATGTAATTAGGCCTCACAAATTCAAACATTGGTCCGCACCGCAAGTATGGCCCAACTTTAATGCATCTCAATTCCACATGTATTTTGTGTAAAATTTATATTTCATTTTTATATATTTTACCCAAAAAATGTGTTTACAAAACATTCTCATACAAAACTAAATCTCATAGTTTTTTTGCTAAATATAACTCTCATACTGTAGTTATTAAACATATAATATATCCTTCTTAAATAAAATAAATGTTTTTTTCTTCAAAAAAAAAATAATAAAATAAATGTTTTAGTTTGCTTAGTAAATTTTGGTTTTTTTGAAGTTCTATTCATGAAGAAAAAAAAAGGGGTGATGGCCTTTTCTACCCTAAAATTGGGGGAGGGGCTATTAAAATACCCAGATCCAAAAAGAAGGCCCTAAATACTCACGCGATACGCGACTCACCGGGCGAAAAATCGCCAATTTTTCAATCTAATCGTTCTCCAACCTCATTCACTTTCCCGTTGAGTTCTATATACCACCAGAATCGTCTCATCGTCCTCTGCAACCCTATGCCATTAATTAGTTGATTTCAATCTCGGATTTTAAACACCCAAATCGAAGCTATTTTCCGATGTGTTTTCCGATCTCGTCAAAACATGCCCCTACGGGCCAGATTTAAACAAAACGAAGTCCCTAAACAGATGAGCAAGCTGTGGGCATCAGTTTTGTGGGGTCATATTGTTCGGATTTGACGGAACGTGGTCGGGGGACGGGAGAGGCTTTTCCGGTGGGGAGAGTCGGGGAGAGAGCAGCTGGACTTAGAAGATTTTGCGAAAAAACTGAACTTGGGACACGCCGTTGCCAGTGGCGTGTCCCGTGGGTACTGAGGGCCACGATTTTGGAAACGGGTATTTTGGGCAGCTGACTACCAAAATGAGGCATTTTGGTCATTATCTCAAAAGAAAACTGCATCTCGTACAAAAGACCTGCTTTTACGTTTTTTTAGAAATTAATTTGAAGTTGATTTTGGATGTCTGTTAAGCAATCTATTATGCAAAAAAGAATGATTTTAATTATTAAATTTTTAAAAGTGCATTTATGTTGAAATCGGTTGCAAATATGGTTGCTAAAGTTGCAGAATGTATTTTTATAACTATTTTATAAAAGTGGATATTTTGCAAAATAATTTTTTTTAAAAATGTACTTTTGCAAAGAAATTTTTGAACTTTGATATTTATGAAAAAAACCCAAAAAACAACTAATTGAAGACAGATGAAT
Source organism: Saposhnikovia divaricata (assembly GCA_036435485.1). Classification (NCBI taxonomy): domain Eukaryota; kingdom Viridiplantae; phylum Streptophyta; class Magnoliopsida; order Apiales; family Apiaceae; genus Saposhnikovia; species Saposhnikovia divaricata. The sequence continues at coordinate 95,007,607 of CM071596.1, forward strand.
TGTGACCTACACAAAAATTAAATTTTAATTTTAGAATTAATGAGAACTTTTTGAAAAAATTGAGAATTTTTAGAGCATTTGATTTAATTTATTACTCCCTAGATTCAACAACTTAAATTAAATTATTTTGCACGAGCTGACGTAGGCTTGTTTTACTGGGCCGAGTTGATAATTACGATGGACTTTGTTGGTTGATGCGGACCTTTTGTTTATCAAGAACACGCCCCTTTGGACCTAATCGTTGATAATTAAGTACGGGAGAAAAAAGAGTGCGAATGTGGTAAGACTTATCTTTTATCATTTTAGATGGGATTGAATTCAATTTTTGCTTAATTCCAAAATTTGTTAGAGCAAATATTTAGGTATATTAGTTTTATTATTTAAAACATATAAAATGAGAAATAAATAATAAAATTTTAATAAGTTATTTTCTTTCTTATATTTTAGAATTTTAGTGAAAGGAAAAAAGTTAAAAATATAATTAAATATTCAATGTATTTATTATTGCAATTTAATTTTATTTTCAAAAAAAATATTTTTGAAAAGAAAATTTTGAGGAAAAATTGGCCCATATTTAGTCTCTCTTTCTATTCTTTTCTTTCCTTTCAAAATCTTGAGAATATGTATGAGTAATTTCAACGAAGGTGCCAAAAACAGCATCAAAGCGTTAGGTGATATAATATGAATACTCTTGTTGGTTTTCCGCTGAAGTGGTAGGAGTACAAACCAAAATTGCAGTTTTTTTAGAATAAAGACCCTAATATCACAATTTCAAGATAAACAATATCACAAATGAAAAAATTGGTCCCAGATATCATTACAAAACAACATTGTGTAACATTTTTTTTTTTTTTTTTTGCACAAGACGCTAAGGCGTCTAGCGTTGCCCGCCTTGTCCATCTTCATTGTTGTGTCTACGATTGGGGGGTTAGGAACGCCACATTATGTGGCGTTTGGGTTGGGTTGTTTTATTCTTATAAATATATATTTATAAATAATATTAAAATTTTATAAATAAATGGTCAATTAAAATTGTATTTTTTAAATTTAAAAAATGCAATTTCAATTAACCTTAGGGGTTCAATAATTAATTTTTGGGGTTAAACCCTAACTAGACCCTAAACCCTAACTTATCCTGATTTTTAAACACGGTAGCGTTTAAAAATTAGGCCGCCGGATTTAATTTGTTAATTAAAATTTTTAAATTTTATCTGTATTCTCTCGGGGTTTCAACGGTTAATCTTTGGGGTTCAACAGTTCCATTTTGGGTTTTAGAAATATTTCGAACGACGAATAAACCGTATGCGAACCCTAAACCCTAGACCGTAAACCCTAACTTATCCTGATTTTTAAAAGCGTTAGCGTTTAAAAATCAGGCCGCTTTTAAAAATCAGGCCGCTGGATTCAATTTTTTAATTAAAATTTTTAAATTAAAAAAATACCATTTTAATTAAATTTAGGGGTTCAACAATTAACTTTTAGGGTTCAGCGTTTCCATTTTGGGTTTTAGAAATATTCAGAACGACGAATAAACCATATACGAACTTTAAAAAATATAAGTTTATATTTTAATTGACCATTTATAAATAAGTTTTTTAATATTTTTTACAAATATATATTTAGGAGAATGTTAACACAATATCACGCAAGCGTACGTGGTCACAAGTAATATATAAGGTTAAGTCCAAATTCGTTCCCACAGGGATCAGATTATGGTTCTTTTCAGCTAATGTGCCTATTCAACAATGTATGATCTTAATTCACTGTCAAGACAATTAATAAATTGAGGTTTTAATTAACTAAATTAAACTAAGATGCGAATTACAGAATTAAGAATTAACTAGCTCAACCTGCGTCACGCAGGCGCAGCCTGCGCGACAACCAGTAACGCAGGCGCAGCCTGCGCGACATACAGACACGCAGGTTGCGCCTGCGCGACACAGGCACAGCCTGCGTGAAAAATACTGTTCATTTTTTTTTTCAACACTCAAATTTTTTTTTTCTACACTCATTTTTCTTTTTTTTTTCTTCACAACACTCTATTTTTTTTTCCTACACTAATGCGTGGGTTGCCTCCCACGAAGCGCTTCTCTAACGTCAATAGCTTGACGTTACTTCCTCAACTCATGGCGGTTTCAAAACAATAACTGAACCGTCCTCAACAGAAAGACCATTCATATGGACGTTGACCTCTTGTTTGCTTGCTTTCCACAAATCTCTCCCGTCAGACTTCAACTAGATTTTACCACCCAACGGCCTAATCTTCTTCTTTTTCTTCTTCACACCTCTAAGGTGCTTTTCCGACTCGAACGGCTGAACAAAATTTTCTTCTTTTTTATCACCAGCTTTCCACCCTCGCAACACGTTATCATGCCCCTCTTCAAAAATCACTAGCTCATTATTCAAAAGGACATACCTCAAATGTGGTGGAAGTTTCCCAAGCTTTACATTCGAAAGATCTCGAATTGAAGAACTGTCAATGAAATCACTGATGTGATGCTTTAGTACGTGTGTGTCCGACTTTTCGCTCAACAACTGATCAAACTTCTTTCTCTGACCCGTATCAACTAATTCCACACTGCAACACTCTTCCTCCTCTGTCGGAAATTTCATGGCCTTGAAAACATTAAAGGTGACATTCTGATCTTGCACCCTCATTGTAAGCTCTCCTTTTTGCACATCAATCAAAGTATGGCCTGTAGCTAGAAAAGGCCTTCCCAAGATTATGGGAATCTTCTTGTCTTCTTCAAAATCCAAGATAACAAAATCAGCTGGGAAGATAAGCTTATCAACTTTCACCAAAACGTCCTCCACTATGCCCCTTGGATATGTGATAGATCGATCAGCCAACTGCAAAGAGATATTGGTTGGCTTTGGCTCCGACAGACCAAGTTGCTTGAACACAGATAAAGGCATGAGATTGATGCTAGCTCCCAATTCACACAAGAACTTGCTAAAAGAAAGGTTGCCAATAGTGCAAGGGATGGTGAAACTCCCCGGATCTTTAAGTTTAGGTGGCAACTTCTGCTGCAGAACTGCACTACACTCCTCCGTTAGAGCCACTGTTTCAAATTCTTCCAACCTTCTCTTTCGTGACAAAATATCCTTCATGAACTTTGCATACCTCGGCATCTGCTCCAATGCTTCAACAAAAGGAATGTTAATGGACAATTTCTTGAAGACATCCATAAACTTCTGAAACTGTTTCTCTTGACTTTTCTGCAAGCACCCAGGATATGGAGGAGGAGGATAGATCTGATTATTCTTTGAAGATTGCTTCGGAGTATACTTTTCAACAAGTTTCTTGCCCTTCTCACCATCAAGCTGATCAACCACTAAATCAGATTTCTCAATTTCTGGCACTGCAGATTTTTCAACCTGCTGATTCTGAACATCTTCATCTTCCTTAGCCACTGATTTAGGATCCCTCGTGACTTTTCCAGATCTCAAAGAAACTGCATTGACCTGTTCTTTGCTTTCCCTTCTGTCTGGATTAACCTCCGTATCACTAGGAAGAGTTCCTTGTTGCCTACTAAGTAAGGCACTTGTAATCTGTCCTATCTGGTTTTCCAAGACCTTTTGAGAAGCTTGCAGGTTCTTCACCATCATCCTCAAATCATCCATTTCTGATTTTTCATTAGATGATTGCCCTGCATGAGCCTGGGGCTATTGCTGCTGAAATCCCGGAGGTTGATATGGTGGCCTTGGAGCATAAGGCTGTTGATAGCCTTGATTGAATGGCTTCGCTTGCTGTCCTTGAAACTGTTGCTAATAAGGTTGCTGAACACCTTGATTGTTGCTCCAGCTGAAATTGGGATGATTCCTGTTGCTTGGATGATAAGTAGCTGGAACTGGTGCAGCAGGTCTCTGAAAATTACTCACAAACTGTGCTGATTCAGAAGAGATAGCACACTGATTCGTCTCATGTGCGCCCGCACATAGCTCACAAATACTAGCAACCTACTGCATCCCATGATTTGCCAAAGAATCTATTTTCCTATTCATTGCCTCTAGCTGAGCTGCTAGAGCTGAGACTGCATTAACATCAGGAACACCTGCTACCTTGCCTTGAGAAAGCCTCTGGGTTGGATTTTGATATTCATTAGCAGCCATCGTCTCAATAAGATCAAAAGCCTCCTCATAGCTCTTAGCCCACAGAGCTCCACCTGATGCTGCATCTAGCAAAGGTCTAGACTGTGCTCCCAACCCATTGTAAAAACCGTTGATAACCATCCAATCAGGCATGCCATGATGTGGACACCTACGAAGCATCTCCTTGTAACGTTCCCAAGCCTCACACAAAGACTCGCAAGATTGCTGTTGAAATTGAGTTAACTGGTTCCGTATTGCTGCAGTTGTCAGAATTTAGTAAGAAACTTCTGAGCAAGATCCTCCCATGTAGTAATGGAACCAGCTGCTAGAGAGTGTAACCAGCCCTTAGCCTTATCCCTCAGAGAGAATGGGAAAAGCCTCAACTTGATAGCATCATCCGACACACCATTAAATTTGAAAGTGTCGCAGATCTCGATAAAGTCCCGGATGTGCATGTTAGGATCCTCTGTCGAAGCACCCCCAAACTGAACCGAATTCTGCACCATCTGAATTGTGTTCGGCTTGATCTCAAAGTTGTTCGCTGCAATAGCTGGCCTGACAATACTAGATTGTATGTCATTGATCTTTGGCTGTGAATAGTCCTTCAAAGCCTTGACTGCTGCTGGTAAGTCTGCCATCTCTTTTGCTGCTGCAAATTCTTCTTCTACCAGTTTACGACTTTGAAAACGTGTTCGCATACATGTTCAAGTACTTGAAAACACCACGAAACAAACAAACTAAATAAGAAATCCGAGTCAGTGAACGCTAATGACCACTGATGACATGCACATAAACTAAATTAAACACCGATGATCCCCGGCAGCGGCGCCAAAAACTTGTTAACACAATATCACGCAAGCGTACGTGGTCACAAGTAATATATAAGGTTAAGTCCAAATTCGTTCCCACAGGGATCAGATTATGGTTCTTTTCAGCTAATGTGCCTATTCAACAATGTATGATCTTAATTCCCTGCCAAGACAATTAATAAATTGAGGTTTTAATTAACTAAATTAAACTAAGATGCGAATTACAGAATTAAGAATTAACTAGCTAATGAGATCTAAAACTGATTTACTTATATAAGAATAAACATGGAATTCTAACTTCATTATCTACTTCACTTAGAGTCGCAGCCTTTAATCAATACATGTGATGGTTTTGATATCTGATCGGATAACACGAAACAAGTAAAAGCTACCTCTCGGTATACTAATACCAAACTACGCATGCATCCACAAAAGAGATAGAAGATGGGTAGACACCAAATATGTTTAGACCCTATATCTCTATAGAATTTGAAAACATAAAGGTTTAAGCACAAGTTATCCACATAGATCACATAGGGTAGCATAATATCTCTATTTACGCCACAAATCATGATGTTAAAACATCAACCTATCCTATGCTAGCATGGCAAGTTCTAAATCTCAAGATCCACTCTCGTTTAGCAAGAGATTAACAAATTAGATGTTCGCGACGCATCTAAATACATGAAACACAATCATACGAGGATATCACGAATTCACCACACATAAATCTTTAAAGCATGCAAACTACTAAGCTACATAGATAAATCCGTTAGAATCCCAAGACAACGATTAGCTCATAATTGAACCGTTCATCGTCATGGGATTTGATGAAAACATGATATAAAACAAGATATGAATAAAAGAAGTAATTATATTAATAAACAAAGAGTTAAGAAAACAAATCTAGAATCCAGAATAACACAAAAGATGAAGTAGATCTAGATCCGTTGCTTGTCACGAGCGTTGAATCCTTCTCCACTTTTCTCCCTTGCAGATCTAAGCTATGATACAATAATAATCAACTCCCTAATTACAATGCTAAGTTGTGTTTAAATAGGCTCTAGATTTCTTGCCCAGCAGGAAATTACCTTCTATTACAATTAGAACTCGATTAAGGTACTAAAACCTGCCCAACATATAATTAGAATTAGAAAAAGGGCAAAACAGTAATCTTTCAGCCTTGCTTCACAAAGAACACGTGCGCGAATTTTAACTACACGCTCCCTGCACCTGCTATCTATCCCAGGTTGTAGAAAATCTCTCAAGCTTCGCGTGAGCTGTAAGATCGCTGAAAACGGACTTCTAGAACTCCAGATATGGCCAAAACAGTGTAGACTGCGCAACCTTCCTGGAAAATCCGAATTTTAATCAATTAATCCTCCAAACACGATAGAAGCATCCACCCATAATCGACATTCTTGCAACTCTGCACAACTAAGCAAAACACATCAAAACTACAATAAACTTGAGTCCAAGACAATCAATTTAAGCCGATATGAAACGCTCCAAGTGGATATAAAATCCACTTATCAGAGAAAATAAAAAAAAAACAAAACAAGAAAAAACAAAAGCAAAAAAAAGACAAAAAAAAATAAATTAAAACACCCAAACGCCACATGGTTGTAACCAAACCTTGAAAACCAAGTATGAACCAGCGTTTCAACCAAACCAAAAAAAAATCCAAACCCCCAAACTGTCTATGGAAGTCAACTGCGCTTGCAAGGGAGTTATTTGCGGCTTCTTATCCTCAGAAAGATGGGACTCCTTATACAGCTTCTATTGTCACCGGAAAACCGTAAGTGAAGTTGCACGGGTTTTTCGAACAATTCTCCCTCCAACTATGGAGTAAAGAGAATGAAATATAAGCGTTGAAAGGAGACCAAAACTTGTCTCTTTTGCGTGTGCCCGGATCGAATTTCCTAATCCTCCTTACACCTGAGACTTGAGATGGAACTCGCTATCCTCGCAATGACAATATCAAATGACATAATAAAGAAGAATTCATCAAATTTACGAGCCAATCTGAGCTCGAACTGGAGTGAGGAAAGGCCCGATCAAGGATACGAAAACTTGTTTCTGTCGCCATGCTTAACACAGGCAAACTTCTATTGTTTTCAGTCACGAAGGAATCCTTTCCATTGGCAAACAGCTCTTTTCTGTGCTAGAAATAGAGGGATGCAGCGCAGCTTGGTTGCACCATTGTTTTGAGTATTTTCGTATGTGAAAAGAAGTATAAATATCTTCATAAACCAAACGCTCGCTAATGAGCACAGAGCACTGCATTTTCAGAATTGTAACCTTCCCACGGCATATAAGCTACTAATACATTTTCCCCAAAGCGAGCTCACCACCAATTGTAGAGGCGCCATACGCTAAAATTGGCCCTTTTTAATGTATTTACCCCTCTGAAACTGGGATTTTTTATGCATACAAGTATTTTTGTTGGAACGTTGATACATAACTAATGGAATGTTTAGAGTATCTCCATTACTCGATCGCTAAATGCATTAGCGTTTTAAAAAAACAAAGAAAAAGAAAACTCTATATTAGAGTATGTTTTGGAGTGATATTTGGGGTCAAGTTTTTGAGATGTGATATTTGGGATCATTTGTCTTAAAATTGTGATAGATGAGGCCAACACCTCCCAAATTAGCAAAAATACACATATTTTTATTAGAGACATATATCTTTTAATTAATTATAATAATTTGACGACTTTAAGTGTCAACCATTAATGTAAATTTTAATAGAAAAGGTGTAAAATATACTATTAAAGTGAGAGAAAATAGTATATTAATATTTTTGATAATTTGACAATTTTGGTCGCTTAATCTATGGAAAAAGATAAATGCTAGAGGTACAAAATTGGGTACAAAAAATTGTTACAAAATTACGTGTCATTGTTTCGATTGGTTATAATTGTAATGGACCCGTCAGGGTCATCCAATTAAAACATCCCAAAATACCAAGTAATTAGTGTCATGTCATTTGGTAACAAATTTTGGTACCCAATTTGGTACCTCTAGCACTACTCTATAAAACAAATACAAGTTTTTTCATTTCTCTCTGATCGGGGAATACATTCTAAAGGAAGAAGGTGATTACATCTTTGTAGTATGACATTTTTGAACGAGAGACATCAATTATCTCTCACATTTACCAGCCTTGCGTCTTTGAGACCAGAAGCTGTACTCTGGTTCTAAGTTGGGACACATAATTGCATATACATTGGGGAGGGAAAGGCGGCATTTTGCTTACTTTGTGCATCACATTCGTAAGCTGGCATGGGGTTTTGGAAAAACCAGCAGTGGTTTAGTTGCTAATAATTCCCACGGCCGATTAGAGGCTTCCGATCACCGTTCTGGACACTTTACCGGAAGCACTTCACCTGAGTTTGGGGTATCTGCAAAACAATGCTTGCCCGGGGGTGGTTGCCGTCAAGCACCTCCGGCGTGAGAATCAGTAATCGGAAATAATAATAATCAGGCTGGTGAAAATATATCGTATATGAGGAATATGTAGAGAGCTTTTGTTTTTGTAGGAGTTTTTATGTGTATGAAAGATTGTATATAAGATTCTCCTCCTCTTCTGTGTGTAGAATGGGGGTATTTATAGGTTGGGCTTCCCAATCACTGTTGCCCACTAGTTGTGCCGTTAAAGCTACAGTGAGCCACTATTGGAACAGTGATTGATGTCCCCTCAAACATACCTTGATTCTGCCACTTGAGCTACTTCAGTCAGATTTTGTTTGTTGCAACTGGGTGTCTTTGAATATTATATTGCCTCCTTGTCTTATGGAGCAAGATACCTTTATATAAGTGGGCAAGTGGGTGTGCAAATGGATAAAGCAAGATATTTTTGTGCAAGTGGTTTAGTATAAGAGAGATGATGGTTCGAAATACTTTTTGTGGATATTCTTTTGTATTTGTTGAAATAATACTTTTGAAATTAGATATACTTTGTCAAGTATTCTAGAATTGTGTTTTTTAGGGAACTAGTATTTTGCTATTAGCGGGTGCCCGCTGATAGCTATCAGCGGGTACTTATCATTGCCCCCCACTCCCTCTAGGCGCTTTAGCGGGTAGGGGGAGTAAAAGAAAACGGTAAGCGGAAGAAATGCAAAACTGCGTAATGCGTGTGCCCCCCAAGTGTTTGCGGATAACACTTAGGAGATGGGAATTTTTTGTAAAAATGTGCCCCCCAAGTGTTGGCGGACAACACTTAGGAGTTGGAAATTTTTTGTAAAAATGTGCCCCCAAGTGTTGGCGGACAACACTTAGGAGTTAGAAAATCTTTGTAAAAATGTTCAAGCTTGTGCGGTTTGCGGTGCTTGACGTGTGCGAAGTTGAAACGTTTTTGTTTGATATGCGTAACTGCTATGCGAATAAATGCTTATTATTGTCAATTAATGAGAGAATAATATTAAATGCCAATAATAAGAGAAATGATAAGTGGCAGTGCGTATTAATGAGTGAAGTGACCTTTGGGTGGAGAGAGAATGTACCTTTGAAATAATATGTGAAGAAAAGTGGGAAGTTATTACCAAGTGAGTAGTTGGCGTTTTGTACCGAGGTAGTTATTATTGTGCTTCTGCCGTGGACCAATCAGAAGCTGCCACGTTGCGTGTTATAATCTCTCCCCCTTTTCACGCGCCTCACGTAATAAAAAGAGAGGTTTGCTCAGTTATTTCTCTTATCTTTTTACTGTCTTCATATCTCTTACTTTTGAGTTTTTACTCGGTTGTTCTTGGTTGTTGCTGTGCTATTCCGGTGATCGACGAGGTTTCTATCCCTTTAAAGCCGTTCGCATCTCCTGCTTTGCGGTAAGATTGGTTGTTCTTTTCTTGCATTTTCTTTTGTGATTTCTGTTTCCTAGATAACCGTGCCATGTATGTATCGGTGGGCGGATATTGGGCAAATGACCTACCCAGCGGTTCTTCGGAGAAATCGGTATAGATACTTTGAGAGTAGTGAGAGTTTGTTCCGGGCAACCAATGTGGCACCGACAGCATATTCGAAGGCGCAGATGGATGCCGTTTTTTCTAGATTTCCTCACCTTCAACACGACAGTACGTTCCTGGCTGAGGAATGGTCAGAGTATATTAGTAGGATGTTCCGGATAGAAGATGGCTATTTCTGGCGGCGGGCGGAGCCGGGTGAGAGGCTATATCACCGTTTTGATGACGGTTCTGTGTGTCTCCCAGTTAGTCATTTGAAGGCTGGTTTCCGGGTGCCCCCACACAAATTTATCATGGATTTATTCCGAGTGTATTTTCAGTGTCCGTTAGCCCAGTTTACTCCCAATTCCATAAGAGCTATTAATTGGTTTATAGCCAGTAGTGAAGCAATGGGCAAGCAGCCGACGTTCAGGTCGTTTTTCTGTCTCTTTGATGTGAAATCGAGTCGTGCAAGCCTTTCTATGAACTGAAATTTGTGAAGCCGAATACCGTAATTGGGAAGGCCTTGGATGGGCATCGTCCGTTTTTATTTCCCAAGGGTATGGCGGGTTGGCATGAGGAGTTTTTGGTTATCGGTGGTGGTGAGTTTGCCTGGGAGAAGAATTTTACGAAGAAAGTTGAGTGTTCTTATAAGGTGAACCGCAATCGATTGAGCCGTGTTGAGATTGATATCTTGGTCAGGCTTGTGAAGGCGCTAGGCGAAGTGTGGACGGAATCCAATTTTGTTGATCCGGCTGATTTGAGAAGACATTGCTGTAAGTCTCTGTTTCATGTATTTTGTTGGTTTTGTTGTGTTTGTTATTGACAATATCGTTTATTATGTTTCATGTTTCTGTTATTGAAGCGAGGTTGTATACAAAGTTTATATTGACGGTGCCCCCCAGACCCAACCGTCTCCGTGGCGGTCATTTTTTCGCTACAAATATTTTGGATGCTTTTGACTTATCAGGTGAAGGTAGAGGGGCTGAACCTTCTGTTCCTTTTGAAGATCCAGAAACCGTTGTGAAGGAAGATACTGAGGAGGAGGTGGACGAGGATGACATTGATTCGAAGGCCGAGTCGCTATCTGAGGAGTTGCTAGGTGAGTCTGAGGAGTTTTTTGGTGGGGAAGGTCAAGCAGTTGAGGAAAGCATTGAGTTGGAGTCAGAGGGAGAAAAACCTGCACAAGGAGAGAGTGAAAAGGATGAGGCTGCGGTTGAAGTTGACATGGCCGCTGTGGGAGATGTTGAAACTGGGGGTGAAAAGCCCGCTAATGTTGAAGTAGTTGGTGAAGAAGAAATGGCCGCTGAAAGTGGAGGCAATAGTCCTGGTACCGTGGCAAGGTTATATGCTGCCAGTGTGGGAGTTGATGAGCATGAACCGGATATTCTTTCAAAGGAGTATAGAGCGTCCATTCGAAGAGTTGAGCGGGGCGTTTCTGACATTCCTGAAGCGGTTGGCACTCCTGGGAGCAAGGTAGTCGTTGACTTAGATTATGAAGAAACTCTGGTGACCGCTAAGGAGACCGATGTTGGGGCAGACAGACATGTTAATGTGGCGGGTGATGTTCCGCCTCCAAGCTTGAAACGGAGAACTATTGATGATGTTGGTCCGTCTAAGCGTAGACGGATCGAGGCTTCCAGGGTAGATGATTACGTTCCTCCCAACCTGGTCGTTGATGAAAGCGTAGGCACCGCTTCTGAGGGTACTGAGAAAGAGGATGGTGGGGATAGTGGAGAGTCTTCTGAAGAGATTGTTCATTATACAAGTAGTGATGATGAAGTTAATGACGCTGAGTTTGGCAATAGGTCTGGCTATGGTTTTCTCTTTAAGTCAGGGCCTAATACTTTCACAGCGGAATCTATGACTGATGACGATCTGCTGAGGATGAACGAGTTGAGTTGGGGGCGGATGTGTCGCCTTTCGCAGAAGTACGCTGCACGGGTATGCATCTGTCTAGTAGTTTGGTGTTTGCTCTTACTTGTGCCCATTGTTGACTTGTTATATCTTTTGTGTTTTTTGTAGAATCAATGCATGTATACGGGTCTGATGGCCCGGGGTAATATGTACCGCAGCAGCAATATTACTTTAAAAGAGAGAGTGAGAGTGCTTGAGCGGGAACTGACCGTTGAGAGGATAATGAAGGATAATGCTGCCAAGGCTTTGTATGAAATTGAGACCGAGAAAACCGATGCCAAAGCAAGCTATGCTTATAGTTCTGATCTTCGAAGGTTTTTGGCGGAGGATAAAATTGAGCTTGAGGCCGAGAAGGCTGCTTTGACGGAGCAAATAAAGAACTTAAGTACTTCGCTGAAGTATGAGAGGGACCGTGCAAATGATGCTAAAGGCCATCTTGACTCCCGTCCGACGGAAGAGGCTGCGATTAGGAAATTTAAAAACAGTGCCGAGTTCGCTGGAATTGTGAAAGAGGAGGCCGCAAAGATCCGTATTGCGGTATCGAAAGATGAGCTTGTTGAGCTTGGTGAGTTAAGGCGGAAAGCCGCGGAGAATGGTGCAGAGATTGACCGTTTGAGAAACGAAGCGTCCAAACTGAAGTCTAAAGCCAAGAGAGCTAAACGCAAGGTGAAAGCATTGAAAGCCCGTCTAGGAGAGACGGTCAGAGTTAGTGTTGGTTGTCAAGCGGAGCCTGTGGCAAGTGAAGTTGATGTGCAAATTCCTGAGCGTGGAACGGGTGGGGATGAGGTTGATGTTGCTACTCCGTTGTCGGCCATAGCAGCCGTGTATGGCGAGGAACCGGATGAAAAGGAGCCGTTGATAGGCATGTCCAGTCTGGATGAGTTGGACGCTGTAGCTCCGTTGTCGGCCATAGCAGCCGTGTACGGCGAGGATCCGGGTGAAGAGGAAGCTTTGATAGGCATGTCCAGTCCGCTGAGAGCTTCCCGCTGGGGATGAGTCCTTACTATGACTGCCCGTTGTTAATTTGTTTTGATGTCGCTCTGCGGGTCTGTCCGCTGTGTGACTTGGAAATAGTTTGCTATTTTTCGTACTTGTAAATTTTTTCTTTAAAGTCTGAAATACTTTGTGCGTTTGGTGGGATATTTATTTTGAATTTATGTGGTGAAACATAACTGTATTGTGTGTATTGCGTTTGTTTGTCAAAGGGAGGAATAAATAGGCTTTCGGGAAATGTTACCTGGAAATTATGCGTTTGACTGTGGGAATTTGCTACAAGCATTAAATGCTGCATGGAAATCACGTTCTTTTGACCGTGCCTTTACTGCAGTCTGCATGGGGATGGATGTTTTTTGACTGTGGGTTGTTTTAACCCTCTTTCACCCCCTATAAATAGGATAGTTTAGCTTTTCATTTGGATCATACTTCCTTTGCTTTTACCCGAATTATTTTCTGTCACCTCGACCAAAAATGGCCAAGCGCGAAATGGATGCTGACTTTACCCCCTTTTCCTGGGGCCGCAAGCTCCAAATTTCTCGGGAAACGGAGGCTGCTTGGCTAGAATGGGCCCGTATTCACGAGGAGCAGGGTGATCTGTACTCAGCTGAAGAACTGCAGAATCATGCTCGGAAAATCGCTCGCCGTCGTGCTGCGGAGGAGGCGAAAGAGGCGGAGAAGGATGGCGGGTTGAACTTTCGTTTCCGTGCCCCTCCACAGGGTGAAAGTTCACAGAAGGGTGCGGACGCTGAGAAGAAGGCTCCCCAAGCATGAAGGGTTTTAGATGTCGGAAACTATATCTTTGTACACCCTGCTTGTAATAAAATTTATTTAATATAAATAAAATTTCCTTTCCCGTTGCATTTGTCTTTGTCTTTATTCTGCATGTATTGCACGTATGCTTTTGCACATTCGTTTTGGTAGATGTTTGTTGATGAGACCTGAGCGGATATGTCCGCAAAGAAAACCGGCCTTTGTTGTGCGTCCGTTGTGAGCATGGCAGATAACGTGGCCTTTGTAGTACTGAGTTTTTTGTAGGTAGCCGTTTGTTTTTTGCAATAGATGTCGTAGATGGGTGCCTGCCCTCCAAGGGATTTTTCCATTGTAGGTGGATCCCCTTAGGTTTTTTACCATTGTAGATGGTTGCTTTTCCGTCTAGGGAAGTGCTTTTGTAGTCGTATGCTCGCCCGTCTACGGGACTTGGCTATTGCAGCTATTGTAGTCGGATGCTTGCCCGTCTAGGGGACTTTGCTATTGTAGCTATTGTAGTTGGATGCTTGCCCGTCTAGGGGACTTTGCTATTGTAGCTATTGTAGTTGGATGCTTGCCCGTCTAGGGGACTTTGCTATTGTAGCTATTGTAGTTGGATGCTTGCCCGTCTAGGGGACTTTGCTATTGTAGCTATTGTAGGTGGATGCTTGCCCGTCTAGGGGACTTTGCTATTGTAGATATTGTAGTAGAAGATTTTTCATTCAGAATAGAATATTCCCGGGTTACAGAAGTGTAATGGGCTACTGATAATACTTTCTTAGTTTATCTCCGTGCCAAGTATTGTTGACTTCCGTCCCGTCTAGGCGGACGAGTTTGTAAGAACCCGGCCTGAGAACTTGGGCGATTTTATAGGGGCCTTCCCACTTGGGCATGAGTTTGCCCGTATGTCTTGGGTCGGATGCTTCTGTTGCTCGATTAACCAAATCGCCTTCCACATAAGCCTTGATTCTAGCCCGTCTTCCGAAAAATTCCTTTGTTTTTTCTTTGTAGGCGGCCATTTTTTCGACGGCGGCCACCCTTGCTTTGTCTAGAAGGTCAAGGTTTGTTCTGAGTCCGTTGTTGTTTGCTTCTTCTTCGAAATTGATGGTGCGGAATGATGGGGACCCTATCTCGATTGGGGCAAGAGCTTCAATGCCAAAAGCCAACTTGAAAGGGGATTCACCCGTACTGACCTTGGTTGTTGTCCGGTAAGACCAAAGGACGTTGGGTAGCTCATGCGGCCATTTTTTCTTGGAAGTTGTTAACCTTTTTTCTAGGCCCCTGACAATGATGCGGTTGGTTACTTCAACCTGACCGTTGCTTTGAGGGTGGCATACTGAAGCTTTTTTGTGTTTGATCCCGTAGTCGGATAGGAACTTTGTGAATTTTGATCCAACGAACTGTGTGCCGTTGTCGGATGTGAGTACCACTGGAATGCCAAATCTCGTAATCACTTGTTCTGTGACGAAACGGATTGCATCATCTTGCGTGATGTTTTTGAGTGCTTTTGCTTCAGCCCATTTGGTCATGTAATCGATGACGACCATTACATATTGTAGGTCACCTTTGGCCTTAGGGAAAGGTCCCATGATATCGATGCCCCAAACCGCAAACGGTGTAGGTGACAATATTGCCGCCGGGAGGGCTGGTGCTTTTCTAGAGATGTTGCTAAATAGTTGGCATTGGTGGCATTTCTTGGTGAATGTTTTGCATTCCTTGTGCATCTTGGGCCACTAGTAACCCTGCCTGAGTATTTTATGTGCCAGTGCCTTCCCAGCCATGTGGTCGCCACAGATGCCTTCGTGAACCTCTCTCATGCAATAGATAGCTTCTTCTTCGTCGACACATTTGAGGATGGGAGAATCAAAACTCCTTTTGTACAGGGTGCCTTCTTGGATGAAGTATTTTGTTGCTTGAGATTTGAGTATTTTAGCTTTGATGTTGTCCTCTGGCAACGTGCCATCTTTTAAATAACGGATGTAAGGACTCATCCAAGTTTCAGTTGGTGGATTTATTTCCATGATATCGAGGGCGTTGATACTGGGAGTGGTAAGTTCCTCAAAGTATACTGTGTCCGCTTATGTCTTTTCCCCTTGGGTCAATTTAGATAACATGTCCGCTATTGCATTGTCCGCCCGGTCTATCTGTTCGAGGGAATACTCTTTGAATTGAGGGAGCATGGCTTGCACTAATTCTTGATATTTGCTGAGATTGTTGTCTTTGGTTACGTAATCCCCCGCTGTTTGTCGAACATCTAATTGCGAATCGCTGTAGATGGTGATTTTTTTCACTTGTAAGTTTTTGGCCAAGGTTAAGCCGGCCAAGAGTGCCTCGTACTCCGCCTGGTTGTTTGTGGCTTTGAAATTCAATTGTATGGCTTGTTTAACTTGAAAACCGTCGGGGCTAGTGAGGATGAGTCCCGCCCCGCATAGAATGTTTGTGGAGGAACCGTCCACATATAACTGCCAATGGTTGTCTGTTGTTGCAAGATTTTCTGCTGGAACTATGCTTTCTGTTGTTGAAAACGAACATTCGATCACGAAGTCCGCCAATGCTTGCGCTTTGATTGCGGTTCTGGGCATGTATTTTAGATTGAATTGGCCGAGCTCAACAGCCCAGTTGATCAATCTACCTGATAAATCCGGTTTGTGGAGAACTTTTCTGAGCGGTTGGTCTGTGATGATCCTGATTTGTCTGCCTTGGAAGTAATGTCTCAATTTTCTACTTGCCACGACCAAGGCTAGAGCGAACTTTTGGACATTCGGATAGCGGGTTTCCGCATCTTTGAGCACTTGACTGACATAATAGACCGGCTTTTGTTCGCCATTCTCCTCTTTTATGAGTACTGCTCCCACGGCTTTATCTGTTGCGGATAAGTATAATGACAGGGGTTCTGAGGGAGCCGCGACCGCGAGTAAGGGAGCCGAAGATAGATAAGTTTTGAGATCTTCGAAGGCTTTCTGGCAAGCGTCCGTCCAAGATATAGCTTTAGTTTTTGTGGCTCCCTTCAAGGTATCAAAGAACGGAAGGCATCTGTCTGCTAATTTAGCGATAAACCTTCTGAGAGCGGCTAACCTTCCTGTTAATTTCTGTATATCTTTCAAAGTTTTGGGGGGCTGCATGTCGATTATAGCCTTTATTTTTTCCGGGTTGGCCTCAATACCTCTGTGGGACACTAAGAAGCCAAGGAACTTTCCTGCATCTAGTGCGAACGTGCATTTGTCGGGGTTTAGCTTCATGCTGTACTTTCTGAGGGTTGAGAAACATTCTTCTAAGTCATGAAGGTGGGAAGCCGTTAAGAGAGATTTTACTATGAGATCATCCACGTATACTTCCATATTTCGGCCTAGCTGTCCGCCGAAGATTTTATTCATGGTCTTCTGGAAGGTGGCGCCAGCGTTGATTAATCCAAAGGGCATGACTTTGTAGCAGTACACCCCCCTATGTGTGACGAAGGCTGTCTTTTCTCTATCTTCAGGGGTCATTTTGATTTGGTTGTAGCCGGAGTAGGCATCCATGAAACTTAGCATTAAGTGACCCGCTATCGCATCAATGAGTTGGTCTATTGAAGGGAGTGGATATGGGTCCTTTGGGCATGCTGCATTTAAGTCCGTGTAATCCACACACATTCTCCATTTCCCGTTAGATTTCTTTACTAGCACTACATTCGCAACCCACTTGGGGTAGGTGACCTCGCAAATTAGATCTGCGTCCAAGAGTTTGTCGATTTCGATATCGATTGCCTGCTGTCGCTCTGGTGCAAAGTTCCTCCTTTTTTGTATTCTCGGAGGCTTATTTGGGTCCACATTCAACTTGTGGATCGCTACCGACTCATCTAGACCTGGCATGTCTTTTGGACTCCATGCGAAAACATCCGCATATTTTCTTAAGAGGTCTGTGAGGCCGGATTTGAAAACGGACTCCAATCCCGCTGCTATACTTACACTTTTGTTCGAGTCACCGGGTATGATTTCTAATTTTTCTGTTTGCACCGCAGGGCTTATCGGCGGCCTTTCTTCTTTTTTGAGACATTTCATGAGATTCGCGTCGATGCGAGGAGGATCCTCTAGCAGCGGGTTATGCCCGTCTATGAACTGTACTTCCTTTCTTCTTTTGTTTTTTGCGCGCTGATTCTCGGCATGCCTTTGCCTTTTTGCTTGTTTTCTCTTGGTTGCTTTTTCTCTGCGGAGATTGCTAGGCTCTGTTTTTGCCAGTGTGATTGTTATGCCATAGCATCTCTTGGATGTTTCGGAATCTCCCTTGATCTCCCCGATCCCATTTAGAGTGGGGAATTTGACTTTAAGATGGGGGGTGGAGGTGACTGCCTTGAGCATATTGAGGGTAGGTCTTCCCAAGATCATGTTGTACGAGGAAGCGGTGTTGATGACATAGAACTTGATCGTTCGACATACTTGCCTGGGCGATTCGCCGAAATAGACGGGGAGTCTAGCAATGCCCGCAATTGGGACGGCGTTGTGCCCAAAACCGTAAAGTGGTGTCTCGTCGGGACATGTTTCGAGTTTCTCGCCATTTAACTTGAGCCTGTCCCATGTGTGTTTGAAACAGATGTCGACTGAGGACCCGTTATCAACAAGGATCCTCTTTACCTCGTTGTTGGCCACGCCCAATGATACAACTAGTGCCTCAGTGTGGCTCGGTTTAATACCCTCATAGTCCGCATCGGTAAAAGTAATGATATTCGGGGGTCCCTCGTATATCTCATAAATGTCATGCTCTTCTCTTAGCGGGGAGGATTGTCCGCCAAAGACGGTATGTACGATGTTTCTGTTTGGTCCTTGTGGGGCGGATGCCCTTTGCACTTGTCTTGGCAAGTACTGAGATAGATTGCCCGCCTTTACCTGTCTTTCCAAGAAATATTTGAGGGACAAGCAACTGTCCGTGTAGTGCCCATGTGTCTCGTGATAATCGCAGTGTTTGTCTTTAGTTCTGTCCTCGGGTGGAGAATGCATTGGTGCAGGTGGGAGATAGAAGGGTTTCCCTCTGATTTCTTTCAGAATGCTCGCCCTGGGGAGGGGAATTTGGTCCATTCCGGCTCAGGACGCCTATCCGGTCTTTGCGGGTTTGCCGGCCCTAAGCGGTCTCTGACCGGGACTGATGATTGTGTTCTTTGTGTGGGCGGGGGTGGTCCATGAGTGGTCTGCACTTGGTGTAAGGCCGGTGTTTGCCTTTGATAGGATGAAAACCTTTCTCTTTGAAAATATGGTGCAGGTGGAGCCCTGGACTGTTTTAGTACGCTCAGAGATTCGGCTTCGTTGATGGCTTGGGAGGCCAGGTCATATGCTTTTGCTAATGTGGCGGGTTTTGTTTCCATAAGACGATATACGTATTTCTCGCATTCGTAGGGATTAAGGCCTCTCCTTAAGTGGACCAAAGCTTCTGTTTCATTGACGCAAACAACTTTGTTGACGGCCTCCTAGAAGCGGTCAATGTAGTCTTGAAGTGTTTCCTCGTTGCGTTGTGCGATGGTTTCCAGAAACACGGTATGAACCTCGTGTTGCTGGTTTGCTTTGAATTTATTGAGGAATAGTCTTTTGAATTCCAGCCAAGTGTCTATGGATCGGGTGGTTATTCTGCAGAACCACCTTTGTGCATTTCCGCGGAGGGTCGCGGTAAAGAAACGACATCGCGTCAGGTCATTGTACTCATAATGAAGAGCTAGCTGATCAAAGTAGCTAAGATGCTCCTCCGGATCGCCTAACCCGTCGAAAGAATTGAAGCTGTGATGTTTGATTTCCTTTTGACGGGGCTCCGCCTCCAATCTGGTGGTGAATGGCGTGCCACCCGATTCTGGTTCGCTATTTCCCTCTATCTTTTTCTTGAGTTCCATAATAGTTCGCAGCATCTCTGCATTGGTGGGTTGCACGCTGTCGGTATCTTTTGGCCGGGGAGGTGAACGTTCTCTTTGTTTCTGTTTTTCGTACTCGTCCAGAACCTTTTCGTAGGCAGCTTTCTTGTCGACAATCACCTTCCTTAGGTCTCTCTGCTTTCTGTTCTGCTCCCATATTTCGGGTTGGTGATGGCCTTTTTTGTGCCTCTCATGGATTGTCTCTTGGGATGAGCCTAGGCGAGAAAAGGCGGAGTTTGCTTTGCGCGGTCGGCTGTGTGCCTCGCTTTGGTCGTTGCGTGGATTTATTCGAGATTCTTTTTGTTCGGGTGGCTTTTCTTGTCCGGCCTGGGGAAATGCAGAGGCTATTTGCATGAGTAAGTTTATTTGTTGCGGGTTGTAGCCTGTTAGGTCGAGGTTAAGAATTTGATCTTGATTTCCTCCTCGAGGAGGGTTTGTTTGTAAGCGGTTTTCAGTATTTGCTTGCGGGTCCTGTGGCGGGATGCCAGTGTTATTTCCTTGTATCTCTATTGATTGTCGCTCGTCAGGGTTTGCCATCACGGTTTTTAGGTCTGGTATTTGTGTGATTATACGGATGCTGTGTATCTTGCGTCTTTGAGGTTGACGCTTGTGCTTTGTCGTGTAGAAGTAGCTATTCTGGTAGAGCAGGCGAGGGATTTTTCTTCAAGAAAAAAGGTGCCCTCCTTCTAGCGCCAAATGATAATTCCCACGGCCGATTAGAGGCTTCCGATCACCGTTCTGGACACTTTACCGGAAGCACTTCACCTGAGTTTGGGGTATCTGCAAAACAATGCTTGCCCGGGGGTGGTGGCCGTCAAGCACTTCCGGCGTGAGAATCAGTAATCGGAAATAATAATAATCAGGCTGGTGAAAATATATCGTATCTGAGGAATATGTAGAGAGCTTTTGTTTTTGTAGGAGTTTTTATGTGTATGAAAGATTGTATATAAGATTCTCCTCCTCTTCTGTGTGTAGAATGAGGGTATTTATAGGTTGGGCTTCCCAATCACTGTTGCCCACTAGTTGTGCCGTTAAAGCTACAGTGAGCCACTATTGGAACAGTGATTGATGTCCCCTCAAACATACCTTGATTCTGTCACTTGAGCTACTTCAGTCAGATTTTGTCTGTTGCAACTGGGTGTCTTTGAATATTATATTGCCTCCTTGTCTTATGGAGCAAGATACCTTTATGCAAGTGGGCAAGTGGGTTTGCAAATGGATAAAGCAAGATATTTTTGTGCAAGTGGATTAGTATAAGAGAGATGATGGTTCGAAATACTTTTTGTGGATATTCTTTTGTATTTGTTGAAATAATACTTTTGAAATTAGATATACTTTGTCAAGTATTCCAGAATTGTGTTTTTTAGGGAACTAGTATTTTGGTATTAGCGGGTGCCCGCTGTTGCTGTCGTAGTTGTGGCTTTGTGCCCATATCAATTAAGGTGCAAGCTGATATGTGCTAGCACATGAAAGATGCAGGCTTTCTATTGTAATGATACTTGCTCCTTTCAACAAGCAGCATTCAAAGTTGTATCCTTCTTCTTGGAAGATTCAATACTCTGTAATTCTGTATATAAACTCTAAGTCATTTAGGAATATGCACATGTTATGATTCATCTTTTCATGCAATTTGAGTGAAAATATGAACATTCAACGCTTTGTAAAATCATGCCAATAATCGGAAATCATAATCACATAAAATAAATGTGGCCTCACTAGAAAAACCATCGAGTCCTAAAATCTGACTGGTACATATGCTCTGTTATAGTTTTAAATTTGCATGTAAAGATGCTGGTTTTTTATTACCAACAGAAGTTGTCTGACTGGTACATTCTTAAGGAGCTTATCACACAATTTAAAACAGAAACACACTTCCATCTTTCTTCTATAGCATATATGCCTTGCTAAACTCTGAAGCAAATAATCCTCCCAACTCCGATTTCACAAAAAAGTTAGAAAATTACAGTACAACACCTAAGTTTCTCGGGTATCAACTACAGAAAATCATCATGTTTATACAGAAACAGTGTTAATACATATATATCTTTAAGATGGAACTTAATTAGACCAGGTTTCGTATAACACAAAAGAGAAAACCGAAATATCGTAGAGATACAACAATCGGGTTAACACTAGCTTGTAATTAAAGAGTGTCAACTTGATCACTTTTGTTAATATCTCTGAGATTGTTCCACAAATATCTTCCACTAGCCATGTCAACAAATACCCAGAACCCTTTATGCATCATCTGAAACCCAACCAATACATAAACATTGCAACAAAGGTCAAACTCGTACAATTAAATTAAACAAATATCTAATGTAACTAAATATAGTCGGACCATACCTTGACAAGATTAGTTTCTGGTTTATGTTTTGCAAGAATTCCGGTATCATCTTTATCAGCATCAGGACTAGTCGATCGGACAGTCCTCCAGGCCATATAACCACCCAATAGAGCGGAGAAAAACACCAGTATAAATCTCATGGGACACATTTTCAACAAGATTAACACAAGTTTTGATTAGAAAAAGATGTTCCTGTTCTGTGATAGCTCAGGCTAGTGCAAATGTGAGGAAAAATAACAGGAGGAGCAAAGTCTTTGGTTTGTTTTCTAATTTATCATTTTAGGAAAAAGGCAACAACAACATAACAATGGCATGCAGCAAGTGGAATATATTGGAAAACGCGTGTGTTTAGTTTTTACAAAGTCAATACTGGCCGGTGGGTTCTGTTGTGCCACCAACTACTACAAGAATTCTTTCATAACCTATGTATTCTCATCTACTAATATAGTATTAAATAAGAAAATATATGAAAATATATAATTTAATTAAAATTTCCTAATATGCACAAGTTTTTAAAGAGAAGCACTACCCAAAACAGAGAGAATACGGAGATAATAGTACAAAATTTTTGCCTATACCAAAACTAAGAAGACTCAGCTTGAACTCAGCCGCCCCTGTATAAATGGAGATATAGCTATTAGCTAGTGCGTCAAATGTGCATTCAGCATGTTGGAATTAAACATCAGATAGCACCCCAGGCACTTAAAAGTTAAAATAGTGACTAAAAATACTCCCAAATTGATGTCTAAACTTGCAATAAGACGAGAGAAACTTTAGATAAATGTAAAGGGATTAATGAGAGTAATAGGTTAATCATTGTTATAATGTAAAGGGATTATTGGAATTTTAAGATTTCCTCTTGGATCACCCCTTCCACGAAAACAACCACTTGCCCGACTAAATCCTCGTCCAACCCCTCTTCCCCCTCCACGACCCCCACCTCTACCACCTGCTGGTGCTTGTCCCCTGATGATAGTAATACACAAAATCTAATCAAGTACACAAATGCTGGAAAAATAAACACGATTAATGTGTAGCTGCCCCAGAATTCTGATATATAGCAAAAGGGATCTCAAAAAATCAATTACAGATGGTCACCTAACGTCCTAATTATGTTTCACAGAGTGCCTTCTCTTGCAAAAACAACACAACCTAGAACAACATGATTCACACAAGTCAATTTACTTTTCAACTGAAATCATGTTCTAGCAATGTCAAAATACCGTAGCTCCTAGAAATTTGGAATATACTGCATACCCTAGAAAGTATTAAAACAGGTACCACAAGTTGTATCATTTTACATTTCTACTATATTCTTGCACTTGTTACAGAAAGATCAAAACAAACCATATTTAGCTAGACAATAATTTTCAATGGCCGGTGTGTATATTTTTACACTGCCCCTTATTAAAATTTTGAAAATGTTACTTCGGACCTGAAGAAACATGTCAAGTCATTCCTCTATAACTAGCTTCACAAGTAAAAGAGCATAACATGTTCAATTCCGCAATGAAATGCTACACATCCATCTTAAGACAGCATGTTAAGGTAAAATATCAACCAGAGCAACGGTGACCTGAAAAACTTACTTAGGCTGCGGAAGAAATCTGGACAAGGGCAAAAGCTTATACGGGTCAATGTAAAACTTGTCCCCAGCTGAGTAAGAAGTAGCTACAATTCCTTCCATCATTTTAACGGATAAAAACTAGAAACATTTCACAACACATATAAATGAAATGAAAGAATAATTAACAACAATTTGTAATCAGAAAATGCTGGAACAGGGGCTGATTTCATCAACTTTTCTAATTTGGGTCTTGCTGTGAAGATATATAGGGGCATTGAAATATGGTATTCCCCGCCGAAGCCACGACCGCCGCCTCTGAAGCCACCGCCACGCCTTCTTGGTGGTCGCATTGTGTATTTGTATCGTAGGATGGAGTGAAAAGAGAGTGAGGATGAAAATGCATAATGAGTTCAATTGTTACCCAGTTACAATTTATACTCGTTCTGAAGTCAGTTTTACTAAATACATTTCTGAACTCGCATCATCTCCTTGTTTTAAAATCGTTATTGCCTACTCATATATGTTTTGGTTTGTTTTATATTTTGTGTTTCAACATTGCTTACTTGTGAAATATAAGTAATGATGTAGTTGGGAAACTGCTGCAAGCATTTCATTCTCGCCCAAGAAATTCTCCTCAACTACCATAGAGAAAGTCACAGTTTCACAAATTAACATTAATATGTTTGTGTTACTGCTGGATGAAGCTTTGTACGCAGAAAATGGCCGCACAACATGCAACCCAACTCAGATATATCAGTTGTTGACATAAATCTGCGATATGAATACTTTTTACAATAACTAAACTTTAGAAGTTAAGAGTACAAAGACTGCAAACTATAATACAACCATAATATAGCTGGAAATCTGCAAGACTGATTTTGTATAATCAAATTTATGGATTTATTGCCAATTTGTTCTGTGCCAGATAATATCTGTGCTCAGAAACATGTTTGGCTATTTCTTCCTCTACGAACTTCTTTATCGTTAAACATATACAGGGGACATCTAGCTCCTTGCTGAAAAATAAATCTCACACCTCTCACAGATGTCCAAGATTACATCGCTCCCTAGCTCCCACCCCCCTCTTGTATCCACAGCAAGATCCGGTGTACAATTAACAACTGTCAACAAACAGTTCGGCCATAGCATAAAGATGCAATATAGAGATTTTTGGACCACTTCTCCTGCGAAAGAAATGAAGCACACATGACAATATGCTTTGGCATTTAAGAGTGATACAATGATGAATGATTCAAAAGAAAAATACGAGGGACCACAAAGAATAGCACCAATCATCTCAGAAATTCCTATATGTGTGTACTTGGATTCATTGTTATCACGAAGACGACTAGTCGTCTCGAAGGTACTCGAGCGCTGAGGTCCTCGAGGCTCAACTTGGTGCCATGATAACCATAATTATGGGTAGGTCCAACCAATGACAATGGAGATGAACAAGATATTGAGATGGATGAATCTGCTTGATTTTCGTCATTAATTACAGTTTAATTTGCTTAGACATGTTTGATATTTGGTATTTGGTATTTGGATGTTATTATGTAGTAACTATGCTTAACATGAACTTGTTACTTTATTTATTTTGATTTAAAATGTGAAATTGGCGTGCTAGTTATATTATATATCAAATTTAGTAAATATATGTATATGGGTGACTTGTCGACTTTTTACGACTAGTCTTCTCGAAGGTACTTGGGCGCAAGGCTCAAATTGGCGTCGTGATAACCATTGGATTGTATATATGCTTAGGGCAGGAAATCAGGGTCCTATACTCTCAACTAAGTACTTAGATTGTATATATGCTTAGGGCATGAACCCGAGGTCCTATACACTCAGCTAAGTGTGTAATATAGACACAGTTAATTTCACAGTAAGATAAATCAAAAATCAATATAAATATGTACATCATATAAATTTATTTGTGCAGATAGAATTGCAAACATTTACCTTGACATGGGTGCTAGGAAAGGCAGACGTCCGCAGAGTTTCTTGAGTTTCATCTGTCATCTTACGTCTTGGAACACTAAGTATGAAAGCTGATTGATCAGCAGTAGCAGCCATAGATGTTATTCTGTATCCATTCTCCCAACGCCGATGTATTCCTTCACTCGGATACAGAAAATCAAGCTCAACAACCTACAGTCGACAAGTCCATTAGGGTAAGTGCTTAGTAACATAAGGAATAACGAAGTGTAAAGATGAGCTATTTTGCCTATTCAATGAGAAACATACCTGATCAGAATATCCAGAGTTTCTAGACATAACAACACCCCAACGATTGCCAGCAGTAGTCATGGATGTGACATGAAAACCTTCTTTCCACTTCTTGTTAATCCACTTGAATGGAAATGATTCGCTCACTTTGTAAGATTGCTGGGTGTAAGGTGTGCCTGCATATTAAAAGATAGTACCATGTTTTGTAGGTAATGTAAGCCAAAAGACCAACACGATATTCACTCCCCCCCCCCCCCCCAAAAAAAAAAAAAAAAAAAAAAAAACTCCCCAATGCAAAAAAAGCTAAGAAAAAAAATATGTAAATGTTCAAAAGCACGAGGTCAATAAATCAAGCTATGTGTGGCTCTCAGAACAACGTAAATGCAAAATATAATGCATCTTTCAATTTAATCATTTTCATAAAAACTAACCGTACACAAAATGGAAAGCCAAGGTTGACAAAACTTAAACCATATGTGCCTAAACTGTCTAATAACTCTTGGACAAGGCACCCAATATCGGTGTACAAGTTTTTTCAATATCGATGATCTAGCTCCTAATATAGCCAAGCCACCTATAAATATTATCAATAAGCTCTATATTGATATTACTCAAACCAGCAATGATAGGGTAAGATTATCATCATCCTGGGAGAGCAGTTGGGTAGTTACTGGCATTGGCTTAAATCCCTGAGCCCCTGATAGGTCAAGCTAAGAATCTGTTAACAGGATAACTGGGTGTGTTGTACTTGGGGCTGTCAAAAAAATTCGAAAAATTTGATATTCGTTCGAAATATCTGCATTTGTGTCCGAGAAAAAGCGGATATTATCCGTATCCAAAATAAAGCAGATATTATCCGTATCTGAATCCGGAATATCCGAATCCGAAATTAAATATATATGATATTTAAATTATATATATGTGTATGTGTGTATATATAATTTAATTTTTTTTCTATTAGCTTATAGTGTTTGTGTGTGTATATTAATTAAATAATATATGTATACAAATTTTATATAATTGTAAAAATATTATAGATATATATAAAAAATATCATTTGAGTTTAATATTTTAAAGATAATAAAATTAGATTGAAAAGATAAATAAAATTAGTATGGCGTTCACAGTTTTATTTTCTCTAAATGAAAAAAAAAATATTATTTTGAAATAATTGTGAATACGTGTCAAAAAAACCCGAAAAACCCGATATCCGTCCGAAATATCTGCATTCGTATCCGAGAAAAAGCGGATATTATCCGTATCCGAAATAAAACGGATATTATCCGTATCTGAATCCGACAAGTTCGGATACAGATACGGATATTGGCAGATCCATATTCGAATTATCCTTTTGACAACCCTACTTGTACTAGATATTTAGAAAATAGATTCCCATAACTCAACTAACTACAAAACATGCCTCATTTAATTTAAACAGTTGGCTTTTCCTCCAATCAAAGAAGTTTATAAACCAATAATAGCCTTCAGCCATTGTATCTTTTTATAATTGGTTTTATCACATCTCCAAACTATTCCTTCAGCAATTGTTATCTGATTATAATTTTGTGCCACTGTCATAGCATCATGGAAAAACGAAAGGGTACACATAATACACCTACATATATAGAAAATATCTACAGTTGTTTCAGTTTGCTCAATCTGCTAAACTAACCTTTAGACATAATGACCAAAGAACTGCCATTGCTCGCACCAGCTATTGAACTAATGTAGTAATTCTTCTCCCATTGTTCCATAATCCAATCCTAAAACACCAATGCAATATGGTTAAGGTAAAGCATGAACTACAGAACAACGAATCCATTACAATTAAGCAGACATAAATTTAGAAATGACCTTGTGAAGAAAGATTGCTGAAAGCTCATAAACCTGAGAACAGAATCCTGTTCCAGCATCCATGATTAAGGCCCAAAGATTTGCAGCTGAAGCCACACAGCTGATATATAAACCATCTTCATTGCCCTTCTCAACATGCTGACGCAACCTTGTGTCTGCAACATTGTAATGATATCTACACATTGAAGAAAATGAGTTTATTTGTCAAGGAGTAAAACCGTATATCATTAGAAGGAAACCGATTACTATATTGTCATTGTGCCAATACATAAATATTATCTTGAGTATTGCACTTAAGACTTAAATTTCCATTAACATGTGTCACACAGGGATAAAACACCAAACAAGAGCTTACTAAAGTAAAGTCAGCGGAGCACAGAAGATTAAGAATTTAAGAGTTCATTTCATTAGTGTGTCACGACATTGTGGCCAATGATTTGTGAAAGAAAATCCCCTCTCGGCCTCTCACAAAGAAAATTTCTTGTGATACTGCATTTGGCCATATCATGCATAATTAATTGCAGGACTCGGAAACCTATTGTAGCAGACTTTGGAAGATGAAGATTGCTAAGACCTAATGCTTACCTATTGCCATATCCTCCCTGACTGAGGGTTTAATGTTTTTACCAAATATAACAATTGTAACATATGATCTCCTAAAGCGGCAACATCCTCAAAGAAAAGTTTGAACAATGTCTTAACTGATCAATCTCAATTGCATCAACATTTCAAAAAAAAAAAAAAAAAACTAAAGTTAGCAACTTAAGAAACACGGGGAAACATTAGAATTTCAATAACAATCTTTATCCATGTTCGGTTCTTTCACCTTCATGCTCTAGGCTTCAGCGACATCTGACCATTAGCTAGAGGCACTCAAGATATCACATGAGAACTAAGAAGTTTACAAGGATTTAGACTTGACACCCACTTCTCATATGCATGATGCATCCCAAAGCAGTTTCAAAGGTCCACGATAACAGACATGAACTTATTTAATATATTTCCATATTGAGGTCCAGAATAGGGTAAGCCAGCGTTTATTTTCTATACATATAACAGCTATTACTTAAATACGGAAATTCTCAGTCAAGGGACTAAGGCAGAGACTTCGGCATCTTAGAGTTCAATAAAACGCATTTACCTCTGCTTCATGGGACGACGCGCATTGTAAACTGAAATCCACTGGGTTGCAGGACTACCTAGTCTCACTTTCTTCTTGGGTTGTTCATCTTCTTCTAAATTAATAAGCAACCGCCCTCGTTTTTGCCCAACCTGATCATAAACACAAAACAGGATATTTCATCGATAAAACATAACAGCATGTAAAATAAATAGGAAAATAAATATATCAACGAGATGTAACCTTCAGGGCTCCATCAATTCTGATAGGTCTCAAGGATGTGCATGGTTCAATAAGATTTTCAAACAAAGATATTAGCTTGGAATAGTTTGGCTCCTCGTCAAATTTCATATTTGTAACAGCTTCAAGGAACTGTCTGTATGGGGCAGGACAGAAGCAGCACATCAACTCAGGCGAGGTGGACATTTTCTTTTTACATACAAGAAAGCTTTTATTGTCTCCCTACATGTATCAACCAAGAAGAGAGTATCAATCACAGGACAAGCTGATATAAAATTCAACCTCATTATAGACGCAAGTTATAATGATGCGCTTACCTGGTATCCTTGCCATGGTAACCTCCCTTTAATGAGAAAAATCAATGTGTACGCCAGTGATTCAAGATCATCTCTTCTACTTCCAGTTCGACCTAAATGTGCATGCACACTCGCATATCTTATCGTCCCCCTGCCAAAGGAGATTATTAATATATCGAATGAAGCGAATTTTGATTGGCATTTGGAATTCCACAAACCTGAAAATGTCAGGTCGCTGATCATATTCCACATGCTGACCAGATGATGAATCTTTCCATCTAGATGCTAAATCAGTAACAAAACATGTTTAGATAGCAACAGTACATATATACGACATTTCCAAACTTAGGATAATAGAACAACTGTAGACAATAAGATAATAATAAATAAATGGTTGGTGCAAATATGCCAACATAAAATAACCAAATGCTTTTACAATGTATAACAGTATAAGTGTAACATACCCAGTCCAAGATCAATAAGAAAGAGCTTCTTTTCATCAGGGCTTCCAGGTTGACCGAGTAAAAAGTTCTCTGGCTTTACATCTCCATGCACAAACCTTCATACAAGTAACAAATAGTAGTAGGAAAAAAGGTTTCCCTTTTAGCGTAATGAAGATGACGATGAAATATGATATTGATGATATATAATAGGACATGTGATGATGGAGAAAAAATATATTGGACATGTATTAAACAGATGGACTCACCCTTTCAAGTGAAGCTTTTCGAGAATTGATATCGCCTCCACCGCAATGCAAGCCACCATGTTTGGTGACATCCTGTAGTAGGTATTAATGAATAACCAACAATAAAAGATGCATGGATGTAATACAATGCATTTAAAGGGTTTTTCCTTGATGTTTAGGATCTCCCCTTTTGAATCAAGAGGATGTAAGATGTTATGCCGGGTGTGTTTACTTATTTCCAAACCGTAATCATGTGTTTTATCCGATCACTTGTTTTCTGTGTTCTCGGATACCAAAGGTTTCAGTGTGTTTCTGTATTTGAGAGAGAGAGAGAAGGGGGGGGGGGGAGGGGGGACTTACGACTGGCCTAATGAGTTCCAAACATCCCAAAGACTGGGTCCAAGAATATCCATGACCTGAAAATTGGATTCAAGATTTAAGTTGCACAATTTTTCTTTGCATTTCTTTAAAAAGAATCAGCAAAGTTGCTACTCATGGTAAACTAAGATGCCCGTCATGTTTTACCAGAATGTAGAAGTCACCCTGGCGCCCCTTGTAGTGAACTGAAGGAATCCCATAACATCCATTAAGATTGCTGTAACACAAGGAATTTAACCGAAGCACATTAAGACATAATCACTGAAATATATACGGGAAATGTTCAAATCATGGTATACAAGATGAATTATACCTATATACTTGCCACTCATATGGAGGCCCACAATTGCAACCTTTACTATTCCGGTGCTCAAACTTCAAAGCGACCTACAATATATATGCACAATCATAAAAGTTGTGCACCCTTGAGTATCATTCCAAAGCAAATTTGCAAAGAAAAGTACCTCAATTGCATCTGCTCCTGTTCTCTCAGTGCCACCACTTACCCTCCTGCCAACATAAACTTGACCAAAACCTCCCTTTCCCAGCTTCCTTTCCGTCTTGTATATAGGTGAGTTACCCACTTGTACCTGTACCAACAAAAAGAGTGTTTTTTTTTAAAGTAACTCTAAGTTGGTGATAAGTGTAAAACGTCACAACTCCGTTATGTGTAATAAGTAGATGTGATATAACGCCGATGTAGCCAGTATGCAACGCCATATCCGTCCAAACTTGACACAAATATGACAACTCCAAATATAAATATCATTATTAAACACGATTAAAAATATACCCTCTCTGGAACTGGAGCTGTACTTGTATCTTCTTCAACTCCCAGTATTTTGTCTCCACTTGCACCCTCCATTGCAATATCTTTCTCTGCACCACCCACTACTCTATTAAAAATGTGTTCTCCAGCCGCCCCACCAATGATGGGTTGTGGAAGACCCTCACAAGGTGGCTCCGGATCTAGATCAATTAATCTAACTCCCCTGCCTCCACCAGCGTAAGTTGGTCTCCCTGGAATTGCCACTGCAGGCCCGTTAGTTACTGCTGCATTGGAACCCCTTCCTCTTCCCGCACCAGCTCTTCTTCTAGTTCTGTTCTGAGTAGGCAATAGAAAATTTTCTGCTTGTTCAACAGGTTGAGGGGCAGGCTGCGGTTCACCAAGTCGTTTTGATCTTCGTGCTCCACTACGCAGCTGTGGCATTGTCACCCCATGCAAATCACATACAACTCAATTACCTTGCAGTGCATCTAGAGCTCCAATCATCTGTAAAAATGAAAATTGTTAAATGCATTAGACATACATCATACCAACAAAATTTTTTTAAAAAAGGAAATAACTGGTAGTGACATTCCTTGAGTAATAGGAAACAAGTACCGACAATTTGGAAGTTGCTTGATAAAATAAGTGACGAATAGTTACCATTTCAACTAAAAACTGGCAAATCTTGAAAAGGATCACCAAGACCGCTAGATAACAATAGATATGACATTCATTTGTTTCTATAAGCATAGATTTCATTGTAAGAAAACGAGAAAAGCCAAATTACACAACCACCAAATCAACAAATGAACAGCCAACCTCTTAAAAATTTAAAAACTTTCAGAAAGAACAAAATAAAGAAATATCCAAATCATCATCAGCTAACCACAAAACTGAATAACGAAGCAACCATCTTAATGATGAAACATAAATAAAGTTAAAACAAACATAAATTCAAACACAACCCAAGTATCAGAAGCTAAAACAAGTACCTTTATAAAACACTTTGGTATGGTCTAATCATAACAGAGAATGATTTCATATAATCATTTGAATAAACAGCAGGGTGTCAAACAGATCAAATACATCACAAACAAGTTGATAGATCACATAAACTGTGTTACAAAATAAATAAATATATATACATAAAGTACAATTATCATCATCAACTTATAATAACTTAAGGCGATCATACAAATGAAGAATCAAAAATCATATACAAGGAAAAAATAAGATGGGTACCTGAAAAATGATGAAAGACAAGAGATGATCGGGTGAAAAATGTTTGAAGAATCGGAAGAGAAATGAAGGGTGGATCGATTACAGATCTTTGGTAAATATGAATGACCATATAATTTATTATATTCAAAAATAATAATACAGGATCTTATCTGAAACCCAAAGTATATATGATCAAAATTGTATATTAACTTTTATTATTAGCCTGGTCCTGGCGGTATCTGTTGGTTCTCTCTATCTGTATCTATCCTATGTATCTATCTCTCCTTATATGTATCACACTTCTCTCGTCAGTTTAACT